>CM066032.1:1532182513-1533636263 GCA_033557465.1 Ichthyophis bannanicus
TGTGGTATCCAGTAAGGCCCCTATGAACTCTAGAGACTGAGTAGGGGTGAGATTGGATTTTGGACTGTTTGATTCCCCAGTCCCAGATACTGGAAGAACACGCCTTGTGCATGTCTTGGAAGTTCTGGGCATCTGCCTGGGATGGAGCTCGGGCTGAGCCCGTCGTCCAGATATGGGAATCACACGAATATTCCTAGAGTGCGCAGAAATTGCAGCTACTACTGCCATGCATTTTTGTGATAACAACTCCCTTGAGCAGGAGCCCCAGACCGAAAGGAAGCACTTTGTATTCGTAGGTGCTGGTTTCCTTGGTAAAGGAAACCGAAGGAAACCTTCCTGTGTGTGTGGATGGATGAGAACATGGGTGTACGCATCCTTGCGCTCTAGAGAGAACAAAGCCAGTCATGACTCTGGAGGTATGGAAGGAGAGTTGAGTTCCGAGAGAAATCCTCTTGAAATTTCTCCTTGCCATAGACACTTGTTCAATTCTCTGAGATCTAGGGTATGGGTCCCCTGTAAGCCCCCATTTTCTTTGGAATGAGAAAATAGGGGGAAGTTAGAACCCTGAGCCCTGTTGAAGAAGGGGTACTTCTACTATTGCCCCTTGGGCAAGAAGGGTCTTAGCAATCTCTTGACCTAGAAGGTTGAGGAGAGATGTTGGAGAATTGAACTGTGTTCAACCATGGTGTTTGTAGGAGGAAGGTTTAAGAAATGAAGCTTGTACCCCATCTCGTATGATGGAGGAGGGTCCATTGCTCTGCTGTGATTTGTTCCCATCTGGGGGGAGCAAAAGTGACTAACCTTCCTGGGAGTTTTGGTGAGAGGCTCTGGATGTTCTTAGAGCCAGAAGGCTTAAGTTTTCTCTAGTTGGAAAGTCCAAAGGCCCTGAGGAGGCTGGAGGCTGAGGTGTGGGCCGTAGCAGGTCCTCGCAGCTTAGACTTGGCGACTGTTTTGGTTGTTGTTGTCACTTTCAAGCAAAACGACCTTGGGAAGAGGCCTGACCATAACCTGAAGAAAATTTCCCTTTTTTTGGGAAAGATCCTTTTTTGAATAACCTCTTTTTAAAAGGAGCAGTAGTAGACTTTGAAAGTCTATCTAAAGCAGAATTTTTCAGCATCCATCTGGTTGGCCTTTTGCCTGCCAATCTTGCCAAAGAGGTTTTCTCCTGTACAGGGAAGGTTACCTAGACCATCCTGTACCCAGGATTCCAAATCAGAGGCTTGTAACGAAGCAACTCTGCGTGCACCTATGGCAATAGCTGAGGCTCTACTGGCACCCTTCAAAAGAGTCAAAGGCTGCACGGTTGGAAAACTTGGATACATCCTGTGCCTGTTCAAGCCAGGTGATATATTCTTCTCTCTTATCTTCTGACATAAAAGGAGATAAGGTTTGCCAGAATGATCTGTAACTTCTTTTAGAAAACATCCCCATATAGAGACTATAGGAGTTGATTTCTGGCTACAAGCATACTGGCCTGAAAGATTTTCCTGCCAAAGGCATCTAGGGTTCTGCATTCTCTTCCTGGAGGAGCAGAGGAGTGCCTTTTTGTGCTTTTGATCTTTTTTTCATAGCAGACTCTACCACAATGGAATGGTGAGGAAGCCGAGTCTTATGAAACCCAGGACAAGGAGGAACACGATACATGGTGTCCAACCTTCGGGAATGAGGGGAGGTGGAAAGAGGAGTCTCCCATATGCCTAACATGTGATCATAAAGAATCTCATGTACTGCGAAGGTGGCGGCCTCTTTAGGAGCCTTAGGATATTGTAAGATATCTAATTTTTTGGCTCTAGGTTCAGTTTCAGAGGCTACTGAAATGGACAGGCCTTTGGCCACCTCCCTAACGAAGTCCTGAAAAGACAAGTCCTTCAGGAGGAGACATTCTCCTTTTTGGAAGAAGAGGGTTCCTGAGGAAGGATCCCCGATGCTTCAATTGAGGCCTCTGATGTATCAGAATCTTCAGAGGAATCGAAGTATCGACTGTCTGGATGCTCTCGCAGAGCCCGATACGTACCGGGAGGTATCGACATCGGGAGTAATCGGTACCGAGTCGGGTACTGATAGGCATCATTGGATAGCGTACCGCTGCCGTCGATTGCAAGCGGTACAGGTATCGGAACCGATTTCGGATCCGGTACCCAGGATCGGTACCGGTACCGACAACGGGGTTTGTTGCGGTACCAGAGGCGTCGCAGCTTGTATGAATGCCGTGATGGCATGCTGCATGGTCAGAATATTCTGATCCATCGACGCCACCAATGTCTGGATTGTCGGTACCGGTGTTAACCACCAGTACCCCAGAACATTGTAACAGGTGATCGGTTTGAGGCCGAGCCATCGATGTCAACCTGTGACCCTATAGGTAGAGCTTTGGAAGCCGGAGCCTCCCGCTGGGGTAATTTTGCCGGTGTTGATTCCTCAAGAGTAAGCCCGGGGGCATCTCGATACTTAGAGGAGATGACCTCTTTGAGGACCGGCCAGATTTAAGTTTGGTTACCTGAGATCCATGGGATGAAGAAGCAGCCCTGGAAGACGTCGATGCCACAGAAGCTGCATCGGAGGGAAACAGGGTACTGAGCTTGGCTGCCCGATTTTGTAACCCTCTCTTAGACATCATAGAACAGGACTCACAATCCGCTATGGAGTGGTCAGGACCTAAACATTTTAGACACCAGTCATGGTTGTCTGTGACAGAAATAGTTCTGCTGCACTTAGTGCATTTTTTAAACCCGGAGGCGGGTTTTTCCATGAGGAAAAATATATCTGTAGGCCTAAGGCCCCAGAAGAAAAAATGCACTGTAGTTCTAGTTTTGTTTTTTTTTAAAGAAAGAAAAAAGACCGGTGGTACCGGTCCGGAATCGAGAAGGCAGACACGCGACTAAAGATAAAAAGAAAATAAGAAATTCTTCAGCGGTGACAGGAAGCATGACCTGCTGGCTCCGCGGAAAAGAAGAACTGGAGAGAGGCAGTTGGGGAAAGGCGGGAAGGCAGCGCGCAGGCGCTGTGGGATGCTCCCAAAAGCTTTCCTTTTGGACGCTGGGGAGCGGTCCCGCGCAGGCTCCGTCGGTACCGACGATACCCATATGTGAAGACTCATTCCTGCTTGTTCCTGGAGATCGGCCTTGCATGTTTTTCATACACTGGGCTAATATGTTGTCAAAACTAATTGCTGTCAAGCATTCTGTTCTAGGTGTTTCAATGGTGCAATATCGACGCATTGCATCAGAAGTGTTTTCACGTATCATATTCCGCTGTCAGAATGGACTGCTGACAAACTATATTATATCATAATAAAGTGATTTAAATGAAAACTGCAGTTTCAATAGTATCATACAGTAATGTTTATGACAATGAATATTGGAACTGAATCCTATCTTTTCTGAAGACGGACAATATACTATATTGGACCAGTGTCTGAAAAACATACTATGTGAAACTTCTATTTACTGCAAAGTTTTAGTATTTTTTATTATTGCCGGTATTTCATAGTTGTTTGAGTGTAACAAATCTAATAAATCATCCAGAACAGAGAAAGAATATGCGAGCTGTCCAAAACAGGTTAAAGATTGTGGGTAAAGAGGGTACCACTAATTGTTGAATAGTGTATAGATAAAAAATGATGAAAGAAATATTGGATATTGAAAACAGAGACATGGTGGAAGGAGGACAACTAGTGGGACACTCTGATACTTGGGTACAAATTATACTGCAATAATAGAGTAGATCAAATTGGTGGAGGGGTTGAGCTCTATGCCAGAGAGGGCATTGAGTCATACAGGATTAAAGTTTTGCAAGAAACAAAATTCACTGTAGAATCTCTATGGATTGAATTCCATGTAAAAAGGGGAAGGCGATGGCAGTAGGGGTATACTATCGACTGCCTGGCCAGAATGAACAAATGGATGATGAAATGCTCAAAGAAATCAGGGAAACTAACAATATTTACAGCACAGTAATAATAATGGGCGATTTCAATTACCCCGGTATCAACTGGGTCAGTATCACGGTAGGACATTCTAAGGAGATAAAGTTTCTAGATGAAATAAATGACTGCTTCTTGGAGCAGCTGGTTCATGAACAGACAAGAGGGGAAGCCATCTTGGACCTAGTTCTTAGTGAAACACAAGATCTGGTGCAAGAGATAAGGGTACTGGGGCCACTTGGCATAGTGATCATAGCATGATCGTGTTTGAATATAAGAACATAAGATATGCCATACTGGGTCAGACCAAGGTCCATCAAGCCCAGTATCCTGTTTCCAACAATGGCCAATCTAGGTCATACGTACCTAGCAGTATCCCAAAAGACACAGGTTCCACAATGCTTGTATTGGGTCAAGCATTGATATCCTGGGTCCCTTTTTAATAATGGTTTATGGACCTTTCCTCCAGGAACTTGTCCAAACCTTTTTTAAACCCAGCTCTTACTATATCCTCCGGTAACAAATTCCAGAGTTTAATTACACGTTGAGTGAAAAAATATTTTCTCTTATTTGTCTTAAATAGTTTACCCTGTAGCTTCATTACATGTCCCCTAGTCTTTCTATATTCTGATAGCGTAAACAATCGATCTACGTTTACCCGTTCCACTCCATTCATTAATTTATAGACCTCTATCATATTCTCCCCTCAGCCATCTCTTTTCCAGGTTGAAGAGCCCTAACCTTTGTAGCCTCTCTTCATAGGAGTAGCCTTCCATCCCCTTTACCATTTTGGTGGCTCTTCTCTGTCCCTTTTCTAATAACGCTATATCCTTTTTAAGATACGGCGACCAGAACTGCACACAATATTCAAGGTGCGGTCGTACCATGGAACGATACAGAGGCATTATAATATCCTTTGTTTTATTTTCCATTCCTTTCCTTATGATACCTAGCATTCTATTTGCTTTCTTGGCCGCCGCTGCACACTAGGCGGAGGGTTTTAACATGTTATCCACGATGACTCCTAAATCTTTTTCCTGGGTGGTGGTTCCCAATGTGGAACCTTGCATCGTATAACCATAGTTTGGGTTGTTCTTTCGTAGGTGCATAACTTTGCACTTGTCCACATTAAATTTCATCTGCCATTTGGATGCCCAGTATTCCAATTTATCCAGATCCTCTTGCAGTTTTCCACAGTCCTCTTGGGTTTTAACAACTTTAAACAGTTTTGTGTCGTCTGCAAATATGATAACCTCACTAGTTATTCCACTTTCTAGATCATTTATGAATATGTCAAAAGGTAGCGGACCCAGTACAGATCCCTGGGGTATTCCACTATTCACCTTTTTCCATTGGGAAAATTGGCCATTTAGCCCTACCCTCTGCTTTCTATCTTTTAACCAGTTCCCAATCCACAATAGTACACTGCCTCCTATCCCATGACTTTTTAGTTTTGCCAAAAGTCTCTGATGAGGGAACTTGTCAAAGGCTTTCTGAAAGTCCAGATACACTATATCAACCGACTCACCTTTGTCTACCTGTTTATTCACACTTTCAAAAAAACATAGCAGATTAGAAAGACAAGATCTTCCTTGTCTAAAGCCATGTTGGCTGTCTCCCATTAGGCCATGACTATCTACATGCTGTGTAATTTTGTTCTTTATGATGGTTTCTACCATTTTCCCCGGTACTGACGTCAGGCTCACCAGTCTGTAATTTCCCAGATCACCCCTGGAACCCTTTTTAAAAATTGGCGTTACATTGGCGACCCTCCAATCTTCAGGTATTACAGATGATTTTAATGAAAGTTCACAGATTACTAATAGCAGGTCTGCAATCTCATATTTCAGTTCTTTCAACACTCTTGGATGTATACTATCCGGTCCAGGTGATTTGCTACTATTCAGTTTATCTAATAGTTGTAATACATCTTCCCGGTGTAGCGATATTTCTCTCAATTCCTCTGTAGTATCACCTTTAAATACCACTCCAGTCTTGGGTAACATCCCTACATCTTCCTCAGTAAAGACCGAAGCAAAGAATTCATTCAGTCTCTCCGCTATAGCCTTGTCTCCTCTTACTGCCCCTTTTAACCCTCTATCATCTACTGGTCCAATTGACTCTCTCACAGGCCTTTTGCTACGAATGTACTTGAAAGAGTAGTTACTCACCTGTAACAGGTGTTCTCCAGGAGCAGCAGGAATCAGTCCTCACTTATGGGTGACGTCGGCGCCGATGGAGCCCTCGCGGAGCAATTTCCCCAGCTTTCGAAGAAAGCCTTTGGGATTGCAGCGCGCATGCGTGGTCCCCTTCCCGCCCAAGGGTGCCATCTTGCTCAGTCGAATGACATAGCGGAAGACAGCAACTCCAAGGGGAGGAGGGAGGGTAGTGAGGACTGATTCCTGCTGCTCCTGGAGAACACCTGTTACAGGTGAGTAACTACTCTTTCTCCAGGACCAAGCAGGAAGTCAGTCCTCACTTATGGGACTCCCTAGCTTAAGGCTACTGGAGACCTCAAGCTGAAAGGAGCTCCCTCCAGCTCAACAGCACAGAAAGAAGGAATCTTCTCTGAATCCGAATCCGGCCGGTAGCCCAACACCAGGGCCGGAGGGAAGGAGTTGCCTAAACCTCAAAGAGATTGTGGAGGACTGCCTGTCCGAAAGCACTATCCCTGCGGGACTCCCTCTCCAGGCAGTAATGAGCCGCAAAAGTCTGGCTGGAAGACCAAGTAGCGGCTCGGCAGATGTCCGCCAAAGGAACAGAGCAGAGGTGAGCTACAGACGCAGCCTTCGCCCTGACACGGTGCGCCGTGACTCGACTCTCCAAGGAGAGGCCGGCTGCCCCATACGCCCAGGCGATACAGTCAGCTACCCAGATGGACAAAGTACGCTTAGAGACAGGGACCCCCAAGCGATTGGGGTCAAAAGAAACGAAAAGCTGGGCAGCTTTCCTATGCTCACGCGTACGGTCAAGGTAGAAGGACAAGGCTCTTCGACAGTCCTGGGTATGCAGAACAGTCTCAGCTCGGCTGGTGTGCGGCCTGGGAAAGAAGGTCGGAAGAACCACCTCTTGATTGATGTGAAAAGAGGAAACCACCTTCGGAAGAAACTTAGGGTGCGTCCGTAAGACAACCCTATTCTTGTAGAACCTAGTGTACGGGGGATCCGACACTAGGGCCTGTAGTTCACTAATGCGCCTAGCGGAGGTAAGGGCTACCAAGAAGAGAGTTTTTTCATGACAGGAAACGAAGGGGGCAGGTAGCCATGGGTTCAAAAGGCGGGCAAGTAAGCCTTTGCAGAACCACATTGAGATCCCAGTCAGGAGCCGGAGGGCGCAACGGAGGCTTAAGCAGAAGCAGGCCCCTGAGGAAACGCGCCACCAAGGGGTGCGAGGAAAGAGGCTGGCCCTCCACCGGCGAATGATGTGCAGAGAGAGCACTGAGGTGGACTCTGACGGAGTTGGATTTGAGGCCCAGATCGGATAGGTGAAGCAAGTATTGCAGTACCACCGATACTAGGCAGGCGAAGGGGTCCTCAGAGCGCTGAGAACACCAGACCGAGAAGCGACGCCATTTAAGGGCGTAAGATTTCCGGGTGGAAGGTCGCCGAGACGCCAGGACGACCGCTTCCACCTCCGGAGGGAGCAAGAGCGGAGCTAGGACTACCCTCTCAGCAGCCAGGCCATCAGGTGAAAGGCCCGGAGGTTGGGGTGCAGGAGAAAGCCCTGATCTTGGGTCAGAAGATCGGGCTGAAACCCCAGAGGAAGAGGGGTGTCCACCGCTAACTGCAGGAGTAGAGGAGACCATGGTTGCCTCGGCCATCGGGGCGCTATTAGGATCACGTAGGCCCTGTCCGGACAACCTTGAACAGCGTCCGGGACACCAGCGGCGTGGGAGGAAAGGCATACAGTAGGCCCGTGGACCACGAAATGAGGAAAGCATCCAGGGCTACTCTGAGGGGATGCGGGTGCCGAGAGCAGAACCGGGGAAGCTGCCAGTTCAGGGGACTGGCAAAGAGGTCCACGGTGGGGGAGCCCCACCGGCGGAAGATTTGCTGGGCAACGCCGGGGTTCAACCTCCATTCGTGGGGCTGCAAAACCCGGCTCAGCCTGTCGGTCAGGCAATTTTCCTGCCCGGGCAGGTAAACCGCCTTGAGAAGGACGTCGTGGTCGACTGCCCAGGAGCAGTCTCCAGGCCTCCCGACATAGCAGGAGGGAGCCCGTGCCCCCCTGTTTGTTCACGTAGAACATGGCGACCTGATTGTCCGTCTGCACCAATACAGACTGACGAGAGGTCAGGTGAGAGAAGGTCCGCAGAGCTAGGCGGATCGCCCGTAGCTCCAGGAAGTTGATCTGTTGAGCCGCCTCCCAAGGAGTCCAAAGGCCTTGAGTGCGTGCTCCCTGGCAATGCACTCCCCATCCCAGGAGAGAGGCATCTGTCGTCAGCACCTGGGAAGGAGCGGGAGGCTGAAAAGGCATGCCGCGTACCAGGTTGGGCAGGTGAAGCCACCATTGCAGAGAGGCGACAAGGCGGTCGGAGATCTGCAGTAGGTCCGCCAGATTCCTGTGGCCTGATGCCATTGAGTGCGAAGACACCACTGAACAGGCCGCATATGTAGACGGGCGTTCGGGGTGACATGGACCGTGGAAGCCATATGGCCGAGCAGCTGCAGGAACCGCCTGACCGGGACCGGAGGTGCGCTGTGGAACCTGCCGGCCAGAGCGATGAGCCTGTCGGCTCGCTCACGAGGCAGGAAGGCACGAGCCTGCAGAGTGTCTAGCCGTGCCCCTATAAACTCGAGATCCTGAGAGGGGCGCAACGTGGACTTCCCGAAGTTTATGACGAAGCCCAAGTGCTGAAGCAGAGCCACCGTGCGATGCGTGGCCTGAGCGACCTCTAGGGCCGACTGCGCCCGGATGAGCCAGTCGTCCAGGTAGGGAAAGACGAAAAGGCCTTGAAGTCTCAGGAAGGCCGCCACCACTGCCAGGCATTTTGTGAACACCCTGGGGGCGGAGCACAAGCCAAAGGGCAGCACGCGGTACTGATAATGCTTCCCTGCCACCACAAATCTTAGATATTGTCGGTGGTCCGGATGAATAAGGATGTGAGTATAGGCATCCTTTAGATCCAAGGAGCATAGCCAATCTCCCTGCTGGAGGTAGGGCAGCAAGATTCCAAGGGTAAGCATCTTGAACTTTTCCCGCTGCAGGAACTTGTTGAGGTTGCGTAGGTCCAGTATGGGTCTGAGGCCTCCTGTCCTCTTCGGGACCAGGAAGTACCTCGAGTAGAACCCTTGACCCCACAGGTGTTGTGGCACTGGCTCCACAGCCTGCTCCCCCAGCAGCCCCTGTAGCTCCTGCAGGAGTAAGTCCCTGTGCAGCGGGGGCCTTGGAGGCTCCCCTGGGAAGTAGGGAGGGGGCACCTGATGAAAATGTAGGAGGTAGCCCCTTTGAACCACCTGCAGCACCCAGGCATCGGATGTTATGGCTGACCACCTGTGGGCAAAGTGGGTCAGCCTGCCCCCCGTGCTGAGTGAGGGGAGCGGGGGGGAGGCTATGCTGGCATAGTCAAAACCCCCCGCCCTGCTGAGTGGGGAGCTGTGTAGTGGGCTTGGGAGCCCGCGGCCTACGGGGGCCATTGCCCCGCCCCTTAGCCTGCGGACCCTGATTGGGAACTGCAGACGCTTGGTATTGAAGGTGGGGTTGCTTATAGGCAAGCAACCTCTTCGGGTAAAAAGGCTTTTTCCCCGAACTCTTCCTCTTCTGAGGAAGAACGGAGGTCTTCCGGGACAGGTGAGTCCTAGTGAGAGTCTCGGACTCGAGTTCCGCTGCCTTCTCAGCCATGGGCTTGCCAAAGAGGTTTTCACCTCTACATGGGACGTCGACTAACTTGTCCTGTACCCATGGCTCGAGGTCGGATGACTGAAGCCAGGCCCGCCGGCGGGCACCGATGCCGGCTCCCGCTACTCGGGCCAATGCCTCGAAGCCATCGTAGGCCGCCCGAGAAATGAACTTCGAGCACTCTCGAATACTATCGGACAAGGCCTGGAACCTCAGCAACGGTTCCTCGGAGAGACCCGCCGAGAAACCGGCGAGCTCTTTTGCCAGGTCTTGAAGGAACATGCCCATGTACAGTTGGTATGTTTGGACTCGGCAGGCAAGCATGGAGCCCTGGAAGCACTTCCTACCGAGGGCATCCAGGTTCCGAGCCTCCTTACCCGGAGGCACCGAGGAATGCATCTTTTGACTCTTAATCCGATGCATGGCCGATTCCACCACCATGGAGTGGTGGGGCAATTGCGCCTTTTGAAATCTGGGGCTCTTGCGGACTCGATACATCGAATCGACCCGCTTGCTCAACACCAGCATCGAGGGCCGGGCTTTCCCACATGCGGAAGAGCAGCCGCTCCAGCATCTGAGGAACCGGCACAGTAAAGGCTTCCTTCGGGGGGGAGTCATACTGGAGTGCCTCGAGCTCTTCGGCGCGAGGCTCCTCCTCGGGATCCGCGGGGAAAGCCAAAGCCTTGGCCATATCCCGCACGAAATCGGAGAAGCGCGTATCCTCCGGAGGGGATCGCCTTCGAGGCTCCGACTCAGGCGAGTCGGAGGGGACGCACTGAGTCTGAAAAGAACCGGGTGACTCGTCCCCTTCCGTGTCCCAGCCCGACGCCTCCGAGGAGGCGTCGAGGGGCTCCGTGCGGGCGAGGGTTCGTCCCGACGCCGAAGCCGGCGTCGACGACCTCGGTCCCAAACGGGAAGCCGAGGGAGACCTCGACCGAGGATAGACTCGAGCTTGCATCGACTCAAGGATCGACTCGGCCGCCGGGGTCGACTTGGGCGTCGACGTCCCGGTGGTCTGGGCAGATGCACTGGCGAGGCCGGTCATCAAAGCCCGCTGCTGGTCCAAGAAGGCAGTGATACTGCGCTCCAAGGTCGTCAATCTGAGGACAAACTCAGAAGACCCGGCAGCCTCCGACTCGGGCCCCGACGGCATCGGGCCCGACATCGGTTCCGGAGGGGAGTGCAGGAGGACTATAGTACTCACGTGTCCGGGCGGCTCCACCTCGAGGCGAGGAAGTTTAGAAGGCCTCTCCGCCTCCGAGGACTCGGGGCGGCTGGCGGAGCTGTGCGACCTGGCCCTCGAGGGACCAGGTGCGTCCTCCGACGACGCCTGCGCGAGTTTCTTCTGCCGACGATGTTCCCGGCCAGGGGACCCCCGTTCAGAGGAACTCCGACGGTGCTCGTGGCCGGAGTCACGAGACGTCGAGGCCTCCGACGAGGTCCAGGCCTGACCGGACTCGGGGTCAGAGAAGATTCGGTCCCTTTGTGACTGCCGACTCCTCAAAGACTTAGAGGACATTTTGCTGCACGGACCACAACTCATGGGGTCATGGTTGGGTCCTAGGCAACAGAGGCAGCAGTCATGTGTGTCGGTGAGAGACATCAGTTTGGAACAGCGATCACATTTTTTAAACCCGCTGGGAGACATAGGGGGAAAAAGGGCGCCCGCAAGGTCGAAGACCGTGCCGCCAGGGGTAAAGAAAACAAGTGGCGGGAACGCCAGTAGAAGTACAAAAGAACACAAAAAAAAAGGAATGTGACCGGACTCGATAGGAGATCGAGACCGGGAGGGAAAGAGACACGCGAACCGAGAAAACAACAAAGAATTAATCCACTTTTTCAGCGGCGGTAACAAACAATGTCTGTAGGGCTCCGCGGAAAAAAGAAGACTGAGCAAGATGGCACCCTTGGGCGGGAAGGGGACCGCGCATGTGCGCTGCAATCCCAAAGGCTTTCTTCGAAAGCTGGGGAAATTGCTCCGCGAGGGCTCTGTCGGCGCCAACGTCACCCATAAGTGAGGACTGACTTCCTGCTTGGTCCTGGAGAAAGTCTTTATTTTGTGTTTTTGCTTCCGTAGCAAGTTTGATTTAATAAAAAGTAGTACTGTCCTTCCTCCATTTAACTTTCAAAAGGGAGACTATGATAACATATTATTTATTTTTATTTATTTTATTTAGCTAGGCTTTTATACCGCTTTTCACCAGGTCAAAGCAGTTTACATTGGAACTGGAAACTTTGATTACATGAAATATCTTATAGAGAACTATATACATGTAGTAATAATAGTAATAATAATGGTTAACTATGTATAGGTAACATTTCAACTGTTACCTGTACATAGTTAAGACAAACAGTTAAGAAAAACTAAAAGGAGCAGCTGCAAAGGTTAAAGATTCATATCAAGCATGGGAGTTGTTTAAAAATACTATCTTGGAAGCCCAGACCAGCTGTATTCCACGCTTTAAGAAAAGTGGAAAGAAGTCCAAAAAACTGCCAGCATGGCTTAAAGTTGAGGTCAGAAAGGCTGTTGAAGTCAAAATGGAAATGGAAAAAGGAGCCAAACCTCCAAATCCACAACTCAGCGTTCCCGAAGAACCTCCACTCTTAACCTCCTAAAGATCTCAACCCAGAAAATCAAGAGCAAGCAGTTCATCTGCAATACAGCCTTCTCACTATTCGCCCCCCACACTATGTAACTCACTCCCGCCAACTCTAAGAGAAAGCCCAGACCTATCAGTGCCCAGTGCCCCTTATACCCAAAGGTATGAGTATACATGTATCCAGATATACATGTATCCAGATATACTTATACACATATACTTATTTACACCCACTTGTGTGATGTGCCTACCCTCCGAATCAACCTATGCGCGCCCCAAATTCTAATGTATTTATTACTCTTGAATTTGTTTTGTGTATACTGGTTATTTGTATATATGTTTCATACTCCACATCAGTGTATTTATGTAAACAGTGCCCCTTATACCCTTAAGGTATGAGTATACATGTATCCAGATATACATGTATACAGATATACTTATACTTATACAGATATACTTATTTACACCCTCCTGTGTGATGTGCCTACCCTCCGAATCAACCTATGCGTGGCCTAAATTCTACTGTATTTACACCCACTTGTTGTGATGTGCCTTACCCTCCGAATCAACCTATGCGCGCCCAAATTCTACTGTACTGATTTGACAGTTCTCCTATTGTAATCGGACCGCTGCTGATCGCTGGAAGCAGCGGTATATAAATGTTTGCTAAATAAATAAAAATAAATAAAATATCAGAGTTCAGAAAAAAGCTTAAAAAACACCTTTTTAGTAATGAATACAATGTGGACATGGAACCAAGGACTCAGCCAACATAAAATACACTCTAAGTACACAATGGACAAATATTCTGCTATAT
Source organism: Ichthyophis bannanicus (assembly GCA_033557465.1). Classification (NCBI taxonomy): domain Eukaryota; kingdom Metazoa; phylum Chordata; class Amphibia; order Gymnophiona; family Ichthyophiidae; genus Ichthyophis; species Ichthyophis bannanicus. The sequence goes on from CM066032.1 coordinate 1,532,195,691, forward strand.
AAACATAAGTAGACTGATCTAACCAGTGAATCCATAACCGTAAATAGTTGGAAGTTAATCTGCTAAAGTAATTTGTACCTCTTTACTGTTCCTGTTTCATGTAAAGTAGGGTGCTGACCAAGCCCTGTTACACATTTGTTATTTGCGCACTGCCTTGAATTGTAGAAAGGCAGCATAGAAGCAAGTTTAAATAAATAAATAAATAAAATAGATGACAAAAACTGGAAACATTAGCCCTGACAAGTTAAATGCAAGGCACTGATAAGGCAGGCAAAGAGAATTTGAAAAAAAGCTTGCTGTGGAAGCAAAAACACATAATAAAAACTTTTTCAAGTACATTCGTAGCAAAAAAACTATGAGAGAGTCAGTTAGACTACTGGATGAAAGAGGGGTAAAAGGGGCACTAAGAGGGGACAAAGGCCATAGTGGAGAGACTGAATGAATTCTTTCCTGTGGTCTTTACTGAAGATGATGTAGGGAAGCTACCCAGCTGAAATGGTATTTAAAGCTGATGCAGCAGAAGAACTGAAAGAAATATTGATAAACCGGGAAGACGTATTACAACTATTTGATAAACTGAAGAATAGCAAAATCACCGGGACCGGATGGTATACATCCAAGGGGGTTGAAAGAACTGAAATATGAGACTGCAGACCCTACTAGGCGTTGGACCATGGCGTCTGTTCTGAAGTTAGCACTGAAGATGTGGTCTGGATTGTCATACCCGTATATTATGGTAACCTGCTGTTCCGTTTCTTCTCTTTGTCTTATCTTTTCGACTGTTTCTGTCCTCTACTCTGTCCTATCTTATAAATGGCGTTCCTTTCATATTTCCTCAAATGATATAGTATTGTAAACCGCTCTGATGCTTTGGCCTGAGCGGTATATCAAATGTAATAAACATAAACATACTATTACTAATCTGTGAACTATCATTAAAATCATCAGTAATACCTGAAGATTGGAGGATGACTAATGTAATACCAATTTTTAGAAAGGTTTCCAGGGGTGATCTGGGAAATTACAGACTAGTGAGCCTGACATCAGTCCCGGGAAAAATGGTAGAAACCATTATTAAGAACAAAATTTTTGAACATGGTTTAATGCGAGACAGCCAACATGGCTTTAGCCAGGCAAGGTCTTTGTTACTAATCTGTTACATTTTTTTGAAGATGTAAATAAACGTAAACAAAGGTGGGTCAGTCGATGCAGTGTATCTGGATTTTCAGAAAACCTTTTACAAGGTCCTTCATGAGAGACCCTTGACGAAATCAAAAATTCTTGGGATAGGAGACCGTGTACTACTGTGGATCAGGAACTGGTTAAAAGATAGAAAGCAGAGGGTAGGGCTAAATGGCTAACTTTCCCAGTGGAGAAAAGTGAATAGTGAAATACCCCAAGGATCTGTGCTGGGTCCACTGCTTTTTAACATATTTGTAAATGACCTGGAAATGGGAATAATGAGTGAGGTAATCAAATTTGCAGATGATACAAAATTCTTCAGTTGTTAAAACCCAAGAGGATTGTGAAAAACTGCAAGAGAACCTTAATAAATTGGAAGACCGGACGTTCAAATGGCAGATGAAATTTAATGTGGACAAGTGCAAAGTTGTGCACCTAGGAAAGAACAACCCAAACTATGGTTACACGATGTAAGGTTCCACATTAGGAACCACCACCCAGGAAAAAGATTTAGGCATCATGGATAACACATCGAAACCTTGTGCCCAGTGTGCAGTGGCGGCCAAGAAAAAAAATAGAATGCTAGGAATCATAAGGGAAAGAATGGAGAATAAGGAGAAATTAGACCTTACCTGCTAATTGTCTTTCCTTGAGCTCTCTCCGGGCCAGTCCAGAACAGATGGGTAGTCAAATCTCCCTCCTCTAGCAGCTGAGGACTGAATACTGATTCTTGTTGCTAGGATACCCAGCTCTCCCCTGGTGACAGAAGCCAGTCTTAACGTACCAAGCAGACAAAAATAACAAACCAGAAGAAGAAATATGGGAAACAGCGAGAACAATGGAAGAGTGACTCAGAAGGTTGTTAAATACGCACTGAGTCCTGCTCCCCCAGCAGAAAGGCATTGGAAGAGCAAAAGCTCAGGCTCCCATCCGCTATAGCGGCGCTGGGTGTCCTTTTTTTTTGTTTTTTGTTTTTTTTTGTTTTTCAAGTTAGCCAATCCCAAGATGGCCACTAAAAACTATAACACTGAGAAAATACAGAAGATCCAGAAGGGGTGGGTTCTGGACTGGCCCGGAGAGAACTCAAGGAAAGACAATTAGCAGGTAAGGTCTAATTTCTCCTTCCTAATCGTCTCTCCGGGCCAGTCCAGAACAGATGGGTAGTACCAAAGCAGTATCTAACCCTGGGAGGGACCTGTGAGCCCCGCTATTATGGCGGAAGCCCCCACACATGCATCCTGACGCGCGAACACATCCAATCGATAATGACGCGAGAAAGCATGGAGAGAAGACCAGGACGCCGCTCTACAAATATCCACCGGAGGAACTAAAGTCGACTCCGCCCACGAAGTCGCCTGACCCCTGGTAGAATGAGCACGAAGACCGACAGGAACGGCTTTGCCCCTGGTGTCATAGGCGACCCGAATTGCCTGTTTAACCCAACGCGCAATGGAGGCCTTGGAGGCCGCCAGACCCTTAGACGGCCCTCCGAAAAGCACAAACAACCGGTCGGATTTACGAAACGATTCAGTCTCCCTAAGGTAACGACGGAGCACACGACCCATATCCAACCTCCGCAGAGAACGATCAACAGACGCCCCGACCCCCCACTCAACGAAGGTGGGCAGTGAGACTGACTGATTCAGATGGAATGCAGACACCACCTTAGGCAGAAAAGACGGAACCGGACGCAAGACCACTTTCTCCGCTGAAAACTGAAGAAACGGAGGCCTACAGGAAAGCGCCTGTAAATCTGAAATTCGTCTGGCGGAACATAGGGCCACCAAAAAAACCGTCTTCCAGGTTAACTCCCTGATGGAACTAGAAGAACGCGGCTCAAAAGGAGCGCCTGTCATCACCTCCAACACCAGATTCAAGTCCCAAGGAGGAATAACCTGCCGAAACGGCGGTCTAAGATGCTTGGCCGCTCTAAGGAATCACAGTATGTCCAGATGCGAGGAAAGACGAGTCCCGCGAACCGTACCCCGAAAAACCGCTAGCGCCGCTAACTGTACCCTCAGGGTGCTAAGAGCAAGACCCTTCTCCAGTCCACATTGAAGAAAGGTGAGAATATCCGGAATGGAAGACAAACGGGCCCGTAAGGCATGCTCCGCGCACCATGCCTCAAAAACGCGCCACACCCAGATGTAAGCCAACGACGTGGAACGTCTGCGAGACTGCAGCAACGTAGATATCACCGATGCCGAATAACCTTTGCGGCGCAACCGTTGCCTCTCAATAGCCATGCCGTAAGCAAGAATCGATCCGCCTGGGGCATCAGAACGGGTCCCTGCAGCAGTAAGTCCGCTCGAGCGGGTAACCGCCACGGCGGTTCCACCAGAAGCTGCATCAGATCGGCGTACCAAGGGCGTCTGGGCCAATCTGGAGCAATAAGGATCACCCGACCTCCGTGAGTGGCTACTCTCTGAATGACTCGACTCACCAATGGCCACGGAGGAAACACATACAGGAGCTGCTCCGACGGCCAGGGTTGCACCAGGCTGTCGAGACCCTCCAACATATGTTCCCTGCGCCTGCTGTAAAAGCGCTCCGCCTTCGCATTGCGAAGAGTGGCCATGAGGTCCAGAACCGGCTGACCCCACGGAGGGTGATATCGTGAAAAACATCCGCGTTGAGTTCCCACTCTCCCGGATCCAGCACATTGCGGCTGAGATAGTCGGCCTGTATATTGTCTTTTCCTGCCACATGAGACGCCGACAGCGCCACAAGGTGCAATTCCGCCCAGTGAAACAAGCGTTGGCTCACCTCCAGGAGATGGAGACTTCCCGTTCCGCCTTGACGATTTATGTAGGAGACCGTCACAAGGTTGTCGGAAAAGATGCGCACCGGCTTTCCCTCTAGAAGAGCTGCAAACGCCAACAGCGCTAGATATACTGTTCTCAGTTCCAGTCGATTGATGGACCACAGACTCTCCTCCGGCGACCAGGAGCCCTGTGCTATGTGAGCCAAACAATGCGCCCCCCAGCCGGAGAGACTGGCATCCGTCGTGACCAAAATCCACTCTGGGAGTGCTAGGGGAACGCCTGCGAGAAGATGGTCCGGAACCAACCACCACTGAAGACTGAGCCTCACGTGGTCGGGACAGCCTAAGCGACAAGAAAGCGGATGATGTTGTGGAGACCACCGTGAAAGCAGCGCTTGTTGGAGCGGACGCATGTGCGCCCGGGCCCAAGGCACCAGATCCAAGGCCGCCGCCATCAGCCCCAGTAACTGCAAGTACTTCCAAGCTGTCGGCGCCCAAACACGCAAAAACGCTGACATGTGAGAGAGAAGCTTCCGAACCCTCTCCGGAGGCAAGAGAACCAGCCCCCTGTCTGTGGCGAAGAACGCCCCCAGATACGTAAGCTGCTGCACCGGCTGTAGCCGACTCTTCGCCTGGTTCACAATCCATCCAAGACCCTCGAGACAAGAAACTACCCGAGCAGTCGCCCTGACCGACTCTTCTCGCGACGCCGCCCGAATCAACCAGTCGTCCAGATAAGGGTGAACTAGGACTCCGTCCCTGCGAAGAGCCGCCGCCACCACCACCATCACCTTCGTGAAGGTGCGCGGCGCCGTCGCTAACCTGAACGGCAACGCCTGGAACTGAAAATGACCCATTGGAACTGCAAACCGAAGGAACCGCTGATGATCCGGTCTGATAGGAATGTGGAGGTAGGCCTCTGTCAAATCGATGGAGGAGAGAAACTCTCCCGGACGCACGGAGCGGATTCCTGATCTCAAAGTTTCCATCCGGAAATGAGAGACCCGCAGACACCGGTTCACGTGCTTCAAATCCAAAATGGGTCGGAAGGAGCCCTCCTTTTTGGGCACCACGAAATAAATCGAGTATCGACCGAATCCGCACTGGTCTTGGGGAACTGGAACCACGGCTCGGAGCTGCAGCAAGTGTTGCAACGTGTCGCGGACCGCCGCCCGCTTGGCGACCGGACCACATGGAGAAAAAACAAACGCGTCTGCCAGATGACAAGCGAACTCGAGAGCATAGCCCTCTCTGATAATTTGCAGAACCCACTGGTCTGTGGTAATGGCGGCCCAAGCGGAGACAAACTCCTGCAAACGACCTCCTACTGGAAGCTCCACCTGGACCGGCCTCACTTCATTGTGGCTTTTTAAGGGACGTTGGAGCGGATCCAAAGTAACCCCTGCCGGAACCTCTAGCGCCCCGAAAGGACTGCCCCCGGGACTGAAACCAACCCCGCTGATAAGGAGCAAAGCGGGCTCCCCGAAAGCGGCGTAACTCACGCCCTTGACCCCTAGGGAAGGAGCTCTGCTTAGTCGCCCGAGGACGATCTTCGGGTAGGCATCCCCCTTTGGAGTCACCTAAATCCTTAACAATTTTCTCCAGCGCTTCCCCAAAGAGAAGCTTACCTTTGTACGGAAGTTTGCTGAGACGGGCCTTGGAAGAAACATCCGCCGCCCAATTACGCAACCAAAGAAACCGACGGGCGGCAATCATGGAAGCCATAGCTTTTGCGGAAATGCGAATCAAATCATAGAAGTCATCCGCTAGATACGCTGCCGCAGATTCCAGCTTAGCTCCCTCTCCAGAAGGAGAAGCATCTCCCCCTGGACTAGAAGCCAGCTGACTCCACCTAATAGCAGCTCTGGACACGTAAGCTCCACAGACTGAGGCCTGCAGCGCCAGGGCGCTAGCATCAAAAGCTTGCTTCAAGAGCCCCTCTAACCGACGATCCTGCATATCCTTAAGGGCCGTAGCCCCTTCCACTGGGATGGTGGTCTTCTTGGTGACCGCTGAAACCAGCGCATCAACCTTAGGCATACGGAGGAGCTCCCTTTCCTCCTGGGGCACCGGATACAAGCGGGCCATAGTCCTAGCTCCCCGCAAGGAAGCCTCCGGACATTCCCACTCGGACTCTATCATCTGTTTGATGACTCTGTGCAGGGGAAAACATTTTTGCTCGGTCTTGAACCCCTGTAACAAAGGATCCTCTAACGGTTCCTGCTGAACTACCGGAGGAAGAATACTGAGAGCCAATAGAGACTGTGCAATCAGGGCCGGCAACTCATCCTTCCTAAAAACCCGAAAAACATTAGGGTCCTCCCCGGGCCCTAATTCACCTTCCTCCAAATCTGCTGGCCAGGAGTCCAAACCCGGGTCTGATAGGAGCTCTCCCTCCTCTGGCCCCACGGCCTCAGCCGCCAGAGAAATATCATCAACCTTAGCCTCTCTAAGAGCCAAGAAAGAAGAAACCCCTTCCCCGAGCTCAGACCGGCTAGAGACCCCTGCCGGAGCCATCACCGAATCTGCCACAACTGGCCCAGGAGACTGCGCCTTCTTAATCAAATAAGCCCTGTGAAACGCCAGAATAAACTCTGGTGAAAGAAGTGGATCAATTTCCTCTGGCAGAGCTGGCACCACAGGCTGCTCCTGCTCCACCGTACAATGGCGCGATTTAACTTTACGTTTGCCTGGTTTAGAGAGCGGGAGTGCAGAAACGGATGGCTCTGCTAAGATGGCTGCCGTTCTCGCGCTTTCTCCTAATCTCTGCATTTTCGCCGTCTGCTCTCCCAACTGATCCGGCATAGTACTCGAGACCCGCAGCACGGAGAGAACGCTAGGGCACCGAAAACACCGCGAACCCCTGCACTCTGCCGAAAACCACCCGCGGGAAACAAAAGCCCTGAAACTCGAGGGGGGAGGGAAACAGCTGCGGCTCGCTGAAAATACCTGAAAGAAGCTGCCGGTCAGGCTGAAGAGCTCACGCTAAGAAGAGAACCGCTGCCAGCGGCCCAAAGAGCTGAAAGGAAATGCAGCAGGTAACAGCAGCTGGGGCCCCCAGGTCTGTTCCCAACTAGGACACTGAATAGAGAAGAGGAGACAGGCTCTGTCCCATTCTATGAGCCGAGTACACGGCTAACAGACACCAGCGATAAGCACATCAATCAGCACAACAATTTGGAAGTGCTAAATACCCTGCTAGGGTAAAGCACTCAGTACCCTGTGAAACTCTTCCAAGAAAATGACAAAAGAGGCCACAGAACTAAACAGAACAGATCTTTGTGGGGAGTCAAATCTTCACACATCCAGCTCAGCTGCTGAGGACAATAAGACTGGCTTCTGTCACCAGGGGAGAGCTGGGTATCCTAGCAACAAGAATCAGTATTCAGTCCTCAGCTGCTAGAGGAGGGAGATTTGACTACCCATCTGTTCTGGACTGGCCCAGAGAGACGATTAGGAAAGCACAGTTACTTACCTGTAACAGGTGATCTCTGGGAACAGCAGGAATAAGTCTTCACACATATGGGTACATCGGTACCGACTGAGTCTGCGCGGGAACGCTTCCCAGCGTCCAATCAAAGAGCTTTTGGAAGCATTCCACCACGCCTGCGTGCTGCCTTCCCGCCTTTCCCAACTGCCTCTCCTCAGTTAAGTTTTAAAGCTGAGACAAAGAGAAAGAGAGAGGAAAGGAAAGATAGATAGAGATACAACTCCTGGGGAGGTGGGTGCGTTGTGAAGACTTATTCCTGCTGTTCCCAGAGATCACCTGTTACAGGTAAGTAACTGTGCTATCTCCAGGAACAAGCAGGAATGAGTCTTCACATATGGGGACACCCAAGCTGAGATGCCTGGAGTCCCAGCATGTCATAGGTTGGAACATGCTATCCCCCACAACACCAGGCATCATGAGGATGGAGGGTAGGAGTTGAAGAAAGAAAGGTGCTGTGGAACAGCTAACCTAGCATAGGACTGCAGACAAGGATTCCATGTGTGGATGATAATTATCATCAATGATATTAAAAGAAATATTGCAATATGGACCTCCCCTAACAGGATTACACAGCAGTAAGGAGGTTCATGGGATCTACTGGGGAACCCAGTAGAGGAACCTCAAGGAGGACCTCACTGTGAAGTGGAGGTAATAAACCTGTAGGAAAAAACAGTGGAGGTCAGATTCCTGAAAGGTAAGAGGGGCCCCCGATAATAACTGGGGTAGTACCAAAAACGGTGGGCCTTCGGCGGAAGGCTTTATGATAAAAGCCAAACTCTTTTGGCGACAGAGTGGCTCACCCTTGAAAGCAAAAAGAGAAGGTCGACCGAATTGGACAAACAGGCACAGTCCTTGAGGGAGGAAAAGGTATGGAAACCCCTTGTATCCCAAAAGAAAGGACAAACGCCTGAGGCGTTAGAGCCTGTGATTAGCTGAAGATCCGCAATGTCTCTCCTAACTGGAGTCAGCTAGGAGAGATACTGGAACATGGAGAACTTCAGAGGCACCTAAACCTTAAGGTATGGTGGAGGTTGTTAACTACCACAGAAGTGGTTGTGAGTGTAGAACCCCAAACATGCTGGATAGCATAGGTATAGGTAAAGCCCATCTGTCAGAATCATATAGCTATATGAGCCTCGACAGTCAGGTAGATAAATGCAGAATACATATCTACCGATAATAAAATATCTCGACAGATACATATATATATATAGATATATAGATATACGTATAAGAATATATCTATAGTGAGATATGAAAGGGCATAAAATACACACAAATGATAGACATAGACATCTGTAAGATGTATACTATAGATATGAATATATATATATATGCCTCTATATGGGTGTCTGCAAGAAGCAGACAGAGATATGCCTACAGAACGGTATTCACATAGGAAATGTGGAGAGGAAAGATTCATCTAATAACAAGAAGGTGGAACCTACTTGAGAAGATATATAGAGAATCTATTCCCACTGGTTATGGCTACAGGGATGCTAGCTAGTGAAATAACCAGGACGGTTACGTGAAAAGCAGAGGATGAAATCAGTCTGCAGCCAGCAAGTCCCGAGTATTCCAGAACTCTAGCATGGTAAGTGAACAGAAGACACATAAAAATGAGATACCATGTTGACCTGCTTAAGGGCAAAGAGGTATCATGCATTCTTACCATGAGGACGAGCTGCAAGGAGAAAAGCATATTCCCGATTGGAAATAGTATGGACCAAAGCAGGGAATTGGCAACTCCTTAAGCTTTCACGTAAGAGAAGGCCTATGTCCTTTATATTAAAAAGGAGAAAGTGAAAAAGGGAGAACCTTTCTAGTTATGGGAGACATGACTGAAAAAGCCCTTTCCAACCATCTAGGATAGCTGTTGGAGAAAAACCCCTCATGCTCTCTAGCAAGGGCCCATAGTGGAGAGCTTCTCTGTAGAATTGCAGAGAGCATGATGCAGGAGAATGAGGAGATAGAACTGACTGCTGGAGAGCCAGTGCCTATGTCGACTATGCTGCCAAACCCAGGGGAATGGAGATGGCAGAAAGAGAAGACAATCCAACAAGCTTGTAGTGAAAAAACTTTCAAGACAGATGACAGCACTGACTTGGAGCCACTACTAAGACCAGACAGAATGTTAGTGGAGGACAAATCTGGTTGCTGGTGGACAAGAACCAGTGGTCCGAACATTAAGGCTCCTGCATTGGCAGCTGCTTGCCAGACAGCAGAAAGAATCTTACTGTTTAAAAACAGAAAGAACATACAGAACAGGAGTAGAGAACTCTGGACATGTCTGATGAACTGCCTCAAAGCAAGATTGAAAAAGAGGAGTCAATTCAGAGAGGAGAACTCCGCACCGGAAAAGTAACAAAACTAGAGAGGCTGAAGAAAAGCCCTCCAGTGAAGGAATACCGTCTTACAGATGAAAAGCTTGGTAAGAGGGTAAAGAAAATGGAGCTGAAGAAGACTTACAAAGTAGTAAGTCTATAGAAAGGAAAAAGACATGCTGGCACAGGAAACTATCGTTTGATAGTGGTTAGACCTCTTTCCCTAGCAGGAAGAAGAGGAGAACCCTGTGACCTATAAGCATGAGCATCCTGACAGCTCATAGAACATAGAAAAAATGGATGTCTTTTGGGAAGAGATCCATGTCTAGGATTTAGAATGACAGCAGTGGATTGCCTCTATTGAGAAGAGACAACTGCAGATTCTAACCCCAAGAGTCACAAGCATCTGATGGAGATTGATCAGAAACCCTGTGGTTGCTGGGTTTGCTGAGCCTGGTGAGAGGTTATTTATTTATTTATTTATTTATTTTTTATGGTTCTTATATACCGCACTCTTAAAAATCAGCGCGGTTTACATACAACGATATTGGGCAAAGTAGGCACTTACAATGAAACAGGAGATTGAACTTGGAATTCAACAGGGGTACGATAAACAATTTAAGATAGATATCTACAATTTGTATTTGTATTGAATTCTGCAGACCAGGACGATGCTTCCCTTGTTTGGGAACATCTGTATGATGGGCAGATGATGCATAAAACCTTCTTCTCCTATGGGAAGAAAGTTTGGCAGGACATCTCCTACCTACTGGGACAGAAGAAGGTGCAGAACAGCCCCTAGGAACAGGTAAGTCAGTGGACAACTGAGTAACCTGACGTAAAGACTCCTTGTTGAAAAGATTTTCTCCAGTGCAAGGAGTATGTCCAAGTCTTTGCTGTGCCCATTTGTGCAAGTCTGAAGCTTGGAGCCAGGCTCTACATCGTGCCCCTATAGTTATAGCAGAAGTCCTGCTAACAGACTCAAAAGAGTCTAGGGAAGCACGAGAAAGAAACCAAGAGATATTCTGAAGATGCTTAAGCAGTGAAGAATAGCCTGCACTCTTGGACTCTGGAAGGGAAGGAGTCAAAAGATGTAATTGCTTTGTGACCTCCTCAAGAGATAGACTCATATAAAAAATATATGAGAGAATTCTTGCAGAAAGCATAGATGTCTGGAAGGTTTGACGTCCAAAGGCATCTAGTGTCTCAGACTCACGACCTGGCGGATAAGAAGAGTGCTTTTTCTTACTCTTTACCCGCCTCATTGCTGATTCCACTACTATGGAATGATGAGGAAGTTGAGTCTTTTGAAACCCTGGAGAGGGGGGCACCTGATATAAGAGATCAGTTGCTCTGGAAGGTGGGGGTCCCCTTAAAGGTGTTTCCCACATTCCTAGAAGGAGATCCTGCAAGGAATGATGCAAAGGAAGCATTATGTTCTCCTTTGCTTTGGTAGAAACAGAGCCTTGTGCAGGATCATGTCCCGGGATAGGAATGACAAGAGATCTTGCTATATCCAGGAGGAAACTCTGAAAAGAGGGATCCTCAACAGGAATCTCCCTTGGACAGGTTAGATTGGAAGAACTAGCCTGAGCACCGAAAGAGCTATCCAAATATATAGGAATAGAAGATCCTGCACGGTGCAGTGTGGAATGCTTAAGGGATGGTCGCCGGTACTGGCTGTCAGGAGCAGCGACCGTCATTACCACATTGTCCATGCCAGGTATCGACTCCAAGCTTGGTATAGAAGGGAGCGATCCTGTTCAAAAAAGCATGGCAGGAGTTGGCCACGATGCTACTGTGGATACCGGTACCGATGCCAATACCGGTACCGATGTCTGAGCTGAGCCCGACAGAGACATCGGAGCAGGCATCGGTGACAGTTCAATCGGTACCGAGGTAACCGAAAACCTCCGGCCGCCAATTTTCTGTAGGCTGTGTGCGCATAAAATATCAGCTGTGCAGCTTTTGAAAGAAGGTTAAATTTTTGTGCGTCACATAACGACACTCGGAGTTCTATACTTTAAATTTGACTACACGTCAGAATACAGTATGTACACCACATTGATTGCACTAGATAATATTGTAGAACTTGTGAAAACCGTAAATACACAACTACTTTTAAATTTTAAGATGTCTGTGTTGTTTTATATCAGAATCAGAACTGTAATTTTTGTGCGCTCCGTTATAAAGTATGTGCGCTTGCTCGGCGAGGTGTGTGCGCGCGCACACGCGCACAGCTTAGAGGGAACAGTGCCGGCCGCTATCCTCGGTACCGAACCTCCGGTATCGATCAGTGTCGGTACCAAAGTGTATTGCTACCCAGTCTTCCGGACCAGAGATCGATTCCAAACTCGGCATCGAGGGCAGAGAGCCTGATAAGCGAAGCATGGAAGGCACTGACCGCAAGGGTAATGAGGACATCGGTACCGAGTCTGATACCGGTGGATGAAGGTCAACCAGTGGCAACTCAAACGGCCTTGGGGGAACCAAGAGTTGCGGATCCGAATCATCGGAACAGAGCCTTCGGTACCGCCGAGAGCCGGTACCAAGGCGAGTCGGTACCCAGTCCTCCAGACTGGAGATCGATTCCAGACTCGGCATCGAAGGAAGCGAGGCTATCGATGCACGTCTGGAGGGTACCGACGTCGGTGGTAGCATCGGTGCTGGTACCGATAATGGAAAGTCAGTCTGGAGAGTATCCACCGGTCCCGAAGGCACCGAGGACGCCAGATGACCATCCCTGGTGAGGAGTGTTTCATCCAACACCAGTGCCGATGCCGGGGTATCGGTAACGCTCAAAGCGGATGCCACCACCGGACACGGCTCAGGTATGTTCTGTGAGGGGTGAACCCCAGGAACAACCTGAAACCCCTCAAACGCTTTGGAGACCGAAGACTCCCGCCGGGGTTTTGAAGCCAGTGGGCCCTCGAGGGCAAGGCCGGAGCCGTCTACATGCTGTGCATGAGACCTACCACTCGAGGACTGGCTATTCTTAACAGACTGTTTGTGGGTTACCTGATCCTGTGTAGAAGAAGAAAGGGACGGTGCCCCGAAGTTGGAGGGAAACCGTGTATCGAGGGAACCTCGATGTCGAAAACCTCTTCTCACGGAACTGTTGTCAGGACCCAAGCAGGTTAGACACCGACTTCGAGGGTCTAAAAATAAAGTTGTACGGCCACAGTCTGAACATTTCTTGGAGAAAGTGTCTGGCGGTTCCATGAAGGAAAAAGAAGAGGCCTAAAAGGCCTAAGAAACCGTGAGACACTATGAAGAAAAAATATCCCTTGAAAAAGGAAGATTTTACAAGAAAAGAAAAGAAAAGAAAACACCGGCGGTATCGGTGGCGTCGGGGAAGTCAGCCGCGACCACAAGAAAACTAAAGAAATAAAACAAGAATTTTCTGCGGTGACAGGACGACGTCCTGCCGGCTCCGCGGAAAACGAAAACTGAGGAGAGGCAGTTGGGAAAGGCGGGAAGGCAGCACGCAGGCGTGGTGGGATGCTTCCAAAAGCTCTTTGATTGGACGCTGGGAAGCGTTCCTGCGCAGACTCCGTCGGCACCGACATACCCGTATGTGAAGACTCATTCCTGCTTGTTCCTGGAGATAATAAAAGATATTATAATGCGTCTGTATTGTTCCATGGTGCGACCGCACCTCGATATTGTGTGCAATTCTGGTCACCGTATCTTAAAAAGGATGTAGCAGAATTTAAAAAGGTACAGAGAAGAGCTACCAAAATGGTAAAAGGGATGGAAGGATACCCCTATGAGGAGAGGGTAAAACGGTTAGGGCTCTTCGATCTGGAATAAAGATGGCATATCTTATGTTCTTATATACTTTAAGTCTTTGATTTTAAATAAAAATGAAAATATAAAAAATAGGGGACATTTAAGCCAGTGATGCTGTTTTATTTCTCCTATGGCTGTGATTTGCTGCATAATGGGTTGTGATAATGTCCTGAGGCTTTTTCTCCTGTGATTGGTAAAATGCTGAGATTTGCATGACTGACTGATCTTTCTTTAACTCTGGATCTATAGAGCGGGACTCTTTTTGGGCCATTTTAGTCCTGTTGAGGTATCAATGTTGATAGTTTGAGATATTGAATGATTGTGGGAATGTATTAATGCATATTCATTAGGGATATTCCAAAAACCTGGCAGGAATGCAGCCCTCCTGGACAGTTTTGGAGATTCCTGTTCTATAGTAAATTGCAGAGTCTAGTATTTACAAAAAATTGAAATGAGGGCACTTTTTTAATTAAGGTTAATTAATTTGATTAGATGACATTTAAACCCAAGTCCCAAGAGCCATGCCAGATACCATTTTAACTGGAAGTAAAGCACAGTTACTTAGCTGTAACAGGTGATCTCTGGGAACAGTAGGAATAAGTCTTCACATATGGGTACGTTGGCACCGACGGAGCCCGTGCGGTAACGCTCCCCAGCGTCCAAAAAGAAAGCCTTTGGAAGCATCCCACACGCATGCACGCTGCCTTCCCGCCCATTCACTTCCCTCTCATCAGTTGGGTTTGTAGCTGAGACCGAAGGAGGGAAGTAGACAAATTAGAGAGAGAGAAAGAACAACTCCTAGGGGAGGTGGGTGGGTTGTGAAGACTTATTCCTGCTGTTCCCAGAGATCACCTGTTACAGGTAAATAACTGTTCTATCTCCAGGAACAAGCAGGAATGAGTCTTCACATATGGGGGACTCCCAAGCTAGAGATGCCTAGAGGAGGTCCCCGCATGTTGCAAATCTGATAGATGGGCCATGCTATTTTCCAGAACCTCAGTCATTCAAGGGATGGAGGGTAGGAGTTGAATTAAAAGGGGTGTGCTGTGGAACAGCTTGACTAAACAAGGCGTCTAGAGGGGAGTCCTTGTGTAGACCATAAATGTTAGTAAATATTGAATTCCAAATTTCTAATGTGAACCTTACTCAAAAGTATTGCGAAAGTATATATTGAGGCTAATATGGGTCTGGTGCTAAGAGCCAGTACATTAGCATCAAAGAAATTACCTCCCTGTGAAGTAGAGGAAAATAAATTTAGCAATACAAGCAGAGGACAGGAGCCTTAATGGCTAGAACTAATCCCAGAAGAAAAAACTGGGGGCGTTTAATGAGGTTGGACTTTGGAGGAGAAGCTAAAGCTTCTGTAGGCCAAAGCTGAAGCTCTTTGTCCTTGGAGCAGAACAAGGCTCTAGGAAAGAAAGGAGATAAATCTGACTGGTTTGCAGAACAAGGATGAGTCTTTAAGACCCCTCTATCCAAATGAAAGAAAGAAACATTTGTAGTAGGCAGTATAGCCTCCAATTTCTTGAAGATCAGTAATGTCTTCCCTAAGCGATATGACTTAGGATAATGACTTTACATGGAGAGCTTCAGATGTAACATAACCAGAAGGTTACGGTAAAAGAAGGTAGTCTCTAATTACCATAGAAATTGGCTGTCCATTTAAAACCCTATGGTATGCTGGAACAGCATTAATATGGACAGTAACAAATCTTTCAGAGTCAGATATATTATATATATATATATATATATATATATATAAATATGCAGTGCATTGCAGTATGTTTTTGTTTGATGTACACCGCGCTGATTATAATAGCGCGGTATAGAAGAAATGTCAAATAAATAAATAAATAAATATAGATAGATTCACTTAATAACAAGAAGGGGTAAGACCTGCTTGAGAATATAGAAGGGAATCTCTTTCTGGTTACAAGTGGAAGAACCATGGAGAAGGTTACATGGAAACCAGTGAAATGTTCTTTACTTAGAAGGAGAGGTCTAGATTTCTTTAAAAATTCTAGCCCCTGAATAACCAGAAATGGAGACCTAACGTGAAGTGGTACAGAGGAGATCCTTAGTCTTAAGACAACAAGTCTGGATCCTTCAATAACTTCAGTGTGGAGAAGAAGACACAATATAAGGGGATACCATGTTTGCCCCTCTATGAGGGCAATATGAATATCATGCGTTCTTTGTTCAGCATAAGCTTCAATGAAGTATTGGGAATTAGAAGGAATGTACTAGACAAGGACCGACTGCAGTGAAAAGGAATGCATTCCTGTTATAAGAGATGTGGAACAACCCAGGGAATTGAGCAATTCTTATGCTTTCACGTGGTCTAAGACCTGGTTCCTTTTCTCAAAAGGAAATTTTAAGGAAGATGGTAAGAGCAGGAAAAACCAGTCATGTAGGAGCATGACTGGGCAAAGCCTTTTTAACCATCTGGAAGTTACCTATTAGGAATGGCTCTGACGCTCTCTGGCAAAAGCCCATAGTTGCAGAGCTTTTTGTATAATTGCAGAGAGCATGTCGGAGGTTGCTTAGGTGAGATCTGGCTGTTTAATTGCCAGTGTGCAACATAATCTATTCTATTGGAGCCAAAAGAATTGAAGATGGCTAAGAATAGTAGACAGGCCGGTTGCCTGAAATGATAAATTGTCCAAGTGGGTTTTGGAACCTCTCTTGGAATTATCTGTTATCAAGGCAACCGAAAAGATTAGGTCCTATAGATTGAAAAAAAGGACCGACAGACATAATTAGGAGTGGTAAAACTCAATTATTGTCTGATAAGCTGTTTTAAAAGAAATATTCAAGAAGATTGCAATGGGGAAGAAAGCTCTGTATTGAAACCACTTACTGGAGTAGGTATTGAAGAAAATCCTATGGGCTTAAAAAGTAAGCCCTCCAGTTGAATAGAATCACTCTTAGACTGAATGTCCCGACTAAGAGGGATAGAAAGTAATACAGAGTTGAGAAGACTTACAATTTGGTAAGTCCCTGAAAAAGGTAAAGCCCCCTTGCAGTCAAAATGATGAGATGTCCTCATACAGGAAAACTGTCAAGGTGAAGGGCATAGCCTACCTTGTTATTAGTTGTTACACCTCTTTTTCCTTCAAAAAGGAGAGGAGAAACCTGTTACCTGTAGGGCATGATTATCCTCAATAGCTCTAGGAGCTAAAAGAATGGATTTCTCTTATGGCAAGAGATTCATGCCTAGAGTCGAGGATTGAGTCAGTGTATCACTGATCTCTCAGTAAGGATGAACTGTAGATGCTTCTGTTGATAAGAAGTAGGTTAGCGGTTCTAAACCTCAAACAGGAAAAAGAGATTTAATGAACAAAATATCAGAAACCCTGCGACTGCTGGGTTTGCTGAGCCTGTTGAGGTTTTAATTTTCTTAGCCTGGTTTGATGTTGCCCTTCTTTGGAAACATCTGCATGATGGGCAGAAGATGGATGAAACTTTTTTCCCCTAGGGGGATGAAGTTTTTTACTAGCTGGAATAGAGGAAAGTTTTGACAGTCCTCTGAAAGCAACAACATAAGTGTTTAACTGATTAGCTTGGAATAAAGCATCCTTGTTAAAGAGATTTTCACCAGTACAAGGAGTATTTGCCAGTCTTTCTTGTACCCATTTATCCAAGTCTGAAGCTTGGAGCCAGGCCATACGTCGTGCCCCTATGGCTATAGCAGACGTTCTGCTAATAGACTCAAAACAGTCCAGGGAAGCACGATTAAGTTACTTAGAGACATTTTGAGCATGACTGACTAATAAGTAATAGTCTGCTCTTTTATGTTCTTGAAGGAAAGGGTTCAAAAGTTTTAAACTCTTTGTGACCTCTTCAAGAGATAATCCCATATAGAAAATATATGAGATAATTCTTGCTGAAAGCATAGATGCCTAGAAGCATCGATGCCTGGAAGCATCGATGTCCAAAGGCATCTAAAATCCTAGACTCACGACCTGGCAGATAAGAGGAGTGCTTCTTTGCACTCTTAATACGCCTCATTGCTGATTCTACAACAATAGAATGATGAGGAAGTTGAGTCTTTTGAAAACCTGGAGAAGGTGGCACCTTGTACACAGTGTCAAGTGTTTTAGAAATTGGGGATAACGTTAAAGGAGTTTCCCATATTTTTAATAGTAGATCCTGTAAGATCTGATGGACAGGAAGCATGATCACCTCCTTTGGAATCCAGGGGAATTGCAGAGTTTCTGAATCCCCTGGTATAGATTCTTTACCAGGTATAGAAATGGCAAGTAACTTTGCCATATCAAGCAAAAAAGTTTGAAAAGAAATCTCTCCTGAGGAGGACCCTCTGAAATGAGGGGTAAAAGCTGAAATTATTGAAATTTCAGCCTTGGCACCGATGGATTCATCCCAGTCATCGGGATCAGAAGACTTGAAAGGATGAAGCATCGGATTTTCTTTAAATCCCCCCTTTGTGAGATGAGTCGGTACCGAATCCTCTATGCTAGAGAGCGATTCCAGGCTCGGCATCGAACGGAGCAAGTCTGTCGAAGAAAACATCGACGGTACCGACACCGGAGCCGATGTTGATACCGGTACCGAAGCCGATACCGATACTCGGTGAACAGTCTGCAGCGACTCTAGCAGTACCGAAGTAGCTGAGAGCGCTAGACTATGTTCATCGGTGAGGAGTGTTTCATCCATCACCATAGCCGATGCCGGGTTGTTGGTACCGCTTGAAGAGGCCACAACCACCGAGCATGGCCCAGTTATGTCCATGGAGGTAAGAACCTCGGGAACAACCTGAAGCCCCGTTAATGCTTTGGAGCCCGAAGACTCCCGCTGGGGCTTTATTGCCAAAATGTCCTCGAGGGCAAGGCCAGAGGCATCTCGATACTTAGAAGGAGATCTACCACTCGAGGACTGGCTAGTCTTAACAGACTTTTGTTTGGTTACCTGATCCTGTGAAAAAGAAGATATTCTGGCTGGTGACATCGAGTCCGAAGGCAGCGCACATGCGTGTGGGATGCTCCCAAAGGCTTTCTTTTTGGACGCTGGGGAGCGTTCCCGTGCGGAGCGTTCCCGTGCGGGCTCCGTCGGTGCCAACGTACCCATATGTGAAGACTCATTCCTACTTGTTCCTGGAGATATAATCTACTATGACTGAATTAAAATAAAATCTCATATAGAATGAAAAACCTATTTTGAGTAGATACAAGGTGAATAGTAGTTTAACCATTTGAATTATAAATTTAGGAGTCACAGTGCAGGTATTTTAAACCAGTGTAATTACGATGAAACCAAATACTCTGATGCAGCAGAGTTACTTACCTGTTAGCAGGTATCCTCTGTGGACAGCAAGATAAGCCCTCACATATGGATAATGTCACTGGAATCACACATGGGAAACCTTTCTTCAGCTTTTTCTAGAAGCTTTTGAAGTGGATGCATTGCGCATGCACATCTGTTCGCACTTGCTGCCACTGCACCCAATTTCCTCAGTCTAATAACTAGCTAATACGAGAATTCAACTACAAGAGAAGGTGGGAAGGTTATGAGGACTCATCCTGCTGTCTAAGGAAAATATCTGCTAGAGGTAATGAACCGTTTTCTCCATGGACAAGCAGGATAAGTGTTCACATATGGCATTCCCTAACTAAAGGCTGCTTCAAAACAAAAAGGGGGATAAAGTGGTGGTGCAACTGGCAGACACAAGCAGATTTTTTTTTTCTTGGTGGCAATTTTTGGTGGCAACAGGCCAGTCAGAGATTTTATTTGTTTATTCTGAAGAGGCAGCCTGAAACAGAAAAGAAATGGGTCTGGGAGGGGATTGGAGTTGGATTCTAGTCCCTGAAGAAATTCTGAAGAACAGATTGGCCAAATTTGTTGTTGCATCTGGAGTCCCCCTCTAAGCAGTAGTGAGAAGTGTATGTGTGTGGACCAATGTCTAGATCGTAGCCTTGCAAATCTCTTCCATGGAGATGGACCTCAGATGGGCTACCGATACAGCCATGGTTCAAACATTATCAGCCATGACATGACCCTCCAATGTCCGACCTGCCTGGGCATAAATGAAAGATACACTCTCTAGCCAAATGGAAAGGGTATGTCTGCTAATGGTAGCTCTCAACCTATCAGGGGTCAAAAGCTGGATGGACGTTCTATGGGCTTTATGGCAGTCCAACATGTACAATGCATTTTCCCCCCTTTGTGAGGATGGGGTCTTTGGAAAAATGTTGGAAGGACTATTGACTGAATAAGGTGGAAGTCCAACACCATTTTTCACAGGAATTTAGGAAGAGTATGTGAAGCCACCCTATTGCCAGTTGCTAGAGCTGGAGCTCACTAACGCCGTGTGCCAAAATCACCACCACCCAAAAAGGAGAAATTAGACTTACCTGCTAATTGTTGTTCCTTGAGGAACTCCAGTCCAGTCCTTCACCTCTGAGTAGTGCACCTCCTCCTGCAGCTTGGAGACTGGGCATGTCAGAATTCTGAAGCCACTCCATATATACTGCTGGCACCTCCCACCAGCTCCCAGTGACCTAATGACAAAGCAGACTCAGAGGAGCAACAAATAAGTAGCTATACTATGAAATACAACAACTGAACTATTAAAATCAACTGATCCCTCCGAAAGAAGAGGATAACTCTTCCTCTCCCGTTCGAAGGAAGTTGGACAAAAAAGAGAGAAGAAAGAATACAGAACATACATTGCTTGAGCAAAGAAAGAATTTTGCTGTCATCCAACGCCAGGGCTGTTGCGACCGCACACAAACAAAAATCCCGCGGTAGCCGACAAAACCCTGGGCGGGAATCGGGACTGGACTGGAGTTCCTCAAGGAACAACAATTAGCAGGTAAGTCTAATTTCCCTTTCCTTACTGTCACTCCAGTCCAGTCCCTCGCCTCCGGGATGTAACAAAGCAGTAAATTAATGGGAGGGACCTGTCCAACCGGACTGCAAACCCGAAACAGGCATCCCCCACCGCTTGAACATCTAGGCGATAATGTCTACTGAAGGTATGCAAAGACCACTACGTAGCTGCTCTGCAAATTTCAGTTGGAGGAACCAAGCTATGTTCCGCCCACGAAGTTGCCAGCACTCTTGTAGAATGAGCCCGCAATCCCAAGGGAACTTGACGACCTTGTAAGATATAAGCGGACGCTATCGCTTCACGAACCCATCTGGAAATTGAGCTTTGGCCGCCGCTTTGCCCCTACGCGGACCACGAAAGAGAACGAACAAACGCTCAAGACTTGCGGAAGGACTCCGAGACCTTCAGGTAACGACTAAGATTCTTCTTTACGTTCAACAAAGGCAAATTATGGTCCGAGACGCTATCTCCTGAAACACCCAGCACTGGTAGAGAGACAGACTGATTCACATGAAATGGTGAAACCACCTTCGGCAGGAAAGACAGAAAGGGACGCAAAACCACTTTTTCCCTAGAAAAGATCAGGAACGGCTCACGAAAGGACAAAGCCTGTAACTCCGAAATTCGATGCGCAGAGTAAATGGCTACCAAAAAGATTGTCTTTAAAGTCAAATCCTTCAGCGAAGCCTGATGCAAGGGTTCAAAGGGCTCCCTTGTTAATGCCCCAAAACCAGGTTGAGATCCCACAGGGGAATCACCACCCTGCGCGGAGGACACAAACGAGATACCGCCCTCAAGAAATGTAAAACATCTGCATAGGAACCCAAGGAGACACCCCCATGAACCTTTCTGCGATAACAAGAAATAGCTGCCAACTGTACCCTTAAAGAACTGGCCACTAGCCCCTTATCAAAACTATCTTGCAAGAAACTCACCACCACCGGAACTGACACCGTAACAGGACACACCTGTCTCTGCGCACCCTAATCTTCAAAAATATGCCAAACATGAACGTAGGCTAAGGAAGTCAACCTTTTTCTGGCTAAAAGTAAGGTTGAAATCACCGCACTAGAATAACCTTTCTTCCTCAGCCTTGTCCTTTCAATGGCCAAGCCATAAGCGAGTACCAATCCACCTGAAGCATTCGAAAAGGGCCCTGAAGCAGAAGATCCTCCCTTGTCGGCATTCGCCATGGATGCCTGTTGAGAAGGCGCACTATTTCGGCATACCACGGCTAACATGGCCAATCCGGAGCAACTAACACTACTCGTCCCTGGTGGGCTTCTATGCGTTGAACCACCTGGCCTATGAGAGCCCAAGGGGAGAAAACACAGAGGAGACCCTGAGCGGGCCATCGTTGCAGTAATGCATCCAGGCCCTCTGACATTCTTTCTCGTCTTCTGCTGTAAAAGCGATTCACCTTGGCTGACCGAAAGGTTGCCATGAGATCCATAACGGGAGATCCCCACTTGTTGACTGAGCAAAGGACTTCTGGATGAAGCTCCCATTCTCCGGAATCCATGCGGACTCGGTTGAGATAGTCCGCATTCACATTGTCCTATCCCGCAATGTGCATCGCCGACAGTGCCTGAAGTCGAGGCTCCGCCCAAATGAACAGGACTTCCGCCTCCTCCTCCAGAGCCGTGCTGCCCATGCCCCCTTGATGGTTGAGGTATGTGACCACTGCGGCATTGTCTGACAGAACTCGGACCGCTCGACCCAGTAAGTTGGATTCGAAGTAGCGAAGCGCTAGAGCAACCGCTCGCAACTCCAGACGGTTGATCAACCACTGGGTCTCCTTCTCGGTCCAGCACCCTTGCGCGAAGAGCTCCCCAACCTGCCAGACTGGCACCTGTTAAAACAGGAACCCATTGAGACTGCTCGAGGGGCATGCCCGCCGCCAAATTTTCAGGATGAAGCCACCATTGAAGAAGAGACGACCTGACCTGCATCGGACAGGGAAGACGCTTGGTCAGAGAATCCCTCTGGTGAGACCAGCGACGTAGCAGTGACCTCTGTAATGGACGCATGTGCGCTCTGGCCCATGGCACTACTTCAGGAGTCGCCGTCATCGTCCCTAGAACACGGAGATAGTGCCAAGCAGACGGTGCTGGACGCTTAAAAAAAAAACTGCATACCAAGAGCCGAAGGCCCTGGGCCCAGAGTTCTGGTAGAAAAACTGCTCCCACTCGAGTGTCGAACCAAACTCCCAAATACTCCAGAACCTGCGATGGAACCAATCGGCTCTTGGCCGTATTGACTACCCAACCAAGGCTCTGTAGGAGCTGTACCACTCTGTCGCCCGTACACTTTCGGCTCTGGAGTTTGCTCGGATCAACCAGTCATCGAGATAAGGATGAACCAATACTCCCTCTTTGCGAAGAGCCGCCGCCACCACCACCATAACCTTGGTGAAAGTCCACGGAGCCATTGCTAGGCCGAATGGTAATGCCTGGAACTGAAAATGTCCCCACGGCAATGCAAACCTTAGACACCTTTGATGATCCGGCCTGATCGGAATGTGCAAATACGCTTCGGTGAGCTCGAGAGACGTCAAAAACTCCCCCTGTCGAACCACTACTATTACAGAACGCAAAGTTTCCATTCGGAAATGTGGCACCCGAAGACAGAGGTTTATGCCCTTGAGTTCCAGAATTGGACGGAAAGCCCCGTCTTTCTTTGGCACCACGAAATAAATAGAGTATCGACCAAAACCGTACAGCTCTCGAGGAACCGGAATCACTGCTCCCAGCTGTAGAAGACGAGACAGTCTCTTGTACTGCCAATGCTCTGTCTCGCCCCCTGCAGGGAACAGGACAAAGGAGTCGGGCAAACTCGAGGGAATAACCTTCGCGAATGAAGACCCAAGCCAGAAGAAACTCCCGAAGCCGACCCCCTACGGTTGAATTCCCACCTGGGTCCTCCTCACTTCATTGGGTTTTTCTAAATCCCGAGGAAGAGGGACTAGCGAACCCTCTGCCCACTCCCTGGAATCCCCTAAAACCTTGACCTTGAGAGGGAAACCTCCCCCTTTGGAAACCTCCCAAGGTACGAAAACACTTGAAATCCCGAGGCTGACCCCGCAAAGTCATCGCGGCCCGCCCCGGCTTTGGCTTATCCTCCGGCAAGCGACCTTCTTTTGATTCCCCCAAATCTTTGACTAGCTTGTCGAGATCCTCCCCAAAAAGCTTCCCCTTAAAAGGAAGCTTGCTAAGTCGTGACTTGGAGGAACTGTCCACTGACCAATTCCTTAGCCAAAGATAATGGCACGTTGCTATCAACGAAGCCATGCTATTAGCCAATCCTCTAATAAGGTCATAGTGGACATCGGCTAGGTAAGCCGTTCCCGACTCTAGCCTTGTTATATCCGCTAACTGCTCTTGCGCCTGTTGCGCCGGCTGTTGCAAACACAGCAACCAGTGAAGACATGCTCTCGCTACCCAAGCTCCGCAAATAGACGCTTGTAGTAATAGAGCATTAACCTCAAAAGTCTGCTTCAGTAACATGTCCACCTTCCGATCCTGTCCATCCTTCAAAGCAGCACTACCTTCAACCGGAATGGTAGTCTTCTTTGTGACCGCCAAAACTGCTGCATCCACACGCGGAGAACGAAACATCTCACGCTCTTGATCAGACAAGGGATAGAGACGATTCATAGACCTCACGCCTCGTAAACCTGCCTCTGGCAGATTCCACTAATCCCGGATCATCTGTTTGACCACATGGTGGACCGGAAAAACTGCCTGGGACTTCCGTACTGCCTAAATGAGAGGATCCTCTAATCCCTCATCCTCCGCCAGGGAAACAGCTGATAGGTTGAGAGCCTGAAGCGACTCCCTAATCAGAGCTGTCAGCTCCTCTCTCCGAAAAACTCAGATAATCCTCGCCTGGTCTTCAGGCTCCTGAATCTCACCTTCCTTGAGCTCTTCCATCCCGGCCTCCGGCTCCATATCAAAGTCCTCCCCTTCTGGCCAGTCTGACCCAAGAGGCTGATCCTCCACCGACCGAGCCCTCTTAACCGGTCTCACTTCAACGCTTCCGAGCTTCTCCGTGGCCGCCTGAACCCACCCGGCCACAAGCAGCAAGATGTCCGAGGCAGCTCCCTGTTGCCACAAACAGTAGGCTTGATGCAATAGAAGAACAAAGTCCGGGAAAAAAACCCCGAGAGCTGCCCCCCCCCCCCCCACCACAGGAGGGTTAGAAGGACCTGGCAACGGTAGGCTCATAGCATGAGAAGAGGAAGGACTTCAATCAAACTGATCGGAGGACTCATCTCTGCTCAAAGAGCTCCATACAGCCCCTTTTTGACAGTGCCGAAACCGGAACCTCTGCCGACAGGCACAGCACGAAGGAGACTGACAGCCTGCAGCAGCAGCAGGCAGAGAAACCCGACGACAGCTTCTCACTCGATAACGAGGTAAGGGCAGCAGAAATAAAGAATTGCGATTGACGCACTGCACCCCCCCCCCCCCCGGCAGGAATGTTGCCGGCAGACCCAACGCAGCTTAGAGGGAACATTGGCCAGCAGTATATATGGAGTGGTTTCAGAATTCTGACATGCCCAGTCTCCAAGCTGCGGAAGGAGGTGCACTACCCAGAGGTGAGGGACTGGACTGGAGGGACGATAAGGAACAGGACCTTACAGGTGCACAGGTATCCAGCAGCTTGAAAGAAGCGTCCATCAGCTGAATTAAGACAATGTTGAGATTTCATGACACTGTAGGAGGCTTGAAGGAAGGTTAATAAGGAGCAAACATTGCATAAAGCGAACTAAAAGATGCAGAGATGGGTTTACCATCTGCATAACGGTAAGCACCTAAATTGTTGTACAGATAAGTGCCAGCTGAAAATAGATATCTGGATAAGGTCAGCACTTATTAAGATAGCACTGCTCAATCCTGATATTCAGCAGCCACTACCTATCTGGATGCTGCTACTGAATATCCCACCAATATTTAGCACCGTGGTGTTTAAATATTGGCCCTTTTGAAAATAGAGCCCAAAGAAAATGAAAATTCAAAAATTGTATATTTAAAATGTTTTTTTTCTTTAGGTAATGACTACATTATTATTATTATTATTATTATTATTATTATTAAAACTTGCTATACTGCTCTAGGCTGGAGCTCATCTAAGCACTGTACGATTGCTAAAAATAAATTAATACTGGAAAGGAATGCCAATTAAAAACAGGAAAGAGACGACAAAACAGCAGAGGTCACAATATAAACAACCCACCACTCTAGGCCAGACAGTCCTCTAAGGCCTCCTTAAACAGTACGTTTTCAAGTCTCTTCAATTTCTTAAGGAAGGGAGGGCATTTCAGAGCGAGAGAGAGAGAGAGAAAATAAAATGCCACATGCAGAGACTCTTCCATGCGAGCAGCAGAGACTGATGGAACAACATTGCAATATAGTTTGTAGCCAGATCCTTCTCCAGCCCAAGGACTCGCCCTCCGTTGATTGCTCCCACGAAGGGTAACAGGGGGACAACAAGGCTACATTGCATGCCTAGGGAAGCTCCTACACATACACGGCCGATCTCCTCACCCACAGGAGCGACATCACAACGTGATGCAGCACTTTAAAACTCCAGCATTGCAGAAAGTAAGTCTATTCGCCGGCCCTTCTCCAGCCAAAGGACTCACCCTCCATTGACTGTGCCCATGAAGGGGATCAGGACACAGGGCTAAATTGGAGGCCTAGGGAAAGCTCCCATACAGACACAGCTGATCTCCCAGCCCACAGATGCGACATCACAACGCGACGCTGCAACAGCAGCAGCTTTAAAACTCCAGCGCTGCCAGTGGGCATGGCCCTTGAGCATGGATCATAAAGTGAACCTCAACAATGTCCAAGGCAGGTAAGTGGAGTACGCTTGGTAGGGTTTCTGCTTATCTCCAACCCCAACTAATGCTATACTAACAGATAGCCCCTGATACTTCTTCTTAGATCGATCAACTTGAGATATTGCGGCTATCACAGAGACCAGCCACAGCAAACACCAACAATGCCTAACATAGGTCTATGGCTTACTCTCCTAGGCATACTCATTTTCCTCCTAAGGGTACAAACTACCCTACTACATCATCAGATGTCCATCCCCATCATCCACAACCCAAGACAGCCAAAAAAGGGCAGCCTCTGGATCCATAATCACATGAATAAAAGACTGATCATTTCATCAGAATCCGACCCTACGACTCCACAGCCATGGCACTTGCCCTCTCCAATCATCCTGGCAACACCTCTACACTAAACTGTGCCCTAGTCAACACATGCTCGGCATGCAACAAAATCCCCAACCTATCCGAACTCATAACAGATCAAAAGATAGACATGTGCATCACAGAAATCTGGTTCTCAGACACTGACAATGTTTTGGTAAACCAACTAAACCCTCCCACGCACAAAATACACAACTGCCCCAGAACAGACAGCAGAGGTGGGGGAGTCTGCATCCTAACCAATAAGCACCTATATTTCAACACAGTGGAAACATCATCCTCACAATCAAAAACAAACACTTCACATTCTGCCTGATATACAGAGCTCCCTCAACTGCCACCGAAGAGCTATCCAACATACTCAATGCTGTATATACCCACTCCAATAACCAGACCAGCTTCATCTTCCTTGGCCAATTCAACTTATCATCGGCCCCCAAAAAGCCTTCACCTTCACAGAAGTTATGGACAACCTGCAACTCATTCAACTCAGTAACAACCCCACCCACAACAAAGGGGGTATCTTGGACTTAATCTTCATCTCAAATCTCCTCTCAAATGATCCCAACCAACCACCCCCATCAATCATGCCAGTCTCATGGTGCAAGCATAGCCTTATAAGCTTCGCATTACCACATCCGAACAAAGGTGATTCAATACAAAACTCCAAACCTACAACTCGCAGATTCCTTCCGTTTGACCCTGCCAGACCTAACAACTAACTCAGCTGAAGATCAAACTGAAAACCTCATTCTCAGATGGAATTCAACAATATCTGCAGCGGCCCTGGCACACGCACACGTCAACAGAACCCATCTGCGGTTCACCCCTTGGTTCTGAACATCGTAAAACCAAAAATGCCAACTATGCCGCATAGAAAATAAATGGAGGAGAACCAGAGACCAACATTTACGAAGCAAATACATAAACAAGCAGAACTACTACTATGCTATCACCCTCAGAGCTAAACAGAAGTACCACATAAACCTGATCAAAGGCACCATCAACAAACCCAGAGAGCTATTCAACATAGCCAAATCACTTTCAAAAAACCCTACCCCCCACAAATGCAAGCAATGCCCTCAATCCCCAGCACTTGGCACTCCATTTTCAAACAACATACAATGCCCAAAAAAACAGCAATCTCATATTGCCCTCCCATGAACAATCCAACCATACCACATCACACTGGTCCATCTTTGACATTAGTCATGAACAGCTCGACAACATCATCTCTACCATAAACACAATCATACCCCAGCTGGATCCATGCCCAGTCCTTGGATCAAAATTGCAAGACTCCAACTGATACCTTTTGTTGACAGCATGATCAACGACTCCCTCACGCGAGGATTCATCCCACCACTACTCAAACAATCTTCCATTAGGCCAATTTTAAAGAAGCCCAACTTGGACCCATGCTCTCTAGCCTCTTACAGACCAATTGCCAGCATCCCCCTTCATTGCGAAAATCATTGAAAAATCAGTGCAAACATAAGTACAAAATTACGTAAATGATCACGCACCACTAGACCAGCAACATGGCTTCCCCCCTCAGCATGGCATTGAAACCCTCCTTACCTCACTACTCAACTCTGCCATAACAAAGGTGCCTGGAATCGCAAGACGTTTTGGACCCTCTCCCAGACCTGTGTCCAGAAACGCTGAACATAAAGGCAATCAAAGATCATATGCCTTAAAGTACCCGGGTATAACGAACAAGTCCAACATTTGTTTCCTACCTTTGGGTCCCACTTGGAAAGCCGGACTGGAGTAATAAATGCCCGATGCATCATAAAATATAAGGTCTGGACTAGGGCAGCTGCCCTTGAGACTCTATTCACTTTGGTCCATATCAAAGGCCACTTCCGCAGAGATATAGGGAGACCCAAATCTTCCTCCCACATTTTCCCCGGGTCCCAGTGTGGGATTTAAAGACCCATCTCTTAATGGTGCATAAAATTTAGAGACTGTGCCTGCCCTGCTTATGCAAGAAACAGTCACCTTCTGTAGGCCCCATTCCTCCGACAGGTTTTTAGCCTCAATCTTTGATTCTTGCTAAGCAGTGCTTTAACTGTACCCACTGGAATTGACAACAATCAGGTAAATCGAATTCTGCTTGTAGCTCTACAAAGGACTTCCAGTTTCGAGGACTGACTAACTGCCCCAGTGTCCAGATCCCCTTACTCTGCTACTTCTTCCATGAAATTACCCTATGACCAATTTTAAACCTGACATTAAACCATACAGGAATCAAGGAAGGTGGCAGGTTTTCATCCCCTAAATATCTCGCCAAGAAGTTATAAGCATCTTGCATTGAGATTATAGTTCTTGCAGCTATAAAAGAGTCAGGGAGTCTCATTCCAATCAATATCGGTATCGGCGAGACCAGTCGTCGTTCTAACTCCACCCAAATCGGTCTCCATCCTTTAACCTCCGCTGAGCACCACAATGCGCCTTGCTTAAGCAGAAATGCCTTATGATACCATCTAAAGTCCGGAAATTGTACCCCACCATTACTTTTGCTCGCTTTTAATTTGTTGAGTGCAATCCTAGGGGGTTTCCCTTGCCAGAGAAAAATGGTGAGCAAATCGTTCCCAAGCTTTATAAATTTTGGAGGGTAAGGAGACCGGCAACATCTCCAAAATATAATTCACCTTAGGGGCCAAGACCATTTTTATTAAGCCTAACCTCCCCCACCATGACAAGTGCAGTCGAGACCACTTTACAGTGAAAGACTGGATCATATCACCTACCGTATTTTCCGGCGTATAAGACGACTTTCTAAGCCATGAAAATATGCTCAAAAGTCGGGGGTCGTCTTATACGCCGGTACACAACTCACACACTTGAAGACTTACAATCTAAACTTACGGTAATTTGCCTGCACAGCCTCACCATCAGCATGCATTTATTAACCAACCAGCCAGCTCACTCACATTCCAGTCTCCCCGTGAACTTTAGGCCCTTAGACTACAGACAGATGCAGAAAACGTGTGGCTCTTCCTATGAAATGCCAAAATACGGTCTGGATACTTTCATTCCCCTAAAAGTCAAAGTAAACGACAGGGCGGAACTTCGGAAGACTGGATGGTAAGCTAACTTGGGGGAGAAGCTTAGCTTGGTTTCCTACCTGGAGAGGTGGAGGAGCACAGCTCTTGTCTTCCAGCCCCTTCAGCTTCTTCCCAGAGCTGGTATGCAGGGTAAGAGGAAAGGGAAACAGAGGCAAGGACCCTAAGCTGTTGGTGGCCCAGTGAAAGTGCTGGTAACTCTGGAAGAGTGTCCGGGCTGCTCCATGCTGAGACCATTGGAAGTTGTGACCAATTCAGGCTCTTCTGGACTGGATCGGAGCGCCGAGGGGGTCTCATTGAGCCCCAAAAATAGAGTACCGGTAGTTCCCCACAACCCGGAAGTGACTTCAGCGGAGGAGCTGCAGCGGAGGTGCAGTTTGCCGGAGTGCACTCAGCTAACCGAATGCCATTGGGACACCCGACGCTGACCTCCTCGCCAGTGGAGTGTGGTGGTGAGCGAGAGATGGGTCCTTCTGCTGTAAATATGGGTGAAATCGGAAAGCCTACTGGTGTGTCGTTGCAGACACTGTGGAAGCCCTGAAAGGCCCAGAGTCCTCTCTGACTGCTTCTGTGACTGCTTTAAAAATGGAGGTACAGACTGTTACTGCCGAATTTCCTTGCCAGTCTCAGTGTTTGAGTTAGGTGGGAGAGAAAGTTCAGAAGTTGGAGTAGGAATGCTCGTGTCAGAAAGAACTGTTATTGACACAAGTTAAGGAAAGGGAGATAATGATTCAAAGGATTGACTTCCTTGAGAATCAATCTAGGAAGAATAATCTTTGCTTCCTTAATTTCCCTAAGCCTCCGCTGATTACTTCTGTGGAGATGGTGAGGAGGTTTTTGAAGGAGGTGTTGAACTTTCCAGTGGAAAATCATCCTCCCCTGATTAAGGCTTTTTACATCTCAGTCCCAGGGGTTCCGGGGAAGTCTCCACACCAAGCGATCTGACTTCTGATAAAGGTTTTTTATTTTTTTTGGTGTGCGCTGGAAGAGGGGTAGTCTTATACGGCGAGTATAGGCCAAACCCTATATTTTTAACAGGAAAAGTAGGGGGTCGTCTTATACGCCCAGTCGTCTTATACTCCGGAAAATACGGTATATTTTTGCTATTTAGTTGAATGGTCCCTTCCAGAGAAGAGCAATACTTGACCCCTAAATATCTAATGGCATTTGCTTCCCACATGAAAGGGAATTTCGCAACCGACTCTGAAAAGGTTACCTTATTCATTGGGAATGCCACAGACTTAGTCCAGTTTATCTTATACCCTGACAATTTAGAATATTTTCCAATTATCACTAACACTTCTGCCACTGAAGAGGGTTGGACAAATAATAAAAGATCATCAGTGTATGCTGACAGTTTTATCTGCAAATCACCGAGTGTGATGCCCTGAATCTTTTCCAAATACCGGAGTAATAACGCTAAAGGTTCCAGTGCTAAGTTAAACAGTATCGGAGAGAGTGGACAACCCTGTCTGGTTCCACGATGGAGCAAAAAAGGATCTGACAACTGCCCATTAACCAGAAGGCGAGCCAAAGGGTTGGAGTATAGAACTTGGATCAATCGAATGATGGTGTCACCGAATCCAAACCAGTGTAGAGCCTGAACCAAAAAAACCCACTCCAACCAGTCAAAGGCCTTTTCTGCATCTAAAGAAAGTCCTATCACAGGGAGATCTGACTGTTCAGTTATAGGCATAAGGTCCAAGAGGAGAATCGCCCTGCCATGAAACCACAGTGATCTGGGTGTATTAAATCAGGTGTTAACTTTGCCAGCCTACGTGCCAGGATAGAAGAAAATAACTTGTAATCCGCATTTAAAAGCGAAATTGGTCTGTAATTCTCTACTTTGTGCGGATCCCTGCCGGCCTTTTCTAATACAACAATTGTTGCCGCATTAAAAGCGCCTACCGAAGGAGATTGTTCATAAAGAAGATGAAAATATCTTAATAAATAGGGAGACAAATCTTCCTCAAATGCTTGGTAAAACTCAATAGGAATACCATCAGGGCCTGCCGCTTTTCCTGTTATCAAGTCTTTAAGGACGGCACGGAGTTCGCCCACCGTGATCTGTTCCTCCAACTTCAGGGCTTGTTGTGCTGAAAGACAAGGATGCGGTAGGTGTCCCACCAATTCCTGACAGGCTGTATCATTTCCCTCCACTTCAGAGGAGTACAAACTAGAGTAGAATAAACAAAAAGCTTCAGCGATATCTGTGGACTTAATACGGAGATCTTGTTGTTCATTTCGAATTGCTTCTAATTTAGTTTTTGCGGCAAGAGGCTTAAGAGTTGAGGCCAAAAGTCCACCTGATTTATTTTGCTCCAGGTAATATCTCACTTTCTGCGCATGTAACAATTACTCGGTCTCTGTACTTAATATACTATTATACTGGTATCTCAGTCGCTGCAAATGAAGTAAGACACAGGGGTCTGACCTTGAGCGCTAGAATTTGGGATTCTAGCGCTCTCCGGCTAGAATTTGGGATTCGAGCCTAACCATCCTGGATTTCCTTTGTCTGGCCGCGTTTATAGAGAAGCTGGTAATCTTGGCGCAAATAAAGGCTTTAAAGGCCTCCCACCAAGCCCACCCTGCAGTATCTTCTGGAAGGTTTACGAAAAAATATTCTTTAATTGACTGCTTGATAGTATCACAAAAGGCCAAGTCACCAGCAATTTTCTTTGAAAGAACCAGCCTAAGCTCAAGCAGTAGTGTGCTGCGAACGTGTGAATGGATGGCCAAGTGGCGGCTCTGCAAATTTGTCACCAGCACAGAACGGAGGTGGGCCACCATCGCCCTCACACGATGCGCTGTGATCTGGTGCTCCAGGGAGAGGCCCGCCCACTCATAGGTGAGGGTGATGCAGTCCGCCACCCAAGAGGATAGGTTACGCTTGGTTACAGGGAACCCCAGTCTGCTGGGGTCATAGGACAAGAAAAGCTGAGGTCTTTGCAGTGGCCCTGGGGCCGCTGCAGATAGAACAGGGCCCGTTTACAGTCCAGTGTATGGAGTATGAGCTTCTCCCTGCCAGCATGAGGCTGCGGGTAGAAGGTGGGGAGTACCACTTCCTTCGGGAGGAATTTAGGGTGAGTGCGGAGCACTACCCTGTTCTTGAAGAACCTGGTGTATGGGGGGGGGGGGCCGCCACCAGTGCTTGAAGCTCACTGACTCTGAAGCTGAAGTCAGGGCCACCAAGAAAGCCACCTTCCAAGATTATAGGTGTCTGAGGGGACAAGTGGTCAGGGGCTCGAATTGTGTTCTGGTCAGCTGGGAGAGTACCATGTTGAGGTCCCAATTCTGCTGCCGGAGGGCAGACAGGGGGCTTGGAAAGCAGAAGGCCCAGTAGGAACCAGGAGACTAGAGGCTGGCTGGATAAGGGCTTGCCCCCTACTGGGTGGTGGTGAGCAGCTATGGCGCTCAGATGCATCCAGACTGCATTAGATTTAAGCCCTGTGTGCAACAGATGCGCTAGGTACTGCAGTACCAGCTATATGTGACAGGAGAACGGGTTCTCTTTCCTATCTGCACACCACAGGGCGAACCTGCGCCACTTAAAGGCATAAGACCTCCTTGTGGAGGGCTTCCTGGAGGCCAGCAGGATCTCCTCAGCCTCTCGTGGCAGGTTGAGCGGGGACAAGGCTACCCTCTCAGCAGCCAGCCAGTTAAGAGTCAGTAACCCCACACTGGGGTGCAGGAGGGAGCCCTCCTCCTGAGTCAGGTGGTCGGGGCTCGATCCAGGGGTACTGGGAGTGTCGCCGCTAGTGAGAACAATAGTAGGAACCAGGGTTGCCTGGGCCACCTAGGGGTGATCAGTATCACTGAAGCCCCCTCGTTCTGAATTTTGCAACCAGAGTCGTCTGTGGAAATGCATACAACAGTCCCTCGGACCATGACATCAGGAATGCATCTGCTGCTACCCTCTGTGGCTGGAGCAGAAGCGATGCAGCTGCGTGTTGTCCGGAGAAGCAAATAGGTCCGTCTCGGGCCAGCCCAGAAGGCGGAAGAGCTTTTCTGCCACTGCGGGGTTGAGACGCCACTTGTGAGGGTGAAGGACTCTGCTGAGTCGGTCCACCAGGCAGTTGTCCTGGCCTGGGAAGTAGACTGCTTGCAGGAGCATGCCACTGCACACTACAAAGGAAAGAAGGGCTACCGCCTCTGGGAGAGGGAGTACGACCCTGCCCCCCTGCTTGTTTATATAGAACATTGCGACCTGATTGTCCGTCTGGACCATAACAGGCCTGTTCCGCAAGAGGGTGCAGAATACATGTAGGGCGAGGAATAGAGCCCAGAGTTCCAGGAGGTTGATCTGCAGTAGAAACCCCTCCCTGGACCAGCAGCCCTGAGTGCAGTGAGCTCCCCAGCCCTGGACAGAGGCATCTGTGGTCAGGGTCCTCTGCAGTGTGGGCACCTGGAAGGGCATTCCTGCCCAGAGGAGGCCCAGGTATTGCCACCAGTCGAGGGATAAGAACATAAGAACATAAGATATGCCATACTGGGTCAGACCAAGGTCCATCAAGCCCAGTATCCTGTTTCCAACAGTGGCCAATCTAGGTCATACATACCTAGCAGTTTCCCCAAAAGACACAGGTTCTGCAATGCTTGTACTAGGTCAAGCATTGATATCCTGGGTCCCTTCTTAATAATGGTTTATGGACCTTTCCTCCAGGAACTTGTCCAAACCTTTTTTAAACCCAGCTACACTAACAGCCTTTACTACATCCAACATCTCGCCAGCTGGTGGGAGACCTTGACCCTGTCCCGGAGTCAGCCTGTGGCCTCGGTCCACTGAGAACGCAGGCACCTCTGGACTGTCCGCATGTGCTGGTGGGATAGGGGTGTGACATGGACCGTGGGGGCCATGTATCCCAGCAGGCGGAGGAGAAGGCGAGCCATCACCATTGTGTGGTGTTGGACCTCCCCTGCCAGATGTTTGAGGTGTTCTGCCCTGTCCTGAGGAAGGAGGGCTCTGGCCTGCACCGTGTCCAGCTGAGCACCGATGAAATCTAGGTCCTGCACCAAAGAGATGTGATTTGGGGTAGTTGATGATGAACCCCAGGTGCTGCAGGAGGAGGATGGTACATTCTGTGCAGGGGAAGGGCAGAGGTCTTCTTTGAGAGCCTCTGCCTGGTCACCACCTCAGCTGCCTTGTTGGCCATAGGTTTCCCAAACAGGTTCTCCCCAGTGCAGAGGTTGTCCAGCAGCTTTTCCTGGACACATTGTTCGAGGTCCGAGGTCTGCAGCCAGGCCTGGCACCGATGCCTGTGATGCTGCTTGGACTGCAGCCTCAAAACCATCATAGGCAGCCCGGGATGATTGCCACTAAAGTCTGAAACTGTTGCAGGGGTTCCCCAGTGAGCCCTGCTGAGAAGCCTGCTAGCTCCTGTATGAGGCTCTTAAGATACATCCCTATGTAGAGCTCATAGGTTTGTATCCAGCAGCTCAGCATGGACCCCTGGAAGCACTTGCACCCCAGGGCTCTGCCCTCTCTACCCAGAGGTACAGAAGAATAAGTCTACTAACTCTTGAGCTTCTGCATCAAGGATTCCACTACCATGGAGTTGTGGAGAAGTTGGGCCTTCTGAAAGCCTGGACTACTCTTGACATGGTAGATGGCATCGAGGCGCCAGCTGACCACCGGCAGAGAGGCCGAGGTTTCCCTACTTCCACAGGAGCAGCCGCTCAAGAATGGGTGCACTGGCACCAACAGAGCCTCCTTTGGCGGGGACTCATACTTGAGGATCTCCAGTTCTTCGGTGCACTCGAACTCGATCGGGACCGAAAGGGCTCAGACTATGTCCCGGACGAAGTCATGGAATGCCATGTCCTTGGGTGGGGAATGGTGCCGGAGTTCCGGGGGAGAGGGCTCCGAGGGGATGTCTCAGTATGAAGAGGTCAGTCTCCCAGTCTGAGTCCGAGGCTCGGAGCTCCTGCGCCACGAAGCCTGCGTCGGGGAATTGGGATCTCCCGACAGGTCTCGGGTCAGACTCCCAGAAACTAGCCAGGAGGACTGGACACCTGAGGATCAGGACCGGGACCTTGATCGGTGCCAAGGGTTGCCCGATGCCGATAGCGCTTGAGGCCTGGCTCGATGCCCGGGGACACCACGACAATCTGGGGCCTGGCTGTCGGGGCAGATGAAACAGACGAATCTGACATCGCCTGCTGCATGGCCAAGATGGCAGAGATATTCTGCTCCATGGCCGCCATTCTGGCCTCGATACTAGAAGGCTCTGCAGCTTTTGGCGTGGGCACAGAGGATTTCATACCCGGCACCAGCACTCTTGTGAGTGTGTCCTCAACAAGGACCACGGCCTCGGGGAGCCTCGCATGGTCACTGCCGGCCGAGGACTCCTTCCTAGAGACTTTAGGAGACACGCTGCTCAGAGTGGCCCGAGTCACATCACAGAACCCTACTGGGTTTCCCTGGTGGAACCTTGACTGGCTTTGAGGATTTTTCTCTTTTTGCCAGGGTCTGGCGCCTTTCCGGAGGAGCCGCCACTGCAGGACCCTGAAGATACCCGAGCCTCACGGGAGGTGCTCTGCTTTGGTTATCGGTGAAGCTGGGGCTGAGCCGGACCGCGGAACATCTTCTCCTGCAACTGCAACCTTTTCTTCTTGGTTTGCGGAATCATGGCCTGGCACAGGTTGCAGGAGGTACTGTCGTGGTCTGCACCAAGGTAGTGCAAGCAGCAGTCATGAGTGTCTGTGACAGACATAATTTGACTGCAATGATCACACATTTTAAAACGACTGGGAGACATGATGGATCACACCCGGATGAGATTGACAATCCCCTGGCAAAAAAAGGGTGCAAATGCCGGTCAAGGCAAGCCTCAATGGAAAAAAAAAGGGGAGCCGGGGACAGCACCAGCTCGAGGTGAAGAGGAACCGATACGCAAACCGGGGAAAACTCAACTATAGAGGATAATTTCTAAGGAATTTTTCCGGGGAAACAGGACATGCGTCCGTTGGGTCTGCGGAAAAAAGGAGACTGAGCAAGATGGCACCCATGATCAGGAAGGGGACCACGCATGCATTACGAAATGCTCCACGTGGGCTCCATCTGCGCTGATGTCACCCATATGTGAGGACTGACTTCCTGCTTGTTCCTGGAAAAAAGCTTTGTCTAAATGTGTGATACTAATATATACATGGGAAGCCTCAGTAGTCTTGTTTATAACTTAATTTGAAGACAAAGGGCACCTGAATCTAAAATCTTTACCACTTGAGCCAGTCATTTGGCTGACCTCACCTCTAGGAACATCTTTGATAAATATAGGTAAAAACGTTTAGTGCACTATGGCATGAGGATTTCTACTGCTCTAGGCAGACTCCCTGTGCCGACGCCGCCAACGCCCCCCTCCAAAAGACTGCACTTTCGTCCAGCCCATGCCATCCCCATCTTGCTCTGAATCAGCAGCAGCTGAACTGCTGCTTCAGCGCTGCATCAGGCTTTAAAGTGCCCGCAGGCATGTGCACTCATGGCCTGCCGTTCCTCCCCCCCCCCCTCCAATGCAACTTTTTTGGAGGGCAGGCAGGAGTAGCAGGCCAGAACTGCATGTGCGCTGAAGCAGCAGTTCAGCTGCCGCTTCCTAGGGGGTTGGGTTAGTGATGTTTGCCACCCTAAGCAACCACCTAGTGAGCAGGTCGGCCCTGGGTGCACTTTCTTCCTCCATACAGGATGGGCAGTATTCAGGAAGTGCAGGTGAAACGTTTTTTTTTTACCCAGGGGAAAAACACTTTGAAAATTGATGTGTACATGCAATCATTTGGTTCTATTTCTACATATCCAAGAACATTCACAAATTTTATTTATTTATTTTATTTAGCAAGCATTTGTAGCCCGCTCCTTCCAGCGATCAGAAGCGGGTAGGATTACTATTGTGAAACTGCCGAATCTTCCCCTCAAAATTCTTCTAAAAATGACACCAGATAAACTGCAGTACCACTGGTGGAAACTACATAGGGTAGTGAAATGGCACAGGGACACAGAACCAATTCAATGGACCATTTATTTATTTATTTGGCAACTTTTTTATTGTGTTGTATCTACCAGTCACAACGGTTTACACGGAACAAAGAACAAGTCACTTACATTAAACACAGGGAACAATAAATAACTGTAACATAACAATTTACATAAAGCTGAATTGGTGCTGTCAGAGATACATATGAGGATGTGATGGGAGGGTGGCTAGGAGTCTGTGCCAAAGTGTTCCAAAGAGAGGGAGGTTTTTAGCTTGCGCCGGAATTCACCTAGGTCTGTGAGGGTTTATATTTCTGGGGTGAGGGATTTCCAAATGAGCGGTGCATAGTAGAAGGCTCTGTTAGTAGTAGCACTGTTGGAGTGGATGAAAGAAGCTGGAATCAAGAGGAGGTTATTGTCGGAATACCATGTTGATCTCTTGTTGAGAGACTGTTGAAGAAGGGGGAGAAAGATGTCTGCTGAGAGGTGGTGGATGGTCTTGAATATGGTTAGCGCGACTTTATATTTGATCCTCATGTGGATGGGCAGCCAGTGTAGTTGTTTCAGAGTTGGGGTGATATGCTCTCGTGGGCCCATGCCTGTGATTATTCTGGCTGCAGAGTTTTGTACAAGCTGTAAGGGTAGTAAGGTAGTTTTAGGGAGACCCTGATATAGTGTAGTTACTCAACTGTAACACATGTTCTCCAGGGACAGAAGGAATCAGTCCTCACATATGGGGCGACGTCGGCACCGATGGAGTCTGCAGGGAATATCCCCAGCTTTCAAAGAAAGTCTTTGGGAATGCCACCACGCATTCGTGGTCCCCTTCACGCAAAGAATGCCATCTTGATCAGTCAGATGACAGCTCAGGC
Source organism: Ichthyophis bannanicus (assembly GCA_033557465.1). Lineage (NCBI taxonomy): Eukaryota > Metazoa > Chordata > Amphibia > Gymnophiona > Ichthyophiidae > Ichthyophis > Ichthyophis bannanicus. The sequence goes on from CM066032.1 coordinate 1,532,234,225, forward strand.
AAAGGATAAAAATCCAAAAAAAGAGTGGGAAACTCCTAGGGGAGGTGGGTGGGTTGTGAGAACTGATTCCTGCTGTCCCTGGAGATCACCGGTTACAGGTGAGTAACTACGCTTTCTCAAGGAACAAGCAAGGAAGTCAGTCCTCACATATGGGAATCCCAGCTAAAGGCTGCTGAGGGCCAGTAGAAAAAATGTCAGAGTGAGCCATGGTCAGAAACTGATAAAGCCCCGGAAGACCACACTTCCGGTAGCCGCAGAAGAAGGGTCGGAGGCCCGGAGTTGCCTAAACCCCGAACAGATTATGGAGTACGGCCTGGCCGAAGGCACAGTCCTGATGAAACTCCCTCTCCAGGCAGTAATGCGTCGCGAAGGTGTTAGCTGAGGACCAGGTTGCAGATCAGATTTCCACCAGGTGCATGGAGTACAGATGTGCCACTGACGCTGCCCTCACATGGACACCATGCACAATGACTCATCAGTCCAACGGAAGCCCAGCCTGGGCTTGGGCGAATGCAATGTAATCCACTACCCAGAGGGAAACGGTCCCACTTGGTGACCACGAGCCCCAAACAGGCAGGGTTGTAGGAAACGAAGAGCCGCTTGGACCTGTGGTGGGCCTGCGTGCGCTGCAGGTAGGAGAGAGCCCTCCTAGAGTTGAGGGTGTGGAGGATCACCATCGCCCGGTCAGCGTGGGGCTTCGGGAAGAAGGTTGGTAGCATTATCTCCTGGTTGAGGTGAAAATCAGAGACAACCTTCGGGAGGAACTTGGGGTACGTTCAGAGAACCACCCGGTTCCTGTAGAATTTCATGTAGGGAGTGCCGGCCACCAGGGCCTGGAGCTCACTAACCCACCAGGCCGAGGTGAGGGCTACGAGAAAAAACACCTTCCAAGAAAGGTGCCGAAGAGAGCAGGATGCCATCGGCTCGAAGGGAGGTTGGGTTAGTCACGTGAGGATGACACAGATCCCACTGCGCCAGAAGCGGTCAGATGAGAGGCCTGGAAAGAAGTAGCTCGTACATGAAGTGGGAAACCAGTGGCTGGCCCAAGAGGGGTCCAACCTCGACTGGGTGGTGGTTGGCTGAGATCGCGCTCAGGTGGACCCTGACCGAGTTGGACTTCAGGCCCGCCTGCAAGAGATGGAGTAAGTACTGCAGGACCAGGTGGGAGGGGAAAGAGAATGGGTTGGTCGTACCTCCAAGCTCCACACAAAGAACAGACGCCACTTAAAGGCGTAAGCCCTCCTATTCGAGTCCTTGCGTGACGCCAGCAATATGTCCTCGATCTCCACTGGGAGATGAAGAGGGGCTAGAACGACACGCTCAGTCGCCAAGCCGGGAGGGATAGAGACCTTGGGTTCGGGTGAAGTAGGAGACCCTACTCCTGGGTCAAAAAGCCCGGCGTGCTGCCGAGGGGAACCTGAGGTCATGCCGATCACCGAGGCTCCATCCCGCTGAATCTTGAGGAGAGCCCACGCTGTGAGTTGGATGGGAGGAAACGCATACAGAAGGCAGTGTGTCTAAGGCAGCAGGAAGGCATCGTTAGCTTCTCTGCTCAGGTGGGGAACTTGGCCGCAGAACTGCGAATTCATAGAGCTGGCGAAAAGGTCCAGGACTGGATTCCCCTAACGCCAGAAGAGCCACTGTGCTGCTTGCGGGCAGAGACGCCACTCATGTGGCTGGAGGATCTGACTCAGTCTGTCCGCCAGAACGTTTTCCTGACCTGGGAGATAGGTAGCCCATAGAGCTATGCCTTGGCGGATCGCAAAAGACCATAAGGCTAACGCCTCCAGGAAGAGGCTGTGAGAGCCTGTGTCCCCCTGCTTGTTCATATAGAACATTGCCTCCCAGTTGTTCATTTGGACAAGCACCGTCCGATGGTGAACACGGTGCTTGAATGCCTGGAGAACGAGAAGGACCATCCGGAGTTCGAGGAAGTTGATCGGCAGTCGGGACTCCGAGGGACTATGTCCCCTGTGTATGGAGCTCACCACAGTGTGCTCCACAACCTGTTAGAGAGGCGTCCGTGGTCAAGACAACGTCGTGCTGTGGGGTCTGGAATGGCATGCCTCGAAGCAGATTCCAGATGTCCCACCACCAGTCGAGGGACTCGGACATTTGGGAAGGGTGACCAAGTCAGAGACAGCCTGTTGCCTGAGCCCATTAAGCGCGAAGGCACCACTGCGCCGTTCGCATGTGTAGACAGGCGTTGGGGATGACATGGACCATCGAGGCCATATGGTTGAAAAGATGGCGCATCGCCCGGGCCAAAATTGCATCACAGCACTGGACCACAGAGGCTAGAGCAATGAGGTGGTCTGCTCTGTGCTGGGGGAGGAAAGCTGTTGCCCGGTGGGTGTCAAGGCATGCACAGATGAACTCCAGGGATTGGACAGGAGTGAGGTGGGACTTAGGTAATTCACCATGAAGCTGAGGTGCTCGAGGAGATGGACAGTGCGGGCCGTGGCCTGCCGTGCTTCATCAGCTGTCTCCCCTGTAACGAACAAGAAAATATATGGTCACTTCTTGAGCTTAAATGACAAGAGACAATGATTATGTAATTTTCAGCTCAATTCCAACTATGAGTTCAGTGTCCTTTAATCTTATTGCTATAGAAAAACTATTTTAGGATACAAGGTCTCAGACTTTGAGGCTTCTATTCAGCCAGACTTGCTGTGGTGAACTGCCTTCTTAGCATCAACGACCTTCCTCCGTTGTCGATCCTTATAGTTTTCTAATTTTTATAAATAATTTATTCAATTGTACTTAATGTTTTTCATCCTATTGTAGTATTTTTCATGATGTAATCAATCTTTCATAAACAATACTTAGTCCATCAGATATTATCGCTGATTACGGAAGTCTAATCTATTCCCTCAGCCATAACTTTTAAAACAGCGCTTATCTGATAGTAGAAGTAGTAATCGTTTTTTGAACGTTATGATGATTCAATGCAGTCCAAGCAGAAGATGTTCCCAATGTCTAGCCCATGCGCTTTCACGTTTCACTGCTCGTTTCTTCAGGGGGGCAAAGCTCCGGACATCAAAATACGCTTCCCAACCTGCACAGACTATAAAAAATCCCACAATATATACTAGCTATATTAATCCGAACTCCTATATATAACATTCATAGTTTCAAAATTGATATGGAGCTAAAGGTTATGTTTTGGGATGGTCAAGAATCTGAATTGACTTCCTTTATAGTGTGGCTAAATGAACGGGATGAGAATATAGTATTTACCCATGTTTGGAATTCTGCTAACATTACGTATCTGGATGTTTCAGTTACTAAAGGAGAGGGAGCCTGGATTACGTCTATTTTTTGTAAACCTACAGACCGAAATTCCCTATTACATTATTCTAGTGCTCATCCAATGAACCTTAAGAATGGCCTTCCGTTCTCACAGTTTCTCCGGTATCGTCAAAATTGTTCAGAAACATCTGATTATAAAAAACAAGCTAAGGGTTTGAAAGAAAAAATTTTGATGAGGGGATATCCACAATCTATAGTATCTCATGCCTATAAACGCACTTTATTTATTTATTTATTTATTTATTTATTTAACAGTATTTCTAAACCGCCTTATCTTAATAATCAAGGTGGTATCACAGCAAGCAATCAGGTAAAGTGTGTGTGTTGTACATGCAGTGAGGATAAAACTTAGTTGTGTGAGGGATGTGTTGGGTGCTTGATTTGTTTGAGCTATATACAGGGTGGGCTATTTACAGTGGTGCTAGAATCATATTTTATATATATTCAGTTATGTGATGTGACCATAGTGCTCTATGAACAGCATGGTTTTCAGTTGTTTTCTGAAGTCTTTGAGGTCTGGAGTTGCCCTTAGATCGTCCGGTAGATTGTTCCATATTGTTGGAGCAGCCATGGAGAGAGCTCTGTCTGTTGTGTCCTTGCGTGTGTGCTTGTACTCATTTGGGGTGCTGACTCGGTTGCGTGTTTGACTTCTTCTGGGACGTGCGCTGGTTTCCGGTTGTATGAGCAGGTGGAGGCTGTTGGCTGATGTGTGTTCTTTTATCTTAAATAGGTTTATGATAGTCTTGTATCTGATGCGAGCAATGATTGGGAGCCGGTGTAAGTCCTTTAGTGTAGGTGTGATGTGCTCCTGCCTTGCGGCTCCGGATATGATTCGAGCTGCAGTGTTTTGTGCCAGCTGTAGTGGTTTGAGAGCTTGTTTTGGTAGTCCGAGGTATATCGGATTGCAGAAGTCCAGTATTGGGGTTATCAGTGCTTGACAGACTGTACGGAAGTGTTCTGGAGCGAGGAGTGGTTTCAGTCTCCTGATGATTCGCATCCTGTAATATGCTTTTTGGATTGTTTTGTCTATGTGTGGTTTGAGGTTGAGTTTACTGTCCAGAGTAACCCCAAGGTATCTCACCTCCGATCTTATCGGTATCGTGGTGCTTTGTATCTTTATGTTTGGTGGGTGTGTGAAGCTTTGGTTTCGAGTGATGATTAAAGCTTCAGTCTTGTTGTAGTTTATAGCTAGATTGTTGTTTTGGCACCACTTCGCCATTTGGGTAAGGCAGTCTGCTATCTTAGAGAAGTCCGGGTTTTCGATTGATATCGGGGAGTATACCATTATATCGTCTGCGTATATTGTGTATTGGATGTTGTTCTCTTTCATAATGTTGCATATTGGTTGGATGTAGATGTTAAAAAGGAGTGCTGAGAGTGCGGATCCTTGTGGTACTCCTTGTTGGACGTTTATGGGCCGGGAGGTGTCCTGTCCCACCTTGACCTGTAGCTGTCTTTCTGTTAGGTACGAGTGGAACCATTTTAGAGTGGTACCGTGTATACCAGTGTTCTTCAGTCTCTCCAGGAGTATATTGTGATCAACTGTGTCGAACGCTGAGGAGATGTCGATGAAGATCATTATAATTCCATTCCTGATGTCGTCAATTATTCTTATGATGCTGTCGAAGAGGTAGATCAGGAGAGTTTCGACTCCATGGTTGGGACGAAATCCGTGTTGGTTGTCGTCGAGAGTTCCGTGTTCGTCAATGTGTTCCTGAAGTTGTAGTTGAACCGTCTTTTCGATTATTTTTGCGAGGAAGGGTATGCTGGAGATTGGTCGGTATGCTGCTGGGTCCTTTTTGTCGAGAGAAGTTTTCTTTGTGATTGGTCTTACTGAGGCAAGCTTTAATTGCTGTGGCATGAGTCCTTGAGTGAGTGAGTTGTGTACCATTTTATGAATGTTTGGTATGAGGCTTGCTTTGGTGGCTTTGACCCATGACACTGGGCAAGGGTCTGTAGGAGCAGTGCTTGTGTTGATTGTGGAGATGATGTCTGATATCTGCTCTTTTGAGGGTGAGTGGAATGTGCCCCAGGTTTTGGGGTGGACGTTCGTTCTGTTGGTTCTACTGGGTGTTGAGCGCTCTGTGGAGTGAAATTTGTCTTTGATGTGGTCGGCGAATATCTGTGGATCCACTTGTATTTCTCTTTCTGCTGCTTGCTCTTTTGTCAGGGTTTTTACTATTTCGAAAAGTTCTCTGGGTTTGTTGATGGAAGAATTTATCAGGTTTGTGTGGAATTCTCTCTTTGATTGGTTGATGTGTTCATTGTATTGTTTTTGCTTTGTTAGGTAAAGATGTTGGTCTGTTCTGTTTATATAAGAGACTTTATATAATCATCGGGATTTACTACTTTCTAAATCACAGAATTTCTGTGCGGATGATGATCATGTTAATTTAATAACATCCTATTCCCCTTATAGTTATAAAATACAGAACACCATGCGACGCCATAGCAATGTTTTGCAACATACTCGAGGACTGAAAGGTAAACACATTCATTGTGTTTGGAAAAGACATCGAAACCTGAAGGAGATTCTTAGTCCAACAGAGTTGTGACCTCTTATACAAAAAGATGTTCCACATATTCGAGGTCATCGTAAATGTGGTGGTTGCACCATTTATCCAGTTACCTTGGAAATTTTGTCATTTAATTATAGAGGAAAAGAATACCCTGTGAGAAGTTTTACTACCTGTCAATCCACTCACGTGGTCTATGGGGTATTTTGCCTTTGTCAATTAATTTATGTGGGAAAAACGATCCGCCCATTGAGTGTCCGAATGCAGGAACATCGAAGCAGACTGAAGTGTCAGAGGAGAGAGGCACCTATGGTTGAACATTGCCTTCAATTACATCATACTTTTGAGGACCTTCGTTGTTTCAGTATCGAACAGATTATGATAGGGGTGCAGGGCCGTTCGAGAGAACAACAATTAGTTTTTCAAGAACAAAGATGGATATTTAACCTACAAGCAGTACATCCCACGGGGTTAAATGCCCAGATTGATTGGCATTTGTGTCAATAGGAAAAGGGTGGATGTTCCTTTAAAGAAACTTCTTCTTCTTTGTAAGATACCTTCCCATATAAAACACGGGGGAATTAGTATCCCGCATGCGCGGCGTTTTTTGGTGACAGTTGAAGAGTCAAGACCATGGTGAAAAAAGGAAGGTAACCTTTAGCTCCATATCAATTATGAAACTTTATGAATGTTATATATAGGAGTTCGAATTAATATAGCTAGTATATATTGTGGGATTTTTTATAGTCTGTGCAGGTTGGGAAGCGTATTTTGATGTCCGGAGCTTTGCCCCCCTGAAGAAACGAGCAGTGAAACGTGAAAGCGCATTGGCTAGACGTTGGGAACATCTTGGGAACATCTTCTGCTTGGACTGCATTGAATCATCATAACGTTCAAAAAACGATTACTACTTCTACTATCAGATAAGCGCTGTTTTAAAAGTTATGGCTGAGAGGATAGATTAGACTTCCGTAATCAGAGATAATATCTGATGGACTAAGTATTGTTTATGAAAGATTGATTACATCATGAAAAATACTACAATTGGATGAAAAACATTAAGTACAATTGAATAAATTATTTATAAAAATAAGAAAACTATAAGGATCGACAACGGAGGAAGGTCGTTGATGCTAAGAAGGCAGTTCACCCCAGCAAGTCTGGCTGAATAGAAGCCTCAAATAAAGTCTGAGACCCTGTTGTATCCTAAAATAGTTTTTCTATAGCAATAAGATTAAAGGACACTGAACTCATAGTTGGAATTGAGCTGAAAATTACATAATCATTGTCCTCTGTAACGAGCCAATCGTCAAGATAGGGGTAGATGAAGGTGCCCTGTAACCGAAGGTGGGCTGCAGTTACTGTAAGGCACTTGGTGAACACTCGCGGGGCAGACGCACGACTGAAGGGAAGCATCCTGTATTGGTAGTGGTTCCCTTGTACTCTGAAGCATATTTTATGCGATTTCTTGGATCGAGGATTGGTCGGAAACCGCCCATCTGCTTTGGCACAAGGAAGTATCGGGAATAGAACTCACAACCTGAGGTGCGGCGGGACCACTTCCACTGCTCGCTCGAGGAGGTTGGCAAGCTCCTGCGCCAAGACAACCTGGTATGTGGTGGAACCGAGGGGGCTCCGCGGGGCAGAAGGGTGGAGGAAGCCGGTTCAGATGAGGAGGTAACCCTACTGAATGACCTGGAGGACCCAGGCGTCTGAGGTGACAGACTCCCATTGGGGAGCAAAGTGGATCAGGCGAGCGGCTATGCATCTAGAGTCAAAAACCGGGGGCTGACTAGGCTGCTGCCTGGGTCTGGCTCTTGGGGTCCTTTGGCTTACGTGGGATCCTGGTAGCCGCTCTTGCTCTGTCCACGTGGAGGCGGAGCCGGCACCAAAGGTGGGTAGCACGATAGGGGAGACCCTTCCTCTGAAAGGAAGGCTTCTTGCCCTGGTGTTTCTTTCATAGGAGGGAAGAAGCCTTCCAGGAGAGACGGTTGCGGGTTACGTACTCTGTCTCCATCTCCACCACTTTGACCTCCATCGGTCTGCCGAACAACTGCTCGCCCAAGCATGGTACACCAAGCAGCTTTACCTGGACCCACTATTTGAGGTTCGAAGACTGGAGCCAAGCCTGCCGCCTAGCTCAATACCAGCAGCCGCTACCTGAGCACCCGAGCTCAATACCTCGAAGCCGTTGTATGCAGCGCGAGAGAAGTACTTCGAACAGTCCCCACTGATTTCAGGAGGGACTGGAAACAATGGAGGTAATCACTGTCGAGGCCCACTTGGAAACCCCCGAGTTCCTTCGTGAGGTCACGAAGGAACATACCGATATATAGCTGGTAAGCCTGGATGCGGCCAATGTTCCCTCTAATTTTCTGTAGGCTATATGCGCATAAAATATCAGCTGTGTGCCGCTTTTGAAGGAAAGTTAAATTTTTGTGCGCCACATAACGACACTCAGAGTTATATACTTTAAAATTTGACTACACATCAGAATACAGTATGTACACCACATTGATTTTAATAAAATTAAATGAAAATAGACGATTACTAAATGAAGCGGGAAATTTATAGTAATTACAATCATAACTTTTACATTTTAAGACGTCTGTGTTGTTTTCTATCGGAATCAGGGCCGTAATTTTTGTGCGCTCTGTTGTAAAGTATGTGCGCTCGCTCGGCAAGGTGTGTGCACGCGCACACACGCACAGCTTAGAGGGAACAGTGGATGCGGCAAGCCAGCATGGAACCTTGGTAGGCCTTTTGCCCGAGGGCGTTGAGGGCGCGAGACTCCTTAGCCTGCAGAACCGAAGAGTGAGTTTTTTGGGCTCTTCTGCTTCCGCATGGCAGATTCCACTACCACTGAGGTATGGGGGTGCTGGACCTTCCGGAAGCTGGGCCCCCACTGGACCCTGTACATGGTGTCCAGGTGCTTGCTGACAATGGGGATAGATGCAGGTGTCTCCCACATGCGAAGGAGCAGCTGGGTCAGAATGGGAGGGACCGGAACCATGAGGGATTCCCTCAGTGGGGCCTCGTATTGCAAAATATAGAGTTCCTCCGCACAGGGCTGCTCCTCAGATTGTGTAGAGAGCGCCAAGGCTCGAGCCATGTTCTGCACAAATTCCAAAAAGGAGGTATCCTCGGGAGGTGACTGCCGCTTCTGAGCAGATGGGGAAGGATCTGAGGGGAGGTTCCGATGAGTCCGGGATTCAGGAGAAATATCCTTGTCAGAATTCCAGTCTGAAATCTCCGAGGGGGAATCGGAACTGAGCTACTCGAGCAGAGCTCCTGAAGCGCGCTGGGCTCTCGAGGCCAAAGCCCCTCTGGAGCCGGAAGCACTGGCCAGAGAAGATCTCACACCCAAGGACTGGGCGGAGATTGAGACCTCTGCCGGGATCCCTCACGAGGCCCTTGTCCCTTGGGGGTTGCCGCAGCAGTCTGGGGAGCCAAGAGAGGTGTCATCCTTGAGGTCTCAGAGCACATGCCAGCAGGACCTGGCACCAGCACCTGTTGGGCAGCAAGGAAGGCAGAGACGCTGCACTCCAGTGCTAGCATTCAGGCCTCCCACTCAGGAGTGGGGCCCTGCGATGTCGACGCCAGGGGTAACTGGGTTGGGTGTCGAGGAGGAGAGGGGGGTCCTCGCCAGGACAACCCTCATGAGACCGGGCACCATTGCCTGAGGCCTCCGTATCTGTACGAGGTACCTTTCAGGGCTGTTCCTTCTCCGACTCTAGGGATTGCCAAGGAGGGCAAAGAGACCGAGCGTGACAACGCTCATGCTTGTCCAGAGCCCCTGACAGAGTCCTCAAGGCCTTCTTCTTCTTCCATTCCCTTTCAGGGGACCCTTGCTCAGAGTGACGCCAAGGCCATGGGGCAGCCATGGGGGACCCCAGAGGCAGAGGGTCGGTGGAGCGGGAAGCTACCAGGGATACCAGGGCCGTCTTGCAGAAAATATCATCCAGTTTCTACTTAGGGTTCTGGATGGCCTTGGAGGACATCTTTTTACGAAAGGAGCAGAGCTTCGGGTTATGGTCCACTCCAAGACACCGAAGACAACAGTCATGGGTGTCCGTGAGGGACACATGTTTTTGGAGCATCTGTCACACTTTTTGAAACCGGAGGCCTTGGGGGCATAAAGGATCCTCGTATGGTCAAAGCCCTACAGTTCAGCCAGCGGTTGAAAAGGGCGCAAAATGCCCTTGAGACGAATTCATGAAGAAAAAAAGGGAAAAAGAAAAAAATTAGCAGAGTCCCGGGGTCCGCTGCCGAAGCAGGAAACCGGAATAGGAGACAATATGAAAAAAAAAACTTTCCTGAGGTGCAGAGACATACATCCAAAGGGCTCCACAAAAAAAGGGAGACTGATCAAGATGGCACCCTTGGGCCGGAAGAGGACCACGCATGCGTGGTGGCATTCCCAAATGCTTTTTTTGAAAGCTGGGAAAGTGCTCCACACAGGCTACGTCGGTGCCAACATCATCCCATATGCGAGGACAGACTTCCTGCTTGTTCATGGAGAAATTATGTTTGCATAGTCCAGGATGGGGGTGATGAGTGACTTCAGAAACGTTTGCCAGTCATTAGAGTCCAGCAGTGAGCACAGGTGTCATAATGTTCTCATCCTGAAGTAGGCAGCTTCAGTAATCTGGTTAATATGATGGTGGAAGCTGAGGTGGTGATCCAGGGTGATGCCCAAATATTTTACATGTTTGATGTGTAGGGTTAAATTGACCAGACTGATAGACTTTAAAGAAGTGAAGGATGGGTGTTCGGTTATGAGGAGGACTTCTGTTTTGCTGGGGTTGATGTACTTATTATGTTTGTTGAGTCATTTGATGGTATCTTCTAGACATCTGCTGATCATGGAGTAGTCTGGGTTGATAGTGGAGAACAAGGTATAGATCAGTATGTCATGTACAGATATATGATAGTAGATTTTATGATTTTTTACGAGTGTGCATAAGGGCTGGATGAAAATGTTGAACAGAAGTGATGATATGATGAAATGGTTGAACAGAAGTGATGATTTGAAATGGGCATGTGCTATCTATCAAATGGAATTGGGGGGGGGGGACCCTGAAATGCTCTCTAGAAGTGGTCCTCCAGGCCAGGCATTTGGTTAGGATAGCAGAGTATTTGAACTCTGGATTGGTCTGTATGGGAGTTGCAAGGTGGTAAGGTGAAGAAGGTGGCGTGAAGGTGGGAGAAGATATCAGATGTTTTCTATTGTGTTTTGCATTGTTTCTTTTAATATAATTGACTGTATGGGGGTTGGGGAGTCACATGTAGGAAGAAAAATCTACTGTAAACTGCTTCAGGTTGTCCAATAGAGAAGTTGGAGTAATTAATAAAATAAACATGGCTGTAGCATAGGGACTGCAGGTTAGATGAAAATTAAATGTGTATTTCCTTGGGGAAGCTTTTGGCAAATTTAATGGCTAATTTTGCATACAGTACTTTTGTAGATTTTAATGTACTATTATGGATATTGGTTTAGTTATTTATTTATTTATTTATTTACATTTCTTATATACCGCGCTATTAAAATCAGTGTGGTTCACAATGAACAGAACAATGCAACAATGCGTTGAATAGCACAATGCGCTTACAAAGAACAGGGAAGTAGCTTGAGGAGAACCGGGGAAAACTATTTACACAACATTGTGTAAACCACAAAGCGTAGTTACTCACCTGTAACAGGTGATCTCCGGGAACAGCAGGAATTAAGTCTTCACATATGGGTATCATCGGTATCGACAGAGCCTGCACGGGAACGCTCCCCAGCGTCCAATAGGAAAGCTTTTGGGAGCATCCCACTGCGCCTGCGTCGCTGCCTTCCCGACTCTCCCTCTTCAGTTAAGTTTATAGCTGAGACAAAGGAGAGAAGGAGATAAAGAGAGAGAGAGAAGGCCAACTCCAAGGGGAGGTGGGTGGGTTGTGAAGACTTAATTCCTGCTGTTCCTGGAGATCACTTGTTACAGGTGAGTAAGTACGCTATCTCCAGGAACAAGCAGGAATGTAGTCGTCACATATGGGGACTCCCCAGCTGAAAGATGCATTGAGAGATTACCCCAGAAAGCTGCGAAACCCAGGTTGAGATGGGTCATGCTTCCTATGGCATCGAACCCCGGGACGGCGGGTAGGAGTTGTTCTAAGTCTGAAAGAGATGCTCGAGAACAGCCTGGCCAAACAAGGCATCCCGACGGGAGTCCTTGTCTAAGCAGTAGTGGGCTGCAAAGGTGTGTACCGAAGCCCAAGTGGCTGCTCTACAAATGTCGTCAATGGACACTGAGCGAAGGTTAGCCATAGAGGCTGCCATTGCTCTCACACTGTGAGCTATGACATGACCCTTGAGAGAAAGTCCCTTACTCTCATATGCAAAGGATATGCAATTTGCAATCCATTTAGACAAAGTTTGCTTGGAAACTGGTAGTCCAAGATGACTAGAGTCAAAGGCAACAAAAAGCTGAGAAGACTTTCTATGTTGTTTAGTTCTCTGAAGGTAAAAGGCCAAGGCTCTTTTACATCTAGAGTGTGAAGATTCCTTTGTGCACTAGAGGCGTGAGGCCTAGAGAAGAATAAAGGAAGGTAAACCGACTGGTTTAAATGAAAAAGAGAAACCACCTTTGGCATAAAGTGAGGGTGAGTCCTGAGAACTACTTTATCATGGTGGAACCTTGTATAAGGAGGATCAGCCACTGAAGCCTGTAGCTCACTGATGCGTCGTGCAGAAATGAGAGCAATTAGGAAGATTATTTTCCAAGAAAGAAGCTTTAGAGATGTAGTGGCTAGGGGTTCGAAGGGCGGTTTCATGAGCTGCCTAAGGACAAGATTCAAATCCCATGCCACAGGTGGTGGCTTAATGGGAGGTTTTGTTAAAAGTAGACCTCTCATAAATCTTGCTACAAGTGGTTGAGAGGAAACAGGTTGTCCATCCAAGGCTTGTGGAAAGCTGCAATGGCACTAAGATGGACCCTTACTGAATTGGTCTTAAGACCAGAGGATGATAAATGGAGGAGATACTCCAGTAACGCCTCCACTGGCACTGAAAAGGGATTAAGTTCCTTTTTTGAACACCAGATAGAGAACCTTTTCCACTTGAAGGCGTAGGCCCGCCTCGTGGAAGGTTTTCTTGAAGCCAAAAGGATATCCTTTACCTGTTGAGAAAGGTCGATATCCTGGAATTCTAGGATCTCAACAGCCATGCCCTGAGGTGTAGAGACTGAGGATTCGGGTGCAATAGCATCCCGTTCTCTTGGGAAAGAAGATCTGGAGCACATCTCAACTCCAGAGGTTTGGCTTGAGAGACATAGAAGCAGAGGATAGCACGTTTGTCGTCGCCAGCGTGGGGCTATGAGGATCATATGACCCCTGTCTCTCTGAAGCTTGAACAGAGTTTTGGGAATGAGGGGAATGGGTGGGAAGGCATAGAGGAAGTCCTGACCCCAGTGGAGATCGAAAGCATCCCTTGCCTGACAGTTCTGAGCCGGAATTCTGGAACCGGGGAAGTTTGGCATTCTGAGGACTTGCAAAGAGGTCTATATCGGAGTTCCCCAGATCTGAAATATTTGAGCAATTTGCTCTGGATGAAGAGACCACTCGTGTTTTAGCAGTACTCGACTGAGTTTGTCTGCCAAGAGATTTTGCGTGCCTGGAAGATACACCGCTAGTAGGTGGATCTGAAGATCTCTGGCGAAGGCCCAGAGGCGTAGAGCTTCGTTGCACAATGCTAGAGACCCCGTCCCACACTGTTTGTTCACATAGAACATGACTACTTGATTGTCGGTCTGGACCAGAACTGTTTTGTTGTTGAGGTGGGCCTGAAATACTTGAAGAGCATAAAAGATGGCCCTGAGTTCCAGGAGGTTTATGTGAAGACAAGCCTCTTGCTGGGTCCATAGACCCTGAGTGGAGAGATTGTCCAAATAAGCCCCCCAACCTAACTTGGACGCATCTGTCGTCAAGGTGGCTTGGTGTAGCGGCTGCTGAAAAGGAAAGCCTACGAGGTGGTTTTCCAGCGATTGCCACCACTGTAGGGACGAAATGAGACGTGTCGAGTTTCTGATTTTGTCCATCAGGCGACCCGAGGCTGTGTCCACTGAGAGGATAGGGTCCACTGGGCTGTCCGCATGTGAAGGCAAGCATAGGGAACCACATGGACAGTGGATGCCATATGCCCCAGCAGCTGAAGTATTTCTCGAGCAGTTAGCAGAGTTTTCATAGTTGCTTGAGATGCCAGCTGGAGTATTCAAAGACAAAGTGGCTGTGGCAGGAAAGCCTTTGACTGCCTTATGTCTAGTCAAGCCCCTATGAACTCTAGAGAGTGAGAAGGGGTGAGATGAGATTTTGGGAGGTTTATGACCAGTCCCAAGTACTGCAGGATTTGCACTGTGTGGGAGAGCGCGAAGCTGGCTTCTGGAGCTGTTGATGCCCAGATGAGACAGTGGTCTAAGTAGGGAAAGATGAATATCCCCAGAGTTCTCAGGAATGCTGCTACCACTGCCATGCATTTTGTGAACACTCTTGGGGCAGAAGCCAGTCCGAAGGGAAGAACCCTGTACTGGTAATGTCTTCCTTGAAAAAGGAATCGAAGAAACCTCCTGTGATCTGTATGGATGAGAATATGCGTATGCATCCTTTAGATCTAGAGAACATAGCCAATCCTGACTCTGAATGTAAGGAAGAAGTGTTCCGAGGGAGATCTTAAATTTTTCTCGGAACAGATACTTGTTCAACTCTCTGAGGTCCAGTATGGGTCTGTATCCCCCTGTTTTCTATGGGATGAGGAAATAGGGGGAGTAGAAACCCATGCCCTGTTGGGATATGGGTACCTCTTCTATTGCCCCTTGAGCAAGTAGTGAGGTGACCTCCTGGCACAAGAGAGTGGTGGAAGGGCCTTGAGAATTGAACCGTCTTGTGATGGTGGGAAGGGGCATACTGTGAAAATGGAGTTTGTACCCCCCCTAGGTTGTATTTTCAGACTCAAGCTGATTGACAAGGATTGGCAAGACAAAGCTAAAGAGATTTTTCTCCTGTGCAAGTAATGTTCCCCAGCTTATCTTTCACCCATTGTTTTAAATCTGATGCCTGAAGCCAGGCAATGCGACATGCACCGATGGAAATAGCAGAGGTCCTGCTAATGCACTCAAAGCAATCGAAGATTGCACGATTCATGAACTTGGACACATTCTGGGCATGTTTAACCAGAGTGAGGAAGTCTGTTCTTTAATCATCCTGGAGCAATGGAGCCATGAGCTCTAGATCCCTTGTAACCTCCTTAAGGAACAATCCCATATAAAGAATGTAAGAGCTGATCCTGGCTGATAGCATCGAGGATTGAAAGCATCGACGCCCAAAGGCATCGATAGTCCTTGCTTCACGGCCTGGAGAATTGGAAGAATGCGTCTTAGCACTCTTGATCCTACACATCGCCAATTCCACTACCATTGAATGGTGTGGTAATTGTGTCTTTTGAAAACCAGGACACTGCGGAACTCGGTACATGGTATCGAGCCTTCGAGAGTGTGGAGACACCGTTAAAGGGGCTTCCCACATCCTTAACATGAGGTCATGCAGGATTCTATGAACGGGAAGAGTAGCCGCTTCTTTAGGAGCTGCCGGGTACTGAAGAATTTCTAATTCTTCTGCTCTCGGTTCATTCTCAGGGGTCACCATGATTGAAAGCCCTCGGGCTACATCATGTATGAAATCCTGAAAAGACATGTCCTCTGGAGGAGACATCCTATGCTGAGCAGAAGGAGAGGGATCCTCTGGTAGAATCACCCCGGTACCGGCGGAGTCTTCAGAGTCATCGGAATCGGAGGACTCGAAATATCTCCACGCTGGGTGCTTTTGCATTGCTTGACGCCAGTATCGATCGAAGTCGACATCAGGCCCTCAATACCGGATATTGATTCAAGAGCCAGCATGGGGGGAAGCACATCGGTTAAAGCAGGTGCAGTCGGTACCGGTACCGATGACTGCGGAACCATTTGAAGCTGTCTTAGCAGTACCGAGGCTGCTAAGAGAGCCGCTAGACTGCGTTCAATGGCTGGGATGCGCTGATCCATAGGCCCTGCCGATGCCTGGATGTCGGTACCGGTGGAACAGGCCATGACATCAGAACATGGCACCAGGAGTTCCCCCAAGGTGGAAGCTTCGGGAATGTCCTGGAGCCTCGTTAATGCTTTAGAGGACAGAGCCTCCCGCCGGGGCTGCTTTGCCAGTATATTTTCCTCGAGGGCAACGCTAGTAGCATCTCGATGCTTCAAAGGAGATCTACCCTTTGAGGACTGGCCGGTCTTTGAAGACCTGGGTTTAGTGACCTGAGATCCATGGGAGGAAGATGAAGCCCTGGAAGACGTCGATGCAACGGACATCGCATCTGCGGCAAAGAGGGTACAGAGTTTAGCAGCTCTGTTCTACAGGCCTCTCTTGGTCATCTTTCTACAGAAGAGACACTCCGATGATAAATGGTCAGGACCTAAACATTTAAGACAACAGTCATGGGTGTCGGTAGCAGAAATGGTATCGCTACACTTTGAACATTTTTTGAAACCACTAGATGGTTTCTCCATTTTAGAGGAAAAGAGGGCCTAGTGTCCAAAATGGCGCCTGGCACCTAGAAAAGACCGGTGGTACTGGTATAGGCGTTGCTGGTGTAGGCAGACACGACCACAAAAATAAAATTTTCTGCGGTGACAGGGTTTGCTGCCTGTCGGCTCCATGGAAAATGAAAAACTGAAGAGGAAGAGTTGGAAAGGCAGCGATGCAGGTGCAGTGGGATGCTCCCAAAAGCTTTCCTATTGGATGCTGGGGAGCGTTCCCACGCAGGCTCCGTCGGTACCAACGATACCCATATGTGAAGACAACATTACTGAAGTATTCTAAATAACTAACTTAGCTTATCTTGTTTTATAGATAAACAAATTTCAGTTTTGTTAGTTCAGTACATTAATGAAAACTAAAGTCATTTAAGAGACTTCTTAGAAAGAATATTTCATGTTACACTGTAAATTTATTAGCTCTATAGAAATCTTGCGCTCTAGCCACTTTTATTTCAAGTGGATACATATAGGAGTTTTATAATCCAATAATATATATGGAGTTAATGCAATACTACACAGTACAATAAAACATTATTACTACCAGTCAACTTACTTAAAAAAATTTTTAATAGAAAATTAAGCATTCAGAATGAGACTCCTAACTTTCAATCATTTCTTACCTCGATGACAAACTGAGGAACATTTGTGATTCCTACATCCTAAAGCACGACCACAGAGCTGATCACATGGCAGGCAGTTTCCAGGACAGCACTAAAACATAGAAGGCGTCAGTTTCAGACTGCTGGAAGAAAATTTGTGATGCTCTCTCAGCATTTGTCAACAGCAAAAGAACTAAAAAGGTGAGAGGTTTGTGGCTTCTTTGTTTTAAATGTTGTTCCTTGTACCCTTCAGAATTCTGTGCTGCACTCTCTTTCCATATGGTCTTGGCCAGGCAGCACAGAAATCCCCTTGCTGACCCTAGGACTGGAGGGGGAACCTCTCCTAAGGCAAACCCTCCAGGTCACTAGTTGACAGGCAGAAGCTTCCATTACACTATCTTTCTTTTCCCCCTAAGCCTGACAAGTCTCAGCAGGGGGATCCAAACAAGCATTGCCTTGTTGCAGGGTAAAGCGCTGTACACTCAGCCACAGGGTTAGCTCCTGGGAAGATGTGATTTATAGGTACACATGTTTTGGGAGTAGACTTAGAATCATAAATACAATAATATAGTCTGACTGTTCAGTCTTGCCTCCAGGCCTCTGCAATGGTTTCTCACTGAATGGACTTTCGAATCTGCATTTCACAAATCAGCATCTAAACCCTAGGCTGCATTTCCACCAGCTAATGTTATTACCGGGATTTTCACAAAACTAAACTGACATTGTACTCTAAACCCATGCTTTCCAAACCTCTCCCTAAGGACCCCCAGGAAGTCAAGCTTTTAAGACATTAACAATGAATACATATGAGATGTATCTGCATACAGTGGAGGCTATTCATACAGATCTCATATCCATATTTACTATAGATAACCTGAAACTTAGCTGGGGGCCTCTGAGGACCATGGCTCTCAACATAGATCTCTGTAACTGCAGTAGTGCATAATCTTTAGGTTATTAGTAAATGGGCTGACTCAATGGCTTACTGACAGTGCTGTGTACTGCTATGCAATAAACTTGCTTGGTTCCAAAGCCTAGCTTCTGCTGCTTAGGCCAGCAGGGACTTGAGACACTGCAGAGGCAGCATTCACAGCCACCCAGTCAGAGATGAGCTTCACACAACAGCAATACCTAGTGGTTAGAATCCATGGGTTCAACATAATTACTCACCTGTAAAGGTGTTCTCCAGGGACAGCAGGCATCAGTCCTCACATATGGGTGACGTCTGTACAGACAGAGCCCGGGTGGAGCATTTCCCCAGCTTTCAAAGAAAGCCTTTGGGAATGCTACCAAGCATGCGTAATCCCCTTCCTGCCCAAGGATGCCACCTTGATCAATCAGATGACATAGCTCAGGCAAAGGATAAAAATCTTAAAAAAAAAAAAAAAAAAAAAAAGAGTGGGCAACTCCTAGGGGAGGTGGGTGGGTAGAGAGGACTGACCCCTGCTGTGAGTTACTAGCTTTCTCCAGGAACAAGCAGGAAGTCAGTCCTCACATATGGGAATCCCCAGCTACAGGCTACTGAGGACCTGTAGAAAAGTGCCATAGCAAACCGTGAGCAGGCACTGGTAACCGAAGACAGCCCGAGGACCCTGGGTCCCCGAAGACCACACTCCTGGTAGCCACAGAAGAAGGGTCAGAGGCCCGGAGTTGCCTAAACCCCAAACAGATTACGGAGTACGGCCTGGCCAAAGGCACTGTCCCGATGGGATTCCCTCTCCAGGCAGTCATGCGTCACGAAGGTGTTAGCCGAGGACCAGGTAGCGGCTCAGCAGATGTCCACCAGGGGCACAAAGCGCAAATGTGCCACCAATGTTGCCCTTGCACAGACACCGTGCGTCATAATCGGCGGTC
The DNA here is from genome assembly GCA_033557465.1 of Ichthyophis bannanicus. Classification (NCBI taxonomy): domain Eukaryota; kingdom Metazoa; phylum Chordata; class Amphibia; order Gymnophiona; family Ichthyophiidae; genus Ichthyophis; species Ichthyophis bannanicus. The sequence continues at coordinate 1,532,253,116 of CM066032.1, forward strand.
CAATGGTAGCCCAGCCTGTGCCTGGGCAAAGACGATGCAATCCGTCACCCAGAGGGAGAGGGTCCACTTGGTGATCGCGAGCCCCAAGCGGGCAGGGTCGTATGAGACGAAGAGCTGCTCGGACCTGCGGTAGGCCTGCGTGCCCTACAGGTAGAAAGAGAGAGCCCTCCTTCAGTCGAGGGTGTGGAGGATCGCCGACGCCTGGTTGACATGGGGCTTTGAAAAGAAGGTTGGCAGCACTATCTCCTGGTTGAGGTGGAAATCCAAGATAGCATTCGGGAGAAACTTAGGGTGCATTCAGAGAACCACCCGGTTCCGGTAGAATCTCGTAATCTCGGGTAGGGAGCGTTGGCCATCAGGGCCTGAAGCTCACTCACCCAACGGGCCGAGGTGAGGGCTACCAGAAAAACCACCTTCCAAGAAAGGTGCCGAAGCAAGCAGGACACCATCGGCTCGAAGAGCAGCTGGGTTAGCCACATGAGGACGACATTGAGATCCCACTCTGCCGGAGGGGGTCGGATGGGAGGCCTGGAAAGAAGTAGCCTGGAAAGAAGTAGCCTGCACAGAGCAGCAGCGGGAACCAGGGCTGCCGAGGCCACCGCAGGGCCATGAAAATCACAGATGCCCCATCCCACTGTATCTTGAGGAGAGCTCGCACTATGAGCGGGGTGAGAGGAAACACATACATGAGGCCGTGCATCCCGACAGAAGGAAGGCATCGGAGACCTCTCTGCTCAAGTGGGAAACTGGGCCGCAGATCCGCAGGAGCTGTGAATTCATAGGGCCAGCGAAGAGTTCCAGGACCAGAGTCCCCCAGTGCCAGAACAGCAACTGCACCATCTGCAGGCAGAGGTGCCACTCATGTGGCTGGAGGATCCAGCTCAGTCTATCTGACAGAACGTTGTCCTGACCTGGGAGAGAGGTGACCTGTAGGACTATATCTTGGTGAATCACGAAGGACAATAGGCTACCGCCTACAGGCAGAGGCGGTAAGAGCTGCTGCCCCCCTGTTTGTTCATATAGAACATTGCACCCAATTGTTCATCTGAACAACCACAGCCCGATGGTGAATACGGTGCCTGAACTCTCGGAGGACGACGAGGAGGACCACCCGGAGCTCGAGGAAGTTCATCAGCAGTCGGGACTCCTCAAGGGACCAAGTCCCCTGGTGCGGAGCTCACCACAGTATGCTCCCCAGCCCATTAGAGAAGCATCCATGGTCAAAACCACATTGTGCTGTGGGGCCTGGAACGGCATGCTTCGAAGCAGATTCCGGGTGTCCCGCCACCAGTCGAGGGACTCAAGACAGCTGGGAAGTGACCAAGATGGCATCTCGGAGATAGATAGTTGCCTGAGTCCACTGAGTTCGAAGGCACCACTGCGCTGCTCGCATCTGCAGACAGGCATCGGGAACGACGTGGACCATCAAGGCCATATAGCCGAGAAGACAGAGCATCGCTTGGGCCAGAGACTGTGTTGCAGCACTGAACCGCAGAGGCCAGAGCGATGAGGCGGTCTGCTCTGTCCTGGGGAAGGAAGGCTGTTGCCCGCTGAGTGTCGAGGCACGTATCGATGAACTCCAGGGATTGAACCAGAGTGAGATGGGACTTCGGGTAATTCACCACGAAGTTGAGGTACTCGAGGAGATGGACGGTGCGGGCCGTGGACAGCTGCATTTCGTCGGCCGTTGCCCCTGTAACAAACCAGTCGTCTAGACAAGGGAAGACGAAGGTGCCCTGTAACTGAAGGTGGGCTTTGGCTACTGCAAGGCACTTGGTGAACATTCACGGAGCGGATGCGAGGCCGAAGGGAAGCACCCTATATTGCTAGTGGTTCCCTTGTACACTGAAGCACAAGTAATTGCTGTGTTTCGGGTGGACGAGGATGTGAGCGTAAGAGTAGTTACTCACCTGTAACAGGTGTTCTCCAGGAGCAGCAGGAATCGGTCCTCACATATGGGTGTCATCGACGTCGATGAAGCCCCAGCGGAGCATTTCCCCAGCTTTCTATGAAAGCCTTTGGGAATGCAGGCACGCATGCGCGGTTCCGCTCCCGCCTAAAGGTGCCATCTTACCTCAGTCAAATGACATAGTTTATTTTTCATTTTTGTGTGCTGTTCTTAGCTATGTACAACTGCAACTCCCAGGGGAGGAGGGAGGGTTGTGAGGACTGATTCCTGCTGCTCCTGGAGAACACCTGTTACAGGTGAGTAACTACTCTTTCTCCAGGACCAAGCAGGAAGTCAGTCCTCACATATGGGTGACTCCCTAGCTCTGGGCTACCAGGAACCCAGGCTGAACAAGAGAACTCCCTCTAGTCTCAGCAGCAAAGAAAAGGCTTTTCACTGACACAACCTCCACCGGTAGCCCAACAGAGGGCAGGAGTTGCCTAAACCTCAAAGAGATTCCGGAGTACTGCCTGGCCAAAAGCACTGTCCCTACGGGACTCCCTCTCCAGACAGTAATGGGCCGCAAACGTCTGGCTTGAAGACCAAGTTGCAGCCCTGCAGATGTCTACCAAGGGCACAGAGCGGAGATGAGCCACTGAGGCAGCCATTACCCTGACACGGTGGGCCCTCACCTGACCCTGCAAAGGAAGGTCAGCCGCCTTGTAAGCCCAGGTGATACAGTCAGCCACCCAGATGGACAAGGTACACTTGGACACAGCCAACCCCAACTTATCAGGGTCAAAGGATATGAAGAGCTGAGTAGCCCTTCTATGCCCCTGCGTACGGTCAAGGTCCAGGGTATGCAGAACTGCTTCAGCCTGGCTTGCATGAGGCCTAGGGAAGAATGTTGGAAGAACCACCTCCTGGTTGAGGTGGAAAGAGGAGACAAATTTTGGGAGGAACTTTGGATGAGTCCTAAGGACTACCATGTTCCCATAGAAGCGAGTGTAAGGCCTATCACAGACCAGGGCCTGAAGCTCACGAACTCGCCTGGCCGAGGTAAGGGCCACTAGGAAGAGTGTCTTCCAGGACAGGAAGCACAGAGGGCAAGTAGCCATCGGCTCAAAAGGTGGGCGAGTCAGTTGCTGCAAGACCACATTCAACTCCCACTCAGGAGCAGGACGACGAATGGGAGGCTTGAGCAAGAGCAAGCCTCTGAGAAACCGGGACACCAAGGGGTGAACCGACAGAGAATGTCCTTCCACTAGTGAGTGGAGCTGCTAGAGCTGAGAGGTGGACCCGAACAGAATTGGACTTAAGTCCCTGATTGGATAAGTGCAACAGATACTGAAGTACTACAGGGACAGTACAGGAGAAGGTATCTTCTGTACGTAGCTGACACCACACAGAAAACCTCTTCCATTTGAGAGCATAGGTTTTCCTTGTGGACTGTTTCCTAGAGGCTAGGACAACCTCTTCAACTTCCTAAGGTAGGCCCCAGGGAGCCAAAACTACCCTTGCAGCCTCCATGCCATCAAATTGAGAGCTTTGAGGTTGGGGTGCAGAAGAGACCCCTGATCCTGAGACAGAAGGTCGGGTTGCAACCCTAGAGGCAGTGGGGGATCCACTGCCAGCTGAAGCAAAAGTGGAAACCAAGGCTGTCTCGGCCACCTGGGAGCCACCAGCAGGACAGAGGCCTTGTCCTGGAGAATCTTGAACAGAGTTCGGGCCACCAGAGGCGTGGGAGGAAACGCATACAGGAGGCCCTGAGACCATGGAATCAGAAAAGCATCTGCGGCAGTTGCTTGTTCAGCGGACTGGCAAACAGATCTATCAAAGGGAGACCCCATTTCAGGAAGATCTTCTGAACTACCAAGGGATGCAGCTGCCACTCGTGGGGCTGCAAAATTCTGCTCAACCGGTCGGCCAGGTAGTTTTCCTGGCCTGGAAGGTACAACCGCCCTGAGGAGCATGCTGTGCTTGAGGGCAAATGAACAAAGGTCCTGAGCCTCCCGACAAAGGAGCCTGGACCCAGTTCTGCCCTGTTTGTTCACATAAAACATGGCTACCTGATTGTCTGTCTGAACCAGGACAGATTGATGAGTCAGGGCAGGAGAGAAAGCTTTGAGAGCCAAGCGAATAGCCCTGAGTTCTAGGAGATTGATCTGTTGTGCAGCCTCCCAAGGAGACCACAGGCCCTGGGTGCACTTGTTGAGACAATGAGCTCCCCAGCCCTGTAGGGAGGCGTCTGTGGTCAGTACCACAGTGTACCCTGGAATTTGAAAGGGCACCCCCTTTAGTAGATTGGGTGGGTGCAGCCACCAGTTGAGGGAGTCCAGAAATGGTCTGGACACCCTTATTCTGTCTCTGAGGCTTGCAAGTGGGGAGGCACAGGCTCCACTGCCCTGTCCACCAACAGACCTTGAAGCTCTTGGAGGAGAAGATGTGTGTGCAGGGGAGGCTTTGGAGGCTCCCCTGGAAAGCATGGCGGAGGCAGTTGGTGAAAATGAAGACCATAGCCCCTGTGGACTATGTTCAACACCCAACTGTCCCCAGTGATGTGGGGCCACTGGTGGGCAAAGAGGGCGAGGCGACCTCCTGTGCAGGGTTGGGAGAGCAGGGACTGAGAGGCTACGCTCAAGGAGTCAAAAACCCCCACCCTGATGAGTGGGAGCAGGGGCCGGAGGCTTGGGGGTCCTCTGCCTAAGGGGCCCATTACCCTGCCCCTTGGCTTGCTGACTCTGGGGTGCAGCTTGGGCAGCCTGATACTGAGGGTACTGTTTGTAGGCAGTGCCCTTCCTTGGGTAAAAGGGTTTCTTACCCGAGGCCTTCTTCTTGTGAGAAGGGGCAGAGGTCTTTCTGGACAGCCTTGTCCTTGTAAGGTGCTCAGTCTCGAGATGTGCGGCCTTATCAGCCATGGGCTTGCCAAAAAGGTTCTCACCTTGGCAAGGGACATCGACCAACTTGTCTTGAACCCATGGCTCGAGGTCCGATGACTGCAGCCATGCCTGGCGTCGAGCCGCGATGCCGGCTGCCGCAACTCGGGCCGAAGCCTCGAAGCCATCGTAGGCGGCGCGGGACAAACTTCGAGCAGTCCCGAATCCCCGAGGACAAGGACTTGAATCTCTGCAAGGGCTCCCCGGAGAGACCAGCGGAGAACCCGGCCAACTCTTTGGCCAGGTCATGCAAGTACATGCCCATGTACAGCTGGTAAGACTGGACACGGCAAGCAAGCATCGAGCCCTGGAAGCACTTTCTACCTACACCATCGAGATTCCGGGCCTCCCTGCCAGGGGGCACCGCGGAGTGCATCTTTTGACTTTTCAGGCGATGCATGGCCTATTCCACCACCATGGAATGGTGTGGTAGCTGCGCCTTTTGAAAGCCAGGGCTCTTCCGGAGTCGATAAATCGAATCGACCTGCTTGCTTAGAAGCGGCGCCGAGGCCGGTGCCTCCCACATCCGGAAGAGAAGCCGTTCCAGCATCGGAGGAACCGGGACAGTAAAGGCCTCCTTCGGAGGAGAGTCATACTGCAGGGCCTCGAGCTCTTCGGCTCGAGGCTCTTCCTTGGGGTCCACCGGGATAGCCAACGCGGAGGCCATATCCCAGACAAACTCCGAGAACCGGGTATCCTCCGGAGGGGATCTACTCCGGGGCTCAGACTGCGGTGAGTCCGACGGGGTGCACCGAGTCTTGAACGTGTCGGGGGACTCCTCATCCTCCGTCTCCCAGGCGGACTCGTCCGACGAGGAGTCGTGGTCCGACCCCGCAGGGCCCTGGAGCACCCGCCCAGACGCCGGAGGCACCGGCGTCGATGCCCTCGATCCCGAATGGGAGGTCGAGGGAGATCGTGACCGAGGTCGACCTCGAGCCATCATAGACTCGCGTATTGGCTCGGTCTCCGGGGTCGACTTCGATGTCGATGTCCCGGTGGTCGGGGCAGATGCGCCAGACAAGCTGGCCATCAGTGCCTGCTGCTGCTCCATGAAGGCAGTCTGCACTCCAAGGTTGTCATCCTGAGACTCAGCTCGGGAGACGCAGCAGCCACCGACTCGGGCCCCGGTGGCGCCGGGCCCGACGTCGGCTCTCTGGGAGGAGAGTCCTCGAGGACTACGGGGCTTACGTGTCCAGCAGACTCCGGCTCCACGCAAGGAACTTTGGCAGGCTTCTCTTATACCACGAGCCCGGGGCGACGGTCGGGGGTCTTAGACCTGGCCCTCGAGGAGCCCGGGACCTCCTCCTCCGACGCCCTCATGAGCCGCTTCTTCCTCTTGCATTCCCGGTCGGGGGACCCCTGTCCGAGGAGCCCCGACAGCGCTCGGGATCCGAATCCCGAGATGTCGAGGCCTCAGACGAGGTCCGGGCCCGGCCGGAGGCTGAGCCGGAGAAAAGCCTTTCTTTCTGCTGCTGGCGACTTCGTAGTGCCTTGGAAGACATCTTCCCACATGGTCCACACGTCTTAGGGTCGTGATCAGGACCGAGGCACCAAAGGCAGCAGTCGTGTGTGTCGGTGAGAGACATCAACTTCTTACACCGATCACACTTTTTAAAACCGCTGGAAGCCATCGGGGAAAAAAGAGTCCCCACTAGGTCAAAGGACCGGCCTTCCAGGGAAAAAGCAAAAAAGGGCGCGAACGCCAGCCACGAAGGGCAAAAACCGAAAAAGAAGAATCGGGCTCGATAACAGTGTACCGAACCCGGTGGGAGGGGAACCGGCGTCGAACCGGGAAGAAAAAATAGCGAAAATCGCCGAAAAATCACACTTTTATCTGGGATGACAGGACACACGTCCGGTAGGCTTCTCGGAAAAAGAGAGACTGAGGTAAGATGGCACCTTTAGGCGGGAAGGGAACCGCGCATGCATGCCTGCATTCCCAAAGGCTTTCATAGAAAGCTGGGGAAATGCTCTGTTGGGGCTTCATCGGCGTTGATGACACCCATATATGAGGACTGACTTCCTGCTTGGTCCTGGAGAAAGCCAGTTAGACTTGCGATGAGTCTGGGTACTCTGCAAATAAAAGGCGAGGGTCCGTTTGCAGTCAAGGGTGTGGAGAGCCGTCGACGCCCGGTCGGTGTGGGGCCTCGGGAAGAAAGTCGGCAGCACTATCTCTTGGTTGAGATGGAAGCCCGAAACTACCTTAGGCAGGAATTTAGGGCGAGTACGAAGGACCACCCTGTTCCGATAAAACCTGGTGTAAGGGGCGCCAGCCATGAGAGCCTGAAGCTCACTGACTCGGCGGGCCGAAGTCAGCGCCACCAGGAAGGCCACCTTCCAGGACACGCACCGGAGCGAACACGTCGCCATTGGCTCGAAGGGTGGATGGGTGAGCTGCATGAGTACCACATTTAAATCCCATTCTGGTGGGAGGACAATGGATGGGTGGCTTGGATAGCAGAAGACCCCGCATGAAGTGGGAGACTAATGGCTGCCCCGAGAGGGGTTTTCCCTCGATAGGGAGATGATTAGCCGAGATGGCGCTTAAATGAACTCTGACAGAGTTCGACTTCAGCCCTTCCCTTGAGAGGTGGAGAAGGTACTTGAGAACCCACCGAACAGGACACGAGAAGGGGTCGATCTGGTGCTCCGAGCACCAGACGGAGAAGCGTTTCCACTTAAAGGTGTAAGCTCGCCTAGTGGAGGGACTGGCTCCACTGGGCACTGAGACACCACTGAGCCGTCCGAATGTGCAGGTGGGCGTGAAGAACCACGTGCACGGTCGAGGCCATGTGGCCCAGGAGATGTAGCATGGTCCGAGAAGTGACCTAGTGAGCGCTTTGGACGCGAGTCGCCAGAGCTCGGAGGCAGGTGGAGCAATCCACCAGCAAGAAGGCGATCGCCTGCTGAGTATCGAGGCATGCCCCGATGAACTCGACAGCCTGTAGCGGCTCGAGGTGAGAGACTTCAGGTAGTTGACCAAAACTCCAAGCTCTCCAAGAGGAAGACAGCACGCGACATGGCTCGCCGAGCCTCCTCGGCCCAGGAGTCCTTAACGAGTCAGACGTCGAGGTAGGGGAAAGACAGGCACGCCCTGGTGCTGAAGGTAAACGGCGACCATGATGAGGCATGGTGAAGACCCATGGGGCGAACGCAAGCCGAAGGGGAGCACCCTGTACTGGAAGTGCTCTCCCTGCACCCAGAAACACAGGGCGAGTACAGAAACACAGGGACACAAGAAAAACCTACCACTCCGAACTCCTCAACCGCTCCCTAAACAAACCCAGGAAGCTATTCAATATAGTAAAGTCATTAACCAAAGAACCTGCTCCACCTCAACAAGAACCCATACACCCTCAGAAGTATGCCAATTTCATACAATCTAAAGCTATCAGAACAACCACCTCCTCACCCCAAAGTCCTCCGACATCACACACCTCCTCATCCCAAAGTCCACTACAGCAACAAGGACAAAATTTCCCTCTCTTTCAGCTCCCCTCATCACTCCTTCAACTTTCCCCTCCCTCTGCAAAATGCGTTGAAGACATTATCGTCAAAATGAATACTACCACAGCACCTAACGACCCCTGCCCAGCACACTGGATAAGAGCTATGCGATCCGACTTTAGCCCTGTCATAGCAGAAATTATAAAGATGTCATTCTCAACAGGCACCTTCCCATCAGCACTAAAGCAGACCTCCATAAGACCGCTGCTAAAGAACAATCAACTAGACCCAACAAAAGAAGAATCATACCGCCCGATAGCTAGTATACCACTGCTATCCAAAATAATTGAGAAAGTAACCAATAATCAGATACAACAACACATAGACACCTCCTCCCCCCTTGATCCCAGTCAGCACGGATTTAGGGAATCTCACGGAGTAGAGACACTATTGACCACATTAACCAACACACTCATCAGTGGACTAGACGACATTAACAAGGGCTTCGCACTAATATTCCTCGACATATCTGCAGCATTTGACTCGGTTGACCATGAAATACTACTAACCCGCCTATATGACAAGGGAATCCACGGCCTAGCATGGAAATGGTGCAAATCATACCTGGAAGACAGCTTGCAACACGTCCGGACTATTACAGGCACATCAGAACCTTTCCAGCTAAAACAAGGAGTTCCACAAGGCTCATCCCTATCGGCACTCCTATTTAACATTTACATGCAGCCCCTGTGCGATATCACTCGATCCTTTGGCATTTCCTCACTGATCTACGCAGATGATGTTCTACTATTCACTCCATTCAATGTCAAGCTCCCAGATTACACATCTTTAGTAGATTGCTTTAATGCAATAGCAGACTGGTTACTCACGCAGAATATGCGAATAAACTACAAAAAAACCGAAGTACTGATTGTCACGAAAAACAGAGAATTCGCACCCCCGGAGACCCCAAGAGTACGAGATGCACACCTCCCAATCAAGCCCTCCATAAGATACCTTGGAGTGATACTGGACTATCGCCTAGATTTTAAAGAACATATCAACCGCACCGTGAAAACCATTTATTTCAAGATAAAGACCCTACGCCATCTAAAAAATATGCTTGACCCAGACAGCTTCAGAACTATATTCCAAGCCATAGTCACACCCCACTTCGACTATGCGAATATAATACTCCATGGTCTCCCAAAGAACTCGCTAAATACATTACAACTAGCCATGAATGCCGCAGCCCGGGTATTATACGGTGCTTCAAAGAGCGATCACATAACACCCATCCTAATGGAGCTTCACTGGCTCCCTATATACTGCAGAATAACATATAAAGCCCTTATCTTGACCTTTAAAGCAATAAATTCTATAGCTCCATCATCAATTTCGAAACTCCTCCATCACACTCCCAACACCAGATCTAGGAGGTCAGCAGCGGCAAATACCCTAACTACACCACATGAGGCCACAAAATACAAACGATCAACAACAGACAGGGCTTTCGCGTACTACGCACCCAGATGTTGGAACAACCTACCTCCCAACATTAGAGCTATTACTGACCTCAAACAATTTAGAAAAGCCATAAAGCATCACCTCTTCACTCTACATTTCCAAAGCACATCATCAACCCTCTAACACTTTCAGATAAAGTGTAACCGCTCTATTTAAGATGATGAAAAGAAACTCTATCCCGTGTATATAGGTCCTATACATGCTACAAATATGTACATAGTTTCCCTAAGTTATAATCCCAGTTGTATATTTCCTGTTATATGTAAGCTCACCACAGTCTGTTGATTGAAATGAGTATTCCTGTTTAATGTAAACCGCGCTGATGAAAAAGAGTGCAGTATAGAAGAAATACAAATAAATAAATAAATAAATAAATACTGCCTGTGTTGGGGGGTGGATTAAGATGTGGGCGGAAGTGTCCTTTAGATCCAAGGAGCATAGCCAGTCACCCTGCCAGAGGAAGGGCAGTAGCACACCAAGAGATAACATCTTGAATTTCTCCCGCACCAGGAACTTGTTTAGCCTGCGGAGGTCAAGGAAGGGCCACAGATCCCCCCCCCCCCCCCCCGTCTTTTTGGGACCAGGAAGTACCGGCAATAGAAGCCCCGATCTTGAAGTGGGGAGGGACCTTCTCGACCGCCCGTTGGGTGAGGAGAGAGTGTACTTCCCGCTGCAGCAGAAACTGGTGTGCGGAGAGTCGAGGAGGCTCTGCCGGGGAGAAAGGAGGTGGAAGCCTGTCGAAGTGAAGGCGATAGCCATCCCAGACGACTTGGAGGACCCAAGTGTCCGAGGTGATGAAAACCCACGATGGGGCGAAGCGGGACAGGCGTCCTCCCACTGGCTGCTGCATCGCCGGAAGGCGAGGGGCTATGCCGATGGCGTCAAAACTCCCGAGTGGGCTGTGGGGGAGCCGACGTTTGGGCCTTCCATCCTTTTGGCTTACAATGCCCCTGGCCAGATCTTCCCTGCGCCAGAGTGGTTGGCATGGGGGTAGCTGGATATGGCGGATAGCCCCGATACTGAAGACCCTTTCTAGGGAAGAAGGGCTTCTTGGTTGGCTGCTTCTTCCAAGGCAGGGTAGACATTTTGCAGGAGAGGCGGGTCCTGGTAACGAACTCCATCTTAATTTCCGCAGCCTTCTCCTCCATCGGCTTGCCGAAGAGCTGCTCGCCGAGACAGGGCATGTCCAGGAGCTTCTCCTGCACCTATTGCTCCAAATCCGAGGATTGGAGCCATGCCTGGCAGCAGGCCCCAATGCCTGTGGCTGCCACCCGAGCCGATGTCTCGAATCCATCATAGGAGGTTCGAGAGAGGTACTTGGAGCAGGATGCGACAAGAGAGCATGGAACCTTGGTAGGCCTTGCGGCCCAGGGCATCAAGGGCTCTCAACTCTCAGCCGGGTGGTACCGACGAGTGCGATTTCGAGCTCTTTTGCTTCCTCATGGCCGATTCCACCACCATCGAAGTGTGTGGGAGTTGGGTCTTTCAGAAAGCCTGGTCCACGCTGTACCTTGTACATCGTGTCAAGGCACTTGCTCACGATGGGGATCGAGGCTGGGGCCTCCCACATGGGAGCAGCAGCCAAGACAGAATAGGCGATACAGGCACAGTGAGGGATTCCCTGGGCAGGGACTCGTAATGAAGAATGTCGAGTTCTTCAGCACGAGGCCCTCCTCAGCCTGGGTGACCAGATTAAGGGCCCGTGCCATGTCCCGAATGAACACCAGAAAGGAGGTGTCTTCGGGTGGTGAGCGCCGCTGGAATGTGTACTGTGAGGGGTCCGACAGAAGATCCCGATGGGTACAGGTTTCCGGAGAGGTGTCCCCATCGGACTCCCACTCCAAAAAAAATCGGTCAAGGAGTCCGAGTCGGGCAGTTCGCCCTGTCCGATGGCTGGTGGCCTGGTGCCCGAGGCCCTGGACGATCTCGCCTCCGAGGAACGGGAGGGCGAGCAAGACCGACGTCTAGGATCCTCACGAGGCCCGCGGATCTCTGGGGTTTCCTGGATGGATTTGGGTGCCCCACGCGAGGGACCTGCGGTATCTGGGTGCGAGTCAGCAAAGCTGGCCGTGAGCACCTGCTGGGAAGCAATGAACCCAGAATCGCTGCGTTCCAGCATGGGGACTGCCACACGGGTGTGGGGCCCTGCAATGCCGATCCCAGGGTCACCGGGTCAGGCATCAAGGAGGAGAGGGGGTCCTCACCAGGACAACCCTCAGGAGAACGTGCGCCTTCGCTGGAGGCTTCCGCTTCAGTGCGGGGTACCTTGTGGGGCTGCTCCTTGTCCGGCTCTCGGGAATGCCGAAGGGGGCTAAGCGACCGGGCATGAGAGCGTTCGCACTTGTCGGGAACCCCGGACAGCGACTTCAAGGCTGCCTTCTTTTGGCACCACTCCACCTCAGGGGACCCTGGTTGGAGCCGTGGGGGGGAACCCACCAGAGGGGAGACGATCAAGGGCGCCACTGGGGACTCCAAGGCGGCCTTTCAGAAAATGTCTTCTGACTTCTGCTTACAGCTGAGCAGGGTCTTGGAGGACATTTTCTTGCAGAGCGAACAGAGCTCCGGATCATGGTCGGCTCCGAGGCACCGCAGACAACAGTCATGAGTGTCCGTAAGCGACATGTTCCTAGAGCATCTATCACATTTTTTGAATCCGGTGGTCATGGGGGCAAAAATGGCCCCTGCGAGGTTGAAGACCCATGCGGACAGTGGTTAGGAAGAAAAAAAGGGCGCAAAGCCCAAACAAAAAAATGAAAAGAAAAGGAGTATCCCCCATAGCTCTAAGGTAGAGCAGGGGAAGGACGGGTAGAGGACCGGTGCAACCGGAAAATAGAGAAGCCTGTTAAGGAGAAAAAAAAAACCTTTTTCCGAGGGAAGAGGACGTGCGTCCGATGGGCTCAGCGGAAAAAGGAAGACTGAGCAAGATGGCACCCTTGGGCGGGAAGAGGACCACGCATGCGTGGCAGCAATCCCAAAGGCTTTCTTTGAAAGCTGGGGAAAGCACAGTTACTTACCTGTAACAGGTGATCTCAGGGAACAGCAGGAATTAGTCTTCACATGTGGGGTACGTCGGCGCCGACGGAGCCCGCACGGGAATGCTCCCCAGCATCCAATCAGAAAGCTTTTGGGAGCATCCCTCGCGCCTGCGCGGTGACTTCCCGCCTTTCCCACTGCCTCTCCCCAGTTGAGTTTCATAGCTGAGACAGGAGAGGAAGAGGAAAGGAAATAGATAGATACAACTCCTAGGGGAGGTGGGAGGATTGTGAAGACTAATTCCTGCTGTTCCCTGAGATCACCTGTTATAGGTAAGTAACTGTGCTATCTCCAGGAACAAGCAGGAATGAGTCTTCACATGTGGGGACTCCCTAGCTGAGGGTGCCAGGGGAGATCCCATAAAATGCGTATTCCTGGACAGGACGGCATTTTCCCAACCTGGATCCCCGGCATCCCCTGAGGGATGGGGGGTAGGAGTTGAGAAGAGAAGAGTTGCAGAGGAACAGCAAAAACTAAAGACTAAAGGGGAGATGAGTCTTTAGAATGCATGACAAGTATCATTAAAGTATTTAATGAACTAGTACCATATAGAGCTTACCTACTGGATTGTAGGAAGTAGAGCTGTGATGGAAGGTACTGTAGACGCAGTAGCAGAGTCTTCAAGGGAACTTCACAGCAGTGAGGATGAAGTTCCAAATCTGGAATGGGCAGGCGACCCAGGTGTCAACTGGTGCAGGAGAAAAACAGCAGGTCTTCAATGGAAAGCTTTATGTGAAAAAGCTGAGAACTTTTTTAGGTACAGAGTTATTAACATTGAGAACTAAAAGAAGAAGACTGACCGATCTGGAATTAGCCCAGTCCGGAAGGGAAGAGAGGGTATGGAAAACCCCTTTCCCCCGGGAGAACAGAAGGGTACTCCGGAACACTAAAAATGGACACTGTCCTTCCTAGCTGGTAAGAGATAGGAAGACGTTGAAGTTGGATACCTCATAGGTAGGGAGGTGTATAACAAAAGTAGAAGCTGTTGACATCACAGCAATAATTGTGAGTATGACCGGTCCCAATAACCAAGCCGTCTGATAAGGGCAAGCGGACTGTCTGGACCCCTTAAGAAAGTAAAAAACTTTAGTACCGGCAGTTAGGGAGATAGTGGGTAATACACAGGGTGCTATGAACATCTCCCAATAAGCGCATACCTATATATATATATATATGGAACTACATCCATATCCATACGGATGTGAATATATATGTCTAGACAAGTGTGACATATATATCTATATATAGAATGTAGATACATATCTACATATAGATATATATGGGCATGGCATATGCCCACCCAGGGTACAAAAACATGTATGCAGAGGACACATACATACATGAAAATAATACTGAGAATCCATGCCTGCAACTGGGCCACAGAAGACACATCCACATGGGGCATGTGAGGTGAAAAGATTCATCTAATAGTAGGGGGTGTAACCACCTGAAGGAGTATAGAGAATCTATTTCTGTGGTGCAGGAATGCAGACCAGTGGAATTGGCAGTATGGTTGCGTGAAGAACAGAGGACAATAACAGTCCGGTAAGAGCACGTCAGGAGCACTTTAGGCTGTTGGTGTGTCCCAAGGACAAGAAAACGCATAGATCAAGATACCAGGATGACCCTGCCAGGGACTCAGGGGCATCATGTACAGTAAAAAAAGTATGCGTTGTCCAAGTGGAGCAGAAAACATAATGCCAAGCTGTAAGGAAAAATGGGTAGATTCCTGCCAGATTGGGAGCTCCTTGGACATTCACGCAGAAAAACTTGTCTTCTGTATCACAATGGAAGACAAGAGGGTATAATTATCTAGATAGCCATGGAATGACTATATAAACTTCCTCTATAATATGGAAGACCCCCAGAGACAAAGTCCAATGCTCCATGGCAAGGGCCCCTAGTGGGAAGCTGCTCTGATGATTGCAGAGAGCATTGTGCAGGAGATAAAACTGACAGAAGTCAGACATGTTGCCCCATCCTAGATAAGGATATGGCTAGGAGAAGATAACCTGAGCAAAAAAGCAAAGGGGATTCTCCTGCATGGAAACAGGGAGAAGACAGACCAAGGGAGCGGAGATATTCCGGCCCTGTCTGACAACAGGAAGTCTACACTGGAAAGAGAGAGAGATGTTTCAGTATAGTACCAACTCAAGCAGGGGAAACCCTGGAAGAGAGGGGGTTGGAGGGACGTACCCTAGGGTAAGTCAGTTGAAGGAAAGAATGTCCATGTGGGGACAGAAACTATCATGGGATAGTGGTGATCTCCCTTTACCGTACGAAGAAAGGGAGAATACCGTAACCCCTGGACAAAAGCATCCTAACTACTTGTCATACTGAAAAGAAAACCCAGTGTAGAGTTGGAAGAATAAACTTCTGGTAAGAAGAAGTTAATTGTAGACTGCCGCATACAGGAGCCTATGGCTGCTGGTTATGAGTATCCTGGTGAGAGTCTGGAAACTTCCGATCAGGGTGAGATGTCCCTTGCTTGGGTACATCTGGAGGATGGGCGGAAGGAGGATGAAACTTTCTCTTCTTAGGGAAAGAAGGTTTGGTAGGACATTTCCTACCTCCTGGGGAAAAAGAAGGCTTAGGATGGTTTCCAGAACTAGGAAAGTCAGTGGAGCACTGAGCAACCTGACGTAAAGCCTCGCTATTGAAAAGATTTTCTCCAGTACACGGAGAATTACCCAGTGTATGTTGTGCCCATCTGCTCAAGTCTGAAGCCTGCAGCCAGGCTGTACGACGTGCTCCAATGGCAATAGCAGAGGACCTGCTAACAGACTCAAAAGAGTCTAGAGAAGCACGAGAAAGGAACCAAGAGATATTCCTGCTATGATTAAGAAGCAAGGAATAGTCAGAGGCCTTAGTTTCTGACAAAAAAGGAGACAAAAAGAGATAATTTCTTTGTGACCTCCCGAAGTGTCAGACTCATATAAAAAATATATGAAATAATTCTAGAAGCCAACATGGACGTTTGGAAGGTTTGACGCCCAAAGGCATCAAGTGCTTTAGATGCACGACCTGGAGGACAAGAAGAATGCTTCTTCTTGCTTCTGACCTTCCTCATTGCTGATTCCACTACAATGGAATGATGCGGAAGTTGGTGCTTCTGAACCCCGGAGAGGTGGGCACCTGATACAGAACATGCATGGCTGTAGAAGGTGCAGGAACCTTTAAAGGTGACTGCCAAACCCCCAGAAGAAGGTCCTGCAAAGAAGGATGTAAAGGAAGTATTATGGCTGCTTTTTCCGCAGGACCTTGGTTAAGAGTAGGCCCAGGAATAGGAATGGCAAGAAAGGCTGCCATGTCAAGGAGAAAATCCTGAAAAGAAGGATCTCCCAGAGGAGCTATTCCTGGGTAGGCTGAGGTTGAATGAGCAGCTTGGACACCAGAAGACCTACAGGACTGGTGCACAAAAGGAATCCTGCCGGACGGAGAAGGATACCGACAGTTCCGATACGAGGCAGTGAGTACTGCATCGTCGGTTCCCGGTATCGATTCCAAGCTAGGCATCGAGAGGATCGATGGCCCCGATGGAACCGCAGGAATCGACATCGGCCCCGACCCCGGCCTCGGGGACGGCAATGCCCTCGGAGCAGGCAGCGGAGGTTGCCGAGGCGGTACCGAGGCAACCAGAGAGCTGTGGTGATTATCCTCTGTACTGCGTAGCCAGAAGGGACATGGATCGGTTCCGAAACGTGTCGGAACCAAGTCATCTAGACTGGATATCGATTCAAGGCTGGGCATCGAACCGAGCGAGGTTATCGATGCCCGTCTAGGGGGCCCCGGCGTCGGTGGCGGTGTCGGCGATGCCGATCTCTGAAAGCCAATTAGAATCGCATCGATCGGTGCCGAAGGCACCAAGGACGTCCGAAGACGACGCTCGGTGAAGAGGGGAACACTCGACACCGGCGCCGATGTCAGGGTATAGGTACCGCTCAAAGCCGGTACCCCCTCCGAGCATGGCGTACAAAGAGGAAAGGCCTTCTGGGGCGTATCGATCGGCCCCGAGGGTACCCAGGATACCCGACGACGAGCCCCAGTGGAGAGTGAGACCCTCGACACCGGCGCCGATGCCGGGGCATCGGCGCCGCTGGAAGCCGGAACCAACCCCGCGGCTGGCTGGGACAGAGGAAAGCCAGTCTGGGTCGTATCGATCGAAGGCACCGAGGACCCCCGATGACGATCCCTAGTGACGAGCGGAGCACTCGACACCAGCGCCGATGCCGGGGAACCGGCACCGCCCGAAGCCAGCACCAACCCCGCGCATGGCTGGGGTGCAGGAAAGCCTGTGTGGGTCGGATCGATCGGCCCCGAAGGTACCGAGGACACCAGATGACGATCCCTGGTGAAGAGTGGAGCACTCGACACCGATGCCGACGCCGGGGAAGCGGTACCGCTCAAAGCCGGTACCACCCCCGCGCATGGCTTGGATGCAGGAAAGCCAGTCTGGGTCGAATCGATCGGCCCCGAAGGCACTGAGGACACCAGTTGACGATCCTTGGCGAAGAGTGAAGCACTCGACGCCGGCGCCGATGCCGGGGGATCGGTACCGCTCGAAGCGGATACCACCCCCGAGCATGGCTCAGGAATGTTCTGTGAGGAGTGAACCCCAGGAACAACCTGAAACCCCGTGGATGCTTTGGAGCCCGAAGACTCCCGCCGGGGTTTTATTGCCAAAGGGGTCTTGAGGGGAAGGCCGGAGCCGTCATCATGCTGGGCATGAGACTTACCCCTCAAGAATTGGCTAGTCTTAACAGACTGTTTGTGGGTTACCTGATCCTGGAGAGAAGAATAAATCGATGTCCTCACCTCAGGAGGAAAAACGGCATCGAGGGATATCTGAAAAAGAGAAGGTCTTCTCCCAATACTAAAGCCCGATGGACCGGGGAAAAAAGGGTCAGGGTCCAAACAGGATAGACACCAGGCGGAGTCTAAATAGAAAACTAAGTTTCCACAGTGGAGGACTTCTTAGGGGAAGAAGGCTCCATGCTGGAAAGGCCCGGTAGGCCTCAGAAGGGACTCGAGGAGAAAAATTACCTCGAAGTGATTAAAAGAAAAGAATAAGGCACCGGTGGTGCCGGTATCGGCGGGAAAAACGGCCGCGACCACAAGAAAACAAGAAAAAAGGAATTTTAGAGAAAAAAGTTTCTGCGGTGACAGGAGATACATCCTGCCGGCTCCGCGGAAAAACGAAAACTGGGGAGAGGCAGTAGGAAAGGCGGGAAGTCACCGCGCAGGCGCGAGGGATGCTCCCAAAAGCTTTCTGATTGGATGCTGGGGAGCATTCCCATGCGGGCTCCGTCGGCACCAACGTACCCCACATGTGAAGACTCATTCCTGTTTGTTCCTGGAGATTTGCTCCGCGCGGGCTCCGTCGGTGCCGATGTCACACATAAGTGAGGACTGACTTCCTGCTTGTTCCTGGAGAACTGCTGAATCAAAGTAAAAGTAAATTGTCAGAATGTGCCTGGAGAGGAGAGGAAACAAGAGGCCATATTTTTAAATAAAAGTTTTCTCCAATTAACCAAATTTAACTAGATAGTGGTGCTAGCGCTCAGACCTCCTCAGATTAAGCACATACCAATTCAAAATGAATTACTTTGAAAAAAATAAAAACTTATCTCAAACTACAAATTTGTATTATCATGTGAATCAGCATAAGCTCTTTACCAGTTTGTTGTAAACTAGCAGTGAAAAATCTTATGCAGAATAAGGAAAATGAAAAATGTCGGAGGCAAAACTTTAGACAAGTTTTCAGTATTGAAAAGCTGATCATCATTCATACTATGTCAGTAGTATTGTTGCAACAGAAAAGTAAAATCTGATAGTGTGTGTCCACAAATTGATTTGCCTCTCTGTTGAGAAATCACAACTAAAACAAATTTGTGCATGAAGCCGAGTTGGCTCAGACTTGCTGCAGGCATGCCTGGAAAACATGTATTATCTTTTATGATTTTAAAGAAAGTACTCAACAAAACAACAAAAAACAAAGGGTACCAAATAATTTTTTAACAAACCTCAATGAGACATCAAAAGGTGTCTTCAAAGAGCTCTATAGATCACCATAAAGTCATCACTTGTCTCTCGGGCAAACACAGTCTTAACAAAATATACTTTTTTTTATAGTCCATAACCAAATTGATACACTGCTGCAAATCAACCAATAAAATCAATAGCAGCATTATCTATCTTTAGACACCATCAGCGTCAATATTCTCTTAAAACGTATCCACCAATGCCCATTTCAATTACTGGTCAAATATTTAAATGTTTTTAAGAGAAGAGTGATAATGACGCTGTCTAAAGATAAATACAGCTTAGGTACAGTAAATGGGAAAGCGTAGTTACTCACCTGTAACAGGTGTTCTCCAGGAGCAGCAGGAATCAGTCCTCACTTATGGGTGACGTCGGCGCCGACGGAGCCCTCGCGGAGCAATTTTCCCCAGCTTTCAAAGAAAGCCCTTGGGAATTGCAGCGCGCATGCGCGGTAGTCTTCCCGCCCGAAGGTGCCATCTTAGCCAGTCAGATGACATAGCTAAAAAGACAGCATAAAAATTTGCAAAAAGAACATAAGCAGACGATTGCAACTCCAAGGGGAGGAGGGAGGGTAGTGAGGACTGATTCCTGCTGCTCCTGGAGAACACCTGTTACAGGTGAGTAACTACGCTTTCTCCAGGACCAAGCAGGAAGTCAGTCCTCACTTATGGGACTCCCAAGCTCAAGGCTACCGGAGACCCTAAGCACAAAAATGAGCTCCCTCTAGCTCAGCAGCACAGAAGGATAGAATCTTCGCTGAATTATCACCCACCGGTAGCCCACATCCGGGATGGAGGGTAGGAGTTGCTCAGACCTCAAAGAGATTACGGAGGACTGCCTGTCCGAAAGCACTGTCCCTACGGGACTCCCTCTCGAGACAGTAATGGACCGCAAAAGTCTGGCTCGAAGACCAAGTAGCGGCCCGGCAGATGTCTGCCAGCGGAACAGAGCGGAGGTAAGCCACTGACGTGGCCTTTGCCCGAACGCAATGAGCCGTGACTCGACTTTCTAAGGCGAGTCCGGCTGCCCCATAAGCCCAAGAGATACAGTCCGCAACCCAGATGGACAGAGTACGCTTGGAGACCGGGAGCCCCAATCTATTGGGGTCAAAGGACACAAAAAGCTGCGCAGCTTTACGGTGCTCCCGCGTACGGTCAAGGTAGAAGTTCAACGCCCTTCTACAGTCCAGGGTATGGAGGACCGTCTCAGCTCGGCTGGAGTGTGGTCTGGGAAAGAAGGTTGGAAGTACCACCTCCTGATTCAAGTGAAAAGGGGAGACCACTTTAGGCAGAAACTTTGGGTGAGTCCGTAGGACTACCCTATTCTTGTAGAACCGAGTGTAGGGGGGATCAGACACGAGGGCCTGTAATTCACTTACGCGCCTAGCGGAAGTGAGGGCTATCAAGAACAGCGTTTTCCAAGACAGAAAACGGAGAGAGCAGGTAGCCATAGGTTCAAAAGGCGGACAGGTGATCCGCTGTAAAACCACATTCAGGTCCCAGTCAGGCGCTGGCGGGCGCAGAGGTGGTTTAAGTAGTAGGAGACCTCGGAGAAACCTCGCTACGAGAGGGTCGTTGGAGAGAGGTCTGCCGTCCACCGGCACATGATGTGCGGAAAGAGCACTGAGGTGAACTTTGACGGAGTTGGACTTAAGTCCCAGATTAGAGAGGTGTAGCAAGTACTGTAAGATCACCGACACCGGGCAGGAGAAGGGATCCTGAGACTGTTGGGTACACCAGACTGCAAAGCGACGCCATTTAAGGGCGTAGCATTTGCGGGTAGAAGGCCGTCGCGAAGCCAAGACGACCTCCTCCACCTCTGCCGGCAAGAGGAGAGGAGCAAGGACTACCCTCTCAGCAGCCAGGCCATGAGGTTGAGAGACCTGAGGTTGGGGTGCAGTAGGGACCCCTGATCCTGGGTGAGGAGATCCGGTTGCACCCCCAGAGGGATTGGATCCTCCACCGCCAGTTGCAGCAAGAGCGGAAACCACGGCTGCCTGGGCCAGCGAGGGGCCACCAGGATCATGAAAGCTTTGTCTCGGAGAACCTTGAAAAGGGTCCGAGAGACTAACGGGATGGGAGGGAAAGCGTACAGAAGGCTCCCCGACCATGAGATCAGAAAGGCGTCCGCCGCCACCCGAAGGGGGTGAGGCTGACGAGAGCAGAAGCGAGGAAGCTGCCGGTTGTGAGGACTGGCAAAGAGATCCACTGTGGGGAGGCCCCACCTGAGGAAGAGCTTCTGAACGATCAAGGGGTCCAGACGCCACTCGTGCGGCTGGAGGACCCTGCTGAGTTTGTCCGCCAGGCAATTTTCTTGGCCCGGGAGATAAACTGCCTTGAGGAGAATGCCGTGACTGACGGCCCAAGAGCAGAGCTTCTGTGCCTCCCGGCAGAGGAGGAAGGAGCCCGTGCCCCCCTGCTTGTTCACGTAGAACATGGCAACTTGATTGTCCGTCTGGACAAGGACGGACTGTTGGGAGGTCAGGTGGGAGAAGGCCTTGAGAGCTAGGCGGATCGCCCTGAGCTCCAGGAAGTTGATCTGCTGAGCAGACTCCCACTTGGTCCAGAGGCCCTGAGTACGTGCCTCTTGGCAATGGGCTCCCCAGCCCAGGAGGGATGCATCGGTGGTCAGCACCCGGGTCGGCTGAGGTGACTGGAAAGGCATTCCCAATACCAGGTTCGGCTGCCGGAGCCACCACCGGATAGACGAGACCAGCGGCTCGGAGACGCGCACCAGGTCTGCTAGGCCGCCCGTGGCCTGTCGCCACTGCTGGCGGAGACACCACTGAGCAGGCCGCATATTCAGGCGGGCATTGGGGGTCACATGGACGGTGGAAGCCATATGGCCGAGCAGTCTCAGGAAGCGCCTGGCGGAGACCAGGGGCTGGCTGCGAAAGCGGTCGGCTAGGTCCATGAGCCGCTGAGCCCTGTCGAGCGGTAGGTACGCTCGCGCCTGAGGGGTGTACAGCCTTGCGCCGATGAACTCGAGATCCTGTGAGGGGAGCAAAGTGGACTTTGCGAAGTTGATGACAAAGCCCAAGTGCTGCAGCAGAGTCACCGTGCGGCACGTGGCGGTGGTGACCTCCTGAGCGGATGCTGCTCTGATGAGCCAGTCGTCGAGGTACGGAAAAACATAGAGGCCGTGAAGCCGGAGATGGGCCGCCACGACCGCGAGACATTTTGTGAAGACTCGCGGTGCGGAGGACAGGCCGAAGGGCAGTACTCTGTACTGGTAATGATTTCCTGCCACCACAAACCTTAGGTATTGGCGGTGGCTTGGGTGGATGAGGATGTGCGTGTAAGCATCCTTTAGATCCAAGGAGCATAGCCAATCTCCCTGCTGGAGGTAGGGCAGAAGGATTCCAAGGGTAAGCATTTTGAACTTCTCCCGCACAAGGAACTTGTTGAGGTTGCGCAAGTCCAGGATGGGTCGGAGGCCTCCTGTTCTCTTTGGTATCAGAAAATACCTTGAATAGAAGCCCTGACCTCTCAGGTGGTGTGGCACCGGTTCCACCGCCTGATCCTGCAGAAGACCTGCTAACTCCTGAAGGAGCAACTCCCTGTGCAGAGGGGGGCGCGGAGGCTCTCCCGGAAAATAGGAGGGAGGGACCTGATGGAAGTGGAGAAGGTAGCCCTCTCGCACGACCTGAAGCACCCAGGCATCTGCGGTGATGCTGGACCACCTGTCGGCGAAGTGAACCAGCCGGCCTCCGGTGCTGGGGGGAACCAGCGGGGGGGGAGAGGCTATGCTGAGCGAGTCAAAAACCCCCACCCTGCTGAGCAGGGGCTGGTGGCGCAGGCTTGGGGGCTTGCTGCCTACGGGACCCGTTACCCCGTCCCTTGGCCTGCTGGCCCTGTTGGGGAGCTGCAGGGGCCTGATAATGGGGGTATTGTTTGTAGGCAGCCGCCTTCCTCGGGTAAAAGGTCTTTTTTCCCGAGCCCTTCTTCTTCTGGGAAGGGGCGGAGGTCTTCCTAGAAAGCCTGGTCCTGGTGAGAGTCTCAGTCTCAATTTGTGCAGCCTTTTCCGCCATGGGCTTGCCAAAGAGGTTTTCGCCTCGGCAGGGGACATCGACCAACTTGTCCTGTACCCAGGGCTCAAGGTCGGACGACTGAAGCCAAGCCTGTCGGCGGGCACCGATGCCGGCTGCGGCTACTCGAGCCGAGGCTTCAAAGCCATCATAGGCTGCTCGGGACATGAACTTTGAGCATTCCCGAATACCTGTGGACAAGGCTAGGAACCTCCGCAAGGGTTCCTCGGACAAACCAGCGGAGAAGCCGGCTAGCTCTTTAGCCAGATCCCTGAGATACATGCCCATGTAGAGCTGGTAAGTCTGGACACGACAGGCGAGCATAGAGCCCTGGAAGCACTTTTTGCCAAGGCCATCCAGGTTACGGGCCTCCCTTCCAGGAGGCACCGAGGAGTGCATCTTCTGGCTCTTAAGACGATGCATGGCCGATTCCACTACCATGGAATGGTGTGGCAACTGCGCCTTTTGAAAGCCAGGGCTCTTGCGGACTCGATAGATAGAATCGACCCGCTTGCTCAGGACCGGCGAGGAGGCCGGACTCTCCCACATGCGGAAGAGTAGTCGTTCCAGCATAGGAGGAACCGGCACAGTAAAGTGCTCCCTCGCGGGAGAGTCATACTGGAGGGCGTCGAGCTCTTCGGCTCGAGGCTCCTCCTCGGGGTCCGCAGGGAAGGCCAAAGCCTTGGCCATATCCCTAACGAAATCCGAGAACCGGGCATCCTCCGGGGGGGACTGCTTCCGAGGCTCGGACTCCGGAGAGTCCGATGGGACACACCGAGTCCGGAAAGAATCAGGTGACTCTTCCTCCTCAGACTCCCAGACCGACTCCGACGAGGACTCGGTGGGGTCGGCTCGGGCAGGGTGCGGCGCCAGCCGCCCCGACGCCGAGGGAGTCGGCGTCGGCGACCTCGGTCCCGAACGGGAGGCCGAGGGCGACCTCGACCGAGGATCGACTCGAGTTCTCATCGACTCGAGGATCGGCTCGGTCTCCGGGGTCGACTTGGACGTCGACGTCCCGGCGGTCGGGGCAGCGACGCCAGCGAAGCCAGCGAGCAGTGCCCGCTGCTGGTCCATGAAGGCAGACAATCTGCTCTCCAAGGCCGTCAACCTGAGTCCGAGCTCAGGCGACCCAGCAGCCCCCGACTCGGGCCCCGACGGCGTCGGGCCCGACGTCGGCTGACGCGGAGGCGAGTCCAGAAGGACAACAGGACTTACCCGGGCAGGCATCTCCGACTCCAGGCGAGGTCGCTTCGGGAGGTGTTCCTTCTCCAAGGACCCGGGGCGGCTGTCGGGGCTATGCGACCTGGCCCTCGCGGAGCCAGGAGCGTCCACCGACGCCGCCCTCGCGGGTTTTTCCTTCCGTCGATGGTCCCCGGAGGGAGAACCCCGGTCGGAGGAGCTCCGTCGACGGTCCGAACTGGAGCCTTTCGACAGTGAGGCCTCCGACGAGGTCCGGGTACGGCTGGGGTCAGCGAAGATTCTTTCGCGCTGATGCCGCCGACTTCTCAACGCCTTCGAGGACAGTTTGCTGCAGGGCCCACAGATCAGTTCCTCGTGATCTGGGCCCAGGCAGCGGAGGCAAAGGTCGTGTGAGTCGGTGAGTGACATATTTCGGTCACACCGACCACACCGCTTAAAGCCACTGGCAGCCATCGGGGGAAAAAGGGCCCCTGCGAGGTCAAAGGACCGGGCTGCCAGGGAAAAAACGAAAACGAAAGCTGACTAAGTCAGAAAAACCGAAAAACCGTTAGAGGACTCGAGACCGGCGTCGCGAGTCCGGGCGGGAAAACGACCGGCGTCGAACCGAAAGAAAAAAGGATAAATACAGAGGAAAATCAACTTTTTCGCGGGGACAAGACGGGGACGTCTGTAGGGCTCCGCGGAAAAAAGAAGACTGGCTAAGATGGCACCTTCGGGCGGGAAGACTACCGCGCATGCGCGCTGCAATTCCCAAGGGCTTTCTTTGAAAGCTGGGGAAAATTGCTCCGCGAGGGCTCCGTCGGCGCCGACGTCACCCATAAGTGAGGACTGACTTCCTGCTTGGTCCTGGAGAAATACTTAGAACTCTAAGTTGGAGTGGTGTACGAGGCAGGGGTGTCCCTAGTCACCTTTGTTGTTTGCCATAGTAAATGAACCATTAGTTGCCAAAGTTAGGAAAATGAGGATATTAAAGGCATCCAGGTAGGGAACCAACATTATAAAATCATCCTCTTTGCTGATGTTATTTACATGCTTAGTCATCCATTGACATCCTTGCTTATGCTTGAGAATAAGTAGATAGAGATACTTATCAAGGTATAAGGCACATGATGGAAAGCCAGACGTTTTGAGGGTTAAGGAGAGCAAACAGCTGGAGAGAGAATGGCATAGGCTAAAGAATCTATTAAATATTTGGAGGTATAGGTGAAGGGACTGGAAAAGTCTTTTCACCCTAAACTATAAGCCTTTGATGGAGGGCATTGAAGAACATATGTGGAGATAGTCGGGCTTGAATATTCATGGCTTGGGCATATTGCTGCATGCAAGATGAATGTTTTGCCTCAGTTATTATACTTAAACATGAACTTATTAATTAAGTTACCAGGGAAAAAGCATTGTTACTCACCTGTAACAGGTGATCTCCGGGAACAGTAGGAATTTATTTTTATTATTTATTTATTTTATTAACAATTCTTATATACCGCACTATTAGACATCAGCGCGGTTTACATTGAACAAAAACATCCGACAATTTACATATGTCTGGTCAATTACATTTAACAGGAGATATAAACTTGGGAAATAGGGGAAACTATATACATAAGGGGTGACGTCAGTACCAATGGAGCCTGTGTGGGAACGCTCCCCAGCGTCCAATTGGAAAGCTTTTGGGAGCAATCCACTGAGTTTGTAGCTCAGAGATAGAAGAGAATACCCTACAATTCCCTAGGGGAGGAGGGCAGGTTGTGAAGACTGATTCCTGCTGTTCCCGGAGATCACCTGTTACAGGTGAGTAACAATGCTATCTCCAGGAACAAGCAGGAATGCAGTCTTCACATATGGGACTCACTAGCTCCCAGGTACCAGACTGGAAGTGGGTAGCCCTGGTATCCCCGAGGTTAAAGGACAGAGCCAAGAGTGTGGATACAATGTGGGCCCATTGGAGTCGACTGCAGTAGGCAGTCTGGTGCCATGGATGTCTGGTGCCATGAAGAAGTTCGAGACGGAGGGTAGGAGTTGCATTTAAGTCCCAAAAAGGTGCTGGAAGACAGCCTGGCCAAAAGACAGCGCCCCAATGGGAGTCCCTGTCTAGGCAGTAGTGTGTAGTGAAGGTATGAATGAAGGACCAGGTAAGCTGCTCGACAGATCTCATCAATGGAGATGGAATGAAGCTTGGCAACTGAGGCTGCCATGGCCCGCAAGTTGTGAGTGATAATGTGACCATCGAGGGAGAGTCCCGCCTGCGCATATGCAAAAGAAATGCAGTCCACTATCCATTTGGATAGGGTGCACTTTGTCACTGGAAGTCCAAGGTGACTTGTATCAAAGGAAATGAATAATTGTGAGGATTTCCTGTGAGGCTTGGTTCTGTCCAAGTAGTAAGCCAGCACTCGTCGCTTGCAGTCTAGAGTGTGTAGCGCTGCTTCAGCCCAAGAGGCATGTGGTCTCAGGAAGAAGACCACTTTTGGAAGGAAGTGCAGATGGGTACGGAGGATCCACTACTAAAGCTTGCAGTTCGCTGATGCGGCGAGCTGAGGTCAGAGTGATGAGGACGATTATCTTTCATGTGAGAATCTTGAATAAAACAGTAGCTAAATACTCAAAGGGAAGCTTTAGAAGTTGCGCTAGCACTACACTGAGATCCCAGGTTACCAGTGGTGGTTTGACAGGTGGCTTGGACAGCAGGAGATCCCGCATAAAATGTTGCACCAAGGGGTGCAAAGAAATAGATTGCGTGTCCAGAGGCTTGTGATAAGCCGTAATGGCACTAAAATGAACTCTGAGTTAGTCTTGAGACCTGCGAGGACAAGTGGAGGAAATATTGTAGAAGAAATTCACTGGGCAGGTAGAGGGGTCAATTAACTTTGGAGAACACCAGAGTTTGAATCTTCGCCATTTGAAGGCATATGAACGTCTGATGGACTGTTTGTGTAATGCAAGTAGGCATAATCTATGCTGACCTAGACCTTTTGTGGAAGGTCTAGGTCAGCAAAGATTATGCCTTCAGCAACCAAGCATAGGGCCTGTGGATTGGGATGGAGAAGCATCCTGTGATCCTGAGAGAGGAAGTTGAGCACATGTCCCAGGCTGCGAGGATAAATCTGCGCTAGTGGAAGCAGCGGAGGAAACCACAGCTGATGGAGCCAATAAGGGGCCATGAGGATCATGGAGCCTTGTCGGCCTGTAGTTTAAACAGGGTCTTGGGTATCAAGGGGATAGGCAGGAATGCATAGAGCAGACCTTGTCCCCAGTAGAGAAGGAAAGCATCCGTCACCTGTCTGTGCAGGGAGGGAAGCCGTGAACAGAACAGTGGAAGTCGTGCGTTCTCCTGGGTGACAAGCTGATCTATGAATAGGGTTTCCCACATGTAGAAGATCCAATGATGCCGTTTCTCAATTTAGGGTCTACTTGAGTGGACGTAGGATATAGCTGAGTCTGTTCGCAAGGAGACTGAGTTCACCCGGGAGATACACTGCTCTGAGATGAATGCAGTGTGCAACTAAGAAGAATCAGAGGCAAAACACTTCCTGACAGAGGGGGTATGATCCTGTTCCTCCCTGCTTGTTCAAATAGAACATGGCTACCTGGTTGTCTATTCTGACTAAGACCTGTTGGCCCAAGAGGTTTATCTGTAACAGAGATTCCTGATGTGTCCACTGCCCGTGTGGTTAGATTGTTCAGATGTGCTCCCCAACCGAGCTTGGAGGCATCCGTTGTCAGGATGCATTGAGGTGGAGGCATCCGAAAAGGTGATCCCCCTGAGTAGGTTTTGAGGGGAGCACCACTACTGAAGGGAGCTGAGAAGTGGAGGGGTGATGCATATTTTGTCTGAGACGCACCTGGTTGCCTGGGTCCATTGAGACGAAGGAGTCCATTGGGGTTGTCACATGCGCAGGCGAGCATAGCCTCCACAGTCCATGTAGTCTCCTATCTGTCCCAAAAGGAATACCATTTCCCGAGCTGTTACACAACCATGATTTCTTATCTTGTGGGTTAGCTCGATGAGCTGAGTAGAGCGATCCAGGGGAAGGAAAGCTCTGGCCTGTTGAGTGTCCAGAAGTGTTCCAAAGAACTCGAGCCGCTGGACTGACACCAGGTGTTACTTGTGAAAGTTTAAGATGAATCTCAGATATTGAAGCACAGTGATGGTGGGATGAAGGGCCAGCTTAACCTCTTATGGGATTATCCCCTCTTTAGCCAATCATCTAAATAGGAGAAAACGAAGACCCCCTAAAGTGCAAAGGTGGGCCGCAACCACTGCCATGCACTTTGTGAATACTCAGGGTGCAGAGGCTAAGCCGAGGGACAGCACCCAATATTGGTATCGGTTCTGCTGGAACCGAAAACACAGATACTGTCTGTGCTGAGGTTGGATCAGTAAATGCGTGTATGCCTCCTTGAGGTCTAGAGAACATAGCCAGTCGCTCTTCTGAAGGTATGGCAGGAGTGTATCGAGAGAAATTATTTGAATTTTTCTCAAACGAGGAATTTGTTTAGGTCCAATAGATCTAAGTTGGGCTTGAACCCTCCTGTTTTCTTGGGAATAATAAAGTAAGGTGTGTAGAAGCATATGCCCTCTTGAGGTGGTCGAACACTCTATGGCCCCTGAGCTAACAGGCTGGACACCTCTTCTGATAGGAAAATGGTTTCCAGGGTGGGGAGGGGTAAGCTTTTGAAGTGAAGCAGATGGCCACTTTGGACGATGTTGAGAGTCCACTGCTCTGATGTTATGAGGTGCCACCTGTGGGCATAGGAACAGAGCCTGCCTGCTATGTGTAGGGGTTGGGGACCCTGCAGAGGCATAGTGGCTATGGTCTCCAGGAAGGAGTCAAAAACCAGATGCTGGTTGTGGCTGTGCAGCTGGTTGATGTTCAGGAGCCTTAGGCTTCTTGTGTTGGCAAAGGCCCTGCTGGCGCTGCTGTTGCTGGTAAACAGTTACAACAGGTGGATAAGAAAGATAATATCTCTTTTTCTTGGGATAGAAAGATTTCTTTGGATTAGTCCTCCTCTTAGAGGGGTCCACTGTCTTGCTTGAAAGGTGCTTGAGGGTGAGATCATGTGTCTCAAATCTCCCTGGCCTTTTCCCTCCAACCCTTTCCAAAGAGGTTTTCTCCAGAACAGGGAATGCACTGTTCAAGATCAGATGTCTGTAGCCAGGCCATTCTGCGAGCACCAATGCAGACTGCTGAAGCTCTGCTGGATGACTCAAAGGCATTGAAAGATGCTCTGGTAAGAAATTTAGATGTATTTTGATTCTGCCTGATTAGGACTTGCAATGCATTTTGTTTGTCATGGGAAGGAGAGGTACAAATGTCTCCAGATCCTTGGATACATCTTTCAGGAACATGCCCATGTAGAGCATGTAGGAGGTAATTCTAGAGGTGAGCATGCATGCCTGAAACCATAGACAGTCAAAGGCATCGAGAGTTCGAGTCCTTGCCTGGAAGCGTGATTCTTAGAATTTTTGATGCGGCGCATCGCTGATTCCACCACCACAGAGTGATGTGGAAGCTGAGGCTTCTGAAAGCCTGGGCATGCTGGAACTTGGTACATCGTATCAAGTTGTCTGCTGACATGTGGAACCGTTAGAGGAGTCTCCCACATACAGAGCATTAGCTCCTGCAAGATGCAGTGTACCTGTAAAGTGGCAGCCTCTTTAGGTGTTGAGGGGTATTGGAGGATTTCCAATTCCTCTGCCCTCGGATCCGTCTCCGATGCCACAGCAATCTGTAGGCCTGCTGCCTTGTCTTTCATGAAGTCTTTGAAAGACATATCCTCTGGTGGGGATCGATGCTGCTCATGAGGAGGGGACGGGATTGAAAGAATGCCTCTGCTTTCTCAGGAGTCCTCTGATGCGTTATTGGAATCGGAGGGAGTCAGAGTCTGATAAGAAATCAAAGTATTGACGATCTTGTACTTGATCTCGATACTTCCCCGATGTCGAGGATCAATGTCGGTACTGGATGGATCGATGCGGCATTAGGAGCCTTCTGGGTACAGACAATGTGTGTCTGTTCCAATGGAGGCAACCGATGCAGGTTCGAGTGCCGGCATCAGCCCTGGAACCAGCAGCTGTAGGCAGGGTGCCATTACCTGCACTGCTGGAGCTGTCGATACCATTAGTACAGAGGCTGCCAGGAGTATGGCCAAACTCCTCTCAATAGCCAGTATGTGCTGATCGAGGGGATGATGCTTGGGTGGAATCACGTACAGGGCTTTGAGCCACCGTCCCAGAGCATGGAACCAGTACATCTCCAGAGGTCGATGCCTCAGGAGCATCCTGGAGCCCCTCGGGCTTTGGAGGACAGGGCCTCCCGCTGGGGCTGTTTGGCAGACCAGTCAGCAATAGATACACCTTTCGGTGAGTCTTGATGACGACGAAGGGACTTGCCTCTGGAATCGGTATTGGTCCTTGATGCCGATGCCTTAGACTTGGTTTTGTGTTTGGACTTTGAGGAGACCCGAGAACCATGAGAGGAAGCGGATGTTCTCGATGACGTAGAAGCCACTGAAATAGAGTCCAGGACGAGCAGAGAACCAAACTATCTGAGCATGTTCTTTAGGCCTCTTTTTGTCATTTGCTGGCACAAAGGACAATCATTTGGTACATGGTTGGGGCCCAAACATTTTAAGCACCAGTCATGTTTATCTGAGACTGATAAAGTACCAGAACAAATGGTAAATTTTTTTTTAAACCACCGATGTGCTTTTCCCTCTTACTAACATATCTGAAAAACGTCTTATCCCCACATTTTATTTCATTGGCTATTTCTTCTTTTTGTATTTTTGCTTTCCTGACTACTTTGCTAGCTTCTCTAAGTTTTTCCAAATATAGAGGTCTGTTTTTCTCTCTCCGTGATCTGTATTTCATGAAGGCCTTCCTATTTTTCTTCACCTTTTCAGCTACTTCTTTTGAGAACCACAGTGGCCTCCTTTTCCTTTTACATTTATTTACCTAACAAAAAGGTTTGTTGACCTCAAAATATCCCCCTTTCAGTTTTGCCCAAAATTTTTCTACATCCCCAAGCTGTTCCCATCCCACTAACAACTCTTTGAGGTACTATCCCATCTTGGCAAAGTTAGTTTTCCTAAAGTTTAAGACCCTCGCTTTTGAATGGATTTTATCAGCCCTAGTCCTAATATTGAACCACACCATCTGTGATCACTGGATGCGAGATGATCTCCCACTGTAACATCAGAAACACTTTCCCCATTGGCAAGCACTGTCCAGTATGGCCCCATCACGTGTGGGTTCTACCAGTTGCCTGAATAGTTCTCCCTGTAGATAATCCAGGATCACCTTACTTCTAGATGACACCGCAGCAGGGATGTGCCAATCCACATCTGGCATATTGAAATCACCTATCAGTAGCACTTCTCCTTTCATAGCAATACTGTGTATTGTCTTATATTAAAGCTTTGTCCACTTCTATGCCCTGTAAGGGGGATCTGTATATAACTCCAATGCAAAAGGATTTCCCTTTCCTTCTTTCTAGTTTAACCCACAGTGCCTCCTCTCTTCCTTTTAAACTCTGCAATTCTATAGCTTTAATATTATTTTAAATATAGTGCCACTCCACCTCCCCTTCTTCCTACCCTGTCCTCCCTGAATAAAGCATAGCCCGGTATAATTACATCTCAGGCATGGTTTTCCATGAACATGTCTCTATAACCGTCCTAAATCCAAGTCAGCCTCTTCCATTAAAGCCTCAACATCTGAGATCTTATTTCCAATGCCACGGGCATTTATATACACTGCTTTCCAGATGTAGCTCCTATTACCCACTTCTACAGAGGTATGTAAATGTTTCACTTATCTGGGTGCTTTCTTCACCTACCTGGGGGCTCTCTTCACCCATCCCCAACGAATCTAGTTTAAACCCCTTTTCAGTAGGTTAGCTAGTCTGCTGCTGAAGACACTTTGATCCTTCTTGGAAAGATGGACACCATCTCTACTCTGCAGCTCTTGGATCATCCCATGGTCCAGGAAACCAAAACGCTCTCGATGACACCATCCATGCATTCATCTCCAGGATGTGAGCTTCTCTGCCTCAGCCTTTATCCTCAACAGGGAGGATTGAAAAGACCATCACCTGCGCACCTATCTACTTCAACCTCTGTCAAAGAGCCATGAAGTAACTTTTGATATGTTTGGAGGGATATCTACCTGTATTTGTGCAGACATGAATGTGCAACATCCGATAAAAGTCAATAGGCTTTATGAGCCTTGGCAAACTCGCCATAAGATCTCGGATTTTGGCACCTGGCAGACAGCACACCTCTCTGGACATCAAATCTGGTCGGCAGATGGACGTCTCAGTACCCCTCAGAAGAGAGTCACCAACTATGACTACCCTTCGTTTCTTAGTGGTGGTTGATTCTGCAACTTTGGTATGCTCAAGCTGTGGTCCTTCCCTTTCCTTGGATGCTTTCACCTCCTCCACTTCCAGAGCTACATACTGGTTCTTCAATTCAAGGGCTGGAGGAGTTGAGTCACCAGAGCCTGCAGTATCGACACTCCATGTCCAACCTTCTTCCTTCTGTAGCCTTCCATCTTCACCTCTGAAGGAGAGCTTGGATGTTTCAAGAAGCATCTCATCAATGTACTTCTCACTGTCTCAAATGCTTCTCAGCCTCGCCACCTCTTCCCTGAGTTCCTCCAATTCTTTCCTGAGAGCCTCACCGTGCAGGCATCTTGCACATGGAACTGGTCCTTCAACTAGCATTGGGATCACTGTCTAGACAGAGGCAGAAGCTGTAATGTGGGCAACAGCTTTGGCGATACGAATTTTCCCAGCCATTGTTTAGTTGATGGCGCTTTGGTACCTGTTAAGTAAAACAGAGAGGCCTACGAAAGTCTCTACCTATTCCTCAGCTGTCCTTTAAGAAAAAAAAAAGCAGTTAACCTCTTTTAAGTGTGTTCTAAGAGTGCTGTTCTAAGTCCCTGTGTATAGCAATTAGGGAGTTGCCCTATAAAGCAAGAATGCTCACATGGGGTGGGTTGGTGTCAGGATGGGTAGGGAAGGATCTAACACCCGATGAGGTCAATGGCTTCAAAGAAGTTAGCTGTGAATGGGTAGCTGGAACAAAGACAGTGAACTCTGACAGCGCCTTGCCCAAACCACAAGCAAAGAAAAGAAAAATTCCCCCTTTGCAATATAGAAAAAAAGACTTCGGGCCGATTTTCAAATGGGCGCGGCGCACAGCCCATCCCCCTTCCGCCTAACCCAGATTTTCAATGCTGGAGTCATATGCATCTCCAGCATTGAAAATCCAGGTCCCTCTGCACAACCCAGAAGCCGCAGGAGGTAGCTGGGTAGCACCAATTGTCGATGCTACCCGCTTAGCTCCTGCGCCTGAAAGATAGGGGAGAAAAATCCTCACCTATCTTTAAGTGCATAGGACTAAGCGAGTAGCATCGAAAATTGGTGCTACCCGGTTAGCCCTTTCCTCCACCCCTGCTCTGCCCCAGAATGCCCCTAACATGCCCCGATGTTAACCGCATCACATCTGGGCACATTAGGGACATATCCGGGATTTTCGAAGGGCACTACCCATGTAGGTGCCCTTTGAAATTCTCGGATAAGGCATTTACATGGGTAACTAGGGCAGTTACCCGTGTAAATACCTTTGAAAATTGGGCCCTTAGCTTTTAAAAATGAACACCAAAACCCCTTTGAAAGTTTTCAGGCAGAGTATTACCTTGGCTTGCAATGGAGTCTGTCAGGAATGCCAGTACCTGTAGACCATTATACAGCACTGCCTAGCTAGCTACTCTAGGGCTACTTAACACCTGATGAGGTCAGTGGCTTTACAGTTAGCTGTGGATGGGTAGCTGGAACAAAGAAACTCTGATAGAGCCTTGCCCAACACCACAAGCAAGCAAAAAAAAAAATCCCCCCTTTGCAGTATAGAAAAAAAGACTAAGCTTTTAAAAATGAACACCAAAAACCCTTTGAGAGCTTTCAGGCAGAGTATTACCTTGCTTTGCAATGGAGTCCGTCGTTGAAAAGAAAAGAAAATATCAGGGCCAGGGTTAGTAGAGGCACCAGTGTTGACGGAAAGGCACAGCACAGAAATTAACCAAAAAATAATGTTTTTCGTCAGGGACAGGAAAGAAACAACCTATTGGCTCCACGGAAAACAAAAAATTGAGGAGAGGAGTTGGGAAGGCAAATGTGCAGATGCAGTGGATTGCTCCCAAAAGTTTCCCAATTGGATGTTGGGGAGCGTTCATACACTGTCAGTACCGACGTCATCCCATAGTGGAAGACTGCATTCCTGCTTGTTCCTGGAGCTTGCTTAAATCCCTTCAAAAGCGCATCTTTGATTTTATATGATGAAAACGCTCACCCAAGGTCACTAGCAAAACTTTATACCTTCCATGGGAAAGTGGGGATTGGGGGGGGGGGTATCTTGTCTGCAATCTCTTTACATTGCACCCAATTTAGAGCATTGTTTGATTAGCATAAATAGATGAAGATGAAACAGTAGGTATATATTTAATAATACATTTTGGGGGAGACCCCGCTATGGGGAGTGCCACAGTTAGTGGGGCAGGGTAAAGACTGCTTTATTAGGGGGAATCTATATATAAATAACTATGCTGACTATGTAGGGGGGAAGCGTACGAGATAAAATTACTGCAATGAAAGCTATCACACTATTTATGCCTATTCGCTTTCCCAGGGTTAGCAGGAGCAGAGTTCTGATAGTGGACGCAAGGATTTGCTAAGTATTGAACCTTTGATAGGGAAGGGGGCAAGATATGTCCATTTGAAGTTCTGCAGGATCGTTATGAGCTGCCAGGAGTGGATTTCTTCCTTTATTTGCAACTCTGGCATTCATTATTGAGTAAAGGTAATAAGGAAACTTTGAAAAGAGAGGCAATGCCATCTGAGCAATTATATAGGAAGTGGGAGAATGGGGAGAGAGGAACAGAGGCTGCTTTTCCCAACCATATAAGTTATTAATTAGAGATTTCGGAGCCACTAAAAAAGGGGCATGTGAGGGTATGGACAAGGGATTTAGGTGGGACATTGGATAAGAAGTGTTGGGGTGACGTTTTTTTATAATGTAGCTAGGCTCTGAATACCCATTCTCCATTATTGCTGCAAAGTTTTATATCATATGTATGTATCTCACCCCTCAAAGACTTAGCAAAATGAGAAAAGAGCAGTGTTCTGTGCTGGAGGGGATGTGGAGCTACTGGTGATTATTTCCATACGAGAATGGAAATGGCTAGAAATTAGAAGGATAGGAGCCAGTCTTCAATGGAGAAAGTGATTAAGCATATGTCTTATCTATGAATGAAATTACAGTATTTTAGCAACAGATGCCTGTCTTTAAAAGGATATAGTTACCATTTGCATGTTAGCAAGCAAAACACTTAGAATCTAACAGAGTAAGATTGACAATATAATCCGCCACAGTTTATATTACTGCACTAATTATAATTATTAATTATAATTATTAATGATTAGTTTAAGCCTTAGTAGTAACATTGCTATTTGTACTAATATTACTACTCTTATTTGTGGTACTGTATGGGGTAGGGAATTGAGGCAAAGGGAAAGGAAAGGGTATAACTATGAAACCTTGCACTCTTGCATTATGTGTTTTCACAGTGCTGATGTAGTTTAAGTAAGAATAAATAAACTAAAATTATGCATGAGCATCTTTGTGAGAAAAATATTCTCAGAGTTGGTTCAAAACATGTTTATTACAGCATTAAAAAAATGCTTGAAGTTATGTATCACCAGACATTCTGTCATGTACCTGGGCTCATATATTTTGCAGAACAGAAACCAATCTGAATGCAGGATTTAACTTTTCATTTTGTCAATGTAGCAAAAACTTTCCATGTGGCTCTGAACAGTTCCATACTGTGAAATTTAATCTAGGGATTAAGGAAACAGTGGTAGAAAGATGATTTTGTTTTAACTCAAGCCTCAATACAAAGCAAGCAAAAGGAAAAAGATTATTTCATCTTCTTGCTGCTCCAGTACAGTTTCCAGTGTATCACATTTCAAATTCAGATTTCTGATGGTAATTGAATCATTGAGGATTCTATTGAGCGCTCTACCTGCCGCAACTAAATGTTTCCCCAGATGGGCTGCTTATTCCAGTTAAAAACAGACTGAACAGTCATTACAAGGAATAAAACTGAATGTATCATGATAAAAGTGATTTTACTTCATAAATTGTTATGGAATGTTGGAAGAATTGTATGGAATGGATTACTGCCTGTCTACTTGTCTGGGAAACTAAATAAAATGTCCAAAGGGGGGCAAAATCACCAATCTGGCTTGCTAGAAGCGTAGTTATTCACCTGTAACAGGTCTTCTCTGGGGACAGCAGGAATCAGTCCTCGCATATGGGGTGACGTCGGCGCCGACAGAGACCACACAGATCCACTCCCTAGCTTTCATAGAAAGCCTTAGGGAGTTATTCCATGCATGCGTGGTCACCTTTCCCGCCCAGGGGTGCCAGTACATCAGTATGATGACATAGCTCAATCAAGCATAAAAAAGAAAACTCCACAGGAAGGAGGGAGGGTTGTGAGGACTGATTCCTGCTGTCCCTGGAAAATACTTGTTACAGGTGAGTAGCAAGCAGGGAACAAGCAGGAAGTCAGTCCTCATATATGAGGTTCCCAAGCTACAGGCTACCGAAAAATCCCGTAGAAGCCATGCGCGACCCAAAAAGCAGACTGTAAAGGACAGCAGGAAGCGTGGTTGTCTAGAAGTCCGGCGATGCAGCACAAACATCAAAGATGGAATCACCTCTCTGGTAGCCTGGACACACAGAGGGCTGGAAGGAAGGAGTTGCACTATTCCCCATAGAGGTGACAAAGTACTGCCTGGCCAAAGGTGCTATCACGCTGTGAGCTGTCCTCCAAACAGTAATGTGCTGTGAAGGTATGGACAGAGGATCAAGTAGTGACCTGGAAGATGTTCAGCAAGAGCACTGAGCGCAAACTGGTCACAGAGGCTGCCATGGCACACACATTGTGCTCAGTGACATGATGTGGCACAGAAAACCCAGCCTGCTCATAGGTGAAGAAAATGTAGTTAGCCACCCACCGGGAGAGGGTGTGCTTGGAGACAGCAACCCCAAGTTGATTGGGGTCATAAGACTCAAAGAGCTGTGCCACGCAGTGTTGAAGGTAGAAAAACAATGCCCTCTTGCAATCGAGAGTGTGCAGGGAGGTCTCCACCTGGGAAAAGTGAGGCCTTGGAAAGAAAGTGGGGAGCACCACCTCTTGATACAGGTGGAAAGCAGAGACCATCTTGGGCAGGAACTTGGGGTGAGTCCAAAGGATAACTCTGTTGCTGTGGAATCTAGAATAAGGTGCGTAGGCTACCAGTGCCTGCAGCTCACTCACTCATCTGGCTGAGGTGAGCACCACCAGGAAAACGACCTTTCATGACAAGTACTTGAGGTGGCATATGGCCAAGGGTTCAAAGAGGGGAGCAGGAGCTTTCCCAACACCACACTGAGGTCCCATGTCACTGGTAGTGGACGAATTGGGGGGCCATGACAGGAGGAGTCCTTTCATGACAGGCAAAGACGAATCCAAAATCACATACAAACAAGCAGCCTTTGAAACTGTTAAAATAAGAGAAGCCAATCCTCAAGGAAAGCATAGTTACTCACCTGTAACAGGTGATCTCCGGGAACAGCAGGAATTTAGTCTTCACATATGGGTATCATCGGTACCGACGGAGCCTGCGCGGGAACGCTCCCCAGCGTCCAATAGGAAAGCTTTTGGGAGCATCCCACAGCGCCTGCGTGCTGCCTTCCCGCCTTTCCCAACTGTCCTCTCCAGTTGAGTTTAAAGCTGAGACAAAAGAGAGAGGGAAAGAGAGAAAGAGAGAGAGATAGAGAGATACAACTCCTAGGGGAGGTGGGTGGGTTGTGAA
Organism: Ichthyophis bannanicus; assembly: GCA_033557465.1. Classification (NCBI taxonomy): domain Eukaryota; kingdom Metazoa; phylum Chordata; class Amphibia; order Gymnophiona; family Ichthyophiidae; genus Ichthyophis; species Ichthyophis bannanicus. Next base: position 1,532,291,141 of record CM066032.1, read on the forward strand.
GATTAAATTCCTGCTGTTCCCGGAGATCACCTGTTACAGGTAAGTAACTATGCTATCTCCAGGAACAAGCAGGAATGTAGTCTTCACATATGGGAACTCCCTAGCTGCAGATGCCAGGGAGAAGGCCCCAGAAGTTGTGTTCCCTTGTGAAAGGGCTCCACTTCCCCCCATGGACTCTGACATCCTACCAGGGATGGTGGGTAGGAGTTGATTAAGTATGGAACAGGTGTTGAAGAACAGCCTGACCAAACAAGGCATCCCGGCGGGAGTCCTTGTCTAAGCAGTAATGGGCTGTGAAGGTATGAACCGAAGCCCAAGTAGCTGCTTGACAGATGTCGTCGATAGACACAGAGTGAAGATGAGCCACAGAGGCCGCCATGGCTCTCACATTGTGAGCTGTGACATGGCCTTCAAGAGGAAGGGTTTTACTCTCATAGGCAAAAGATATACACTGTGCAATCCAGCTGGACAGTGTTCTTTTGGAGACTGGAAGTCCCAAATGACTAGGATCAAAAGCAACGAAGAGTTGGGAGGACTTTCTATGTTGCTGTGTTCTTTGTAAGTAAAAGGCCAAAGCCCTTTTACAGTCCAAAGTATGAAATTCCTTTCTGCATTTAAGGCGTGAGGCCTTGGGAAGAATACAGGAAGGTAAACCGCTTGGTTTAAATGAAAAGGTGACATCACCTTTGGCATAAAGTGTGGATGAGTCCTGACTTCCAGTGACGTCAGCGGACCTCATGGCGGCGGAGTAGCTGAGCTCCGCTGCTAAAGTCAGGCCAAAGGTGTTAAAAACTCCCAAAAAGTGGTGAGACAAAACTACCGAGCCGGGGTACTGGCCACGGAGCATACCAGGCGTCAAGCGGTAAGAAGAGCAGACTGTAAGCGGCTTGCAAATTATGCAGGACTGCGAGCTGTGCCGGTGTGGGGAGTCGCGTGATAAAGCGGAACAGAGGGCCCAGAAGCCTATGTTCTAACGAGCTCGGGAAGGAGGAGGGAGAGAGCGCAGCAGCGGCGTGACTGGAGCCCTTGAGCGAGAGACACTACAGGTGCAGCAAAGGAAACCTACCCAAGCCAGGAGAAGAGGCATAGCGAGGAGTGAAGGCAACGAAGTGGTCGAGCGGAGACTACAGCCATGCGACTGCACAAGGGAGTAAGAGGAGACAATTCAACACCAGCGGAGGTTGTGGGTCTGGCACCGTGGCTGCAGAAATAGAACAGCAGAGGAGTGGGGCATAGCCAGACCAGAGGGAGCAAAGAAAGCAGCAACCATAACTGTTCAGCCCCAGGAGGAGATTCTACAGCATTAAAAGCTTTAAAGCAGCTTGTTCCAGCTGACCAGCCCGTAAAACCCTACGGGGTCCAGCCATAAACAGGGCACCAAAGCAGGTACCCCAAAGGCGAGATAACAAAGGGAGCAAAACCCAAAACAAAGCAGGACAAGGGAGCAGGAAACAGCGGCCTGGGTGCGGGGAGATAATAACTGTCAGACGACCCGCAAGGAGCACGAGAGGTGAACCAGAGCAAGATGGACCAAACTAAAGGAGGTCTAACCACAAAAAAGAAATTGGCGGAGTTCAGATCCCCATACGCCGCTCTGAGAGGAGGTAAGGAAGGGGAGAAGGAGGGTAAAGTACCGGCAGAGCAAGAGATCGGGCATGTGGAGGAGTTGGAGAGTGCTTGGGGCCCAGGTGTAGCAGAGATGATCAAGATGTGGCTGAATGAAATGAAAGAAGACTTAAAAGTGGAAATTAGCGGAGTCAAAAATGACTTAAAAGAGACATTACAATCTCTCAGACAAGACATAGCAGACCTGGGTACCAGGGTAGAGGAAAACGAAACTCAGCTGGAACAATACGGAGAAGCCATGGAAGATCTTCAAAAGGGATGGAAGGAGATAAAGCAAGTCCAGGAGGAACTAAAGGAGAAGACGGAAGATCTGGAAGATCGGTCCAGGAGGAACAATATAAGAGTGAGAGGAATACCAGAGGAGCCCAAGTACAAAAATTGTGAGGAGGTAGCTACAAAAGTGTTCAAAGAGCTGTTACAGACAACAGCTTGTGAAGAGAATGGGGAAGGAGAACGCCTGCAAATTGAGCGGGCACACCGAGGACTAGGGCCAATCAGAGACAATCGATCAAGGGATATCGTGGTATGCCTGCGATGCTTTAAAACTAAAGAAACTATATTGAAAGCCACAAGGAAGACGAGGCAGTTCAAATGGGATGGACATGAGGTGGAACTGTTTCAGGATCTCTCCACAGGCACGTTGCAGCACCGGAGAGAGATGAAGGAAGTTACGGCTTATTTGCGGAAGGAGGCGGCGAGATATAGATGGTTGTACCCACTTGGGCTTTTAATCACCACAAATGGTATCTTGCGGAAGGTCAAGACATGCGAGGAAGCTTGGGGGGTGCTTGGCGATATGGGACTATCTAACATACCGAATGGTAATGGGACCCAAGCCAAACCCAAAACAGCCATAGCAGCCGGGAGTATGGCAACAAATCGGAAATGGCATAGAGCACCAACTAAGGGTCAGAAAGTAGCGAGACTGACCAAAAGTAGCCAAGGTGCATAAGAGGCGGAGAAGGAGATCGTCTGAGGGGGAAGACCCTGAGATGCCCAGCATCAAATGAATCGTTGCATGGACTGTTATCTGGGATAGTGAAATGCTGATTATATGTGATGGGGGGTAGGGGAAGGGGCAGGGAGGTGACAGGGAGGGGGTAGGAGAGTACACAGGACAGGGGGGGTAGAGGAACTAGGATAAGGGTCACATTTTAAGAGGTAAATTATACAATGGGCGAGCTGCTGGGAGGGAAGGTTAGACAGGGGAGGGGAGCTGAGGTACGGGTGAGGGGGATAGTGTGAGGTAGGGGAGAGGTGAGATAGGAAAGTAGAACTGGCTGAGGTTTGATTAATAGTCACGAGATATGGAAGTCGTGTCTCCCAAGAGGGGACGAGGGAGGGGAAGGGAGAAGGGGAGTAGGGAGTTGGGGAGTGGGGAGTAGGGAGTTGGGGAGTGGGGAGTAGGGAGTTGGGGAGGAGGGAGGTGGGGTGGGGGGGAGGGCATGGGAGGTAGAGGGGGGCCAAGAGCTATAGGAAAAGAGGGGGGGGGGTAAAACATATTGGTGAGTTAACAATATTGTCATTAAACGTAAAAGGGCTTAATTCCCCATTTAAGCGACAAAAATTGTATAAGGAAATCCAACGCCAAAAGGCAGCGGTAGTGCTTATACAAGAAACACACTTGACAAGAGCAACAGAAAATCTGGTTAAACCCAAGGGCAATGGTGTTTGTGTATATGCTTCTAATACTGTGGAAAAGAAAAAAGGAGGGGTGGCCATTTTGACTGATACAAAGTTAAAAATGTTATTGCATACTGTTTGTGGTAAGAGATAAAGAGGGGAGGTATTTGCTACTGAGGATAAAAATGGGAAATGAGTGGTATTGTATAGTTAATGTATATGCTCCAACGGAAGTACAAAGTGAATTCTGGAAAAAATTGAATGAGGTGGTGGGGAAAATGGGGGAGGGAAAAGTAATCTGTGGCGGGGACTTTAATTTAACCTGGAACCCCGCAAGAGACGCTACTGGGAAAAGAGAGGGTAAGAGGGAGGATAGGAGGAGATACCATAATTTCATCACGCGCTATTGCTTGATTAATGCTTGGAGATTTCATCATCCAGGGAAGAGGCAATTTTCCTACTTCTCCCCAGTACATGGATCATACTCTAGAATAGATACTATTTGGGTTTCAAGAGAGTTGGGGGGAAGGATTATAGGGGCGGATATGGACTCGATTACATGGTCTGATCATGCACCTGTACAGGTTCGAATAGCAATAGAGGACGAGGGGAGAGATGCACAGTTCTGGAGGCTTCATGAATCCTTACTGGAGGATGGGAAGGTCAGAAATGACATTGAGAGGGAAACCCGGGACTACTTTAAATGGAATGATAATGGTGAGATAGCATGGGGAGGGGTATGGGATGGCTACAAGGCAGTGATGAGAGGAGTATTAATAAAATGGGGGGGGCGAGGAAAAAGAGGGAAAGAGAGAGGAGAGAGATGGACTTGAGAGCAAAACTGGTAGAGCTGGAAGATTTAGATGCGCAAGATCAGTCAGGGGCCTATAGAGGTCCAGTGCTAGCAGCGAGAGCACAGCTAAACAAGATGCAGGCCGCCAAGATAAGGTATCAAATGCAGCTTCTGAGACAGGACTTCTTTGAGGGAGGGAATAAAGCGGGGAGGTACATGGCGCAGAAATTGAAGCAGAGGAAACTGTGCTCCCATATATTACAAATTCAGAGCCCAGAAGGGGGACTGGTACACAAGGACAGAGAGATAAGGGAAGCATTTAGGGGATACTACCAGGGGTTCTATAAAGTGCGGGACTCTCCATAGAGGGAACGAATACAGAGTTATCTTAATTCACTGGCATTGTCGAAATTGGACGAGGGTGAGCAACAAGAACTAAACAAGGCAATAAAAGCAGAAGAAGTGCAGAGAGCAATCAAACAATTAAAGATAGAAAAAGCTCCGGGATTAGACGGGCTTACAGTGCGCTTTTATAGGCACTTTGGAGAGATATTAACAGCACCACTTGTGCGGCTCTTTAATTTGCTGCGGGAGGGAGGGGGCCTTGCAGACACTATGGGGTGGGTGGGAATAACCATAATACATAAGGAGGGGAAGGACCCACAGGAGTGCTCATCTTATCGCCCTATCTCATTGCTTAACCTAGATGCCAAATTATTAGCTAAAATATTAGCTACGCGTCTCAATAAGTTGATAGGGAAGTTGATACACCCTGATCAAGCAGGATTTATTCCTGGTAGACAAGTGGCGGACAATATCAGGAAGATTTTGAATATGATATGGTCAACGGGACAGGAGAGGGAAGAGGCCTTATTATTGTCTTTAGACGCCAAAAAGGCTTTTGATCAGGTGTCTTGGCCATTTCTCTTCCAGGTAATGGAACGAATGGGCTTGGGGGTAGAATTCATAAACTGGGTAAAAGCGTTATATCATAATCTGAAAGCTTGTGTTAGGATAAATGGTGGATATTCTGTGTTCTTTGGGCAAGGGAGAGGAACGAGACAGGGTTGCCCACTGTTACCGCTGCTTTTCACTATATCCCTGGAACCGTTCGCGGAGAGGGTGCGGGAGAGGGCTGATATACAGGGAATTAAAATAGGGCGGGGTGAATACAAAATGTCGTTATTTGCAGACGATAAAATTCTGAGCGTGGTAAAGCCGCGCTTTTCTATCCCAATCTAAATGTGGGAATTAGAAGAATTTGGCAATCTATCAGGTTTCTCTATCAATTGGACCAAGTCAGAAATTCTAAATCTAACAGTGCAAGGGGACACACAGAGAATACTACAGGAGAAATACCCATTTAAGTGGGCGAAAGAAAGTATAAGATATCTTGGAATCCACATAAGTAATAGGATAGAAGCATTATATAAGCTGAATTATCAAAGGTTATTTGGGCAGGTAGAGAGATTGTTGGATGGGTGGGGGCGGGGATATCTCTCATGGTTTGGACGGATTGCTACAATAAAGATGATGCTCTTACCCTGATTTTTATTTCTGTTCCAGACTCTTCCAATAAAGGTCCCACCTAGCAAGTTAAAACAGTTACAATGAATCGTTAATCAGTTCATTTGGCAAAATAGATGGCCGAGAGTAGCCAGGGTCGTAATGCAAAGAGCTAAAGGGGAGAGAGGCTTAGGGATGCCAAATTTTAGGAAATACTATGAGGCAGCACAATTGAAAACCATATATGAGTGGCACCGAGGAACTCAGAAACACTGGGTCCAAATGGAAGAGGATTCAACAAGGGGGGAGAGAGCACAGTTACTTACCTGTAACAGGTGATCTGTGGGAACAGCAGGAATTAGTCCTCACATATGGGTACGTCGGTACCGACGGAGCCTGCGCGGGAATGCTTCCCCAGCTTCCCAAAAAGGAAAGCTTTTGGGCACATCCCACCGCGCCTGCGCGCTGCCTTCCCGCCTTTCCTGACTCTCCTCAGTTCAAGTTTATAGCGGCGACAATAGAGAGAGAGAAAGGAAAGGAAAACCAGAAAGATACAACTCCTAGGGGAGGTGGGTGAGTTGTGAGGACTAATTCCTGCTGTTCCCAGAGATCACCTGTTACAGGTACGTAACTGTGCTATCTCCAGGAACAAGCAGGAATGAGTCCTCACATATGGGGACTCCCTAGCTGAGATGCCTGGGAGATCCCCTAGGATTCAAACCCTGGATAGGGTGTCATGTCCTCCTATGGATCTCAGGCATCCATCCAGGGAAGGAGGGTAGGAGTTGATTAAGAATGGAACAGGTGTTTGAGACAACCTGACCAAACAAGGCATCCCGGCGGGAATCCTTGTCCAAGCAGTAATGGGCTGTGAAAGTATGAATGGAGGCCCAGGTGGCTGCTCGACAGATCTGGTCTTTGGATACAGAATGTAGATGAGCCATAGAGGTGGCCATGGCCCTCACATTGTGAGCTGTGACATGGCCCTCCAGAGTAAGGTTCTTGCTCTGGTAGGCAAAAGAAATACACTGAGCAATCCAATTGGACAGTGTTCTCTTAGAGAGTGGAAGTCCTAAATGAGAAGGATCAAAAGCAACAAAAAGTTGAGAAGACTTTCTAAATTGCTGGGTCCTATGCAAGTAAAAGGCAAGAGCTCTTTTACAATCCAGAGTATGAAGGTTCCTCTCTGCACTAGAGGCATGAGGAGCTGGAAAAAAGACTGGCAAATACACCTCTTGATTGAGATGAAAAGGGGAGACCACTTTAGGCATAAAGTGTGGATTAGTCCGGAGGACCACCTTGTCATGATGGAATCTTGTATAAGGCGGGTTTGCCACTAAGGCCTGTAGTTCACTAATGCGGCGAGCAGAAGTGACTGCAATAAGGAAGATAACCTTCCAGGAAAGAAATTTCAGGGAGGTAGTAGATAAGGGTTCAAATGGTGGCTTCATGAGCTGACCAAGAACCAAATTCAAATCCCATGCCACCGGAGGAGGCTTAATGGGAGGTTTAGTTAAAGTGAGGCCTCTCATGAATCTTGAGATAAGAGGATGAGAGGAGACTGGTTGCCCATTGATGGGCTTAAGGGATGCTGCAATAGCACTGAAATGGACTCTTACTGAGTTAGTTTTAAGGCCTGCATTAGAGAGATGCAGGAGATAGTCCAACAGAGAAGTTAAAGGAAGTGCGAAAGGGTCTAGACCACTTTCAGCACACCAAATGGAAAATCTTTTCCATTTAAAGGCGTAGGAACGCCTGGTGGAAGGTTTCCTGGAAGCATGAAGGATATCCTTCACCTGTTGAGAAAGATTGAAATATTGAAGGTCTAGGCCTTCAGTAACCAGGCTCTGAGGTGAAGGGACTTGGGGTTTGGGTGCCACAAAGTCCCCTCCTCCTGAGACAGAAGGTCTGGAGCAGCTCCCAAGTCCAGGGAGGGAGCTTGGGAGAGATGCAGAAGTAGAGGGTACCACACTTGGCGTGGCCAGCGTGGAGCTATGAGGATCATAGAGCCTTGATCCCTCTGGAGTTTGAACAGAGTCTTGGGAATCAAGGGAATGGGTGGAAAGGCGTAAAGGAAGTCCTGACCCCAGTGAAGGAGGAAGGTATCCCTGGCCTGAACTCCCTGACACGGAATTCTGGAGCAGAATCGGGGAAGTTTGGCATTCCACGGACTTGCAAAGAGGTCTATGTCCGGGGTTCCCCATTCCTGAAAGATTCTGAGTACCTGATCCATATGCAGGGACCACTCGTGTGGAAGCAGAACTCGACTGAGTCTGTCTGCCCAAGAGTTTTGGATCCCTGGGAGGTATACTGCCAGGAAATGGATCTGATGCTCTCTGGCGAAGGCCCACAGTCTGAGAGCTTCGTTGCAAAGCGACAGAGAGCCAGTTCCTCCTTGCTTGTTTATATAAAACATGGCTACTTGATTGTCTGTGTGAACGAGGACTGTCTTGTAGCCAAGGAGGGTATGAAAGACCTGGAGAGCTAGGAAGACTGCTCGAAGCTCCAAGTGATTGATATGAAGGGAGGCCTCTTGTAGAGACCAAGTGTCTTGGGTGGAGAGGTCCTCTAGATGAGCTCCCCAATCTGTGTGGGAGGCATCTGTAGTCAGGGTTGCTTGGGGCAACGACTGTTGGAAGGGGGACCCCAGCAACAGATTTTGAGTGGACATCCACCATTGGAGAGACCAAAAGACGTTTGGAGGTTGCTATTTGGTCGGAGAGAGCTCCTGAAGCTTGAGTCCACTGGGAGGACAAAGTCCACTGAGCTGCTCTCATGTGAAGGCGAGCATAGGGTACCACATGTACTGTGGAAGCCATATGGCCTAGCAGTTGAAGCATCTCCCTGGCAGTTAAGTGACTCTTTGACTGAGCCTGGGAGGCTAACTGCAGTAGACGATGGCAACGGGCCTGAGGAAGGTAGGCCCTTGCAGTGGTGGTATCCAACCAGGCCCCTATGAACTCTAGGGACTGAGTGGGAGTAAGCTGGGACTTTGGGAGGTTTACCACCAGTCCCAGATAGTGCAGAATGCGTCTTGTGCGGTTTAGAGCAACCTGAGCTTCTGACTGAGTTGGTGCTTGGATGAACCAATCGTCCAGATATGGGAAAACAAAAATCCCTAGGGTGCGTAGAAATGCTGCAACGACTGCCATGCATTTGGTGAACACTCTGGGGGCAGAGGCTAGGCCGAAAGGAAGCACTCTGTACTGATAATGTTGTCCCTGGAACAGAAACCGTAGGAATTTTCTGTGGGATGGATGGATGAGGACATGGGTGTACGCATCCTTGAGATCTAGAGAACAAAGCCAATCTTGGCTCTTTAGGTAGGGAAGAAGAATGCCTAGAGAAAGCAATTTGAACTTTTCCTTGCATAGGAATTTGTTCAATTCCCTGAGATCTAAAATGGGTCTGTAACCCCCTGTTTTCTTGGGGATGAGAAAATAGGGGGAATAGAACCCTGAGCCCTGCTGAAGAAGGGGAACCTCTTCTATCGCCCCTTGGGCAAGCAGGGTAAACACTTCCTGACCCAGAAGGTTGAGGAGAGGTGTGGGAGAGTTGAAGTGTCTCACCATAATGTGTGGAGGAAGGTCTGAGAAATGAAGTTTGTAACCCTCTCTTATGAAGGAGAGGGTCCACTGTTCTGATGTTATTTGCTCCCATCTGGGAGCAAAATGAGCTAACCTCCCTGGAATGGTGAGAAGTTCTGGCTGGGGTAGAGCCAAAAAGGTTAAGTTCTCTAGAATGCAGTCAAAAACCCTGAGGGGGTTGGGACTGTTGAGTTGCAGGAGTAGCGGCAGGTTTGGGTCTGGCCTGCCTAGGTTGCTGTCGTTTAGTTGGAAAACGAGCTGCAGCAGCTTGCTGGCCAGAGTTGGAAGGGAATCTGCTCTTTTTGAAATAAGGTTTCTTGAAAGACTTTTTCTTGAATGGCATGGAGGTAGACTTGGAAAGTCTATCCAGAGCAGAATTCTCTGCATCCATTTGAGTGGCTTTAATTTGCCACTCTCTTGGACCCAAGGCTCTAGATCAGAAGCCTGGAGCCAAGCAAGTCTCCGAGCAGCAATGGCAATGCCTGAGGCTCTGCTAGCACCCTCAAAGGAATCAAAGGCTGCCCTATTGGAAAACTTGGAAACATCCTGAGTATGCTTAAGCCAAAGGTGGAATTCATCCCTTCTGTCCTCTGGAATGACAGGGAGAAAGGTATGCAACTTCAGTGCAATTTCCTTGAGAAACATACCCATATAAAGACTATATGAATTGATCCTAGCAATTAGCATACTGGCTTGGAAGATTTTCCTACCAAAAGCATCCAAGGTCCTGCATTCTCTTCCTGGAGGAGTAGAAGAGTGTCGTTTAGTACTCTTTATTCGTTTCATAGCTGACTGCACCACAATGGAATGGTGAGGAAGCTGGGTTTTTGAAAACCAGGACAAGGGGGGACACGGTACATAGTGTCCAACCTACGAGAATGAGGAGAAAGGGTGAGAGGAGTCTCCCACAAATCAAGCATGTGTTCATGAAGAATTTCATGAATTGGTAAGGTGACAGCCTCTCTGGGAGCCTTAGAGTAACCTAAAATGTCAAGCTTTTTAGCTCTAGGCTCTATTTCAGAGGATACTGAAATGGCAAGTCCTTTAGCTACTTCTGAAATGAAGTCTTGAAAGGACAAATCCTCTGGAGGAGACATTCTCCTCTTTGGAGAAGAAGGTTCCTCAGGGAGAGTAAAAGACACTTCAGGAGATTCTTCTGATGAATCGGAATCATCAGAGGAATCGAAGTATCATCTGTCCAATTCCAACGATCGATACGCGTATCGAGCGGTATCGACATCGGGCGTTCCCGGAACCGGATCGGTATCAGGAAAGTGCCCGGATCCAGGAACCGGGGTCGGTACCCTGGTCGATGTCGAAGCAACCGGTACCGGCATCGAGCCCGGTACCAGTGCCGGTGGCGGTACCGACATCGATACTCGATGTGGTACCGCTGGCGTCGCAGCCTGAATGAAAGCCATGATAGCTTGCTGCATGGATTGGACAGTATGATCCATAGACGCCACGACTGCCTGGATGTCGGTACCGGGAGATTGTGCCGGTACCCCAGAGCAGTCTAACAGGTGATCGGTCGAGGCAGTGCCATCGATGTCAACCTGTAACCCCATAGGAGGAGCTTTGGAAGCCGGAGCTTCCCGCCGGGGTTGTTTGGCTGGGGCAGGATCCTCAAGGATAAGCCCGGGGGCATCTCGATGCTTAGAGGGAGATTTACCCTTTGAGGACCTGCCTGGTTTATGTTTGGTTACCTGAGATCCATCAGGAGACGATGATCTAGAAGACGTAGATGCTACCGGTGGTGCCTCTGTGGGAAACAGCATATGGAGCTTAGCTGCTCGATTCTGTAACCCACGTTTAGACATCATGGAGCAGGATGGACAATCCGGAACGGAATGGTCAGGGCCCAAACATTTGAGACACCATTCATGGGTATCTGTAATAGAAATAGTACCGCTACACTTAGTACATTTTTTAAAGCCTGAGGCTTGTTTTTCCATGAGGGAAAATCTTTTTGTAGGCCCTAAGGCCTGCAGGAGAAATAATACTAAGTGAAGAAAAAAGATAAAGTATTTTTTTTTTTTTTTTGTAAAAGAAGAAAGAAAAAACCGGCGGTACCGGTCCGGTGTCGGGAAGGCAGACACGCGACCAAAGAAACAAACTAATATAAGAAAAATTCTTCAGCGGTGACAGGGCTCGACCTGCTGGCTACGCGGAAAAGAAGAACTGAGGAGAGTCAGTTAGGAAAGGCGGGAAGGCAGCGCGCAGGCGCGGTGGGATGTGCCCAAAAGCTTTCCTTTTTGAGAAGCTGGGGAAGCATTCCCGCGCAGGCTCCGTCAGTACCGACGTACCCATATGTGAGGACTCATTCCTGCTTGTTCCTGGAGATCCTGGTACAACTAGTGTGGCGGGGAAGTAAACTTATAGAAAATATATGCCAAAATCCCTTCATAGTGCATAGTATGCTAATGTGGAAACAAAACAGGAAAATATTAGTACAAGATAAAAAATATACACAGGGCATGACACTGGAGGCCTGTTTTGATAGGGGACAGGGACCAGGGGTAAATATTCTGCGTAGATGGGCGCAGGTGGGGTTAACACACATCTCTCAAATAGTGAGTAGGGAGGGCATTCTCGGGTTTGAGGGCCTTAAGGACTTATATAGACTGAGGGACAGTGATTATTATGCATATCTACAAGTGAACCATTTTGTGAGACAACCGAAGGTGTGGAAGGATCTCTGGGAGAATAGGGGGTGGTTTGAGGCGCTCAGCACAGGGACCGTTGGGCAAAAAGGAGTGTTGTCCAGGATATACAAAGGCTTAATGGAGGGGGGGAGGGTAAAGTGGGGTACATGTTAAAATGGGAAGAGGACTTGGGGGTGAGTTGGAACGATGAGGTATGGGACAAGATAATACAGACGGTGGCAAGTAAGAGTAGTTACTCACCTGTAACAGGTGTTCTCCAGGAGCAGCAGGAATCAGTCCTCACATATGGGTGACATCGACGTCGATGGAGTCCCCATGCGGAGTATTTCAGCAGCTTTCTAAGAAAGCCTTTGGGAATACACCCACACATGCGCGGACCCCTTCCCGCCCAAAGGTGCCATCTTGCTCAGTCAGATGACATAGCTAAAAGACAGCACAAAAAACAAAATGAACTATGTACAACTGCAACTCCCAGGGGAGGAGGGAGGGTTGTGAGGACTGATTCCTGCTGCTCCTGGAGAACACCTGTTACAGGTGAGTAACTACTCTTTCTCCAGGAGCAAGCAGGAAGTCAGTCCTCACATATGGGTGACTCCCTAGCTCTGGGCTACCAGGAACCCAGGCTAAAAAATAGAGCTCCCTCTGTGAAGCCCCAGCATCAGAGAAAAAATTTCACTGAGAACAGATCCCACCGGTAGCCCAACAAGAGGGCTGGAGGGTAGGAGTTGCCTAAACCTCAAACAGATTCCGGAGTACTGCCTGACCAAAAGCACTGTCCCTACGGGACTCCCTCTCCAGGCAGTAATGGGCTGCAAAAGTCTGGCTTGAGGACCAAGTTGCAGCCCTACAGATGTCTGCCAACGGTACAGAACGGAGATGAGCTACTGATGCAGCCATTGCCCAGACACGGTGAGCTGTGACTCGACCCTGCAAGGGAAGGTCTGCTGCCCTGTAAGTCCAGGTGATACAGTCCGCCACCCATATGGACAAGGTACGCTTGGAGATAGGCAACCCCAAGTTGTTTGGGTCAAAGGAGACAAAGAGCTGATTAGCCCTCCTATGACCTTTAGTACGATCAATGTAGAAAGACAAGGCCCTTCTACAGTCCAGGGTATGCAGGACTTCCTCAGCCCGGCTGGCATGGGGCCTAGGGAAGAATGTTGGAAGAACCACCTCCTGATTGAGGTGGAAAGAGGAGCCTACCTTCGGGAGGAACTTAGGATGAGTCCTAAGGACTACCCTGTTCCTATAGAAACGTGTGTATGGCCTGTCACAGACCAGGGCTTGAAGTTCACTCACTCGCCTGGCCGAGGTCAGTGCCACTAGGAAAAGAGCCTTCCAAGAAAGGAAGCGGAGAGGACACGTAGCCATCGGCTCAAAGGGAGGGCGAGTAAGCTGCTGCAAGACCACATTCAACTTCCACTCAGGTGCTGGTGGACGGAGAGGAGGCTTTAGCAAGAGCAAGCCTCTGAGGAAGCGGGACACCAAGGGGTGAACCGATAAAGAGTGCCCTTCCACCAGTGAGTGGTGGGCTGCCAGAGCAGAAAGGTGTACCCGAACAGAATTGGATTTAAGACCCTGATTAGACAAGTGCAGCAGGTACTGAAGCACTACTGGCACAGGGCAGGAGAAAGGGTTCTCCTGGCGTTGGTCACACCACAAGGAGAACCGTTTCCACTTCAGGGCATAGGTCTTTCTGGTGGATTGCTTCCTAGAGGCCAAGACCACCTCTTCACCTTCCTGAGGCAGGCCCCAGGGAGCCAGCACTACCCTTGCAGCCTCCAGGTCATCAAATTGAGAGTTTTGAGATTGGGGTGCAGAAGGGAAGCCTGATCCTGAGAAAGAAGATCGGGTTGCAACCCCAGAGGGAGTGGGGTGTCCACCGCCAGCTGTAACAGAAGCAGGAACCAGGGCTGCCTCGGCCATTTGAGGGCTACCAATATGACCGAGGCCCTGTCCCTTAGAATCTTGAACAAGGTTCGGGCCACCAGGGGCATGGGAGGAAAAACATACAGAAGGCCCTTGGACCATGAGATCAGGAAGTCATCCGCTGCGAATCTCGTGGGATGTGGTTGCCTGGAGCAGAACTGGGGCCGCTGCCAATTCAGGGGACTGGCAAAGAGGTCGATGGATGGAAGTCCCCATTTCAGGAAAATGTTCTGAACCACCAAAGTGTGCAGCTGCCATTCGTGAGGTTGTAGAACCCTGCTCAATCTGTCTGCCAGGAAATTTTCGTGGCCAGGAAGATAAGACTGCCCCAAGCAGCATATTGTGTCGAAGTGCAAAAGAGCACAAGGCCTGTGCCTCCTGACACAGGAGCCTGGACCCCGTGCCCCCTTGTTTGTTCACATAGAACATCGCCACCTGGTTGTCTGTCTGCACCAAGACAGACTGGTGGGCCAGGGTGTGAGAGAAGGCTTTGAGGGCTAAGCGTATCGCCTCGAGTTCCAGCAGGTTGATTTGTTGCATGGCCTCCCATGGAGACCACAGGCCCTGTGTGCACTTGTCCCGACAATGTGCACCCCAGCCCTGCAAGGAAGCATCGGTTGTGAGTACCACAGTGGAAACAGGTACCTGAAAAGGAATCCCCTGTAGAAGGTTGGGGGGTGTAGCCACCACTGCAGGGAGTTCAGAAAGGGTTTGGACACCCTTACTTTGTCTCTGAGGCTTCCTGTAGCCTGCCTCCACTGAGTTCTGAGACACCACTGTGCAGGCCTCATATTCAGGCAGGCATTGGGGGTCACATGCACTGTCGAAGCCATGTGGCCTAGGAGCCTTAGAAAGAGTCTGGCTGAGACCAGTGGGTTGTCTAGAAACTGGCTGGCAGAGTCCATCAGCCTTCCTGCTCTGTCTTCTGGCAAGTAAGCTTTTGCTTGCAGGGAGTCTAACCGTGCTCCTATGAACTCCATGTTCTGGGAGGGGAGCAAAGTGGACTTTGTGAAGTTTATGACAAAGCCTAGTTGCTGAAGGAGAGAGACAGTACGGAGGGTGGCTTGCCTGGCCTCCTGGACAGTCTGACCCCTGATGAGCCAGTCGTCCAGGTAGGGGAAGACAAAAATACCCTAGTTTCTCAAGTAGGCCGCCACCACTGCCAGGCACTTTGTGAAGACCAGTGGGGCAGAGATTAGGTCAAAGGGCAGTACCCTGTACTGAAAATGGTTCCCCCCCACCACAAACCTTAGGTATTTTCTGTGGTCTGGATGAATGAGGATGTGAGTGTACGCATCCTTCAGATCTAAGGAGCATAGCCAATCTCCCTGCTGGAGGTAGGGCAGCAGTGTTCCAAGAGTAAGCATCTTGAACTTTTCCTTTTCCAAGAACTTGTTGAGATTTCTCAAGTCCAGAATGGGCCGGAGACCTCCAGTTCTCTTTGGCACAAGAAAGTACCTGGAGTAGAAGCCCTGCCCCAGCAGGTGGGGAGGTACAGGTTCCACCGCCCTGTCTTGAAGAAGACCTTGCAGTTCCTGGAGAAGGAGTTCTTGATGCAGAGTAGGCCTTGGAGGCTCCCCTGGAAAGTAGGAGGGGGTACTTGATGGAAATGGAGCAGGTAGCCCTTCTGGACTATGCTCAGTACCCAAGCATCTCTTGTGATGAGCGGCCACTGTTGGGCAAACAGGACCAACCGACCTCCTGTGCTGAGATGGGCCAGCAGAGGTGGAGAGGCTATGCAATGGGAGACAAACCCCCCCCCCCCTGCTGAGTAGGAGCAGGAGCTGGAGGCTTGGGGGCTTTCTGCCTACGGGGCCCATGTCCCTGCCCCTTGGCCTGCTGACACTGCTGGGGAGCTGGGGAGGCCTGATAGTGAGGGAAAGGTTTGTAGGCAGATGACTTCCTCGGGTAAAAGGCCTTTTTCCCCAAGCCCTACTTCTTATGAGAAGGGGCAGAAGTTTTTCTGGACAACCTTGTCCTTGTCAGAGTCTCGGTCTCTAGCTCAGCGGCCTTTTCGGCCATGGGCTTGCCGAAGAGGTTTTCACCTCGGCATGGGACATCGACCAACTTGTCCTGCACCCATGGCTCGAGCTCCGATGACTGAAGCCATACCTGGCATCGGGGGATATAGGTGGGGAGCCAGTATGAGAAAGAGATAATATATGACAGTAAATGTACATGATATGGAAGTTGTACAAAGTTGGTAATGCAGACATCTGTTATTTCTGTGAAATGGTTAATAAAAATTAAAAAAAAAAAAAAAAGTGTGGATGAGTCCTAAGGACTACCTTATCATGACGGAACCTTGTATAAGGAGCATCAGCCACCAACGCTTGCAATTCACTGATGCGACGTGCTGATATGATTGCAATAAGAAAAATGACCTTCCAGGAAAGGAATTTCAGAGGTAGTGGCAAATGGTTCAAAGGGCGGCTTCATGACCTGCAAAGAACCAGATTTAAGTCCCATGCCACCGGTGGTGGCTTAATGGGAGGCTTAGTTAAAAGAAGGCCTCTCATAAATCTCGCTATGAGAGGATGAGAGGAAATAGGTTGCCCATTTAGAGGCTTGAAAGAAGCAGCAATAGCACTCAAATGAACTCTCACTAAATTGGTCTTAAGCCCTGCATTAGATAAATGAAGGAGATACTCCAGTAACGATTCCAGAGGTACCGCAAGAGGGTTAAGACGCTTCTGCGAGCACCATATAGTAAACCTTTTCCACTTAAATGCATAAGAGCGTCTTGTGGAAGGCTTCCTGGAAGCAGAAAGGATAACCTTTACCTGCTGGGAAAGCTTAAGACCATGAAGTTCTAGGCTTTCAGCAACCAGGCCCTGAGATGCAGAGACTGGGGATTGGGATGCCACAGCATCCCATCCTCTTGAGAAAGGAGATTTCGAGCAGATCCTAACTCCAGAGGCGGAGCTTGAGAGAGATGTAGGAGCAGAGGGTACCACATTTGCTGTGGCCAACGTGGAGCTATGAGAATCACATGACCTTTGTCTCTCTGAAGCTTGAACAGGGTTTTGGGAATTAGGGGAATGGGTGGAAAGGCATACAGGAAGTCTTGACCCCAATGGAGGAGAAAAGCATCCCTGGCCTGACAACCCTGAGCCGGAATTCTGGAACAGAACCGGGGAAATTCGGCATTCAGCGGACTTGCAAAGAGGTCTACATCCGGGGTTCCCCAAATTTGAAATATTTGGCCACCTGGTCTGCATGGAGAGACCATTCGTGTGGAAGCAGAACTCGACTGAGTCTGTCTGCCCAAGAGTTTTGAATGCCTGGAAGATACACCACAACAAGATGGATCTGATGCTCTCTGGCGAGGGCCCATAGTGGCAAAGCTTTGTTGCAGAGTGACAGAGAGCCTGCTCCACCCTGCTTGTTCACATAGAAAGCGTAGTTGCTCACCTGTAACAGGTGATCTCCGGGAACAGCAGGAATTTAGTCCTCCCATATGGGTATCGTCAGTACCGACAGAGCCTGCGCCTGAACGCTCCCCAGCATCCAATAGGAACGCTTTTGGGAGAATCCCTCAGCACATTCGCGCTGCCTTCCAGCCTTTCCAAATGTCCCTCTTCAGTTACGTTTGTAGCTGAGTGAAAGGATAGAGGGAGAGAGGAGACAAAGAGAGAGATACACACACAACTCCTAGGGGAGGTGGGTGGGATGTGAGGACTAAATCCCTGCTGTTCCCGGAGATCACCTGCTACAGGTGAGTAACTACGCTATCTCCAGAAACAAGCAGGAATGTAGTCCTCACATATGGGGGACTCCCTAGCCGAAGATTAGTTTAAATTTAAAACACAGAAGAGAGCTTTCTTGTTACATTTGGAACCCAGCAGAGAGCTTGTAGTCTAAATTGAATAGTCACTTAGGGCCTAGCATCAGCAAAGTACTTTGAGCTTAAATCTAAAACACAGAAGAGAGCTTTCTGGTTAAATTTAGAACCCAGCAGAGAGCTTGTAGTTTAAATTTCATAACAAGTTAGAGTCTAGCAGCAGCTAAGAGCTATAATTTAAATCAAATCAGAATATAGCTTACCTCAGCAGCACAAGACAGGGTACTGTGTAGCAGCCCTCTTTTAATAAGTGTTATTTCCCTCCCTCCCTCCTCCCCACACCCACCCACCCACCCCTGGGATAATCGTAGCTTTATAGGTACTTACACATCTTAAAAGACAGGAGGTGCTCTCAGGTGAAGCTCATTACCCAAATCAGTCAGACACTAAGGACCTGAGATTAGTTAAGCTTCAGGTGAACAAGGTATATTACACGTATTAGGTACAGTTTTATTAGTATAAATATCCATAGCAACCCTTAGTAAGTAAAGAACTTAGATCTAAACACAAACGTAAAACTAAGATGCAGACAGCAGTCCAGCAGCGGGATGGGGGCTTTCCAGTCTTTTGCATTGAGTGTCTCATGTATGATTTTCTCCCAGTTGGTGAGAGGTCTTACGTGTGCACTAGGTGCAAGGAGCTTTTTGCTCTCAGGAACGAGTCCGTTCTCTAGAGGCTAAAGTAGCAGACTTGGAAAGCATAAGACAGACAGAGAGGTACATAGACGAGACCTACAGGGATATAGTCCTGAAGTCCCACCTCCAGTCTGGCAGCATCCCTGTTGCCATGGAGGAGAGAGGTAACGTGACAGGAGAGCATCACCCTGGTGTGGCAGGAAGTGATCCTGTAACTAGGACCTGTCCTCCAGGTGATGTAAAACTCTCTTGCACCGAGGAAGTTTCTCCAGGGCCATGTGCCCATGAGGGAAGGGTTAGGACAGCCGTCATAGTTGGTGATTCGATCATTAGGCATGTAGATAGCTGGGTGGCTGGTGGACGTGAGGATCGCCTGGTAACATGCCTGCCTGGTGCGAAGGTAGCGGACCTCACGCGCCACCTAGATAAGGTCTTAGATAGTAATGGGGAGGAGTCTGCTGTCTTGGTACATGTCAGTACCAATGACATAGGAAAATGTGGTAGGGAGGTTCTGGAGGCTAAATTTAGGCTTTTAGGTAGGAAGTTGAAATCCAGAACTTCCAGGGTAGCATTCTCCGAAATGCTTCCTGTTCCACGCGCAGGACCCAAAAGGCAGGCAGAGCTCCGGAGTCTCAATGTGTGGATGAGACAATGGTGCAGAGATGAGGGTTTTGGATTTGTTAGGAACTGGGGAACATTCTGGGGAAAGGAGGGGCTCTTCCGAAGGGATGGGCTTCACCTTAACCGGGATGGAACCAGGCTGCTGGCATTAACCTTTAAAAAGGAGATAGAGCAGCTTTTAAACTAGATATTAGGGGAAAGCCGACAGTCACCCAAGAGCGGATGGATCGGAAGATTGTATCTTTGAAGGATACTACCAAAAGCAGAGAGGTTCCACAAAAGAGTAAAGTAGCCCAAATGCCCTCAAGTATGGAGCAGACAGAGTTTAAAGATCCCAAATTACCCATGTCTACCAATAGCCAAATTAATATGAATAAAATACATTCTCTAAAATGCTTGTATGCAAATGCTAGAAGTCTAAAAAATAAGATGGAAGAGTTAGAATATATAGCACTAAATGAAAGGTTAGATATGATTGGAATATCAGAGACATGGTGGAAGGAGGACAACCAGTGGGACACTGTGATACCTGGGTACAAACTATATCGAAATGATAGAGCTGATCAAATTGGTGGAGGGGTTGCTCTCTATGTTAGAGAGGGCATTGAGTCAGAAAGGATTAAAGTTTTGCAGGAAACAAAATCTGCTGTAGAATCTCTATGGATTAAAATTCCATGTAAAAGGGGGAAGGCAATGGCAGTGGGGGTGTACTATCGAGCGCCTAGCCAGAATGACCAAATGGATGATGAAAAGCTCAAAGAAATCAAGGAAGCTAACAAAAGTTACAGCGCAGTAATAATAATGGGTGATTTCAACTACCCCGGTATCGACTGGGTCAGTGTCACGTCAGGACATGCTAGGGAGATAAAGTTCCTAGATGAAATAAATGACTGCTTCTTGGAGCAGCTGGTTCATGAACCGACCAGAGGGGAAGCCATATTAGACCTAGTCCTTAGTGGAACACCAGATCTAGTGCAAGAGATAAGGTTGTTGGGGCCACTTGGCAATAGTGATCATAGCATGATCGCCTTTGATTTAATTAGTGGAGGAGGGATAGTAAGGAAATCCACAGTACTACCTTTTAACTTTCGAAAGGGAGACTATGATAAAATGAGGAAAACAGTTAAGAAAAAACTAAAAGGAGCAGTTGCAAAGGTTAAAGACGTATATCAGGCTTGGCTGTTATTGAAAAATACTATCTTGGAAGCCCAGACCAGCTGTATTCCACGCTTTAAGAAAAGTGGAAGGAAGTCCAAAAAACTGACAGCATGGTCTAAAGGTGAGGTCAGAGAGGCTGTTGCCAAAAAAGCATCTTTCAGGAAATGGAAAAAAGAGCCAAACGACGAAACCTGGAAACAGCACAAGCACTGGCAAGTCAAATGCAAGGCACTGATAAGGCAGGCAAAGGGAGAATTTGAGAAGAAGTTTGCTGCGGAAGCAAAAACGCAAAGTAAAGACCTTTTCAAGTACATTTGTAGCAAAAAAGCTGTGAGAGAGTCAGTTGGTCCATTAGATGATAAAGGTGTTAAAGGAGCACTAAGAGGCAACAAGGCGATAGCGGAGAGACTGAATGAATTCTTTGCTTCAGTCTTTACTGAGGAAGATGTAGGGATGTTACCCATGACTGAAGTGGTATTTAAAGGTGCGGAAGAATTGAAGGAAATATCGATACATCGGGAAGATGTATTACAACTATTAGATAAACTGAAGAGTAGCAAATCACCTGGGCCGGATGGTATACATCCAAGGGTGTTGAAAGAACTGAAATATGAGATTGCAGACCTGCTATTAGTAATCTGTGAACTATCATTAAAATCATCTCTAATACCTGAAGATTGGAGGATCGCCAATGTAACACCAATTTTTAAAAAGGGTTCCAGGGGTGATCCGGGAAACTACAGACAGGTGAGCCTGACATCAGTACCGGGAAAAATGGTAGAAACCATCAAAGAATAAAATTACTCAGCATGTAGATAGTCATGACCTAATGGGAGACAGCCAACATGGCTTTAGACAAGGAAGATCTTGTCTTACTAATCTGTTATGTTTTTTTGAAGGAGTGAATAATCAGGTGGACAAAGGTGAGTCGGTTGATATTGTGTATCTGGACTTTCAGAAAGCCTTTGACAAGGTCCCTCATGAGAGACTTTTGGCAAAACTAAAGAGTCATGGGATAGGAGGCAGTGTACTATTGTGGATCAGGAACTGGTTAAAAGATAGAAAGCAGAGGGTAGGGCTAAATGGCCAATTTTCCCAATGGAGAAAGGTGAATAGTGGTGTACCCCAGGGATCTGTGCTGAGTCCGCTGCTTTTTGACATATTCATAAATGACCTGGAAAGTGGAATAACGAGTGAGGTTATCAAATTTGCAGATGACACAAAACTATTTAAAGTTGTTAAAACCCAAGAGGATTGTGGAAAATTGCAAGAGGATCTTGATAAATTGGAAGACTGGGCATCAAAATGGCAGATGAAATTTAATGTGGACAAGTGCAAAGTTATGCACCTAGGGAAGAACAACCCAAATTATGGTTACACGATGCAAGGTTCCACATTAGGAACCACCACCCAGGAAAAAGATTTAGGCGTCATTGTGGATACCATGTTAAAACCCTCGGCCCAGTGTGCAGCAGCGGCCAAGAGAGCAAATAGGATGCTAGGTATGATAAGGAAAGGAATGGAAAATAAAACAAAAGATATTATAATGCCTCTATATCGTTCCATGCTGAGACCGCACCTTGAATATTGTGTGCAATTCTGGTCGCCGTATCTTAAAAAGGATATAGCGACTTTTGAAAAGGTTCAGAGAAGAGCCACCAAAATGGTAAAGGGGATGGAAGGATACTCCTATGAAGAAAGGCTAAAAAGGTTAGGGCTCTTTAACCTGGAAAAGAGAAGGCTGAGGGGAGATATGATAGAAGTCTATAAATTAATGAACGGAGTGGAACGGGTAAACGTAGATCGATTGTTTACCTTATCAGAATATAGAAAGACTAGGGGACATGCAATGAAGCTACAGGGTAAACTATTTAAGACTAATAAAAGAAAATATTTTTTCACTCAACGTGTAATCAAACTCTGGAATTTGTTACCGGAGGATGTAGTAAAGGCTGTTAGTGTAGCTGGGTTTAAAAAAGGTTTGGACAAGTTCCTGGAGGAAAGGTCCATAAACCATTATTAAAAAGGGACCCAGGATATCAATGCTTGAACCAATACAAGCATTGTGGAACCTGTGTCCCTTGGGGAAGCTGCTAGGTACACATGACCTAGATTGGCCACTGTTGGAAACAGAATACTGGGCATGATGGACCTTGGTCTGACCCAGTATGGCATATCTTATGGTCTTATGAAGATGCCAGGGAGATATCCCCAGGAAAGTGCCACCGTAGAAGGTGGGAATCCTTCCTCCCATGGATCTCTGGCATCCCACCAGGGTTGGTGGGTAGGAGTTGGTTTAGGCTTGAAAGAGATTTTGAAGAACAGCTTGGCCAAAGAAGGCATCCCGACGGGAGGCTTTATCTAGGCAGTAGTGGGCTGTGAAGGTGTGTACCGAAGCCCAGGTGGCTGCTCGACAAATGTCATCGATAGACATAAGAGTGGAGATTAGCCATAGAAGCTGCCATGGCTCTCACATTATGAGCTGTGACATGGTCCTGAAGAGGAAGACCCTTACTCTCATTAGCAAAGGATATGCATTGGGCAATCCATTTAGATAAAGTTCTTTTGGAGACTGGAAGTCCCAAATGACTAGGGTCAAAAGCTATAAAACGTTGTGAGGACTTTCTATGTTGCTGTGTTCTTTGTATGTAAAAGGCCAAGGCCCTTTTACAATCCAAAGTATGAAGGTTTCTTTCTGCATTAGAGGCGTGAGGCCTCGGAAAAAATACAGGACGGTAAATTGATTGATTTAAACGAAAAGGCGAAACCTCCTTTGGCATAAAATGTGGATGAGTTTGAAGAACAACCTTATCATGATGAAACCTATTCTAAGGAGGATCAGCCACTAAAGCTTGCAATTCACTAATGCGACGGGCAGAGGTGATTGCAATTAGGAAGATGACCTTCCAGGTCAAAAATTTAAGGGCTGTAGTGGCTAAAGACCCAAAAAGAGGCTTCATCAGCTGCCCGAGAATTAGATTTAGATCCCATGCCACGGTGGTGGCTTGATGGGAGGTTTAGTTAATAAAAGGTCTCTCATAAATCTTGAGTGGATGAGAGGAAATTAGCTGTCCATTTAGAGGCTTATAAGAAGCTGCAATTGCACTAAGATGGACTCTTTCCGAATTGGTCTTTAAACCAGAATTCGAGGGAGGTCACGTGATGCGTGAGTGAGAGAGGATGTGTCTCGCTCGCTCCGGGGCTGCCTCAGCGATTATTCTGCATTTTCTATAAATCTAACTTCTTAAAAATTCCCTCCCCACCTACTCGGGTGCTCCCGACATTGTGTGAAATTTGGGACGGCCCTTGAAGATCGGTATTGATGCCGCTGCCCGCGCGGAAAGACCGGGAGAAGGTGCCCAGGACTGGGCCTTCGACCTCAGCCATGCCGCAGCCGTCTTCGCCGGGCGCGGAGAGTACAGACTCGGCCTCAGTTGATCTGGCGAAAGAGGTCGTCAAGTTATTGGATCCGAAATTTGATCTTATAATGAATAAGTTGGAAGGCATGGAAGATTCGCTTACCGACTTTGGACACCGCGTGGAGGAGTTGGAGCAGCGCGTGGCCCTGGTTGAAGAAGGCGAGGGGAAACGAGACAAGGAGGCTGCGGAACAGAAGTGGCAGCTGCTAGAGCTTCAACAGAAAGTGGACGATCTCGAAAATCGATCTCAGAGAAACAATCTGAGACTAGTGGGGCTGGGAGAGGAGAAGCACGAGCGTGAGTTGCTGCAATTTCTGGAAGGCTGGCTGCCGGAGGCTTTGGGGGTGGAGGAGCTGCGCAGTCAATTTAAAATTGAGAGAGCGCATAGACTGGGGGCCTGCCGGGAGCCTGGAGGGCGACCTCGGGTGGTGATCTTCTGGGTCCTCAATTTTCAACATAAAGCGCAGATTCTACAGGCGTATCGGAGGAAGGCCAACCTTCACTTGGACAACCGAAAGATCCTGCTTTTCCAAGACTATTCGGCGGCAGTGGCAGCCAAGCGCAGAGAGTTTTCCCCGATATGCGCGGAGCTCTTTAGACGCAATACCAGATTCACCTTAGCTTTCCCAGCAACCTTGCAGGTCTCTGTGCAAGGTTAAACCCGTACATTTGACCAAGTGGCGGCGGCAAAGACCTTTCTGGCGCAACTAGGAGACAAGGGAGCAGCGGATTGATTGACGCTATGCGGACTATGCTATGCATCTTGCTCACAGAAGAGTTCTCTGTGGACTCAGAGAAGGTGGAACGCATGTGATTAGATCATGGGCTTTAGGCCCTAGTCTTGAGTCCGGTAAATCGACAGACTCTTTCCTGGGGGGAGCGCTGGCTGTCGCAGTGTGGAGCGCTCTCTCTAGGACGGGCTCATTTCTTAGTTCATAGTCATTGCCTACCTATAATAGTTTAATTACACGATGTTGATTCTTTGTTGTGCACAGGAATAAGTCGGGTGACTGGTGGAAGGGGGGGGGGGTGGCTGAGGCGGTCCTGCAGCGTCACTTGGGCCTAGGCCTCAGTGCAGTTAACTGAGGACCCTACTTGGTTTGCTTTTATGGGGTAGGGGAGGGGGGAGGGAGGGGGGTGCGGGGAGGAGGATGGTGGGGGGGGGGGGGACTGGCAAGCTGTACTCCGGGAGTGGGGGGGAGTTGGGGGGGATTTGGGTGGGCAGGGGATGGGAGGTAGACTCCAGGGTGGGTCATCTTGGAGGGAAGTAAGGATCCTGGCGGCACAGGGGGAACGTGGGAGACTCGAGGCCTTAGACTTGTGTGGCTTGTGTGGAGCTTTTCATAGCGCGGGGTGGAGGCTGGGCTGCCCTTCGCTCACGTATCTGTTAATCTGCTTTGAAGTATCCGCAGACTTAAGCTATACACTCTGATTTGCGGATTGTAACTTGGAATGTGGGCGGGATAGGTACCCCAGTGAAGCGCACTAAAATTCTGCAGGCCCTGAAGAGGGGAAAAGTGCAGGTTGCCCTGTTGCAGGAGACCCATTTGAGCAAGAAGGAGCATGACAAATTGCAGAGGGACTGGGTTGGAAGGGTCCTGTCAGCGTCCTCCGGGGGCAGGCGGAAGGGGGTGGCAATCTTAATACACAAAAGCTTGTCCTGCGAGGTGCTCGAGCAGGATGGAGACCCCTTGGGCAGATTTTTATTTGTGCATGTCAAACTTCAGGGGGAAGAATTTTTTTATAGGTAACGTCTACGCTCCTAACATCTATGACCATCTGTTCTTTCGACACATCCTGGATAAAGTCCTGGCAGCCCCACAGATCCCCGTAATTCTCGCAGGGGACTTTAATTGCCCGCATGATCCTGCCTTGGACAGGTCCGCTGCGCTCTCCGGGCGTCACTGGTCTGGCAAAGGAGTGGATTATCTGTGTAGATTCGTGGAGAGTTTTGCACCAGGAGAGCAGGGAGTACACACATCTGTCGAGAGCCCACCAAACATGGTCGAGGATAGATTATATTTTGGTGTCGAAGCAATGGTTTGGAAAGGTGATTAAGGTTGAGATAGATCCTATTGTTGTCTCAGATCATGCTATGGTTCGTTTGGACTGGAGGGGAGAACGGAAATTTGGGGGTAGATGGTCGTTCCCTTTATCTTTATGGCGGAAAGAGGAATTTCGGCGGTATGTGGACCACCATTGGGCAGAGTATCTTAACTTTAATGAGGGTACGGCCAGCTCCACGGCTGCGTTCTGGGAGGCGGGAAAAGCCGTTCTCCGTGGCCATATTATAGCGTATGTAACAGCGGAGCGGCGCAGACTCAATGAGGAGCTTCTTCGACTGACTCGGGAGCTTCGCGCGGCAAAGGCTCAAGCGGTGTGCCAATGGGGAGGGGTGGGATTGTACCTTGAGATTCAGAAGCGGCTGAATACTTTGTTGCAGGACCGGGCGATTCAATCCCTGCAGTATTATAGGCACCAATTCTTTCGCTATGGGGATCGATCCGGGAAATTGTTGACGCGGTTGGTGCGGGATAGAGCGGGCCCCCGAGGAGTTACGGTGATTCGGGACAAGCAAGGGCGGAAATATAACCGGGCAACGGACGTGGTACAGGTGATCCGCAGCTTTTATGAAGAGCTCTATACGGCAGACGTGAGCGATGCGGCAGCGATGGCCACATTTTTGGACAGGGTGAAGCTCCCGTCATTGTCAGTAGCGCAGCAAGAGTGGTTGAATCAGCCCATTGGGGGTGAGGAGATACAGCGGGTGATCAGAGCGGGAATCCCTAATAAGGCACCGGGTCCCGACGGGTTCCCGGTGGAATTTTATAAGATGCTGGAGAGGCAGCTGGTTCCGACCTTGGCCGCAGTATATGGCGAAGCTGTAGAGCTTGTTAGCTTTCCCCGTGATATGCGAACGGCCAGTATCATTCTGCTACCAAAGCCGGGGAAGGACCCGGAGGAGGCGGCTTCTTACCGGCCGATTTCCTTGATTAACGTGGATATGAAGCTCCTGGCATCGGTGCTGGCGCAGAGACTTCAGAAGTTCCTCCCGACGCTGGTGGTTCCCCATCAGGCTGGGTTTGTGCGGGGTAGGGAGGCTTGTGTCAATATCAGCAAGATTTTGCTAGGCCTGGAGAAAAGTTTGTTGACCAGTGATCCTGTGATACTGGTCAGTTTGTATTCTGAGAAGGCATTTGATAGAGTGTCGTGGAGTTACATGTTTGCAGCCTTACGGAAGTTTGGTATTACAGGTCCCTTTTTGGAGTGGATACACGCGTTTTATGCCGACCCTCTGGCAGTGGTGGAAGATGGGGGGGGGGGGGGTCGGCATAAAACGCGTGTATCCCTTTTCCTTACATAGGGGCACCCGTCAGGGTTGCCCGCTTTCACCGTTATTGTATGTGCTACAATTAGAACCCCTATTGGTTTCGCTTATCGAGTCTACACAGATCGAAGGCATCACGTGGGAGGGGGGCGCCATAAAGCTTAGTGCGTTTGCGGACGATATGTTGCTCTGTTTGGGTTCTCCGGAGCGCTCGTTGCCAATTGCCCTGCGGGTCATTGAACAATTTGGGCGCTTTTCTGGGCTCCGCATCAATCAGATGAAGTCCATGGTATTAGATGTAGATAGTCGCTCCCGAGGGACTTGGAAAGGTGTGTTTCCGCTCAGCTGGGCGTCGGGGTAAATTCGTTATTTGGGCGTTCAGATCCCTGAGCACCCGCGGCGGCTGTATGAGGTCAATGTGTTGCCTTTGCTCGATTCAACGATAATGAAGCTGCAGAAATGGAGGGATCTCCCTATATCTTTGATGGGTCGAGTAGCCTTAGTGAAAATGATAGAGTGGCCCCCGCTGGTTGTATGTGCTGCGGCAATTGCCGGTGTGGTTACGAAGGAAGGATCTTTTGGTGTTGCATAAACATCTTGGCAAGTTTCTCTGGAAAGATCGACGGGCGAGAATTTCCTTGGCAACGCTCATGCGCCCCGTGGACAACAGCGGTGTGGGTCTGACGTCCCTGCGGAATTACAATCTGTGCTATTTGGCGAGGCGCCTGAGCAACTTGGTTACAGGTTCGGAGGACCGCATTCCGGTCACGTTGATCGACCAGATGTCGGAGAACTGGCATAGGGTATATCTGTTGCACTGTGCTGGGGTGTTGTTGCCGCAGTTCTGGAGGGCATCGCAATATTTGGGAGCGCTCTGGTCGGCTTGAAAGGCCCTCTGTCGTGGGAGAGGTGGCAACTGGGCAGTCAGATTGTCTCCCTTTGATGGGAAATAGAGGTTTTCTGCCAGGGAGGGGGAGGGGGGTGGCGTTGCGTTGGTGCAGGGCAGGTATTGAATATCTGGGACAGATGAGAATGGCAGACGCGGACCACCTAGCTTCTTTTCGAGTGCTGGCTCAGCGCTATCAATTGCCGACGCCGACGTTCTATTTCTATCTGCAGGTTCGTCACTATTTGATTAGTTTGCCAGCTGGTGGCACGGTTCTGGCACAGAGAGGTAGTCTATGGTCATTGATGGCGAAATTGCAGGAGAGTGTGTCTGCGCGGCTTCTGAGAGGGGAGATCTTTCCTGAGGGGGTTGGGCACATTTGTCCCCGTTAGTGGTGCGGTGGCAGAAAGACGGGGTGGTGGAAATTACCATGGAGCTCCTGGGTCGAGCTTTCCAGAGAGTGCGGGGGGTTTCAGAGGCTATGCGTTATCGGGAGATGCAATATAAACTGCTGTGGCGAGCCTATCTTGCTGAGGTCGGGGCTGTGAGGATGGGCCTCTTGAAGACAGATGTGTGTGGCCTGTGTAGGAGTGAGAGGGGATCACTATATCACCGCTTTTGGTCCTGCTCGGTAATCCAGTCCTATTGGGGGGAGATCTGGGAGTCCCTTGTTTCATGGACGGGAACCAGGATTGAGGAGTGGTCTAGTGGTTAGGACAAGGTACTTCAGGCCGGAGGGCCGGGGGTTCAAGTCCCACCTGGGGACAGCAATCTCAGGCCGGAGGGACTGGGATTCCTAGTCCTATAGGCACTCCTTGTGGTCTTGGGCAAGCCACTTAACCCTCCATTGCCCATGTTCCCTGTAAGTATTAGCGTATGTGTCTCATATCCCCTCGTGTTAAATGTATCCCCCAATTGACCGCTTTGACCCGGTGAAAAGTGGGATATAAATACAGCTAAATAAATAAATAAAATAAAATTTGGTGTCTCTTCCAGCTCTCCTACCCGGGCATTGAGGGGACAAGGTCACTACGACTTTTCTATGAGAAGAGTTTTTTAGTAGCCAAGCAATGTATTCTGCGGCGCTGGCTGTCGGGGGCGCGTCCCTCACCCTTGGAATGGGAGCACCAGCTCCGGGATGTCATGCAATTGGAGCGTAGAACGGCCCAATTGATTGGGAGGAAGGCATGGGAACAGCATCTCTCCGTTTGGGAACCCATGAGGGGGGTCCCTGGGGTCTCCACTGTGAGGGAGGGCGCGGAAGGGCGTGTAGACCAATCGTAGAGGTCTCCTTAGTGGTGCAGTCAGTTGAGGGGGTAGTGGACTTTGCGAGGGTGGTCTGGGTAGCAGTTGCGTAATCCCTGGAGGGGGAGGGTAGGTGGTTGGGTAGGGACTGGGGAGGGGGTGGGGTGGGGATGGGGGGTTGGAGGGGAGGGGCGAGGAAGGTTTGGTGTATTGATACTATTCCTAGCTCGCACTATGATGTACTTAGTGCCTTGTTTGTAAGTGGGGCTGTCATGTCCCAGATGGCTGTTTTGCGGGGCTTTGTATATTATTCTTTCTTGCTCTACTATTGTTAATAAAAATGATTTTTTCTAAACCAGAATTCGATAAGTGAAGGAGATACTCTAGTATCGATTCAAAGGGTATGACCAGGGGGTTTAATCCCCTCTTGGAGCACCATATAGTAAAACGTTTCCACTTGAAGGCATAAGATCTTCTTGTGGAAAGTTTCCTATAAGCCTGAAAGATATCTTTTACCTGCTCGGACAGGTTGAAATCCTGGAGGTCTAAACCTTCAGCAAGCAGGCCGTGAGGTGCAGGGACTGGGGATTCGGGTGCCATAGCGTCCCGTTCTCCTAGGAAAGGAGATATGGAGCATGCCCCAACTCCAGAGGTGCCGCTTGAGAGAGATGCAGAAGCAGGGAATACCATGTTTGGCATGGCCACCGTGGTGCTACGAGAATCACGCGACGCCTGTCTCTCTGAAGCTTGAAGAGTGTTTTGGGGTTGAGGGGAATGGGTGGGAAGGCATAAAGGAAGTCCTGATCCCAGTGAAGGAGGAAGGCATCCCTTGCCTGACATTTGTGAGGCGGAATCCTGGAACAGAACCGGGGAAGTTTGGCATTCAGTGGACTTGCAAAGAGGTCTATGTCTGGAGAGCCCCAGAGATGAAATATCTTTGCCACCTGGTCTAGGTGGAGTGACCACTCGTGAGGCAGCAGTACTTGACTGAGTTTGTCTGCCCAAAGGTTTTGAATGCCTCGAAGATATACCACTAGAAGGTGAATTTGATGCTCTCTGGCGAGGGCCCATAGTCGTAAAGCTTCGTTGCATATTGACAGAGAGCCCGTTCCTGCCCTGCTTGTTCACATAGAACATGGCTACCTGATTGTCCATCTGGACTAGGACTGTCTTGTAGCTGAGCTGGGCGTGGAACACTCAAAGAGCTAAATAAATTGCTCTCAATTCCAGGAGGTTTTTGTGTAAACCAACCTCCTGTGGAGTCCAGGTGCCCTGGGTAGAGAGATGATTCAGGTGTGCTCCCCAACCCACCTGTGATGCATCTGTTGTTAGGGAGGCCTGAAAGAGGGGTTGATGGAAAGGAGACCCCACTGTCAGATTTTTTAGTGATTGCCACCATTGGAGGGACAAAATTAGTCGTTGAGAGATTGTTATTTTGTCCGACAAATGTCCCGTGGCCTGTCCCCACTGTGTGGAGAGGGTCCACTGAGCTGCTCGCATGTGGAGGTGAGCATATGGGACTACATGAACTGTGGATGCCATGTGTCGCAGTAACTGCAGTAGCTCTCGGGCAGTGAGGGAGGATTTGCCTGCTGCTTGGGGAGCTAGTTGCATTATTGTTCATTCCCTGTTGAATCCAAGTTTTTAATCCCTTGTTTAATGTAAACTCTATGTGGCACACCCACATAGTAATATGTTGTTTATTGTAAACCGCACTGATATTGTAATAGCGCGGTATATAAGAAAAGTTAAATAAATAAATAAATATTATGCAAAGACACCGGGCTTCTGAAAGGAAAGCCCTTGCCTGTCTGGTATCCAGACAGGCTCCTATAAATTCTAGGCATTGGGAAGGAACTAGTTGAGATTTCGGGAAGTTTATTACCAATCCCAAGTATTGGAGGATTCGCATTGTATGGGACAGCGCAGTGCTGGCCTCTGCAACTGTAGGGGCTCGAATGAGCCAGTCACCTAAGTAAGGGAAGATGAAAATCCCCAGAGTTCGTAGAAAGGCAGCTACTACTGCCATGCATTTTGTGAATACCCTTGGTGCTGAAGCCAGACCAAAAGGAAGAACCCTGTACTGGTAATGTCTTCCCCTGAAAAGGAAACGTAAAAATTTCCTGTAATCTGGATGGATGAGAATGTGAGTGTATGCATTTTTTAAGTCTAGAGAGCAAAGCCAGTCCTGGCTTTGAAGGTATGGCAGAAGAGTTCCTAGAGAAATAATTTTGAATTTCTCTCGAAACAGATATTTGTTCAATTCTCTGAGGTCCAGAATGAGTCTGTGTCATCCTGTTTTCTTTGGAATAAGAAAATAGGGGGATTAGAGCCCTGCACCCTGTTGAAGAATGGGTACTTCCTCTATTACCCCTTGGGCAAGAAGTGTGGAGAACTCGTGATCTAGCAGATTGTCTGCAGAGGTTTGTGAATTGAATTGCTTTAGAATTGTAGGAGGGGGCATGCTGTGAAAATGAAGCTTGTACCCCTCTCCTACAATGGACAAAGTCCAATCTTCTGCTGTTATCTGATGCCATCTGTTGACAAAGTGGCATAACCTGCCGGGAATACTGGGGGGTTGGGGACCCCTCAGAGGCAGGAAGGCAAAGCTCTCTAGGCAGGAAGGCAAAGCTCTCTAGGAAGGAGTCAAAGCCCTTGAGGGGGCTGAACCTGGAGAGCTGGTTGGGCTCTCGGGGCTTTTGGCTTCTTTTGCTGTCTAGTTTGTCCCTTTTGGGCAACCTGATCTGGAGTTTGACTCTGGTGGGTATAGGAAGGATAAAATTTTCTCTTTTTGCTAAAAGAGTGTTTTTTATAAGGCAAAATAAGGAATTTGGCTGGAGTGGCTGTAGACTTTGACAATCTAAGGTAGAATTGTCAGCATCTAACTCGTTAGCCTTCTCCTGCCAGTTCTTGCCAAAGAGATTCTCCTCCGAGCAAGGAATGTTGCCTAACCTGTCCTGTACCCAAGTCTGATGCCTGTAGCCAGACAATACGTCGTGCGCCAATGGCAATAGCAGAAGTTATGCTGATGCATTCGAAGCAGTCAAAGGCTGCACGATTGACAAACTTGGAGACATCCTGAGCATGCTTAACTAGAGCAAGAAAATCTTGTCTCTTATCATCTGGGAGAAATGGGCTCGTAAGTTCCAAGTCTCCAGTAACTTCCTTGAGGAACATTCCCATATATAGGATATATGAACTGATCCTAGCTGAAAGCATAGAAGCATGAGAAGTCCTGCATCCAAAAGCATCCAGAGTCCTGCATTCACGACCTGGAGGATTGGACGCATGCCTCTTTGTACTTTTCATCCTACGCATGGCTGATTCCACTACCATTGAATGGTGTGGCAGCTGAGTTTTCTGAAATCCACGACATGGCGGAAATCGATACATAGTATCAAGTCTCCTAAAGTGAGGTGAAGTAGTCAGAGGTGTCTCCCACATTCTGAGCATCAAGCTATGCAGAATTTCATGGAGAGGCAGAGTGTCTGCCTCCTTAGGAGCTTTAGGATATTGGAAAATTTCCAATTACTTTGCTCTGGTTCGTCTTCAGGAGCTACTGTGATTGAAAGACCCTTGGCCAAATCACGGATGAAATCCTGAAATGACATATCCTCTGGAGGTGACATTCTGCATTGGGGAGAAGAGCTGCGATGCTGTGCTCGATAGCGAGGAACCTCTGGTCTATCGATGCTGCCGATGCCTGGGTGTCGGTACCAGTAAGGACGTCCAGAACCCCTGAGCATGGCACAGGTAGTTCTTGCGAGGTTGAGGCCTCGAGAACATCCTGAAGCCCCATCGATGCTTTTTGGAAGCTGAAGCCTCCCGCCGGGGCTGTTTTGCCGGTGTGGATCCCTCAAAGGCAATGCCAATGGCCTCTCGATGCTTAGCAGGAGAACTACCCTTTGAGGACAGGCTTTTATGTTTAGCTACCTGAGATCCATGGGAGGAAGAAGAGGCCCTTGACGATGTCGATGCATTGTATCTGACTTCTGAAGAAAAGAGGGTACCAAGCTTTGCAACCCGGTTCTGTCTTCCTCTTTTAGTCATCCCCATGCAGGAGAGACATTCAGTTGGAGAATGTTCAGGTCCTAAACATTTCAGACACCAATCATGGCTGTCAGTGACGGAAATGGTACCACCACACTTAGTACATTTTTTAAAACCACTAGTTGGCTTTTCCATGATTTAGGAATATGGGGCCTAATGCCCAAAACGGCGCCTAGCACCAAAGAGAAACGTTTCTGAAAAGTAACAGTCTAAAGTCTAAGGTTGTTGTTTTTTTATGAAAAGAAAAGAACCGGCGCTACCAGTAGGCATCGTGCAGTTGGTAACGCGACCACAAAAAAAGAAATTTAAAGACGTAATTTTCTGCGGTGACAGGGAATAGATCCTGTCGGCTCCGCGAAAATGAAGAACTGAAGAGGGACAGTTGGAAATGCGGAAAGGCAGCACGCATGTGCTGAGGGATGCTCCCAAAAGCATTCCTATTGGACGCTGGGGAGAGTTCCCTCGCAGGCTCCGTCGGTACTGACGATACCCATATGTGAGGACTACATTCCTGCTTGTTCCTGGAGATCATGGCTACTTGATTGTTCGTTTGAACTAGGACTGTCTTGTAGCTGAGCTGGGTGTGGAATACTCGAAGAGCAAGGACGATTGCTCTGAGTTCCAGGAGATTGATGTGTAGATAGGCCTCCTATGGAGTCCAGGTACCCTGGGTAGAGAGGCTTTGCAGGTGGGCTCCCCAACCCACCTGTGAAGCATCTGTTAGAGTTGCTTGGGGTGGGGGTTGCTGAAAAGGAGACCCCACCAAAAGGTTTTGGGGTGACTACCACCATTGGAGGGACAAAATAAGTCGATCCGAGTTTGCTGTTTTGTCTCACAGGCAACCTGACGTCTGAGTCCACTGAGTGGATAAAGTCCACTGGGCTGCCCTCATATGGAGGCGAGCATAAGGAACCACACGTACGCTGGATGCCATGTGGCCTAGCAATTGTAACATTTCCCGAGCAGTGAGGTGAGGTTTTAACACTGCTTGGGAAGCTAACTGCACAATGCGAAGGCAGCGGGGCTGTGGAAGGTAGGCCCTTGTCTATCTGGTATCCAGCAGAGCTCCTACAAACTCTAGGGACTGAGTGGGAGCAAGGTTGGATTTTGGGAAGTTTATGACAAGTCCCAAATACTGAAGGATGCGCATTGTGTGAGAGAGAGCAACCCTGGCCTCTGGCTCTGAAGGGGCTTGAATGAGCCAGTCGTCTAAGTAAGGGAAGACGAATATTCCTAGGGTGGGGAGAAATGCTACCACCACAGCCATGCATTTTGTGAACACCCTTGGTGCAGAGGCCAGGCCAAAAGGAAGAACCCTGTATTGGTAGTGCTTCCCTTGACAAAGAAAGTGAAGGAACCTTTGGTGAGTTGGATGGATGAGAACATGAGTGTACGCATCCTTGAGATCTAGAGAACAAAGCCAATTCTGACTTTGAAGGTATGGCAGCAGAGTTCCTAGATAAATCATTTTGAATTTCTCTTTGAACAGGAATTTGTTCAATTCTCTGAGGTCTAAGATGGGTCTGTGTCCTCCTGTTCTCTTTGGAATAAGGAAACAGGGGGAGTAAAACCCTGTACCCCGTTGGGGAATGGGTACCTCTTCTATTGCCCCTTGGGCAAGAAGCACATTGACCTCTTGACCTAACTGGTCGTTGAGAGAGGTCTGAGAATTGAACTGTCTTACGATTGTAGGAGGGGGCATGCTGAGGAAATGAAGCTTGTACCCCTCTCTTACAATAGACAGAGTCCAATTTTCTGCTGTTATGTGACCCCATCTGGGGGCAAAATGACATAACCTTCCTGGGATGGTGGAGGGTTCTGGGTCATTCAGGGCCAGGAAGGCAAAGTTCTCTAGACAGGAGTCAAAGCCCCTGTGAAGGATGAATCTGCTGAGCCGGTTGAGGCTTAGTTGCTTTTGTCTTTCTTCGTCTAGGTTGTTGCTGCTGTCCCTTTTGGGCAGACTGACCTAAGCGATGCCCCTGTTGGGTATAGGAGGGATAAAACTTCTTATTCTTACTGAAAAATGGTTTCTTTGAGGATTTTTTCCTCGCAGGATCAGCTGTAGATTTAGACAATCTATCCAAAGTGATATTGTCAGCATCTATCTCATTAGCTTTTTCCTGCCAAAGAGATTCTCTCTCTCCTGTGCAAGGAATATTCCCTAATTTGTCCTGTACCCAAATTTCCAAGTCAGATGCCTGGAGCTAGGCAATCCTACCTGCACCTATGGCAATAGCAGAGGTTCTGCTTATGCACTCAAAGCAGTCAAAGGCTGCACGATTCACAAACTTGGAAACATCCTGACCATGTTGGACAAGGACAAGGTAATCTTGCCTCTTATCATCATCAGGAAGGAGAGGGCTCATAAGCTCTAAATCTCCTGTGACCTCCTTAAGGAACATTCCCATATATAAGATATAGGAACTGATCCTAGCAGAAAGCATGGAAGCCTGGAAGGTTCGAAGTCCAAAGGCGTCAAGAGTCCTACACTCACATCCTGGAGGATTAGATGCATGCCTTTTTGCACTCTTTATCCT
The DNA here is from genome assembly GCA_033557465.1 of Ichthyophis bannanicus. Taxonomy (NCBI): domain Eukaryota; kingdom Metazoa; phylum Chordata; class Amphibia; order Gymnophiona; family Ichthyophiidae; genus Ichthyophis; species Ichthyophis bannanicus. The sequence goes on from CM066032.1 coordinate 1,532,326,594, forward strand.
TCTCATAGCTGATTCCACCACCATGGAATGGTGTGGTAACTGAGTCTTCTGAAACCCAGGACAAGGAGGAACTCGATACATGGTGTCGAGTCTTCGAGAGTGAGGAGATGTGCTTAGAGGTGTTTCCCACATACTTAACATGAGATCATGCAAGATCTCATGAATAGGTAAGGTAGCTGCCTCCTTGGGAGCTTTAGGGTATTGCAGGATTTCTAATTCCTTTGCCCTAGGCTCTTTTTCAGGAGCCACTGTGATGGAAAGATCTCGGGCCACATCTCGGATAAAATCCTGAAAGGACATATCCTCTGGTGGAGACATCCTACGCTGAGGAGAAGAGGAATCCTCAGGAAGAAGTACTCTGGTATCGGCAGAGATTTCAGAGTCTTCAGACGCCTCCGAGGATTCGAACTATCTCTGATCCGGGTGATCGTGCAAGGCACAGTACCGGTACTGATTGAAGTCGGCATCGGAGTGGTCCGGTACAGACTTGTCGATGCCGGATAGACACACATGACTCGGCCCCGGTAAAATACCTGCCGATGTAGATGCAGTCAGTGCCGGTACCGGTTGAATTGTCTGAAGCGGTTTCAGGGGTATCGAGGCTGTGAGAAGAGCCGCCAGACTGCGCTCAATAGCCAAGAATCTCTGGTCTATCGATGCTGCCAATGCTTGGATATCGGTATCGGATGAAGCAGCCAGTACCTCAGAGCATGGCACCAGTAGTTCTGCTGAGGTTGAAGCCTCGAGAACATCCTGGAGCCCCGTTAGTGCTTTGGAAGCTGAAGCCTCCAGCTGGGGCAATTTTGCCGGTGAAAGTCCCTCAAGGGCAACGCCAGAGGCATCTCGCTGTCTAGAAGGAGATCTACCCTTTGAGGACCGGCTAGATTTATGTTTAATTACCTGAGATCCATGGGAGGAAGACAAAGCCCTGTAAGACGTCGATGCCACGGAGGCTGCATCAGAGGGAAAAAGGATACTAAGTTTAGCAGCTCGGTTCTGCCGGCCCCTTTTTGACATCATCCCACAGGCAACACACTCGGAGATAGAGCGGTCAGGACCTAAACATTTGAGGCAACACTCATGGGTGTCGGTGATGGAGATGTACCACCACACTTAGAACACTTTTTAAAACCCGAAGAGGGTTTTTCTATTCTGAAGAAAAGGTTGGGCCTAGTGCCCAAAATGGCGCGTGGCACCTGAAGAGAAAAATTACTGGAAAGACTCCAGAAGAAAGTTTTTTGTTTTTTTTAAGAAAAGAAAGAAGAACCGGGGGTATCGGTGTAGCGTTGAGGGAAGGCAGACGCGACCACAAAAAAGAAGAATAGAAGGGATGACAGGATGTGCGACCTGTCGGCTCCGCAGAAAACGAAGAACTGGAGAGGAACAGTTGGGAAAGACAGGAAGGCAGCATGCAGGCGCTGTGGGATGCTCCCAAAAGCTTTCCTATTGGATGCTGGGGAGCGTTCCCGCGCAGGCTCCGTCGGTTCCGACGATACCCATACATGAAGACTACATTCCTGCTTGTTCCTGGAGACTGCAGCTGTTCTCCCACTCCACCTCTCTTCACAACCATGATTTTAGCCATGAATATGAATATGAATAAGACTGATCTATTCTGTGTCATCCATCTCACAATCTGCAAATATTTAAAGGTTAAATCCAGTCTTAGGTTCTAGGTGAAAATTCTTGATTAAGAAAGAATGCAGCATATGAATTATTTAGGTTATGCATGTGCCATTTTCTGCACATTATTTCAGTAAATGGCTCAATAGACTGAAGCTGTAATGTGTATCAACTTTAGGTCACATTTTTCAATATAATATAGTCCAGTTACAGAAGCACCACTTAAAAAAATAATATCTAGGTCTTGCATAAAAATATGCATCTATAGCCAATCATTTCCTGGTGGTAAACATTACTGCTAGATTTCATGGGTTGTCTGCAGTTTAAAAATTTTTTTTCAGAATTTACTAATTTAGGGGCGGTCATCTACTAACAGAGCACGTTAACGGCATTAACACATGTTATTTGCCACAGGACCCATTTTATGTAATAGGCTCCGCAGCAAATAAATATGCTAGCTGTGTTAAGCATGCACGGTTAGCAAATGACTCGGTTAGTGAACAGTGCTGAAATTTTGGAGATCCTGCAGGTAAACTGCATGTATCCCTTTGAAAATGCAGCCAGCAAGCACAACACTGGTACATTTGTACTTGCAGGGAAGCGGCTGCTGACTATGTACATAAAAGTACATATGGAGATCTCAAGACAAACAAAACCCATCCAGAGCCTTCATTCCTCTACCTATATCTGCCCTTTTTACTTACACCTAAGGAAGTGTGTACTTGAATCCACATACGAAGAGGAATGGAGGAGAAGAGACAGATAATCAAACCATGCTTTAAAAACGGTAAACACAAATTCCATGTAATAAAAAAAGACAAAAAACTTTTGACTGTACTCTTAATACCGTATTTACTCGAATGTAATGCGCTCCTTTTCTGGCCAAAAAGAGGCTCTAAACTAAAGGTGCGCATTACATTCGAGGGCGCCTTACATTCGGAGGCAAACACTGCTCTCTAGAAACAGAAACATGATGACAGAAAAAGACCACATGGCCTATCTAGTCTGTCCTTCCATAACAACAACTACAACAGTCCACTTTTTACCTTTAGAGATCCTCTGTGTTGGTCCCATGCTTTTTGAATTCAGTTACTGTCCTCATCTCTACCACCTCCACTGGGAGACTATTCCATGGATCCACTACTCTTTCCGTAAAGAAATATTTCCGCATATCACTCCTGAATCTATCTTCCTTCACCCTCATCCCATGTCCCCTCGTAGCAGAACTTGCTTTCAATTGAAAGAGGCTCTCTCCCTGAACATTTATGCCACGGAGGTATTTAAACATCTCAATCATATCACCTCTATCCCGCCTTTCCTCTAAGGTGTACATATTAAGATCCTTAAGTCTGTCCTCATATGCTTTATAATGAAGCCCACTAATCATTTTAGTAGCCACCCTCTGCACCGACTCCATCCTGTTCACATCCTTTTGAAGGTGCGGTCTCCATACGCCAAATGAGGTCGCACCAAAGACTTATACAGAGGCATTATCACCTCCTTTTTTCTGCTAGCCATTCCTCTCCATATGCACCCAAGCATCCTTCTAGCTTTTGCCGTTGCCTTTTCTACCTGTTTAGCTACTTTAAGATCATCAGACACAACCACACCTAGGTCCCGCTCTTCTTTAGTGGACAAAAGTACTTCACCTCCTATACTGTATTGCTCCCATGGACTGCTGCAGCCCAAATGCATGACCTTACATTTTTTAACATTAAATCCCAGCTGCCAAATTCTAGACCATTCTTCAAGCTTAGCTAGATCCCTCCTCATGTTATCTACACCTTCCTGGGTGTCTACTCTATTGCAGATTTTGGTATCATCTGCAAAGAGGCAAACCTTACCCGACAGCCCTTCCGCTATATCACTAACAAAGATGTTAAAAAGAATCGGACCAAGGACAGATCCCTGGGGCACACCACTGTTAACATCCTTCTCCTCAGAGTGAGCTCCATTTACTTGTACTCTTTGTCGCCTCCCACCCAACCAATTTCTAACCCAAACAGTAACTTTAGGGTCCATCCCTAGGGTGCTCAGTTTGTTTATAAGTCGCCTGTGAGGAACAGTGTCAAAGACTACTGAAATCTAAATACACCACATCTAGAGCTCTCCCTCGGTCCAACTCCCTGGTCACCCAGTCAAAGAAATCAATCAGATTTGTCTGACAAGACCTGCCTCTGGTGAATCCATGCTGCCTCGGATCCTGTAATCCGCTGGACTCCAGAAACCTCACTATTTTCCCTTTCAGCAGCGTTTCCAATAATTTACTCACCACCAAAGTTAAACTAACCGGCCTGTAGTTTTCAACCTCATCCTTACTTCCGCTTTTGTGTAAAGGCACCACATGAGCCTCTCTCCAGTCCTTTGGCACCACTCCCGACTCCAACGAGGCACTGAAAAGGTCAGTCAGTGGAGTTGCTAGAACGTCCCCAAGTTCCCTCAGTATTCTAGGGTGTATCCCATCCGGTCCCATCGCTTTGTCTACTTTAAGTTGAGCTAGTTTCTCACGAACAGTCTGGTTCTTCATCTGTGAACACAGAACAAAAATATTTGTTAAGCAATTCCGCTTTATCCTTATCAGCTTCTACATATTCCCCCCCTACACCCTTGAGTCTGACAATACCACTTTTGCCCTTCCTCTTCTCACTAATATATCTGAAAAATGTCTTATCCCCCCATTTTATTGCATTGGCTATTTCCTCTTCCTTTTGAATCTTTGGCTTCTTGACTACTTTGCTAGCTTCTCTAAGTTTTTCCAAATACAGATGCCTGTCTTCCTCTCTCTGTGATCTCTTGTATTTCATGAAGGCCTCCCTCTTTTTCTTCACTTTTTCAGCTACTTCCTTAGAAAACCATAGCGGTCTCCTTTTCCTTTTGCCTTTATATACCATTTTAACAAAAAGATTGGTTGCCCTTAAAATATCCCCTTTCAGTTTTGCCCACTGTTTTTCTACATCCCCCAGCTGTTCCCATCCAACTAACGACTCCCTGAGGTATTGGCCCATCTTCGCAAAGTTAGTCTTCCTAAAGTCTAAGATCCTCACCTTGGAATGGATTCGAACAGCCCTAGTCCTAATACTGAACCACACCATCTGGTGGATCACTGGATGCAAAATGATCTCCCACTACAACATCAGAAACACTTTCACCATTGGTAAGCACCAAGTCCAGTATGGTCCCTTCACGTGTGCGGTCTGTTACCAATTGCCTGAATAGTTCTCCCTGTAGAGAATCCAGGATCTCCTAGATGATACTGCAGCAGGAATGTGCCAATCAACATCTGGCATATTGAAATCTCCTATCAGTAGCACTTCCCCTTTCCTAGCAATGCTGTGTATGTCTTCAATTAACTCTCTGTCCACCTCTTCCTCTTGTGAGGGAGGTCTGTATATCACACCAATGCAAATAGATTTCTCTTTCCCTCTTTCTAGTTTAACCCACAATGCCTCCTCTCTCCCTTTTAAGCTCTGTAATTCCAAAGCTTTAATAGTAGTTTTTACATATAGTGCCACTCCTCCTCCCCTTCTTCCTACCCTGTCCTTTCTGAATAAAGTATAGCCAGGTATAGTTACATCCCAGTCATGGTTTTCTGTGAACCATGTTTCTGTAACTGCCACTAAATCCAAGTCAGCCACTCCCACCAAAGCTTCAACATCAGGGATCTTATTTCCCATGCTACGGGCATTTATACACACTCTTCTTCCTCCTTCTTGTACTCTCGATCGGTGCCCGGCCCTTGAAAAGCCGTTTTTTTGCTCTGGCCGCGAGATTGGGAGCGGCCAGAGCAAAAAAACGGCTTTTCTCCCGCAGTCCATGAACGCGATCCTCCGTGCAGCCGCTGCTTCTGTTTTTCACAGAGCAGCGGCTGCAATAAAGTTAAGTTGAAGAGGAAAAGAAACCTGTGAGAAGCCCTCCGGTCGTCCTAGGAAACTCCTTCTGCAGCGCCTCAGGAAGTGATGACAGAGGGGTGGCCAGCAGCACTAAGGGGGAGAGGGGGTGAAGCAGCACTAAAGGGGGGGGGGGGTGCGCACTACAATCGCCAGCAAACATTTTTTTCAATTTGAAGCCTTTCAAAATAAGGGTGTGCATTAGATTCGATGGCGCATTAGACTCAAGTAAATACGGTATGTTAATAAGTTTAAGTTAATCTGAGTATAGGTGTTCACAAGATCATCTCTTTTGGGAACAATTACAAGACCTATAAAATAATATTTGAGGTTTCTCGAGTGCAGGAGGACCATGCAGGAAGATTGCCCGGATTGAAGAGGATCTATCACAGCTTCGTGCTTTCTGTGCAGCCCATATTAAAGACAGAACTGTGCTTGCAAGGACGACAGACTATCTGGACAACAAAGTTTGTAGAAATAATTTACGTTTACTTATTTATTTATTTATTTATTTAACAGTTTTTATATACCGACTTTCTACAATTCAAGTCGGTTTACAGGTAACATAACAGACAGTATATTTCAACTGAGTACATTGTAACAATAATATCAATCAATTAAGTACATTGTAACAAAGAAGATCAAAGTATAATAAGATTAACAAGCAAGCTACCCTTTGTGAAGGTTTAAAAATATTTACATGGAGGCTTAACATGTTATTTACATGGAGGAGTATATAGGGGGGGGGAAGTGTTCCTGGAAAAGATGGGTTTTCAGTTTCTTCCTGAATTCAGGGTGATTGGTGCAGTTCCTTAATTCGTGTGGTAAGGCATTCCAGATGGAGGGGACGTAAAGGAAGAATGCACGATTGCAGGCGGATTGGTTACAGGTTATCTTGGATGAAGGGATGGATAGAAGGTTTTTGGTGATGGTGCGGCGTGTTCTTTTGTTGTTGGAATTGGATAAGAGTGATGAGAGGCAGGGGGCTGACTGATTAGAATGATTTTGTGGATGAGGGTGATTGCTTTGAATTTGGCTCTGGATTGTATGGGTAGCCAATGTAGGTCATAGAGGATTGGCATTATGTGTGATCGTCTAGGGTTATTTGTAATGAGTCGAGCTATTGTGTTTTGTGCCATTTGGATGGGGTGTAGGCTGTTCTTGGGGAGGCCGTGGTAAATGAGGTTGCAGTAGTCAAGGGTAGGAATGGTGAGGGCCTGGCAGACAGTGCGAAAGAAGTCAGGGTTTAGGAGAGGCTGGAGGTTCCTAAGGGTGCGTAGTTTTGTATATATTGTGCTAGAAGTTTTCTTTATCTGTTCATGGAATGTGAGGTTCTGGTCAAGGATGAGACCGAGATATTTCACTTGATTTTTAATGGTGAGGGTGAAATCTCCAAGTGTAAGTGTTGTAGGTGGCGTGTAGGAGGCGTTGGTAAATACTTGGAGGGCTTCAGTTTTAGACTGGTTAATTAAAAGGTTGTGATTTGAAAGCCAGGTCTTCAGGTTTGCGATGCATTCAATAAGGTTTGAGAAATTGGGGTTTGTTAAGTTGAAAGGGGTGAAGCACATAATGTCATCTGCGTATAATTGGTAATGAATTCCATATTTTTGAAAGATCTTGCAGACTGGTTGAAGGAATATGTTAAAAAGGAGCGCAGATAAGCTGGATCCTTGGGGGACTCCCTGTTTTAGGTTGAATGGGAGGGATATATCGTTCCCTATACGAACCTGTTGGGTCCTGTTTTCTAGGTAGGAGTGGAACCATTTTAGTGTTGTATTCCTCAGTCCTATTTAATTTAATTTTCTTAAGTCTCCTATTCTGTCTGCTTTTGAGATGGTACGCAAATATTTCCAGGAGGTACTTAAATTGCCCTCTGAAGATTTGCCCCCTCTCATTCGTGCCCAGTACCTGTCTTTAAGCTCTAGTTCTCGGAGGCGGACTCTGTCCGGTCTCCTGGAGAGCTCTCTCAAGGTAATTACAGAGCGAACTACCCTACTTTCCTTGGAACCTGATAAATCATTAATTCTTAGGTCATACTATAGGAATTTCAATGAGCAGTTTTTGGGTTCATTTGTCCACATTTTTCCTGATTTATTACGTTTTACCCAGCAAAGGAGAAAGGAATTCCTGGGCCTTTGGCCTAGGGTGCTTTCCCTTGGGAGCACATTTGTTTTGAGATTTCCTTCTCGTTGTATAATTTCCTATCTTGTAATGTAGCATCTCATATGGTTAACGTGCAAGGCTCCCGCTCCCCCCCCCCCTCACCCGTTTGGGTGTATTTTCTGTATGTTTGATTTAGGGGATGGTCCCTCAAGGTCAGTTGATTATTTCCTGTTGCCTCAATTCCCTTTTTATTTATGAGCTAACTTGGGAGTTAAGAGTATGTTATGAATTTGTTTATGTTAAATTTCTTTGTGTTTTTTTGATCACATTGTATCTCCAATATGTCTATGATAATATGTTCCTTGATGGATCTATATTGAAAATTGAATAAATGGTTATATATTTAAAATAGTATTTGGCTATGTACTAGCAAATAAAAGCAGATACAGCGTACTCACCTGTAACAGGTTTTCTCCAGGGACAACAGGAATCAATCCTTACATATGGGCAACGTCAGCATATGTGGAGCATCTCCACAGCTTTCAAAGAAAACCTTTGGGAGATGTCACCACACATGCGTGGTCCCCTTCCCGCCCAAGGCTGCCATCTTGCTTAGTCAGATGACATAGCTAAATCTGACAAAAGAAGATGGCCAAAAACTGATCATCAACTCCAAGGGGAGGAGGGAGGGTTGTGAGGACCGATTCCTGCTGTCCCTGGAGAACACCTGTTGCAGGTGAGTAACTACACTTTCTCCAGGAACAAGCAGGAAGTCAGTCCTCACATATAGGACTCCCTAGCTACAGGCTACCGAGAACCTGTAGAGAAAAAACACAACCCAGCCGTGAGCAGCCGCAGGCGAATCTGAAGACAGACTCTGAGGACTCTGTGGGTGTCCAGGGAGAACCATGGTTCCAGTAGTTTGAACAAGACGGGTTGGGGGACAGGAGTTGCTTAAACACCAAACAGATCCTGGAAGACGGCCTGGTAGAAGGCACTATCTCGTCAGGACTCCCTCTCCAGACAGTAATGAGCTGCAAAAGTGTGAACGGAGAAACAGGTGGCAACCTGGCAAATGTCTGCCATAGGGAAAGAGCTTAGGCTCGCAACAGAGGTTGACATAGCCCTGACATTGTGTGCCGTGACCCGGAGCTCTAACGGCAGCCCAGTCTGGTTGTGGGCAAAAGCGATGCAGTCCACCACCAAGATGGACAGAGTCCCTTGGTGACAGCCTCCCCCAACCAATCACAACCCCCACCTTCCAGGTCAGGTAGTGCAGAAGGCAGGTAGCCAAGGGCGCGAAAGGCGGCTTGGTAAGCTGCGCTAGAACCACACTGAGATCCCATTCCGCCAGGGGCGGATGGATAGGGGGCTTAGAGAGCAGTAAGCCCCGCATGAATCGAGTAACCAGGGGCTGCATGGAAAGAGACTTGCCCTCTATGGAGTGATGGTTTGCGGAGAGGGCACACAGGTGCACCCAGAGGGAATTAAACTTAAGCCTGGACTGCGAGAGGTGGAGCAAGTATTGCAGCACCGTGAGTACTGGACAGGAGAAGAATGGGTTTGCCTGGTGCTCCGTGCACCACAAGGAGAATCTGCACTACTTGAAGGCGTAGGCCTGACTCGTGGAGTCCTTACAAGAGGCCACAAGGATTTCCTCTACCTCCTTAAGGAGATTGGGGGGTGCTAAAGCGACCCATTCAGGAGCCATGCTGAGAGAGACAAGGATCCCAGGTTGGGGTGGAAGATCAAGTCCTTCTCCTGGGTCAAAAGTCCCAGGAAGCTCCCGAGCGGGAGTGGAGGTTCTGCCGAAAGACAGAGTAGCAGGGAAAACCAAGGCTGCCTGGGCCACCTCAGAGCCATTAGAATCACTGAAGCCTTGTTCCACTGGACCTTGAAGAAGGTCCACGCTATCAGTGGTGTGGGAAGGAAGGCATACAGTAGACTCTCCGACCATGAGATGAGGAAGGCATCCGCTGCTAACTGGTCTGGGTGCAGGTGCAGGCAGCAGAAACGCAGTAGCTGAGTGCTGACCAGGCTGGCAAAGAGGTCGAGGCTCGGGATGTCCCACCATTGGAACAGCCACCCTGCCACCCCCCTGGGTCCAATTGCCACTCATGTGGCTGGAGGACTCTGCTCAGTCTGCCCGCCAGGGTGTTTTTCTGGCCTGGGAGGTATGTCGCCCAGAGGAGCATATTCTGTCTGGTCGCATACGAGCAGAGGGCTACAGCCTCCTGGCATAGGTAGTAGAAGCCTGTGCCCCCTTGCTTGTTCAGGCAGAACATTGTAACCTGATTGTCCATCTGGACCAGAACCGACTGGTGCTGCAAGCGGTGCTGGAAAGATTTTAGCACCAGGAAGATGGCCCCGAGCTCCAGCAGGATGATCTGCTGTTGGTTCTCCTCAGGTAACCACATCCACTGGGTGCGCAGCTCCTCACAGTGGCCACCCCAGCCCCGCAAGGAGGCATCCATCACGAGTACCCTCTGGGGACTTGGGAGTTGGAAGGGCATGCCCTGGTGCAGGTTCTGAGTAGCCTGCCACCAACTGAGTGACTCCTTCAGCTGTCGGGACACTGAGACTCTGTCCTGGAGCTGACTCATGGCCTGGGTCCACTGGGAGTGGAGGCGGGCTTTGGGTACCACATGTACCGTGGTGGCCATGTGGCTGAGAAGGCGAAGCATGGACCGTGCTGAGAGAGCGTGGCAGTGCTGTAACTCAGCTACTAGGGCCTGAGGCGATCCATCCTTTCCAGGGGGAGAAAAGCCTTGGCCTGGAGGGTGTTCAGGCGAGCCCCTATGAACTCCAAGTCTTGTGGTGGAGTGAGATGGGATTTTGGATGATTTAGGTGTTGTAGGACCTTGATGGTGTGTCCCCTCTTACCAGCCAGTCGTCCAGGTACGGAAAGATGAAGGCCCCCTGAAGACGAAGACAGGCGGGCCACCACAGCTAGGCATCTGGTAAAGACCCTTGGTGCAGAGGCTAGGCCAAAGGGAAGTACCTGTACTGGTAGTGGCCTCCCCCCCGACCACGAATCTTAGATACTGCTTGTGACTGGGATGAATAAGGATGCGAGTGCAAGCAGCCTTTAGGTCCAAGGAGCATAGCCAATCTCCCTGCTGGAGGTAGGGCAGCAATATTCCAAGGGAGAACATCTTGAATTTCTCCCACATCAGGGATTTGTTCAGGTTTCCTCAGGTCCAGGATGGGCCTTAGCCCCCCAGGTTTTTTTTGGACCAGAAAACACCTGGAGCAAAACCCCTGTCCTCTCAGGTGGTGTGGTATGGGCTCCACAACCCTGTCTCTGAGAAGGCCTGCAAGTTCTTGAATTAGTAGAGCATGGTGCAGGGGAGACTGAGGAGGCTACCCAGGGAAGAAGGGTGGAGGTAACTGGTCCAGATGGAGGAGGAAACCCTCCCTGATCACCTGAAGTGCCTATGGTGGTGATGGAGGCCCACCTGTGGGCAAAATGGACCAGTCACTCCCCTGTTGGGAGCTGACCTTCCAGAGGAAGAGAGGCTATGCTATGGGTGTCAAACCCCCAACCCAGGTTGAGCTGGGACTTAGGGCCCATGGGCTTGCATGGGCCCTGGGCCATTACCTTGCCCTGGTGACCCTGCTGAGGGGCCTGGGTGGCAGGGCACAGAGGGTAACCTTGAAAGGGTTGGCCCTCCTGAGGAAAGGAGGCTTCTTTCTCTGTAGCTTCTTCATCGGGAGGGTGGCGGTCTTCCTCAAGAGCAGAATCTGGATAACGAACTCCATCTCAATTTCGGCCATCTTGTCCTCCATTGGTTTGCCGAAGAGTTGCTCCCAGAGGCAAGGGACACCGAGAAGCTTCTCTTGTACCCATTGCTTGAGGTCCGATGATTGGAGCCAGGGGCAAAGGTTCAGAGCTCCTTGCCAGGCCTTGGAGGAACATGACGACGTAAAGTTCGTAAGTCTGTCTATGGCGCACCAACATAGAGCACTGGAAGCACTTCCACCCGAGGGCATCGACAGCGCAGGACTCCCTGCCCGGAGGCACTGATGAGTGTGTCTTCGGGCTCTTCTGCCGGGTGCATGGCCAACTTGACCACCATGGAGGTGTGGGGGAGTTGTGCCAAGCGGAGGCCTGGCCCTCATTGAACCCAATACATGGTATCAAGGCATCAGCTGTCGATCAGCACTGATGCCAGGGTTTCCCACATCCTGAGAAGCAGGCAGCTGAGGATAGAGGGAACGGGGACCGTAGGGTCTCCTTCGGCGGTACCTCGTACTGGAGGATGTTGAATTCCTCTGTACGAGGGTCCTCCTCCGACTCGGTAGTGAGGGAAAGAGCCCAAGCTATGTCCCTGATGAATTCGAGGAATGAAGTGTCCTCTAGTGGGATTGGTGCCTCGTGGCTGGTGCAGACGGGTCCGAGGGAAGGTCTCGGTGGGCCCGAGTCTCCGGAGGTGTCTCAATATCGGGCTCCCAATCAGAGCAGTCCAAAGAAGAGACCAGATGACTCCAAGGGTGTTGTTGGCACCAGTCGTCGGTGTCCTGAAGCCAGGGCATGGCCAGAGCCAGAGGCACTCACCTGCAAGGATCTCACTCCCAAGGATCAGGAGCAACAATGAGACCCTTGCCGAGGATCCGTCCGAGGCATCTGGCTCTCAGGGATCACTTCAGCAGCCCAGGGAGTCCTCGACATAGAGGTCCCTGCAGTCACAGGGTGAGCACCGGTGGGGCCGGGCATTGACATATGCTTGGAGGAAATGAACGCAAAAATGCTGTGCTCTAGGGCCAGCATACAAGCTTCCTACTCAGGGTTGACAGCCATTGACACAGACGCAGGGGTGACCGGGTCGGGTTTTGAGGAAGAGAGGGGGGTCTTCAATGGGACGGCCCTTGGGAGACCGGGGTCTGTCGCTGGAGGCCTCGACCTCAGTCCTGGGTACTTACAGGGGTGCTCCCGCTCTGACTCCTCTGAGGCCTGTCAGGGGCTGAGGGACTGTGTGCAAGATTTTCCTTGCTTGTCAGTCTCCCAGGACAAGGCTTCTTATGCTCTTATTCCGGGGACCCTTGCTCGGAATGCCTGCGAGCCCACTCTGGAAATGCAAGGGGCCTTAAGCGACTCAGAGGATCTGTGCGGGGCCTTTGAATGCAAGGCTATGGGGTCAAGTCTGCCTTGTGGAAGATGTCGTCCTGCTTATGCCGGCAACTCTGGATGGCCTTTGCAGACGTTTTCTTACACAGGGAGCATTCCTCCGGGTCATGGTCGGCGCCCAGACACTGGAGGCAACAACTGAGTGTCTGTGAGGGACATGTTACAGAAACACCGATCACATTTTTTAAAACCAGTGGCCATTAGGGCAAAAACTACCCCAGCGAGGTCGAAGATCCTCAATGTGGCCGGTGGATGGAAAAAGGCACGAAAGCGCTGATGAAAGTACCTAAAAAAAAAAAAAGGTCTCAAGACCCGATGCTGGGACTGCAGGGCTTGGAGGCAGGAAAGGAACAGGTGTAAGCCATAAAAGGTCCGAAACAACCAAGAAAAATCCATTTTTTTTCCGGTATGACAAGACAAATATTTGTAGGGCTCCGTGGAATAAGGGAGACTGAGCAAGATGGCACCCTTGGGCCAGAAGGGGACCATGCATGCATGGTGGCATCTCCCAAAGGCTTTCTTTGAAAGCTGGGGAGATGCTCTACACAGGGCTCCACCTGCGTCAACATCACCCATATGTGAGGGCCGACTTCCTGCTTATTCATAGAGAACAAACTAACTTACTTGCCCATAACAGTTCAAACACAGGTCTTCCTCCACATTCTCAATTAATACGGCTCTGTGAAAGTACATACAGGGAATATCTTAAGATGCATGGTCTGTGGCAGTTTAAACCAGTCTAGCTTTCATTTTCAGCTTAAATTAGGGATATAGCACAGTTACTTACCTGTAACAGGTGATCTCTGGGAACAGCAGGAATAAGTCTTCACATATGGGTATCGTCGGTACCGATGGAGCCTGCGTGGGAACGCTCCCCAGCGTCCAAAAGGAAAGCTTTTGGGAGCATCCTATAGCGCCTGCGTGCTGCCTTCCCGCCTTTCCCAAACACCTCTCTCCAGTTCGAGTTTTAAAGCTGAGACAAAGAGAGAGAGAGAGGGAAGGAAAGAGAGATAGAGAGATACAACTCCTAGGGGAGGTGGGTGGGTTGTGAAGACTTATTCCTGCTGTTCCCAGAGATCAACTGTTACAGGTAAGTAACTGTGCTATCTCCACGAACAAGCAGGAATGAGTCTTCACATATGGGGACTCCCTAGCTGCAGATGCCAGGGAGAGACCCCAGAGTTGTGTGTCCCTGAAAAGAGCTCCACCTTCCCCCATGGATCTCTGGCATCCAACCAGGGTAGGTGGGTAGGAGTTGATTAGGAATGGAACAGGTGTTTGAGAACAGCCTGACCAAACAAGACATCCTGGCGGGAGTTCTTGTCCAAACAGTAATGGGCTGTGAAGGTATGAACCGAGGCCCAGGTGGCCGCTCGACAGATTTGGTCGATGGACTCAGAGTTTATTTAGCCATTGAGGCTGCCATGGCCCTCACATTGTGAGCTGTGACATGGCCTTCCAGAGAAAGGTTCCTACTCTGGTAAGGGGAAAGAAATACACTGAGCAATCCAGTTGGACAGTGTTCTCTTAGAAACTGGAAGTCCTAAATGGGAAGGATCAAAAGCAACAAAGAGTTGAGAAGACTTTCTATGTTGCTTTGTCCTTTGTAAGTAAAAGGCGAGAGGCTCTTTTACAATCCAAAGTATGAAGATTCCTCTCTGCACTTGATGCATGAGGTCCTGGAAAAAAGACAGGTAAGTATACCTCTTGGTTCAGATGAAAGGACAAGACCACTTTGGGCATAAAGTGTGGATTGGTCCTGAGGACTACCTTATCATGATGGAACCTTGTATAAGGAGGGTTGGCCACCAAGGCTTGCAACTCACTGATGCGACGTGCTGAGGTGACTGCAATAAGAAAGATAAACTTCCAAGAAAGAAATTTCAAGGAGGTGGTGGCTAAAAGTTCAAAGGGTGGCTTCATAAGCTGGCCAAGAACCAGATTTAAGTCCCATGCCACTGGAGGTGGTCTAATGGGAGGTTTAGTTAAAAGAAGGCCTCTCATGAATCTTGCTATAAGAGGATGAGAGGAAACAGGCTGTCCATTGAGAGGCTTGAGGGACGCTGCAATAGCACTCAAATGGACTCTTACCAAATTTGTTTTGAGGCCTGCATGTGAAAGATGCAGAAGATACTCTAGTAAAGAATTCACAGGTATTGCTAGAGGGTTAAGACCCTTCTCAGAACACCAAATGGTAAATCTTTTCCATTTGAAAGCATAGGAACGTCTAGTGGAAGGCTTTCTAGAAGCATAAATAATATCTCTGACTTGCTGAGATGGAAACCTTGAAGGTCTAGGCCAGTGATGGCTAACCTTTTTGTGCCCGAGTGCCCAAACTGCCGCACAAAACCAAAGAATTTCCTCAAAGTGCCAGCACGTCATTTGCATAAGTGGTCTTATTTGCATAAATATTTGCATAATGTTACCATACACTAACTTTTAGTAAACATGTCTCTTAATGAGTGTATGGATAAAGAAAGACTAAAAGATTTCTACATTACTATAATCCAGTGCCAACCGCCAGGCACATTAGGAACTACTACAAACGCTGCCCATTTAGAACCCATAGCAAACCCGCCGTATCCTGACAGCATTACCAGGACTCACAAAGCACCATACCCTACCTATCAAAAGGCAACACTGCAAATATTAAACCAATACATTTCAGAGAATACTGGGGAAAGAGAACAAGTGGCAACGTCAAATAGGAATTTCCTCTTGTACCAAACAAAGCGCAGATGTTAATGATGCACATTTCCCAGAGCTGACATATTCCAGTTAATAAATTCAAAATAAAGAGATATCTTTCTACCTTTTGTGCATTTTTTTTTCAGTTGCAATTGGTCCAGCCACCGTCTTCTGGGTTAGTCAGGTTTTCTGCTAACTCTCCATCGTCTGCTGTCCATTTGTCCTTTCTTCTCTCTTCTATTTTTTTTTTTTCCATTCTCTCTCTCTCTCTACATCTGCTTTAACATACTAATCTTTCTCCTTTTGCTCTTTCCTCATTCCTATTTCATCCACACAAATTTTACCCCTCCATCCTCAATCCCCAATTACTCTCCCAATACCTGGCCAATTGTAGATTTTTCATCCCTCCTACACAAAATATTTTTCCCCTCTCCATTTTACTCTCCCAGCCCCATCCCATTCTAATCCTCCCCCAACATCAGCTCCCTTCTAGTTCCAGTCTCACCCAGCATCCATTCCCTTCTAGTCCCTGCATCAGCCCATTTCCAGTCCAAGTCCCTTCATCAGCTCATTTTCAATCCTAGCCCCACCATCAGCCCATGTCAAATCATAGCTCCCTCCCCTCCACTCAGCCCAATTCCAGTCCAAGCCCCCCCATGAGCCTACTTCCAGTTCTAGCCCCTCCATGAGTCCATTTCAATTCAAGCCCCCACCACAGCCCATTTCCAATCTTAGCTCCCCCCAACAGCCCATTTCCAGTCCTATCCTAGCTGTTCCATCAGCCCATTTTCAGTCCTAGCTCCCTTCCCTCACAGCCCATTTCCATTCCAAGCCCCCTCCCCATCAGCTATTTGCAGTTCAAGCCTCCCCTTCCACTCAGCCCATTTCCAGCCCTAGCAACACCCCAACCCATTACCAGTCCTAGCCCCCCGTCAATCAACTTCCAATCCTAACCCCCATCACCCCATTTTCAGTTTAAGCCCCCCCCTATAACCCTTTAACCAGTCCTAACCCCCCATCAGCCCATTTCCAGTCAGCCCCCCATAGCCCATTGCCAGTCCTAAACCCCCCCATCAGCCCACAGCCCATTACCAGTCCTAACCACATCAGCCCACCTCAAGTCCTAACCCCTCCCCATCAGCCCATTTCCTGTCCTAGCCCCCCCCATAACCCATTATCAGTCCTACACCCCCATCAGCCCACTACCAGTCTTAACCCCCCCATAGCCCATTACCAGTCCTAACCCCCCCATCAGCCCACTACCAGTCTTAATCCCCCCCATAGCCCATTGCCAGTCCTAACCCCATCACCCCATTTCCAGACAGCCCTCATCAGCTCATAGCCCATTGCCAGCCCTCATCAGCCCACAGCCCATTGCTAGTCTTAACTCCCCCCCATAGCCCACTGCGTCTTAACCCCCCTCCCCAGCCCACTGCCAGTCTTAACCCCCCCTCCCTAGCCCATTGCCAGTCTCAACCCCCCTCCCTCCCTCCCTCCCTAGCCCATTGCCAGTCTCAACCCCCCTCCCTCCCTAGCCCATTGCCAGTCTCAACCCCCCTCCCCCCCTCCCTAGCCCATTGCCAGTCTTAACCTCCCTCCCTCCCTAGCCCATTGCCAGTCTTAACCTCCCTCCCTCCCTCCCTAGCCCATTGCCAGTCTCAACCCCCTCCCTCCCTCCCTAGCCCATTGCCAGTCTCAACCCCCCTCCCTCCCTAGCCCATTGCCAGTCTCAACCCCCTCCCTCCCTCCCTAGCCCATTGCCAGTCTCAACCCCCCTCCCTCCCTAGCCCATTGCCAGTCTTAACCTCCCTCCCTCCCTCCCTAGCCCATTGCCAGTCTTAACTCCCCTCCCTCCCTCCCTAGCCCATTGCCAGTCTTAACCCCCCTCTCTCCCTCCCTAGCCCATTGCCAATCTTAACCCCCCTCCCTCGGCTCATGGCAATAAAAAAAAAAAAAAAGCGGCCCGCTGCCGCCGCGGCGGCATGGAGGGGCCCGCGGGGCTCCCTCTGCCCGGCGGGACGCACCCGGCGCGGCGCAGCCCCTCTCTGCCGGCGTGCAGCGACGCGACGGGAGAGAGAGTCTCCCACGCGTCTCTCTTACGCCCGCAGGGGCAGATCGGACCTTTCCCATCAGCCCCTGCGGGCTTAACAGAGACGCGAGGGAGACTCTCCCTTCGCGTCTCTGCAAGCCGGCAGAGAGGGGCTGAGCAGCGCCGGGAGAGTCCCGCCGGGCAGAGGGAGCCCCGCGGGACACTCCATGCCGCCGCGGCGGCAGCGGGCAGCTTTTTTTTTTTTTTTAATGTGCGACCTTCCCGCGTGCCAGCTGCAAGGCCTTCGCGTGCCACAGCTGGCACGCGTGCCATAGGTTCGCCATCGCTGGTCTAGGCCTTCAGCAACCAGGACCTGAGATGGAGAGACTGGGGGTTTGGATGCCACAACGTTCCGTCTTCCTGGGAGAGAAGATCTGGAGCAGAGCCCAACTCCAGGGATGGAGCTTGAAAGAGATGCAGAAGTAGAGGGTACCACACTTGGCGTGGCCAATGTGGTGCTATGAGGATCATAGACCCTCGGTCTCTCTGAAGCTTGAACAGTGTTTTGGGAATTAGGGGAATGGGTGGAAAGGCATAAAGGAAGTCTTGACCCCAGTGAAGGAGGAAGGCATCCTTGGCCTGAACTCCCTGACACGGAATCCTGGAACAGAACCGGGGAAGTTTGGCATTCCACGGACTTGCAAACAGGTCTATGTCCGGGGTTCCCCAAATTCGAAAAATCCTGGCTATCTGGTCCCTGTGGAGGGACCATTCGTGTGGAAGCAGAACTCAACTGAGTATGTCTGCCCAAGAGTTTTGAATGTCTGGAAGATATACTGCCATAAGATGAATTTGATGCTCTCTGGCGAAGGCCCACAGTCGCAAAGCTTCGCTGCAAAGTGACAGAGAGCCAGTCCCCCCTGCTTGTTTACATAGAACATGGCTACTTGATTGTCCGTGTGGATGAGGACTGTCTTGTAGCTGAGCAGGGAGTGGAACACTCTGAGAGCTAAGAAAATTGCTCTGAGTTCCAAGAGATTTATGTGTAGTGAAGTCTCCTGTGGAGACCAGATGCCCTGGGTGGAGAGATCTTGCAGATGAGCTCCCCAACCCATTGGAGAGACATCTGTTGTAAGGTTTGCTTGGGGAAGTGACTGTTGAAAAGGGAACCCCAGCAACAGGTTTTGAGAGGACTTCCACCACTGGAGAGACCAAAAAAGGCGACTGGAGTTTGCTATTTTGTCTGACAGGCAACCTGATGCCCGAGTCCATTGGGTGGACAAAGTCAATTGAGCTGCCCTCATGTGAAGGCGAGCATATGGAACCACATGCACAGTGGATGCCATGTGGCCTAAGAGTTGCAAAATTTCTCGAGCAGTTAAAAGGGGCTTTAACTGTATTTGGGAGGCTAACTGCACCAAGCGTAGACAACGGGCCTGAGGAAGATAGGCCCTTGCAGTTGTGGTATCCAACAACACCCCTATGAACTCGAGGGACTGAGTAGGGGTGAGACTGGATTTTGGGATGTTTATTACTAGTCCCAAATACTGAAGGACACGCATTGTGCAGATTAGACAAGTCTTGGCCTCTGCTTGAGATGGAGCTCGAATGAGCCAGTCGTCCAGATATGGGAAGACAAATATTCCTAGAGTGCGTAGAAATGCAGCTACTACTGCCATGCATTTCGTGAACACCCTTGGTGCAGAGGCCAGACCAAAAGGAAGCACCCTGTACTGGTAGTGCTTTCCTTGAAAAAGGAACCGAAGGAACCTTCTGTGAGTTGGATGGATGAGGACATGGGTGTACGCATCCTTGAGATCTAGAGAACAAAGCCAGTCCTGACTCTGAAGGTATGGAAGCAGAGCACCGAAAGAAATCATTTTGAATTTCTCCTTGAATAGAAATTTGTTCAATTCTCTGAGATCTAAGATGGGTCTGTAGCCCCCTGTTTTCTTTGAAATAAGAAAATAAGGGGAGTAGAACCCTGTGCCTTGTTGAAGAAGAGGTACTTCTTCTATTGCCCCTTGGGCAAGAAGGATGGCAATCTCCTGACCTAGAAGGTTGAGGAGAGATGCTGGAGAATTGAACTGTTTCACCATGGTGTGGGGGGGAAGGCTTAAGAAATGAAGCCTGTACCCTTCCCTTATGATGGAGAGTGTCCATTGCTCTGCTGTGATTTGCTCCCATCTGGGAGCAAAGTAAGTCAACCTTCCTGGAATGGTAAGGGGCTCTGGTCCTTCCAGAGCTAGAAAGGCTAAGTTCTCTAGTAGCGAGTCAAAGGCCCTGAGGAGGCTGAGGCTGCTGGGCCGTAGAAGGTCTAGCTGCCTTTGACTTGGCCTGTTTAGGTGGTTGCTGACGCTTTGCAGCAAAACGACCTGCAGAAGATGCCTGCTAACCATAAGCAGGATAGTATCTTCCCTTTTTAGAAAAAGATGTCTTTTTAAACAATCTTTTCTTAACAGGAGCAGAGGTAGACTTTGAAAGTCGATCCAAAGCAGAGTTTTCAGCATCCATCTGAGTGGCCTTTGCTTGCCAATCCTTACCAAAAAGGTTTTCACCTGTACAAGGGAGATTTCCCAATTGATCTTGGACCCAGAGCTACAAATCAGAAGCTTGTAGCCAAGCAATTCTGCGTGCCCCTATGGCAATAGCCGAAGCTCTGCTTACACACTCAAAAGAGTCAAAGGCTGCACGGTTGGAAAATTTGGAGACATCTTGGGCATGCTTGAGCCAAGTGAGAAACTCCTCTCTTTTATCCTCTGAAATGAAAGGGGTTAAAGTCTGCAGATGATCTGTGACTTCTTTTAGAAACATTCCTATATAGAGACTATAGGAATTGATCCTAGCAGCTAGCATAGCAGCTTGGAAAACCCTTCGGCCAAAAGCATCCAGGGTCCTGCATTCACGCCCTGGAGGATTAGATGAGTGTCTTTTTGCACTCTTTATCTTCTTCATGGCAGACTCTACCACAATAGAGTGGTGAGGAAGCTGAGTCTTGTGGAAGCCAGGACAAGGAGGGACACGATACATGGTGTCTAACCTGCGAGAATGAGGAGAAGTGGTGAGAGGTGTCTCCCACATCCTCAACATGAGATCATACAGAATCTCATGAACAGGTCAAGTAGCTGCCTCCTTAGGAGTTTTAGGATATTGTAAAATATCCAACTCCTTGGCTCTGGGTTCTGACTCAGGGGCCACCGTGATAGAGAGGCCCCTAGCCACTTCCCTAACAAAGTCTTGAAAAGACAAGTCTTCTGGAGGAGACATTCTTCGTTTAGGTGAAGAAGACTCCTGAGGAAGATGTATCGATGCTTCTACAGAACCCTCAGACTCATCAGAGTCCTCAGAGGAATCGAAGTATCGCCTGTCTGGATGCTCCTGTAAAGCCCGATAACCGTATCGAGTGGGATCGACATCGGGAGTAATCGGTACCGGTTCGGTACCGATGGGCATCATAGGACAGGGTACCGTTGCAGTCGACACCGAAGCAGATGTCGATGCCAACGGTACCGGTATCGGGAGCGATGCCAGTACTGGAGCCGGTACCAGCAACGGGGATTGTTGCGGTACCGGAGGCGTTGCAGCCTGTATGAAAGCCGTTAAGGTGCGCTGCATGGTCAGAATCTTCTGATCCATCGATGCCACCAGAGTCTGGATGTCGGTACCAGTGGGAGCCACCGGTACCCCAGAACACGGCAACAGGTGATCTGTCGAGGCCGAGCCATCGATGTCAACCTGTGACCCCATAGATAATGCTTTGGAAGCCGGAGCTTCCCGCCGGGATAATTTTGCCAGTGCGGAATCCTCGAGGGCAAGCCCGGAGGCATCTTGATGCTTAGAGGGAGATCTACCCTTTGAGGACCGGCCAGATTTATGCTTGGTTACCTGAGATCCATGGGAGGAAGAGGAGGCCCTCGAAGACGTCGATGCTACCGAAGCCGCATCAGAGGGAAACAGGGTACTGAGCTTGGCTGCTCGGTTCTGCCGACCTCTCTTAGAGATCATGGTACAGGCCACACAATCAGTGAAGGAATGGTCAGGTCCCAAACACTTTAGACACCAGTCATGGGTGTCGGTGACAGAAATAGTACCGCCACATTTTGTGCATTTTTTAAAACCAGAAGCGGGCTTCTCCATGAGGAAAATATTTTTAGGCCTAGGGCCCAAAAACTGAAAATGCACAGTAGAAATAAAGCGTTTTGTTTTTTTTGTTTTTTGAAAGAAAGAAAAGACCGACCGGCGGTACCGGTCCGACGTCAAAGAAGGCAGACGCGACACAAAAGAATAAAGAAAAAATAAAGAACTTCTTTTGCGGTGACAGGAACACGACCTGCTGGCTCCGCGGAAAAGAAGAACTGGAGAGAGGCGGTTGGGAAAGGCGGGAAGGCAGCACGCAGGCACTGTGAGATGCTCCCAAAAGCTTTCCTATTAGACGCTGGGGAGCGTTCCTGCGCAGGCTCCGTCGGTACCAACGATATCCATATGTGAAGACTCATTCCTGCTTGTTCCTGGAGATCTCAATTTACTAACCAGGAACAGTTTAAACAGTGTATTTATGTGTAACCATCTAAGCTCATAGTAAACATGGAATGGTTAAAATTGTTATATAATGGATAGATCTTGAAAGTACTTTCTTGGGAGGAGTCTTCTCAAGATGGCCGCTGAGAGTTCTGTTTGATTTGATGCCGAAAAGAAAAGGGAAGTTGAGGGCTTTTCCCTCAGAGCCTCAACAACCATCCACTGGTCCGATGGACCGCTTTGTTACACTGACCCCGGACCAGAGAGCGGAGGTTCGTGCTGGCTTGGCGGCGTATGGTGAAGAGGCTACTTCGCCGCCGTCGGAAATTGAAACATCTCTTTCCCCCGCGCAGAGAACACCGCCAGTACGTCCTGCTACTGCTGGCCCTACCTTGGCAGCTGCGACGCCTATTCCTCCCGTGTTGGGGGATGAGTGTGCCGCTCGAGGGAAGCTATGCGATGGTGAGGCTCAGCAGACCCCTGTGGATTGCAGGGAGGCGTTGGACGTTTTCTCCCAGGCGGAACACCTAAAGTCATCATCATTGGGGGAATGGAGCCCTCAGGTTGCCTCTCCTGTGTTGCCTGTTCCGGCCCTTTTTCTTTCTAGGCCTAAGACCTTCACGCTCAAATCCATTTGGGATGCTATAGCTACCTTATCTGGAGCAGTCCAGTCCCAATCAGTAGCCTTTGCCTCAAGTATCCAGGACAATGCTTTGCGCATTCTGGAGAATGCTGGTAAGATCAAGACAGTTATATCTACCTGTGACTCTTTGGTAACGTCGGTAGCTGATCATGGAACCCAGTTGAATTCTCTTTTTGACCAGTCCTCTGCTTTGGTTAAGGACAATGGGTTTCTTCGTCACAAATTAGAAATTCTGGAAAATGCCGCTAGAGCCGCTAATTTGCGGGTCTTAAATTTTCCACAATCTGAAGGGGTAACAGCGACTGATATGTTTAAAAAATATCTTCATGAAATTCTCAAGGTCCCGGTTGATTTGTTCCCACCACTGAATAAGGTTTATTATCTCCCTCGAGGGAAAAAAGATTCTGTGGTTCCTTCTGATGTATCTAATATTGATTTTGATGTTCTAAATGTTTCTAATCATTTAGAGGATACTGGAGGTGGGAGTTGTGTACCAGCTACTTTGATAGTTCAATGTGCCTTAATCTCCGATAAGGATTGGCTTCTCAAAATGTTTTTTAAGAAGAGGTTAGAGTCCTTTTTGGGTTGAACTATTTCTATGTTCCCTGATCTAACTCGGGAAGCTCAGAAGCGTCATAAACAGTTTATTATTGAAAGTTGGAGTGCTGCAACTGGGAGGGTCCTTTTTCCTGTGATATCCATGTAGATGCCTAGTTATATATAAATCCATTAGTTATTTTTTCACTAATCCTTCTGATCTTGCTACCTTTATAAATGCTAGAATTTCTACTGATGATGCTTTAGAATAGTTGTTATCTGCTTAATGGAGTTGTCTGGGGTACCTCACGGCCACATGAGTTTCTTATGGCATTATTTCTTGTAGTTTTGTAGACCACTTTTCTCTTGTTCTGGTCTCTATTTTCCCTCCCCCCCCTTCTACATGTAGGCCTGTATGGGTGTCATAGGATTATTTCCTTTGCTTGTATCTTGCTCAAATTTATGCTCCTATGTAATAATCTCATTTTCTTGCAAGATTGTGTTTTGCTTTTCTTGTTTGTTTATGTAAAATCCATAAATAATTTAAAAAAATTGTTATATAATGAAGAGTTAAGTTGTCTATGGGTAGGTTTAGTATTATCTTGAAACGACTGGAGAAAAAAATAAATTGGAGGTTTATAAAACCCTTTTAATAATATTTTGTTTCCTAAACTAATGCAATACATAACCTGCAAAAATCAAAATGAGAAAGTAAATAACTTCAAATTCTCCTTAAATACGAGCGCATTTTGATAAAACATTTATATATAAATATCTTGGACCAAATACATCTGTTATTAGGAAAAAGAATAGTGAACGACAATATACCTTCCTCTTGCACGGATGTCTCTGGCAATCACGTATGTTTGCACACTTCGAGTCGCACAGGTAAGGCTTGTGGCATGGCATGCGTCTGATATGCTTTCCACAACGACACTGTTTCTCAACTTCCTAAAAACAAATATATATTCACAGCTCTGATTATAAAATCCTGACAAAAACAAAACAAAATACAAGCAAACAGGGACAGGGAAATACCTACTATACCCAAATGTAACTTGCCCTGGATTACTACTGGAAAGATGAGAACTAAATACCAAAACAAAACACTAAACATAATATATAAATCATTTTTATCCTACAGAAAAAAAAAAGTTTGGTTTTCTATTATTGTATAAATTGTATCGATTACACAGGTCTGCGACTAAAAGCTGTTTGATTTTCATCTAATCTCCATGTATTTTGGTGTGCTGAAAACAAAGAAAATATTGAAAAAACTCCTAGACGTCATGATTTGCCACAACATGCAAAACTGTCTTCAAATTTATCAAATTTTTTCAAATTACTATTAATTCAAATTACTATTAATTAATTCACATAAGTGCATTTAAGATATAAAATCCAAAAAAACCTTAAAGGGGTTGTCCGAGTTATGTAAAAAAAAATATAGCACTGTAAATCTGATAGTCAGCAATATATACATAAGCTAAGCACGTTTTAAGTCTGTGCTTCTAATGGTAGAAGGGGTTAATCTTTCCTGAAGAATCCAGTGGGAGGGAGACACAGGGCAGATAGCAGCAGCTCCGGTCAGTGCAGCAAGCTTCTCTGTAGAATTGCAGAGAGCATGATGTAAGAGAATGAGGAGATAGAACTGGCTGCTAGAGAGCCAGTATCTCTGCCAACTATGCTGCCAAACCAGGGGAATGGAGATGGCAGAAATAGAAGACCAATCCAGAAAGCTTGTAGTGAGATAATCTCCAAGATAGATGAAAGCACTGACTTGGAGCCACTACTAAGACTAGACAGAATGTTAGTGGAAGACAAATCTGGTTGTTTGTGGACAAGAACCAGTGGACCAAACATTAAGGCTCCTGCATAGGCAGCTGCTAGCAAGAGAGCAGAAAGAATCTTTCTGTTCAAAAACAGAAAGAACAGAACAGGAGTAGAAAACTCTGGACATATCTGATAAGCTGCCTCAAAGTAAGATTGAAACAGGGGAGGTAACTCAGAGAGGAAAACTCCGCACTGGAAAGTGACAAAAACTAGAGAGGCTGAAGAAAAAGTCTCCCAGCGAAGTAAATCCGCTCTTACAGAGGAAAAACTTGGTAAAAGGGTAAAGAAAATGGAGCTGAAGAAGACTTACCAAGTAGTAAGTCCACAGAAAGGAAAAAAATACATGCTGGCACAGGAACTATCATTTGATAGTGGTGAGACCTCTTTCCCTAGCAGGAAAAAGAGGAGAAACCTGTGACCTATAGGCATGAACATCCTGACAGCTCATAGAAATATAGAAAAAATGGATGTCTTTTGGAAAGAGATCCATGTGTAGGGGTTAGAATGAAGTTTTGGATTGCCTCTATTGAGAAGAAGCAACTGTAGATTCTAACCCCAAGAGTCACAAGCATCTGATGATGATTGATCAGAAACCCTGCAGCTGCTGGGTTTACTGAGCCTGGTGAGAGGTTGGATTCTTCAGACCAGGACGATGCATCCCCTGTTGGGGAACATCTGTATGATGGGCAAGTGATGAATAAAACCTTCTTCTCCTGTGGGAAGAAAGTTTTGGTAGGACATTTCCTACCTACTGGGACAGAAGAAGGTGTAGAACAACCCTTCGGAACAGGTAAATCAGTGGACAACTGAGTAACCTGACGTAAAGACTCCTTGTTGAAAAGATTTTCTCCAGTGCAAGGAGTATGTCCCAGCCGTTGTTGTGCCCATTTGTGCAAGTCTGAAGCTTGGAGCCAGGCTCTACGTCGTGCCCCTATAGCTATAGCAGAAGTCCTGCTAACAGACTCAAAAGAGTCTAGGGAAGCACGAGAAAGAAACCAAGAGATATTCTGGATATGCTTAAGCAGTGAGGAATAGTTTGAACTCCTGGAATCTGGAAGGAAAGGAGTGAAAAGATGCAATTGCTTTGTGACCTCCTCAAGAGGAAGACTCATATGGAAAATATATGAGAGAATTCTTGCAGAAAGCATAGATGTCTGGAAGGTTTGACGTCCAAAGGCATCTACTGTCTTAGACTCACGACCTGGCGGATAAGAAGAGTGCTTTTCCTTACTCTTTACCCGCCTCATTGCTGATTCCACTACTATGGAATGATGAGGAAGTTGAGTCTTTTGAAACCCTGGAGAGGGGGGCACCTGATATAAGAGATCAGTTGCCCTGGGAGGTGGGAGTACCCTTAAAGGTGTTTCCCACATTCCTAGAAGGAGATCCTGCAAGGAATGATGCAAAGGAAGCATTATGTTGTCCTTTGCTTTGGTAGAAACAGAGCCTTGTGCAGGATCATGTCCTGGAATAGGAATGGCAAGGGATCTTGCTATATCCAGGAGGAAACTCTGAAAAAAGGGATCCCAAACAGGAATCTCCCTTGGACAGGTTAGATCTAAAGAACTAGCCTGAGCATCCACAGAGTTATCTAAATATATAGGAATAGAAAGATCCTGCAGAGTGTAGTGTGGAATGCTTAAGGGATGGTTGCTGGTACTGGCTGTCAGGAGCAGCAACCGTCCGTACCACATTGTCCATGCCAGGTATCGACTCCAAGCTTGGTATAGAATGGAGCGATCCTGTTGAAAAAAGCATGGCAGGAGTTGGCCACGATGCTACTGTGGATACTGGTACCAATGCCAATATCGGTACCGATGTCGGAGTCAAGACCGACAAAGACATCAGAGCAGTCATCGGTGACAGTTCAATCGGTACCGAGGTAACCGAAAACCTCCGGCTACTATCCTCGGTACCAAGCCACCGGTATCGATCGGTGTCGATACCAAAACCTATTGGTACCCAGTCTTCCAAACTAGAAATCGATTCCAAACTCGGCATCGAGGGCAGAGAGCCTGATAAGCGAAGCATGGAAGGCACCGACCATAAGGGTAATGAGGACAGCGGTACCGACTTCGGTCCCGTGTCTGATACCGGTGAATGAAGGTCAACCAGTGGCAACTCAATCGGCCTCGGGGGAAGCGAGAGTTGCGGATCCGAGTCATCGGAACCGAGCCTTCGGTACCGCCGCGAGACGGTACCAAGGCGAGTCGGTACCCAGTCCTCCAGACTGGAGATTGATTCCAGACCCGGCATTGAAGGAAGCGAGGCTGTCGATGCACATCTGGAGTGTACCAACGTCGGTGGTAGTATCTGGGGAGTATCCACCGGTCCCGAAGGCACCGAGGACGATCCCTGGTGAGGAATGTTGCATCTAACACCAGTGCCGATGCCGGGGTATCGGTACTGCTCGAAGCGGATGCCACCACCGTACACGGCTTAGGTATGTTCTGTGGGGGGTGAACCCCAGGAACAACCTGAAACCCCTTATACGCTTTGGAGACCGAAGACTCCCGCCGGGATTTTGAAGCCAGTGGGCCGTCGAGGGCAAGGCCGGAGCCGTCTACATGCTGTGCATGAGACCTACCACTCGAGGACTGGCTAGTCTTAACAGACTGTTTGTGGGTTACCTGATCCTGTGTGGAAGAAGAAGGGGACGGTGCCCCAAAGTTGGAGGGCAACCGTGTATCGAGGGAACCTCGATGTTGAAGACGTCTTCTCACCAAACTGTTGTCAGGACCCAAGCAGGTTAGACACCGACTTTGAGGGTCTAAAAATAAAGTTGTACTGCCACAGTCTGAACATTTCTTGGAGAAAGTGTCTGGCGGTTCCATGAAGGAAAAAGAAGAGGTCTAAGAGACCGTGGGACACTATGAAGAAAAAATATCCCGTGGAAAAGGAAGATTTTACAAGAAAAGAAAAGAAAACACTGGCGGTACCGGTGGCGTCGGGAAGACAGCCGCGACCACAAGAAAACTAAGAAATAAGAACAAGAATTTTCTGCAGTGACAGGAGAACGTCCTGCCGGCTCCGCGGAAAAACGAAAACTGAGGAAAGGCAGTTGGGAAAGGCAGGAAGGCAGCACGCAGGCGTGCTGGGATGCTTCCAAAAGCTCTTGATTGGACGCTGGGAAGCGTTCCCGCGCAGACTCCGTCGGTACCGATGTACCCATATGTGAAGACTCATTCCTGCTTGTTCCTGGAGACTAACCAAAACAGCTCTCGAAAAATTTTTTTTTGCAGACCGGTGTTATATCTCTGGAAAAAATAACCAGAAGTATAAGAAACCTACAGTCAATAAAGAGTAGTTACTCGCCTGTAACAGGTGTTCTCCAGGAGCAGCAGGAATCAGTCCTCACATATGGGTGACGTCGGCGCCGAGGGAGTTCCTGTGTGGAGCATTTCCCCAGCTTTCAAAGAAAGCCTTTGGGAATGCAGCGTGCATGCACGGTCCCCTTCCCGCCCAAGGGTGACATCTTGCTCAGTCTTATGACATAGCTAAAAGACAGCAAAAATCAAAATAAAGTATATGACTACAACTCCAGGGGAGGAGGGAGGGTCATGAGGACCAATTCCTGCTGCTCCTGGAGAACACCTGTTACAGGTGAGTAACTACTCTTTCTCCAGGACCAAGCAGGAAGTCAGTCCTCACATATGGGACTCCCGAGCTCAAGGCTACCGAGGACCCAAAGCGGAAAAAATGGCTCCCTCTCAAGAGCCTCAGCATCCGTGATAAGAATATTCTCTGAGAACGCCCCCGTACGGTAGCCCAGCACAAGGGCCGGAGGGTAGCAGTTGCCTAAACCTCAAAGAGATTACGGAGTACCGCCTGTCCGAAAGCACTGTCCCTTCGGGACTCTCTCTCGAGGCAGTAGTGGGCTGCAAAAGTCTGGCTTGAAGACCAAGTAGCGGCCCAGAAGATGTCTGCCAACGGAACAGAGCGGAGATGAGCTACTGACACGGTTTTCGCCTTGACATGGTGGGCCATGAGTCCACCCTGCAAGGGGAGGTCGGCTGCCTTGTACACCCAGGCGATACAATCTGCTACCCAAGTGGACAACGTATGCTTGGAGACAGATAACCCCAGTTTATTAGGGTCAAAGGAGAGGAAGAGCTGAGTAGCCCTTCGATGCCCCTGCGTATGTTCTATGTAAAAAGACAACGCCCTCTTACAGTCTAGGGTATGCAAGACTGTTTCAGCCTGGTTGGTATGCGGCCTGGGAAAGAAGGTCGGAAGAACCACCTCCTGGTTGAGGTGGAAAGAGGAGGCGACTTTTGGAAGGAACTTCGGATGGGTCCGTAGGACCACCCTATTCTTATAGAACCCTGTGAACGGTCTGTCAGAAACCAGAGCTTGTAGTTCACTCACACATCTGGCCGAAGTAAGAGCTACCAGGAAGAGCGCTTTCCAAGAAAGGAATCGCAAATGTCAAGTAGCCATCGGCTCAAATGGTGGGCGAGTAAGTTGCTGCAGGACCACGTTCAAATCCCACTCAGTCGCCAGTGGACGAACCGGAGGCTTGAGAAGAAGCAGACCTCTGAGGAAGCGGGACATCAAGGGATGACCCGACAGAGACTGTCCCTCCACCGGTAAGTGGTGCGCTGATAGAGCACTGAGGTGGACCCGAACAGAGTTAGACTTAAGACCTAGATCTGACAGGTGAAGGAGATACTGCAGTACCACTGGCACAAGGCAGGAGAAAGGGTCTTCATTGTGCTGAGCACACTATAATGTAAACCTACGGCACTTTAGGGCATAGGACTTTCTGGTGGACTGCCTCCTAGAGGCCAAAACCACCTCTTCAACCTCCTTAGGCAGAAGCAAGGTGCAGAAGAGAACCCTGATCTTGAGACAGGAGATCGTGTTGCAACCCCAGAGGGAAAGGAGTTTCCACCGCCAACTGTAGCAGAAGTGGAAACCAGGGTTGCCTCGGCCATCTGGGGGCTACCAGAATCACCGAGGCCTTGTCCAGGAGAATCTTGAACAGAGTTCGGGCCACCAGGGGCATGGGAGGAAAAGCATACAGTAGGCCCGTAGACCAAGAGATCAGAAAGGCATCTGCTGCCATCCGCAAGGGATGCGGTTGTCTGGAGCAGAACCTGGGCAGCTGACTATTCTATGGACTTGCAAAGAGATCGATTTATAGAAGTCCCCAGCGGAGGAAGATCTGCTGGACCACCAATGGATTCAACTGCCATTCGTGAGGTTGGAGAATCCTGCTTAGCTTGTCTGCTAGGAAATTCTCCTGACCACGTAGATAAACTGCTTTGAGAAACATGCCATGTTTGACTGGAAAGGAGCAAAGGGTCTGTGCCTCCTGACATAGGAGCCTGGACCCTGTGCCCCCTTGCTTGTTCACATAGAACATTGCTACCTGATTGTCTGTCTGAACTAAGACAGACTGGTGAGAGAGGGCATGAGAAAAAGTTCGTAGAGCCAAGCGGATTGCTCGCAGCTCCAGAAGATTGATCTGCTGTGTGGCCTCCCGAGGAGACCAGAGGCCTTGAGTGCACGTGCCCTGGCAATGTGCACCCCAGCCCTTTAAGGAAGCATCAGTCGTCAGCATCCTTGTGTGTGTCGGGGCCTGAAAAGGTACTCCCCTGAGGTGGTTTGGGAGATGTAGCCACCACTGCAAGGAGTCCAAGAGTGGTTTGGACACCTTTACTCTGTCTCGGAGGTCGCCTGTGGCCTGCGCCCACTGAGCTCTGAGGCACCACTGAGCAGCCCGCATGTGCAGACGGGCATTCGGAGTCACATGTATCGTAGATGCCATGTGGACCTGGAGCCGCAGGAAGTGCCTGGCGGAGACCTGAGAAGTGCTTTGGAACTGGTTGGCCAAGTCCATCAGTCTGTGGGCCCTGTCCTCAGGCAAGTAAGCTCTTGCCTGCAGGGTGTCTAATCTTGCCCCTATAAACTCTAGGTTCTGTGAGGGGAGCAAAGTGGACTTTGCGCAGTTTATGACAAAGCCCAGATGCTGAAGGAGAGAGACAGTGCGAAGAGAGGCTTGTCTGGCCTCCTGGAGAGATTGGCCCCTGATGAGCCAGTCATCCAGGTATGGGAAGACAAAAATTCCCTGATTCCTGAGAGAGGCTGCCACCACCGCCAGGCATTTGGTGAAAACCCTGGTGGCGGACATTAGGCCAAAGGGAAGTACTCTGTACTGAAAATGGTTTCCTCCCGCCACAAATCTGGGATATTGTCTGTGGTCTGGATGGATAAGGATTTGAGTATAAGCATCCTTTAGGTCTACGAAGCATAGCCAGTCTCTCTGCTGGAGGTAGGGCAGCAGTATCCCAAGGGTAAGCATCTTGAACTTTTCCCTTTCCAGAAACCTGTTTAGGTTTTGCAAGTCTAGGATAGGCTGGAGGCCTCCTGTCCTTTTTGGTACCAGGAAGTACCAGGAAGTACCTGGAGTAGAAGCCTTGCGCTTTCAGGTGGTGAGGCACCGGTTACACCGCCTGTTCCTTTAAAAGACTTGCCAACTCCTGAAGGAGAAGGTGTCTGTGCAGAGGGAGTCTTGGAGGTTCCCCTGGAAAGTAGGAGGGGGGTAGCTGGTGGATGTGGAGCATGTAGCCCTTCTGGACTATGCTTAGAACCCAGGTATCCCCTGTGATAGCTGGCCTCCTGTACGCGTACAGGGTCAACCGACCTCCTGTGCTGAGTGGAGCCAGCTGTGGAGAAGAAGTTATGCTGTGGGAGGCAAAACCCCTTTCCCTGCTGTGGAGGAGCCGGAGCTGGGGGCTTGGGGGTCTTCTGCCTACAGGGTCCATGCCCCTGCCCCTTGGCCTGCTGGCCCTTTTGGGGAGCTGGAGAGGCCTGATATTGAGGGTAGGATTTGTAGGCAGCACCCTTCCTCGGGAAAAAGGGCTTCTTTCCCAAGCCCTTATTTTTCTGATGAGAGGCAGAAGTCTTCCTGGACAGCCTTGTCCTGGTGAGAGTCTCAGTCTCAATTTCCGCAGCCTTTTCAGTCATGGGCATGTGTTTTCACCTCGGCAGGGGACATCGACCAACTTGTCCTGCACCCATGACTCCAGGTCTGATGACTATAGCCAGGCCTGACGGCGTGCACCGATGCCGGCTGCTGCTACCCGGGCCGAAGCCTCGAAGCCATCATAGGCTGCTCGAGAGATAAACTTCGAGCACTCTTGAATCCCTGTTGACAAAGCATTGAACCTCTGCAAAGTTTCCTCGGAGAGGCCAGTTGAGAACCCGGCAATCTCCTTTGCCAGGTCTCGTAGGTAAATGCCCATGTACAGCTGGTAGGTCTGGACACGGCAAGATAGCATAGAGCCCTGGAAGCACTTTCTACCGAGGGCATCCAGGTTCCGGGCCTCCCGGCCGGGGGGCACCAAGGAGTGCATCTTCTGACTCTTCAGGCAGTGAATGGCTGCTTCCACAACCATGGAGTTGTGCGGTAGCTGCGCCTTTTGGAACCCAGGGATAAATGGAATCGACCCATTTGCTAAGAACCAGCGTCGAGGCCGGTGTCTCCCACATACAGAAGAACAGCCATTCCAGCATCGGAGGAACCGGTACAGTAAAGGTTTCCTTTGGAGGAAAGTTACACTGGAGGGCATTGAGCTCCTCGGCTCGAGGCGCCTCCTCAGCGTATGCAGGGAAGGCCAAGGCTTTGGACATGTCCCTCACAAAGTCCGAGAACCGGGTATCCTCCGGGGGGGGGGACCGTCTCCGAGGCTTGAAGGGACTCACCGGGTCCGGAAGGTGTCCAGGGACTCCTTGTCCTCCGTCTCCCACGCCGACTCCGAGGAGGAGGAATCGAGCGGCACCGGCCGTGTGGGCCTTGGTGCCACCCGCCCCGACGCCGAGGGTATCGGCATCGACGACCTTCGCCCTGCACGGGAGGTCGAGGGGGACCTTGACCGAGGATCGACTCGAGACTTCATTGACTCGAGGATCAGCTCGGTCTCCAGGGCCTACTTGGACGTCGAGGTCCCGCTGGTCGGGGCAGATGCACCGATCAGACCGGCGATCAGTACCCGCTGCTGTTCCATAAAGGCAGTCAAGATGCTTTCCAAGGCCGTCAACCTGAGTCCAAGCTCAGGAGACTCAGCAGCCCCCGACTCAGGCCCCGACGGCATTGGGCCCGACGTCGACTCCCCCAGGGGAGAGTCCACGAGGACAACTGCACTTATGTGACTCGGGGACTCCGGCTCCACACAAGGTAACTTGGACGGCCTCTCTGACTCCGAGAGCCCGGTGCGGCGGTCAGGGCTACGCGACCTGGCCCTTGAGGAACCAGGAGCCTCCACCAACACCGCCCTCGCGAGCTTCTTCTTCCTTCTGTGCTCCCCGGTGGGAGACTCCCTCTCAGAGGAACCCCAACGGCGCTCGGGGTCAGACTCCCGAGATGTCGAGGCCTCTGACGAAGTCTGGGCCCGGCCGGACGCGGAGTCAGAGAAAAGTCTCTCACGTTGATGCTGACAGCTCCGAAACACCTTCGACGACATCTTGCCGCACATGCCACAGGCCAGCGGGTCATGGTCGGGCCCGAGGCAACGGAGGCAGCAGTCATGTGTGTCGGTGAGAGACACAAGTTTCTTGCACCGATCACACTTTTTGAACCCGCTGGCAGCCATCGGGGAAAAAGGGCCCCTGCAAGGTCAAAAGACCGGGCTGCCAGTTAAAAGACAAAAGAGCGCGAACACTAGTCACAAAGGACAAAAAACGAAAATCAAAACTCCAGACTCGATACCAGTGTACCATGCCCAGGCGGGAAGGGGAACCGGCATCGAACCGGATAAGAGAAAGCGAAAATCACAGAAAAAAATTCAACTTTTCCCGGGTGACAAGAACTCACGTCCGTTGGGCTCCACGTAAAAAGAAAGAATGAGCAAGATGGCACCCTTGGGGGGGAAGGGGTCTGCGCATGCGCGCTGCATTCCCAAAGGCTTTCTTTGAAAGCTGGGGAAATGCTCTGCACAGGGGGTCACCCATATTTGAGGACTGACTTCCTGCTTGGTCCTGGAGAATGCATTGTCCATTTAATTGATGTTCTAATTGCACTTACCGGCAAGTCTAATGAGACTTCTACTGTTACTGTAGATCATGTACATAATTGATATGTAGTTCCCATTTAATTTTATTTTGTTTACCATGGATACTGTTATATGTAACCTGTTTGTTTGTTTTTTGTAAACCACCATTGATCTTTGGAAGGGGTAGTTTAGAAATGTGTAACAAATAAAATACTGTTATGGGAATGTTTTTCTTGACTGCTGTAGCATCCTTTGATAGCTGAATAAAGGAAAACTGCACAGCCAAAGCCACTTAATTTTCTTCAAGGTGCCATATTAAGAAACTGGCTTCTTAAATACCCACTGAAAAAATCCAGAGGAATCTTAGTACTAGGTAGTAATGGCTTTGAAAGGACCAACTTACCAAAAAAAAAAAAAAAGTAACGCATGATGTCTCAATGACACACTGATCCAACTCTTAACGTCTTTTTGCTGGACCTTTAAGAATCACAAACTTCTACGCCTCGACTGGATTTCTCCAAGACCAACAGGGCTACTAGAACTGCATAGAAACATAGAAGCAAAGAAACATAGAAATATGACGACAGAAAAAGACCACATGGCCTATCTAGTCTGTCCTTCCATATCAACAACTACAACAGTCCCCTTTTTTCCTTTAGAGATCCTCTGTGTTTGTCCCATGCTTTTTTGAATAAGAAGCCCAGTAACATGGAGCAGCATATTCTAACAAGATTTGAAGAAAATGTTAATTTACAAGATGAACAATTTGTTGAATAATTAAGTTTCATACCTCTCTGCTGAAATTTCTTGGAACATTAAAATTTCTCTTCAGTATGGGCCTATAATAGCCTCTTCTACCTGCCCCCCCCCCCTCCCCCAATACACAACTTCTTTGGCATTCTGCATGCCAAATGCATCACTCTGCACGTCTATACACCAAAGTGTGGAGTGCCAAGCATTTGACCAGTTTTCAAGCTTTCCTGAATCATATCTCATTTGGTCTATTCACTTAGGGGCATCAGTTTACTGAGGATTTTCATGCCATTTAGACAAAATACTTTTTCTTCTAACCCTTCTGAAACTTTATTTGCAAAGATATTGAACCGAACCGACCCTAGGACTAAGCCACTGCTCGTCTCTCTTTCATCCAAGTGAATGCTA
The DNA here is from genome assembly GCA_033557465.1 of Ichthyophis bannanicus. Lineage (NCBI taxonomy): Eukaryota > Metazoa > Chordata > Amphibia > Gymnophiona > Ichthyophiidae > Ichthyophis > Ichthyophis bannanicus. The sequence continues at coordinate 1,532,361,740 of CM066032.1, forward strand.
TTTATCACCAATATCTGCCATGTGTCAGTCAACCAATTTCTAATTCAGTTCAAAAGCTGAAATTCAAGTAAAGTCGCATCCAGTAAATACCCTTGATTTAATTCTTTAGTCACCCAATCAAAAAAAAACCCTGGATTGGCATGATCTTTCTCTGGTAAAACTATGTTGCTTTGGATCTTGCAATCCACTGGATTGTAGTTAGCTCATTGGTTGTTTTTTTTTAATTCAGTAGTGTCAAAGGTAAAACTTATGGCCTGTTGCCAACATCCTCTTTTACCCGCTTTTGTGAAAAAGATCAATGGCCCTTCTCCAATCTCATGGAAACACTATCACCTCCAAAGACCAATTGAACAAGTTCTTCAGCAGTCAACCTGAAACTCAAAGTTCCCTTAATATCCTCAGATGTATGCCCTCCAGCTCCATGGTCCTTTCCACTTTCAAGCTGAAAGTCCCTCAAATGGTGTGGTAATCAATTTCATTCTCAAATGTAAACCTTGATATCCATCTGCAGCTCTTCTCCAATGTCTTCTTCCATCAGCACTTACAAAATCTGTTTAGCATTCTGTCTTTTCCTTGTTGCCCTCAGTATAGAACTTCTCTGCACCCACCAGTCTTGCAAGCTGGAAACTCGGAGAACCCCCAGCACAAAGCAGCCCTCAACCAGAGAGCTTCCAAACTCCCACATAATGCACCATTATTATTTACTTGGTCCTAGGGAAGAATCTGACAATCTCCTCTTCTCACTTTGGCCATAAAATAAAACACATTTTTATTAATATTAAATCAAAATAACCCAACAAGGCCTTGTTTTATGCACTCCCTGCATCAGGCGATTTTGTGCAGCTGATGTAAAGGTAGCCGAGTTGCTCTTAGTTTTAAATTTGATCCTTTTTTCAGTATGATCTGTAATGATTTTTGGTTGTGCACTTATTACTGAGTTATTTAAAGATATGATTGAGTGTTGGTTGTTAAAGACATTGGTGATTTGACAGCCCACTACGTTAGATATTGGGTTTTCTGCCCTCAAATGATAGCAGAAAAAAATCTGCGTCAAGATTAGGGTTTTGTTTTTTTACTTTTTTTTTTTTTTATTTAAAGCACATCTGAATCTTGATGTAGAGATTTAGAAACAAAGATAATAGAGAGTTTTATACTTTTGAATGTTGAGCCCCCATATCCTGCTCTGCCACTCTGTTAATCTTTTTGATATAAGCATGTGCTCAACTGGATACTAGGAAAATAATTTTATTAAGTTATTCCCATGCATAAGGTGACATTTCACATACTGCATCGTATCCTTTTCTTGAATCCTGCCACGCCAATCCAGATACATGGGTTATATTCCCCAACCAGCAGAGATGGAGACAGAGAAAAATCTCTGAGGTTTCAGATGATCTCATCCTGCATTGCATCGGGAGCAGCCAGGGACATATAACCCCAATATTCGTATCCAAACAATGGACAAGAATTCCTGGCCACACAAGGCTCAATGAGGGCAAAAAGGACTAAAAGTCCTAGGAACATAACTATATACAGAACACCCATTGGATAGGAGGTCTGCCAAGAAGAATATAGTCCGTAGGGTAAAACCGCAGAAAAATAGCGTAACAGATCATGGGAGACTATAGAAGATCAGAAGGGATGGGACCTGGACTGGCCTAGCAGGATTTAAGAAAGCGTAGTTACTCACCTGTAACAGGTGATCTCCGGGAACAGTAGGAATTTAGTCATCACATATGGGTGACGTCAGTACCGATGAAGCACGCGTGGGAACGCTCCCCAGCATCCAATTGGAAAGCTTTTGGGAGCACTCCACTGGAGATCACCTGTTACAGGAGAGTAACTATGCTATCTCCAGGAACAAGCAGAAATGTAGTCTTCATATATGGGACTGCATAGCTCCCAATGCTAGATGACGTGACCTCAGAACCGGTGGAGGTTCAGCTCAGAGTAGGCATGATGAGGTCATGGATCCCACATGGATTTCTGATATCTTCAAAGTCCGGGACGGAGGTTAGGAGTTCATCTAAGTCTGAAAGGAGAGTCGGAGTACAGCCTTACCAAACCTGGCATCCCAACAGGAGTCCTTGTCTAGACAATAATGGGCAGCAAAGGTATGGACAGAAGACCAAGTTGCTGCTTTGCAAATTTTGTCGATGTCTACTGAGCGTAGATTTGCCATCAGGGTGGCCATGGCGTAAGTATTGTGAGCAGTGTCATGCCCTTCCAGGGAGAGTCTTGCTTTGTCATAGGCAAATGAAATGCAGTCCACTATCCATCTAGAGCGCATACGCTTAGAAAAGGTAATCCCAGGCTTTACAATGACCTTGAGTCCTTTGGCGATAGAAAGCCAACATACGCTTGCAGTCAAGAGTGTGCAGAGTTGTTTCCGCTCTAGACGCATGCGGTTTTGGAAAGAAAACTGGAAGGTAAATTGATTAGTTTAGAAGGAAGGGAGATACCACCTTTAGCTAAAAGTGTGGGTGAATCCAAAGGACAACTTTATCATGGTGGAAGCGGGTATAGGGTGGATATGCCACCAAAGCCTGAAGCTCACTAATGCATCTAGCTGAAGTGAGGGCAATTAAGAAGATAACCTTCCAAGAGAGAAGTTTAAGTGAGGTCATGGCTAATGGTTCAAAGGGCAGCTTGAGAAGCTGCACTAGAACAACACTGAGATCTCAAGCTACTGGAGGTAGCTTATTGGGAGGTTTGAGCAGCAGGAGACCTCTCATGAAATGTGCTACTAATGGTTGTGTGGAGTTGGGCTGTCCATCGAGTAGAATGACAAGCTGCAATGGCACTAAGGTGGACTCTCACTGAGTTTGTCTTTAGACCAGTTGAGGACAGATGGAAGAGATACTGAAGGAGTGACTAATGGAGCAGAAAAAGGATTGAGATCTTTCTGGGAGCACGAGACAGAGAATCTATGCAACTTAAAAGCATATGAACGCCTGGTGGAGAGCTTTCAAGAAGCCAAAAGGATCTCCTTAAGCTCTTGAGTAAGGTCAAAGCCTTGTAAGAGCTATGCTCTTAGCAACCAAGCTGTGAGGCGGAGAGATTATGGATTGGGATGGAGTAGTGAGTCATTGTCCTGGGAGAGGAGATCCGGTGCCTATCCCAATCGCAGAGGATGAGTCAGAGTCAGACAGAGTAGCAGCAGAAACCACGGTTGCCGCGGCCAGGGAGGGGCTATGAGAATCATGGTGTCCCTGGAGGACTGAAGCTTGAAAAGCATCTTGGGAATGAGGTGTATGGGAGGGAAAGCATAAAGCAGACCCCGACCCCAGTATGGGTGGAAGGCATCCACCTGTTGGTTGGTAGATGTCCGAGTTCTTCTGCAGAAGCGAGGAAGCTTGGCATTTTGCAGAGTCGCGAACAGATCTATGTCAGGAGTTCCCCAGTTTGGAAGATGTAACACATTGTGTCCGGATGCAGAGTATTTGTGGGTAAGAAGAATGCAACTCAGTCTGTTTGCCAAGACATTGGACTCCCCCAGGAGGTTCACTGTTTGGAGGTGTATTTGATGAGCAATGGCAAAGGACAGAGGTGTATTACCTCCTCGCAGAGGGCCCAAGAGTCATGTTTTCATATAAAAAATGGCAACCTGATTGTCCATTCTGACTGACTAGGACCTGTTGTGCTCTGAGGTGCTGTTGGAACACCTGAGGGCACTGGAGATAGCTTAAAGTTCCAGGAGATTAATCTGGAGTTGTGACTCCTGCACTATCCAGAGCCCCTATGTAGTCAGGCTGCCCAAATGGGCTCCCCAATCCAGTTTGGAGGCATCCATCGTCGGGGTGCATTGACGTGGAGGCATCTGAAAAGATGACCCTACGAGCAGGTTTTCTGGAGAACACCACCACTGAAGAGATGTGGTAGATGGGCAGTGACTTGGATCCTGTCCCAGAGTCGGCCTGAGGCTTGCTTCCACTGGGAGACCAGCGTCCACTGGGCTATCCGCATATGTAGTTGAGCATATGGAACGACATGTACTGTAGAGGCCATGTGTCCAAGTTGCTGCAGCATCTCTCGGGCTGTCAGATGGTCTTGTAGGAGCATCTGGGACATCAGTTCAACTAGATGGGCACAATGGCAGAAACGCCCTGAACTGTTAGGTGTCTAGAAGGGCTCCAATAAACTCTAGTCTTTAAGTTGGAATGAGCTAGGATTTTAGGAAGTTTATGACAAATCCCAAGTATTGGAGTACTGTGATGGTATGATGCAAAGAAAGCAGTACCTCTTGGGAGGTGTCTGCCTTTATTAGCCAGTCATCTAAGTAAGGAAAGATGAATATCCCCAGAGTTCTACGACCACCATACACCTTGTGAAGACTCTTGGGGCAGAGGCGAGTTCGAAGGGAAGGACTCTGTATTGATAATGTTTTCCCTGAAAGGCGTAGATATTTCCTGTGTCCTGGACGGATGAGGATATCTGTGCATGCTGCTTTTAGATCTAGAGAACAGAGCCAGTCCTGATTCTGGAGGTAGGGAATTAGAGTCCCGAGAGACAACATCTTGAACTTTTCGTGGACTAGAAACTTGTTGAGATTTCTGAGGTCCAGAATGGGCCTGTACCCTCCGGTTTTCTTTGGAATGAGAAAGTAGGGAGAGTAAAAGCCCATTCCCTATTGGGATGCTGGGACATCGGGACATCTTCTATGGTGCCCTGAGACAGAAGAGAGGACACCTCATCTTGCAGGAGAGCAGTGAATGGGGATTGCATTTTATATGCCCTCCTGAATGTGGAGGGAGACAGAATTTGCAGATGAAGGCTGTACCCCCCTGAACTACGATGAGTGTCCACTGCTCTGAGGTGATGAAGTGCCATCTGTGGCCATAATGACACAGTCTGCCTGCTATATGGAGGGGATGGGGACCCTTTGGAGGCAGGGTGACAATATTCTCTAGGAAAGAGTAAAAAAATAGGCACAGGTTGTGGCTGTGGAGCTGGTTGAGATTTAGCCACCTGAGGCTTCTTTTGTTTAGGAGGCTGCTGCCTCTTCTGTGGGGCCTGACTCTGATACTGAGAAGCGTGAGGCTAGGAAGAAAAGAATCTCTTCTTCTTACTGTAGAAAGACTTCTTTGCAGAAGTCTTTTTCCTAGCAGGGTCAGCTTTTACTCTGGATAGTCTCTTTGGAGTAGTATTTTCTGACTCTAATTGAGAGGTCTTATCTTGCCAGTCTTTGCCAAAGAGACTTTCCCCTATGCAAGGAACGTTGCCTAACTTATCTTGAACCCACTGTTCAAGATTTGATGCCTGAAACCATGCAACGCAGCTTGCACTGATGCAAATTGCTGAGGCCCTGTTCGTGCACTCAAAAGCATTATAGGTAGCTCTACTAACAAACTTTGATGCATTTTGGCTATGTTTAACTAGGGTGCAATAATCTGCCCATTTGTCATCCGGGAGGAGAGGGGCAAAGGCCTCGACATCCCTGGAGACCTCCTTCAGGAACATTCCCATATAGAGTATATAGGAATTAATCCTAGCTGAGAGCATGGATGCTTGGAAACAGGCAGCCAAAGGCGTTGAGGGTTCTGGATTCCCTACCTGGAGGGTAAGATGAGTGAGTCTTCGAACTTTTGATTCAGCACATAGCCGATTCCACCACCATGGAGTGGTGGGGAAGCTATGGCTTTTGGAAGCCAGGACACTCCAGTTTACAATACACGGTATCAAGACATCTACTTTGGACTGAGACCATGAGAGGCATCTCCCATATACAGAGCATAAGGTCATGAAAGATGTGGTACACTGGTAAGGTGGCTGCTTCCTTAGATGCTGTTGGGTATTAGAGGATCTCTAATTCCTCCGCTCTTGGCTCCTTCTCAGATGTCACTGTGATAGAGAGACCTTTTGCCAAATCTCAAATTAATTCCTGGAAGGACATGTCCTCTAGCAGCAACATGCACCACTGTTGAGGCGGGGAAGGGTCCAAAGGAAGGTCCTGGGGCCCCCGTTAATCGAATGACTCCATATCCAAATCAGGGGAATCAGAATCAGAGGACTCGAAATATTGACAGTTCTGGTGCTCGCCAGAAGCTAGATGCCAGTACTCTGACGTATCGGCCTCGGTAAACCACTGGTAAGCGTTTCCAGGGAGAGCATTGGTGGAAGCAATGTCTATGTCATCTGCAGCAGCCCCAATGTTGCACTGGGAACCAGTGTCGATGTCTGTACTGAAACCAGTATCGACAGGGCTGTGCTCTATTGAGGTTACTGATGCTTGGGTATCGGAGACTGGTATTTGCACTACCGTCCCAGATAATGGCACCAGTAGCTCTCCAGAAGTTAAGGCCTCAGGAGCATTCTGGAGCCCCTCAATGGCTTTGGAGGACAGGGACTCCTGCCGGGGTTGTTTAAGCAGGAAGATCTGCCTCCAAGGCAACCCCCGAGGGATCTCGGTGTTTTGAGCGAGATCTTTCCCTCAAGGTGCCAGGAGACTTCAATACAACCTTGTGCTTTGACTTAGAAGATACCTGAGATCCATGAGGCCTTCAATGAGGTGGATGCTAATGATACTGTGTCCAATGCAAAGAGTGCTCCTAATTTAAAAGCCCAGTTCTATAGGCCTCTCCATGTCATTTTCTGGCAAAGGGAAAAGTCCTTTGGCTAGTAGTATGGGCTGTGACATTTTAGACACCATTCACGTGCGTCAGTCACCGAGATGTTGCTGGCACACTTAGTGCATTTTTTTAAACCACTAGTTGGTTTCTCCATACCTTCTATGTGTGAAGAATATGGTAGGCTTAAGGCCTAAAAGGGCATCGATGCCCAAAGTAGGGGTATTTTTTGGTTAGAGAAAATAAAGAAAGAAGGTAAAGAAAAGTTAAGGGAATCAGCGATGTCCTAGACAGTGCCAGTGTCAACGGAAAGGCAGAGGCTCTATCCACAAAATGTTTTTCTTCAGTGACAGGATTTGCTTCCTGCTGGCTCCACGGAAAACAAAGAACTGAAGAGAGGGACTTGGGAAGGCAGTCACGCAGACGCAGTGAAGTGCTCCCAAAAGCTTTCCAATTGGACGCTGGGGAGTGTTCCCGCGCAGGTTCCATCGGTACAGAAGTCACCCATATGTGAAGACTACATTCCTGCTTGTTCCTGGAGATCAGGACATTATCCTCTAAGTAAAGCATCACCTTCCATATTATCCTGCTTGGCTAGTCCAGACAAGTGGGATGTACCAAAACAACATCTCCAATGGTGAGAAGACGACGGTAGCTTTCAAGACGTCTGCACCAAAGGCTACGTCCATCTGAGTATGGACATCCAAGCAGTAATGCTTGACAAAAGATGAAAAGAGATGTCTACACTGCCACCTGACAAATGTCTATGGGAGCAACCAACCTGCATTCTGCCCAGGAGGAAGTCTGAGCCTGTGTGGAATGCACAAGTGAATCCTCTAGAACCGGACGGTTTCACAGCAAATAGGCCGAGGATATCATTTCCTCTATCCTGCAACGCAAGGTAGACAGTGCCCATTTCACCCTTACACAGGCCTGCAAAAAGGACAAAAAAAGAAAGAGGTCTCTCCAATTTTCAGAAGTTAGTGACCTTCAGGTACCAAAGCAGCACTCTCTTAACATTCACAAGGCAAAGGTCCTTATTCTTCCCCTGGCATTGTTACTTCTGGAATGAAGGCAAAAGACCACCAGGTTGACGTGGAAAGCAGACACCACTTTAGGATACAAAGAAGGAATGCGCCACAAATGCACAACCACTTCCGAGATGGACAGATAGGGGATCTCAGCACGACAAGGCCTGCAACTCCAAGATGTGGTCTGCTTAGCAAGGACGTAACAAAAAAAGCAGCCTGATGGCACAAATCCTTGAGCATGGCCCTCCTCGAGGGCTCAAACAGTTCAGTGACTCAGCCATCAGGGCCTAAAGAACCAAATGGATCCCAAGGAATCACTGAGTGCAGAGGAGGATGCAAATGTTTAACTCCCTGCAGGAAACTGACAATGTCCAGGTGAGAGGCCTAGAAGCACCCCAGCGCTGGCCCTCTAAAAACAGGCCAAAACCACCACCTGAATCCTCAACTGAGGGAAAGGCCCTTGTTAAATCTATCCTGGAGAAAGGACAGCAGAGCAGGCAAATCCAGTGTGCTAGGGCTGGCCTGGTGCTCATGGCACCAGTGCTCAAAAAGACCCCAAACATGCATATAGGCGACACAGGTGGAGCCTCTTCTTGCGTTCTAAAGCATAGAAACCACAACAGAAGAATAGCACTTAAGCACCAAACATCGTCTCTCAAGAGCCAAGCCACAAGCAAGAAGGGAGCCAGATTGTCCAGCAGGACCAACCCTTGCCTCAAGAGCCACTGTGCAGATCAGAAACGCAGCACCACTGTGCAGATCAGAGGCGTAACACCACTGGACCCTGATGGCCCTCTACACACCAAAACATCCACCCTACAAGAGGCCACAGGGGAAACGCAAACAGAACCTGCTTTGGCCAAGGTTGAACTAGGGTATCCATGCCCCAAGGCTTGCCTCTGAGGCAGCTGAAGAACCTGTGCACCTTGGCATTGGCCCGAGTCACTATCTGGATCCATCTCAGTGCGACCCCCGTTTGTCTAGGATCCTCTGGAACGCCAATCAGCTCAGCTCCCTCTCTCTGGGATAGAGGGAGTGCTGACTGATATAGTCCATTTCCACGTTATCCTCTCCTGCAATATGCTGTGCTGAGAGGGTGCCTATCCCCTTTGTACAGGTAAGGGAGACGGAAGAGAAAGCATCCTAAACCTCTTATGAGGAAGGCATTTAGGTCTCAGAGATCCAAGATGGGATAGTATCCTCCTGTCTTTTTTTTTTAGCACCAGGAAGTACCTCAAGTAAAATACCAGCCTTTCTTGCCCTGGGAGAACTGGTTTGATGGTCTTGGCCTTGAGAAGGGCTGAAATTTCCTTTAGAAGTAACTCCTGTTGCAGAGACACCTGAGATATTGGTGTTAATATGAGATATGCCATGCTGGGTCAGACCAAGGGTCCATCAAGCACACTATCCTGTTTCCACTGGAGGCCAATCCAGGTCACAAGTACCTATCAGCCCAAAAAGGTACACAGAATCCATGCTGCTTATCCCAGGGTAAGCAGTGAATTTCCCTGGTCCTTTTTAATAATGGTTTATGGACTTTTCCTCCAGGAATTTGTCCAAATCTCTTTTAAACCCAGCTACACTAACAACGTTTACTACATCCTCCGGTAAAATTCGAGGAGTTTGATTATGCGTCGATTGAATAAATAGTTTCTCCGATTAGTCTTAAACATGCTATACTTTAGCTTCATGGAATGCCCCCTAGACTTTCTACTTTTGAAGGAGTAAACAACCAATCTACATTTACCTGTTCCACTCTGTTCATTATTTTATAGACCTCTATCATATCTCCCCCTCACCTTCTTTTTTTCCAAGTTGAAGAGCCCTAACCTCATAGAGGTATCCTTCCAGCCCTTTTATCATTTTAGTGGCTCTTCTCTGTATCTTTTCAAATTCTGCTATATCCTTTTTTATTATTTATTTAAATCGCTTATATACTGCGCTCTTCAACATCAGTGCGGTTTACATAGAACATGAGGTATTTACGGTGGAGGTTAACACCGTGTTACATATAACAGATAGCTCAACTTGGGTAACAGTATTAACTATTTACATTTGTAATAACAGTATTACTATTTACATTTGTAATAACAGAATGATATTCACACTTATATACAAATACATGAGGAGGGGATGCATGTGGTCGGGGCTATGTTGCGAGTGGTGGAGTTGGTGTACATTCCTCCGGGTAGCATTTGAGGAAGAGATAGTGTTTCAATTCTCTCCTGAATTTAGTTAGTTCCGGGATTGCTCGGATATCGGGTGGAAGAGCGTTCCAGCATCTGGGAGCACAGAGACTGAAAGCCCTGTTTATGGTTGGCTGAGCACTGTGGGTCATTGCTTTGGGGATTACCAAAGTGTTTATAGCAGTAGATCGTCTGGCTCTATTTGGGGGTGTAATGTGAGTGAGGTCCGCGAGAGAGGAGGGGGCGAGTCCATTGATGGTCTTGAAGGTTAGTAGTAGGGTCTTGAAGGTGATTCTGCTGTGGATTGGGAGCCAGTGGAGACTTTTGAGGATGGGTGTTATATGGTCTCTCCTGGAGGCGCTATGTAGGACTCTGGCTGCAGCGTTCATGGCGAGCTGGAGCGGACTCAGGGTGGATTGTGGGAGTCCTTGCAGGATAGCGTTGGCGTAGTCGAGATGTGTGATGGTTAGTGCTTGGAAGATTGTTCTGAAATCAACTGGTTGCAGGAGGGGGCGTAGATGTTTGAGTGTCTTGATCTTATGGTACGTTGATTTTACCATGTTGCTCACATGTGTCTTCATATCCAGTCTTTGATCCAATGTGACACCCAGGTAGCGGATTGAAGGTTTGATTTGCAGTTCGATTTTTCCAATATTTAGGCAGGCAGGAGGGGAAAAGTTGGGGTTTCTGGAGATGAACAGTACTTCAGTCTTTTTGTGCTGTATTTGAAGATTCTGGTTTAGAAGCCATTTTTCCACTGAGCTAAAACAGTTAGAGGTGTGAGGTCAATTTGGTCAGTCTGGAATGGCATGTACATGAGAACGTCATCGGCATAAATCATGCATTCGACGTTGAATGATCGTATGATGTCACAAATTGGCTGCATATAGATGTTGAACATCAAGGCTGAGAGGGAGGAGCCTTGCGGAATGCCCTGTTTCTGGTGGAACGGTTTGGAGGTGGAGGACCCCGTCTGCACGTGTTGCCATCTATCGGACAAGTACGACTTACACCAGGTTAGTGCTAGATCACAGATGCCCTTCTCTTTGAGCCGGCTCAAGAGGGTTTCGTGGCATACTGAGTCGAACGCTGCAGCTATATCCAGGAATATCAGGGCAACTCCCTGACGGATGTTATCAACTGCATAAAGTATATTGTTGAAGAGGGTGGTAAGTAGCGTCTCCACACCATGGGATTCTCTGAATCCGTGTTGGCAGTGGTCTAACGGAAAGGTATTGTTGATGTGTTCTTGAATCTGGTAAAGGACTTCTTTTTCGATTATCTTTGCTAGTAGTGGAATGCTGGCAATTGGTCTATACGATTCTACTTCCTGGGGGTCCAATTTGTTGTTCTTTAGCAGGGGTCTGATGGATGTGTGCTTGAGATTCAGTGGGAAATAGCCTGATGTGAAAGATGCGTCAAGAAGCCTAGCTATGAATGGACTAAATTCTGTCCGTAGTTCCCTTATCCAGAAGGCAGGACAGGGGTCAGTCTGAGCGGTAGTGGTGTTGATTGTAGAGATTGTGTCGATGATTTGGTGACCAGATATGGTGACCAGAATTACACATAATATTCAAAGTGCAGTCAAAGCATGGAGTGATACAGAGGCATTATATACTTAGTTTTATTTTCCATTCTTTTCCTTATGATTCCTAGCATTCTATTTGCTTTCTTGGCCGCGGCTGCTCACTGGGCAGGAGGATTTAAATGTATTATCCATGTTGATGCCTAGATCCTTTTCCTGAGTGGTGGTTCCTAATAGGGAATCTTGCATTCATGTAACCCTAGTTTGGGTTGTTCTCATCCAAGTGCATAACTGCACTTGTCCCATATTAAATTTCATCTGCTATTTGGATGCTCAGTCTCCCAATTTATCAAGGTCCTCTTGCAATGTTTCACAATCCTCTTGGGTTTAAACAACTTTGAATAATTTTGTGGCATCTGCAAATCTGGTCACCTTACTAGTTATTCCCATTTCCAGGTCATTTATGAAAATATGTTAAAAAGCAGATGGTCTATCACAGACCCCTGGAATACTCCACTATTCACTTTTCACACCATTGAGAAAACTGGCCATTTAGCCTTATTCTTTGCTTTCTATCTATTCACCAGTTCCTTATCCACAACAGTACACTGCCTCCTATCCCATGACCTTTTAATTTGGCCAAGAGTCTCTCATGAGGGACCTTATCAAAGGCTTTCTGAAAATCCAGATATAGTGCATCAACTGGCTCACCTTTATCTACCCGTTTATTTACACCTCCAAAAAAATATAAGATTAGCGAGACAAGACTTTCTTTAGCTAAATCCATGTTGGCTTTCTCCCATTAAACCATGACTATCTATACAGTAGTGGCCAAAACATTAAGGCAGGTATCTTTTTCTACAATTTATTGTTAAATAATGTACTGTGGAGATGTCACACGTGCTTACTTATTTAATCAGCATGGCCATCACACCATGCGTCTGGCGTCCATTTTAGTTTACTTAGTAGGTTTCTTGGATGAAGTTTTGAATTTTTACAACTAGGAAAAGATTGAAAGTTACATGTAAAATATACAATCAAGATGGGTAAAAAGTGTGATGTTAATGACTTTGTAAAGGGACAAGTTATCACATTCCATGCTGAAGGATATTCGCAATGTACTATTGCAAAATATTTGCATATTTCAAGGTGTGCAGTTCAAAATGTTCTGAAATCAGGTGGCCGTACACGTTGTTCGAAATGTGGGCGCAGACAGATAAACTACTGGACGAGAGGACCGATTCCTCAAAAGCATTATTACATCTAGTCCACAGACTTCATCTCAATGTGTGGTGCAGTTAGCTAATGATCGAGGAATAAAGATAAGTGCCAGATCTGTCCGACGACGACTTGTGGATGAATTCAAACTCGTGGCCAGAAGACCTGCCAAGAAGCCTATGATGACCAGGAAACAAATTGCTACCCGCATACAGTTTTGTAGCAAGATGAAAGACAAATCTGCTGAATGGTGGGAAAGGGTAATGTTCACAGAGGAAAGTACATTTCAACAAGTACGTGGGAGTGGTTACAACTACGTCCGTCAACCAGCAGGCAACAGACTAAATCCGAAGTACACGATAAAGACTTTTAAACACCCACCATCAGTCATAGTATGGGGTGGTATCTCGGCGAATGGACGATGTGGCCTGCACATTTTTGAGAAAGGTGAAAGAGTAAATGCTGTAAAATACATATCCGTGCTGAATAGTAAAGTTAAAATGCACATGAATGTTTCTGGTACAACTATATTTCAGCAGGACTCGGCACCGTGCCACACTGCAAAAACAGTCAAAAAATGGTTCGTGGACAACAAGATCGAACTGCTACCAAGTTGGCCATCAAACTTTCCGGATCTCAATGTAATTGAAAACTGTTGGAATCTTATGAAGAAAAAGGTGGCAGCACACCGTCCAACTTCAGAAGCAGATTTAAAGGACATACTCAAGCATGTATGGGTCAACAAAATCACTCCAGCATACTGTAAAATGCTAATTAACAGTATGCCTACAAGAATCCAGGCTGTGCTGAAAAATCATGGACACCCTATCAAATATTGACACATATATTGTTTCCTGAATAAAACTTTGAAAATGACATATATATCTTTGGTTCTTAAAGCTTTTGACCATGAAAGTGACAACACCACATACTTTTCGAATAAAATTCTGATATTTTGGACTCTGCCTTAATTTTTTGGCCACTACTGTATATAAAGTAATTTTATTCTGTATGATGATTTTTACCATTTTGGCTGGTACTAAATTTTAGGCTCACCGGTCTGTAGTTTCCCGGATCACCCCTGGAACCCTTTTTAAAAATTGGCATTACATTGGCTACTCTCCAGTCTTCAGATACTACAGATGATTTTAATGACAGTCCACAGATTACTAATAGCAGTCTCATATTTAAATTCATTCAGCACACTGGGTTATACACCATCCGGTCCATTATTTACTACTTTTTAGTTTATCAAATAGCTGTATTACATCTTCCTGGTTTATCAAGATTTGTTTCAAATCCTGACACATCACCTTTAAAATATCATTTCAGACATGGGTAAGTTCCCTACATCTTCTTCAATCAAGACTGACATTCTGTCTCTCCACTGTGGCCTTGTCCTCCCTTAGCACATTTTTTAACCCTAATGATTCAACTGCATCTCACAGGTTTTTTGTTACGAATGTACTTGAAAAAGTTACTATGCATTTTTGCTTCCACAGCAAGCTTATTTTCAAATTCTCCTTGCCTGTCTCATCAATGCGTTGCATCTAACTTGCCAGTGATTATGTTGTTTCCTGTTGTCCTCATTTGGCTCCTTTTTACATTTTCTGAAAGATGCTTTTTTTGGCTACAACAGTTTCTCTGAAACCACGCTGGCAGTCATTTGGCCTTCCTTCCATATTTCTAAAGCATGGAATACATCTAGCCTGGGCTTCCAAGACAATATTTTTAAAGACCCATGCTTGATGTAAACCTTTAACCTCTACAGTTGTTCCTTTTAGTTTTTACTTAACTATTTCATCATGTTATCATAGTCTCCCTTTTGAAAGTTAAATACTGGAGTCATGGATTACCTTGTCGACCTCCCTCCTTTTATTAAATCAAATGTGATCATGTTTGTTCACTATTGCCAAGTGGCTCCAACACCGCTCTCTCGCACCAGATCCTTGTTCCACTAAGGACTAGGTCTAAAATAGCTTCCCCTTGTGTCGATTCATCAAGAAATGTTATCTCCCTAGCATGTCCTGCTGTGACATTGACCAAGTCAATACCAGGGTAACTGAAATCACCCATTATTACTGCGATCTAACTTTTGTTAGCTTCCCTGATTTCTTTTAACAGTTCACCATCCATCTGTTCATTCCAGCTAGGCAGGCAGTAGTAAACTCCCCACCCCCCCCCCCCGACCCACCATTGCCTTCCTCTTTTTACATGGAATTTCTATCAACAGAGATTCTACAGTGTATTTTGTTTCCTGCAAAACACATCGTTTTACTCAATGCCCTCTCTGGCATAGAATGAAACCCCTCCAGCAATCTGATCTACCCTATCATTGCAATATAATTTGTACCCAGGTATCAGTTTCCTTCTTCCACCAGGCCTCCAAAATGCCAATTCTATCTATTTATTTTATTTATTTAGACAGTTTTGTATACCGCTTTATCCTTCAATCAAAGCGGTCACAACACAATTGGGGGATACATTTAACACACAGGGATATGAGACACATACACTAATACTTACAGGGAACATGGGCAATGGAGGGTTAAGTGGCTTGCCCAAGACCACAAGGAGCATCTGTGGGACTAGAAACCCCAGTCCTTCCGGCCCAAGGTTGCTGTCCTCTAGTGGGATTTGAACCCCCGACCTTCCGGCCTGAAGTACCTTGCCCCAACCACTAAGCTACTCCTCCCTCCCTCCTACTCCTCTAACCTTTCTTTTAGTGCTATATATTCTAACTCTCCCATCTCAGTTTTTAAACTTCTAACATTTGCATACAGGCATTTCAGAGGTGGTATTTTGTACATATCAACAATCTGGTAATCAGCTGGCAGGGGTAATCTGGAATCTTTCAACTGTCTGCTCTTTACTTTTAGCTTTATTTGAACCTCTATTGGGATGCCCCCAACCTCCCTGTTTTACTAGTATCCTTCACGGATACATCATTCCAAACCATGCACTTTTGGGCAGCTGTCTGCTTTACCCCATATTTTAGTTTAAAAACTGTTCTCTCCCCTTTTTAAACGTTAATGCCAGCAGCCTGGTTCTAACCCAGTTAAGGTGGAGCTCATCCTTTTCAAAAAAAAGCCCTCCCCCCCCCCCACCATCCCCAGAATGTTGTCCAGTTCCTAACAAATCCAAAACCCTTTTCCATGCATCAATTGTTTCATCCACACATTGAGATTCTGGAGCTCTGCCTGCCTCTTAGCTCCTGTGCATGAAAACAGAAGCATTTCTGAAAATACTACTCTTAAATTCTGGATTTCAGTTTTCTACCTAAAATCCTAAGTTTGGCTTCCGGAACCTCCCTCCCACACTTTCCTATATCATTGATACCAACATGTACCAAGACAGCAGGCTCCTCCCTAGCACTATCTAAAACCTTATCTAGGTGGCATGTGAAGTCTACCACCTTCACAACAGGCAGGCAAGTTATTTATTTATTTATTTATTTAACTGCATTTATATCCCGCTTTTCACCGGGTCAAAGCGGTGTAACATGTAACATAGGGAGGGGTAATTTCTTTTAGGATGGGGCCATCACCAGGGTCAACAATTAATGATTATGGGAGGACATGGACATGATTTACTTCTAAAATCTAAGTGTGAGGTCATGGTGGCGTTTCCGTTGAAAGATGTTCACGGAATAGGATTGTCTTTAGCTGTTTCTTAAATGATGTGATGTCGTTGTTGTTCTTGATGTGGTTTGGTAGAGAGTTCCAGAGAGATGGAGCATAAAGTTCGAATGCTCTGTTGCAGGTCCGTTGTGTAGATTTGGTTCTTTTGTGGGGGACAACGATAGAGTTATTGGAGGAATGTCTGGTTGGTCTGTTGTGGGATGGTCGAGGTAGTAATGAGTGTAGTGAGGTGTTCCGTGTTTGGTGGATAGATTTGTGGATGAGTAAGATGGCTTTGTACTTGATTCTTGCTTGCAGTGGAAGGAGGTGAAGGTCTCTTAGGATTGGGGTGATGTGCTCCCGTTTTTTTGTATTTTGAATAATCCTTGCTGTGGTGTTTAAGGCAGTACGGAGTGGGTTGGTGTGGGAGGCAGGAAGTCCATGATAGATTATGTTGCAGAAATCTAGATGAGGGAGTGTCACAGCTTGCATCACTGTCCTAAAGTCGTGTGGTTCTAGGAGGGGCCTGAGTCGTTGGATAGTTTTAGCTTTGTGGAATATTATCCCAGCGGTTTTGTTGATTTGTTGTTTGAAGGTGAGAGCTTGATCAATGATGACGCCTAGATATCTTATTTGCGGCTGGATTTGTATTTGTGTGGTTCCCATGTTGAGGTGGGTAGGTGGTTTGAAGTCAGGTTCTTTTGTTACTATTAGGGCTTCGGTTTTCTTTATGTTGATGGATAGATTGTTCTCCTGTAGCCAGTTGGTTACGTCGTTGAAGCAGGCTGATAGCTATTCGTTTTTTGGGTTGTTGGTTGTAATTGGTGCGTAGAGCATTATGTCGTCCGCGTAGATGTGGAAGTTGATGTTATGGGTGCGTATGATCGAGCATAGTGGACGTAGGTATATGTTAAACAACATGGCTGATAGGGTGGATCCTTGTGGTACTCCTTGAAGTTGTTTGTAGGGGGGCGAGGTTGTGGAGAGGGTGCGAATCCGTTGCTGTCTGTTAGTTAAGTAGGATCTGAACCATTGGAGTACAGTGTCCTTGATTCCGATTGTTTGTAGTCTGTGTATGAGGATTTCGTGTGAGATTGTGTCGAAGGCCGCTGATATGTCTAGGAAGATCAGGATGTACCCTGAATTTTTTCTTGTGTTCCGATGATGAGTGTGTTCATTAGGATGGTCATGAGGGTCTCAACTCCATGTAGTGGTCGGAAACCGTGTTGCTGTGGGTCAAGTATGTCGTTGGTGTCTAGATGATCTTGGAGCTGGTGTTGGACTATCTTTTCTATTATCTTGGTGGCGAGGGGGAGGCTTGCTACTGGTCTGTAGGATGTGGGGTCCTTGGGGTCCAGGTTGTTCTTCTTTATGGTTGGTCGGATGATTGATGTTTTGAGGGCATCTGGCATGTATCCTTGTTTAAAGGATTCATTTACGATGTGGGTTAGTGGGGTACTTAGGTCTTCCTTGGTTTTCTTTATCCATTCAGTAGGGCAGGGGTCCAGTGGGGAGGTAGTGGTGTTCAGGCAGGAGATGGTGGAGGATATTTCTTCCTTTGAGGTGTCATTGAATGTAGTCCAGTTGGCGTTTATGGTGATTCCTGGGTATGTTCTTGTGGCTGTAGCGCAGCGGTAAGGTTGTTGAGGTTGGTGAAATTGTTTGTATTGTCGGGCCAAGAGATCCGAGGGGATATCTGGAGGTTGATCGGAAGTGGATGGTGTCTTTGTCAGTTTTTTAGCGATTTGGAAGAGTTCTCGAGGTTTGTTTGCAGCGGTCATGATGGTTTTGGTGTGGTAGTTTCTCTTTGCATTGTCGGTTTCTGTGTGGTAGGCATCAAGTTCATATAGGTATTGCTTTTTGTCTTTGTCAGTTTTGTTTTTTCTCCATTTTCTTTCTGTTCTTCTAAGATTTGTTTTCAGTTTCCGGAGGTCAGGGGTGAACCAGCGGGCCTTTGAGGAGATGGGCTTGTTGCTGGTCTTGTTTACGGTTACTCTGGATGCTGAGGAGATTGTGGTGTTCCAGTTGTCCATGAGGTCATCAAGGTTATTTGAGTTCGTAAGTAGATTAGGTAGGGTCAGCGTCAGGAAGTCTTCTTTGTTGAATGCTTTGAATCTTCGTGTGTGTTGGGTGTATCCTCTGTTTGTATTTGGTTGATATGCGTGGGAGAGGTGGATGATGTAATGGTCTGACCATGGGACTGGTAAGATTATCGGACTGCTGTATGAGGTGGATGCCTGGGAGTTCAGGAATATGAGGTCCAGTGTGTTTCCTTTTTCGTGTGTTGGTTCATTTATGATCTGCGATAGGTTCATTGCTGTCATGGCGTTAAGGAATGTTTCTGTTTGTGCTTCTTGGAGGGATGGGAGATTGAAGTTACCAGGCAATCCTCACATCCATGAGCCACCCAGATATCTACATGGCTAATTATCAAATTACCAACTACGATGGCTATCCTAACCCTTCCCTCATGGGAACAAGGCCCTAAAGCAGGGGTCTTCAACTTCTGTCCTGGAGGGCCGCAAACCAGTCAGATTTTCAGGATGTGCCTAATGAATATGCATGAGACATATTTGCATGCACTGCCCCCATTGTATTCAAATGTATCTCATGCATATTCATTATGGATATCCTGAATCTGACTGTTTTGTGGCCCTCCAGGACTAGAGTTGGAGATCCCTGCCCTAGAGACACCTCCTCAATATGAGAAGGTATTACATCGCTCGGAGGACAGGTCTTAGCTACAGGATCACTTCTTGCCATATCAATGTGATGCTTTCCTTTCATGTGACCTCTCTCCTCCATATCAACACAGAGGCTGCCAGACTGAAAGTGGGACTTCTCTACTATGCCCCTGTAGGTCTCATCGCTGTCTGCCTTGGCTCCTCCAAGTGTGCTACTCTAGCCTCCAAGAGTCCAGACTTGTTTCCTGAAAGCAAAGAACTCTTTGTACCTAATGCACACATAAAACCTCTCACTAACTGGGAGAAAACCATACATTTGGCACTCAATGTGAAAGACTGGATAGCCCCTACCTCACTGCTGGTCTGCTGTCTGCACCTTAGTATTAAAAATGTGTTTAGCTATTTAAGTTGTTTACTTGTTTGAATTTGCTAGGAGAATAGGGATCTTGAATCAATACAATTATACCTAAGAAGTTTAAGGGGCACTGTCTAATATTCACCTCAAGATGAACTGCAAGGCCTTAATCTATTCTTGAGGCCTAATACTTTTCTGATGAAGATAAACCCCCTCATGGCTGCTACCACATGCGACATTCATCAGAGCCTGCAGCACTAAAAGAAAAGCCTGTGTATCCCCCACCCTGAGCAAAACTTCCCTTCAGCCTGCACATGTACTTAAAGGCCCTTTGTTGAGTGTCTTATTGCTGCTGTTCTGACATATCCACACTGGCCCAAAATTGTGCTACCTTAGGTGGATGTCTAGCCCACCCAATGCTAGGGCAGGCTCTGAATAAACTCAAAGGCAGCCATTCCAGATACTATGAAGCACCAAAAACACTATCAATTTTGCTGTGCATTGTTGTGCAAAATATGTGTTAAAACACACAAAGCACTCAGGATCTCTATTACACATGTTTATTATCTGAGAAACAGAGAAAATTTGCAAGGGAGCATAATTGCAGCAGAGTGACAGTTCAGGCTGTTCTGACACTAAGAGGAGAGCTGGATAAAGCTGGTTTTCCTAGGGTAGAGACTCTCAACTCAGTTCTCAAAACACACCCAGCCATTCTCTTCACAATAAATATGCACAAGTTAGATTTGTATACAATGGAGGCAATGTATAGAAATCTGTTTCATATATACTTACTGTGAATATTTTGAAAACATGACTGGCAAGGAGTAAGTTAAAAACCATTGCCTTGAAGGCAGAGATCATCCTCAAGTAGCAAATTATAAAAGCACAATAAGGCCAGAAATGTTTATTCACAAAGAAAATAGAGACAAAAGGAGAAAACAATGATATGTTAAAAATTCAAGCAGCTTCTCACAGTTCCAAAAGACACAGAACTTCCAGCTAGCATAAACAGTTAAAAGTCAGCTTTGTAACAAAGTTTCCTATATTAACATGTTCAATGAGTTGTGTAACAGCAATGCAAAATTCTACCATTCAAAAAAACTTTTCACCATTTTGTAGTGGTCATCCCAGCAGCTTGTCAGACAAATCTGATTGATTTCTTTGACTGGGTGACCAGGGGAGTTGGTCCGAGGGAGAGCCCTAGATGTGGTGTATTTAGATTTCAGTAAAGCCTTTGACACTGTTCCTCACAGGCGACTTATAAACAAACTGAGCACCCTAGGGGTGGACTCGAAAGTTACTGCTTGGGTTAAAACTAGTTGAGTGGGAAGCGACAAAGAGTACAGGTAAATGGAGCTCACTCTGAGGAGAAAGCATAGTTACTCACCTGTAACAGGTGATCTCCAAGAACAGCAGGAATTTAGTCTTCACATATGGGTATCGTCGGTATCGACGGAACCTGCGCAGGAATGCTCCCAAGCGTCCAATTAGAAAGCTTTTGGGAGCATCCCACAGCGCCTGCGTGCTGACTTCCCACCTTTCCCAACTGCCTCTCTCCAGTTGAGTTTAAAGCTGAGACAAAGAGAGAGAGAGGAAAAGAGAAAGAGATAGAGAGATACAACTCCTAGGGGAGGTGGGTGGGCTGTGAAGACTAAATTCCTGCTGTTTCCGGAGATCACCTGTTACAGGTGAGTAACTATGCTATCTCCAGGAACAAGCAGGAATGTAGTCTTCACATATGGGGACTCCCTAGCTTTAGATGCCAGGGAGAGACCCCCAGAAGTTGTGCGTCCCTGTGAAAGGGCTCCACTTCCCCCCATGGATCTCCGGCATCCTACCAGGGATAGTGGGTAGGAGTTGATTAGGTATGGAACAGGTGTTGGAGAACAGCCTGACCAAACAAGGCATCCCGGCGGGAGTCCTTGTCCAAGCAGTAATGGGCTGTGAACGTATGAACCGAGGCACAAGTGGCTGCTCGACAGATGTCGTCGATAGACACAGACTGCATATAAGCCATTGAAGCTGCCATGGCTCTCACATTGTGAGCTGTGACATGGCCCTCCAGAGGAAGATTCTTACTCTGATAGGCAAAGGAAATACACTGTGCAATCCAGCTGAACAGTGTTCTCTTGGAGACTGGAAGTCCCAGAGGAGAAGGATCAAAAGCAACAAAGAGTTGAGAGGACCTTCTATGTTGCTGTGTTCTCTGTAAGTAAAAAGCTAAAGCTCTTTTACAGTCCAAAGTATGAAGATTCCTTTCTGCATTTGATGCATGAGGCCTTGGAAAAAACACAGGCAGGTAGACCGCTTAGTTCAAATGAAAAGGCGAGACCACCTTTGGCATAAAGTGTGGATGAGTCCTAAGGACTACCTTGTCATATGGAACCTTGTATAAGGAGGATCAGCCACTAGTGCCTGCAACTCACTGATGCGACGTGCTGATGTGATTGCAATGAGAAAGATAACGTTCCAAAAAAGGAATTACAACGAGGTAGTAGCTAAGGGTTCGAAAGGTGGCTTCATGAGCTGGCCAAGAACCAGGTTTAAGTCCCATGCCACCGGTGGTGGCCTAATGGGAGGCTTAGTTAGAAGCCGGCCTCTCATAAATCTTGCTATAAGAGGATGGGAAGAAATAGGTTGTCCATTTAAAGGCTTCAAAGAAGCTGCAATAGCACTTAAATGGACTCTTACTGAGTTAGTTTTAAGTCCTGCATTGGATAAATGAAGGAGATACTCCAGTAATGATTCCAGAGGTATCACAAGGGGGCTAAGACCCTTCTGCGAGCACCATATGGTAAATCTTTTCCACTTGAAAGCATAAGAGCGTCTTGTGGAAGGTTTTCTATAAGCATAAAGGATATCCTTTACTTGCTGAGAAAGGTTAAGATCATGAAGATCTAGGCCTTCAGCAACCAAGCCCTGAGATGCAGAGACTGGGGATTAGGATGCCATAACATTCCGTCCTCCTGAGACAGGAGATCTGGAGCAGAGCCTAACTCCAGAGGGAGCTTGAGAGAGATGTAAAAGCAGAGGGTACCACACTTGCCGTGGCCAATGTGGAGCTAGGAGAATCATACAGCCTCTGTCTCTCTGAAGCTTGAACAGGGTTTTGGGAATTAGGGGAATGGGTGGAAAGGCATAAAGGAAGTCTTGACCCCAATGAAGGAGGAAAGCATCCCTGGCCTGAGAGCCCTGAGCCGGAATTCTGGAACAGAACCGGGGAAGTTTGGCATTCAACTGACTTGCAAAGAGGTCTATGTCCGGGGTTCCCCAAATTTGAAAAATCTTGGCCACTTGGTCTGTATGTAGAGACCATTCGTGTGGAAGCAGAACTCGATTGAGTCTGTCTGCCCAAGAGTTTTGAATACCTGGAAGATACACTGCCAGGAGATGAATCTGATGTTCTCTGGTGAGGGCACAGAGTCACAAAGCTTCATCGCAAAGCGACAGAGAGCCTGTTCCTCCCTGCTTCTTCACGTAGAACATGGCTACTTGATTGTCCGTATGAATGAGGACTCTTGTAGCTGAGTAGGGTGTGGAACACTCGCAGAGCAAGGAAGATTGCTCTGAGCTCCAAGAGATTGATGTGTAGATGAGTCTCCTGTGGAGTCCAAGTGCCTTGGGCGGAGAGGTCTTGCAGATGAGCTCCCCAACCCATTGGTGAAGCATCTGTTGTGAGAGTTGCCTGGGGTAAAGGTTGTTGAAATGGCGACCCCACCAACAGGTTTTGAGTGGACTGCCACCATTGGAGGGACAAAATAAGGCGATTTGTGTTTGCTATTTTGTCTGACAGGCACCCTGATGCCTGGGTCCATTGAGTGGATAAAGTCCACTGGGCTGCTCTCCTATGGAGGCGAGCATAAGGAACCACATGCACGGTAGATGCCATGTGGCCTAGTAGTTGTAACATTTCTCGAGCAGTGAGATGAGGCTTTAGCACTGCTTGAGAAGCTAAGTGCACCATGCGAAGGCAATGGGTCTGGGGAAGATAGGCCCTTCCTTTCCTGGTATCCAGCAAAACTCCTATGAACTCTAGAGACTGAGTGGGAGTTAGGCTGGATTTTGGGATGTTTATGACCAAACCCAAATACTGAAGGATACGCATTGTGCAACATAGAGAAATCCTGGCCTCTGACTCTGATGGGGCTCGAATGAGCCAGTTGTCTAAGTAGGGGAAGACGAATATTCCTAGAGTGCGAAGAAATGCTGCTACCACAGCCATGCATTTCATAAACACCCTTGGTGCTGAGGTCAGCACAAAAGGAAGCACCCTGTATTGGTAGTGCTTTCCTTGAAAAAGGAACCGAAGGAACTTTGTGAGTTGGATGGATGAGAACATGAGTGTACGCATCCTTGAGATCCAGAGAACAAAGCCAATCCTGACTCTGAAGGTATGGCAGCAGGGTTCCCAGAGAAATCATCTTGAATTTCTCCTTGAACAGGAATTTCTTCAATTCTCTGAGATCTAAAATAGGTCTGTGTCCCCCTGTTTTCTTTGGAATAAGGAAATAGGGGGAGTAAAACCCTGTACCCTGTTGAGGAATGGGTACTTCTTCTATTATAAGAACATAAGAACATAAGATATGCCATACTGGGTCAGACCAAGGTCCATCAAGCCCAGTATTCTGTTTCCAACAGTGGCCAATCTAGGTCATATGTACCTAGCAGTTTCCCCAAGGGACACAGGTTCCACAATGCTTGTATTGGTTCAAGCATTGATATCCTGGGTCCCTTCTTAATAATGGCTTATGGACCTTTCCTCCAGGAACTTGTCCAAACCTTTTTTAAACCCAGCTACACTAACAGCCTTTACTACATCCTCCGGTAACAAATTCCAGAGTTTGATTACACGTTGAGTGAAAAAATATTTTCTTTTATTAGTCTTAAATAGTTTACCCTGTAGCTTCATTGCATGTCCCCTAGTCTTTCTATATTCTGATAAGGTAAACAATCGATCTACGTTTACCCGTTCCACTCCGCTCATTAATTTATAGACTTCTATCATATCTCCCCTCAGCCGTCTCTTTTCCAGGTTAAAGAGCCCTAACCCTTTTAGCCTTTCTTCATAGGAGTATCCTTCCATCCCCTTTACCATTTTGGTGGCTCTTCTCTGAACCTTTTCTAATAACTCTATATCCTTTTTAAGATACGGCGACCAGAATTGCACACAATATTCAAGGTGCGGTCTCACCATGGAACGATATAGAGGCATTATAATATCCTTTGTTTTATTTTCCATTCCTTTCCTTATCATACCTAGCATTCTATTTGCTCTCTTGGCCGCCGCTGCACACTGGGCCGAGGGTTTTAACATGGTATCCACAATGACGCCTAAATCTTTTTCCTGGGTGGTGGTTCCTAATGTGGAACCTTGCATCGTGTAACCATAGTTTGGGTTGTTCTTCCCTAGGTGCATAACTTTGCACTTGTCCACATTAAATTTCATCTGCCATTTTGATGCCCAGTCTTCCAATTTATCAAGATCCTCTTGCAATTTTCCACAATCCTCTTGGGTTTTAACAACTTTAAATAGTTTTGTGTCATCTGCAAATTTGATAACCTCACTCGTTATTCCACTTTCCAGGTCATTTATGAATATGTCAAAAAGCAACGGACCCAGCACAGATCCCTGGGGTACACCACTATTCACCTTTCTCCATTGGGAAAATTGGCCATTTAGCCCTACCCTCTGCTTTCTATCTTTTACCCAGTTCCTGATCCACAATAGTACACTGCCTCCTATCCCATGACTCTTTAGTTTTGCCAAAAGTCTCTCATGAGGGACCTTGTCAAAGGCTTTCTGAAAGTCCAGATACACAATATCAACCGACTCACCTTTGTCCACCTGATTATTCACTCCTTCAAAAAAACATAACAGATTAGTAAGACAAGATCTTCCTTGTCTAAAGCCATGTTGGCTGTCTCTCATTAGTTCATGACTATCTACATGCTGAGTAATTTTATTCTTTATGATGGTTTCTATCATTTTTCCCGGTATTGACGTCAGGCTCACCGGTCTGTAGTTTCCCGGATCACCCCTGGAACCCTTTTTAAAAATTGGTGTTACATTGGCGATCCTCCAATCCTCAGGTATTAGAGATGATTTTAATGATAGTTCACAGATTATTAATAGCAGGTCTGCAATCTCATATTTCAGTTCTTTCAATACCCTTGGATGTATACCATCCGGCCCAGGTGATTTGCTACTCTTCAGCTTATCTAATAGTTGTAATACATCTTCTCGATGTATCGATATTTCCTTCAATTCTTCTGCACCTTTAAATACCACTTCAGTCATGGGTAACATCCCTACATCTTCCTCAGTAAAGACTGAAGCAAAGAATTCGTTCAGTCTCTCCGCTATCGCCTTGTCGCCTCTTAGTGCTCCTTTAACCCCTTTATCATCTAATGGACCAACTGACTCTCTCACAGGTTTTTTGCTACGAATGTACTTGAAAAGGTCTTTACTTCGCATTTTTGCTTCTGCAGCAAGCTTCTTCTCAAATTCTCCCTTTGCCTGCCTTATCAATGCCTTGAATTTGACTTGCCAGTGCTTGTGCTGTTTCCAGGTTTCGTCGTTTGGCTCTTTTTTCCATTTCCTGAAAGATGCTTTTTTGGCAACAACAGCCTCTCTGACCTCAACTTTAAACCATGCTGGCAGTTGTTTGGACTTCTTTCCACTTTTCTTAAAGCGTGGAATACAGCTGGTCTGGGCTTCCAAGATAGTATTTTTCAACAACAGCCAAGCCTGATGTACGTCTTTAACCTTTGCAACTGCTCCTTTTAGTTTTTTCTTAACTGTTTTCCTCATTTTATCATAGTCTCCCTTTCGAAAGTTAAAAGGTAGTACTGTGGATTTCCTTACTATCCCTCCTCCACTAATTAAATCAAAGGCGATCATGCTATGATCACTATTGCCAAGTGGCCCCAACAACCTTATCTCTTGCACTAGATCTGGTGTTCCACTAAGGATTAGGTCTAATATGGCTTCCCCTCTGGTCGGTTCATGAACCAGCTGCTCCAAGAAGCAGTCATTTATTTCATCTAGGAACTTTATCTCCCTAGCATGTCCTGACGTGACACTGACCCAGTCGATACCGGGGTAGTTGAAATCACCCATTATTATTACTGTGCTGTAACTTTTGTTAGCTTCCTTGATTTCTTTGAGCATTTCATCATCCATTTGGTCATTCTGGCCAGGCGCTCGATAGTACACCCCCACTGCCATTGCCTTCCCCCTTTTACATGGAATTTCAATCCATATAGATTCTACAGCAGATTTTGTTTCCTGCAAAACTTTAATCCTTTCTGACTCAATGCCCTCTCTAACATAGAGAGCAACCCCTCCACCAATTTGATCAGCTCTATCATTACGATATAGTTTGTACCCAGGTATCACAGTGTCCCACTGGTTGTCGTCCTTCCACCATGTCTCTGATATTCCAATCATATCTAACCTTTCATTTAGTGCTATATATTCTAACTCTCCCATCTTATTTTTTAGACTTCTAGCATTTGCATACAAGCATTTTAGAGAATGTATTTTATCCATAATAATTTGTCTGTTAGACATGAGTAATTTGGGATCTTTAAGCTCTGTCTGCTCCATACTTGAGGGCATTTGGGCTACTTTACTCTTTTGTGGAACCTCTCTGCTTTTGGTAGTATCCTTCAAAGATACATTCTTCCGAACCATCTGCTCTTGGGCGACTGTCGGCTTTCCCCTAATATCTAGTTTAAAAGCTGCTCTATCTCCTTTTTAAAGGTTAATGCCAGCAGCCTGGTTCCATCCCGGTTAAGGTGAAGCCCATCCCTTCGGAAGAGCCCCTCCTTTCCCCAGAATGTTCCCCAGTTCCTAACAAATCCAAACCCCTCATCTCTGCACCATTGTCTCATCCACGCATTGAGACTCCGGAGCTCTGTCTGCCTTTTGGGTCCTGCGCGTGGAACAGGAAGCATTTCGGAGAATGCTACCCTGGAAGTTCTGGATTTCAACTTCCTACCTAAAAGCCTAAATTTAGCCTCCAGAACCTCCCTACCACATTTTCCTATGTCATTGGTACCAACATGTACCAAGACAGCAGACTCCTCCCCAGCACTATCTAAGACCTTATCTAGGTGGCGCGTGAGGTCCGCTACCTTCGCACCAGGCAGGCATGTTACCAGGCGATCCTCACGTCCACCAGCCACCCAGCTATCTACATGCCTAATGATCGAATCACCAACTATAACGGCTGTCCTAACCCTTCCCTCATGGGCACATGGCCCTGGAGAAACTTCCTTGGGCAAGAAGCATACTGACCTCTTGATCTAATAGGTTGATGAGAGAGGTCTGAGAATTGAACTGTCTTACCATTGTGGGAGGGGGCATGCGGAGAAAGTGAAGCTTGTACCCCTCTTTTATAATGGAGAGAGTCCAATGTTCTGCTGTTATCTGCCCCCATCTGGGGGCAAAGTGACACAACCTTCCTGGAATGGTGGAAGGTTCTGGTCCATTGAGGGCCAGGAAGGCTAGGTTCTCTAGATTGAAGTCAAAGGCCTTGTGGAGGCTGAGACTGCTGAGACAGTTGAGGCTTAGCAGTCTTTGCTTTCCTTTGTTTAGGTGGTTGCTGACTCTTCCGGACAGGTTGACCTGCAGAACGTCCCTGCTGAGAATAAGAGGGATAAAACCTCTTCTTTTTGGAAAAGAATGGTTTCTTCAAAGATTTCTTCCTTGCAGGATCAGCTGTGGCTTTGGATAATCTATCCAAAGTGGAGTTGTCAGCATCCAACTCATTGGCTTTTTCTTGCCAATTTTTGCCGAATAGATTCTCACCTGTACAAGGGATATTGCCCAGTTTGTCCTGCACCCAGAGCTCCAAATCGGATGCCTGCAGCCAGGCAATTCTACGTGCACCTATGGCAATGGCAGAGGTTCTGCTTATGCACTCAAAACAGTCAAAAGCTGCACGATTGACAAATTTAGAAACATCCTGGGCATGTTTAACCAGTGTGAGAAAATCCTGCCTCTTATCTTCAGGAAGAAGAGGGCTCAAAACCTCTAAATCTCCTGTGACTTCCTTAAGGAACATTGCCATATATAAAATATAGGAACTGATCCTGGCAGAAAGCATGGAAGCCTGGAAAGTATGACGTCCAAAGGCATCCAAAGTTTGACACTAACGTCCTGGAGGATTAGAGGCATGCCTCTTTGCACTTCTGATCCTTCTCATAGCTGACTCCACTACAATAGAGTGGTGAGGAAGCTGAGTTTTCTGGAAGCCAGGACATGGAGGTACTCGATACATGGTATCCAGTCTACGAGAGTGAGGAGAGGTGGTAAGGGGTGTTTCCCACATTCTTAACATGAGATTATGTAAGATCTCATGGATAGGCAAAGTAGCTGCCTCCTTAGGAGCCTTGGGATATTGTAGAATCTCCAACTCCTTTGCCCTGGGCTCTGTTTCAGGAGCCACAGTAATGGAAAGACCTCGAGCCACCTCCCTGATAAAATCCTGAAAGGAGATATCTTCTGGAGGAGACATCCTACGTTTCGGAGAGGAAGGCTCCTCGGGGAGAAGTACTCCGATACCGACGGAGCTGTCAGAATCTTCAGACTCCTCCGAGGATTCAAAGTACCTTCTGTCCGGATGCTCTTATAGAGCACTATACCCGTACCGACCGAAGTCGGTGCCGGGGGGAATCGGTACCAGTGTATTGGTACCGGAAGGCATGGCTTGACTGGGTGCCGGCCACTGTTCCCTCTAAGCTGTGCGCGTGTGCGCGCGTACACACCTTGCCAAGCGAGCGCACATACTTTACAACAGAGCGCACAAAAATTACGGTTCTGATTCTGATAGAAAACACAGACGTCTTAAAATTTAAAAGTTGTGTATTTACGGTTTTCACAAGTTCTACAATATTTTCTAGTGCAATCAATGTGGTGTACATACTGTATTCTGACGTGTAGTCAAATTTTAACGTATATAACTCAGGGTGTCGTTATGTGGCGCACAAAAATGTAACCTTCCTTCACAAGCTGCACAGCTGATATTTTATGCACACACAGCCTACAGAAAATTAGAGGGAACATTGGTGCCAGCAATGCAGACACCGATGTCGATGCTATCGGTACCGGTACAGATACCGGCGCCGGAGTCGGTGCCGGTATTGGTTGAACTGTCTGATGCAGTTCCGAGGGTGTTGATGCCGCAAGGAGAGCCGCCAGACTGCTTTCAATAGCCAGGAACCTCTGGTCTATCGATGCGGTCGATGTCTGGGTATCGGTACCGGAGAAAGCAGCAGGTACCCAGAGCATGGCACCAGTAGTTCTGCCGAGGTTGAGGCCTCAAGAACATCCTGGAGCCCCAATAATGCTTTGGAAGCCGAAGCCTCCCGCCGGGGCAATTTTGCCAGTACAGAACCCTCAAGGGCAATGCCAGAGGCATCTCGATGCTTGGAAGGAGATCTACCCTTTGAGAACTGGCCAGACTTATATTTAGTTACCTGAGATCCATGGGAGGAAGACTAAGCCCTGAAAGACGTCGATGCCACAGAGGCTGCATCGGAGGGAAAAAGGGTGCTGAGCTTAGCAGCCCGGTTTTGTCGACCCCTCTTGGACATCATGGCACAGGCCATACACTCCGAAATGGAGTGGTCAGGACCTAAACATTTAAGACACCACTCATGGGTGTCGGTGACGGAGATGGTACTGCCACACTTGGTGCACTTCTTGAAACCCGAGGCGGGTTTTTCCATAGTAAGGGATATTTTGGGCCTAAGGCCCAAAAATGGCGCGTGCACCTGAAGAAAAAAGGTTTGGAAAACATTTATTTTTTTTGTTTTTGTTTTTAAAGAAAGAAAGAAAGGACCGGCGGTACCGGTATAGCGTCGAAGGAAGGCAGATGCGACCACAAAAAAGAAGGAGAATAGGAAAACATTTTCTGCGGTGACAGGAATGACAACCTGCTGGCTCCGCGGAAAACAAAGAACTGGAGAGAAGCAGTTGGGAAAGGCGGGAAGGCAGCACGCAGGCGCTGTGGGATGCTCCCAAAAGCTTTCTAATTGGATGCTGGGGAGCGTTCCCGCGCAGGCTCCGTCGGTACCGACGATACCCATATGTGAAGACTACACTCCTGCTTGTTCCTGGAGATGGAAGTTACCAGTGGTGTGTCCCAGGGATCTGTCCTTGGTTCGATTCTTTTTAACATCTTTGTTAGTGATATAGCAGAAGGGCTGTCGGGTAAGATTTGCCTCTTTGCGGATGATACCAAAATCTGCAAAAGAGTAGACACCCAGGAAGGTGTAGACAACATGAGGAATCTAGCTAAGCTTGAAGAATGGTCTAGAATTTGGCAGCTGGGATTTAATGTAAAAAAATGCAAGGTCATGCATTTCGGCTGCAGCAATCCAAGGGAGCAATATAGTATAGGGGGTGAAGTATTTTATCCACTAAACAAGAGCGGGACCTAGGCGTGGTTGTGTCTGATGATCTTAAAATAGCTAAAGAGGTAGAAAAGGTGACAGCAAAAGCTAGAAGGATGCTTGGGTGCATAGGGAGAGGAATGGCTAGCAGAAAAAAAGGAGGTGATAGTGCCTCTGTATAAGTCTTTGGTGTGACCTCATTTGGCGTATTGTGTGCAATTCTGGAGACCGCAACTTCAAAAGGATATAAAACAGGATGGAGTCAGTACAGAGGGTGGCTACTAAAATGGTTAGTGGTCTTCATTATAAAGCATATGAAGACAGACTTAAGGATCTTAATATGTGCACCTTAAAGGAAAGGCGGGATAGAGGTGATATGATTGAGACATTTAAATACCTCCGTGGCTTAACTGCACAGGGGGAGAGCCTCTTTTGATTAAAAGCAAGTTCTTCTATGAGGGGACATGGGATGAGGGTGAAAGGGGATAGATTCAGAAGTGATATGCGGAAAGCGTAGTTACTCACCTGTAACAGGTGTTCTCCAGGAGCAGCAGGAATCAGTCCTCACATATGGGTGACGTCGGCGCCGACGAAGCCCTCGCGGAGCAATTTTCCCCAGCTTTCAAAGAAAGCCTTTGGGAATTGCAGCGCGCATGCGCGGTCGCCTTCCCGCCCAAGGGTGCCATCTTAGCCAGTCAGATGACATAGCTAAAAAAGACAGCATAAAAATTTGCAAAAAAACTAAAGCAGATGATTGCAACTCCAAGGGGAGGAGGGAGCGTTGTGAGGACTGATTCCTGCTGCTCCTGGAGAACACCTGTTACAGGTGAGTAACTACGCTTTCTCCAGGACCAAGCAGGAAGTCAGTCCTCACATATGGGACTCCCAAGCTTAAGGCTACCGGAGACCCTAAGCACAAAAATGAGCTCCCTCTAGCTCAGCAGCACAGAAGGAAGGAATCTTCGCTGAATTATTACCCACCGGTAGCCAACATCCGGGATGGAGGGTAGGAGTTGCTCAAACCTCAAAGAGATTACGGAGGACTGCCTGTCCGAAAGCACTGTCCCTGCGGGACTCCCTCTCGAGACAGTAATGGACCGCAAAAGTCTGGCTCGAAGACCAAGTAGCGGCCCGGCAGATGTCTGCCAGCGGAACAGAGCGGAGGTAAGCCACTGACGTAGCCTTTGCCCGAACGCAATGAGCCGTGACTCGACCTTCCAAGGAGAGTCCGGCTGCCCCATAAACCCAAGTGATACAGTCCGCCACCCAGATGGACAGAGTACGCTTGGAGACCGGGAGTCCCAATTTATTGGGATCAAAAGACACAAAAAGCTGAGCAGCTTTACAGTGCTCCCGCGTACGGTCAAGGTAGAAGTTCAATGCCCTTCTACAGTCCAGGGTATGGAGGACCGTTTCAGCTCGGCTGGAGTGTGGTCTGGGAAAGAAGGTCGGAAGTACCACCTCCTGATTGATGTGAAAAGGGGAGACCACTTTTGGGAGAAATTTTGGGTGAGTCCGTAGGACTACCCTATTTTTGTAGAACCGAGTGTAAGGGGGATCAGACACGAGGGCCTGAAATTCACTTACGCGTCTAGCGGAAGTGAGGGCTATCAAGAACAATGTTTTCCAGGAAAGAAAACGGAGAGAACAGGTAGCCATAGGTTCATAAGGCGGACAGGTGATCCGCTGTAACACCACATTCAGATCCCAGTCAGGTGCTGGCGGGCGCAGAGGTGGTTTAAGTAGAAGGAGACCTCGAAGAAACCTCGCTACAAGAGGGTCGCTGGAAAGAGGTCTGCCGTCCACCGGCACATGATGTGCTGAAAGAGCACTGAGGTGAACTTTGACGGAGTTGGACTTAAGTCCCAGATTAGAGAGGTATAGCAAGTACTGCAGGATCACCGACACCGGGCAGGAGAAGGGATCCTGAGACTGTTGGGTACACCAAACGGCAAAGCGACGCCATTTAAGGGCGTAGCATTTGCGGGTAGAAAGTCGCCGAGAAGCTAGGACGACCTCCTCCACCTCTGCCGGCAGAAGAAGGGGAGCAAGGACTACCCTCTCAGCAGCCAGGCCATTAGATTGAGAGATCTGAGGTTGGGGTGTAGCAGAGACCCCTGATCCTGAGTGAGGAGATCCGGTTGTAACCCCAGAGGGAATGGATCCTCTACCGCTAATTGCAGCAGGAGTGGAAACCACGGCTGTCTGGGCCAGCGAGGGGCCACCAGGATCATGAAGGCTTTGTCTCGGAGAACCTTGAAAAGAGTCCGAGAGACTAGCGGGATGGGAGGGAAAGCGTACAGAAGGCTCTCCGACCATGAGAGTAGAAAAGCGTCTGCCGCAACTCGAAGGGGATGTGGCTGACGAGAGCAGAAGCGAGGAAGTTGCCGGTTGAGAGGGCTGGCAAAGAGATCCATCGTGGGGAGGCCCCACTTTAGAAAGAGCTTCTGAACTACCAAGGGATCCAGGCGCCACTCGTGCGGCTGGAGGATCCTGCTGAGTTTGTCCGCCAGGCAATTTTCTTGGCCTGGGAGATAAACTGCCTTGAGAAGAACGCCGTGACTGACGGCCTAAGAGCAGAGCTTCTGTGCCTCCCGACAGAGAAGGAAGGAGCCCGTGCCCCCCTGCTTGTTCACGTAGAACATGGCAACTTGATTGTCCGTCTGGACAAGGACGGACTGGTGAGAGGTCAGGTGGGAGAAGGCCTTGAGAGCCAGGCGGATCGCTCTGAGCTCCAGGAAGTTGATCTGCTGAGCAGACTCCCACGTGGTCCAGAGGCCCTGAGTACGTGCCCCTTGGCAATGTGCTCCCCAGCCCAGGAGGGATGCATCTGTTGTCAGCACCCGGGCCGGCTGAGGTGACTGGAAAGGCATGCCGAGTACCAGGTTCGGCCGATGAAGCCACCACTGGAGAGACGAGATCAGCGGCTCGGAGACGCGCACTAGGTCTGCTAGGCCGCCTGTGGCTTGTTGCCACTGCTGGCGGAGACACCATTGAGCAGGCCGCATATTCAGGCGGGCATTGGGGGTCACATGGACGGTGGAAGCCATATGGCCGAGTAGTCTCAGGAAGCGCCTGGCGGAGACCAGGGGCTGGCTGCGAAAACGGTCGGCTAGGTCCATGAGCCGTTGAGCCCTGTCGAGCGGTAGGAACGCTCGTGCCTGAGGAGTGTGCAGCCTTGCGCCGATGAACTCGAGATCCTGTGAAGGGAGCAAAGTGGACTTTGCGAAGTTTATAACAAAGCCCAAGTACTGCAGAAGAGTCACCGTGCGGCGTGTGGCGTTGGTGACCTCCGGAGCGGACGCTGCCCTGATGAGCCAGTCGTCGAGGTACGGAAAGACATAGAGGCCGTGAAGCCGGAGATGGGCCGCCACCACCGCGAGACATTTTGTGAAGACTCGCGGTGCGGAGGACAGGCCAAAGGGTAGTACTCTGTACTGGTAATGATTTCCGGCCACCACAAACCTTAGGTACTGGCGGTGGCTTGGGTGGATGAGGATGTGCGTGTAGGCATCCTTTAGATCCAAGGAGCATAGCCAATCTCCCTGCTGGAGGTAGGGCAGAAGGATTCCAAGGGTAAGCATCTTGAACTTTTCCCGCACGAGGAATTTGTTGAGGTTGCGCAAGTCCAGGATGGGTCTGAGGCCTCCTGTCCTTTTTGGTACTAGAAAATACCTGGAATAAAAGCCTTGACCTTTCAGGTGGTGGGGCACCGGTTCCACCGCCTGTTCCTGTAGAAGACCTGCTAACTCCTGAAGGAGTAATTCCCTGTGCAGAGGGGGTCGTGGAGGTTCTCCCGGAAAATAGGAGGGAGGGACCTGGTGGAAGTGGAGAAGATAGCCTTCTCTCACGACTTGAAGCACCCAGGCATCTGAGGTGATGCTGGACCACCTGTGGGCGAAGTGAACCAGCCGGCCTCCGGTGCTGGGAGGAACCAGCAGAGGGGGAGAGGCTATGCTTAAGGAGTCAAAAGCCCCCACCCTGCTGAGCAGGGGCTGGTGGTGCAGGCTTGGGGGCTTGCTGCCTACGGGACCCGTTACCCCGTCCCTTGGCCTGCTGGCCCTGTTGGGGAGCTGCAGGGGCCTGATATTGGGGGTATTGTTTGTAGGCAGCCGCCTTTCTCGGGTAAAACTACTTCTTTCCCGAGCCCTTCTTTTTCTGGGAAGGGGCGGAGGTCTTCCTAGAAAGCCTAGTCCTGGTGAGAGTCTCCGTCTCGATTTGTGCAGCCTTTTCAGCCATGGGCTTGCCAAAGAGGTTTTCGCCTCGGCAGGGGACATCGACCAACTTGTCCTGCACCCAGGGCTCAAGGTCAGACGACTGAAGCCAAGCCTGTCGGCGGGCACCGATGCCGGCTGCGGCCACTCGAGCCGATGCTTCAAAGCCATCATAGGCTGCTCGGGATATGAATTTTGAGCATTCCCGAATGCCAGTGGACAAGGCCAGGAACCTCCGCAAGGGTTCCTCGGACAAACCAGCGGAGAATCCGGCTAGCTCTTTAGCCAGGTCTCGGAGATACATGCCCATGTATAGCTGGTAGGTCTGGACACGACACGCAAGCATAGAGCCCTGGAAACACTTCTTACCAAGGCCATCCAGGTTACGGGCCTCCCTGCCAGGAGGCACCGAGGAGTGCATCTTCTGGCTCTTAAGACGATGCATGGCCGATTCCACTACCATGGAATGGTGTGGTAGCTGTGCTTTTTGGAAGCCAGGGCTCTTGCGGACTCGATAGATAGAATCGACCCGCTTGCTCAGGACCGGCGAGGAGGCCGGACTCTCCCACATGCGGAAGAGTAGTCGTTCCAGCATGGGAGGAACCGGCACAGTAAAGTGTTCCCTGGCGGGAGAGTCATACTGGAGGGCGTCGAGCTCTTCGGCTCGAGGCTCCTCCTCGGGATCCGCAGGGAAGGCCAAAGCCTTGGCCATATCCCTGACGAAGTCCGAGAACCGGGCATCCTCCGGGGGGGACTGCTTCCGAGGTTCGGACTCAGGTGAGTCCGAAGGGACACACCGAGTCCGAAAAGAATCAGGCGACTCTTCCTCTTCAGACTCCCAGACCGACTCCGACGAGGACTCGGTGGGGTCGGCCCGGGCAGGGCGTGGCGCCTGCCGCCCCGACGCCGAGGGAGTCGGCGTCGGCGACCTCGGTCCCGAACGGGAGGCCGAGGGTGACCTCGACCGAGGATCGACTCGAGTTCGCATGGACTCGAGGATCGGCTCGGTCTCCGGGGTCGACTTAGACGTCGACGTCCCGGCGGTCGGGGCAGCGGCGCCAGCGAGGCCAGCGAGCAGTGCCCGCTGCTGGTCCATGAAGGCAGACAGTCTGCTCTCCAAGGCCGTCAACCTGAGACCGAGCTCAGGTGACCCAGCAGCCCCCGACTCGGGCCCCGACGGCGTCGGGCCCGACGTCGGCGGTCTCGGAGTCGAGTCCAGGAGGACCACAGTACTTACCCGAGCAGGCAGCTCCGACTCCAGGCGAGGTCGCTTCGAGAGGTGCTCCTTCTCCAAGGACCCGGGACGGCTATCGGGGCTATGCGACCTGGCCCTCGCGGAGCCAGGAGCGTCCACCGACGCCGCCCTCGCGGGTTTCACCTTTCGTCGATGGTCCCCGGAGGGAGAACCCCTGTCGGAGGAACTCCGGCGACGGTCCGAGCTGGAACCTCTGGACGCGGAGGCCTCCGACGAGGTCCGGGTACGGCTGGGGTCAGCGAAGATCCTATCCCGCTGATGCCGCCGACTTCTCAACGCTTTGGAGGACATTTTGCCGCAGGGCCCACAGATCATTTCTTCATGATCCGGGCCCAGGCAGCGGAGGCAATTGTCGTGTGTGTCAGTTAGTGACATATTTCGGTCACACTGAACACACCGCTTGAAACCACTGGCAGCCATCGGGGGAAAAAGGGCCCCGGCGAGGTCAAAGGACCGGGCTGCCAGGGAAAAACCGAAAACGAAACTGACTAAGTCAGAAAAACCGAAAAAGAAGAGGAGGACTCGTGACCGGCGTCGCGAGTCCGGGCGGGAAAAAGACCGGCGTCGAACCAAAGGAAAAAAGAGAAATTATGAGTAAAAATCAACTTTTTCGCGGGGACACGACGGGTACGTCTGTAGGGCTCCGCGGAAAAAAGAAGACTGGCTAAGATGGCACCCTTGGGCGGGAAGGCGACCGCGCATGCGCGCTGCAATTCCCAAAGGCTTTCTTTGAAAGCTGGGGAAAATTGCTCCGCGAGGGCTCCGTCGGCGCCGACGTCACCCATATGTGAGGACTGACTTCCTGCTTGGTCCTGGAGAATTATTTCTTTACAGAAAGAGTGGTGGATCCGTGGAATAGTCTCCCAGTGGAGGTGGTAGAGATGAGGACAGTATCTGAATTCAAAATGCATGGGACAAACACAGAGGATCTCTAAAGGAAAAAAGGGGACTGTTGTAGTTGTTATGAAAGGACAGACTAGATAGGACATGTGGTCTTTTTCTGTCATCATTTTTCTGTTTCTATGACCTCTTCTCCAGACCATAACCACCTCATTAAGACCATGAAAAAAAAGACAGCATATGTAGCAAATGAATCCCTACTAACCTGTCTGCATGTTTCACAGGGACCGCGATGGCACCGTTGTGAGCATCTGTGCATCCCACATGCCAGCACTTTGTCACAACTGTCACCACAAGTCGGTACATCTTCCGTGCAAGGCAGAGAGTATTCTGAACACACAGAACAAGTATCAGTGACCTGACAGGAATATGGTAAATTATCCTAAAATTGTGTTAGCTCAGCAGAAAATACAACTCAGACAAGATATGCCTACTAAGATCAGACACATTTTAAGACAATTAAAGAAACTTTTAAACAATTTTCAGAAAAAAAAAGGAATACAAATTTTCTTTTACAATTGTGGTCAACATTATCAGCACCCTTGCAATTCAACACAATATCTCCTTTAAAAAAAAAAGGGGTCAGTGAAATGGCTTTGGACTATGTATGTACACATATCTGACACACAAAAGAATCAAATAAAACAAGATCATAAGATATGCCATACTGGGTCAGACCAAGGTCCATCAAGCCCAGTATCCTATTTCCAACAGTGGCCAATCTAGGTCATACGTATCTAGCAGTTTCCCCAAAAGACACAGGTTCCACAATGCTTGTATTGGGTCAAGCATTGATATCCTGGGTCCCTTTTTAATATTGATTTATGGACATTTCCTCCAGGAACTTGTCCAAACCTTATTAAAACCCAGCTGCACTAACAGCCTTTACTACATCCTCCTGTAACAAATTCCAGAATTTGATTACACGTTGAGTGAAAAAATATTTTCTCTTGTTTGTCTTAAATAGTTTACCCTGTAGCTTCAATGCCAATTTAAAAAAATGAAGCAGTAGGAAACAGTATAAAAATTGGGACATTGCTAGGACAGTGTAGTAACTCACCTGTAACAGGTGTTCTCCAAGGACAGCAGGAATCAGTCCTCACATAAGGGTGACGTCGATACCGACAGAGCCCACGCAGAGCATTTCCCCAGCTTTCAAAGAAAGCCTTTGGGAATGCCACCATGCAAGCATGGTCCCCTTCCCACCCAAGAGTGCCATCTTACTCAATCAGATGCCATAGCTATAGCCCCTTCAAGAAGATGGCATAAAAATATACAGCAACTCCAAAGGGAGGAGGGAGGGTTGTGAAGACTAATTCCTGCTGTTCCTGGAGAACACCTCTTACAGGTACGTAACTACGCTTTCTCCAGGAAAAAGCAGGAAGTCAGTCCTCACATATGGGACTCCCTAGTTACAGGCTACAGAGGAACTGTAGAAAAAGGCCCGGCATCGCTATGAGCAGTTGCCAGTGAAAGCCAAAGGCAGCCCGAGGATCCCGGGTCCACAGATGGCCACGTTCCCGGTAGCCAGAACAAGAAGGGAAGGAGGGCAGGAGTTGTTTAAACCCCAAACAGATTACAGCGTACAGCCTGGCCAAAGACCGCGTCCTGACGAAACTCCCTCTCCAGGCATGCACCGTGAAGGTGTGAGTGGAAGACCAGATGGTGGCCCAGCAGATGTTCGCCAGTGGCACAGAGTGCAGACTAGCGACCGACATCGTCATTAGTGACTTGGCATTCCAGGAAGAACCCAGCCTGAGCCTAGGCAACGGCAATGCAGTCCACCACCCAGATAGAGAAGGTACACTTGGTGACCATCAGTCCCAAGCGGCTGGGGTCATAGGAAAACGAAGAGCTGCCCGGATCTGTGGTGGTTCCAAGTCCACTGCAGGTAAAAGGAGAGAGCCCTCTTACAATCCAGGGTGTGAAGGATCGCCGACACCCAGTCAGCGTGGAGCTTTGTGAAGAAAGTGGGCAGCACTATCTCTTGACTGAGATGAAAATCGAGACAACCTTCGGGAGGAACTTAGGGTAAGTTTGCAGGACAACCTGGTTCTTATAGAACCTCGTATAAGGTGCCTCGGCCATCAACGCCTGGCGTTCACCGACTCTCCAATGGAGGTGAGAGCTATCAAGAAGGCCACCTTCCATGACAGGTGCCACAGCAGGCAGGAAGCCATGGCTCAAAGGGGAGCTTGGACAGAGGCATGAGGACCAAAATTGAGGTCCCATTCCACCGGAGGAGGGCGGATAAGGGACTTGGAAAGAAGCAGGCCTCGCATGAAATGAGAGACAAGCAGTAGCCCCAAAAGGGATTTGTCCTCGATTGGGTAGTGGTTCGCTGAGATGGCACTCAGGTGAACCCTGACAGAGTTAGACTTCAGCCCAGACTGCGAGAGGTGGAGCAGGTACTGCAAGATCAAACTGGTAGGGCAGGAGAATGGGTCCACTCGGAGCTCCGAGCACCAGACTGAGAATAAACATCACTTGAAGGCGTAAGCCCGTCTGGTCGAGTCCTTTCGAAAGGCCAAAAGAATGTCCTTGATCTCCACGGGAAGATGGTAGGAGGCTAAGGCGACCCGCTCAGCCGCCAAGCTGTGAGGGACAGGAACCTTGGATTGGGGTGAAGAAGCAACCTCTCCTCCTGCGTAAGCAGCTCCAGTGAGAGGGCGGGGGCTCCGTCGAGAGACAGAGCAGCAGGGGAAACCAAGGCTGCCTCGGCCAACTCGGGGCTATGAGGATCACAGAGCCCATGTTCTGCTGGGCCTTGAGGAGGGTCCGGTCGATGAGGGGTGTGGGGGGGGGGGGGGAAGGCATACAGTAACCCCGTGCTCCCTGATATGAGGAAGGCGTTGGGGGCCACCCTGACCGGGTGCGGGAAGGACCGAAGAATCAAGGAAGCTGTGAGTTAACCAGGCTGGCAAAGAGGTCTAAGCCCAGTCCCCCAATGCTGGAAGAGCCACTACGCCGTCTGAGGACACAGGTGCCACTCGTGCAGCCAAGGACCCTGCTGAACCGGTCTACCAAAGCACTGTCCTGACTTGGGAGGGTAAGTGGCAAGAACAGACATGCCCTGGCTCACCACAAAGGAGCGCTGTCACCTTCAAACATAGGCTGTAGGAGCCGGTGCGCCCCCCTGTTTGTTCACATAGAACATCATGACCTGATTGTCCGTTCTGGACCAGCAACACCCGGTGCTGCAAGTGGTCCCTGAAAACTCTGAGGCGAATTGCCCAGAGTTCCAGTAGATTGATCTGCTGCCTAGACTCCTCGAGGGACCAGGACCCCTGAGTGTGCCGACCCTTGCAGTGGGCTCCAAGGTGTGTCTGTGGTCAACACCATCTGATGCGTCGAGGCTTAGAAGGGCATACTGCGAAGTCAGAGACTCCGCCATGCTGGGTAAGACCAAGATGGGGTCTCGGAGGTGGCAGACCGACTGCGTCCATTGCACCCGGAGGCACCACTGTGTTGCTTGCATGTTGAAGTGGGCATTGGGCATAACATGGACCATTGAGGTTATATGGCAGAGAAGGCAAAGCATCCTCACACTTGACGTCACAGACACGAGGTGGTCCGCCCTGACCCGGGGAAGAAAAGTCATGGCCCGAAGGGTGTCCAAGCGAGCCCCAATGAACTCCAGGGACTGAACTGGAGTGAGGTGGGATTTTGGGTAATTGATCACAAACCCCAGCTGCTCCAGGAGGCCACTGGTGCGGTCCATGGTCTGTCTGGCTTTGCAGGCCGTGCCTCTTGTTATGATCCAGTCATCCAGATATGGGTAGGCGATGGTGCCCTGCAGCCACAAGTGGGCTGCAACCACGGCCAGGCACTTGGTGAAGACTGTAATAAGGAAGCTTATCAAAGCTCAGGGAGTAATGACACAAGAGGAGAATTTACTCTAATTAAGAGACCTGTGCTGGCAGGTTATAGAAATAAGATAGCTTGTTTCCCTAAAAGACTACATGTTCCAGAATGCACCAGTATGCAGAAAGTCCCTAGGGGTGCTAGAGTGGAAAAGCATGAGTCTAATCAGAGAAAGCATTATGTCATCCCTATTCAAACAGCCCCTAGGAGAATGCTTAATCCACAACACCTGAAGAATGCAAGGGAGGAGTTGCAATCTAAGCCCTTTAAAACTAGAGGGGAATCTTCAGGAAGAGAGACGGAGAAGGAGACAGAGAAGGGGTATCAGAAGAACAAGGAGAACAGAAGGAAGAACAACCGGAACCTGAAGGAACAAGGACAAGGAAGCAGACGGTCCAAGAGAGGAGCTCAGAGAAGTACCTATGCCTGGAGAGATACCTGGGGGAAAGAACCTTCAGAGGACTGAAGAAAGCCAGAGGTCTGTAGATCCACAGCCAGGGACCCTCAAGCAACACCTAGGAAGAGGTCTGTTGCAGCTAAGGAGAAAAGGAGCCCAAATACCTCTTGGAGGACGTCTGGAGAAAAGATCCTGAGGTCCAGAGATACCAACTGGAGGACAGGACACAGAAGCTCTATTGCATTCTGGCCAGAATACCAGAAGAAGCAGCCTGACGCTTGCCTGGATTCAGGTAGGAACTGTGAATGTTTCTCTAGCTTTGAGCAGTGCAAACAGCAGGGAAACAGTTTCTCTCTGTATAGAGGTCAGTTCCTAAAGCCCTCTGAGCCAGACGGAGAAACTGAATCTATGCAATTTCAAGAGCAAGGTTTAATATCTGATGCAGAGGATAATTATATGGACTGTTCTTTGAGTAGGTTGTTATTTTAGGAAAATCCTAAATATAAGAGCAAACATCAAAAGGAAACATTCTAAGTATTGGCTTCCCATAAAGTTTTGTTGAAAAGAAAAAGGCTTTTGGGAAAGCTTTGCACGTGTGCTGAAATCAAGCTACTGATTGCAGTTAATTGTCACCTGTTGGTGGAGGAGAGCCCAGCACAAGCCGTGCACACGTGGGTTTTAAAAGTTCTTTTCTGTATGGAGAAAGTGAGCATTGTTTTTGTATAAAGAAGTTTCCCTCTTTGATTTGTTTCACCTCAGCACTGCTAAGGAGTTTATTAGCAGTGGCTGTAAGAAAGCCTTTCTGTTCCATAAAGGACTTTGATCCTTATTTGCATAAAATTTTCAGTTGCCTTATTTTTGTTGCATAGTACCTGGAGAAGTTATCTGGTTGGTGTTACCAAGCATATCTGTGTGTGGAATAATCACCCCATAAATAAACTCTAATTTTGCCTTACACTCAACCAACTACAAGAGTTTTCATTTATTTTAAAAAGGTAAGCTTTGTGTGAATGGACTTCAATAACCACAATCCTTTGCAAGAGAGTTACTTTACATACTTGCCAAGATGATGGTACCTTCATAACAAGCACTCCCTTTTACAAGACCCACGGGGCGGACATTAGGCTGAAGGGAAGCACCCTGTACTGTTAATGGTTTCCCTGAACCATGAAGCAAAGGTACTTTCTGTGTTTGGGGTGGACGAGGATATGAGTGTAGGCATCCTTTAAGTCCAAGGAGCATAGCCGATCACCCTGCTGGGTAACGTTCCAAGGGAGAGCATCCTAAATTTCTCCCGCACCAGAAACTTGTTTAGGTCCCGCAGGTCGAGGATGGGCCAAAGGCTCCCTGTCTGCTTCGGGATGAGGAAGTATCAGGAGTAAAACCCCTGTCCTTTGAAGTGTGGTGGGACTGGTTCTACCGCGCCGTCCTCAAGGAGGCCTGCGAGCTCCCGACTCAGGAGGGCTTGCTGCTGCGGAGGATGACGTGGCTCCCCGGGAAAGCACGGAGGAGGGGCCTGGTCCAGATGAAGGTGAAAGCCATCCTAAATGACCTGGAGAACCCAGGCATCGATGAAGATGGACTCCCACATGTGGGAGAAGTGGACCAGATGCCCCCCGATGGACAGCCGCCCTGTTGGAGGGG
The DNA here is from genome assembly GCA_033557465.1 of Ichthyophis bannanicus. Taxonomy (NCBI): domain Eukaryota; kingdom Metazoa; phylum Chordata; class Amphibia; order Gymnophiona; family Ichthyophiidae; genus Ichthyophis; species Ichthyophis bannanicus. Next base: position 1,532,404,602 of record CM066032.1, read on the forward strand.
GAGAGGCTATGCTGATGGCATCAAAACCCCGAGGCTGGCTGAGCCGGAGCCAGGAGTTGGGTCTTGGGGCCCTTTGGTTTTCAAGGGCCATGGACTTGCCCTGGCCGCCCTGAATGGGGGTCGATGCCGGAAGACAGGCTGGGTAGCCCCTGTAGAGGAGCCCCTTCTGCTGGAAGAAGGGCTTCTTCCTCTGTTGCTTCTTTCTGGGGAGGGAGGAGGTTTTACAGGAGAGGCGAATGCAAGTCATGTACTCCATCTCAATTTCCGCGGCCTTGTCCTCCATGGGTTTGCCAAATAACTGCTCCCCGAGGCAGGGGACGTCCATCAGCTTCTCCTGGAACCACTGTTCCAGGTCCAAGGACTGGAGCCAAGCCTGCTGGCAGGCTCTGATGACAGCCACTGCCACCCAGGCGGAAGACTCAAAGCCGTCATATGCTGCTCGCAAGAGATACTTCGAGCATTCTCAGACAGACTTCGAGAGGACCTAAAAACGCTGGAGATGGTCTCCATCAAGGCCCGCCACAAAGCTTCCAAGCTCTCTAGCGAGGTCATGGAGAAACATCCCAATGTATAATTGGTAAACTTGGATGCGGCACGACAACATGGAGCCACGATAAGCCTTGTGCCCGAGGGCGTCGAGGGTACGAGACTCTCTGCCCAGGGGGACTGACGAATGAGTCTTTGAGCTCTTTAGCTTCTGCATGGCCAAGTCGACTACTATCGATTTGTGGGGAAGCAGGACTTTCCGAAACCCCGGACCTCGTTGGACCTTGTACATAGTATCCAGGTGCTTGCTTACAATCAGGACAGAGGTCAAGGACTCCCACATGCGAAGCAGGAAGCCGTTCAGGATGGGAGGAACCGGCACCAAAAGCACCTCCCTTAAAGGAGCTTTGCATTGCAGAATATCAAGCTCCTCCGCATGGAGCTCCTCCTCCAACTCAGTAGCGCGTGCAAGAGCCCGAACCACATCCCGGAAAAACTCCAAAAGGAAGTGTCCTCGGAAGGTGACTGCCGCTTCTGGGTCTGCGGGGAGGGGTCGGAAGGGAGGTCTTGGTGGGACCGAGTCTCTGGGGAGGTCTCTCCATCAGACTCCCAGTCTGAGTAGTCCATGGAGGACTCGAGGTCGGGTGGCTCGAGATAGATGGGTGACCCTCGCCGGGTCTTCGAGGCCAAAACTTGCCCAGAGTCGGAGGGGCTCGCCTGCGAAGATCTCCCGCCCGAGGAATGGGACAGAGATAGAGACCCTCACTAAGGATCCTCACGAGGCTTCTGGCTCACAACAGCAGCCTAGGGAGTCCTTGAGGTCGAGGTCCATGCGGACTCAAAGTGCATGCCGGCAGGGCTAGGCAGCAGCACCTGCTGGGCAACGAGGACTGCAGAAACGCTGCGTTCCAAGGCCAGCATTCGGGCCTCCCACTCAGGAGTGGGGCCCTGCAACACCAACGCAGGGATGACAGAGTCAGGTGTTGAGGAGGAAAGGGGGTTCTCACCGGATGACCCTCAGGAGACCAGGTGCCTTCGCCGGAGGCTTCCATATCGGTTTGAGGCACCTTACTGAGCCGCTCCCTCTCCAACTCTAGAGACTGCTGAGGGGAACTGAAAGACCGGGCACGTGACCTTTCACGCTTGTCTGGTGCTCCCGAGAGAGTCCTAGAGGCCTTCTTCTTCTGCTCACGTTCAGGTGACCCCTGGTCAGAGTGCCACCATGCCCGAAGAGGAGCCTTGGGAGACTCCGGAGCTGACAGGGCTGAAGAGCGGGAGGCTACCAGGGATACTGGGGCTTCCTTACGGAAGAGATCATCCAGCTTCTGCTTAAGACTCTGGATGGCCTTAGAGGACATCTTATTACAGCGGGAGCAGAACTCCAGGTCATGGTCGGCTCCTCAACACCTGAGACAACAGTCATGGGTGTCCATGAGCAACATGTTTTTGTAGCATCTATCACATTTCTTAAAAACCGGAGGCCATTGGGGCAAAAAGGACCCCTGCGAGGTCGAAGATCCTCGAAGCGGCCAGTGGTTAAAAAAAAAAAAAGGCACAAAGTGCGGTAAGAACAAAAATGGCAAAAAAGAAAAATCCCGAGGCCAAGGCAGAAGCAAAGGCACTCAGGAGGCGGGAAGAGGACCAGCGAAGGCCACTATAGCAAAAAACAGTTGGAACAGAGAAAAACATTTTCCGGGGACGAGACGCACATCCGAAGGGCTCTGTGAAAAAAGGGAGACTTGTAAGATGGCACCCTTGGGCGGGAAAGGGACCACGCATGCGTGGAGGCATTCTCAAAGGCTTTCTCTGAAAGCTGGGGAAATGCTCTGCGCGGACTCTGTCGCTGCCGACGTCACTCATATGTGAAGACTGACTTCCTGCTTGTTCCTGGAGAAAATTATTGGCACCCCTATAAACAATTTAAATCAGTTTGAACAGAAGAACCACATTCCCACTGCAGTAAAATTAGACACACCTGTGATCGTCAGTGTTCACATAACTTGAACCAACCAATGAATGATGGTTCTAATGTTTAAAATGACCGCATTCACTCCCTGTCCCATTTTCACAATGGTGAAGACAAGAGAGTTGCCCGAGACCATCAGAAAAGCCAGTATCAAACAAACTTCAAAGGGGTACAAGGCCATCTCCAAAGGATTCCTGTGTCTACAGTTCGCAATGTTATTAAGAAGTTTTCTGCTTATGGAACTGTCAAGAACCTCCCAAGATGTGGTGGGAAGAGGAAAATTAATCCAAGAATTCTTTGAAGGTTAATGTGAACTACTGGAAAAACACCACGTACAACATCTCCAAAGAGCTTAAGGCTGGCCTGGAACAATCTGAAGTATTGGTTTCAACCTGTATCATACACCATACACTAAACAAAGAACTTCATGGGTAAAGGCCAAGGATAACCCCACTACTCAAAGATAGACATAAAAAGGCACACCTGATCTTTGCCCAAACCCACCTTGAGAAACCACACTCCTTCTGGGAAAACGTTCTGTTGACAGATGAAACCAAACTTGAGCTCTTTGGCAATACAGACCAACGACACAAATGAAACTTATAAGGAAAAAAAAACACCATTCCTACAGTTAAATATGGTGGAGGTTCCATAATGTTGTGGGGCTGTTTTGCTGCCTCAGGAACTGGATGCCTGGAACGTCAGAGGACTACCAAGGTATTTTGGAGTGAAATGTGCTACTTAGTGTCAGAAAGCTAGCTCTGGGTCGAAGGTCATAGATCATCCAGCAGGACAATGACCCAAAACATAACATCCAAAAGTACAAAAGAATGGTTAAAAAGGGGAAAAAAAGGAATAAACTGACCAGCAATGAATCCTGATCTCAATCCAATCGAGAACCTTTGGAAAGAGCTGAAATCTGCCATCGGTAAAAAGAATCCTGGAAAATTCATGAGCTGGAACAAATTGCAGTTGAAGAGTGGGAGAAACTACCAGTAGACAGATGTACAAAATTTATAGATGGCTACAAGAAACGTTTGGAGGTTGTCATCACTGCCAAGGGTTGTGCAACCAAATATTTCTGAAGGGTATCCAGGTCATATTTTGTTTATTTTCTCAGAAATTACTACATCTAAGTTGTACATAAGTTGAACATAATGCTAAAATATTATGACAACATAGTTTGTGAATATTTCCAATTATTTCTCAAGATATTGTACACAACATACCTAAGATGCAAGGGTGTCAATAATGTTGACCATAACTGTATTACATGCCAGTGTAAGAAACTGAATTATTTTATTACGATCTCTGGCACAATCATGGCTGTGCTTCTCTCCCCTTTGTTCTTTCAAAGCTTTTCTTCCATTTATCTCACAAATCATCTCTATCACTCACTTCCCTTCTGAATTTAGTGTAGTTACTCACCTATAATGGGTGCTCTCCGGAGATAGCAGGAATCAGTCCTCACTTATGGGTAATGTCACACCGGCTGAGCCCGCGTGGTAGCTTCTCCCCAACTTTTAAAATAAGCATTTGGGAGATGCACCACGCATGTGTGGTCCCCTTCCCACCCAAGGGTGCCATCTTGCCTCAGTAGGATAACTTAGCTCAAAGGCAAAAATGACACAAAAAGCAACTCCATGGTGAGGAGAGAGGGTTATGAGGACTAATTCCTACTGTCCCTGGAGAACACTTGTTACAGGTGAGTAACTACACTTTCTCCAGGAACAAGCAGAAGTCAGTACTCACATGTGGGACTCCCTAGCTAGAGGCTACCAAGAAACCTGTAAAAAGACACGGGTAACCAGAATAAGGTGAGCTGTGAGCAGCAGCAATGAGTCCTGAGAAGATAGACTTCCAAGAGGCCCAAGTGTCCAGCAAGAAACCAGCACTCTGGTAGCCTGAACAAACAAAGGTCCAAAGGGCAGGAGTTGCCTACACCCCAAACAGATGACTGAGTACTGCCTGGCCAAGCACTGTCCCATCGGGACTCCCTCTCCAGGCAGTAATGGACTGAGGATTAGGTGATGGCACGGCAGATTTCTGACAGGAATGGAATGCAGGTTTGCCACGGATGTCGCCATGGCCCTGACGCTGTGCGATGTGAGCCGGCGCTCCAACAAGAGTCCAGCCTGCTCGTAGGTGAGGGCAAAGCAGTCCGCCATCTAAGTGAACAGAGTACACTTGGTCATCGCTGCACCCAGCTGACCAAGGACATAGGAGACAAAAAGTTGCGAGGCTTTGCGGTGGCCCTGGGTACATTGGGGGTAGAAGGAAAGGGCCCTCTTACCATCGAGAGTGTGAAGGACAGACGTTCTCCATCCTGCTGGCATGAGGCTGCAGAAAGAAGGTGGGGAGCACCACCTCCTGATTGAGGTGGAAAGGGGACAGCAACTTGTGAAGGAAGGAGGGGTGCACACGGAACATGACACTGTTCTTATAGAACCTTGTGTAAGGTGGATCTGCCACCAACGCCTGGAGCTCGCTGACTTTAAGTGGCACCACAAACACAACCTTCCAGGAAAGGTACCATAGCTGGCAGGTAACCAGGGGCTCAAACGGTGGGCCAGTGAATTTGCGATAGCATCACGTTGAGGTTCCACTCCGGCAGGCAGATAGGAGGTTTGGACAACAAGAGACCCCACATAAAGCGGGTCACGAGGGGTTGGACAGAGAGAGACTTGTCTTCGATAAGGTGGTGGTGTGCCACAAGTGCACTCAGATGGACCCTGATGGATTTAGACTTCAGTCCTGCCTGAGACAGGTGAAGCAAATATTGCAGCACAAGCTGCACAAAGTACAAGAATGGGTTGACTCATGGCTCTGTGCACCAAGTGAGAATCTGCGCCATTTGAAAGCGTAAGCCTATCTTGTGGAGGTCCTATGGGAGAGGACAAGAGGACCTCCTCCACCTCCCCTGAAAGGCTGAATGGGGCCAAGGCTACCCTTTCAGCAGCCAGGCCATTTGCATCAGAGACCCCAACTAGGGGTGTAGAAGGGAGCCCTCCTCCTGCAACTGCAGTACCGGGGCACTACCCTGGGGAACCGGGGGGCGCCACAGATAAGCGAAGGCGTAGTGGGAACCATGGTTGCCTGGGCCACCAAGGGGTTACTAGTATCAGCGATGCCTTGTTGTGCTGAGCCTCAACAAGGTCTTGGCAATCAGCAGCATGGGCAGTAAGTTAAAGAGAAGGCCCTCAGTCCAAGGGATGAGGAATGCATCTGCTGCTGCCCGGGATGATTGTGGCTGCCAGGAGCAGAAGTGGGGCTGCTAAGATGTTGGCCGGACTGGCAAGAATCCCCCAGAGCTAGAAGAGTCAGTAGGCCACTCTGGGATCTAGCCGCCACTCGTGCAACTGGAAGGCCCTGCTCAATCTGTTCACCAGGGCGTTGTCCTGGCCTGGCAGATAAGCCACCCGCTGGAGCATCCCATGGCAGTTCACATACGAGTGGAGAGCTACTGCCTCTTGGCAGAGGGTGTACGACTCCATGCCCCCCCTGCTTGTTGATGTAGAACATTGCCACTTGATTGCCTGTTTGGACCAGCACTGAATGGTGTTGCAGGTGGTGATGGAAGGCTCGGGAGCCAGGCATATGGCCCGAAGTTCCAAGAGGCTGATCTGCTGCAGACTGTCCGCCTGCGACCAATTTCCCTGAGTGCAGAGGCTGTCACAGTGGGCTCCCCAGTCTAAGAGGAAGGCATCATGGTTAGGACCCTCTGGGGGGCAGGGACCTGGAAGGGCATCCAGGCAGGAGGAGCTGGGGGGCTTGCCACCAGGCAACTGTCGGCCAGTTGGCAGGTCACCACCACCCTGTTCCGCAGTCGGCCTATGGCCTGGGTCCACTGGGAGCAGAGGCTCCATTGAGCCACCCTCATGTGAAGGCAGGTGTCTGGGGTAACAAACTGTGGATACCATGTGATCCAACAGGTGGAGGAGGCGGCGGGAGGGCACAAAGTGTCGGCACTGCACAGCCACGCCAGTGCCCTGATGCTCATCGGCCTTGTCCCGAGGGAAAAAGGCCTTGGCCTGAATGGTATTCAGCCTTGCTCATATAAACTCCAGACACTGTCGGGAGGAGATGGGACTTTGGGTGTTTATTATGAACCTCAAGAGCTGCAGGATGGGGATGGTATGTGCTATTGCATGTTGCACCTCTGTGGCAGTGCAGCCTCTTATGAGCCAGCCACCCAAGTAGGGGAAGACAAAGGCTCCCTGGAGACGAAGGTAGGCAGCTACTATGGTCAGGCACATGGTAAATACTCTTGGTGGGGGGCCAGCCCAAAGAGTAACACCCTGCACTAGTAGTGGCTGCCCCCCACCACAAATCTGAGGTATTTCCTGTGGTTGGAATGGATGAGGATGTGTGTGTATGCATCCTTTAGGTCCAAGGAGCATAGCCAGTCTCCCGTCTGGAGATATGGCAGCAGTGTTGCAAGGGAAAGCATCTTTAACTTCTCCTTCACTAGGAACCTGTTTAGGTCCCGCAGGTCCAGAATGGGCCTGAAGCCTCTGGTCTTCTTGGGTATGAGGAAGTACCGGGAGTAGAACCCCCTGCCCTTTAGGTGTTTGGGCAATGATTCCACCGCCTTGTCCTTGAGAAGGCCTGTGAGTTCTTGCAGTAGTAAAGTCTAGTGGAGGGGAGTCCTGGGGGTTCTCTGGGAAAGAACTGAGGGGGCACCTGTGTCACGTGGAAGAGGTAAACCTCTCTCACCACCTGCAGTGCCCAGGGGTCTGTGGTGATGGATGGCATAGAGAACCAGGATCCCCCTGTAGGCTGCTGAGCTGGGCCTCCTGGGGGAAAAGAGGCTATGCCCAAGGAGTAAAAAAAAACAAAAAACGCCAGACTGGGCCAGAGCTAGTGCCTGGGGTTTGGGAGCCTTAGGCTTACAAGGGTCATGTCATTATCCCTTGGCCTTCAGCCCTTGTTGGGGAGCTGGGAAGGTCTGGTACTGAGAGTACTTTCCGTAAGCCTTCCTCTTCTTCAGGTAGAAGGACTTTTTACCCAAAGACTTCCATCTGGAAGAGTCAGCAGTCTTTTTGGAGAGCCTAGTCCTCGTCAGGAACTCTGACCAACTCTGCAACCTTATCCGTCATGGGTTTGCCGAAGAGATTTTCTCCCTGGCAAGGGACATCGACCAAACTTGTCCTGAACCCATTGCTCCAGGTCAGAGGACTGTAGCCAGGCCTGGCATTGAGCACCGATGCCCGCCGCAGCTGCTCTAGCCACAGACATGAAGCAGTCATAGGCTGCCTGAGTCATAAACTTGGAGCACTCTCCGACACCAGAGGAGAGACCAGCCGAGAGTTCCTTTGTCAGGACTCTCAGGTACATGCCCATGTACAGCTGGTATGCCAGGATCCGGCCAATTAACATCGAGCCCTGGTAGCACTTCCTGCCCAGGGCATCCAAGGCATGAGCCTCTCTACCCAAGGGCAGAGAGGAGTGCGCCTTCTGCCTTTTAAGGCGACGCATGGCTGACTCCACCACCATGGAGATGTGTGGCAGCTGTGCTTTTTGGAAGCCAGGACTCTGGCAGACCTGGTACATCGAGTACAGCCATCTGCTCACTATGGGCATTGATGTGGGGGTCTCCCACAAGTGGAAGAGCAGCCATTCCAGGATTGGAGGGAATGGGCACCTTGAGTGCCTCCTTCGGAGGGATCTCTGACTGAAGAATTAGAGATCCTCCAGTCTGAGGGTCGTCCTCCAACTCTGTCTCAAAGGTCAGTGCCTTGGCCATGTCCCGCACGAAGTCGAGGAAAGTCATGTCCTCGGGCGGGGACAGACACCGGATTTCGGTGGGAGATGGGTTGGAAGGCACATCCCGGTGACAACAAATATTCTGGGATTCATTTTCCTCGGTTTCCCAGTCCGACTCATAGTCAGTGGAGATGTCAAGGGTGGTCCGGACTCCAGGGTCAGGCTCCAAGGCCAATGACCCCTGGCCCTCGGAGGCTCTGTGGTCAGAGCCACAGGCACTCATCGGGAATGACCTCGGTCCAGAGGACAGGGACCGAGATCGGGACCGGTGTCGAGGGACTAGTGGCGCTCGAGGATCGGCTTGACATCCAAGGAATTCCTCGAGGTCGAGGGCCCAGTAGTTGAGAGTGATGACCTAGCAGAGACAGGCAGAGCCCGCTGCTGGGCCATGAAAGCTCATAAACAGTGCTCCAAGGCCACCATCCTGATCTTGAGGCCAGATGGCTCTGCAGTCTTTGACAAGGCACCAAGGAACTTGGGCCTGATGCTGGCTCTGTCGAGGGAGAGTTCTCAACCAGGATGGCCTCAGGGGTCAGGTCGCTGGATGCCAACGATTCCTGTCAGGCTACTTTTTTGGCTGCTCCCACTGCTTCCCCTCTGACTCACCGTGGGGACTGCAGGCCTGGGACCTCTGGGACTCGCCTTCTTTCCCAAGCTCATCTGCCGACGTGGTCTTCGAGGATTTCTGGATCTTTTTGGGCTCTTCCTCTGGGGTCCGGCTGGAGGACATTCTGCCTCGGGGTTCCTGGGGGGGGTCCCCTAGAATGCGATGTCGCCGGATACTCTGGTGCAGAGTCCATCTTGTGGAAGGAGGACCTTGAAGGTAATCTTCTTACAGAGACCACAGTCCAAGGGTTATGATCTGGCCCTAGGCATCGGAGACAGCAGTCATGTGGGTCGGCACACGACATGGTTTTGGCGCATCGGTCACAGTTCTTAAAGCCGCTGATAGAGGCCACAGTGGGGAAGACGGCCCCTGCGAGATCTAAAACCTCAGGCCCAGCCAGCAACAAAAAAAAGGCACAAAACCAATCGAGAAGCTCTCGAAAATAAAAGGAAAAAAAGAATGAACCAGAGACGCGATGCAGAGACAAGAGAGCTTGTGAGCGGGAAAGGAAACCAGTATGTGACCGGAGAAAGAAAAAATGAGAGAGAACGTAACACGTTTTACCAGGGAAAACAGACACACGTCCAGTGGGCTCTGTGGAAAAGAAGAGACTGAGGCAAATTGACACCCTTGGGCAGGAAGGGGACCATGAATGTGTGGTGCATCTCCCAAAAGCTTACTTTGAAAGCTGGGGAGAAGCTACCATAAGGGCTCCGTTTGCGCAGATGTCACCCATACATGAGGGCTGACTTTCTATTTGTTCCCGGAGAAAAATCTAATTCTTGTTTTCGGATTTTGAAAGCCTAACCTAAATCCACATCTTCCTGCAAACTGTCAGCTCATATTTCTGTACTGCTCATTTCTAACATCTATAGGATGTAGTTCGTAGTCCACTGTACTAACCACAAAAAAGTACCAAATTTCTATCAGTCTAGCTGTCACTCACTACCTCACTCTCTTGTACGCCTTCCAGTCGCAACTCTCTGGTGTTGACAGTGGTACACTCTCTATCTTGCTGTCAACCACATTTTCACTATACTATCTGTCCTTTGACATATCTGAACTGGAGCAAAGTAAAAGTATGGTTTAGCTTCAGAATATCTGAAAAATAGGATTCAGTGCTACATTGTATCACAGTGCCCAAATAGTCACTGAAAAATTTAGTGTTGATTGCAGTCTTTCCCAATGCTTTTGTGGTAAAGATGAAGAAGCAGACTTTCAGTTGTGGCCCCTTGTACTTGGAATTGGCTATCCAGTGAGCTTAAAGTTGGAAATGAATGTGTTAGATTTTAGAAAAAGGTTGACTTGGCTCTTCAAAACAAGCATTTGAACTTGTGACACGGCTGTGTTTTTAACAAGGTCAGTCTGCCATATGAGGTTTTGTATATTAATTGTGTTGTACGTCTACTTTGCGGTTTATAAATGAATGTTTAGGAGGGAGAAAGGAAGATGCCTGCACCAGTAAAGTTCTGCATTCAGAATGGTTTCTTCTCCTTTTCTACTCTGTCTCGGTTGTCCTTACTATTTAAAATGAAAGGTCCTAACATTCAAAAGCGGTTAAACATTTAGTGGTAACTGCTGAACAAAGTGCTCTCTCTCTGACTTTTAACTGGCCACAGAAAATTGTTAAGACTGTCCCAGCACTATCTGGATTGCACTACTAAACACATGTAGGCTAAGTGGTTTAAGTTAGGGCAGCTCAGTTTCAGCCACTTAGATTATACATACAGTGGCTGAAGGAGAAATTAGACCTTACCTGCTAATTGTCTTTCCTTGAGTTCTCTCCGGGCCAGTCCAGGTACATGAGGGTTAGTCAATCCCTTCCAGTAGCTGAGGACTGAAAAGTGAAACTATTTGCTGACAGCCTATCTAGCTCCCCCTGACTTCAGAGCCTCAGTCTACCCCTGTCCAAGCAGTAGGAACTCTAACTATAACTTTGAACAAAATAAAAAACCAGCCAGAACTCTAGACCGTAATAACTACGCCTCTTAGCCTTAGGAAGTATCCTTTATAATCCTGCAATCCCCGCCAGGAAATTTTTTTTTTTTTTTGACAGAGAAAGTTCACTCCCTCCAGTTTGACCTCCGCCAAAAACCTCGGTACACTCCAAGTCCACACTAGGACCGCCCCCTCCGAAACTGGTAACAACTCGCAGACACACTGGGTGGGCCCTGGACTGGCCCGTAGAGAACTCAAGGAAAGACAATTAGCAGGTAAGGTCTAATTTCTCCTTCCTATTCGTCTCTCCGGGCCAGTCCAGGTACATGAGGGAAATACCAAAGCAGTACCTAAATTCGGGAAGGTCCTGCAAGCCCCGCCACAACAGCCGAGGCCCCCACCTTTGCATCCCCCCTAGCCTGAACATCCAACCTATAGTGCTTCGCAAAAGTATGAAGCGATGACCACGTTGCCGCCCTACAAATATCCACCGGCGGAACCAACGCACACTCAGCCCAAGACGTAGCCTGACTTTGCGTAGAGTGCGCCCTGAGCCCTTGCGGAGGCAACCTGCCCTCCGCTTCATAAGCCGCCCCTATCTCCCGCTTCACCCACCTGGTGATGGAGGGCTTTGTAGCTGCCTCCCCTTTACGAGATCCTCCAAAAAGCACGAACAACCTATCGGACCTCCGAAACGATTTTGTCGCTCTGAGATACCTCTTCAGCACACGACCCAAATCCAATTTCCTAAGCGAGCGATCCAATTTATCCCCTTTCTGACATGGAAAGGTGGGAAGTGAGACGGATTGATTTATGTGAAAAGCAGACACAACCTTAGGAAAAAAAGATGGCACCGGACGCAACACCACTTTTTCCGCCGAAAATTGAAGGTACGGCTCTCGACACGAAAGCGCTTGCAGATCCGAAACTCATCGCGCGGAGCACAACGTCACGAGGAATGCAGTCTTCCACGATAACTCTTAGACTCACCGACAGCACAGAGTCAAAAGGCAGACGCGTCAACGCCTCCAGCACCAAGTTTAAATTCCAAGGAGGCACGACTTGCCATACCGGAGGTTTAATATTCCTAGCCGCTCTAAGAAATCAATGAACATCTGGATGTGACGCGAGAGTGCCTCCCTGCACTCTTCCCCTATAACAAGCTAGCGCGCTGCCAACTGCACCTTAAGCGTGCTGACGGCCAGCCCCTTTTCAAGCTCGTCTTGAAGAAAAGACAGGACCTCGGGAAGCCCCGCCGAGCCCGGCTTAACGGAACAGCCTGCACACCACGCTTCAAAAATGCGCCATACTCTGACATAAGCCACAGACGTCAATCTCTTCCTGGACTGTAACATCGTGGCAATCACGGACCACGAGTAACAGCGACGTTTCAACCGTTCCCTTTCAAGAGCCAAGCCATAAGCAAGAACCAATCCACCTGTGGCATTAACACTGGCCCTTGGCTCAGCAGGTTGATGCGATTGGGCAGCCGCCAAGGAGAATCCCCTAGAAGCCGCATGAGATCCGCATACCAAGGACGTCTCGGCCAATCCAGAGTAATCAGAATAAGTCGTCCGTTGAGGCCCGCTGCTCTCTGAACCACTCGTCCTATCAGAGGCCACGGTGGGAACACAAAGCAGCACTTCCTCCGGCCAAGGCTGCACCAGGCCGTCGAGCCCTTCAGACATGTGCTCTCTGCGCCTGCTGTAAAACCTGGCCGCTTTGGTATTGGCAAGGGTCGCCAGGAGATCCATAACAGGCTGACCCCATCTTACCGTAATGTTGTGAAACACCGCCATGTTCAACTCCCACTCCCCGGGATCCAGAAGATGCCGACTGAGATAGTCGGCTTGAATGTTGTCCTTCCTGGCCACATGTGCCGCTGAGAGTGCAAGGAGGTGGCTCTCTGCCCACTGCAAAAGTAGTTGACTCTCTTCCAACAAAAGTACACTGCTGGTACCTCTTTGCTTGTTGATGTAAGAAACGATCACCACGTTGTCGGAGAACACCCGAACCGCTTGATCCTCGAGTAGATGGACAAAACCCCGTAGGGCTAAACGTACAACTCGCAGCTCCAAACGATTTATCGACCAAAGGCTCTCCTCCACAGACCACATGCCCTGCGTTATGAGACAGACAATGAGCCCCCCAACCGGACAGGCTGGCGTCCGTTGTAACCAACACCCACTGTGGTTGATCCAGAGGCACCCTCGCTTGAAGATGCTGTGGAACCAACCACCACAGCAGACTGTTGCGCACCTCCTCTGGGCAAGCCAAATTCAGAGAGAGAGGGTGATCCTGTGGAGACCATCTGGACAGCAAGGCCCGCTGAAGCGGACGCATATGCGCCCTTGCCCACGGAACAAGATCCAAGGCCGCCGCCATCGAACCCAACAACTGCAAGTACCTCCAAGCCGTCGGCGCTCGCAGTCTCAAGAAGGCCTTTACCTGAAAGAAAATCTTCTGCACCCTGTCCCTCTGGTAGGAACACTGAACCTATCTCCGTGTCGAACACAGCTCCGAGATATGTTAGTCGCGTCACAGGCTGCAACTGACTCTTTGCATGGTTTATGACCCAACCAAGCTGCCCCAGGAAGTCCACTACTCGCGAGGTCGCTGCAACAGATTCCTGTAGAGAAGCCGCCCGGATCAGCCAGTCGTCCAGATAGGGATGCACTCGAATTCCTTCCTGTCTGAGCGCCGCTGCCGCCACCACCATTACCTTGGTGAAAGTTCGGGGCGCTGTCGCCAGTCTGAACGGTAACGCTCGAAACTGAAAATGACCCATGGGGACCGCACAACGTAAATACTTTTGATGATCCCTTCTGATCGGAATGTGTAAATAGGCCTCCGTTAGATCTATGGACGAAAGTACCTCTCCTGGCCTTACAGCTCGAATAACCGACCTTAGGGTTTCCATCCAAAAATGCGGCACCCGCAAACAGCGGTTCACGTGTTTGAGATCCAGAATTGGCCGAAAAGAACCCTCTTTCTTTGGAACCACAAAATAAATTGAGTATCGACCTGAGCCGCACTGGTCGTGGGGTACCAGCACCACCGCCTGAAGTCGTAGCAAACGTTGCAACGTGTCGTTGACCGCCATCCTCTTCGCCAGCGGTCCACACGGGGATATCACGAAGGCCTCCGCTATCGGATGCGCAAACTCGAGCGCATACCCCTCGCGGATAATCTCCAACACCCACCGGTCCGAAGTTATGCTGGTCCAGGCGGAGAGAAAGTCCTGCAAACGACCTCCTACCGGGATCTCCGCCTGGACCTGCTGACCTTCATTGCGGCTTCTTAGTAGAGTTCTGCTGGGAGCCAAAGTAGCTCCTGCTGAACCCTCTAACTCCTCGAAAGGACTGCCCCCTGGCTACAAAACAGCCTCTTTGATAAGGCACAAAACGAGGACCTCGGAATCTGCGAAATTCTCTACCTTGACCTCTCAGCATGGAGCCCGCCTTCGTCGCTCTCGGACGGTCCTCCGGAAGACGTCTGCCCTTGGAATCACCCAAATCTTTCACAATTTTTTCTAACGCTTCTCCAAACAGCAGTTTGCCTTTGTAGGGAAGCTTACTAAGGCGAGACTTCGAAGACGCATCAGCCGCCCAATTTCTCAACCAAAGAAAACGCCGAGCGGCAATGACAGATGCCACAGATTTTGCCGATATCCTCACCAAATCATAGAAGGCATCTGCTAGATAAGCCGCTGCTGACTCTAGCTTTGCTCCTTCCGCAGAAGAATCCTCTTCCCTATCCGGATCCGGATTGTCTTGCAGCCACCGGATAGAGGCCCTAGACACATATGCCCCAGAGATAGAGGCTTGCAAAGCTAACACACTGGAATCAAAAGCCTGCTTTAACAGAGCCTCTAACCGACGATCCTGAAGATCCTTAAAAGCTGCACCCCCTTCTATGGGAATGGTCATCTTCTTGATGACAGCAGTCACTAGAGCATCCACCCTAGGCATGCGCAACAACTCCGTCTCCTCCTGGGGAAAGCACAGTTACTTACCTGTAACAGGTGATCTCTGGGAACAGCAGGAATAAGTCTTCACATATGGGTACGTCGGTACCGACGGAGCCTGTGCGGGAACGCTCCCCAGCGTCCAAAAAGAAAGCTTTTGGGAGCATCCCACGCGCATGCGCGCTGCCTTCCCGTCCATTCACTTCCCTCTCATCAGTTGGGTTTGTAGCTGAGACCGAAGGAGGGAAGTAGACAAATTAGAGAGAGAAAGAGAAAGAGAGACAACTCCTAAGGGAGGTGGGTGGGTTGTGAAGACTTATTCCTGCTGTTCCCAGAGATCACCTGTTACAGGTAACTGTGCTATCTCCAGAAACAAGCAGGAATGAGTCTTCACATATGGGGACTCCCAAGCTAAGATGCCTGGAGGAGGTCCCAGCATGTTGCAATCTAGTTGATGGGCAATGCTATTTCCCAGAACCTGAGGCATCCAAGGGATGGAGGGGTAGGAGTTGAACTAAAAAGGGGTGTGCTGTGGAACAGCTGGACTAAACAAGGCTTCTGGAGAGGAGTCCTTGTGTAGATCAGAAAAGTTAGTGAAAATTGGATTCCAATTCTCTAATGTGGACCTCAGACAGAAGTATTGCAAAAGTATTTGTTGAGACTAATGGTCTGGTGCTAGAAACCAGTACATTATCCTCAAAGAAAATACCTTACTTGAAAGTAGAGGAAAATCAATTTCACAATACAGGCAGAGGTCAGAAGCCTAAAAGGCTAGAACTAATCCCAGAAGAAAAAACTGGGAGAGTTTAATGAGGTTGGACTTTAGATGAGAAGCTAAAGCTTCTGTAGGCCAACGTTTGAAGCTCTTTGTCCTTGGAGCAGAAAAAGTCTCTAGGAAAGAGAGGAGATAAATCTGACTGGTTTGCAGAAAAAGGATGGGTCTTTGAGACCCCTCTATCCAAATGAAAGACAGAAAAAAAAAACATTTGTAGTAGGCGGTGTAGCCTCCAATTTCTTGAAGATCAGGAATGTCTTCCGTAAGTGATGTCACTTAGGATGACTTTATATGGAGAGCTTCAAATGTGACATAACCGGAAAGGTTACAGTAAAAGAAGGTAGTTTGTGACTACCACAGAAATTGGTTGTCCATTTAAAATCCTATGGCATGCTGGAACAGCATTAATATGGACAGTAACAAATCTTTCAGAGTGAGATATATGTATTTATACACACACACACACACACACATATATATATATACACACACACACACATATATATATGTATATGTGTGTTCCACGTGTAACCAGTAAGGGGTTCTCTATCCATATTTTGCAAGCAGGTCTTACCCCTTCTTGTTGTTAAGTGAGTCTCTTATTTTTATATATATATGAGACTCACTTAACAACAAGAAGGGGTAGGACCTGCTTGCAAAATATGGATAGAGAACCCCTTACTGGTTACACGTGGAAGAACCATGAAGAAGGTTACATGGAAACCAGTGGAATGTTCCTAGTCAGAAGGATAGGTCTAGATCTCTTTAAAATTCTAGACTTTGAATAACCAGAAGTGGAGATCTACGTGCAAAGAAAACCTTAGTCTTAAGACAACAAGTCTGGATCCTTCTATAATTTCAGTGTGGAGAAAGACGCAATAAAAGGGAATACCATATTTGCCCGTCTATGAGGGCAATATGAGTATAATGCGTTCTTTGTTCAACATAAGCTCCAATGAAGTATTAGGAATTAGGAGGAATGCACTAGACAAGGACAGACTGCAGTGAAAAGAAGTGCATCCCTGTTGGAGAAATTCCACTGGAGATGTGGAACAACTCAGGGAATTAAGCAATTCTTTATGCTTTCACGTGATCTAAACCCTGGTTCATTTTCCCTAAAAAGAAAATTTTAAGGAAGATGGTAAAAGTAGGAAAAAACCTGGTCATGTGGGAGCATGACTGGGCAAGCCTTTCAACCATCTGAAAGTTACCCACCAGGAATGGCTCTGATGCTCTCTGACAAAGGCCCATAGTTGCAGAGCTTCTTGTAGAATTGCAGAGAGCATGTTGTAGGTTGCCCAGGTGAGATCTGGTTGTTTAATTACCAGTGTGCAACCTAAGCTATTCTGTGGAAGCCCAAGAATTGCAGATGGCTAAGAATAGCAGACAGACAGGTTGCCTGCAACGATAAACTGTCCAAGTAGGTTTTGGAACCTCTCTTGGAATTGTGTATTAAGGCAGCAGAAGAGGTTAGGTCCTATAGATTGGAAAAGGACCGAGAGACCGAACAGAAGTGATAACTCTCACTTATGGTCTGATAAGCTGTCTTAAAAGAAATATTTGAAAGATTGCAGAGGGGGAAACTCTGTATGGAAATTATTTACTGCAGTAGGTATTAGGGACAATCCTATGGCTTAAAGGTAAGCCCTCCAGTCAAATAATATCACTCTTAGATTGTATTACTTCCATCCCTCTTAGTTGAGATTTTCAGAGTTGGAAAGACTTACAATTTGGTAAGTCTCTGAAAGGGTAAGCTCCCCTGCAGTGAAAAGTATAAGATATCCTCGTACAAGACAACTGCCAAGGCGAAGGGCATAGCATACCTTATAAGTAGTTGTAACTCCTCTGTTTACTTTTAAAAGGAGAGGAGAAACTTGTTACCTGTAGGGCATGATTATCCTTAATAGCTCTAAGAGCTGAAAGGATAGACTGCTCTTAGCAAGAGAGTCATGCCTAAAGTGGAGGATTAAGGCAGTGTATCACTGACCTCTCAATAAGGATGAGAAGAACTGTAAATGCTTCTGTAGTTAAGAAGTAGTGGTTCTGAAAACTCAACAGGAAAAAAGATTTAATGAATAAAAATCAGAAACCCTGCAACTGAGTTTGCTGAGCCTGTTGAGACTTTGGTTTTCTTAGCCTGGTATGATGTTGCCCTTCTTTGGAAACATCTGCATGATGGGTAGAAGATGAATAAAACTTTTTCCCCCTAGGGGAATAAAGTTTGTTAGGAGATTTTTTACTAGCTGGGGCAGAGGAAAGTTTTGACAATCATCTGAAAGCAACAATATTAGTGTTTAACTGATTAGCTTGAAATAAAGCATCCTTGTTAAAGAGATTTTCACCAGTACAAGGAGTATTTCCCAGCTTTTCTTGTACCCATTTGTCCAAGTCTGAAGCTTGGAGCCAGGCCATGCGTCGTGCTCCTATGGCTAAAGCATAGGAGCATAGGTGGAGGAGTGGCCTAGTGGTTGGGGCTAGGTACTTCGGGCCGGAGGGTCGGAGGTTCAAGTCCCGCTGCAGGACAGCAACCTTGGGCCGGAAGGACTGGGGTTTCTAGTCCCACAGGTACTCCTTGTGGTCTTGGGCAAGCCACTTAACCCTTCATTGCCCATGTTCCCTGTAAGTAAGTATTAGTGTATGTGTCTCATATCCCTTTGTGTTAAATGTATCCCCCAATTGTAACCACTTTGACCCGGAGAAAGGCGGTATATAAACATGGCTAAATAAATAAATAAAATAAATAGCAGAAGTTCTGCTAATAGACTCAAAACAGTCCAGGGAAGCACGATTAAGGAATTTAGAGACATTTTGAGCATGACTAATATGAAAAAGTCTGCTCTTTTATGTTCTTGAAGAAAAGGGTTCAAAAGCTTTAAGTTCTTTGTGACCTCTTCAAGAGATAATCCCATATAGAAAATATATGAGATAATTCTTGCTGAAAGCATGGATGCCTAGAAGCATCAACGTCCAAAGGCATCTAAAGTTCTAGACTCACGACCTGGCGGATAAGAAGAATGCTTCTTTGCACTCTTAATACGCCTCATTGCTGATTCTACAACAATAGAATGACGAGGAAGTTGAGTCTTCTGAAATCCTGGAGAAGGTGGCACCTTGTACATGGAGTCAAGTGTCTTAGAATGTGGTGATACCATTAAAGGAGTTTCCCACATCCTTAAAAGTAGATCTTGTAAGATCTGATGCAAAGGAAGCATGATAACCTCCTTTGAAATCCAGGGGGATTGCAGGGTCTCTGAATCCCCTGGCAAGGATTCTTTACCAGGTATAGAAATGGCAAGTAACTTTGCCATATCAAGCAGAAAAGCTTGAAAAGAAATCTCCCCTGAGGAGGACCCTCTAAAATGACGGGGTAAAGGCTAGACTTGTTGAAGATTTAGCCTTGGTACCGATAGATTCATCCCAGTCATCGGGATCGGAAGACCTGAAAGGATGAAGCATCGGATTTTCCTTAAAGCGATGTCTTCGGTACCGCCCGAGGTCGGTACCGTGACGAGTCGGTACCGAATCATCAATGCTAGAGATCGATTCCAGGCTCGGCATCGAAGGAAGCGAGTCTGTCGAAGTAAGCATGGATGGTACCGACACGGATGTCGATACCGGTACCGAAGCCGATATCGATACTGGAGGAACGGTCTGCAGCAACTCTAGTGGTACTGAAGTAGCCGAGAGTCTAGACTGCGATCCTCGGTGAGGAGTGTTTCATCCATCACCATAGCCGATGCCGGGGTGTCGGTACCGCTCGAAGCTGCCACAACCACCGAGCATGGCCCAGGTATGTTCATCGAGGTAAGAACCCCGGGAACAACCTGAAGCCCCGTTAATGCTATGGAGCCCGAAGACTCCCGCCGGGGCTTTATTGACAAAATGTCCTCGAGGGCAAGGCCAGAGCCATCTCGATACTGGGAAGGAGATCTACCACTCGAGGACTGGCTAGTCTTTACAGACTTTTGTTTGGTTACCTGATCCTGTGAAGATATTGTAGCTGGTGACATCGAGTGAGATGTGAACCGGGTATCGAGTTGTGCTCGATTCTGAAGATTTCTTCTATTTGAGCTCCAGCAGGAAAGACACTCCAGTGGGCAATGGTCAGGACCCAAATATTTTAGACACCAAGTATGGGTGTCAGAAAAAATATCTGTACCGCCAAACTTTGAGCATTTCTTAAGAGTAGTGACTGGCTTTTCCATAACAGAAAAATGGAGGCCTAGTGGCCTAGAACCGTCAGACACTAAACAGGAAAAGTTTCTGAGGAAAAGAGAAATTCTTTAGAAAAAAGAAAGAAAAGCACCGGCGGTACCGGTGGCGTTGAGGGAAGGCAGACTGTGATAAGGAAGCTTATCATAGCTCAGGAAGGAGCTATAGAAAAGGTGAAGTGACTCTGAACAAGCAACCTGTCAGTTTTGGTAAAAATAAGAAAACAGAATTTTTCCATAAAAGACTACCAGTCCCAGAATGCACCAGGTTTCCAACAGCCATTAGAGGAGCTGAAGTGGGGAAACGTGTGTTCAATCAGGAGGGCTGTGAGGTAATCCCCAAGCACTCATCTCAAAGGGCAGGCCTGATTCAGCACAGCTGCGCTATGCTAGGGTGGAGCACTCATCTAAGCAGAATAAAGGTAGAGTTTATTCTACAGAGAATCATCCTTATCCTCAGGATCAGCTTGGATATCCTCATCTTGGACATCTTCATCATCTGGAGGATCATCAGAAGCAGAAGCCAGAGAGAATGGACAGAAAGGGCAAGAAACCCTTTGGAAGAAAGAAGAGAAAAGCATTTGGGAGGTCTAAAGGAGTCCAGAGCAGTACGTATACTGGGAGACATTCAAAAGGCCAGTATACACCATTGGACTGGGAAAAGCCAGAGGAATGGTGCTGCAGAGCTAGGAATCTCCAGACGGTACCTGTGAGGGAGACGGCTGCACGTGGAAGGGACCCTAGGACCCGTGCCAGAAGGTATGTGAAGAGAGATCCAGTGTCCAGGGATCTGGATTGGAAGGCTGGACATAAGAACTGGACTACATACTGGCCAGGCTATTTAGAGAGGAACTCTAACAGCAATGGAAGCTCAGGTATGAACACTGATCTATGCCCTAGCTATAACCTTGAAAGACAGCAGGGAAACAAGTATTCTCCTGAAAGTGCTCCATTGAGAAATTCCTCTGTGCCAATCCATGATATTGAACCGATGATTGTTGAGGAAGGGGGAGAAGTCTTAGATACAGGCTGTGAATACATGGATTGCTCTCTGTCTAAACTCCTTTGGTAATTTTCTGTTACAAAGTACAACCACCATCACAAAGAAATACAAACTTGTTCTTTAATCTACTCAGAAAAGCTCCTGAGGTAGGATTTGAGCCACGCAGTAGAAAGCAAGCCAGCTAAGGGGTTTCAGCTGGGTAACTGCTAGCAATTGAGCCTTACCTAATTGCTTGTGAGCTCTGAGGGAATCACTTCTGAATCTATGTGTGAAGATATAAGAAGTTAACCTGAAAAGAACAGTTTTTCCCTTCTTTGTGGGTTTTGCTTGTTGTTTGATACACTGCTAAGAAAATATTAGCTAAAGCCTACAGAAAAGACCAGTTTGTTACCAACCAGGTCTTTATTCTTTTGCTTTGATTGCCTGACAAGTTCAACTGTTGTTTTCCTGATTTTGTTTTTCTAAGTTTAACACTGAAAGCAAGTATCCTGTTTTATGTGCTACCAAGCATATCTGTGTTGGGAGAAATAACCCCATAAATAAATATCTTATTGGCTTTACACTCAAGCACAACTAATTATTGTGAGCAGCTGTGTCTGGTGTGAATGGACTGCATTTCCCACAATCCGTTGCAAATCATATTGATTTATGCCTTTGCCAAGACTGTGAACATTCTCACCCAGGCACCCGTCTGACAAGACGCGACCACAAAAAACTAAGAATAAAAAGAAGAATTTTCTGCGGTGACAGGAATACGTCCTGCCGGCTCCGCGGAAAACGGAAAACTGATGAGAGGGAAGTGAATGGGCGGGAAGGCAGCGCGCATGCGCGTGGGATGCTCCCAAAAGCTTTCTTTTTGGACGCTGGGGAGCGTTCCCGCGCAGGCTCCATTGGTACCGACGTACCCATATGTGAAGACTCATTCCTGCTTGTTCCTGGAGATCTAGGTAAAGCCACCCCAAGGTGCGCCCCCCTCTAAGGGTAGCTTCGGGACATTCCCACTCAGATTCAATCATCTGCTTAATTATTCTATTAACTGGGAAACAGCGCTGCTCAGCCTGAAACCCCTGCAAGAGTGGATCCTCCAGAGGCTCCTGCTGAACCACTGGGAGCACTAAATTCAACGCCACGAGAGATTGAGAAATGAAGGCCCCGAGCTCTTCCTTGCGAAAAACTCGGAATACATTCGGGTCTTCGCCAGACCCAATTTCCCCTTCTTCCAATTCCACTGGCCAGGAGTCTAAATCAGCTTCTGAAAGAATATCACCTTCCTGCCCTATCTGAGCATCAGAGGACTGTTGCTCGAAGCCATCGAAGCCAGTCTCCAGAACTTTGCCCTTTGAAGAGACCCCTTCCTCTGGGTCTATCTCCTTGGACTCCCCCCCTTCTGTGAATCCAACAGACTGGAAGTAGCCTGAATATCCACAGACTGAGCCTTCTTTAAAAGGAATGCCTTATGCAAGGCCAGAATAAATTCAGGAGAAAACAAGGAGTCCAAGGGTCCCTGTACTACTAGCAGCTGTGGCTGAATGGAAGGCTCCTCAGAAGACACGTTTTTTGATTTCGTCTTTCTCTTACTGGGCTTTGAGAGCAGCGCAGGAGAAACGTCAGCCTCTGACAAGATGGCTGCCGTTCCCGCCTTTTCGGAGGCGCCCTGAGGCCTGTCCAGAACTTCCCCCAATGCTGCTTTGCCTTCCATGTGCCCTGTAAATAGGCCTCTGTAACCAAAATGAACTGCCCAGCAAAAAACAAGCTTGCGATTCAAAAGCCCGATCCCCGCCGACCGCGGCGATCAGAAAATGACACGAGCCGATGCCGAGCCAAAACAACTGCCCTAAAAAAACAAGCTTAGTGATGTGTGAACTCCACGCGGCAGCAGCCAAAACACACCCGCATTCACAAGAAAGAAATGCCTACCCCTACCTGAGTAGCAATGTTTATTCTCCTGCTCACCGTCTGCTCGCTGCTAGCGGAGAACGGCACTTGCAGTTAACGGAGGAGAGGCAGAGGAATCTGGGGCTCCCAGCTTCTTACCCGAATCTCCCCCAGAGCGATGGACCCTCAGATGGGGCAGGCTCTGCTCCCTGCTGCTTCAACGTTTTGTTATAGGCAGCTGAGTTTCGTCCGAACCGCTCCCTTATTGTTCCTTAATTCCCTTTTTTTTTTGTTTTAACTTTAAAGGATACTTCCCTTGCCTCTACTGCCCAGCAAGGGCAATCAAGCAAAACAAACCTTTGTCTTTTTCCTTCTTTTTTTACACTCCTAACTATACAATCCCAAACTAAACTTACTAATTTAAGCTGCTAACAGCCTACGTCCTACTCATCTCTCCGGGAGCCTGTCAGCCATCCGTCCTGTTCAGCTGCTGAGGACTGACAAGACTGAGGCTCTGACGTCAGGGGGAGCTAGATAGGCTGTCAGCAAAGAGTTTCACTTTTCAGTCTTCAGCTGCTGGAAGGGATTGACTACCCTCATGTACCTGGACTGGCCCAGAGAGACGAATAGGAATAGAGCACTGTATATATGTATTTTAGGTGAAATGCCCACACTCTGCCTTAGCTCCACTGTAGCACTATCTAGATAAGTCTTAGACTGCCCTAGCACTTTCAGTGGCATTATATGTATAGTACTACAGAAAATTTATGGATAGAGCACTTACATTTAGCTGCCATTTCTAAACAAACATGCATCTGAATAAATCAGGCCCCTCCTTTTTAAGTAGTAAGAGGACAGCTAACTGAAGTACTGTATGTTCAGCAGTGCCACTTCTACAGATAGCGGCGCTGAATATATGGAAAATAAAGTTAAACTCTACAGATGGAGTTTAACACAAGACGCCAACCACAGTGTTTCAATACATAAGAACATAAGAACATAAGAAATGCCATACTGGGTCAGACCGAGGTCCATCAAGCCCAGTATCCTGTTTCCAACAGTGGCCAATCTAGGTCATATGTACCTAGCAGTTTCCCCAAAAGACACAGGTTCTGCAGTGCTTGTACTAGGCCAAGCATTGATATCCTGGGTCCCTTTTTAATAGTGGTTTATGGACCTTTCCTCCAGGAACTTGTCCAAACCTTTTTTAAACCCAGCTATACTAACAGCCCTTACTACATCCTCCGGTAACAGATTCCAGAGTTTGATTACACGTTGAGAGAAGAAATATTTTCTCCTATTTGTCTTAAATAGTTTACCCTGTAGCTTCATTACATGCCCCCTAGTCCTTCTATATTCTGATAGCGTAAACAATTTATCCACGTTTATCCGTTCCACTCCATTCATTAATTTATACACCTCTATCATATCTCCCCTCAGCCGCCTCTTTTCTAGGTTAAAGAGCCCTAACCTTTTTAGCCTCTCTTCATAGGAGTAGCCTTCCATCCCCTTCACCAATTTGGTGGCTCTTCTCTGTACTTTTTCTAATAACTCTATGTCCTTTTTAAGATACGGTGACCAGAATTGCACACAATATTCAAGGTGCGGTCGTACCATGGAGCGATACAGAGGCATTATAATATCCTTTGTTTTATTCTCCATCCCTTTCCTTATGATACCTAGCATTCTATTTGCTTTCTTGGCCGCCGCTGCACACTGGGCGGAGGGTTTTAACATGTTATCCACGATGACTCCTAAATCTTTTTCCTGGGTGGTGGTTTCTAATGTGGAGCCTTGCATCTTGTAACTATAGTGTGGGTTGTTCTTTCCTAGGTGCATAACTTTGCACTTGTCCACATTAAATTTCATCTGCCATTTGGATGCCCAGTCTTCCAATTTATCCAGATCCTCCTGCAGTTTTCCACAATCCTCTTGGGTTTTAACAACTTTAAACAGTTTTGTGTCATCTGCAAATTTGATTACCTCACTAGTTATTCCCTTTTCCAGGTCATTTATGAATATGTCAAAAAGTAGCGGACCCAGTACAGATCCCTGGGGTACTCCACTATTCACCTTTTTCCATTGGGAATATTGGCCATTTAGCCCTACCCTCTGCTTTCTATCTTTTAACCAGTTCCCGATCCACAATAGTACACTGCCTCCTATCCCATGACTTTTTAGCTTCGCCAAAAGTCTCTGATGGGGGACCTTGTCAAAAGCTTTCTGAAAGTCCAGATACACTATATCAACCGACTCACCTTTGTCTACCTGTTTATGCACACCTTCAAAAAAACAGATCAGATTAGTAAGACAAGATCTTCCTTGTCTAAAGCCATGTTGGCTGTCTCCCATTAGGCCATGACTATCTACATGCTGTGTAATTTTGTTCTTTATGATGGCTTCTACCATTTTCCCTGGTACTGACGTCAGGCTCACCGGTCTGTAATTTCCCGGGTCACCCCTGGAACCCTTTTTAAAAATTGGTGTTACGTTGGCGACCCTCCAATCTTCAGGTATTACAGATGATTTTAATGAAAGTTCACAGATTACCAATAACAGGTCTGCAATCTCATATTTCAGTTCTTTCAACACTCTGGGATGTATACCATCCGGTCCAGGTGATTTGCTACTATTCAGTTTATCAAATAGTTGTAATATATCTTCCCGGTGTAGCGATATTTCTCTCAATTCCTCTGCAGTATCACCTTTAAATACCACTTCAGTCTTGGGTAACACCCCTACATCTTCCTCAGTAAAGACCGAAGCAAAGAATTCATTCAGTCTCTCTGCTATAGCCTTGTCTCCTCTTATTGCACCTTTTACCCCTCTATCATCTAATGGTCCAATTGACTCTCTCACAGGCCTTTTGCTACGAATGTACTTGAAAAAGTCTTTATTTCGTGTTTTTGCTTCCGTAGCAAGTTTCTTCTCAAATTCCCGCTTTGCCTGCCTTATCAATGCTTTGCATTTAACTTGCCAGTGCTTGTGCTGTTTCCAGTTTTCATCATTTGGCTCTTTTTTCCATTTTCTGAAGGTTGCTCTTTTGGCAGCAATACTCTCTCCTATTTCCCTAACGTTTCCTGCATCGTCTTTAATGGCTGAACCAAAACCCTAAAACGAAAAACTGCCAGCTATCTTCTGTTAATCTCTTGCAATAATCCACAAAACTTCTCATTTACTCAGTATATCATATGTCTGTCCATTTTTCACTAGTTCTGCAACACCACATCTATGCCATACACTTACCCTTTAACACACTGACAGATAACGTTTGACTGGCCTCTCAAATTTTCTCAAATGCTCCATAACAATAGTATTTTGTTCTCAACTGTTTTGCCACTCTGCAGTTCTCTAAAATCTTTAACAGCCACTGTCATTTAGCATGATAATGTGGCAGCTACCTCACGTCCACAGTACACTGTAGAGGCAGACTATTTCAGAGACATCTGTATGTGCAACCAGTTTATGTCTTTGTAAATCATTAGGAAAAAGAATTCTAGGTCTCTAATTTCCTTTTATTTCATTTCATTGGTTCCATTTAAGACACCAGTCTCCTTACTAATAAAACGTCATTTGTTCTTTTTCAAAAGTTTGAAAAATTTGTGAAATGCTTCTGAACAAAAAACATCAAGTACATAGGTCCCCAAACTTCACATGTTGAGAGATAGGACTCATGTTTTTGTTATCAGTTATTCAAATAACATAAGTACCATAAGTACTCAGGAAAGTAAATTTAGAAGACAATTTTTCAAGCGAGGCCTGGCTTGGTCTTTGGGATGCTCACAGATCATTAGTGAGTGAACTATGAGAGAAAACACAATAGAAATTTCAGTCTTCTTGCATGCCTGGAAAAGTTACAAAAAATGACCAGAGACTCCTGGTACTTGCTAGCATGATTATCTAGAGAAGGAACAATTTCTTAGCCTGCTAAATTTTTTCCCTCGAGTCTTACTGCACCAGTTATGCCCCTTAACCAGCAGATGGAGGCAGAAAACAGCTTGCAAACCCTTGCCCTATACAGGGCATTGTGCAGCCAGTAGTCACCTCAGTATTTTCTAAAACAAAGCAGATTTAAAGCACCCTCCACACAAAAATCACTCAAGAGAGGAGAGAGTATAAGAATCAACACCTATCCACTCAAAGGAACCCCCCCCCCCTCCTAGAGGAGTCCTCTCAACAGAACAGAAAGAGTACATAGTGCTTTAAGAACAAAAACTGCCATAAGCTAGTCAAATATACTAACCAGAAAAAAATGGGTAGGACTCTGAACTGGTAAGACTCAAGTAAAGAAATTTAGCAAGTAGGAATTATTCTTCCCTTATCTACCAGTGCAGTCCAGAATGTATGGGACATAACAGAGCACCCTAATAAACCAGGTGGGATCTAACTATCCCTGCTCTAAGCACTCCAGCTCCAAAAGGCAGCATCCTCTCCAGTGAGGATATCTAACCTGCAGTGTTTCAGAACAAAATGTTATGGACGGTGAAATCGCCGACTTATACCACTGGAGAAACTGCATGCACCTCCGCCCAAGCAGGTTGCCAAACCCCCTCCCCCCCCCCGCCAACAAAGTGAACCTGTAGGACTGGTACCATGTGGCCTGCTCTGAACTAAAGCCTGAACCATATAAAATGGATTCCTGCTACAAAAACCTCTACTGTGTTCCAAGCTTCAAATCTGCTGACCTGCAAGCAACAGCCTGCCAACTGTTTGTACAGTAATGGCCAAAAAATTAAGGCAGGTATCTTTTTCTACAATTTATTGTTAAATAATGTACTGTGGCGATGTCACACGTGCTTACTTATTTAATCAGCATGGCGATTAGTCACACCATGCGTCTGGCGTCCATTTTAGTTTACTTACACTCTGTAGTAGGTTTTTTGGATGAAGTTTTGAATTTTTACAACTAAGAAAAGATTGAAAGTTACATGTAAAATATACAATCAAGATGGGTAGAAAGTGCGATATTAATGACTTTGTAAACACTCCATGCTGAAGGATATCCGAAATTTGCTATTGCAAAACATTTCCATATATCAAGGTGTGCAGTTCAGAATGTTCTGAAATCAGGTGGCCATACACGTCGTTCGAAATGTGGGCGCAGACAGATAACTACTGGACAAGATGATCGATTCCTCAAAAGCATTATTACATCTAGTCCACAGACTTCATCTCAATGTGTGGCTCAGTTAGCTAATGATTGAGGAATAAAGATAAGTGGCAGATCTGTCCGACGACGGCTTGTGGATGAATTCAAACGCGTGGCCAGAAGACCTGCCAAGAAGCCTATGATGACCAGGAAACAAATTGCTGCCAGCATACAGTTTTGTAGCAAGATGAAAGACAAATCTGCTGAATAGTGGGAGAGGGTAATGTTCACTGAGGAAAGTACATTTCAACAAGTACGTGGGAGTGGTTACAACTACATCCGTCAACCAGCAGGCGAGAGACTAAATCCGATGTACACAATAAAGACTTTTAAACACCCACCATTAGTCATAGTATGGGGTGGTATCTCGGCAAATGGACGATGTGGCCTGCACATTTTTGAGAAAGGTGAAAGAGTAAATGCTGCAAAATACATATCCATGCTGAATAATAAAGTTAAAACACACATGAATGTTTCTGGCATAACTATATTTCAGCAGGACTCGGCACCGTGCCACACTGCAAAAACAAACCGATTAGGGCCAAATTTATAGAGTAATAAAATGTCAATGGTATTTGTAAAAAATTACTCCAAACAAACAGACTTTCACAGTAGAAACTTGGAGGGTTTTTAAATACAAATATCTTATATATGCACGGAATTCGTCTCAGACAATTCGGCTGGTAGTAGCTAGATTGAAAGGAACTTCATCAGCACAGCCTGATAGCATCAATGACTTGTTCCGGCTCTTTTTAAATTTATATACCCTCTCCCTCTGTGCGTATCAAACGTCCATTCTGATGTATTTGTAACATGAAACTAGCACTTAACTTCTGAAACTCGATGAGCGTTCACCCAGAAATCTTCAACCCGACGCCTCTTCAGCCACGTTGTAATATGCGTTTCACTCACTTTTAATGAGGTTCTTCAGGGGATAATGAGACAGTGCTTTCAGCTCAAAAAGTTAACCAATAGTAACATCTGTTTAGCAACCGCTTCTGTTTAGCGGTTGCTAAACAGATGTTACTATTGGTTAACTTTTTGAGCTGAAAGCACTGTCTCATTATCCCCTGAAGAACCTCATTAAAAGTGAGTGAAACGCATATTACAACGTTGCTGAAGAGGCGTCGGGTTGAAGATTTCTGGGTGAACGATCATCGAGTTTCAGAAGTTAAGTGCTAGTTTCATGTTACAAATACATCAGAATGGAAGTTTGATACGCACAGAGGGAGAGGGTATATAAATTTAAAAAGAGCCGGAACAAGTCATTGATGCTATCAGGCTGTGCTGATGAAGTTCCTTTCAATCTAGCTACTACCAGCCGAATTGTCTGAGACGAATTCCGTGCATATATAAGATATTTGTATTTAAAAACCCTCCAAGTTTCTACTGTGAAAGTCTGTTTGTTTGGAGTAATTTTTTACAAATACCATTGACACTGCAAAAACAGTCAAAAAATGGTTCGTGGACAACAAGATCAAACTGCTACCAAGTTGGCCATCAAACTCTCCGGATCTCAATGTAATTGAAAACTGTTGGAATCTTTTGAAGAAAAAGGTGGCAGCACACTGTCCAAATTCAGAAGCAGATTTAAAGGACATACTCAAGCATGTATGGGTCAACGAAATCACTCCGGCATACTGTAAAATGCTAGTTAACAGTATGCCTACAAGAATCCAGGCTGTGCTGAAAAATCACGGCACCCTATCAAATATTGACACATATATTGTTTCCTGAATAAAACTTTGAAAATGACATATATATCTTTGGTTCTTAAAGCTTTTGACCATGAAAATGACAACAACACGTACTTTCGTAATAAAATTCTGATATTTTGGACTCTGCCTTAATTTTTTGGCCACTACTGTATGTGTGAAAACAGAAGACTATTGTTCCCAGCCATGATCTATGTGCAAGAGAACCTGCTTTTCAGACCTCTCTCATACACAGACTGTTCTACTGGCCTTGCACATTTGCAACAATGTATAAGACTGCATACAATTACCTTCTACATTTCGTCTCACACCATGGACCCTTTGGCTGCAGGATGACGAACTGATAGAAACATAGAAATATGACGACAGAAGACCACATGGCCTATCTAGTCTGTCCTTCCATATCAACAACAGTAGTCCCCTTTTTACCTTTAGAAATCCTCAGTGTTTGTCCCATGCTTTTTTGAATTTAGTTACTGTCCTCATCTCTACCACCTCCACTGGGAGACAATTCCACGGATCCACTACTCTTTCCGTAAAGAAATATTTCTGCATATCACTCCTGAATCTATCTCCCTTCACCCTCATCCCAAGTCCCCTCACAGCAGAACTTGCTTTCAATTGAAAGAGGCTCTCTCCCTGAACATTTATGCCACGGAGGTATTTAAACATCTCAATCATATCACTTCTATCACGCCTTTCCTCTAAAGTGTACATATTAAGATCCTTAAGTCTGTCCTCATATGCTTTATAATGAAAATCACTAACCATTTTAGTAGCCACCCTCTGCACCGACTCCATCCTGTTCACATCCTTTTGAAGGTGCGGTCTCCAGAATTGCACACTATACTCCAAATGAGGTCGCACCAAAGATTTATACAGAGGCACTATCACCTCCTTTTTTCTGCTAGCCATTCCTCTCCATATGCACCCAAGCATCCTTCTAGTTTTTGCCGTCACCTTTTGTACCTGTTTAGCTACTTTAAGATCATCAGACACAACCACTGTTCCCTCTAAGCTGTGCGCGTGTGCGCGCGCACACACCTCGCCGAGCGTGCGCACATACTTTACAACAGAGCGCACAAAAATTATGGTTCTGATTCTGATAGAAAACAACACAGATGTCTTAAAATTTAAAAGTTGTTGTGTATTTACGGTGTTCACAAGTTCTACAATATTTTCTAGTGCAATCAATGTGGTGTACATACTTTATTCTGACGGGTAGTCAAATTTTAAAGTATATAACTCAGAGTGTCGTTATGTGGTGCACAAAAATTTAACCTTCCTTCAAAAGCTGCACAGCTGATATTTTATGCGCACACAGCCTACAGAAAATTAGAGGGAACATTGGACACAACCACGCCTAGGTCTCGCTCTTCTTTAGTGGACAAAAGTACTTCACCCCTTATACTATATTGCTCCCTTGGACTGATGCAGCCCAAATGCATGACCTTACATTTTTTAACATTAAATCTCAGCTGCCAAATTCTAGACCATTCTTCAAGCTTAGCTAGATCCCTCCTCATGTTATCTACACCTTCCTGAGTGTCTACTCTATTGCGGATGATACCAAAATCTGCAAAGAGGCAAACCTTACCCGACAGCCCTTCCGCTGTATCACTAACAAAGATGTTAAAAAGAATCGGACCACGGACAGATCCCTGGGGCACACCACTGGTAACATCCTTCTCCTCAGAGTGAGCTCCATTTACCTGTACTCTTTGTCACCTCCCACCCAACCAATTTCTAACCCAAGCAGTAACTTTAGGATCCATCCCTAGGGTGCTCAGTTTGTTTGTAAGTCGCCTGTGAGGAACAGTGTCAAAGGTTTTACTGAAATCCAAATACACCACATCTAGGGCTCTCCCTCGGTCTAACTCCCTGGTCACCCAGTCAAAGAAATCAATCAGATTTGTCTGACAAGACCTGCCTCTGGTGAATCCATGCTGCCTCAGATCCTGTAATCCGCTGGACTCCAGAAACCTCACTATTTTCTCTTTCAGCAGCGTTTCCAATAATTTACTCACCACCGAAGTTAAACTAACTGGCCTGTAGTTTTCAACCACATCCTTACTTCCGCTTTCATGTAAAGGCACCACATGAGCCTCTCTCCAGTCCTTTGGCACCACTCCCGACTCCAACGGAAGTGGTGCTCATTCGCTGAGACACTTCAAAGCATCTCATGCCAACCAATCAGCAGAATGTGACAAGGATTCATCACAGTATGCACAGAAAGCATAGTTACTCACCTGTAACAGGTGATCTCCAGGAACAGCAGGAATTTAGTCTTCACATATGGGTGACATCGGTACCGATGGAATCCACGCATGAACACTCCCCAGAATCCAATAGGAAAGCTTTTGGAAGCACTTCATTGTACCTGTGTGGCTGCTTTCATGCTTCCCAATCCCTCTCTTCAGTTGAGTTTGTAGCTAAGCAAAAGGAGAGTAAGAGAAGAAAACCCTACAACCTTTAGAGGAGGAGAGCAGGTTGTGAAGACTAAATTCCTACTGTTCACGGAGATCACCTGTTACAGGTAAGTAGCTATGCTATCTCCAGGAACAAGCAGGAAAGCATAGATACTCACCTGTAACAGGTGATCTCCAGGAACAGCAGGAATGTAGTCTTCACATATGGGTATCGTCGGTACCGACGGAGCCTTCGCGGGAACGCTCCCCAGCGTCCAATTAGAAAGCTTTTGGGAGCATCCCACAGTGACTGCGTGCTGCCTTCCCGCCTTTCCCAACTGCCTCTCTCCAGTTGAGTTTAAAGCTGAGACAAAGAGAGAGAGAGGGAAAGAGAAAGAGATAGATAGAGAGATACAACTCCTAGGGGAGGTGGGTGGGTTGTGAAGACTAAATTCCTCCTGTTCCCGGAGATCACCTGTTACAGGTGAGTAACTATGCTATCTCCAGGAACAAGCAGGAATGTAGTCTTCACATATGGGGACTCCCTAGCTTTAGATGCCAGGGAGACACCCCAGAGGTTGTGTGTCCCTGTGAAAGGGCTCCACATCCCCCCATGGATCTCTAGCATCCAACCAGGGATGGCGGGTAGGAGTTGATTAGGTATGGCACAGGTGTTGGAGAACAGCCTGACCAAACAAAGCATCCCGGTAGGAGTCCTTGTCCAAGCAGTAATGGGCTGTGAAGGTATGAACTGATTCCCAAGTGGCTGCTCGACAGATGTCGTTGATAGACACAGAGTGCAGATGAGCCATTGAAGCTGCCATGGCTCTCACATTGTGAGCTGTGACATGGCCCTCCAGAGGAAGGTTCTTACTCTGATAGGCAAAGGAGATACACTGTGCAATCCAGTTGGACAGTGTTCTCTTGGAGACTGGAAGTCCCAAATGAGAAGGATAAAAAGCAACAAAGAGTTGAGAGGACTTTCTATGTTGCTGTGTTCTTTGTAAGTAAAAGGCTAAAGCTCTTTTACAGTCCAAAGTATGAAGATTCCTTTCCGCATTTGATGCATGAGGCCCTGAAAAAACACAGGCAGGTAGACCGCTTGGTTAAGATGAAAAAGCGTCTCGAGACCACCTTTGGCCTAAAGTGTGGATGAGTCCTAAGGACTACCTTGTCATGATGGAACCTTGTATAAGGTGGATCAGCCACTAGTGCTTGCAACTCACTGATGTGACGTGCTGATATGATTGCAATGATAAAGATAACTTTACAAGAAAGGAATTTGAAGGAGGTAGTATCTAAGGGTTCGAAAGGTGGCTTCATGAGCTGGCCAAGAACCAGATTTAAGTCCCATGCCACCGGTGGTGGCTTAATGGGAGGCTTAGATAGAAGAAGGCCTCTCATAAATCTTGCTATGAGAGGATGGGAGGAAATAGGTTGTCCATTTAAAGGCTTGAAAGAAGCCGCAATAGCACTTAAATGGACTCTTACTGAGTTAGTTTTAAGTCCTGCATTGGATAAATGAAGGAGATACTCCAGTAATGATTCCAGAGGTATCGCAAGGGGGTCAAGACCCTTCTGCGAGCACCACATGGTAAACCTTTTCCACTTGAAAGCATAAGAGCGTCTTGTGGAAGGTTTTCTACAAGCATAAAGGATATCCTTTACTTGCTGAGGAAGGTTAAGATTCTGAAGATCTAGGCCTTCACAACCAAGCCCTGAGATGCAGAGACTGGGGAATGGGATGCCATAACATTCCGTCCTCCTGAGACAGGAGATCTGGAGCAGAGCCTAGCTCCAGAGAGGGAGCTTGAGAGAGATGTAGAAGCAGAGGGTACCACACTTGCCGTGGCCAATGTGGAGCTATGAGAATCATACAGCCTCTGTCTCTCTGAAGCTTGAACAGGGTTTTGTGAATCAGGGGAATGGGTGGAAAGGCATACAGGAAGTCTTGACCCCAATGAAGGAGGAAAGCATCACTGGCCTGAGAGCCATGAGCCGGAATTCTGGAACAGAACCAGGGAAGTTTGGCATTCAACGGACTTGCAAAGAGGTCTATGTCCGGGGTTCCCCAAATTTGAAAAATTTTGGCCACCTGGTCTGCATGTAGAGACCATTCGTGGGGAAGCAGAACTCGACTGAGTCTGTCTGCCCAAGAGTTTTGGATACCTGGAAGATACACTGCCAGGAGATGAATCTGATGCTCTCTGGCGAGGGCCCATAGTCGCAAAGCTTCATTGCAAAGCGACAGAGAGCCTGTTCCTCCCTGCTTGTTCACGAAGAACATGGCTACTTGATTGTCCGTATGAATGAGGACTGTCTTGTAGCTGAGCAGGGTGTGGAACACTCGCAGAGCAAGAAAGATTGCTCTGAGCTCCAAGAGATTGATGTGTAGATGAGTCTCCTGTAGAGTCCAAGTGCCTTGGGTGGAGAGGTCTTGCAGATGAGCTCCCCAACCCACTGGAGAAAGCACAGTTACTTGCCTGTAACAGGTGATCTCTGGGAACAGCAGGAATAAGTCTTCACATATGGGTACATCGGTACCGACGGAGCCTGCACGGGAATGCTCCCCAGCATCCAATCAGAAAGCTTTTGGGAGCATCCCTCGCGCCTGCGCACTGCCTTCCCGCCTTTTTCACTGCCTCTCCTCAGTTGAGTTTCATAGCTGAGACAAAAGTAAAGAAAGAGGAAAGGAAGAGAGATAGATAGATACAACTCCTAGGGGAGGTGTGTGGGTTGTGAAGACTTATTCCTGCTGTTCCCAGAGATCACCTGTTACAGGTAAGTAACTGTGCTATCTCCAGGAACAAGCAGGAATGAGTCTTCACATATGGGGACTCCCTAGCTAGAGATGCCAGGGGGAGATCCCATAAAATGTGTGTCCCTGGATCAGGACTGCAATACCCACACATGGATCTCCGGCATCCCATGAGGGATGGTGGGTAGGAGTTGAAAGGAGAGGAGCTGTAAACAAACAGCAAAGCTAAGGACTACAGGAGAGGAGTCCTTGGTATGTATGATGAGTACCATTATAATTATTTAATGAACAATCACAAAATGGAACTTACCTACTGGATTGTAGGAAGTAGAGAGCGTGATGGAGTCTACTGGAGATTCAGTAGAGGATCCTCAAGGTGACCTCACGCAGTGAGGGTGAAGGTCCAAATCTGGAATTGGCAGGTGACCCAGGTGTCAACTGGGGTAGTATAAGAACGGCAGGTCTTCAGTGGAAAGCTTTATGGAAAAAAGCTGAAAACTCTTAGCTACAGAGTCATTGACATTGAGGAGTAAAAGAGGAAGACTGACCGATTTGGACAAGTAGCCAAGTCCTGGAGGGAAGAAGGGGTATTGAAAAAGCCCGTATTCCCAGGGAGGACAGATGTGTGAAGGGCTGAAACCTCAGCACTACTGCAGATCTACACTGTCTTTCCTAGTTGGTGAGAGATAGGAAAGATATTGAAGCATGATGCTTCAGGGATAGCGAGACCTAGAGTAAAGTGGAAGCTGCTAGTACCACAGTAGTGGTTTTGTGCATAACAGCTCCTACATAGCGAGAGTACGAAGATATGCAAACCCACTGTCTGGAACCTCTATGAAGGTAAAAACCTTTATAGCAGAGACAGTTAGGGAGAAAATTTTTATAGGTAGATATGTCTCACATACTATCTCGACAGATATATAGATAGAGGATTATATATATATGGGTAGAACCCATGCACACACCGCTTACAGACATATGTATGTATAGAAATAGACAGGGATATATATACATACATGAATATGTAAACTTGAAAATACATATTTGCAACTAAGCCCCATAAGAACATTCACATGGAAGATGTGAAGGAGAAAGATTCATCTAATAACAAGGAGGTGGAACCTACTTGAAAAGATATATAGAGAATCTATTCCTCGTGGGCTAAGAGGGTGCGGGAATGCTATCCAGTGAATAACCAGGATGGTTGCTGAAAAAACTGAGGATAATATCAGTCTGTAGAGAGCAAGTCGTGAGTTCTGTAGAACTCTGACATGGTAAATGGACAGAAAACGCATAGAGGGGGATACCAGGATGACCCACTGGAGGGACACAGGGGTATCATGCATTACTAGTAGAATATGTGCTGTCCATGAGGAGTAGGATAGCATGAGGCCAAGCTGTAAGGAAAAAAGAGCATATTCCTGCAGGATTGGGAAAGTCCTTGGACATTCACGCAGAAAAAGCTTATATCCTGTATTATAACAGGAGACAAGAGGGTGTGGAGAACCCTCACAGTCATGGAAAATGACTGATAAGCCTTTTCTACTATATGGAATAGCCATCAGAGACAAAGTTCAATGCTCTCTAGCAAGGGCCCATAGTAGAAAGCTTCTCTGAAGATTGCAGAGAGCATTATGCAGGAGAATTAGGAGATAAAAATGACTGTAGGTCAGCTGTGTTGCCAAATCCAAGGAAATGGAGATGGCTAGAAAGAAGATAATGTAAGAAGCCTGAAGTGAGTAGGATTATCCAAGATAGATGAGGACTATCTTGAAATCACTACTAAGGCTAGACAGACTGGAAACTTGTGGAAAAGTACCAGTAGATCAATCACTGGAACTCCTGCATGAACAGCAACTGAAAGAGACAGCAGAGGGAATCTTCCTGTGAAACACAGAGAGAAC
Organism: Ichthyophis bannanicus; assembly: GCA_033557465.1. Lineage (NCBI taxonomy): Eukaryota > Metazoa > Chordata > Amphibia > Gymnophiona > Ichthyophiidae > Ichthyophis > Ichthyophis bannanicus. Next base: position 1,532,441,130 of record CM066032.1, read on the forward strand.
AGACAAAGGGAGAGGAGTAGTCCTGTCCCTGTCTGATAAGCTGTCTAGAGAATTTATTGGAAGAAAAACTCTACACTGGAATGACAGTATGGTACCACTCATTCAGGAGAAAACCTGGATGAGAGGGTAGAAAAAACAGGAACTGACGGGTGACTTACCATATGGTGAGTCAGCTGAAGAAAAAAATGTTCATGTTGGGACAGAAACTATCATGGATAGTAGTTAACTTCTCTTCTTGGTAGGAAGAAGAGGAGAAATCTGTAACCCATAGACAAGAATATCCTGACAGCTCAGTACATCCTGAGAAAGGAAGCCATGTGTAGAGCTTTAAAGAAAAAAACAGTGAACAAACTTCTGCTAAGAAGAGGTTAACTGTAGGTTACAACCTTCAGGAACCTATGGTTGCTGGGTATGCTCAGACTGGCTAGAATTTGGATTCTTCAGACCAGGACGAGGTGTCCCCTTGCTTGGGTACATCTGGATGATGGGCAGGAAAAGAGTGAAACCTTCTTTTCTTAGGGAAAGAAGGTTTGGTAGGACATTTCCTACCTCCTGGGGAAGAAGGCGGCTTAGGATGGTTTCCAGAACCAGGGAAGTCAGTGGAGCAGAGAGCAACCTGACATAAAGCCTCCTTATTGAAGAGATTTTCTCCAGTACAAGGAGAATTACCCAGTGTGTGTTGTGCCCATCTGCTCAAGTCTGAAGCCTGGAGCCAGGCTCTACGACGTGCTCCTATGGCAATAGCAGAGGATCTGCTAACAGACTCAAAAGAGTCTAGAGAAGCACGAGAAAGAAACCAAGAGAGATTCTGGCTATGACTAAGAAGCAAGGAATAGTCTGCAGCCTTAGGCTCTGATAGAAAAGGAGTCAAAAGAGATAATTTCTTTGTGACCTCCTGAAGAGATAGACTCATATAAAAAATATAAGAAATAATCCTTGATGCCAGCATAGATGTTTGGAAGGTTTGACGTCCAAAGGCATCAAGTGCTCTAGATGCACGACCTGGCGGATAAGAAGAATGCTTCTTCTTGCTTTTTACCTTCCTCATTGCTGATTCCACTACAATGGAATGATGGGGAAGTTGAGTCTTTTGAAACCCTGGAGAGGGGGGCACCTGATACAGAACATTAGTTGCTGCATAAGGTGTGGGAACCCTTAAAGGTGATTCCCATATTCTCAGAAGAAGATCCTGCAAAGAATGATGTAAAGGAAGCATTATATTTTCCTTTTCTGCAGGAGAACCTCGAGTAGGATCACAGCCAGGGATAGGAATAGCAAGAAACATTGCCATGTCAAGGAGAAATTTCTGAAAAGAGGGATCTCCAATGGGAACTATCCCTGGGCAGGCTAAGGTTGAAGGAGCAGCCTAAGCACCACAGGATGTACTGGTCTGGTGCAGAAAAAGAACCCCACTAGATGGATAGTGGTACTGGTAGTCACGATTTGAGGCAGTCAGTACTGCATCGTCCATGCCAGGTATCGATTCCAAACTAGGCATACAGAGGATCGATGGTGCCGATCTAACTGCAGGAACCGACATCGATACCGGTAGCTGAGTCGGAATCGGAGACGGTAACGCCATCAAAGCAGTCATCGGAGGCTGCTCAAGCGGTACCGAGGCAACTCGGAACGCTTGGTGAATATCCTCGGTACTGCGTATCCGGAAACGATAAGGGTCGGTTCCGAGACGCGTCGGTACCCAGTCATCTAGACTAGATATCGATTCCAGACTCGGCATCGAAGGGAGAGAGTCCATCGATGCATGTCTAGAGGGTACCGACATCGGTGGTGGTATCGGCGACGTTGTCGATACAGGAAAGTCGGTCCGGGTCGTATCGATCGGTCCCGAAGGTACCGAGAACACCCGATGACGATCCCTGGTGAAGAGTGGATCACTCAACATCGGTGCCGATGCCGGGGTATCGGTACTGCTCGAAGCGGATGCCACCACCGAACATGGCTCAGGTATGTTCTGTGAGGGGTGAGCCCCAGGAACAACCTGAAACCCCTGAAATGCTTTGGAGCCCGGAGACTCCCGCTGGGGTTTTAATGCCAATGGGGTCTTGAGGGCAAGGCCGGAGCCGTCATCATGCTTGGCATGAGACCTACCACTCAAGGATTGGCTAGTCTTAACAGACTGTTTGTGGGTTACCTGATCCTGTAGAGAAGAAGAACCCGGTGCCCCCACTCCGGGAGGGAAAATGGTATCGAGGGAAACTCGAAAGAGGGAAGTTCCTCTCACAGTTTTGCAGCCTGATTGTTCAGGGGAAAAAGGGTCAGGACCCAAACAGGTTAGACACCAGGTATTGGAGTCTAAAAAGAAAACTGTGCTTCCACAGTGAAGGCACTTCTTAGGAGAAGGCGGCTCCATGATGGAGAGGCCTTGTAGGCCCAAAAATGTTAAGACAGAAACTGAGGGAAAAATTTCCCTGAGTTTAAAAAAAGGAAAAGAAAAACCCACCGGCGGTAACGGTGGCAGCTGGAAAAACAGCCGCGACCACAAGAAAACAAGAAATAAAGAATTTGAAGAAAAAAGTTTCTGCGGTGACAGGACGACATCCTGCCGGCTCCGCGGAAAAACGAAAACTGAGGAGAGGCAGTGGAAAAGGCGGGAAGGCAGTGCGCAGGCGCGAGGGATGCTCCCAAAAGCTTTCTGATTGGATGCTGGGGAGCATTCCCGTGCAGGCTCCGTCGGTACCGACGTACCCATATGTGAAGACTCATTCCTGCTTGTTCCTGGAGATACATCTGTTGTGAGAGTTGCCTGGGGTAAAGGTTGTTGAAATGGGGACACCAACAACAGGTTTTGAGTGGACTGCCACCATTGGAGGGACAAAATAAGGCGATTTGTGTTTGCTATTTTGTCTGACAGGCAGCCCGATGCCTGGGTCCATTGAGTGGATAAAGTCCACTGGGCTGCTCTCATATGGAGGCGAGCATAAGGAACCACATGCACGGTAGATGCCATGTGGCCTAGTAGTTGTAACATTTCTCGAGCAGTGAGATGAGGCTTTAGCACTGCTTGCAACGGGCCTGTGGTAGATAGGCCCTTGCTTTTCTGGTATCCAGCAAGGCTCCTATGAACTCTAGAGACTGAGTGGGCGTTAGGCTGGATTTTGGGATGTTTATGACCAGACCCAAATACTGAAGGATACGCATTGTGCAAGATAGAGAAGTCCTGGCCTCTGACCCTGATGGGGCTCGAATGAGCCAGTCGTCTAAGTAGGGGAAGAAGAATATTCCTCGAGTGCGAAGAAATGCTGCTACCACAGCCATGCATTTCGTGAACACCCTTGGTGCTGAGGCCAGGCCAAAAGGAAGCACCCTGTATTGGTAGTGCTTTCCTTGGACAAGGGACCAAAGGAATTTTCTGTGAGTTGGATGGATGAGAACATGAGTGTACGCATCCTTGAGATCTAGAGAACAAAGCCAATCCTGACTCTGAAGGTATGGCAGCGGAGTTCCCAGAGAAATCATCTTGAATTTCTCTTTCAACAGGAATTTGTTCAATTCTCTGAGGTCTAAAATAGGTCTGTGTCCCCCTGTTTTCTTTGGGATAAGGAAATAGGGGGAGTAAAACCCTGTACCCTGTTGAGGAATGGATACCTCTTCTATTGCCCCTTGGGCAAGAAGCATAGTGACCTCTTGATCTAACACATTGATGAAAGAGGTCTGCAGATAAAATGAAGCTTGTACCCCTCTTTTATAATGGAGAGAGTCCAATGTTCTGCTGTTATCTGCCCCCATCTGGGGGCAAAATGACACAACCTTCCTGGAATGGTGGAAGGCTCTGGTCCATTAAGAGCCAGGAAGGTAAACGTAGATCGATTGTTTACGTTATCAGAATATAGAAAGACTAGGGGACATGCAATGAAGCTACAGGGTAAACTATTTAAGACCAACAAAAGAAAATATTTTTTCACTCAACGTGTAATCAAACTCTGGAATTTGTTACCGGAGGATGTAGTAAAGGCTGTTAGTGTAGCTGGGTTTAAAAAAGGTTTGGACAAGTTCCTGGAGGAAAGGTCCATAAACCATTATTAAGAAGTGACCGAAGATATCAATGCTTGACCCAGTACAAGCATTGTGGAACTTGTGTCTCTTGGGGAAACTGCTAGGTACATATGACCTGGTTTGGCCACTGTTGGAAACAGAATACTGGGCTTGATGGACCTTGGTCTGACCCAGTATGGCATATCTTATGATCTTATGATAAGGCTAAGTTCTCTAGATGAAAGTCAAAGGCCTTGTGGAGGCTGAGACTGCTGATACGGTTGAGGCTTAGCAATCTTTGCTTTCCTTTGTTTAGATGGTTGCTTACTCTTCCAGGCAGGCTGACCTGCAGAACGTTTTTTAGAAGAATGGTTTCTTCAAAGATTTCTTCCTTGCAGGATCAGCTGTGGCTTTGGATAACCAATCCAAAGTGGAGTTGTCAGCATCCAACTCATTGGCTTTCTCTTGCCAATTTTTGCCGAATAGATTCTCACCTGTACAAGGGATATTGCCCAGTTTGTCCTGCACCCAGAGCTCCAAATCGGATGCCTGGCGCCAGGCAATTCTACGTGCACCTATGGCAATAGCAGAGGTTCTGCTTATGCACTCAAAACAGTCAAAAGCTGCACGATTGACAAACTTAGAAACATCCTGGGCATGTTTAACTAGTGTGAGAAAATCCTGCCTCTTGTCCTCAGGAAGGAGAGGGCTTAAAACCTCCAAGTCTCCTGTGACTTCTTTAAGGAACATTCCCATATATAAAATATAGGAACTGATCCTGGCAGAAAGCATGGAAGCCTGGAAAGTACGACGTCCAAAGGTATCCAAGGTTCTACACTCACGTCCTGGAGGATAAGAGGCATGCCTCTTTGCACTCCTGATCCTTCTCATGGCTGATTCCACTACAATAGAGTGGTAAGGAAACTGAGTCTTCTGGAAACCAGGACAAGGAGGGACTCAATACATAGTATCCAGTCTACGAGAGTGAGGGGAGGTGGTAAGAGGTGTTTCCCACATTCTTAGCATGAGATCATGTAAGATCTCATGGATCGGCAAAGTAGCTGCCTCCTTAGGAGCTTTGGGATACTGAAGAATCGCCAACTCCTTTGCTCTGGGCTCTGTTTCGGGAGCCACAGTAATGGAAAGACCTCAAGCCACCTCCCTGATAAAATCCTGAAAGGAAATATCTTCTGGAGGAGACATCCTGCGTTTAGGAGAGGAAGGCTCCTCCGGGAGAAGTATTCTGGTACCGATATAATCGTCAGAATCCTCAGACTCCTCCAAGGATTCAAAGTACCTTCTGTCCGGATGCTCTTGTAGAGCCCGATACCCGTACCGACCAAAGTCGGTACCAGGGGGAATCTGTACCGGTGTATCAGTACCGGAAGGCATAGCATGACTGGGTGCCGGCAAAGCAGACACCAATGTCGATGCTGTCGGTACAAATACCGGAGTCGATGCCGGTACTGGTTGAACTGTCTAACGTGGTTCCGAGGGTGTCGATGCCGCAAGGAGAGCCGCCAGACTGCGTTCAATAGCCAGGAACCTCTGGTCTATCGATGCTGCCGATGCCTGGGTATCGGTACCGGAGAAAGCAGCCGGTACCCCACAGCATGGCACCAGTAGTTCTGCCGAGGTCGAGGCCTCGAACATCCTGGAGCCCCGATAATGCTTTGGAAGCCGAAGCCTCCCGCCGGGGCAATTTTGCCGGTACAGAACCCTCAAGAGCAACGCCAGAGGCATCTCGATGCTTAGAAGGAGATCTACCCTTTGAGGACCTGCTAGACTTATGTTTAGTTACCTGAGATCCATGGGAGGAAGACGAAGCCCTGGAGGACGTCGATGCCACAGAAGCTGCATCGGAGGGAAAAAGGGTGCTGAGCTTAGCAGCTCGGTTTTGTCGACCCCTCCTGGACATCATGGCACAAGCCATACACTCCGAGATGGAGTGGTCAGGACCTAAACATTTAAGACGCCACTCATGGGTGTCGGTGACGGAGATGGTACCGCCACACTTGGTGCAGTTTTTGAAACCCGAAGCAGGTTTTTCCATGGGTAGAGGAAATTTTGGGCCTAAGGCCCAAAATGGCACGTGCACCTGGAAAAGAAAACTTTGGAAAAAAATACTATAACTATATATATATATATATATATATATATATATATATATATATATTTTATTTTATTTTTTTAAAGAAAGAAAGAACCGGCGGTACCGGTATAGTTTGAGGAAGGCAGATGCGACCACAAAAAAGAGGAGAATAAGGAAATTTTTCTTTAGGTGACAGGAACGACGACCTGCTGGCTCCGTGGAAAACGAAGAACTGGAGAGAGGCAGTTGGGAAAGGCGGGAAGGCAGCACACAGGCGCTGTGGGATGCTCCCAAAAGCTTTCTAATTGGATGCTGGGGAGCGTTCCCACGCAGGCTCCGTCGGTACCAACGATACCCATATGTGAAGACTACATTCCTGCTTGTTCCTGGAGATTGTAGTCTTCACATATGGGACTCCCTAGCTCCCATATGAAGTGACCTCAGAACCGGTGGAGGTTTGTCTCGGAGTAGGCTTCAAAAGGTCATGGATCCCACATGAATGTTTGATATCGTCAAGTCCAGGACGGAGGGTAGGAGTCGCCTTTAAGTCTGAAAGAGATGCTAGAGAACAGCTTGACCAAACATGGCACCCCGACTGGAGTCCTTGTCCAGACAATAATGGGAAGCAAAAGTATGGATTAGAAGACCAAGTTGCTGCCTTAGAAATTTCGTCTATGGCTACAGAGCATATGTTTGCCATTCAGGTAGCCATGAGTATCTAAATAATTTTTTTGTGGGACACTGAACCCCAACTCAAAACAAAATTTAAATCTTGGGCTAGAAATCCGCGTGGATTTCTAGCCCAAGATTTAAATTTTGTTTTGGGTTGGGGTTCAGTGTCCCACAAAAAGAAATTATTTAGATACTCAAGGAAGTTTTTCCTCAATTTTGGACCCACCGTTTCTAATTTATGTATTACTGGGCTGGTGGTGTTTGTTGCCCAAGGGGCTTTTTTGTACAGCACATTGAGGTAGCCATGACACGGACATTATGAGCAGTGACATGCCCTTCTAGGGAGAGTCCTGTTTTGTCATAAACAAACTAAATGCAGTCTGCTATCCATCTGGAGAGCGTACGTTTAGATACCGGGAGACTCAGGTGACTAAGGTCAAAGGAAATGAACTGCAAGGCTTTACGGTAATTTCGAGTTCTCTGGAGATAAAAAGCCAACACACGCTTGCAGTCAAGGGTATGCAGGGTTGCTTCTACTCTAGATGCATGCAGTCTAGGAAAGACTACAGGAAGGATTTGAATGAAAAGGAGACACCACTTTTGGCATGAAATGCAGGTGAGTCCTAAGGATGACCTTGTCATGATGGAACCTGGTATAGGGTGGGTCCACCACCAAAGCTTGAAACTCACTAATGCATCTAGCTGAAGTGAGGGTAATAAGGAAGATAAAATTTCATGAAAGGAACTGTAGTGGTGTCGTAGCCAACGGTTCAAAGGATGGCTTAAGAAGCTGCGCTTGAATGAAACTGAGATCCCAAGCCACCAGAGGTGGCTTAATGGGTGGCTTGGTCAGCAACAGCTCTCTCATAAAACATGCTACTAGTGATTGCAAAGAGATGGGCTGTCCATCCAATAGATGAGAGGCCACAATGGCACTAAGGTGAACTCTCACCAAGTTGGTTTTGAGACCTGTTGAGGACAGGTAGAGGAGATACTGGAGGACTGCCTCCACAGGCGCAGAGAAGGGAATAAGATCCTTCTGGAAACACCAGACAGAGAATCTACACCACTTGAAAGCATAGGAATGCCTGGTGGATGGCTTCCTGGAAGCCAAAAGGATCACTTTAATCTCTTGTGTAACGTTAAAGTCTTGTAATGCTATACTCTCAGCATCCAAGCTGTGAGATGGAGAGACTGTGGATTAGGATGGAGCAGTGTCTGGTCTTCCTGGAAGAGGAGATCGGGTGAAGATCCCAATCGGAGAGGCTAAGTGAGTAAGACGAAGCAGCAGAGGGAACCACGGTTGACATGGCCAGTGAGGGGCTATGAGAATCATGGAGCCCTTGTAGGCTTGTAGCTTACAAAGCATCTTGGGAATGAGGGGTATGGGAGGGAAAGCATAAAGGAGACCCTGACCCCAATACAGATGGAAAGCATCCACCTGCTGGTTGCTGGAGTCCTGGTGCAGAAGTGGGGAAGCTTTGCAATCTGCGGAGTGGAAAACAAATCTATGTCTGGAGTTCCCCAGGTCTGAAAGACGTAGGACGTTGTGTCCGGATGGAGAAACCATTCGTGGAGAAGAAGGATCCTATTCAGCCTGTCTCCCAAGACATTGAGCTCCCCTGGGAGATACACCGCTTGAAGATGTATTTGATGAGAAATGGCAAAGGATCACAGACGGAAAGCCTCCTCGCAGATGGGCAAAAGCCTGTTCCGCCCTGTTTGTTCACACAGAACATGGCCACCAGATTGTCTGTGCCAACTAGAACCCTTTGTGCTTTGAGGTGATTGTGAAACACCCTGAGGGCATTTGAGATAGCACGAAGCTCCATAAGATTGATCTGGAGCTGTGATTCCTGCATTATCCAGAGGCCTTGTGTAGAGAGAGTGCCCAAGTGAGCTCCCCACTCCAGTTTGGAGGCATCTGTCATCAGGATGCATTGATGTGGAGGCATCTGAAAAGGTGACCAGACGAGGAGATTTTCTGGGGAACACCACCATTGGGGGGATGTGGTAAGAGGGGCAGTGACTTGGATCTTGCCCTTGAGGTGGCCTGAGGCCTGCATCCATTGGGAGGCCAGAGTCCACTGGGCTATCCGCATATGTAGGCAGGCATATAGAACTATATGTACTGTTGAGGCCATGTGCCCCAGAAGCTGCAGCATTTCTCAGGCAATCAGATGGTTTTGGAGTAGCGCTTGGGACGCTAGCTTGATGAGAGTGGCACAACAGAGTTGGGGCAGAAACGCCCTGGACTGTAGTGTGTTCAGTAAAGCTCAGATGAACTCTAGTCTGAGTTGGAGCGAGGTGGAATTTTGGAAAGTTTGACAAATCCCAAGTGTTGTAGTATTGTGATGGTATAATGCAAGGAAAGCTGACCCTCTTGGGAGGTGTCTGCTCTTATGAGCTAGTTGTCTAATTAAGGGAAGACAAATATCCCCAGAGATCTTAGATATGCGGCTACAACCACCATGCACTTTGTAAAGACTCATGGGGCAGAAGCGAGTCTGAAAGAAAGGACCTTGAACTGATAATGTCTTCCCTGAAAGATGAAGTGTAAATATTTCCTGTGTCCTGGATGGATGAGGCTATGTGTATACACTTCTTTTAGATCTAGAGAATAGAGCCAGTCCCGACTATGGAGGTAGGGAAGAAGAGTCCCTAGAGAGATCATTTTGTACTTCTCATAGACTAGAAACGTATTGAGGTTTCTGAGGTCTAGGGTGGGCCTGTACCCTCCGGTCTTCTTTGGTATGAGAAAGTATGGAGAATAGAACCCCATTCCCTGATGGGATATCAGGACATCTTCTCTGGTGCCCTGGGATAAAAGAGAAGAGACCTCTTCCTGTAGGACAGCAGTAAGTGGGGGTTGCGTGTGATATTCCCCAACAAGAGTCAAGGGGGGTACAGTTTGCAGATGAAGTCTGTACCCCTCCCGAACTATGGTTAGTGTCCACTGCTCTGAAGTGATAAGGTGCCATCTGTGGGTGTAGTGACACAGTCTGCCTGCTATGTGGAGGGGTTAAGGCTCCTCCAAAGGCAAGGTGGCAATGTTCTCTAGAAAAAAAGTCAGAAGTCAGGCGTAGACTGTGGCTGCGGAGCTGGTTTATGTTTATTGACTTAATATACCGCTCTACAAATACATATCAGAGCGGTTTACATGGTACAAAAAAACAAGGAAATCATATGGTGAAAAGGGTAAAGGAAATTACAATATTAACAGGAAAGCAAACCAGGCAGAACCAATCGACAGGACAAGAGGAGAGAAGAGGGAAAGAGGGAAAGCGGGAAGAGGGGGGGTAAGGGCTACACAGAGGGATCAGGGAGATCAAAAGCAAGGGCAAAGAGATGGGTTTTGAGTTTGTTTTTGAAGGTAGTATGTGTCTGTTTGAGTCGGATGGAGGAGGGGAGAGAGTTCCATAGGGCGGGGCCAAGAAAAAAGAAAGCGGAAGAGCGAGTGGACTGAAGGTGAGCATGAGCAGGTGAAGGGAGATGAAGGCGGTTAAGGTGGAGAGACCGTAGGGAACGAGCTGAGGTATGAAAATGGACAAGGTCAGCGAGATACTGAGGGGAATGGGAGTAGAGGACGCGATGCAGGATTGTCAGAACTTTGAAATGGATACGAGACTTGACAGGAAGCCAATGGAGGTGGATGAGTAAAGGTGTAACATGGTCACGGGGGGGGGGAAGGGGAGTGGAAAATGAGACGGACAGCAGTGTTTTGGATGCGCTGAAGGCGGTGAAGTTGAGTGGCGGGGAGACCGGCTAGAACAGAATTACAAAAGTCGACACGAGACATGACCAGAGAAAGAAGAAGGGTGGTGAGTGCTTGTGCAGTGAGAAAAGGCCTGATGGCGCGAATCTGTCGGAGGAAATAGAAAGAGGATTTTGATACGTGAGCAATGTGATCGTGGAAGGAGAGGTGAGAGTCAAAGAAAACTCCCAGATAACGGAAGGAGACCACCAGTGGAACCGGGGAGCCGGAAAAAGAGGGGGCGATCTGGGGAGAAGTGTCACCGCGAGAGAACCAGATGGCAAGAGTTTTAGTGAGGTTGAGGTGAAGACAATGTGTAGTGAGCCAGTTGGCAACAGCAGTGAGGCAGGCGTTCAGAGGGGAGAGATCGGGAGAGTGAGGAGAAGTGTGATGAAGAAGAACCAAGTCATCGGCGTAGTAAAATGCGGAGATCCCGTGCTGCTGAACAAGTAAGGCTAGGGGGATGAGAAAGATGTTAAAAAGGAGGGGGGCAAAGACAGAACCCTGGGGAACACCACAGGGGAGAGGAACGGGCTCAGAGGGGGAGGAGAAGAGAGATGAAGGAAGAACGGAGTAGGACCTGGAAGAAAGGAAAGAATGAAACCAGTGGAGGACGGTGCTACAGAGGCCCGCTTCCCGAAGTCGAGCCAGAAGGAGAGAATGATCGACAAGGTCAAAGGCGGCAGAAAGATCGAGAGAGACCGCCACCGACAGGTCACCGTGATCATGAGCTGTGTGAACTTCATTCAAAAAACCGAGGAGAACCGTCTCAACACTATGGCCGGGACGGAACCCAGACTGACGGGCGTGAAGGAAGTGAGTGGAGTCCAGGAAGGTGGATAGCTGGGAGAAAACAGCTTTCTCGAGGATTTTAGAAAGAAAGGGAAGGTTGGAAACAGGACAGTAATTGGCAGGAGTCATGGGGTTGAGGGAGGGCTTTTTAAGGGATGGGACGGACCAGGGCATGCTTCCAGGGCTTGGGAAAGATACCGAGGGAGAGGCTGGTGTTGATGATGGAGAGAGCGGGAGGAACGAGGGCTAGTGAGGTAATGAGCAGCCAAGAGGAGGGAATAGGATCAAGTGGGCAGGAGGTTTTTTTGGAGGAGGAGAGTAATGCAAGAACCTCAGGGGAGGTAAGTGGGTGGAATGTGTGCCAAGTGTGAGAAAGCTGAGAGGAGGGAGGAGGAGAGCAGGGAGGGGGACTGGAAATGGGAGGAGCACAATGGGGGAGAGATTGACGGAGATTGATTATCTTAGAACTGAAGTAGGTTGCCAACTGGGAGGGAGTGGGTGAAGGAGGCGAGGGGGAAGACCTAGTACCAGATTGAAGAGAAGTAAGAGACTGAAGGACTGAATAGAGGTGGCGTGTTTGATTAGGGGCAGAAGAGATAGCGAAAGAGAAATAAGTCTGTTTGGCTTTATGAACCTGGGTTCGGTAATACACGTGAGTTGATTTAATGCGTGAAAGGGTGTCAGCACAGGGGGATTTGCGCCATAAGCGTTCAGCACGGTGGAGCTGGGCGCGCAGAAGGTAGAGACCGGGATGGTACCAAGGTTGAGAGGGACGGCGACGAAGAGGGGCTATATGATCAAGGGTGGCAGAAAGGGCGGAAGCCCAAGGGGAGGCCTGAGTAGAGGGAGAGAGGAGAAAGAAATCAGGCGGAAGAAGATCAGAGGCAGGGGGAATTGCTGGGGGGTCTGGGAGGTTAGACGGCGAGAGTAAGGAAGGGAGGTGAGGAGGGGGTTGCGGGAAGGGGTGGGAATCAGAAAGGGAAGGGCGACAAGGAAAGAGACGCAATAATGATCAGTCCAGGGTAGGGGAAGGGCCTGAAGAGGCTGTAGTTGGTAAGTGGGGGCTGAGGGAGAAAGAAGCAGGTCAAGGGTGTACCCAGCAGAGTGGGTTGGGAAGGGGACAAGCTGGAGGGGGGACAAGCTGGAGGAGGGACAAGTCATGGAGGAGGTTGAAATTTAGCCACCTGTGGCTTCTTTTGTTGTTTAGGAGGCTGCTGCCTCTTCTGAGGGCCTTGAGCTTGGCAGAGGAGGATAAGAGTAGAATTTCTTATTATTATTGAAGAATGCTTTCTTTACAGCTGTCTTTTTCTACAGGGTTAGCTATTCTGGACAGCTTGTTTAAAGTGGTATCCTCTGAGTTTGAGAAACCTTATCCTACGAGTCTTTGCCAGAGGTTCTACCCTATGCAAGGTATGTTGCCCAGCTTATCTTGAACCCACTGTTTAAGATCTGAAGTCATGCAATCCTGCGTGCACCGATGCATATGGCTATGGCTGCAGCTCTGCTTGTGCATTCAAATGCATCAAAGGTTGCCTTATTGACAAACTTCAATATATTTTGGGTATATTTGACTAGAGCAAGATAGTCTTCACTCCTGATCTGGGAGAAGAGGGGCCATGGCCTCGAGGTCCCTGGTAACCTCCTTGAGGAACATACCCAAATAGAGTATATAGGAGTTAATCCTGGCTGAAAGCATGGAAGCCTGAAAACAAACATCGACACCCAAAGGCATCAAGGTTTCTCGATTCCCTACCCGGTGGGTTAGAGGAATGAGTTTTGGAACTCCTGATTTGACACATCACCGATTCTACCAACATTGAATGGTGGGGAAACTGTGGTTTTTGGAAGCAAGGGTGCTCCAGTACTCAATACATGGTATTAAGGTGTCGAGTATAAGGTGAGATTGTGAGGGGGGTCTCCCACATCAGATCATGGAAGATGCGGTGCACTGGCAGGGTGGCCGCCTCCTTGGGAGCTGTTGGGTATTGGAGGATCTCCAATTCCTCTGCTCTGGGCTTTCTTGGATGTCACTGTTTTGGAGAGAGCCCTAGCTAGGTCTTGAATGAATTCCTGGAAGGACATGTCCTCAGGAGGCAACGTGTTATTCTGGAGGCAGTGAGAGCTCTGAAGGCAGGCCTCGGAACTCCTAGGAATCGAGTGACTCCTCATACTAAACAAGAGTTTCTGAATCAGAGGACTCAAAGTATTGGCGGTGACAGTGTTCGTCCTCTGCCAGGTGCAAATACCGATGTATTTCGGTACTGGGCTCGGGGAACCGTTTGGGTCAAGCCCTGGTATCGGTGATGGACTCTAAGGAAAGCATGAGTGGCAGTGATGACAGTGCCAGGTATCCCGACATACCATGTTCTGGTGCCACTGTCAATGCCGGTACCTGTATGGGTATCGACTGCCCAGTGTCTAAGGACACAGGTTTGATGGCAACCAAGGCTGCCAATAGAGCTGCCAAGCTCCGCTCGATGGCCAATATACGCTGGTCTATCGAGGTTGCCAATGCTTGGGTATCATGAAGGATACTTGTACCACTGTCCCAGAGCATGGCACCAGTAGCTCTCCTGAGATCAAGGCCTCAGGAGCATCCTGGGGGCCCTCAATGGCTTTGGAGGGCAGGTCCTCCCACTGGGGTTGCTTGGCAGGACAATCCACCTCCAGGGCAACGCCTGAGACATCTCGATGCTGGGAATGAGATCTACCTCTGGAGGAATTTTCTATCTTCAATGAAGATTTGTGCTTGGACACTTTCGATACCCAAGACCCATGGGAGGAGGATGAGGCTCTTGATGACATTGATGTCAAAAATACCACATTCAAAGTGAAAAGAGTTCCAAATTTAGAGGCCTGGTTCTGCAGGCCTCTCTGTCATCTTTTTGCAAAGGGAACATTCTGTTGGCTGGTGGTTGGGGCCAAGGCATTTCAAGCCCCAGTCATGTGTGTCAGTGGCCGAAATGATACTACCGCACTAGGAACATTTTTGAAACCACTAGTCGGTTTTTCCATACTGTCGGTGGACAGTACGGTAGGCTTAAGGCCTAAGATGGCGTCGATACACTTGAAAAAAATTTTTTTTAACTAGTAAAAGAAAGAATAAGGGAACCGGTGGTGTCAAGATGGTGCCGGCGTTGACGGGAAGGCAGACACTATCCACAAAAAACAAGAGAATTTTCTGCGGTGAAAGGATTTGCTTCCTGGTGGCTCCGCAGAAAACCAAGAACTAAAGAGAGGGAGTTGGGAAGGCAGGAAGGCAGCCACGGAGGCGCAGTAGAGTGATCCCAAAATCTTTCTTATTGGATACTGGGGAGCGTTCCCGCACAGGCTCCGTCGGTACCGATGTCACCCATACGTGAAGACTACATTCCTGCTTGTTCCTGGAAATTAGCTTGCATGCCATTTTGACTTCAGTCTTTTTCGTGGCTCTTTTGCCAGAAAGTCTCACTGAACCCAGGTCAGGGGAAGCAGCAAATCCCCCTAGACATAACAGAGCATTAACTGATTTGTTTTGCTGCTAATAATCCTGACAAGCCCTCAGTCCAGCAGGGGAACATACCACTTAAGGAGGCAAGTTGACAAGATTGCCTCTTTAAGCCACTGAGCTTTAGTGGCCTTTGTAACAGTTTCCCATTTCTTGAGCACAAAACAGGCAAAATAAGCTAGCCAAGCACCAAAACTCAGTTACCTCAAGATTTTATTTTTATTTATTTAACATTTCTTATATACCGCGCTATTTCTCATCAGTGCGGTTTACATCGAACAATAAACACTTGGACATACAGATTTTGTCCTACGTTTACATAAAACAGGGTTTTAACATGGATTTAACTGGGGAAACTATATACTGTCGCACCGCCGCCCTAGTGGTCAAAGGTGGTTAAGGCAGGTCGGGTGGACATAAGTTATTTTTCTAGTTTGAGTTTGGTTCTTGTATGCGGGGTCTGGGTATCTGTTCCCAGTGGCCTTCCGTGTACCAAAGCTTCAAGTAAACACAAAGTCCGAGAGTAGGGAAAGAAAGGCTTTTTATTTCCCTTAATGCACAATGATTCAGGTAGTGGAATCTACGTCAACATAAAGAAACCTTACTTCAGGTAGAAAAGAAATATAACCAGATTGCTTTATCCACTGTTATCTTCACAGGAATTTATACATTTAAAACACACAGTCTTTGCTTGCTGAGCCCTGCTTTATACACTAGGCAGGGATTCTAGGCTTCCTGCCTGACAGTAGCTACAATCCATGGGCACTTCAGAAGGGTCCTCAATAAATTCCACCTGCATGGGCTGTGGGTCTGAGAGCTGTGACTCGGTATCAGTGCAGTCTGGTGAAATACGCTGAGGCTTTTCATACACAGCTTGTACCAGCCTCCAATGTTCTGGGCCTAGGTTTGGGCCTCGGTCATACGAATGCTTGCTATGAGAATACCATCCTTTGTCTTGGTGCCTTATATTAAACAGTCTTTTATCTGGTAAAAGCTTGTGTCTTGTCTTACAAACAGCTAGATAAGGCGAGCACACCCTTGCTCCTTGTGCTCCCTGTGTCACCAGGTTATAACGATTAGAAGTATAAAAATGTGGATTACCTTGTTCTCCAGGCCTATCCCAGTGAGCTGAGGTTTGAGGCCTAGTCCTGCTGCAATTCAGCCTTACTTGAGTAGCAGGCCTCCCACTGTCCAGCTGGCCTTCAGGTGGAGTTATCTCTCTTTCACACCCATACCTCTTTCTCCTTGAATAAGGAGTGTTATCTCCTATGGCAATGACTTCACCACCCTTCTGGTAACTTCCACAGGGTCCTGAGTCTGCTGGTACCGGTTCATCAGATAAACCTCTGACCTCTGCTTCTCTCCTGGTACCTTTCCTCCCAGTGTCTCTTTGCCAAGAACTCCTGGTATCTTGCTGCACCGGACTCCCTTGTGTCTCCTTGCCAGGAACTCCTTCCTCTCGGGTCTCTTTGCCAAGACTCCTTCTCCTTCTCCTCTCCTCTTCTTCCATCCAGCTGGCCTCTGATTCCAACTTCCCAGCCTTTCATAAGAGGAACTCCCCCTTTCCTGGATTGGCTGTTGGCCGGCATCACATCACAAGCTCTGGGGTGCGGTTCTCTAGGCCCTGGAAAGTCTCTCTTGCTCCCCCTATCTGGGGCTCCTCGTAATGTCGCATCTGGTGTTGGAATCTTTTTTCTGAATTTAAAACCTTTTTTTCTGTTTGCATAGGCTCTGCAGTACCACATATCCCCCCTCTTAAAATATGACGGGCTGGTGAAGCCTCCTTCACACAGCACGGAATACGTGACATGGCGTCGGCGTTGAAGTGTAATTTGCTGGTACCATATGTCTTCCGCCTGTTATCCACTACTATCTCTTCTGGGTGATATGTGTTGGCTACTGACGCTAGTAAAACCGATCGGTCGTGCCAAGACCGAAGAGCATTAATATGGTAAATTTGTGTGTGTCCTTTGGTATCCTGGACTTCGTAGGAGGTGGGTCCCTTAGGCTTAACTATCACATGAGGTCCCCTCCACCGAGCCTCGAATTTAGGAGTAGCTCCTGATACCAGGACCATCACTTTTTCTCCTGCTTTTAGTTGTCTAGGCTTTGTCCACTGATCATAATACCTCTTCTGTTTTAGTTGACTCTCCTCCAAATTTTCACTCGCAACCTGGGAAGTGCGTTCCAGGCGCGTTCTTAGATTCTTTAGGAATAGAGGCACCCCTATTTCCGTCTCGACTGGTTCAACCCATTGCTCCTTCAAGACGTCTAATAGGCCTCTGGGGGGTCTTCCATACAGAAGTTCGTAAGGGGAAGTGCCTAAGGACTTCTGTCTTCTTTCCCTGCAGGTGTACAAGACAAATGGTAGCATAGTATCCCACTCGGACATTTGTCCACCCAACGCACGCCGGAGCATCTGTTTTATGCTTTGATTCAAGCGCTCCACCAGGCCATTACACTGGGGATGGTAGGCTGCGGTTTTCTTGTGGTGGATGCCAAAGGCGTCCCAAACCTGAGCAAGGTATTTTGACAGGAAATTGCTGCCTCTATCTGTCAGGACCTCCTGCGGGAATCCGATCTCGCAGAATAGTTTAACAAGTTCCCCGGCAATTGCTTTAGCCGAAATATTTCTCAGAGGGACAGCCCATGGGAAACGGGTGGCCTGGTCAATGATTACCAGCATATATTGGTATCCTCTAGGTGTTTTGATGAGGGGACCCACTATGTCCATGGCTAATCGCCTCACTGGATCCGAAATCACGGGCATTGGTACTAAGGGTACTGCAGGGGGTTTGTGCGGAGCCACTCTTTGACATGACGCACAGGATTCGAAAAAACGCGTTGCTTCCCGGAATACTCCTGGCCAGTAAAAGCGGGCCAAAATCTGGTCGAGGGTTCCCTGCGTTCTCTTATGGCCCCCTACGGGATGGTCGTGGGCCAACCGTAGGACCAGTGATTTAAATGTGTTTGGTACTACCAATTGTTTTCGCAGAGACCCAGTTCGCGGGTCCATACTCTCTCGGTAGAGTATCTCCTCCTCCATAATAAACCTGGGGAAGGAACTTCTTTCTTCTTGTGCTTGCTCAAAGGCGTGGGCTAATACCGGGTCTGTAGCTTGCTCCCTTTTGAAGGAGGGAAACTTCTCCATCAAATCCGCTGGTACCCAGGGCATCCCCTCTCCAGCTTCCAATTCCGCATGTCCTCGCGAGCGGCATCTCCGCTCCTTCCTTCGCTCTGCTTTAGTTTTCCGTCCTCTCCCCGAGGGCTCCTCAATTAGGTCTTCATGCGCGGGAAGGACCCCACAAGTAGTGTCCGTAGAACATGAAGGCTCTTCCCCCCCTTGGGTCTGGGACCTTGTAGAAACTAAAGCCTCTCTTGGATTAGTGCCTGTCTTTGAGCTATTTGGTTGTGCCTCCGGGTTACCTACGGGCTCATGCCCACTACAGGTGGAATTTGGGACCTTCTGAGGAGATAAACCCTCTCTCAGACCTTTTTGAAATTGTGGCCAGTCGCGGCCCAATACTAACTCTTGTGGAAGTTTTGGGACCACGGCCACCAACATTTCCTTTTTTATTCCCAATCCTTTAACCCAAAGTTTATACACGGGGTAGCTTGTAGCTGATCCGTGAATTCACTTTATTTTAACCTGCCCTTCTGGACATTCAGGGACTGACCACCCCTGGCTTCTGATCACAAACCATAGCCGTTTGGAGATCATGGTTTGGTCAGCGCCTGAATCCAGAGGTGCCTTTGCGTTAACTCCATGTATTTTTACCTTTAATACAAAGCCCTCTCTCATTGTCTTTGGGACTTCTCCCACTAGAGCAATGCGAGAATAGCATTCTTTTTTCACATGTCCTCTCTTACCACAGGAAAAACATCTTTTCACAGTTTCAATATCCTTAGGGTCATTACCTTTCCTAGTGCTATACGTGGGTCTGGAAGGACTACCTACCCTTTGAGCTTCCATCCCTATAGTCAGTTTGGGAACCCCTATCTTTGGCTGGGTCACTCCCTCTGCTTCTAGATATCTCTCAGTAAGGGATATTGCCTCGGTAGTGGTACAGCAATTTTGGAGGATTAAAAAATTCTGTACCCTACTCGGCAATGCGTCTAAGAATTGCTCCAATATTACGGCGTCCATCAGAGTTTCTATATTTTTTTTCTCTGGCTGTAGCCATTTATACACCAGGCTCTTTATTCTATGCCCCAGGGCTTTTGGTGTTTCGTCTGGGCTAAGGATAGTGGCCCTAAACATTCTTTTATATGCCAATGGGGTGAGGCCTAGGCGATCTCTGATTGCCATTCACTACTTCTTCGTAATTATCTGCCAATGATGGAGGCATTGACCGGTAGGCGGCCAGCGCCTCCCCTGTCAGGGACGCGGCTAGTCTGACAGCCCATTGTTCGGTCGGCCACCGAGCTGACCTCGCTATCCTACTAAAGGAATCTAAGAAATCATCTAGGTTATCATTGGGACTTAATTTCCCCACCGTTAGATCATTGCATGACCATTGTCCAAGCTCCGTATTGTACAGTCCAGTTGCTTGCAACTTCTCGGCCTTCACCTTCGCCATCTCCTCCCGCTGCTGAGTTAGCCAACTGTCCATTGTCTGCAGGACGGGTAATTGCTGGTCTTGCATGGCTTTCAACGCTTGTGCTTGATTTTGCAATGCCAGTTCTGCCTGCTTATCAAACTGATGAGCCATCCATGCACACAATTCTTTGGGCTCCATGGCGAATCTGCAACAAGGAAACACAAAAAAAAACCACAACCAAGTGTGGCTCTTCTAACAATTTTTTTTTCCTTTCCCTTTTTTTTTTTTTTTTTTTTTCCCTATACTCTCCCGGGCATCCTACACTTATTCAGGTATATTTACATTTTACCTGATGGTAGGGTTGAATCAGCTCTGGAACAGTACTCGTTGCTGTCGTACTCCGCGGTTCTCCACGCTGACAGTTGGGCACAGGATTTTTCCTTTTCAGGATTTTCTCCACTCCACTCCGGTTTAGACTGCTCCACTCCGGGTCTTCCTTCAATCCGGTTTCTTTAGAACATCCGTTCCGGTTTTGTATTCCAACCTTGGTTTGTTTGTTTTTTTTTCTGAATCTTGCAGCTCAAGCTTCTTCTCTGCGGCTGACGTAGGCTCCCACAATATATCCAACAACTATGCCATTTTTCATGTTGCACCGCCACCCTAGTGGTCAAAGGTGGTTAAGGCAGGTCGGGTGGACATGAGTTATTTTTCTAGTTTGAGTTTGGTTCTTGTATGCGGGGTCTGGGTATCTGTTCCCAGTGGCCTTCCGTGTACCAAAGCTTCAAGTAAACACAAAGTCCGAGAGTAGGGAAAGAAAGGCTTTTTATTTCCCTTAATGCACAATGATTCAGGTAGTGGAATCTACGTCAACATAAAGAAACCTTACTTCAGGTAGAAAAGAAACATAACCAGATTGCTTTATCCACTGTTATCTTCACAGGAATTTATACATTTAAAACACACAGTCTTTGCTTGCTGAGCCCTGCTTTATACACTAGGCAGGGATTCTAGGCTTCCTGCCTGACAGTAGCTACAATCCATGGGCACTTCAGAAGGGTCCTCAATAAATTCCACCTGCATGGGCTGTGGGTCTGAGAGCTGTGACTCGGTATCAGTGCAGTCTGGTGAAATACGCTGAGGCTTTTCATACACAGCTTGTACCAGCCTCCAATGTTCTGGGCCTAGGTTTGGGCCTCGGTCATACGAATGCTTGCTATGAGAATACCTTCCTTTGTCTTGGTGCCTTGTATTAAACAGTCTTTTATCTGGTAAAAGCTTGTGTCTTGTCTTACAAACAGCTAGATAAGGCGAGCACACCCTTGCTCCTTGTGCTCCCTGTGTCACCAGGTTATAACGATTAGAAGTATAAAAATGTGGATTACCTTGTTCTCCAGGCCTATCCCAGTGAGCTGAGGTTTGAGGCCTAGTCCTGCTGCAATTCAGCCTTACTCGAGTAGCAGGCCTCCCACTGTCCAGCTGGCCTTCAGGTGGAGTTATCTCGCTTTCACACCCATACCTCTTTCTCCTTGAATAAGGAGTGTTATCTCCTATGGCAATGACTTCACCACCCTTCTGGTAACTTCCACAGGGTCCTGAGTCTGCTGGTACCGGTTCATCAGATAAACCTCTGACCTCTGCTTCTCTCCTGGTACCTTTCCTCCCAGTGTCTCTTTGCCAAGAACTCCTGGTATCTTGCTGCACCGGACTCCCTGTGTCTCCTTGCCAGGAACTCCTTCCTCTCGGGTCTCTTTGCCAAGACTCCTTCTTCTCCTTCTCCTCTCCTCTTCTTCCATCCAGCTGGCCTCTGATTCCAACTTCCCAGCCTTTCTTAAGAGGAACTCCCGCTTTCCTGGATTGGCTGTTGGCCGGCATCACATCACAAGCTCTGGGGTGCGGTTCTCTAGGCCCTGGAAAGTCTCTCTTGCTCCCCCTATCTGGCTCCTCGTAATGTCGCATCTGGTGTTGAAATCTTTTTTCTGAATTTAAAACCTTTTTTTCTGTTTGCATAGGCTCTGCAGTACAATACATATGAAATTTTGGTGCAAGTGATTAACAGGTTGAACTCATAACGGGTTTTACAATGAGAGTTAGATTACAGCGCATTTGTACTCTCCTGGTCAAGAAAAGTTAAAGTTCTGTAATATCATATGGTGTACAGTCAGAATGCAGTTTTAGTGTGCATGTGTTCTTGGTTGACATAATTGAGTGAATGTGTGGGTAGAGGGGGAATCTTCGAGCTGAGTGAGTGTGTGGGTAGAGGGGGAATCAACGAGCTGTGTAAAGTGCATGAGGAACAAGTGATGTTTGAGGGCCTTTCTAAATTGAGTGAGGTCCCTGATTGCCCTTATGCTAGAAGGGAGTTTGTTCCAACACCTGGGGGCATAGCTTGTAAATGCTCTATTGATGGTTGATTGGTTAAGTTTTATAGATCCACTTGGTATGACTAGAGTGTTTTCCGCAAGTGCTCTTCTGGATCTGTTGTTGGGGGTGTGAGTGAGCAGATCAGCAATTGAGGAGGGTGATGTTTTATTGAATGCTTTAAAGGTAATGAGGAGGGCCTTATTAAGTGATTCCTCAGCTTATTGGGAGCCAGTGAAGCTGTTTTAATATAGGTGAGATGTGGTCTTTTCTAGATACTCCGCAGAGGATACGAGCTGCTGCGTTCATGGCCAACTGTAGCGGGTTCAGAGTATTTTTTGGGAGGCCATGTAGTATTATATTAGCGTAGTCAAAATACTGCAAGATACTGCAGCAGGGCCTAGAGCATATCCAAGAAGCGAAGGACAAAAATGTCCTCCCACACTCCTCAAGAAAGGAAGGCAAAGGATACCAATCAATTTGTATGGAAGGCTGAAACCCCTTCAGAAAAAAAGGAGGGAACCATCTGCATCAAGATTCCGGTTTCACTGAAACGCAAGAAAGGCTCATGAAACATGTGAATGTTTGAAATTTTTCTGGCTGGACAAATGACCATAAAACCACGTCTAGTGAAGCTCCTTACAACCATCCCTGAAGAAAAAAAAAGCAGAGCTGACCACCAGCTCTTTCTTGAAACCCTCCTGCAAAAAAAGAACAAAAGATGCAGAAGAGAGACCTGGAACAGGGAAATCCTCTGCTCTGAACATCATGCCTCAAAGACCCTCCAAACTCTTGCATAGGCTATGGAGGTAAAACTCGAAACTTGCATGACCAGCTCAGCTAGATACCCCTTGTGCCTCAACAGTGACCTATCATGTGCCAAGCTGCAATTCTGTCCCCAGGAGGCTTACAATCTAAGTTTGTACCTGAGGCAGTGGAGGGTTAAGTGACTTGCTCAAGGATACAAGGAGTACCATTGGGATTTGAACCCTGATCTTTCTGGTCCCAGACTATTTCCCTAACCACTAGAGTACTCCTCTACCCTCTGCACTTGAAAACCATATCAAAGTCCTTCATAGCCGTTCTGCCAAAAGCAATGTGTCACTGGATAAATGCAACCGCTATCCCATGGGCATATTATTTTAATCTCTCAGTTCAAGTAGTTTTTCCTGGGCAATATCAAAAACTGAACAAAGCTGTAGTAAAATTAAGAAAGTGAACGAGGCACCCATTAAGTGTAAGTTAGAAGCCTTAATGTTGCAGTCAGACTTTGCTGGGAAGTCTGAATGCTGGGCTGATTAATGGTATCCCCTGATAAAAGAAGGATTCATAGCATCCAAGGAATCTGTAATAAGTTCTTCCAAGAAGTACCACTTAACAATGCCTTGGTAAAGGAGAGCCTTGGTGAATCTTAAACATTATCTACAAAAAAGTTGAAGTTCTGGTTTGTTTGCCTTCAAAAGGGAAGCAGTCTTGACCCATATCTCTGATTATTAAATTCCAAGTTAAAGAATTTGCTCCACGCTTGTTAAAGGAATTTAGCCAGAAAGATGCTGTTGTCCTGCGGTACTGAAAAAGGCAACTGTGAAGCCACTGTAAAAGAAAGGGGCTACTGATCCTAAGTATAGTACGAATTACAGACCTGTTTCCCATCTTCATAGTTTAGCCAAACTTGTAAAAAAAACACTGTTTGGCAAAACATAGTGGATTTTTTTTGAGGATCATGACATGTTGTAATTTAAATCAAAGAATATAGAAGAGTTCACAGTAGTAAAAATGTGCTGCTTCCTTTTTTGAGCAAACACAGCACTGTTTGTTTAAGTTTAATAAAAGTTCAGTAATCTTTTTATTGCTCAACATATCGTCAGCATTTGATACAGCAAATCATTCCATTTTTGTTTGGACAATTAACTGCCTTAGAAATTCGCGGTTCCATCTTAAAATTATAAATTTTTTTATATGGATGACAACAGTAGGTTTAATGGCAGAAAGTGGATTCTGGTTGGAGAACTTGGAATTAAGGAGTCCCCTCAGGGAATCTTCTTCAGCCAGACTTATTAATACCTATGTTCAAACTTCTAGCCCAGCTGCTGAACTCGCTTAGTTACCTGGGTTTTTTTGCAGATGACCTACACCTACAGATTTTTTTTAACCTCTTGATCAACTTGTGTATCTTAATTCTAAGTTGCAATCCTGCTTTCAAATAGGGACATTTGATGGCAGCCAATCAATTTGTTTTGAATTAAAATAAAAGCAGAGATGCTTTCATTGAATCTTAGAGATGAGCCACCTCCTGTTGCTGTGGTTGCTAGTTTTTCACCATTGCTAGAGGTTTAAGTGTACAAATTGACTCACTAAGCAGCTGCAAAGAACAGGACAAGGTAATTGTTACAAATGCTTACTAAAAAAAAAACCACCCAACCTCTTATTATGTAAAAACGTAGAGTCTTCTGGCACCTAAAATCTTTCATAGAGTATTTCAAGCATTAGTTTTAAATGGCCTAGATTATTTTAAAAACTTGTATTTAGGCCTTCCAAAGAGAACCATCTGGGCCCTTCAGATGGTTCAAAATGTTGCAGCTCATCTGCTTATTGGCTGTCCCTTTAAAGAACATGATAGACTTATGTAGCTCAGTGGCCAGACCAATTCTTATCAGGGCCTGGCTTTGACCTTATCAGTGTCATCTTTCTGAGTCCACGGGAGGAACTGCAACATTTCTGTCTGCACAAATGACACTGCTAGATATCCCTCAGAGCATATTGAATGTGACTTCATGACTCTTGGAAAGAGGGTGAAGAAGATAGGGAGGATTGAAGAGAGCACCACCTGCGCACCTATCAAGGATAAAGGACAAGGCAGAGACGCTCACATCCTAGAAATGAATGCATGGAATCATTAAGAGTGTTCTGGTTTCCTGGATCATTAGATGATTTTCCACAGGCTGCTGAGCAGAGATGGTGTTCCCCTATCCAAGAATCGTCAAAGTGTCTGCTGCAGCAGATCGGCTAACCTACTAAAGAGGGCTTTAAACTAGATTTCATGAGTGGGGAGAGTGGTGGAGGCAGCGCAGAGGTCCGGAGGCATCAGGCTTCACTCCTGCCGGCTCCGACGTCATCGGGGGCCCTTTTAAAAGCCGCACAGCTGATTTGCAGCCTCGGGAGAGTGGTGGAGGCAGCAGGCTTCACTCCCGCCGGCCCCGACGTCATCGGGGGCCCTTTCAAAAGCCGCACAGCTGATTTGCAGCCTCGGGAGAGTGGTGGAGGCAGCGCAGAGGTCCAGAGGAATCAGGCTTCACTCCCGCCGGCCCCGACATCATCGGGGGCCCTTTTAAAAGCTTAGTAGGCCAGGCGCAGCCGGAGGCGCCAGTCGGGGCAGCGATATAAGGGGCTAGATACAAGGGGCATATCAGGCCCCTTGGGAGCCCCTTGGAGCCACGCAGGAGAGCAGGCTCAAGTGCTGCGTTTTCCAGCTGCTGGATAGATGGGTAAAAGAAAAAAGAAGATTTTGCCGGCGGAGCAAAATGAGGTTGCTGTTGGACCCATGGACAAACATGTTAAGGTAGTGACTAACCCCAATGTATCACTTGACCCTGACTTTCTCGTTCTTCGCCCGTCCCCGGTGTCTCTGAGCTCCCCAAACAGGTCACCACCTTCTCCTCCAGTATATGTATCTCCACCGTTGTCCGCCTTTAAGGGCACTCAGTTTCAGCAGAGTACCCCGATAGATGCTGGGGAAAAGCTGAAACAAGTAATATGGGTGCCCGTTCCGGATGAAGCCAGGGTGGTCCCGGATGATCGGGTCACCCTGGCAGATATTTGGAAAGTGGTAACCCGTATTGAAAACACCTTGGTGCCCACTGTAATACAACTTTGTGGTTTCTCTTCTGAGATCACCACCAGGTTGCCTGAAGTGGATAATAAGGTTGAGAGTATTTCCACACAGGTTGCTAAGTGGGAAAGCCAGTGTCAGGCCCTTGCAGTTGTTAATTCCTCTTATATAAAGGAAAGTTTGTATGTGCACAATAAGATGGAACAGTATGACAATACTTTTCGAGCAAAGAATGTTAGATTGTTGAATTTCCCCTTTTCTCATTTGCTTTCTGCTGAAAGTTTACTGAGAAAGTATTTCAAAGAGGTCTTGGGATTAGCTTCGGCTGATTCCACTGTTATCTCTAAGCTATTTTATCTAACTGGTAAGAGGTTGGCTACGGGCTCTCTGGCTGGGTTTGATGAGGTTAGGGGCCTGGATGCCCTGGACCATACCAAATTCCTAGAGGACTCTAAGGATAATATTCCCTCTACAGCCACTTTAGTGGTATCTTTCTTTCAGACCAGGATAGAATGCTTGTTTTTCGTTGTTACTTTAAGAACATGTCAGCTCTGTTTTGTGGTGCTAGAGTTCAAATGTTCCCAGATATTAGTAGAGCGACTCAGATTAGGAGACAGGCCTTTTTGGCTCTTAAACCTAGGTTGCTCGCTATTTCTGCTACTTTTTTTCTTAGATACCCTTGTAAATGCTTGGTTTCATTTCAAGGTTCAAAGTTTGTCTTTCTTGATCCCTCTCAGCTTGAGGTATTTCTTTCTGACAAGGAACGACCTGGAAATTAGTAACTGGAGGTGGGTGGGTTAAGTTTGTATCCTGCCAGTTAATTTAGAGTTTGCTCTATTTTGTTTCCTTGTGTTTTTTTCTCTTTTTTATGTATCTCCCCATATTGTGGGCTATGATGATGTATTGCTCTTTATTGTGTGCTTTGGTTAATACTTGTTTCTATTTTGCTTGTATGAAACATCTATAGTTTCTTTATGCTTGCTTTGTAAGTTTGTTTGAAATTCTAATGAAAAAAAAAATAAATAAAAAAAAACTAGATTTCATGGGTATAGGTGAAGTAAGCCCCCAGGTAAATAAAAGCCCTCAGGCAAGTAAAACATTAAATATAACTCTATACGCATGGGTACAAAGGGCAACATCTGGAAGACGGTGTGCATTAATGCCCATAAAAATTAGCTACTCACCTGTAACAGGTGTTCTCCAGGAGCAACAGGAATCAGTCCTCACATATGGGTGACATCGAGGTCGATGGAGCCCTTGTGGAGCATTTCCCCAGCTTTCTATGAAAGCCTTTGGGAATACTGCACGCATGCGCGGTCCCCTTCCCGCCTAAAGGTGCCATCTTGCTCAGTCTGATGACATAGCTAAAAGACAGCACAAAAATGTAAAAAATGAACTATGTACAACTGCAACTTCCAGGGGAGGAGGGAGGGTTGTGAGGACTGATTCCTGCTGCTCCTGGAGAACACCTGTTACAGGTGAGTAACTACTTTTCTCCAGGACCAAGCAGGAAGTCAGTCCTCACATATGGGTGACTCCCTAGCTCTGGGCTACCAGGAACCCAGGCTGAACAAGAGAACTCCCTCTAGTCCCAGCATCAAAGAAAGGCTTTTCACTGAAAGAACCTCCACTGGTAGCCCAACGGAGGGCAGGAGCTCCCTAAACCTCAAAGAGATTCCGGAGTACTGCCTGGCCAAAAGCACTGTCCCTACGGGACTCCCTCTCCAGGCAGTAATGGGCCGCAAAAGTCTGGCTTGAGGACCAAGTTGCAGCCCTGCAGATGTCTGCCAACGGTACAGAGCGGAGATGAGCTACTGAGGCAGCCATAGCCCTGACACGGTGGGCCGTGACCAGACCCTGCAAGGGAAGGTCAGCCGCCCTGTATGCCCAGGTGATACAGTCAGCCACCCAGATGGACACAGCTAACCCCAAATTATTAGGGTCAAAAGATATGAAGAGCTGAGTAGCCCTTCTATGCCCCTGCGTACGGTCAAGGTAGAAGAATAAGGCCCTTCGACAGTCCAGGGTATGCAGGACCGCTTCAGCCTGGCTTGCATGAGGCCTAGGGAGGAATGTTGGAAGAACCACCTCCTGGTTGAGGTGGAAATAGGAGACAACCTTTGGGAGGAACTTTGGATGAGTCCTAAGGACTACCCTGTTCCTATAGAAGCGAGTGTAAGGCCTGTCACAGACCAGGACCTGAAGCTCACTCACTCGCCTGGCCGAGGTTAGGGCTACCAGGAAGAGTGTCTTCCAGGAAAGGAAGCAGAGAGGACAAGTAGCCATCGG
Organism: Ichthyophis bannanicus; assembly: GCA_033557465.1. Lineage (NCBI taxonomy): Eukaryota > Metazoa > Chordata > Amphibia > Gymnophiona > Ichthyophiidae > Ichthyophis > Ichthyophis bannanicus. The sequence goes on from CM066032.1 coordinate 1,532,468,937, forward strand.
CTCAAAAGGTGGGCGAGTCAGTTGTTGCAAGACCACATTCAACTCCCACTCAGGGGCTGGAGGACGGACAGGAGGCTTGAGCAAGAGCAAACCTCTGAGGAACCGGGACACCAAGGGGTGAACCGACAAAGAGTGTCCTTCCACCAGTGAGTGGTGAGCTGCTAGAGCTGAGAGGTGGACCAGAACAGAATTGGACTTGAGTCCCTGATTGGATAAGTGCAGCAGGTACTGAAGCACCACTGGTACAGAACAGGAGAAAGGATCTTCTGTACACAGTTGACACCACACAGAAAACATTTTCCATTTCAGGGCATAGGTTTTCCTGGTGGACTGCTTCCTAGAGGCCAAGACGACCTCTTCAACCTTCCTGAGGTAGGCCCCAGGGAGCCAAAACTACTCTTGTAGCCTCCAGGCCATCAAATTGAGAGATTTGAGATTGGGGTGCAGAAGAGAACCTTGATCCTGAGAGAGAAGGTCGGGCTGCAACTCCAGAACTGCCAGTTGAAGCAGAAGTGGGAACCAAGGCTGCCTCGGCCACCTGGGAGCTACCAGAAGAACCGAGGCCTTGTCCTGCAGAATCTTGAACAGGGTTCGGGCCACCAGAGGCGTGGGAGGAAATGCATATAGGAGGGCCCTAAGACCAGGAAATCAGAAAAGCATCTGCTGCTAGCCGCAGAGGATGCGGTTGCCTGGCGCAGAACCTGGGCAACTGTCTGATAGATCTATGGATGGAAGTCCCCATTTCAGGAAAATTTTCTGAACCACTAATGGGTGGAGCTGCCATTCGTGGGGCTGCAGAATCCTGCTCAACCGGTCTGCCAGGCAGTTCTCCTGGCCAGGGAGATAAACAGCCCTGAGAAACATGTTGTGCCTGAGCGCAAACAAGCAAAGGTCCTGTGTCTCCTGACAAAGGAGCCTGGACCCAGTGCCGCCCTGCTTGTTCACATAAAACATGGCTACTTGGTTGTCTGTTTGTACTAAGACAGACTGGTGAGCCAGGGTTTGAGAGAAAGTCTTGAGGGCTAAGCGAATAGCCCGTAGTTCCAGTAGGATGATCTGTTGCGTGGCCTCCCAGGGAGACCACAGGCCCTGGGTGCACTTGTCCAGACAATGTGCCCCCCAGCCCTGCAGGGAGGCATCGGTGGTTAACACCACTGTGAACCCAGGTATCTGAAAAGGCTCCCCTTGCAGTAAGTTGGGGGAGTGCAGCCACCAGCGTAGGGAGTTCAGGAATGGTCTGGACACCCGTACTCTGTCTGAGGCTTCCTGTAGCCTGTGTTCACTGAGTTCTGAGGCACCACTGTGCAGGCCTCATATGGAGCCGGGCATTGGGAGTCACTTGTACTGTCGAAGCCATGTGGCCCAGAAGCCTCAGCCAGAGTCTGGCGGAAACCAGTGGCCTGCTGAGAAACTGGCTTGCCAAGTCTATCAGTCTTTGGGCTCTGTCTCCTGGCAAGAAAGCATAGTAACATAGTAAGTGACGGCAGATAAAGACCAGCATGGTCCATCTAGTCTGCCCAGCAAGATGGCAAGAGTAGGTGCACCTGTCGCTCTGTGCAGGCCACCCCTCCCCATGTTTTTGTTTCTGTTTAGGGGTGAACCCACCACTCCATATAGGACACCCCTATTTGTTGAGACGCTAGATAGTTCAGAAGTTAGATGGTACTGTTTATTTTGCTTTTATCCTGTTGCTGTAAAGGGATCCACGGTGTTTGTCCCATGCCGTTTTGAATTCCATCACCATGTTTGCCCCCACCACTTCCATCGGGAGGGCATTCCAAGCATCCACCACCCTTTCAGTGAAGAAATATTTCCTGACATTGCCTTTCAATTTACCACCTTGCAGCTTCATGTTATGCCCTCTAGTTTTACAGCTTCCCCGTCTTTGGAAGAGGTTGGTTTGTTCATCATTTCTCTTTAAGTATTTAAAGGTCTGAATCATATCTCCCCTGTCCCTCCTCTCCTCCAAAGTGTACATATTTAGGTCTTCAAGTCTCTTCTCATAAGGCTTCTGACGCAAGCTCCAAATCATTTTGGTCGCCTTTCTCTGAACAGTTTCCAGTCTTTTTACATCTTTTGCAAGATATGGTCTCCAAAACTGAACATAGTATTCCAAGTGAGGCCTCACCAGTGACTTGTACAGTGGCATAAGTACCTCTTCCTTTCTGCTGGTAATCCCTCTTTGTATGCAGCCCAACATCCTCCTGGTTTTTGCCACCGCCTTGTCGCACTGTTTTGCCACCTTGAGATCATCAGATATAAATCACACCAAGGTCTTTCTCCTGAACTGTGCATACCAACCTCTCACCCCCTATCGTGTACTTTTCCCTTGGATTTCTGCTACCCAAGTGCCTTTGCCTGCAGAGAGTCTAGCCTCGCCCCTATGAACTCCAAGTTCTGGGAGGGGAGCAAAGTGGACTTTGCGAAGTTTATGACAAAACCCAGCTGTTGGAGGAGAGAAATAGTTCAGAGGGTGGCTTGCCTGGCCTCCTGGCACATCTGACCCCTGATGAGCCAGTCGTCCAGATAGGGGAAGACAAAGATACCCTGATTTCCCAAGTAGGCCGCCACCACTGCCAGGCATTTGGTAAAGACCCTGGGGGCGGAGGTGAGGCCGAAAGGCAGCACTCTGTACCGATAATGGTTTCCTCCCACAATGAACCTGAGGTACTTTCTGTGGTCTGGATGAATGAGGATGTGAGTGTACGCATCCTTTAGATCTAAAGAGCATAGCCAATCTCCCTGCTGGAGGTAGGGCAAAAGTGTTCCAAGAGTAAGTATCTTGAACTTTTCCTTCTTTAGGAACTTGTTGAGATTTCTGAGGTCGAGAATAGGCCTGAGGCCTCTGGTTCTCTTTGGTACGAGGAAGTACCTGGAGTAGAAACCGTGACCTTGGAGGTGGGGAGGCACAGGGTCCACCACCTTGTCTCGCAACAGACCCTGAAGCTCTTGAAGGAGGAGGTCTGTATGAAGAGGCGGCCATGGAGGCTCTCCTGGGAAGTAAGGAGGAGGCAACTGATGGAAATGAAGCATAGAGCCCTTGTGGACTATGCTTAAGACCCAACTGTCTCCTGTAATGGGTGGCCACCTTTGGGCAAACAGGGCTAGTCGACCTCCTGTGCAGGGATGGGACAGCAGAGACGGAGAGGCTATGCCTTGGGAGTCAAAAGCCCCCACCCTGTAGAGTGGGAGCAGGAGCCGGAGGCTTGGGGGCCTTCTGCCTACGGGGCCCATGTCCCTGCCCCTTGGCCTGCTGACCCTGTGGGGGAGCTGGGGGGGGGCCTGGTAAGGTGGGAACTGTTTGTAGGCAGACACCTTCCTTGGGTAAAAGGACTTCTTACCCGAGCCCTTCTTTTTATGAGAAGGGGCAGAAGTCTTTCTGGACAGCCTTGTCCTCGTGAAGTGATCAGGCCTAGAGCTGTGCAGCCTTCTCGGCCATGGGCCTGCCAAAAAGGTTCTCACCTTGGCAAGGGACATCGACCAACTTATCTTGTACCCATGGCTCGAGATCCGATGACTGCAGCCATGCCTGGCATCGAGCCGCGATGCCGGCTGCCGCAACAAGGGCCGAGGTCTCGAAGCCATCGTAGGCTGCTCGGGACATAAACTTAGAGCATTCCCGGATCCCCGAAGACAAGGACTTGAACCTCTGCAAAGGTTCCCCGGAGAGACCAGCAGAGAACCCGGCAAGTTCCTTTGCCAGGTCCCGCAAGTACATGCCCATGTACAGCTGGTAGGACTGGACACGGCAAGCAAGCATCGAGCCCTGGAACCACTTTCTACCAAATGCATCCAGGTTCCGGGCCTCCCTGCCAGGGGGCACCGCGGAGTGCATCTTCTGGCTTTTCAGACGATGCATGGCCGATTCCACCACCATGGAATGGTGTGGTAGCTGCGCCTTTTGAAAGCCAGGGCTCTTATGGAGTCGATAAATGGAATCGACCCGCTTGCTCAGAACCGGCGCCGAGGTCGGTGCCTCCCACATCCGGAAGAGGAGCCATTCCAGCATCGGAGGAACTGGCACAGTAAAGGCCTCCTTCAGAGGAGAGTCATACTGGAGGGCCTCGAGCTATTCGGCTCGAGGCTTCTCCTCGGGATCCGCAGGAATCGCCAACGCTGTGGCCATATCCCGAACGAACTCCGAGAACCGGGTATCCTCCGGGGGATCTACTCCGGGGCTCCGACTGTGGTGAGTCCGACGGTACGCACCGAGTCCTGAAGGTATCGGGGGACTCCTCGTCCTCCGTCTCCCAGGCGGACTCGTCCGAAGAGGAGTCAGGCTCCGACCGCGTGGGTCCCGGCAGCACCCGCCCTGACGCCGAAGGCACCGGCGTCGACACCCTCGGTCCCGACCGGGAGGTCGAGGGTGACTGCGACCGAGGACGACCTCGAGCCTTCATGGTCTCAAGTATCGGCTCGGTCTCCAGGGTCGACTTCGACGTCGATGTCCCGGTGGTCGGGGCAGATGCGCCAGCAAGGCTGGCCATCAGCACTCGCTGCTGATCCATGAAGGCAGACAGTCTGCACTCCAAGGCTGTCAGCCTGAGTCCAAGCTCTGGAGACTCAGCAGCCACCGACTCGGGCCCCGGCGGCGCCGGGCCCGACATCGGCTCCCTGGGAGGAGAGTCCTCGAAGACAACAGGACTTACGTGTCCAGCAGACTCCGGCTCCACACGAGGCATTTTGGACAGCTTCTCCTGTTCCAAGGGCTCGGGACGGCGGTCGGGGGTCCGAGACCTAGCCCTCGAGGAGCCAGGGACCTCCTCCAACGCCGCCCTCGCGAGCCGCTTCTTCCTCTTTCGCTCCCGATCGGGAGACTCCCTGTCCAAGGAACCCCAACGATGCTCGGGGTCAGACTCCTGAGACGTCGAGGCCTCAGATGAGGTCCGGGCCCGGCCGGAGGCCGAAATAGAAAAAAGCCTTTCCTTTTGATGCTGTTGACTTCGCAGTGCCTTAGTGGACATTTTGCCACACGGCCCACAGATCTTAGGATCATGATCGGGACCAAGGCACCGAAGGCAGCAGTCGTGTGTGTCGGTGAGAGACATCAGTTTCTTGCACCGATCAAACTTTTTGAAACCACTGGAAGCCATCGGGGAAAAAAAGAGCCCCCGCGAGGTCAAAGGACCGGCCTTCCAGGGAAAAAGAAAAAAGGGCGCAAACGCCAGCCACTAAGGGCAAAAACCGAAAAAAATGAGGACGGGCTCGATACCGGTGTACGGAACCCGGCGGGAAGGGGAACCGGCGTCGACCGGACAAGAACTGCGATGAAATCGCAAGAAAATCGCAAGAAAAATCTAACTTTTCTCCGGGTGACTAGGACGGACGTCCGTCGGGCTCCTCGGAAAAAGAAAGACCGAGCAAGATGGCACCTTTAGGCGGGAAGGGGACCGCGCATGCGTGCAGTATTCCCAAAGGCTTTCATAGAAAGCTGGGGAAATGCTCCGCAAGGGCTCCATCGACGTCGATGTCACCCATATGAGAGGGCTGACGTCCTGCTTGGTCCTGGAGAATATAGGAAACAAGATTTATTTTATTTATTTTTATTTATTACAATTTCTTATATACCGTGCTATTCGGTATCAGCGCGGTTTACATCATAACACAACGACCATAACAACAAGCTGTCTGGTTTTACATCGAACAGGAGTGCAAACTTGGATAACAGGGGTTAACTATATACATGAGATATTCATACGGAACAAGGTTAGGTAACAATCACATAACAAATGTAAGGGACCTTTCTAGAGTGGGTCATTTCTTCAGAGGGGATATCTAGGTTCAATTGCTGGTTGGGTAGTATTGGAGGAAAAGGTGGTATTTGAGTGTCTTCCTGAACTGATATAGGTCGTTAATGGCCCTAATGTCAGGGGGTAGAGCATTCCAGCATTTGGGGACATAGAAACTGAACGCCCTGTTTGTGGTTGTCATGTTGCACTTTGTCAATGCCTTTGGGGTTGTTAGAAGGTTTACGGCTGTTGCTCTTCTGGATCTGCTGGGGGGGGACAATGTGAATAAGTTCTGTGAGTGAGGAGGATGAAATACCTTTGATTGCCTTAAATGATAGGAGTAGGGTTTTAAAGATGATCCTCCCATGGATAGGTAGCCAGTGAAGCTGTTTGAGAATGGGAGTCACGTGGTCACTTCTGGAGGCTCCGTAGAGGAACCTTGCTGCGGCATTCATGGCCAACTGTAATGGGGTTAGTGTGGATTGGGGGAGACCTTGTAAGATGGCGTTTGCAAAGTCAAAGTGTGGCAGGATTAGCGCTTGGTATATGGTCCGGAAATCGTCTGGGTCCAACAGGGAGCATAGGTGCTTGAGCGAGCGGATTTTGAAATAAACGGCTTTGACTATGTTGCTTATGTGGTGTTTCATATCCAGACGTTGGTCCAAAGTAACCCCAAGGTATCTTATTGTTTCTTTAGTTTGTAAGTCAGCTTCCTTGACACTGACATGGGATGGGGGAGTAAAGTTGGGGTCTCTGGTGATGAAAAGCACCTCTGTTTTTTTATGTTGAATGCGTAGGTTCTGGGATTGGAGCCACATTGAGACCGCATTGAAACAGTCTATAAGCGGTGCCAGATCCATGTGAGCTGTGGAGAACGGCATGTATAAGAGAATGTCATCTGCATATATCAAACAGTTCACATTCCAGATGTTGAGACTTTAATGGAACAGGTGGACTTGGATTTAGTCATGGTTACGGTGACATGGTTCAGAGAACCATGACTAGGATGTGATTATACCAGGCTACAATTTATTCAGGAATGACAGGGTAGAAGAAAGGAAGGAGGAATGGCACTATATGTAAAAAAAAGTGTTAAAGCTGAAGAATTGCAGGGCTTACAAGAGGAGGAAGTAGCACTATGGGTTAAACTGGAAAGAGGGAATGAAGCACCCATTTGCATTGGTGCGATATACAGACCTCTTTCACAGGCAGAAGAAGTGGACAGAGATTTAATTTAAGACATTTGCAGCGTTGCTATGAAAGGAGGAGGTGCTTCTGATAGGTGTTTTTTGTTTATATGATTGGGACATCCCTGCTGCAGTGTCATCTAAAAGTAAGGAGATTCTGGATTCACTATAGGGAGAACTATTTTTGCAACTTGTAACAGAACCTATACGTGAGGGGGCCATACTGGACCTGGTGCTTAAGAATAGGGTGCGGGATTTGAGGCAGGCACACTCAGCTGAGCAGGCACAGGAACACAGATAGTGGGTAGTGGAAGACAGCCGGGGCTGAGGTACAGTATGTCTCACAGGATGTGGCATTGGCAGAGCAAGAGAATCCAGAGCAGAGGAGAGTGCAGCATTATAGAAAGCTACTGCCTCATCAACAGATTCAGATGACATACTGAAGGAAAGAGGTAATGAAACAGTGGAGGAGAGAGCTAACGGGTCAATAGCATGAAGATTTCTAAAGAGGTTGGAGGAAACAGGGTGAGGTTTATGCGGTGGATGATGAAGAGTGAAGCTTAGCAGGTGATGGTCCGATAAGGGGAGAAGTGAGGTACAGAGGTTTGAGGGTAGGCAATTAGAAAAGAATACAAGGTCAAGGCAGAGGCCTTGATGGTGTGTGGGGGTAGTAGAGCAAACTGCTAGGTATGTGTGACCTGGATTGGCCACTGATGGAAACAAGTTACTGTGTTTGATGGACCTTGGCCTGACTCAGTATGGAATATCTTATATTCTTATCTTAAGGAGTTAGCAGGATGGGAACAGTTAGGGGATGTAGAAAATCAGTGGGCAAAACTAAAAAGGGATATTTTAAGGGCAATAAACCTTTTTCTTTTTACATTTATGCACTTTTATTAAAAAAGGAGGCCATTATTTTATTTATTTATTTATTTACAGTTTCTTTTATACCGCGCTATTCGACATCTGTGCGGTTTACAATGAACATAAAAACCACACGTCACAAATAATTGATCTGTGCTTACAATGAACAGGTAAAATAAACTTGGATATAAACAGGTTTCTTGAACAGTGAAACAGTGAACATGAGAACTATGTACAAAGCAACTAAATGCAGCTATATGTAGAGTTACGTGAAACTAAGTAAATTTCTCTTGGTGAGAGGAGGTGCAAGTGAGATTACAGTTCTGCAGATTAAGAATGTGGAGTGCATGGGTTTAGGTGTTGGCCTGGAGTGTGGTGGTGGGTTGGTATGGGGGGGGGTATCTGAAACATCGTAGTGCTGCAGAAATAGGTGATGCTTCAGTGCCTTCCTGAACTGGGAGAGGTCACTGATGGTTCTGATGCCAGATGGTAGGGTTCTCAAAGCAGATGAAAAGGTGAAGAAAAAGAGGGTGACCTTCATAAAAATACAAGAGATCACAGAAAGACGACAAGCATCAATATTTGGAAAAGATAAGAGAAACTAGGAAAAAGGTCAGGAAAGCAAAGATACAGTGGATTTAGCAGCAGTAAGAAAGAGACATGGTTCACATACAACCATGACTCTGAAGTAACTATACCAGGCTATACTTTATTCAGAAAAGACAGGGTAGGAAGAAGGGAAGGAGGAGTGGCACTATAGGTAAAAAAAAATATTAAAGCTATGGAAAGACAGGGCTTAAAAGGGAGAGAGGAGGCATTGTGTGTTAAACTAGAAAGAGGGAAAAAGAAATCTATTTGCATTGGCATGATATACAGAGCTCCCACACAAAGAAGAGGTGAGCAGAGAGTTAATTGAAGACATATGCAGCATTGCCAGGAAAGGGGATGTGGTACTGATAGGGGATCCTTGCTGCAGTATCATTTAGAAGTAAGGAGATCCTGGATTCTCAACAGGGAGAACTATTCAGGCAACTGGTAATATAATCCACACATGAAAGGGCAACACTGGACTTTGTGCTTACCAACGGGGAAAGTGTTTCTGATGTTATAGTGGGAGATCATTTCACATCCAGTGATCACCAGATAGTGAGATATAGAAACATAGAAATATGACAACAGAAAAAGACCACATGGCCTATCTAGTCTGTCGTTCTATATCAACAACTACAACAGTCCCCTTTGTGTGGTTCAATATTAGGACTAGGGCTAATAAAATCCATTCAAAAGCGAGGGTCTTAGATTTTAGGAAAACTAACTTTGCCAAGATGGGCCAATACCTCAGGGAGTCATTAGCAGGATGGGAACAGCTGGGGAATGTAGAAAAACACTAAGGGGATATTTTAAGGGCAATCGTTTTGTTAAAAAGGTAAAAAATAAAGGTAAAAGGAAAAGCAGACCACTATGGTTTTCAAAAGTAGTAGTTGAAAAGATGAAGAAAAAGAGGGAGGCCTTCATGAAATACAAGAGATCACAGAGAGAGGAAGATAGGCATCTATATTTGGAAAAATTTAGAGACGCTAGCAAAGTAATCAGGAAAGTAAAGATTCAAAAATAGGAGGAAATAGCCAATGCAATAAAATAGGGGGATAAGACATTTTTCAGATATATGTTAGTGAGAAGAGGCAGGGCAAAAGTGGTATTGTCAGACTCAAGAGTGAAGGGGAGGAATATGTAGAAGCTGATGAGGATAAAGCGGAATTGCTTCAATATTTCTGTTCTGTGTTCACAGATGAAGAATCAGGAGCAGGACCTCAAAACACACCCACAAACAGGAACAGAAGCGAGGAACATCTTGAACAATTTTCAGAAGACTGTTTGTGAGAAAATAGCTAAACAAAGTAGACAAAGTGATGGGACCAGATGGGATACACCCGAGAATACTGAGGGAACTTGGGGACATTTTAGCAGCTCCACTGACTGACCTTTTCAATGCTTCACTGGAGTCTGGAGTGGTGCCAGAGGACTGGAGAGAGGCACATGTGGTCCCTTTACATAAAGTGGAAGTAAGGATGTGGTTCAAAACTACAGGCCAGTTAATTTAAATTCGGTGGTGAGTAAATTATTGGAAGCGCTGCTGAAAGAGAAAATAGTGAGATTTCTGGAGTCCAACGGATTACCGGATCAGAGGCAGCATGGATTCACCAGAGGCAGGTCCTGTCAGACAAATCTAATTGATTTCTTTGACTTGGTGAACAGGAAGTTGGACCGAGGGAGAGTCCTAGATGTGGTGTATTTAGATTTCAGTAAAACGTTTGACACCGTTCCACACAGGCGACTTAAATATATTGAGCACCCTAGGAATGGACCCTAAAGTTACTGTTTGGGTTAGAAACTGGTTGAGTGGGAGGTGACAAAGGGTTCTGGTAAAGCATAGTTACTCACCTGTAATAGGTGTTCTCCAGAACAGCAGAAATCAGTCCTCACATATAGGTGATGTCGGTGCCGACGGAGCCCGAGCAGAGCATTTCCCCAGCTTTCAAAGAAACTTTTTGGGAATTCCACCACGGATACATGGTCCCCTTACCACCCAAGGGTGCCATCTTGCTCAGTCAGATGACATAGCTATGATGGCAGTCAAACAAAAAACAGAAGGACGGCAAATCCAAGGGGGAGGAGGGAGGGTTGTGAGGACTGATTCCTGCTGTTCCGGAGAACACCTGTTACAGGTGAGTAACTACACTTTCTCAGGAACAAGCAGGAAGTCAGTCCTCACACATGGGACTCCCTAGCTCCAGCATGCTGAGGACCAAAACACGACAGTGCCGACGGTGACCGATTGGGTGGCCATGAGTTGCAGAAGGTGAGTTCCCGCTGAGAGACTCTTCAAGACCCTAGCATCCAGCAACACTATCACTCCGATAGCCTGAACACAGAGGGTCGGAGGGCAGGAGTTGGCTACACTCCAAGAAAGAGTAGTTACTCACCTGTAACAGGTGCTCTCCAGGAGCAGCAGGAATCAGTCCTCACTTATGGGTGACGTTGGCGCCGACGGAGCCCTCGCGGAGCAATTTTCCCCAGCTTTCGCAGAAAGCCTTTGGGAATTGCAGCGCGCATGCGCGGTCCCCTTCCTGCCCAGGGATGCCATCTAACTCAGTCTGATGACATAGCGGAAAGACAGCAAAAAGTTTGCAAGATATGCAATAAGAATGACTGCAACTCCAAGGGGAGGAGGGAGGGTAGTGAGGACTGATTCCTGCTGCTCCTGGAGAACACCTGTTACAGGTGAGTAACTACTCTTTCTCCAGGACCAAGCAGGAAGTCAGTCCTCACTTATGGGACTCCCAAGCTTAAGGCTACCGGAGACCTCAAGCCGAAAGAGCTTCCTGAAGCTCCACAGTACAGAAGGAAGGAATCTTCTCTGAATACGCATCCGGCCGGTAGCCAAACACCGGGGCCGGAGGGTAGGAGTTGCCTAAACCTCAAAGAGATTGTGGAGGACTGCCTGACCGAAAGCACTGTCCCTGCGGGACTCCCTTTCCAGGCAGTAATGAGCCGCAAAGGTCTGACCTGAAGACCAAGTAGCGGCCCGGCAGATGTCCGCCAACTGAACAGAGCGGAGGTGAGCCACGGACACGGCCTTCCCCCTGACCCGATGAGCCGTGACGCGACTTTCCAAGGAGAGGCCGGCAGCCTCGTAAGTCCAGGCGATACAGTCGGCCACCCAGGTTGTCCAGAGTGTGCTTGGAGACAGGCGCTCCCAACCGATTGGGATCAAAAGATACGAAAAGCTGAACCGCTTTCCTATGCTCCCGTGTACGGTCAAGGTAGGAGGACAAGGCTCTTCTACAATCCAGGGTGTGCAGGACAGTCTCAGCTCGGCCGACATGCGGCCTGGGAAAGAAGGTCGGAAGAACCACCTCTTGATTGATGTGAAAATGGGAGACCACCTTTGGGAGGAACTTAGGGTGGGTCCGCAGGACCACCCTATTCCTGTAGAACCTAGTGTACGGAGGCTCCGACACTAGGGCCTGTAGTTCACTTACGCGCCTCGCGGATGTGAGGGCTACCAAGAAGAGAGTTTTCCAGGAAAGGAAACGGAGAGGGCAGGTAGCCATGGGTTCAAAAGGCGGGCAGGTAAGCCTTTGTAGAACCACGTTGAGGTCCCAGTCAGGGGCTGGAGGGCGCAACGGAGGTTTAAGCAGAAGGAGGCCTCTGAGGAAACGCGCCACCAAGGGGTGCGAAGAGAGAGGCTGACCCTCAACCGGTGAATGATGAGCAGAGAGAGCACTGAGGTGGACTCTGACAGAATTGGATTTAAGACCCAGATCGGAGAGGTGAAGCAAATATTGCAGTACCACCGATACTAGACAGGCAAAGGGGTCCTCAGATTGCTGAGAACACCAGACTGAGAAGCGACGCCATTTGAGGGCGTAAGATTTCCGGGTGGAAGGTCGCCGAGATGCTAGGACGACGGCTTCCACATCCGGGGGCAGCAGCAGCGGGGCTAGGACTACCCTTTCAGCAGCCAAGCCATCAGGTGCAGGGCCCTGAGGTTGGGGTGCAGAAGAGTGCCCTGATCCTGGGTCAGGAGATCCGGCTGAAACCCCAGGGGAAGAGTGTCCACCGCTAGCTGTAGAAGCAGAGGGAACCACGGTTGCCTCGGCCACCGGGGCGCTACCAGAATCATGGAAGCCCTGTCCTGGACAACTTTGAACAAGGTCCGGGACACCAGTGGTGGCGGGGGGGAAGGCATACAGCAGACCCGTGGACCACGGGATGAGGAAAGCATCCGGCGCCACTCGAAGAGGGTGAGGGTGCCAAGAGCAGAATCTGGGGAGCTGCCTGTTTAGGGGACTGGCAAAGAGGTCCACAATGGGAGAGCCCCACCGGTGGAAGATCTGCTGGACCACCACGGGGTTCAACTTCCATTCGTGCGGCAGCAGAATCTGGCTCAGTTTGTCTGCCAGGCAATTGTCCTGCCCCGGCAGGTAAACCGCTTTGAGGAGGATGTCGTGATCGACAGCCCAAGAGCACAGCCTCCGGGCTTCCTGACATAGAAGGAGGGAGCCCGTGCCCCCTTGTTTGTTCACATAGAACATGGCAACCTGATTGTCCATCTGCACCAGAACGGACTGACCGAATGTCAGGTGAGAGAAGGCCCGCAGAGCTAGGCGGACCGCCCGTAGCTCTAGAAAGTTTATCTGCTGGGCGGCCTCCCAGGGTGTCCAAAGGCCTTGAGTGCATGTCCCCCGACAATGCGCCCCCCAGCCCAGGAGGGAGGCATCTGTCGTGAGCACCAGGGACGGGGGGGGGGCAACTGAAAGGACATGCCACGCACTAGGTTGGGTAGGTGAAGCCACCACTGCAGGGAGGAGACCAGACGGTCGGAAATCTGTATCAGGTCCGACAGTCTCCCCATGGCCTGGTGCCACTGAGTGCGGAGGCTCCACTGAGCAGGTCTCATATGTAGACGGGCATTCGGAGTGACATGGACCGTGGAGGCCATGTGTCCGAGTAGTTGCAGGAACTGTCTGGCAGGGGTCGGCGACTCGCTGTTGAACCTGCTGGCTAGAGCCACAAGCCTGTTGGCCCGTTCTAGAGGCAAGAAGGCACGAGCCTGCCGAGTGTCCAGCCGTGCCCCTATGAACTCGAGGTCCTGAGAGGGAAGCAAAGCGGACTTTTCGAAGTTTATGACGAAGCCCAAGTGCTGAAGCAGAGCCACCGTACGCTGGGTGGCCCGGGCGACCTCTGGAGCAGACGCTGCTCGGATGAGCCAGTCGTCCAGGTATGGGAAGACGAAGAGGCCTTGAAGCCTGAGGAAGGCTGCCACCACTGCCAGGCACTTCGTGAACACCCTGGGAGCGGAGGACAGGCCAAAGGGCAGTACTCGGTACTGATAATGGTTCCCCGCCACCACAAACCTTAGGTATCGTCGGTGGTCCGGGTGAATAAGGATGTGGGTATAAGCATCCTTTAGATCCAAGGAGCATAGCCAATCTCCCTGCTGGAGGTAGGGCAGTAGGGTTCCAAGGGAAAGCATCTTAAACTTTTCCCGCTGCAGGAACTTGTTGAGGTTGCGTAAATCCAGAATGGGTTGGAGGCCTCCTGTTCTCTTTGGCACCAGGAAGTACCTCGAGTAGAAACCGTGACCGCACAGATGCAGGGGCACTGGTTCCACCGCCCGTTCCTGAAGCAGACCTTGCAGCTCCTGAAGAAGCACGTCCTCGTGCAGGTGGGGTCTGGGAGGCTCCCCCGGGAAGTGGGGGGGGGGGCACCTGGTGAAAATGTAGGAGGTAGCCGTTTTGAACCACCCGCAACACCCAAGCATCGGATGTTACGGCTGACCACCTGTGAGCAAAGTGGGTCAGCCGGCCCCCCGTGCTGAGCGAGGGCTCCTGGGGGGGAGAGGCTATGCTGGCATAGTCAAAAACCCCCACCCTGCTGGGCCAGGGCCTGCGTGGGGGCTTGGGAGCTTTCTGCCTCCGGGATCCGTTACCCTGCCCCTTAGGCTGCTGCCCCTGATGAGGGGTTGTCGGGGCCTGATAGTGTGGGTGGTGCTGCTTATAAGCGAACACCTTCCTCGGGTAAAAGGGCTTTTTCCCCGAGCCCTTCTTCTTCTGAGAAGGAGCAGAGGTTTTTCTGGAAAGGCGAGTCCTGGTGAGTCTCTCTGACTCGAGCTCCGCCGCCTTATCGGCCATGGGCTTGCCGAAGAGGTTTTCCCCTCTGCAGGGGACATCGACCAACTTGTCCTGCACCCACAGCTCGAGGTCGGATGACTGAAGCCAAGCTTGGCGGCGAGCCCCGATGCCGGCTCCGGCTACTCGAGCCGATGATTCGAAGCCATCATAGGCCGCTCGAGAAATGAACTTCGAACACTCTCGAATCCCTGTGGACAGGGCTTGGAACCGCTGCAAGGGCTCCTCGGAGAGACGGGCGGAAAAACCCGCCATTTCTTTCGCCAGGTCACGGAGATACATACCCATATACAACTGATATGTCTGGACCCGACAAGCAAGCATGGAGCCCTGGAAGCACTTCCTACCAAGGGCATCCAGAGTCCGGGCCTCCTTACCCGGAGGCACCGAGGAGTGCATCTTTTGACTCTTGAGTCGATGCATGGCCGATTCCACCACCATGGAGTGGTGCGGTAGTTGCGCCCTCTGGAACCCGGGGCTCTTGCGGACCAGATACATGGAATCGACCCGCTTGCTCAGTACCGGCGTCGAGGCCGGGCTTTCCCACATGCGGAAGAGAAGCCGCTCCAGCATCGGGGGAACCGGTACAGTAAAGGCCTCCCTAGGGGGGGGAGTCATATTGAAGGGCCTCGAGCTCTTCGGCCCGGGGTTCCTCCTCCGGATCCGCGGGAAAAGCCAAGGCCTTGGCCATATCCCTCACGAAATCGGAGAACCGAGTATCCTCCGGGGGAGAGCGCCTCCGGGGCCCCGACTCGGGCGAGTCGGAGGGGATGCACCGGGTCTGAAAGGAGCCGGGTGACTCGTCCTCCTCCGTGTCCCAGCCCGACTCCTCCGAGGAGTAGTCTAGCGGCTCCGTGCGCGCAGGGCCCGGGGACCTGCTCCCCGACGCCGAGGCCGTCGTCGAGGACCTCGGTCCCGAACGGGAAGCCGAGGGAGACCTAGGCCGAGGATCGACTCGGGTTCGCATGGACTCGAGGATCGACTCGGCCTCCGGGGTCGACTTGGGTGTCGACGTCCCGGTGGTCGGGGCAGATGCACTGGCGAGGCCGGTGATCAATGCCCGCTGCTGGTCCATGAAGGCAGAGATACTGCGCTCCAAGGTCGTCAGTCTAAGACCAAGCTCAGAAGACCCAGCATCCACCGACTCGGGCCCCGACGGCGCCAGGCCCGACGTCGGTTCATCCGTGGGGGAGTCCAGGAGGACTATATCACTCACGTGTCCAGGCGCCTCCACTTCGAGACGAGGAAGCTTTGAAGGCCTCTCCCCCTCCGAGGGCCCGGGGAGTCGGACCGGGCTGAGCGACCTGGCCCTCGAGGAACCAGGGTTGCCGTCCGGCTCCAACCTCGCGGGCCTCTTTTCCCGCCGGTGTTCCCGGCCGGGGGAGCCCCGTTCAGAAGAACTCCGACGATGGTCTGAGCTGGAGCCACAAGACGTCGAAGCCTCTGACGAGGACCGCGCGGAGTCAGAGAAGATACGATCCCTTTGGGACTGTCGACTCCTCAGGGCTTTCGAGGACATCCTGCTGCACGGGCCGCAACTCATAGGGTCGTGCTCGGGCCCCAGGCAGCGGAGGCAGCAGTCATGCGTGTCAGTAAGAGACATGAGTCTGACACAACGATCACATTTTTTAAAACCGCTGGCAGCCATCGGGGGAAAAAGAACCCCTGCAAGGTCGAAAGACCGCGCTGCCAGGGATGAAGGAAAAAAGTGGCGAAAAAGTCAGTTGGAATAAAAAATAAATAAGTGAACGGGCTCAAAAGCCAAGCAGGAAGAGGACACACGAACCGAGAAAAAAATAAACGAGAAATCAAACTAAGAAATCAACTTTTTCAACAGTGGTAACAAACTACGTCTGTAGGGCTCCGCGGAAAAAAGAAGACTGAGTTAGATGGCATCCCTGGGCGGGAAGGGGACCGCGCATGCGCGCTGCAATTCCCAAAGGCTTTCTGCGAAAGCTGGGGAAAATTGCTCCGCGAGGGCTCCGTCGGCGCCGACGTCACCCATAAGTGAGGACTGACTTCCTGCTTGGTCCTGGAGAATATTATGCAGCAAAGCCTGACCAAAAGCACTGTCCCTGTGGGACTCGCTTTCCAGGTAGTAGTGTGCTGCGAATGTTTGAATGGATGACCAAGTGGCAGCTCTGCAAATTTCTGTCACTGACAAAGAACAGAGGTAGGCCATCGAAGTGGCTATCGCCCTCACGCAATGCGCTGTGATCTGGTGTTCCAGGGAGAGGCCCACCAGCTTATAGTCGAGGGCAATGCAGTCCACCACCCAAGAGGATAGGGTACACTTGGTTAAAGGGAGCCCCAGTCTGCTGGGGTCATAGGACACAAAAAGCTGGAGGTACTTTGTGGTGGCCCTGGGACCACTGCAGATAGGACAGGGCCCTTTTGCAGTCCAGCGTGGGGAGTATGAGCTACTCCCTACCAGCATGAGGCCGCACGAAGAAGGTGGGAGCACCACCTCCTGGTTGAGGTGAAAAGGGGATACCACTTTCGGGAGGAACTTAAGGCGAGTGCAGAGCACCACCCTGTTCTTGAAGAGCCCCTGTGTCAGGAGGTACGGGGCTCGGCCCAGGGGTACTGGGAGCATCACCACCAGCGAGAGCAGTAGTGGGAACCAGGGTTGCCTGAGCCACCTGAGGGTGATCAGTATCACATATGCCCTCTTGTTCTGAATTTTGAACAGAGTCTTGGTGACTAGGGGAGTTGGTGAGAATGAATACAGCAGTCCCTCGGACCATGAGATCAGGAACACGTCTGCTGCTACCCTCTATGGGTGTAGCTGCCTGGAGCAGAGCGAGCAAGCTGCGCATTGTCAGGAGAAGCGAAGAGATCCATCTCAGGCTAGCCCCAAAGGCGGAAGAGCTTCTTTGCCACTGCAGGGTCGAGACGCCACTCGTGAGGGCAGAGGACTCTGCTGAGTGTGTCTGCCAGGTAGTTGTCCAGGTCCAGGAGTTAGATCGCTTGCAGGAGCTTGCCGTTACGCACTGCAAAGCTGAGGAGGGCTACAGCATCCTGGCAGAAGGAGTACAAACCCGTGCCCCCCTGCTTGTTTATATAGAACATTGCAACCTGGCTGTCCATCTGGACCAGCACAGGTCTGTTCTGCAAGAGGGAGTGGAATGCACATAGGGGCGAGGGCTACCACCCGGAGTTCCAGGAAGTTGATCTGTAGTAGAGACTCCTCCCTGGACCAGCAACCCCGAGTGCAGTGAACTCCACAATGAGCTCCCCAGCCCTGGAGAGAGGCATCTGTGGTCAGGATACACTGCGGTGGATGCACCTGGAAGGGTATTCCCGCCCGAAAGAGGCCCTGGTTCTGCCACCAATCGAGGTATCTCGCCAGCTGGTGGAAGACTCTGACCCTGTCTCGGAGTCAGCCCGTAGCCTGGGTCCACTGAGAACGCAGGCACCACTGGGCTGTCCGCATGTGCAGGCGGGCTAGGGGTGTTGGTGGGAATGCATATAGCATGGAGGCCATGTGTCCCAGCAGGCAGAGGAGAAGGCAAGCAGACACCGTTGTGCAATGCTGGACCTCGCCTGCCAGCCATTTGAGGTGTTCTGCCCTGTCCTGAGGAAGGAGTGTTCTGGCCTGCACCGTGTCCAGCTGAGCAACAATGGCCTTGCATCGGAGAGAGATGTGATTTGGAGTAGTTGATGACGAACCCCAAATGCGCAGGAGGAGGATGGTACGTTCTGTGCCCTGAGTGGCCTCTGTGGCTCTGCCGCCTTTGATAAGCCAGTCATCCAATTACGGGAAGACTAACACCCCTTGTAGGCGCAGATGGGAAGCTACCACTGCTGGACACTTTGTGAACACTCTTGGTGAGGAAGCCAGACTGAAGGGAAGCAACCTGTATTGGTAATGGCCTCCCCCTATCATGAATCTCAGGTATTGCTGGTGAAATGTGTGTGTAGGCATCCTTTAGATCCAAGGAGCAAAGCCATAGGCAGGGCAGCAGTGTCCCAAGAAAGAGCATTTTGAACGTCTCCCTCACCAGGAACTTGTTCAGATCTCAGAGGTCCAGGATGGGTCTGAGACCCACGGTTCGGTCTCCGGGGTTGACTTCGAAGTCGACGTCACAGTGGTCGGGGCAGATGCACCAGACAGGCTGGCCATCAGTGCCCGCTGCTGCTCCATGAAGGCAGACATTCTGCACTCCAAGGCTGTCATCCTGAGACTCAGCTCGGGAGACACAGCAGCCACCGACTCGGGCCCCGGCAGCGCCGGGCCCGATGTCGGCTCTCTGGGAGGAGAGTCCACGAGGACTACGGGGCTTACGTGTCCAGCAGACTCCGGCTCCACACGAGGAACTTTGGCAGGCTTCTCTTGGTCCACGGGCCCGGGACGGCGGTGAGGGGTCTTAGACCTGGCCCTCGAGGGACCAGGGACCTCCTCCGACGCCACCCTCGCGATCCGCTTCTTCCGGTCGGGGGACCCCCTATCCGAGGAGCTTTGACGGCGCTCGGGATCGGAATCCCAAGATGTCGAGGCCTCAGACGAGGTCCGGGCCCGGCCAGAGGCAGATTCCGAGAAAAACCTTTCCTTCTGATGCTGTCGACTCTTGGGTGCCTTGGAAGAGATCTTCCCACATGGCACACACGACTTGGGGTCGTGGTCAGGGCCGAGGCACCGAAGGCAGCAGTCATGTGTGTCGGTGAGAGACATAAGTTTCTTACACCGATCACACTTTTTGAAACCACTGGAAGCCATCGGGGAAAAAAGAGCCCCTGCGAGGTCAAAAGACCGGCCTTCCAGGGAAAAAATGAAAAGAGGGCGCGAACGCCAGCCACGAAGGGCAAAAACAGAAAAAGAAATAAGTGGGCTCGATACCGGTGTACTGAACCCGGCGGGAGGGGAACCGGCGTCGAACCGGAGAAAAATAGCGAAAAATCGCCGAAGAAAAAATCACTTTTATCCGGGAGAACAGAACACACGTCCGATGGGCTTCTCGGGAAAAAAGAGACTGAGGTAAGATGGCACCTTTAGGTGGGAAGGGAACCGCGCATGCGTGCCAGCATTCCCAAAGGCTTTCATGGAAAGCTGGGGAAATGCTCCGCTGGGGCTTCATCGGCACCGATGACACCCATATGTGAGGACTGATTCCTGCTGCTCCTGGAGAACACCTGTTACAGGTGAGTAACTACTCTTATAGCACAAAGGATGGCTAAATATCTAGCCACTCTAGATGTTCCATATATAACTTTCCTTCCTCCATCTACAAGGTTGCCTTATAATGGATTGATTCAGGAGCAACTAGATCCAGGACATGTCTGTCAGGTGGGGAAAGATAGGGCATATGTGCAGGATACACCCATTGAAGGAGGAAGGCAGATATATGTAGATGCCTCAGTGCATGGCCCCCAAGATAACCCCATAGGAATAGGGGTAGCTGTAATGGAAAAAGGGATTCCTATTCGTCTCTCCGGGCCAGTCCAGGAAAGTAGGGTAGTCAACCTCCTCCAGCAGCTGAGGACTGAAAATCTTTGCTGACAGGCGCAGTAGCTCCCCCTGGTGTCAGAGTCAGCCAGTCTTTCATTCCTCAGCAGCTGAGCAAGTTGTGTAGCTGACAGGCTCCGGAGGGACTAATAGGAACCGGATTGTACTTTAACAAAAAAGGCTATATTTATATACATTTCACATCTCATCGGAGGATTCGGAGTTCTGTGCGCTGACTGATGGGCTCTAGCAGGGCTCATCAGCGGAGCAGCCTTCCATTTGTTTTTTGTCTTTCTTAAAAAAAAATAAAAAAATAAAAAGATAAGGACTCCTCTGTTTCTCCTACACCACCAAGTCGGTGCAATTTGAGAAGCAGAGGTGCTGGGGAACAGGCTATCACCCTGTCCCTTAGTAGACCTGCTAGTTCTGAGAGCAAGAGGGCTTGGTGAAGGAGAGGTCACACTGGTTCTCCTGGAAAATGCCCCGGAGGTGGTAGTTGGAAACAGAGGTGGTAACCCTCCTGCACCACCCAGAGCACCCACTGGTCCGAGGTGACCTCGGGCCACCTGTGGGCAAAGAGTGCCAAGCAGACCCCTGTGGGATACGCGAACAAATAAATTGCCAATGCATCTAGCACAGTCATGAAGTTATTGTAAAAAAAGGAAAATATACTGAAAGCAAATAGGAGTGAGTCAATGGAGACAATAAAAACATGAACATGGTAAGCAAATCGCTCAGTGGGTTATGCAGTTGTAACTAGTCATAGCATATGAAGGGAGCGGCAAGCACATTCTAAAATGATTTTTTAAAAAAAAGGTTTTTGCCAACGCGTTTCAAAGGAACAATGGTTGTACTGAGACTGAGTGTGACCACATATTAAAACCAATTATAGAAACTGATATGGCTATGTATGCATAATAATACACCTGCTTAGAACCCCAAAAGGGGGAGCATCTAATACACATGTCTTTCTGTGGATGCAAGGACTTATATATATGCGAAAAATCACCACAAAGCAGAAATAGGGGCACGTGTGTGAAGAGGGGAAACACGGTGAAGTATTATACAAACAAAAAGTTAAAATGAGGAAAACTTTGAACCGAAATTTATATAGCTTTTTAAATAGAACAGGGCATACAGATATAAAACTTTTAACTAAGGGAAGACGCATGCTCGCCAAAATCGTTGAAAAAATAGTCTACAGGCAACTACAAGATCATGTGGACACTAACGCACCTCTAGATCCATCACAACACGGGTTCAGAGAGTCACACGGAGTGGAAACACTACTCACTACTCTTTTCAACACCATAATCTCAGGCATCGACAACTCACGTACAGGTTTCGCACTTATCTTTCTAGATATTGCGGCAGCCTTTGACTCAGTCCGCCACGAGATTCTCCTGATTCGACTAAGAGAGAAAGGCATTACCGAAACAGCGCTTGAGTGGTGTAGGTCTTACCTATCTGGAAGGTGGCAACATGTACGATCAAACGGGACCACATCCGAGCCATTCCTACAAAGTCAAGGAGTCCCTCAAGGATCCTCCCTATCGTCACTTATGTTTAACATTTATATCCAACCCATCTGTAATATCATTAGGTCCTTCAATGTGAGTTGCATGATTTACGCAGACGATGTCCTACTGTACCTGCCAATATCACTGGACTGCCCGGACCTCACCCCACTAACCAACTGCTTCAATGCAATATCAGAATGGCTCCTCTCCCAAAAATCTGCGTATCCAACATAAGAAAACTGAGGTCCTGTTCATCTCTAGAAATCCAGAATTCACTCCACCTAACCAACTGGAAGTAGACAACGCCAAACTACAAGTAAAATCAGCCATACGGTATCTCGGAGTCACATTGGATCAGAACCTCAACATGAAGCAGCACATAGCAAAAATAGTAAGAGCAATCTACTTCAAAATCAGATCCCTCAGACACATACGCCCTCTACTCGAGATGAACGACTTCCGTACCATCTACCAAGCCCTCATCATCCCCCATTTTGACTATGCAAATGCCATCCTACAAGGACTCCCCCAGACAACCTTACATCCCTTACAACTTGCCATGAACTGCGCTGCGCGAATCCTCTTTGGAGCACCAAGGAGAGAGCACATCACACCCCTCCTGATGCAGCTTCACTGGCTCCCCATCCAAGCCAGGATTAGCTTCAAGACCTTAGTGATGACATTCAAAGCTATCAACGGGTTATCCGCCTCTTCAATATGTGACCTCATACAACCACCCACACCCAACAGGATAAGAAGAACCTCTACAGCCAACATGCTAGCAATACCAAAAGTGATGACAAGATGCGCCATATCAACTTCAAACAGAGCCTTCAGTCTGAGTGCCCCAAGCCTCTGGAACTCCTTACCACCACACATCAGAGCTATCCCCAACTTGAGCCAGTTTAGGAAGGTCTTAAAACACTTCCTCTTCATTAAATACCTCACAGCCTCCCCCGAACCCCAGCCACCATGTATGAGCAACACACAATAACTCCATCTCTCATATATACAGTTACCTTGTTCAATGTTCCACATATGTAGATAGTTTCCCCTGTTATCCAAGTTACTGCTCCTGTTCATTGTAATGACCTGACTCTTGTTTATTGTCGGATATTGTTTGTTCTATGTAAACCGCGCTGATCGCAAATAGTGCGGTATATAAGAGATGTAAATAAATAAATAAATAAATAAATAAATCATACCTCAGGAGAACTGCCGTCAATGCTCAGTTGACGTGCAGAGGAAATGAAGACGCCAACACATGCGCAGTCTCTGGCACTGAATATCCAAGATGCCCGGATTGCCGCAAAGGTAACCGCACAGCAGCAATATTCAGCCACTGCCCAGTGAGCTTCTGCAGGGAAAGTTATGCTAGAGTTGCCTGCCGCTCAATATCACCACTGCCCAGTTAGCGATGGGTGCCACCCCTGAATGCCCTGATGCTAACCAGTTAGCATCTGGGCGTGTAACAGTAGCATCTGTAGTTATTCAGCACTTTTGAATATCCCTACCCACACCTTCAAAAGGATATAAACAGGATGGAGTCCATGCAGGGGGTGGCTACCAAAAGGGTCAGTGGCCTTTGCCATAAGACATATGGGGACAGATTTAAACATCTCCATATGTATACTTTGGAGAAAAGGCGGGAGAGGGGAGATATGATAAACATGTTTAACCCTGGAATTACCGAGATTTTTTGCACACACTGAATACCGTTGGGGTCATAAATGACCCCATGACGAATTTTAATTGTTAACCATGAAAAATTTAAACTAAACAGACAAAATATTATTCCGAATTAATTTATTTATTATATGAAGGTTAAATGTTTTGAAATTTAATGCTTTATCATAAATTTACATGACGAAGAGTTGCCATGAAAGCAGTTTTTGCATGCACTTGATGAACACAGCAAAGTACTACAGTCATTTGCATGAGACACAGACAATTTCGGAATGTTCTTTGCAAACACTGTGCTTGCAGGAGGTGCAAACTATGTTGCTTTTCTTGTCTTTTTCTCTGGAACAGCAGTGACACCTTGCCCTTTTCTTTGGGATCCCGACATTGCAAACAGCATCAGTGGCTTCTTCAATGCTGGAAGAAGTCTCGCTGCAATTACTCTGAAGCAGCTGCTTTCCTAATTCCAAGAGGAATAAACGACGTCTGTGCTTTGACTTGGACTGCCATTCTGGATTTAGTGACATCCAAACAATGAAGGCGTTCAAAGCACTGATGTCCAACATGTTGTAGAAGATTGTCCCTGGCCAGCGTCTTGTCATTTGTTTTGTGGTATACGTGCGCAACATTTGATCTGCCGTATCTACTCCACCTTTACTAGAATTATAGTCCAAGATCATGCGTGGTTTTTTTTGTCTGGACGTGTGCTATCTACTTCTTCTTGATCATGCAAACTGCTCAGAAGAACCACCACTTTTCCTTTCTTCAGGCAATAGGAAACCAGAGTGGCGTCATCGCGAAAGGCAAACAGTGAAGTGAATACCTCTCGGCCCTTTGCTGTTACAAATTCTGGAGATAATTCTTTTCTGTTCTTTCGAATTGTCCCCAAAAGTGTCATTTGTTTTTCTAGCAATTTCCTTGATAGGGATAAACTGCAGAAGAAATTGTCAACAGTAACATTTTTGCCAGATCGCGTCAATCCTTCAGCGAGTTGCAACACAACCCTTTCACCCTGATTCTGTTCCCTGTTTTGTCCGAGTTCCCTTCCTGTATATACTTGAAGACACAGAACATATGACGTTGCACTGTCACACAACATCCATAGCTTTATGCCATATTTCCCAGGTTTGCTGGGAATATACTGTCTGAACGGAACACGGCCACGAAATGTAAGCAGTTGCTCATCCACGGTAACATTTTCACCAGGAACAAAGGCGTCACTTAGAGTTGCTTCCCAGGTATCAAAAACGTGTCTGATTGGAGCAAGCTTATCCACGCCTCGTTGTTCACGTCTGTTGGTTGCATCATCAAATCTGAGAGCACAAGAAATTTGCTGAAAACAGTTACGGGCCATATTTTTTCCGAAAACAGAACGACCATCTTCAAGGTTCCACAACTGAACTTTGGATTCATTTCGTGACTTGTACACACATGAGAGGATCAAAAGTCCAAGAAAACGTTGAAATTCTCCGTCTGTCAAATCTTTCCAGGTGTCGTCATAAATGTGTCTTCCTTGTTTGCTCGTCCACATCATGATTTCATTCAATAAGTTCTTCCTCATGAACAAGTGGAATGCTGCGAGAGGGCCATCAACATTTCGTACAGCATACCTTGTAGGATCTTGTTGTACGGGCATGACATTAGCTCTGGCGTATC
This sequence comes from Ichthyophis bannanicus, assembly GCA_033557465.1. NCBI lineage: Eukaryota > Metazoa > Chordata > Amphibia > Gymnophiona > Ichthyophiidae > Ichthyophis > Ichthyophis bannanicus. The sequence continues at coordinate 1,532,493,714 of CM066032.1, forward strand.
TTCCAGCAGCTTGCTTTATAGGTTTCCTGTTCCATGATGTGGCATCCTTAGATACATAGGCTTCAATGGCAACATTTGTGCTTATAGTTGATGACCTCTTAGCTCCTCTACGACCACAACTAAGATTCCTCACAGATGATACTGACACTGAGGACTCCTGCCTTCTTCCCCGTCCAGCACAGCCTCAATCTTTGCCTCGACCTGTAACTTGACTCTTTGCTGCAGGCGATGTTACCGGCTCAACATCAGTCTCACATTCACTTGGTGACCAACTGCTGTCGCCATCTGAATCATGACTGTCATCATCAGATTTATCACCCGAACTTGGCTGATATGCTTCTTCGCTTGCTGAATATGCTGCATCATCAGACGACTCGGAGCCGTCACTGTCAGCATCTCATTGCAATATTTCTCTTACTTGGGCAGCTGAATACTTTCGTTTTGACATCATAAACAATAACCTAAAATAAATAAACAAAGATAAAGTTGAATAAAACGCAAAGCAGTTTTACTATAGGTGTACAATAATCGTGATGAATGAGCTGAAAGCCTTTAGATTTCATTGGAAATAATGAGAGAACGTATGATATCAATTACAGAAAATGTGTAATTTTCATAAAATAAGAGTACAAAAAATAAAATGATACATAATTAATGATAAATACCTTTGTCAGATCAAAAAATTCACAAAACTGCAAATTGTATCACGATCCAAACCAGATGTAAGCAACTGGGGTCAAAAATGACCCCACTGGTACTCTGTGCTGCAATTCATCACTAGCGTCACCTAGCGGATGAAAATTATTCCTCTCATGGCGCAATATAACAAGAATATTGACATGTGAAAAGTCATAAAAAGATTGCATTCTTGAACAACTAGTTTCCGAGACACGCGTTGTGAAACTTGCAATGGGGTCACTTTTGACCCCATCGGTACTCCCAGGGTTAAATACCTCCGTGACATAAATGCACAGGAGAAGAGTCTTTTTCAACTGAAAAAAAAAAAGAGAGCAAATGATGAAGGTGAAAGGAGACGTGATAGATGCCTGGAATAGTCTCCAGTGGAGGTAGTAGAGACAAGGATTGTATCTGAATTCAAGAAAGCATGGCACAAACACAGAAGATCTCTAAAGGAAAAAGAGGGACTGTAAAACTAGTTAGTATGGAAGAGCAGATGGATAGGTTGTATGGTCTTTATCTGCCATCATGTTTGTACGTTTAAAAACATATCACCCCCTATCTGATGCAACTTTACTGGCTTCCAGTTGAGCAACTGGTACAGTTTAAACAAGGCTGCTTACTCATGAGCCTTCTAATGGATAACAAGCCCGAGTACCTAAATAAGAGCTGAAATTAAATGTAATTTTCTTTCACATCCCTTCTCTGGAACCAGGATACTAATCATGCCGCCAGTAAGGGAGGCGAGATTTAGCAAAGTACATGCCAAGTTTAGTATCACATGCCCTTTATTGGGGACCATTTGGCAAACTAGGTGGTTACCTAGGGCAGCAGCTTTGGGAGGGGGGGGCAAAGGGAGAACTACCGGTCATGAAATATTCAGTTCTTTCCATTCTTTTGTGACAAAGTGTAATCTTCCATTGCATAGACTTGTTTCCATCACTACTGATGGAGCAAGAGCAATGACAGGTGAGGTTAACGGTTTCATAGCCCTCTGTAGACAGCATGACTTCCTCCTAGATTTCCTCTCTTACCACTGCATCATTCACCAGCAAATTTTGGCAAGAGACTCAATACAAAGACTGTCATGGACATCACTTTCAAAATTGTAAATTCAGTTTGTGGAAGATCACTTCAAAGACGGCTTTTCAATCTTACTCTTGATGAAGGGGCAGTGGAAATCATTTTGTACACAGATGTAATGTGGCTAAGTAGGCACAAATTTCTGCAAAGGTTTCGTGATTTGCTGAATGAAATAAGAAGTTTTTTGAAGGAGAGGGGAGATAACCAAGCAGAGTTGGAAGATGAGGTGTGGTTATGTGATCTGGCATTTCTCGCTGACTTTACAGGCAAACTAAGTGATATGAACCTTGAACTACAAGGTAAAAACAAATGCATTGGCAAGATGAGTACAGTTTTATCCTACAAGAGCAAATTTGAGCTAATGATGACTGACCTTGCAAACAACACTTTTGATCATTTTCCTAATACGCAGGACCATCTGGGACAATATCCAAATTTTGTTTTTCAAATTGTAAACCACTCAGATATCTATTTGGTGTGGGTGGTATATCACATTTTAATTAAACATAAACATTAAACAAACAAGAAGTATGTGACAGAAATCAGTTCTGTTATCTTGGAATTCGAAAATAGATTCTGTGACTTCCAAAAAATTGGAACAGTTGTGGAGTACTTGTCATACCCATTCAAAGTAGATGTGTACATTAAAGAAACTGCAGCTGCTATCAGTAAAAATTACTCATTGAACAAGCCATCTCTTGAAAACGAAATATTAACCCTTAAAAACGACATTTTTCTCAAGACCCGTGCTGAGCAAGGATTGTTTTGGAAGCTAGTGCCTAGAGACAAATTTCCCAGCTTGAGAAGATGCAGTGAAGCTGTACACTCCTGTTTCGGTTCAACTTATTTGTATGAATCTGCGTTTTCCCATCTGAAAATGACAAAGAGTACACAACATTCCAACATGACAGATGAACATCTCCAGGATTCCCTGAGACTGGCCCTCACGCAATATTCACCCAACTTCAAAAAGTTGGTGGATGAAATGCAGGCTCAGACGTCTCACTAATGAGCAAGAGCAAAATATTAAAGATTGTGCAAGATCAGCCTGGATCAATACTCAACCTAAATTTAACACAAATTACTCAATAAAAGTTAAAGAAAGTTATTAAGACACTTAAAGAAAGTTATTACTCAATAAAACTTTAAGAAAAAATGTACTTTCCATTTCCCCTCGCAGTTCTTACTGGATCTTCGTCTGTTTTGTTTTTGCTCAATTTGCTTTACAGCTGATCACATCCAAGTAAATGACAGATGGTTCATTAAAAAAGGGGGGGGGGGAATCCTCCAACTTTATTTGGTGAAAATTTAATTTGAAACTTAATTTTCATGGTGGAAGATCACCGGCACTTTTGGCCATAAAAAGTGATCACGACCTGTTCGAAGTTGGACATGCCAGTGATAGGCTAATTGACAAAGACTTAAACCCATCCTTTGCACACAGTACAATGCTTAGACACATGGCAATTAGAACACAGGGATAAAAAGACTACATTCTTTTCTCAATTCATCTTCCTGACTATTTACTGATTGAGAAGACCTTAGTTCTTGAGATGGTAGAGTCTGGCAAAGGGGAAATTAATTGCACCTGCTTCTATGGAGGTTCATTTAAAAAAGGGGGGACCAAGGTGGCCAGAGGTTTTGGAGATTTAATGACAAGTCTTTTGAACAATAAGGAGTTAGTGGCTCAAGTGGCAGAAGCTATTCAGGATTATTTTTCTCTTAACCACGGAGGAGACTGAGGAGGGGATATCTCGAGTCATGATGTGGTATGGGTTTAAAGCAGTTGTAAAGGGAATACTTAATTTGGGTCTCTAGGAAGAAAAAGGAAAGAAATCACAAAACTGAGCAGCTTCTTAGAGAAATTCAAGAAACGGGAGATAAACAAAGCCTGAGTCAAGCTCTCAGAGTTGAATTACAAGGCATACAATATTCTGATTTTCATTTTATCCTGTATGTGGCAGAGATTAACTTTCAAAGATTAAGAACTAGGCAAACATTTTTGAGCATGGGAACAAAGTGGGTAGGCTACTAGTTTCAAGACTGAAGGAACAAAGGGGGGAGATATTCAGCAGCGGCGGCTAGCCATCGCTGCTGAAAACTAACCCCGTGTATTCAGTGCTGGGGCCATATCCAGCCACCAGCATTGACTATGCGGGTTGACGCAGACCCCGGAAGCTAACCGGGCAGCGGCGATATTGAGCTATTGTCCAGTTAGCTTCTGTGGATAACATTAGGCCAGTCTTTGCTGCACCTGACTTTACCCATGAGTCGCTAACTGGCCAGTGGCTCAATACTGCCACTGCCCAGTTTGCGATGGGTGCCACCTCCGCTACACCTTGGATGTCCTGATGCCAACTATGTGACATCGGGGCATATAGCAGCAGCAACTGCGGATATACAGTGGCACTAATGGTGTTAATGCCACTGAATATTCTGCTCACCAGCATTTACACGGGTCACAAGTCTACAAACTGTGTAAAGGCTTTTGAAAATTACCCCCAAAAAGCTTACTCAAGTATCTTCCCTGAAAGACAGGAATGGGGCAATAAAGATAGAGGGGGGGAGGGTGGAACTAAAGCACATTTAAGATTATGATGCAGATTTATATGCCACAAAACATGCTGGCTCCAAAGCAGTTATCTGGGGTCAGTTCAGAGCGGGAAATCAGTACTGAAGAAATCTGGAGGACTATTCAGTCTCTTAAAATGAGTGGAGGAGTAGCCTAGTGATTAGAGCACTGGCTTGGGAACCAAGAGACCAGGGTTCGATTCCCACTAGCACTCCTTGTGGCCTCGGGCAAGTCACTTAATCCTCCATTGCCTCAGAAAATTCCAAGTTATCAATGTCCCTGTTTAATGTACATTACCAAGTTGGACAGTGAAAAAGACAGGAAGAAAATTGATGCCTTTGAATTATGGTGCTGGCGACAAATACTGTGTATACTATGGACTGCCCGAAGAATAAACCAGTCAGTACTAGAGGAGATCAAACCTAAACTCTCTTTAGAAGCTCAGATAACAAGACTTCGACTTTCATACTTTGGACATATCATGCAAAGAGGGAGATCATTAGAGAAAGACATAATGCTTGGCAAGGTAGAAGGTCAACGCAAAAGAGGAAGGCCAGCAACAAGATGGATCAAAACAATAACAGCAGCTATGGGTGCCAGACTGTCAATAATGAGCCGCCTGACTGAAGACCGAACATAATTTAGGACAACTATCCAGAGGGTCACCATGAGTCGACATTGACTGGACAGCACTTAACAACATAAGGAAGGGAGGGATCCTAGTAGTTGTGAGTATTATCAGCCCCTTTCTTTGTTAAATTTTGATGTTAAAATTTTAGCTAAATTTTGGCAATCCATTTGCAAAAGGTAATATTGCAATTGGTGCATGACGATCAATCCGGTACTATACCTGGGCACCAAGCCAATGACAGAATCAGAAAAGGTGTTAAACCTGATGTGATTTGCAGGTGAAAAATAGCTTTCTTCCCTTCTATTAGCTGTAGATGCCGAAAAGGCGTTCAATCAGACTGAATGGCCTTTCTTGTTGAAAATGATGGAGAGGTTGGGATTTGGACCAATATTTATGGAGTGGATTAAGCCTAAAGCATGTGCAACAGTCAATGCTTTAGGCCTACTCTTGAATTTTTCCCGAATGACTTTCCTGCAGGCACTTCAGTCTTTGTGAGGGGAGAGGCATCTTACACAGAAGTAGCCTGTTAGGCAACCTTGAGGCTAGAGTTAGCGTGCTAAATGGAAGAAGGCATGTTTTGTTATTTTGAAATGCTTCAGGTGAGATACAGGATAAAACATCTGCTGAAGTCCAATCTTTTCCAAGAGCACCTGCAACTTGTCCTTACATCCTTTGAGGTTTTACTGAAAGGGGGGGGGGCAGGTCAGTCAATGTGGTTCTCTCTAGAGTTATATATAAGGCATTAGGGTTAATCAGCCAAGTTGGGCTCTAAGCATATTAAGGGATGGACAAAGGATTTAAATAAGGATATGGATGTTCAGGTTTGGCAAACTATTTTTGGAACACTCATCAAATATCATTTTCAGTGAATCTAGTGGAAAATGGGCTAGCAGGTCTTTTTAATGGTATATGACTAATGCATTTACAGATTCTTTCCTTTTTGACAGCACTTTTATGGAGAGGATATGATCAGCTAGTCACCTTGCTTCATCTTTGTTGGGAGTGAATGTGGGTGAGGTTCTTCTGGCAGAACTGCTATTTGTTGCTCGTGAAATTAACGGGAAAAGCTCCACCTTTGGCACCTAAAATGTTGTTACAGTCTTAGCCGAACAACCTGGAGTTTCATGCATGTTAATGTTTTATTATTGCATCTTTTTTTTGCAAGTTGGGCAAAGCACTGGAGATCACCCCAGGTTGCCGATGACTTTGTCTATTCATCAGACACTGGAGAGTCTCTTCTTAGTCTCAGTGGTCAGCTTCCATGACATACTTCATTCCTTAGAGAAGACATGTGTGCCCCTTCATGGCCTTGATCCAGAAGAGTGGTGGTGTTCTCAATGTACAGAACAGTGTATGGTGATTATTTGCATTGTCTAACATTAGGTCTAAGAACAACAAAAGAACAAACCTAACAGCAAATACAGAGTGATTAAAGTCAGAGTACAAGAATTATTGTGTTGCCTCAAATATAGCATCTACTTTTTTGGGAAATACTGGCTCTTAGGTGTGAGAGGCTCTGAAAGGGACTTTCAGCTAGATGTTTTGTACTTGCCGTTTGCCCATCGGCTGTGTAAGCTTCAGGACTTGTTTAATGTTTTGTAAAATATTTATAAAAAAATAAAACAAAAACTCCTCTTGGAAACGCTTCAAGCAAAGTTTACACCAGGGCTTGACAAACCCCAGGCACCAGGTCACCATGGCCAAAAAAAAAAATCTGACCAGACGACCAGGATTCAGAGCATATAAACAGCCGGTGTCCACCTGTGAGGATCCGAACCCCCGTGGGCAGAAGTGTTGAAGAAAGATAGATGTCCATCTGCAGGGGTTGGGATCTTCAGACAGAACTGTTGAAGGGGGCAGTGATCATGATGTCTGCATAGACTTTAAAAAAAAAAAATAGTTTGCGGCACAGATGGCTGAACAAATTAAAGAGGAAGTGGGTTTTAGTAACTAAAGGTACTGCCCCTTTAATTTATTCAGCCATCTGTGTGAATGTTGGGGAGGGGAATGAAGCACAGGGGGAGAGTTCAAAGTGGGGAGAGGTTGAAGGGCAAGTCTAAGGATGGGAGAGGGACATGATGAATGAATGCAAAGTAAAGGGCACAATGTGTATGTAAAAAAGGTGCACCCCTCTCCTGCCACGCATATGGCAGGCATCCTAGCTGCACACCACACACACACACACACACACACACACACGTGTGGCTTAGGCTTAATGGGTCAGTGGGGGTGTAGGAGAACAAGGAGGAGGAGTGGGGCCACTGCCTTTTGTTGGCACTGTGCAGTGGCCCATTAAGAGCCTGATTTAAGCTTTTTCCCATGGAAAATGAGAAATCAGTCCTAGTAAATTAGGCCCTAAACCCTAAAAAAGTAAGTGCAATCACTTTTAGGGAGGAAGGGGGAGGGGGGAAGGGGGGAGGAGGGGCATGCACCATGACCTAGGTTTCGGCAGCCTGCTTCTAGATTCCAAGAAAATTTGTCAAGGCCTGGTTTGCACAACTAGTTCAAGATCCTCATTTCACTTTAGACCTTAATGATTCCAGCATTTTTAAAAGAAATAAAATGTTTGCCCCAATAAGACAATTTTCAGTTAGAAAACTATAAATGAAAGTCATCCTTACTTGATTTCCCACATGGGCAAGACCTTTTACCAGCTCGTGGGCACGCTCCACAGGAACCCGAGTGGCAAACCTGCTCACAAGTATGACTACCACAAGGTAATGGCTTACAACAGACCTGAAAGAAACCAGAAAAAAGCATTTAATTTGACCATCTTATTTGTAAGACTATTAATCTAATATCATTTGGGAAAAGTCAGTAGTGATCCAACCCACCAAAAGCAAGTTCTGAAACCAGACAGCACAGTTACTTACCTGTAACAGGTGATCTCTGGGAACAGCAGGAATTAGTCATCACATATGGGTACGTCGGTACCGACGGAGCCTGCGCGGGAAAGCTCCCCAGCTTTTCAGATGAAAAGCTTTTGGGGCCTCCCACTGCACATGCGCGCTGCCTTCCCGCCTTCCTGACCAGCTCTCCTCAGTTCGAGTTTAAAGCTGAGACAATAGAGAGAGGACAGGAAGATAGATAGATAGAGAGACAACTCCTAGGGGAGGTGGGTGGGTTGTGATGACTAATTCCTGCTGTTCCCAGAGATCACCTGTTACAGGTAAGTAACTGTGCTATCTCCAGGAACAAGCAGGAATAAGTCATCACATATGGGGACTCCCTAGCTGAGATGCCTGGGAGATCCCCCTCCAAGGGTAACCATCTTCGTATGGATCTCAGGCATCCATTCTGGGAAGGTGGGCAGGAGTTGTTTAAGTATGGAACAGGTGTTTGAGGACAGCCTGACCAAACAAGGCATCCCGGCGGGAGTCCTTGTCCAAGCAGTAATGGGCTGTGAAGGTATGAACCGAGGCCCAAGTGGCTGCTCGACAGATCTGATCTATGGACACAGAGTGAAGATGAGCCATAGAAGTGGCCATGGCTCTCACATTGTGAGCTGTGACATGGCCTTCCAGAGAAATGTTCTTACTCTGGTAAGCAAAGGAAATACACTGAGCAATCCAGTTGGAAAGTGTGCGTTTGGTGACTGGAAGTCCCAAATGAGAAGGATCAAAAGCCACGAAAAGCTGAGAAGACTTTCGATGTGGCTGAGTCCTATTGAGGTAAAAGGCGAGAGCCCTTTTACAGTCAAGAGTATGAAGGTTCCTCTCTGCACTGGATGCATGAGGAGCCGGAAAAAAGACAGGTAGATATACCTCTTGATTAAGATGAAAAGGCGAGACCACTTTAGGCATAAAGTGGGGATTCGTCCTAAGGACCACCTTATCATGATGAAATCTGGTATAAGGTGGATTAGCCACCAAAGCCTGCAGTTCACTGATGCGGCGAGCCGAAGTGACTGCAATAAGGAAAAAGGACCTTCCAGGAAAGAAATTTCAGGGAGGTAGATACCAACGGTTCAAAAGGTGGCTTCATAAGTTGACCCAGAACTAAATTCAAGTCCCATGCTACCGGAGGAGGTCGGATGGGAGGCTTAGTGAGGGTTAGGCCTCTCATGAATCTTGCAATAAGAGGATGAGAGGAGACAGATTGTCCATTTATAGGTTTTAAGGATGCTGTAATAGCACTTAAATGGACTCGTACTGAATTCGTCTTGAGGCCTGCATTGGAAAGATGCAGGAGATAGTCCAGTAGAGAATTCAAAGGAAGTGCTAGAGGGTCAAGACCCTGTTGAGCACACCAAATGGAAAAACGTTTCCATTTGAAAGCATAGGAACGCCTGGTGGAGGGTTTCCTAGAGGCATAAAGGATATCTTTCACTGGTTGAGAAAGATTAAACTCTTGAAGGCTTAAGCCTTCAGTAACCAAGCTCGGAGATGTAGGGACTTGGGGTTTGGATGCCACAAAGTCCCCTGCTCCTGAGACAGAAGGTCTGGTGCAGCTCCCAGGTCCAGGGAGGAGCCCTGGGAGAGCTGTAGAAGGAGAGGGAACCACACTTGGCGTGGCCAGCGTGGAGCAATGAGGATCATGGATCCGTGATCCCTCTGAAGTTTGAACAGAGTCTTGGGAATCAAAGGAAGGGGTGGAAAAGCGTACAGGAATTCCTGACCCCAATGTAGGAGAAAGGCATCGTTGGCCTGAGCTCCCTGACACGGAGTCCTGGAACAGAACCGGGGAAGTTTGGCATTCCACGGACTTGCAAAGAGGTCTATGTCCGGGGTCCCGCATTCCTGAAAGATTCTGCGTATCTGGTCCATATGTAGGGACCATTCGTGTGGGAGCAGAACTCGACTGAGTCTGTCTGCCCGAGAGTTTTGAACTCCTGGAAGATATACTGCCAGAAGATGAATTTGGTGCTCTCTGGCGAAGGCCCATAATCTGAGAGCTTCGTTGCAAAGCGACAGAGAGCCCGTCCCTCCTTGTTTGTTGACATAGAACATGGCCACCTGATTGTCTGTCTGAACTAGGACAGTCAGGTTGGCAAGGAGGGTATGGAAGACTGTGAGGGCAAGGAAGATTGCTCGCAGTTCCAGAAGGTTGATGTGAAGGGTGGTCTCCTGAGGAGACCAGGTGCCCTGAGTGGAGAGGTGCTGGAGATGAGCTCCCCACCCTGTTTGGGAGGCATCTGTTGTGAGGGTTGCTTGGGGCAACGAAGGTTGGAAGGGGATCCCCAACAACAGATTTTTGGAGGATGTCCACCACTGGAGAGACCAAAACAGTCGTTTTGAGGTATTTGGTCTGAGAGCAGTCCTGATGCTTGAGACCACTGGGTGGCCAAGGTCCATTGAGCTGCTCTCATATGAAGATGAGCGTAGGGCACCACGTGTACTGTGGAAGCCATGTGGCCCAGAAGCTGCAGCATTTCTCTGGCTGACAAGTGACTTCTGGACTGAGCCTGGGAGGCCAAGCTTATTAGTCTTTGGCCTCGGACCAGAGGAAGGTAGGCCCTTGCAGTGGTGGAGTCCAGTTGGGCCCCTATGAATTCCAGAGACTGAGTAGGGATGAGTTGGGATTTGGGAATGTTTACCACAAGTCCCAGATATTGAAGAATACGCCTTGTGCGGTCCAGAGAAATCTGGGCTTCTGATTGAGATGGAGCTCGGATGAGCCAGTCGTCCAGATATGGGAAGACAAAGATTCCCATGCCAAAAATGCGGCTACGACTGCCATGCATTTTGTGAAGACTCTTGGAGCAGAGGCCAGACCGAAGGGTAGTACTCTGTACTGGAAATGTTTTCCCTGGAACAGAAATCTTAGATATTTTCTGTGGGATGGATGGATGGATGAGTATATGAGTGTACGCATCCTTGAGATCTAGAGAACAAAGCCAATCCTGACTCTGAAGGTATGGAAGGAGAAGGCCCAGAGAGAGCATTTTGAATTTCTCCTTGAATAGAAACCTGTTCAATTCTCTCAGATCTAGGATAGGTCTGAAGCCCCCCGTCTTCTTTGTTATGAGAAAGTAAGGGGAGTAGAAACCTAACCCCTGTTGTGGAGGAGGAACCTCCTCTATTGCCCCTTGGGCAAGAAGAGAAGAGACTTCCTGACCCAACAGGGTCAGAAGAGATGGGGGAGAACTGAATTGCCTCACCATGGTATGGGGAGGAAGGCTGGAGAAATGAAGTTTGTAGCCCTCTCGGATAATAGAGAGGGTCCATTGCTCTGATGTGATTTGTTCCCATCTGGGAGCAAAATGAGCTAGCCTTCCAGGAATGGTGAGGGGCTCTGGTTGTTCTAGAGCCAGAAACGGTAAGTTTTCTAGAGGCAAGTCAAAACCCCTGAGGGGGTTGAGCCTGCTGGGGTGTAGCAGACACTGCAGGCTTTGACTTTACCTGCTTAGATTGTTGACGCTTAGCCGCAAAGCGAGGCTGAGCAGATTGCTGGCCAGTATTTGTGGGAAATCTGGTCTTTTTATAGTAAGGAAGGCCTTTTAAAAGGCTTCTTTTTGGCAGGGGTAGAAGTAGACTTGGAAAGTCTATCTAGAGTGGCATTTTCTGCATCCATTTGAGCAGCTTTAATCTGCCAGTCTTCCCCAAATAAGTTCTCACCGGTACAGGGCAGATTCCTGAGGCCATCTACAACCCAGGGTTCTAGGTCAGAAGCCTGGAGCCAAGCGAGACGTCGGGCTGCAATAGCAATTCCCGAAGCTCTGCCTGCAACTTCAAAGGAATCAAAGGCTGCCCTGTTGGAGAACTTGGAGACCTCTGAAAGTTGTGTCACCATAGAAAAGAAGTCCGCCCTTTGCTCATCAGGGATAAAGGGGGCAAAATTCTGTATTTTTAGGGCAAGTTGCTCAAGATACATGCCCATATAAAGGCTATAAGAATTGATCCTGGCTATAAGCATACTAGCCTGGAACATCTTTCTTCCAAAAGAGTCTAGGTTCTTACATTCTCGCCCTGGAGGGGTAGAAGAATGTCTTTTAGGACTCTTTATTTTCTTCATGGCAGACTTCACCACAATGGAGTGGTGAGGCAGCTGAGTTTTCTGGAACCCAGGCGAAGGAGGGACCCGATACATGGTGTCCAACCTGCGGGAATGGGGAGACAGTGTTAAAGGAGTCTCCCACAAATCCATCAAGTGTTCTTGAAGGATTTCATGGACAGGCAGAGTGACTGCCTCTTTAGGAGCTTTTGAGTATCCTAAAATGTCCAATTTTTTTGACCTGGGTTCTTTTTCAGAAGATGTAGCAATAGAAAGTGCTTTAGCTACATCAACAATGAAATCCTGAAAGGATAAATCCTCTGGAGGAGACATCCTCCTCTTTGGAGAAGAGGGCTCCTCAGGAAGAGTAAGCTCAGTAGAGTCATCAGAGGAATTGAATTCATCAGAAGAATCTGAGTCTTCCCTCTGTACTGCCAATGTACGATACGCATACCGATCGGTATCGACATCGGGCGTATCGGGCATGGGATCGGTACCGGGCGAAAGCCGGAATCCGGCATGCGGAACCGATCGACGTTTGGAAGTCGATGGTCTCGGTTCCGGTGTAGATACCGGAACCGGGGTCGGTACCGATGAAATCGGTACCGAGGGCGTCGCAGCCTTAATGAATGCCAGAACGGCTTGCTGCATGGTCTGGACAGTACTGCCCATAGACGCCACTACTGCCTGGATGTCGGTACCGGTATGGGCCGGTACCCCAGAGCAGTCCAACAGGTGATCGGTCGAGGCCGTGCCATCGATGTCAACCTGTGACCCCATGATTGCTTTGGAGGCCGGAACCTCCCGCCGGGGTTTTTTGGCCTGGGCAGAATCCTCGAACTCAGAATTGAGAGCCTCTCGATCTTTAGAAAGAGATTTGCTTTTAGAGGATTTGCCCACAGAAGTTTTGGTTACCTGAGATCCATCCGGAGAGGAAGACCTGGATGACTGTGATGCTTCTGAAGGAAACAGCACATGGAGCTTGTTGGCCCGGTTCTGCAAACCACGTTTAGACATCTGGGTGCAGGATGGGCAGTCCGGTATGGAGTGTTCAGGTCCCAAACATTTGAGACACCATTCATGGGTGTCTGTGACAGAAATGACAGCACTGCATTTGGTACATTTTTTAAAACCAGGGACTGGCTTCTCCATGAGGAGAATTTGTGTAGGCCTTAAGGCCTAACAACAGGTACCAAGCTGTGCTGAAGAAAATAAAAAAGTCATTTTTTTTTTTTTTATAAAGAAAGAAAGAGAGACCGGCGATACCGGTTTCGGTATGGGGAAGGCAGGTACGCGGTCTAAAGAAACAAACAAAAGTAACAAATTCTTCAGCGGTGACAGGAACACGACCTGCTGGCTCCGCGGAAAAAGAAGAACTGAGGAGAGCTGGTCAGGAAGGCGGGAAGGCAGCGCGCATGTGCAGTGGGAGGCCCCAAAAGCTTTTCATCTGAAAAGCTGGGGAGCTTTCCCGCGCAGGCTCCGTCGGTACCGACGTACCCATATGTGATGACTTATTCCTGCTTGTTCCTGGAGATAGGTAGCCTATGCCAAATGAGATGTAATCTCAGCCTACTTTCCAGTGTAAACGATGTCTGTTAATAAAGTCATAATCTTAACTGGTGCATTAATTGCTAGGCTCAAAGAGATTAAGAAATGAGTTGGTATGTAAACTACAGTTTGTTTCCAATTACTTCAGGAAGAGTTTGTGTGTTTATGTTTATTTTACTAGATATACTGTTTCTCTACATACGTATCTAGGCAGTTTATAAAAAAAGATTTAGAAGGAAAGCAAATACTAAACATAGGACAGGGATAGTACACACAGTAAAAGAAAAGCTAAAAAGTTTAAAAAGGAAATTTAAAAAATAAATAAACCCCCATGGCGGTCACATGACCACCAACAACCACCAATAATAGAAAAAAATCATGAAATATAGGAGGATTAATAATGTTTGGTAAGTGATCTGAATAGCATAGTTACTCACCTGTAACAGGTGATTTCCGGGAACAGCAGGAATTTAGTCCTCACATATGGGTATCGTCGGTACCAATGGAGCCTGCGCGGGAACCCTCCCCAGCGTCCAATAGGAACGCTTTTGGGAGCATCCCTCAGCACATGCGCGCTACCTTCCCGCCTTTCCAACTGTCCCTCTTCAGTTAAGTTTGTAGCGGAGTGAAAGGATAGAGGGAGAGAGGAAAGCGACAAAGAGAGAGAAACAACTCCTAGGGGAGGTGGGTGGGTTGTGAGGACTAAATTCCTGCTGTTCCCGGAGATCACCTGTTACAGGTGAGTAACTACGCTATCTCCAGGAATAAGCAGGAATGTAGTCCTCACATATGGGGACTCCCTAGCTGAAGATGCCAGGGAGATATCCCCAGGAAGGTGCCACCGTCAAAGGTGAGAATCCTTCCTCCCATGGATCTCTGGCATCCCACCAGGGTTGGTGGGTAGGAGTTAGTTTAGGTCGGAAAGAGATTTTGAAGAACAGCTTGGCCAAAGAAGGCATCCCGACGGGAGGCTTTATCTAGGCAGTAGTGGGCTGTGAAGGTGTGTACTGAAGCCCAGGTGGCTGCTCGACAAATGTCATCGATAGACACAGAGTGGAGATTAGCCATAGAAACTGCCATGGCTCTCACATTGTGAGCTGTGACATGGTCCTGAAGAGGAAGACCCTTACTCTCATAAGTAAAGGATATGCATTGGGCAATCCATTTAGATAAAGTTCTTTTGGAGACTGGAAGTCCCAAATGACTAGGGTCAAAAGCTACAAAAAGTTGCGAGGACTTTCTATGTTGCTGTGTTCTTTGAATGTAAAAGGCTAAGGCCCTCTTACAATCCAAAGTATGAAGGTTTCTTTCTGCATTAGAGGCGTGAGGCCTCGGAAAAAATACAGGAAGATAAATTGATTGGTTTAAATGAAAAGGCGAAACCACCTTTGGCATAAACTGTGGGTGAGTTCGAAGAACAACCTTATCATAAGGAAATCTAGTATAAGGAGGATCAGTCACTAAAGCTTGCAATTCACTAATGCGACGGGCAGAGGTGATTGTAATCAGGAAGATGACCTTCCAAGTCAAAAACTTAAGGGCTGTAGTGGCTAAAGGTTCAAAAGGCGGCTTCATGAGCTGCCTGAGAACTAGATTTAGATCCCATGCTACCGGTGGTGGCTTGATGGGAGGTTTAGTTAATAAAAGGCCTCTCATAAATCTTGATAGGAGTGGATGAGAGGAAATTGGTTGTCCATTTAGAGGCGTATAAGAAGCTGCAATTGCACTAAGATGGACTCTTAGCAAATTGGTTTTTAACCCAGAATTCGATAAGTGAAGGAGATACTCTAGTATCGATTCTAAGGGTATGACCAGGGGGTTTAATCCCTTCTTGGAGCACCATATAGTAAAACGTTTCCACTTAAAGGCATAAGATCTTCTTGTGGAACGTTTCCTAGAAGCCTGAAGGATATCTTTTACCTGCTGGGACAGGTTGAAATCCTGGAGGTCTAAGCCTTCAATAACCAGGCCGTGAGGTGCAGGGACTGGGGATTCGGGTGCCATAGCGTCCCGTTCTCCTGGGAAAGGAGATCTGGAGCATGCCCTAACTCCATAGGTGCTGCTTGAGATTGATGCAGAAGCAGGGAATACCACGTTTGGCGTGGCCATCGTAGTGCTATGAGAATCATGCGACCCCTGTCTCTCTGAAGTTTGAAGAGTGTCTTGGGGATGAGGGGAATGGGTGGGAAGGCATAAAGGAAGTCCTGACCCCAATGTAGGAGGAAGGCATCCCTTGCCTGACAGTTGTGCACCGGAATCCTGGAACAGAACCGGGGAAGTTTGGCATTCAGTGGACTTGCAAAGAGGTCTATGTCTGGAGTACCCCAGAGATTAAATATCTTTGCCACCTGATCTAGGTGGAGTGACCACTCGTGAGGTAGCAGTACTCGACTGAGTTTGTCTGCCCAAAGGTTTTGAATGCCTGGAAGATATACCACTAGAAGGTGAATATGATGCTCTCTGGCGAAGGCCCATAGTCAAAGCTTCGTTGCATAATGACAAAGAGCCTGTCCCGCCCTGCTTGTTCACACAGAACATGGCTACTTGATTGTCCGTCTGGACTAGGACTGCCTTTTTAGCTGAGCTGGGCGTAGAACACTCAAAGAGCTAAATAAATTGCTCTTAACTCCAGGAGGTTTGTGTGTAAACCAACCTCCTGTGGAGTCTAGGTGCCCTGGGTAGAGAGATGATTCAGGTGTGCTCCCCAACCAACCTGTGATGCATCTGTTGTTAGGGTGGCCTGAAAGAGGGGTTGATGGAAAGGAGACCCTACTGTCAGATTTTCTCGTGATTGCCACCATTGGAAGAACAAAATTAGTTGTTGAGAGATTGTTATTTTGTCCGACAAATGACCCGTGGCCTGTGTCAACTGTGTGGAGAGGGTCCACTGAGCTGCTCGCTTGTGGAGGCGAGCATATGGGACTACATGAACTGTGGATGCCGTGTCCCAGCAACTGCAGTAGCTCCCGAGCAGTGAGGGAGGATTTGCCTGCTGCTTGGGAAACTAACTGCATTATGCGAAGACACCGGGCTTGTGGAAGGAAAGCCCCTGCCTGTCTGGTATCCAGACAGGCTCCTATGAATTCTAGGCATTGCGAAGGAACTAGTCGAGATTTCGGGAAGTTTATTACCAATCCCAAGTATTGGAGGATTCACATTGTACGAGACAGTACAGTGCTGGCCTCTGTCACTGTGGAGGCTCGGATGAGCCAATCATCTAAGTAAGGGAAGACAAAAATCCCCAGGGTTCGTAGAAATGCAGTTACTACTGCCATGCATTTCGTGAATACCCTTGGTGATGAAGCCAGACCAAAAGGAAGAACCCTGTACTGGAAATGTCTTCCCCTGAAAAGGAAACGTAAAAATTTCCTGTGATCTGGATGGATAAGAATGTGAGTGTATGCATCCTTTTAAGTCTAGAGAGCAAAGCCAGTCCTGGCTTTGAAGGTATGGCAGAAGAGTTCCCAGAGAAATCATTTTGAATTTCTCTTGAAACAGATATTTGTTCAATTCTCTGAGGTCTAGAATGGGTATGTGTCCTCCTGTTTTCTTTGGAATAAGAAAATAGGGGGAGTAGAACCCTGCACCCTGTTGAAGAATGGGTACTTCCTCTACTGCCCCTTGAACAAAAATAGAGTGAAACATTTAAATGTATGAGCTAGCGTATATGTAGATTTATTTATATATTTATTTATTTATTTGTAAGTCTTTTATATACCGCCACTTCCCAAGATCAGTGGCGGTTTACATCAAACAATAAGAAGTACATAGAACAGCTCAATAATAAAACTGGTACAATGAACGGTAATCAGAACTAAAAACAATAAGTATAAGCATATTTTGAACTATTTACAGATGTTTTACAATATTATATATATATATATATATATATATATATATATATACACACACACACACACATCATGTTTTATCATGTGTTCAGTTATGTGAGTCGTGCCGTGATTATTAGAGCAGAAGAGAGCCTTGCTGATTTATGGAGAATGGGAGGCCTTGTCTAATTTATTATCTATGTTAGAGTAATATTGAGAAAATAGATATTTATTTATTTATTTATTTAACATCCCTTATATACCGCACTATTGTCATCAGCGCGGTTTACATAAAACAAACATATACATACAGAGAAACTGTAATGCATTTTACAAGTAACAGGGGTTTTTGAACTTGGGATTAAAAGTAAACTATATTGACTAAATAACTATTTACAAAAATTTATATACATTAGTCACATTTGGTTATCGTTTGGGATTGTCTTGGTCAGAAAATGTATTGGTAGTATTTTCCATGTGCAAAGATTAGATTGGGAAATAGCTTAAGAAGAGGTGGTGTTTGAGGCTTTTTCTGAATTGTGTTAGGCTGGCTATGTTTTTAAGTCTTTTCGGAATTGCTTTAGGTCTTTTATCTCCCTTAATTGAGCAGGGAGATTATTCCACAATGAAGGGGCTACAAATGAGAATGCTGTGTTGCATATTTATGCCGGAAGATCAGCCATGAGGTTTAAACGACCTCTCGAAGCTATACTTCCATTTTGCTCAAATTTTTATGAGCCCACTTCGGAGCCACATGACATAGGTAAACCACCATAATTAAGTGCTACCTATATAAAGATACCTATTTTGTGATCCTATAAAAACTGTGCAAAAGTCCAGACAGAAAAGTCAGAAGATTACTTATCTCAACTGTTTGTTTCAAAGAATCTTCACAGACTGCACACGAAATGAACCGCAGTTATAGAAAAGTACACAGTACTGCGTTTCGGGCAAATGAAAACTCCATGCCCTGTCTCACTGCTTCATTCAACTGCAACATTAGAATGGTCTCCTGGCTTGTCCAACTCTTCAAGACGCCAGCACATGCTCATTAACGATCTGAACCATGCAGAAAAAGATCTTTTTCTACTGCCCCTTGGGCAAGAAGTGTGGAGACCTCGTAATCTAGCAGATTGTCTGCAGAGGTTTGTGAACTGAACTGCTTTAGAATTGTAGGAGGGGGTAAGCTGTGAAAATGAAATTTGTACCCCTCCCCTACAGTGGACAAAGTCCACTCTTCTGCTGTTATCTGATACCATCTGTTGACAAAGTGGCATAACCTGCCAGGAATATTGGGGGGTTGAGGACCCCTCAGAGGCAGGAAGGCAAAGCTCTCTAGGAAGGAGTCAAAGCCTTTGAGGGGGCTGAACCTGGAGAGCTGGTTGGGCTCTCGGGCCTTTTGGTTTCTTTTGTTGTCTAGTTTGTCCCTTTTGGGCAACCTGACCTGGAGTCTGAGTCTGGTGGGTATAGGAAGGATAAAACTTCCTCTTTTTGCTAAAAGAGGGTTTTTTATAAGGCTTCCTTTTGGCTGGAGTGGCTGTAGACTTTGACAATCTATCTAAGGTAGAATTGTCAGCATCTAACTCATTAGCCTTCTTCTGCCAATTCTTGCCAAAGAGATTCTCTCCCGTGCAAGGAATGTTGCCTAACTTGTCCTGTACCCAAGTCTCCAAGTCTGATGCCTGAAGCCAGGCAATCCGTCGTGCCCCAATGGCAATAGCAGAAGTTCTGCTGATGCATTCGAAGCAGTCAAAGGTTGCACGATTCACAAACTTCATACACACAATAAAACCGGCTCCCGTATTACTCAGAAAACTACTACACATAACAACAACCCAGAACAAAAGATCAAAATGTGAAAACACTGTATTCTTATCGAATATCAAATCTTGTTGTAACCTATTCAATGTATATATAATTATGTATAATTATTTAGATAGTTATTCCCCAGTTCACACCCAGTTGATTTTCCCTGTTATCTGTAAACCTAGATCAGTCATGTACTGACAGGTATGTTGTTGTTCAATGTAAACCGCACTGATGAATAGTGCGGTATATAAAAAATGTTAAATAAATAAATAAATAAAACTTGGAGACATCCTGAGCATGCTTAACCAGAGTAAGAAAGTCTTGTCTCTTATCATCTGGGAGAAATGGGCTCATAAGTTCCAAATCTCCTGTGATTTCTTTGAGGAACATTCCCATATATAGGATATATGAGCTGATCATAGCTGAAAGCATGGAAGCTTAAAATGTTCTGCGTCCAAAAGCTTCCAGAGTCCTGCATTCACGACCTGGAGGATTGGATGCATGTCTTTTTGCACTTTTCATTCTACGCATAAGAACATAAGAACATAAGAAATGCCATACTGGGTCAGACCGAGGTCCATCAAGCCCAGTATCCTGTTTCCAACAGTGGCCAATCTAGGTCATACGTACCTAGCAGTTTCCCCAAAAGACACAGGTTCTGCAGTGCTTGTACTAGGCCAAGCATTGATATCCTGGGTCCCTTTTTAATGGCTGACTCCACTACCATTGAGTGGTGTGGCAGCTGAGTTTTCTGAAATCCAGGACATGGTGGGACTCGATACATAGTATCAAGTCTCCTAGAGTAAGGAGAAGTAGTCAGAGATGTCTCCCACATTCTGAGCATCAAGCTATGCAGAATTTCATGGATAGGCAGAGTAGCTGCCTCCTTAGGAGCTTTAGGATATTGGAAGATTTCCAATTCCTTTGCTCTGGGTTCCTCTTCAGGAGCTACTGTGATTGGAAGACCTTTAGCCATATCACGGATGAAATACTGAAATGACATGTCCTCTGGAGGTGACATTCTGCGTTGGGGAGAAGAGGGATCTTCTAGGAGAAACCCTCTAGTGCCAGCAGAATTGTCAGAGTCTTCAGAATCGGAGGAATCGAAGTATTCCTGATCCCGATGCTCCTGCAAAACACGATCCTGGTACCGATCGAAGTCGGTACCGAGGTGACCCAGTACCACTTTATCCACTCCAGCCAAAGGTGGAATGGGAAGAGTTACCATCGGAGCCGGTACCATCAGTAACAGCATCGTCGGTGTCGGTACCGGTGTCGATACCGGCATCGGTGTCGATGTCGGCACCGGTGCCCTTGGGACCACTAGTATCGCAGCTGAGAAAAGAGCTGCGATACTGCGTTCAATAGCAAGAAACCTCTGTTCTATCGACGCTGCCAATGCCTGGGTGTTGATACCGGTAAGAACGGCCGGAACCCCTGAGCATGGCACAGGTAGTTCTTGTGAGGTTGAGGCCTCGAGAACATCCTGAAGCCCCATCGATGCTTTGGAAGCCGAAGCCTCCCGCCGGGGCTGTTTGGCTGGTGTGGTTCCCTCAAGGGCAATGCCAATGGCCTCTCGATGCTTAGCAGGAGAGCTACCCTTTGAGGACCGGCTTTTATGTTTAGTTACCTGAGATCCATGGGAGGAAGAAGAGGCCCTTGACAATGTCGATGCAATGGATCTGGCATCTGAAGAAAAGAGGGTACCAAGCTTTGCGGCCCGGTTCTGTCTTCCTCTTTTGGTCATCCCCATGCAGGAGAGACATTCAGTTGGAGAATGATCAGGTCCTAAACATATTAGACACCAATCATGGGTGTCAGTGACGGAAATGGTACCGCCACACTTGGTACATTTTTTAGAACCACTAGTTGGCTTTTCCATGATCTTGGAAAAATGGGGCCTAATGCCCAAAATGGCGCCTAGCACCACAACAGGAAAGTTTCTGAAAAGAAACAGTCTATGTCTAAGGGTTTTTTTGGGTTTTTTTTAGGAAAAGAAAAGAACCGGCGGTACTGGTAGGCGTCATGCGGTAGGCAAACGCAACCACAAGAAAGAATTTTAAAGACGGAATTTTCTGCGGTGACAGGGAATGGGTCCTGTTGGCTCCGCGGAAAACGAAGAACTGAAGAGGGACAGTTGGAAAGGCGGGAAGGCAGCGCGCATGTGCTGAGGGATGCTCCCAAAAGCGTTCCTATTGGACGCTGGGGAGCGTTCCCGCGCAGGCTCCATCGGTACCGACGATACCCATATGTGAGGACTACATTCCTGCTTGTTCCTGGAGATAAGCAAGACCAAAGTAGAATGTTTCAAACATTATGGGTAAGGGGTACAGATATACGAATGATTTCCATATTCCATACTGTCAATCTGGCACCTTTCACAAGCACTAATATTCACTCAAACAAATACAACTTGCCTTGAACTACCATGGAAAGTCGTGATCTAAATACTAATAAATAAAATAAAACTACACACATTTCCCCAAAATCTAAGAAATACAGTCTAACATTCATCTATGAAGTCACATAATACTTTCCTATTTTAGCTAAACCTATTTGTAGTTTTGTTTTGTTTTTAATCATCACTGTAATGTCTAAGGGGGGATATTCACAGCAATTAAAACAGGTAGTAGACCTGCTAACTGTGTTAATCGCCGTCACCAGGATATTCAGCGGCATCAATGCAATTAGTGCCACTGAATATCCGCAGTTGCCGCTGCTGCATAGCCCAATGCTAAATGGCTATCACTGGGGCATTCCAGGGGTAGAGCAGGAGTGGCACCCAGGGATAACCGTACAGCAGTGATATCTGGTCACTGCCCGGTTATCCCTCGGCAGCAAAAGCTAAGCGTATTAAAGGCTGACTTAACATTCGCAAATGAAGTTAACCAGGCAGCAGCTGAATATCACCACTGCACAGTTAGCTTCAATGCTATCTGGCTGACCTGAATATTCCACCCTGGTGGCCGGATATGGCCCTGGCATTGAATGTCCAGGTCTTAGTTTCAGCGGCGATGGCTAGCTGCTTTACAAAGGCTAGCCACAGCCAAGGAATATTGGGCCCCAAGTTTTAGAAATTATGAAAAAAAACAAACCCAACCCACAAACACCACCAAATTTTCAGAAAGGAACAAAACCACTGAACTACAGAAAGAATAGATGTAGAAAGAAGGACAATAGGATCTCCATATATTCCACAAGGAAATCAAAACACATGTTTCTTGAACATTTGGAAACCCAACAGATCAAAACAAAATCTATCCAACCTAACTGCGAAACCCCCCTCACCACAACACTGTTAATACCATAGGACATTTCATACTGCATTTACAGAATTATTATGAATACAAAACACCCTTGTAGGTATGTTGATTGCAATATATGTTCACTGTAAATATCATAATATATGTTCACTGTGAATATTTAATGAGCAGTTCTTATATAACATAGATGTTTAAAGTTTAATGAATCTGATTTTGTTCATTGTAAACCGCCCTTGATCTCTGGAAGGGGCAGTATAGAAAAACAAACAAATAAATAAATAAATAGGAGCCTCCCCTCCCCCCTCAGAATGGTCTGGAAGGTTATGTTTTGTGAACTAGCCCCACAGAGAGACAGGAAGATTTGGAAAAAAGCATTAATGTTTAGAAAAAAAAACAGAAAATATGTGCCGGGCTAAAAATCCTTTAGATCCAGAAATCACCCCATACTCGCTCCCCTCCCTCCCTCCTACCACATTCCCCATCCTCTCCAGAAGTTTTTTGAAACAAAGGAATGAAGTATTTTTGAGCAGCAACTTTAACAGATTTTCATATCAGAATTTGTTCAATTGTACACTTTTAAATAAAGTAATCTAACTCTTTCCAAAAAAGAACAACTTGGTAGAGTGTTAGCACTCGTAATAGATTTAGTCCTAAAATAATGCGATCACAAGAAACGGAGTAAAAAAAAAGTCGTCTTTGTATAGAATAGAGAGGACTAGAGATAGTCTGCCCTTTACTGGAAACCATGTAAATCATGACTACAAAAAAAAAAGCGGAACCAAAGTAACATGAAGATAGTCACTGCAGGTCTTTGTTAGAAGTGCTTCTCCTGACGAGGGGAGCTTCTGCTGCTGTCTTCTTAATGAACAATATACAAGAAAACCAACCTGGACTGAAAAGCTTGTAAAGATTATATACTCTTCTCACTAAAACAGGGGATGAGCAGAAGGGCTAAAATAATGCATTCATGGAGCTTAAAATTGTTTGTTTCAGAACTTCTTTGCCTGGGAGAGGAATGTTTCCTAACATATGCTCACTATCCAGGGATAAGATTCCAGTTTCTTCTGGACAGTGTAAATACATATTGAGCAGACTAGCAATACATTTACATCTGGATGATGCTTCCAAACACTCAACCCAATTGCTTGCAGATTCTCAAATCATATAGCAATAAGATTTGCGTTTCTACAGACTGATTCAACATATTTCTCTAATGTATTAAAATAGGCAAAAATGGTATCTCGCAGAAAGAACCAAAAATTCACTTAAGCTTGCTGTTAAGATTAACCAAAAGAAAAGCAATCTACGAATAATAAAGCAACACTACTTACCTGTAACGTTGGGGGGGGGGGGGTCTCTGAATAGTAGGATAAGTCAGCTACATACTAGCGATGCTATGAAATGGCACCAAGGACAGAAGTTCTCTCCTAGAACTCAAAATGGGAGGAAGGTATTTCTGCACGTGTGCCATATAGCCCAATAGCCCACCCCACCACCCCCTCAGTATGTCCCCAGCTGTAGCCCGCTTGCTTGCTTCTGATTTCTTTTTTTGGTAGATTCATCTGTAAGGGAGGTGGGTGGGTTTCTGTGGCTGGCTCATCCAGCTGGCCACAGAGAAACTCCATTCTAGGTAAGCAACTTCACTTTTTCCATGGACAAACAGGATTAGTCTGCCACACACTTGTGACTCTCAAGCAGAGGGCTGAGGGCTGAAAGCTGTGGTAGGATGAAGGTGTGTGAATATGAAGGCATATGAGGGGAAGAAAATGGGTTCTTTAGTGACACACTGAAGACTATTTGGTTTCATGTGACCAAGGCATCCTTTATTGAAGGTACATACAGGACTCAGGTGTCCCGGGTATAAAAACTTAACTAAACCTAATAAGGTAACATTTTACTTACCAGACAATTTCCTTTCCTTGAGTCCTGTTAGACCAGTCCAGACAAATAGGTTGTATTCCTCTACCAGCAGATTGGTGGAGACAAACAACCAATGAAAAGTTCAGGTTTCAATGAAATTACTTCCACCCCTCTATTCACCTCAACCATCAGAAGTCTCTTTAGTATTTGTTCCAAAGCATATGGAAGAACATGGCAACTATGAGTAATCAAAACAGTAGAGAACTATGTACAAGAAAGCATAAACAGAAGGCTATCCATAGAAGATGGACCTGCGGAGCCAAGCATATAAATCACAGTGGACCCAAGAGTACAGTCGCAGAACAGAGCAAAAAACAGTTTCAGATGGAGGACACTGGACTGGTCTAGCAGGACTCAACAAAAGGACATTATCTGGTGGGTAAAATATCACCTTCCATATCGTCTTGCTAGACCAGTCCAGACAAGTAGGATGTACCAAAATTACGCCTCCACCGGATGGGAAGACGACACAGCAGCTTGCAAAATCTTAGAGCCAAAGGCCATGTCCACCCAAGCATAGACATCCAAGCAGAATACTTGACAAAAGTGGAAAATAATGCCCATGTTGCCACCCAATAAATGTCTGCAGGGGCTACTGAGCTCCACTCTACACCCAAGAGGACGCTTGTGCTTGGGTAGAATGGGCACACATACCCTCTGGAACCTGATGGTTCAGCAACAGATTAGCCGAAGCAAGGGCCTCTAACTCAGTGCCCCAATGCTGACTTAGTCACCGTATCACCTTGAGTGGGCCAGCAAACAGCACAAAAAGATGGTCTGACTTACGAAAAGAATTCATAACCTCCAAGAACCGGAGAAACACCCTCCGGACATCCACACCATTCCCACAACACTGCTCCTTAGAGAAAAGGACAGGCAAACAGCCTAGTTCACATGAAAGGAAGAAATCGCCTCAGGGAATAAGAAAGGCACAGGGCAAATGTAAATGGCCTCCTCAGAAAAAAAGACATGCAAGGATCTTAGCAAAACAGAGCCAGCAGCTCAGAATCCTCCTTGCAGGCCAAATCGCAACTAAAAGGACCGCCTTGAGCGTCAAATCCTTCAGAGTAGCGTATTTCAACAGCTCAAGGGGCTCTGACATCAGGGCCCTGAGCACCAGACACAGATCCCAGGAAGAGATCACAGATCAAATGGAGGATGCTGACGCTGAACCCCCTGAAGAAGGCACGAAACATCCAGGTTTAAGTCTAGAGACTTATCAACCACCAGACCTCAAACAGGCCACAGCTGTCACCTGACCCTTCAAGGAGCTAAGAGAAAAGGCCCTTCTCTAGACTGTCCTACAAAAAAAGGCCAAAAAAGACAACATCTTGGCTGCCTCAGGTGCCAGCTGCCGTGCGCCGCACCAGCACTCAAGGCACCAGACATGCACTTATGCCAGGTTGGAAGAAATCCTCTGGGCTCTGAGCAGAGTGGAAAACCACCATCAGAGAGTAGACCCATACATGCTAACCATCCCCTTACAGGAGCTGAGCCATAAGCAAGAAGGGAGCCAGGTCCTCCAGGACAAGGAGACACAGACACAGAGACAAATGAAGAGGTGGTGCTTTTAGGAGCTGCATCTGATGTCTGAATCACGCTCTCCTTGGCCAACCCGGCACCAGAGGGAGGTACAAAATGTTAGTTACAACATCGCCCCTTCCCACCTAACCACCCTTATACATGCAAAAGCTGATAGCAGACTCAGAAGGAAACGTTCAAAGGACCTCCTAGCCATTCCCCCCTCAATGCGAAAAACTAACCAATCTACTAGCAAAAGAGCCTTCAGGTACTCCGCTCCCACACTTTGGAACTCTCTTCCTGACTATATTAGATCAATCAAGGATCTTCAAACCTTTCGCAAACAGCTAAAAACTCTACTGTTCGTGTCCCACTAGTCACTGACTTTCGCTACCTTGGTGTAATCTTTGATTCTGACCTTTCCTTCCGTAATCACATTTCCCATCTCACAAAAACCTCTTTCTTTTTCCTCCGCCAAATACGTTCTATCCATCCATTTCTCACCCCTGAGGCCCTCACCACTCTCCTTCTTTCTTTGGTGATATCACGCCTCGATTTTTGTAATTCCCTCTTTGCTGGACTCCCCCTTTCACAACTTCATCGGCTTCAACGCATCCAGAATACTGCTGCACGTCTTATTTTCCATTCCTCCCCCCGCGATCATGTTACTCCACTTCTCTCTCATTTACACTGGCTGCCTCTACAATTCCGCATTTGTTACAAAATCCTTATACTGGTTCACCAAGTTTTATATACCCATACCCCCCAATACCTAGCAGATTTACTCCATTTTCATATCCCCACCCGCTCCCTCCGCTCCGTCCACATAAATCGCCTTCACCTCCCCTCTCCATCCCTCGCTCACTTACAGTCCACACGTTCTTCTGCCTTTTTTTTTATTGGTCCAGCCTACTGGAATTCACTACCCCTTTCCCTCAGGCTAGAACAACATTATCCCACATTCAAAAAAGACTTAAACACGCACTTTTTTTCTGTTGCTTTTGACCTCCCCCTGCCTCCTACGTAACAAGCCTCTTTCCCTCCCTGCCCTCCCTTTCCTTCCTCACCTGTAGTCTTGTATATTTAAAGGTCTTGGGTGCTTTCCTGTCTTACATTGTAACTTCATTTCTTTTTCTTTTTCTCCGACCTATTGGTCCCTCTGTATAAGGTTCTGCTTTGCTGTACACCGCTATGTTCTAAATGTAATAGCGGTATATCAAGTGCAATAAAACATAAAACAATAAAACAAACATTACGATGCCTCCTCATATTCTATCCCATCTTCTCCCTACAATAACCATGACTCCCCTCCCTCCAATGGCACCAATACACCTTTGTAACCTGCTCTGCCATCATTATTTACTGTAAATAGTTCGGACTCAGCTGTCATGTTACCACTGTATAGGTAACAAACTATCATGTATATAATTTTCCTGTATCATGGTTATTGATTTTGTTCTCTGTAGCCAATTTTTTGGGGGAACTTTTGTTCATTGTAAACCACCCATGATCGATGGAAGGAGCTGTATATAAGAAAAGGTTGGTTGGTGGGTTTGTTTGTTTAATTAATTAATTAAATAATTAATCAAATAATTACATAAATAAATAAGTTAGTTAGTTAGTTTATTTAAACAAAACAAACAATCCTTCTCGGGTAGCGCTCATATGCCCTACCAGGGGTCATGGAGGAAACACAGCAGGTGTTAACATGCTCAAGGTTGAGCCAAGGCATCGATGCCCTCGATCTCCATGCGGTGACTGAAGTGGCACACTTTGGCATTGGAGCGAGGCTCCATCAGATCCCTCTCAGGGCAACCCCAGCAGTGCAGAAACTAAAACACCTCCTGACTCAATTCCCACTCTCCTGGAATCAGAGTGCCAGCTCAAAAAATCCATTTCTACGGTATTCACCTTGGCAATGTGCAAAGCCGCAAACTAGGAGGTTCTTTGCCACCCAGGCAAACAGGGGAGCCATCTCCAGGGCTACCCCAGCACTCCTTGTGCCGCCTTGCTAATTGACATAAGCCACCACCATGGAGTTGCCTGAGAACACTCGAACCATTCAGCCTTTGACCGGGGGCAAGAAACACAGAAGAGCCAATCTGATGGCTCTTACCTCAAGGCAGTTGATGGACCACATCACCTCCCCTCTGGTTCCAACAGCCCTGGGACATTTGGCCTTGACATTGGGCTCCCCAGCCCGAAGGACTGGCATCAGACATCAGAAAGATCCATGAGCAATCATCCAGCAGCATGCCAATCCTCAGAAGACTGGGCGACTGCTTCTCCTGGGGCAGTGATGGTGGCTCTTGGATGCATGGCTGTAGGGGCGCAATGAGACCCAGAGCTGTAGCATTCAGTCAGAGCTGTACTTATACTTCCTGTTTGTGTCAGCACAGAGGAAGAGAGCTGAGGAGATTTTCCCTGGAGCCATGGACAGCAGCCCGTCTCTCCATATTTTTGTGGCTTGGGAGATTGGTGGAGGGGGGGGGGGGTCTCCTTGATACCACCCACTCAGGTGCAGAGATATCATGCTATGGGAGGCACCCAGGAAGGCAGGGCCACGGCATCAAGGACCATGCCAAGGAAAAAAAGAGATAGAGGCCTGGCCAAACTGTAGGTAGCAGCATCATTTGCCAGGCTGTGAGAGAGGCTCTGTTAGGCCACCGGGTGGAGTCAGCCGCATGACAGAAAGTGGAGGAAGCAGCGAAGGTGGCCTTATCCAATTTTCAGGATGAGGTGTGGCTAGATAAGTTCTCGAAGGAAGCCAAGTAATCATGAAGAGAGCGATTTCTAGTGCACGGGACACAAAGAAGACATCGTAGCGCAGTGCAGGCAGTCCTCCACTAGGTGAGAAGCCAAGGCATCAGTCACAGAAGTTGTGAAAGTCTGTGCTATTCAGTTTAAGGCATTTTGGGCATTTGTGGAAGCCCGGTTTTGAAGCCAAGCTGTTCTTTATGTTACAACCAGCCACCCTAACTAGGCCTGGTGCTATGTCTCTACTGTCCAGCTTGCTTTTAGTTCTCCCCCTTGCACATTCCAAGTTCATTTACTTGTTTAACACTTAATGTTTTTGCCACCTGTTCTTAATACCTGTATAAAGCGTAGTTACTCACCTGTAACAGGTGTTCTCCAGGAGCAGCAGGAATCAGTCCTCACATATGGTGACGTCGGCGCCGACGGAGCCCTCGCGGAGCAATTTTCCCCAGCTTTCAAAGAAAGCCTTTGGGAATTGCAGCGCGCATGCGCGGTCGCCTTCCCGCCCAAGGGTGCCATCTTAGCCAGTCTGATGACATAGCTAAAAGACAGCATAAAAATTTGCAAAAAAACTTAAGCAGATGATTGCAACTCCACGGGGAGGAGGGAGGGTTGTGAGGACTGATTCCTGCTGCTCCTGGAGAACACCTGTTACAGGTGAGTAACTACGCTTTCTCCAGGACCAAGCAGGAAGTCAGTCCTCACATATGGGACTCCCAAGCTTAAGGCTACCGGAGACCCTAAGCACAAAAATGAGCTCCCTCTAGCTCAGCGGCACAGAAGGAAGGAATCTTCACTGAATTATCACCCACCGGTAGCCCCCATCCAAGATGGAGGGTAGGAGCTGCTCAAACCTCGAAGAGATTTCGGAGGACTGCCTGTCCGAAAGCACTGTCCCTACGGGACTCCCTCTCGAGACAGTAATGGACCGCAAAAGTCTGGCTCGAAGACCAAGTAGCGGCCCGGCAGATGTCTGCCAGCGGAACAGAGCGGAGGTAAGCCACTGACGTAGCCTTCGCCCGAACACAATGAGCCGTGACTCGACTTTCTAAGGAGAGTCCGGCTGCCCCATAAGCCCAAGCGATACAGTCAGCAACCCAGATGGACAGAGTACGCTTGGAGACCGGGAGCCCCAATTTATTGGGGTCAAAAGACACAAAAAGCTGAGCAGCTTTACGGTGCTCCCGCGTACGGTCAAGGTAGAAGTTCAATGCCCTTCTACAGTCCAGGGTATGCAGGACTCGTTCAGCTCGGCTGGAGTGAGGCCTGGGAAAGAAGGTTGGAAGTACCACCTCCTGATTGATGTGAAAAGGGGAGACAACTTTTGGAAGAAATTTTGGGTGAGTCCGTAGGACTACCCTATTTTTGTAGAACCGAGTGAAGGGAGGATCAGACACGAGGGCCTGCAATTCACTTACGCGTCTAGCGGAAGTGAGGGCTATCAGGAATAAGGTTTTCCACGAAAGAAAACGCAGAGAACAGGTAGCCATCGGTTCAAAAGGCGGACAGGTGATCCGCTGTAAAACCACATTCAGATCCCAGTCAGGTGCTGGCGGGCGCAGAGGTGGTTTAAGTAGAAGGAGACCTCGGAGAAACCGTGCTACGAGAGGGTCGCTGGAAAGAGGTCTGCCGTCCACCGGCACATGGTGTGCTGAAAGAGCACTGAGGTGGACTTTGACGGAGTTGGACTTAAGTCCCAGATTAGAGAGGTAGAGCAGGTACTGCAAGATCACCGACACCGAGCAGGAGAAGGGATCCTGAGACTGCTGTACACACCAAACGGAAAAGCGACGCCATTTAAGGGCGTAGCATTTGCGGGTAGAAGGTCGCCGAGAAGCTAGGACGACCTCTTCCACCTCTGCCGGCAGGAGAAGGGGAGCGAGGACTACCCTTTCAGCCGCCAGGCCATTAGGTTGAGAGATCTGAGGTTGGGGTGTAGCAGAGACCCCTGATCCTGTGTTAGGAGATCCGGTTGAAACCCCAGAGGGAACGGATCCTCTGCCGCTAATTGCAACAGGAGTGGGAACCACGGCTGTCTGGGCCAGCGAGGAGCCACGAGGATCATGGACGCTTTGTCCCGGAGAACCTTGAACAGAGTTCGGGAGACTAGCGGGATGGGAGGAAAAGCATAGAGAAGGCTTTCCGACCATGAGAGCAGAAAAGCATCTGCCGCTACCCGAAGGGGATGTGGCTGACGAGAGCAGAAGCGAGGAAGTTGCCGGTTGAGAGGACTGGCAAAGAGATCCATCGTGGGGAGGCCCCACTTCAGAAAGAGTTTCTGAACTACCAAGGGATCCAGACGCCACTCGTGCGGCTGGAGTATCCTGCTGAATTTGTCCGCCAGGCAATTTTCTTGGCCTGGGAGATAAACTGCCTTGAGAAGAATGCCGTGACTGACGGCCCAAGAGCAGAGCTTCTGAGCTTCTCGGCAGAGAAGGAAGGAGCCCGTGCCCCCCTGCTTGTTCACGTAGAACATGGCAACTTGATTGTCCGTCTGGACAAGGACGGACTGGTGAGAAGTCAGGTGGGAGAAAGCCTTGAGCACCAGACGAATTGCTCTGAGCTCCAGGAAGTTGATCTGTTGAGCAGACTCCCACGCGGTCCAGAGACCTTGAGTACATGCCCCCTGGCAATGTGCTCCCCAACCCAGGAGGGAAGCATCGGTCGTCAGCACTTGAGCCGGCTGAGGCGACTGAAACGGCATTCCGAGCACCAGGTTCGGCCGATGAAGCCACCACTGTAGGGAAGAGGCCAGCGGCCTGGAGAGGCGCACTAAGTCGGCTAGTCCGCCGGTGGCTTGTTGCCACTGCTTGCGAAGGCACCATTGAGCCGGCCGCATATTCAGGCGAGCATTGGGGGTCACGTGGACGGTGGAAGCCATATGGCCGAGTAGTCTCAGGAAGCGCCTGGCGGAGACCAGGGACTGGCTGCGAAAACGGCCGGCTAGGTCCATGAGCCGTTGAGCCCTGTCGAGAGGCAGGAAAGCTCGAGCCTGAGGAGTGTGCAGTCTTGCGCCGATGAACTCGAGATCCTGTGAGGGGAGCAAAGTGGACTTTGCGAAGTTTATGACAAAGCCCAAGTACTGCAGAAGAGTCACCGTGCGGTGTGTGGCATTGGCGACTGCCGGAGAGGACGACGCTCTGATGAGCCAGTCGTCGAGGTACGGAAAGACATAGAGGCCGTGAAGCCTGAGATAGGCCGCCACCACCGCGAGACATTTTGTGAAGACTCGCGGTGCGGAGGATAGGCCAAAGGGCAGTACTCTGTACTGGTAGTGATTTCCTGCCACCACAAACCTTAGGTATTGGCGGTGGCTTGGGTGGATGAGGATGTGCGTGTAGGCATCCTTTAGATCCAAGGAGCATAGCCAATCTCCCTGCTGGAGGTAGGGCAGAAGGATTCCAAGGGTAAGCATCTTGAACTTTTCCCGCACAAGGAACTTGTTGAGGTTGCGCAAGTCCAGGATGGGTCTGAGGCCTCCTGTCCTTTTTGGTATTAGGAAATACCTGGAATAAAAGCCTTGACCTCTCAGGTGGTGGGGCACCGGTTCCACAGCCTGTTCCTGAAGAAGACTTGCTAACTCCTGAAGGAGTAAGTCCCTGTGCAGAGGGAGTCGAGGAGGTTCTCCCGGAAAATAAGAGGGAGGGACCTGATGGAAGTGGAGAAGATATCCTTCTCGCACGACTTGAAGCACCCAGGCATCTGAAGTGATGTTGGACCACCTGTGGGCGAAGTGAACCAGCCGGCCTCCGGTGCTGGGAGGAACCAGCTGAGGGGGAGAGGCTATGCTGAGGAAGTCAAAAACCCCCACCCTGCTGAGCAGGGGCTGGTGGTGCAGGCTTGGGGGCTTGCTGCCTACGGGACCTGTTACCCCGTCCCTTGGCCTGCTGACCCTGTTGGGGAGCTGGAGGGGCCTGATATTGAGGGTAGTGTTTATAGGCAGCCGCCTTTCTCGGGTAAAAGGACTTCTTTCCCGAGCCCTTCTTTTTCTGGGAAGGGGCGGAGGTCTTCCTAGAAAGCCTGGTCCTGGTGAGAGTCTCCGTCTCGATTTGTGCAGCCTTTTCAGCCATGGGCTTGCCAAAGAGGTTCTCACCTCTGCAGGGGACATCGACCAACTTGTCCTGCACCCAAGGTTCAAGGTCAGACGACTGAAACCAAGCCTGTCGGCGGGCACCGATGCCAGCTGCGGCCACACGAGCCGATGCTTCAAAGCCATCATAGGCTGCTCGGGACATGAATTTGGAGCATTCCCGAATACCAGTTGTCAAGGCTAGGAACCTCCGCAAAGGTTCCTCGGACAGTCCAGCGGAGAATCCGGCTAGCTCTTTAGCCAGGTCTCGGAGATACATGCCCATGTATAGCTGGTAGGTCTGGACACGACAAGCCAGCATAGAGCCCTGGAAACACTTCTTACCAAGGCCATCCAGGTTACGGGCCGCCCTGCCAGGAGGCACCGAGGAGTGCATTTTTTGGCTCTTAAGCCTATGCATGGCCGATTCCACTACCATGGAATGGTGTGGCAGCTGTGCTTTTTGGAAGCCAGGACTCTTGCGGACTGGATAGATGGAATCGACCCGCTTGCTCAATACCGGCGACAAGGCCGGACTCTCCCACATGCGGAAGAGTAGTCGTTCCAGCATGGGAGGCACCGGTACAGTAAAGTGCTCCCGGGCGGGAGAGTCGTACTGAAGGGCGTCGAGCTCTTCAGCTCGAGGCTCCTCCTCGGGATCCGCAGGGAAGGCCAAAGCCTTGGCCATATCCCTGACGAAGTCCGAGAACCGGGCATCCTCCGGAGGGGACTGTTTCCGAGGTTCGGACTCGGGTGAGTCCGAGGGGACACACCGAGTCCGAAAGGAATCAGGTGACTCCTCCTCTTCAGACTCCCAGGCCGACTCCGAGGAGGAATCGGTGGGGTCGGCTCGGGCAGGCGGAGGCGTCGGCCGCCCCGACGCCGAGGGAGTCGGCGGCGACAACCTCGGTCCCAAACGGGAGGCCGAGGGTGACCTCGACCGAGGATCGACTCGAGTTCGCATGGACTCGAGGATCGGCTCGGTCTCCGGGGTCGACTTAGACGTCGACGTCCTGGCGGTCGGGGCAGCGGCGCCAGCGAGGCTAGCGATCAGTGCCCGCTGCTGGTCCATGAAGGCAGATAGTCTGCTCTCCAAGGCCGTCAACCTGAGTCCGACCTCAGGTGACCCAGCAGCCCCCGACTCGGGCCCCGACGGCGTCGGGCCCGACGTCGGACCTCTCGGAGGCGAGTCCAGAAGGACCACAGGACTTACCCGAGCAGGCAACTCCGACTCCAGGCGAGGTCGCTTCGGGAGGTGCTCCTTCTCCAAAAACCCGGGACGGCTGTCGGGGCTATGCGACCTGGCCCTCGCGGAGCCAGGAGCGTCCACCGACGCCGCCCTCGCGGGTTTTGTCTTCCGTCGATGGTCTCCGGAGGGAGAACCCCTGTCGGAGGAGCTTCGGCGATGGTCAGAGCTGGAGCCTCTGGATGCCGAGGCCTCCGACGAGGTCCGGGTACGGCTGGGGTCAGCGAAGATTCTATCCCGCTGATGCCGCCGACTCCTCAACGCTTTGGAGGACATTTTGCCACAGGCTCCACAGATCATTTCTTCATGATCCGGGCCCAGGCAGCGGAGGCAATTATCGTGTGTGTCAGTGAGTGACATATTTCTGTCACACTGACCACACCGCTTGAAACCACTGGCAGCCATCGGGGGAAAAAGGGCCCCTGCAAGGTCAAAGGACCGGGCTGCCAGCGAAAAAACCAAAAAACGAAACTGACCAAAAATCAGAAAAACCGAAAAATAAGAGAAGGACTCGCTACGGCGTCGCGAGTCCGGGCAGGAAAACGACCGGCGTCAAACCGAATTGAAAAAAGAGAAAAACTCACGAAAATCAACTTTTTTAGCGGGGACACGACGGGTACGTCTGTAGGGCTCCGCGGAAAAAAGAAGACTGGCTAAGATGGCACCCTTGGGCGGGAAGGCGACCGCGCATGCGTGCTGCAATTCCCAAAGGCTTTCTTTGAAAGCTGGGGAAAATTGCTCCGCGAGGGCTCCGTCGGCACCGACGTCACCCATATGTGAGGACTGACTTCCTGCTTGGTCCTGGAGAATACCTGTTTCATGGTTCTAAGTTTTATGTATCTTCCTGTTCTATGTAAATTGTTTATTGTTCATGTTATATGTAAACCGCACTGATCTTGGAAAATGTGGTATATAAAAACAAACAAACAAATAAATAAATGTTAGGTTTTGAGGAGATCTCAGATGCCATCCTTGTGGCAGGGTGGAAGAAAAGAAAATGAGGAGATGGTGTGAGCACCAGGTTGTAGGACTATCTGGCACAAACTCAGAAATCATTCAAGGCCTTTGTAGCCTGTCATCAGCATGGGGCTGACTAATCCCAACTGTCCATGGAGAAAACCTTAAGTACTTCCCAGTACCTTACCATTCTGATAGCATTTTACAACACACAACTCCCATATCGAGAAGACTGCTTTGCTTAATCTTATGACAAATGGGGTAAAGACTTATGAGATCAGATTTTTTAGTTTCTAATTCTTAATTATCTTTTAAAATAATCATTAATTCTTCTTTTGTATTGAAAGTATAGAGTAAGTTATGTAGATCAGTGAATGCAAATTATGCACATGGGGGTGAGACTTTTTCAAGGCACTACATATTACATGGAATGAGTACAAGATTACTGGAATGTCTGAACCAGAGATTTCAGGAACACATCCAGAATAAGAAGTTCCAGAACAACATTAGTCAAATCCTCCATAAGAACTTGAAAAATGTAGCTTCAGATAAGGGTATCACTAACCAACACAAACCCTCCAGTCACAACGAGAGGAGAACTAGGGCTGTTAAAATCCATTCAAAAGCGAGGATCTTAGACTTTAGGAAAACTAACTTTGCCAAGATGGGCCAATACCTCAGAGAGCCGTTAGCGGGATGGGAACAGCTGGGGGACGTAGAAAAACAGTAGGCAAAACTGATATTTTAAGGGCAACCAACCTTTTTTGCTAAAATTGTAAATAAAGGGAAAGGGAAAGGGAAAAGGAGACCGCTATGGCTTTTGAAAGAAGTAGCTGAAAAGCTGAAGAAAAAGAGGGAGGCCTTCACGAAATACAAGATCAGAGAGAGAGGATATGCGCAAATATTTCTTTACGGGAAGAGTGGTGGATCTGTGGAATAGTCTCCCAGTGGAGGTGGTAGAGATGAGGACAGTATCTGAGTTCAAAAAAGCATGGGACAAACACAGAGGATTACTAAAGGAAAAAGGGGACTTTTGATATGGAAGGACAGACTAGATAAGACATGTGGTCTTTTTCTGTCATCATTTTTCTGTTTCTATGTTTCTATTTGTTGGTAATCCTTCGATGTCTAGCTCTACCAGGCATTCCATTTTTTTCTTTTTATCCCATACCCTTTAGAATGCTTTATCAATTGATATTTAAATTTTTT
Source organism: Ichthyophis bannanicus (assembly GCA_033557465.1). Lineage (NCBI taxonomy): Eukaryota > Metazoa > Chordata > Amphibia > Gymnophiona > Ichthyophiidae > Ichthyophis > Ichthyophis bannanicus. The sequence goes on from CM066032.1 coordinate 1,532,529,740, forward strand.
ATAGGACAATACAGTATAAGCTGGCCTTGAAGACCTTCTTCGAGACTGCATCTTTGGATCAGGTCACAGCCGTTTCAAAATTTAGGAACTTAGTTTTAACTCCTACGACTCTTTACTATAATATTTTGGAGTTCTTTTTTTCTCTGAATACAATATTTTTGAATTGTAAACCTTGGTTGCCTAATCAGCAAAAGGCAGTATATCAACTACTAAGTCAAACCCTAAATGAAAATCACTAGAAAGCCTTTTCTCCTCTCACTTTCATTGAACACTTTTTATGTACTCAAAATCTTTCCATCAAGAAGAAACATAATGCTTCAGCAGAGTGCATAGGTTGTTTTCTCTTCCATGTGTTCATACAAGAGCAAAGGCATAGGAAAAAATGCAAGATTGGGATTGGTCAAGACCTCTCTACCATGATCCCAGAAACATCCTCCTCCTTAGGCTGAAGTATGGCAGCTAAGGTGCAACAAAATCCTTTGCGTTAACACGTCAGGAGTTGTGTGTCCAAGCTCTAGTCCTTATGCAGTATGCTAGAAATGGATTCTAGCAAGAGCCTCTCTGGAAAGCACAAAACTCTGCTAATTTCAAACCTTGGACCACACATAGTGCAAAAAAAAAAAAAAAAAAAGGTAAAGGAGGATGGACTTTTTTTTTTTAGTGCCTTTTGAGTCAACGCTGATTCCTGGTGACCTAGCAGCTCCTGGGTTTTCTTGGCAGTGTGACGAAGTAGATTGCCAGACCTTTCTTCTGAGGCAATGGAGGATTAAGTGACTTGCTCAAGGCCAGAAGAAATTCTAGTGGGAATCAAACCCTGGTCTCTTTGTTACCAAGCCAGTGCTCCAACCATTAGGCTACTCACACTTAAGCAAATAAATATTCCTGCTCCTTCAAAAAGGGAGACATATCTCTTCCCTTACCATTCTGCAAATTACTATCCCTCATAGTCCTCTGGATGGCAGCAGAGACCAGTTCTGTATCAGAATATTGCAGCTGTTGATCTTTGCCCATAGAGGAGAAAATCTAGTAACCTGGTTGTTCTGCCAAAACTAAGTCACCTGCCCAGCACCTCACAAAAGTCTAGGGTACAAGTTAACAGCTCCATTGAGATGAAATCAAGAGCAGGCGTGTGAGCAACAGTCACATCTGTATAAGGGACACTTCCAGTAGCAACCAAGGAATCCCAGGAATAAGAAAGCCCCATTTACCCCTCCAGATCTTAGCCCTCCATATTAGTGTGTCTTTTTTTCATAAGGCACAACAAAGCTGAAGCATGTAATAGAAGAAGGAAAGATTACAATGTTGTCCTGGATTAGAAAAGCTGTGGGGTGCAGGTGAGAAAAACATATGGTGTCATTTATTCTTTCCTGAAGAGATAAAATGGGAGCTTTGCAAATTACAGAAGAAATGAAAATGTACAGCTGTTCCCATGGTTCACACCACAGTACTGTGAGCTGCAATTAAGTTGCCCTCAGACTAAAAGGGACAAGGGTAAACTCAGGAGTAACATCAGAAAATGCTACTTCACAAAGCAGGCAGTGATGCATGGAAAAGCTTCCCAGAAGAGCGCATGCACAAAATCAGTAAAAATAATTCAAGAAACTATGGAATCAGCACAGAGGATTCATACCTGCAAAATGCTGAATGAAAGCCAGAGATAACCAGATTTAGAGTAGGCAACAGAAAATCTGGGCAGATTAAGGCCTTATGGGGTGACAATTTTCAGAAGGATCTTGTCAGCAAAGTAAGGAGTTAGCCAACTTGATTCACCAAACTAAAAATTGACAGCTATGAAGTGTTTAAAAAGTACACATGTATTTTAAAACACATGCCCTTTTGAACACATTAAAAACAGTGAAACCCTAGAGCAGTCACCTATGCACACAAGTCTCTCTCTTCCCCCTTCCCCCAATTTCTCAACCTGCAGAAAAAGCAGGGGACAAAGCATGCAGATACTTTTGTACCCAAGTTAGTGAATTTTCAGAAACCGGTCTAATGAATACAGCAGCTTTATTTCTTCTGTACAGTTAGAAACAGAGACATGACAGCAGAAAAAGACCACATGGCCTATTTAGTCTGCCCTTCCATATCAACTACTACAATAGTCCCCTTTTATATTCTGTAAGGTGGATTTTATTATGATGTTGTGAATAGCCACCTAGTACTTTCAGCCGTCTGAAGCGAAGTGAAAAATTGTCTTGCGATCTTCCATCTGCCGTCATATTTTGATTCTTTCCAATTCCCACGGATATGGGACCCAATACCTTTCTCCTAAACTCTTGAAAGAATAAAATTTTAAAGATAATGTACTACAAAAAAAAAAAAGCAGCAGCTCGGGCCATTTGATTATTGGAGGTGGTCTGTTATCAAACAGCCCAAAAAGACTTACAATTATGCAACATCATAAGAACAGTGAATCAGAGCTTAACACCCTTAATTTTTTATTTTTATTTAAATGGGGGAGGGACTCAACATGTTACTATTGACATTAAGACTGATTTCCAAGTAGCCTGTTCTCTTTCATATACCGCTTTTCAGTTTTATCAAAGCGGTTTACAATTAAACGTAACAGTGGTTTACATAGAACGGTATAGCAGCAACTATTTACATTAAACAAACAATTCCCAGTGTGTTACAACAATAGTCCTACAACATTCTTATAACTATTCACAGTAGCTTTGGAACTTTAAGCTTAAAGAGGTAACTTGTTGTGGATGGTGCTGCTGGATGGAGATTTTTATTCTTAAGGTTGTGTTTTTTCTATGGTATCAAAGTGAATAGGACTTGATGCCATGATGAACTCACCTGGTCACACTGCCACAATGGACTAGCGCAACGCCTTTCTGCCGTCTGTCTGCCACAGAGACACTTTTGCTTGCTGACTCGAGGGCAAGGTTGACAATCTCCTAAAAAAACATAAATAGGATGACTGCTTATTGTGGTGGTCTCATTTTTGCCAGAGAACACTTAATGGAACTGTTTTCTGGAACTGTTCAGAAATTATTAGGGAACTACATTCAGAAGGCTCAGAGATCACACAGTTTGAATACTAGAACTTGTCTTGTCTGGATCCTGAGAGACAAACAAATGCCCCATGCAGCAGTGAAGAAACAAGGGGAAAAAAAAAAAAGAAGAGCAAATACTCCAGCGAAGGAGATATAGCACACTGAATTAAAAAATATGCCAAAACCCACCCTTGGGAAGAGAAACTAGCAAATAAATTCTTTGCCTAGCAGTGACTACCAAGTCAGAAACTACTGGGTAATGCATTGCAGTATTTAAAAAAACACCCTAAATAAGAAAACAAGAAAGAGGACATTCAAGCTTGAAAAGGCGACATCTGATCATGTGACACCTAGACAGCCACAAACTCCTGATAAGCTTGTCCCGATCAATTCTAAGCGTGTGGTGGCGATTCTTACTTTGAAAATCAAAGAGCATGCTAAACCAGTAACACTTTACAGCAAGTTACATCCAGGCCTAATGAGTCCCCGGGAGCTTACACGAGGATGTATATACAAGATATGGGTCAACCCACAAAGCAATTCACTAGGGTAGGAGATGTACTAAAGAAGAACCAAAGTGAGATAATATGCTTTCCTAGGTGCCTGTTACAAACCGACCCTAGCTAAATCCCATTCAACAAATCACTGTAGATGTGAAAATACTGATAAATGGTGCTACTGATCTTAAGTTCCAAACTTGGACTAATTCAAATGCTGTGTTTGTATTACCAAGGTCGATACTTGTACATGTTTTAATTTATTTGAACTGGCCTAAATGGACATGGACTGTAGAACAAAAAATCTGACCAAGTGCTCTCTTGCTGACTTAAATACCATACTGCATCCTGAAACACTGCCTGAATTAAGACAGAAGCAGCGGCACCAAGTGTACTTAAGAATGGAAATTCCTTATATTTCTCAGACATCAGAAGGGAAGTATTCAGACCCTCACGGCCATCATTAGCGAATCATATTCCTGAGTGGTGAAAGGAAATGGTTCAAAAATAGGCTGGCTCTGTAGCATTTAAAACACACACTTATATTCCACTTTTCAAAGGATAGCTCAAAGGACATCACAACAAATAATCATAGATACTGTACAATATAAAATCTAGAAATACTGAAACACTGTCAGCTTAAGAACATAGTATGTGCCATACTGGGTCAGACCAAAAGCCCATGGAGCCCTGCATTCCATCTTTGACAGTCACCAGTCCCGGTCACAATACCTGATGGCATCCCAGGAGTACATCTAGTCCTTGTTTCATAACCCAGAAATACAACAGTGACTTTCTAGTCTGCATGGCTAATGTGTGTCTTCTGGACTTACATAGGAACATAGAACACGACGGCAGATAAAGACTATACAGGCTATCCAGTCTGCTCATCCATACCAAATGCTCAGCTCACAATCCCTTGCACCCCGCTATCCATCACGTCCTTTGGGATACTGTTCTTTTTTATGTTTTTACTGTTATTTTACTTTTTTACTGTTATTTGTTATGCTTTCCATTTATGAATATTTTATTAAATATTACTTCCAGGTCTGCCCCCTTTCATCTTTATGGACACCTCATTCCAGAACTTCCAAGTCACTGAAAGAGACCTTTCTTCTATGACTTTATACCTTGCAGTTGGAGAAATTTCTCTATTACTCTATTTCCTCTAGAATATACATATTTACATCTTTAAGTCAGTGTCCAAATATGCTTTATAAACAGAGATTCCCCAACAGTGGGTCATGATCCACATGGGTCACATCAATAGATGAGGTTCACAAAAGCAGGACTGCTTCCCCTCTCTGGGCCTCCACTGTGACCTATGCCCAATAAGACAGTCATTATAGGGCCTGCTATTCTGTGAATGATGAAAAGATTGCCCTGTTCTCCCATGCGAGGTTCCTGTTAGACTGGGAATTCATGCAGGGTACCAAGGTCTGTGAGTGCACATTTACTACTGCTGCTGCTGCCGCCTTCATGCTTTAGATAATTGGGGGGAGGATGAAGCAGATGAAGGAAGTTGAATGGTATGGGGGTCTGCTCTTTTGTTTTCATCATCATCATCATCTGCAGTTATGTGACATTTTAAGTGCTAAAATGGGGTCATATTGGGTAAACGTTTGGGAAGTGCTGCTTTGGAATGAAGACAGACAACTGAACATTTTATTAGCTGTCCTCTGCATTGACTCCATCCTGTTTAAATCTTTTTTGAAGGTGCAGTCTCCAAACACAATACTCCAAACAAGGTCTCACTAGATACAGAGGCACTATCACGCTCTTTTTCCTGATGGCCATTCCTTTCTCTATTCACCCAAACATCTACCCATCTGGCCATGTTAAGATCAGATACAATAACGCCCAGATTCCGGCAGATCTTTCATGCAAGGAACAATTTCACCCCACCACTCCTCTGGAATTTACAGCCCAAATGAATGGAGCCTGTATTTTTTTCATTAGCTGTCAAACTCTGACCATGCCATGAGCTCTCTTCAATCCCTTTTCATGTTTTTGCACACCTTTCAGAGTGTCTACTCTATTATAGATTTAGTATCACCCCCAAAAAGACAAAAAAAATACTTTCCCCAATAACCCTTCTGTAATAATCACTTAATGAAAATATTGAAAAGAACCAGACCAAGGGGCCATTCCTGCAGCACACCATTACCAACATCCCTTTCCACTGTGTGAACCTCATTTAGCACCATCATTTGTCGCATTCCATTGAAACAGTTTCTAAAGCAATCTGTTACTTTAGGGCCCATATCAAGGGCACTCCGTTTATTTATACATCACCTAGGCAGAACCATGTCAAAGATCTTGCTAAAATCCAAACACATCACATCTAGGGAGGAGTGGCCTAGTGGTTGGGGCAAGTTACCTCAGGCCAGAAGGTTGGGGGGTTCAAATCCCACTAGAGGACAGCAACCTTGGGCCTTCTAGTCCCACAGGTGCTCCTTGTGGTCTTGGGCAAGTCACTTAACCCTCCATTGCCCATGTTCCCTGTAAAATAGTTATCTCCAAGTTATAATGCCCTGTTCAATGTAACTTCAGTTTGTTCAATGTAAACCGTCTTGATATCATGAAAGGCGATATATAAGAAACATTAAATAAATAAATAAATCTACTGCTCTTCCCTGATCCAATTATCTGGCCACACAGTTGAAGAAACTGATCAGACATCTGACAAAAAACCACTTTTCCACCTGAAGTCTGGCTAAACCCTTTCTAAGCCCAGCTATACTAAATGCCTTGACCACATCTTCCGGTCAAAAATACAATGGCTTACAAATTTTCCAGTGAGTGAAAAAATAAAAAACTCATTTAAAACAAATTAGAGAGTATGTGTTTCACAGAACATCCCCCAAACTTAGTTCTATTTGTAAGAGTAGATAAATGTTCCTTATATACCCATTCCACTCCACTTAATTTTATAGATCTCTAGCATATTATCCCTCAGCCGTTTCTTCGCCAAGCTGAAGAGCCCTACCCTCTTTAGCCTCACTGTCGGAAGAGCCATTCCATCCCTTATATTATTTTGGTTTCCCTACTCTGTATCTTTTCTGGTATCTTTTTGATTTGTGGTGACCAGAACAGCATGTAATACAGAGTGTGTATCTGCACTCTGGATCGATAAACGTATAATATTCTGCTCCAATCCTTTCTGAATAGTTCTTAACATTCTATTTATTTTTTGGATCACCACCACACACTTGAAGATTTCAACGTATTTTGGGATTTGATGGGTACTTCGACCCAGACTGGCCATTGTCAAAGACAGGATGCTGGGTTTGATGGACCTTGACTTGACTAAGCATGGCTTTTATGTTCTTATGTCCATAGTAACTGCAAAATCCTTTTCCTGGGTGGCAGTTATTAATATGGAACCAGCATTGTGTAGCTATAATCAGGATTATTTTTCCCTATATGCATCACTTTTCCTACATTACAAAATTTCAGCTACCATTTAGATGTCCAGTCCACTAGTTTTACAAGGTCCTCTTGCAATCCCTCGCAATCCACTCATTATTTAACAACTTTGAATAATTCTGTGGCATCTGCAGATTTGATCACCATGTTAAGATGCATTAGTACCAGCACAGACTCTGGCAGGATCCAGTACCATTTCCTCTCTTTTAACCAATTACTAGTCCACAATAGGACACTGCTTTCTACTACATGACAATTCAGGAAGGACTATCTGGATTTTAAGAAGGCAGTTGACACACTATATAATTCACTGCTCGCATTATCCACATGCTTTGACACTTCCAAGAAAAACAAAATCTACTAGGTTAGTAAGGCCAAACTTCCCTTTGCTAAAGCTAATGTCATCTCTAACCATTAAGCCTCAACTATCCATATGGCCAGTATTTTTGTTTTTGGTTAGTTACTGGTTTTAACTTGTTGTTCTGTATATTGTACTACTCTCCCCCATATTTTAAGTCAAGTTGTTTTAATATTCTGATATCTTATTTTATTCTTATAAAAAAGATGTTATGAGGTCCAATTTACTTTGGACAGTAAATCACAGCAATGTCAAATGAATACTCAATCTAAGGTATATAAATGCAATTAAACTAAACCAAACAAACTAAGGGCCTAATATTCAAAGCCAGATAAGGGCACAGAGAAATATTCAGGAGGTACTGTCTGCATAGTGCCACTGAAGATCTCCACATTTTGCCCCAGCACTATCCAGTTAATGCTAGGGCAGTACAGTCACTAACCAGATAAGTCACAGCCTTTTCCAGATAGCAGTTTAAGGCCTGCTTTTGCTGCTATCTGGAAAAGGCCTCTTTTTTCTTTTACTCTTTCTTTATTTAATATTTCATGAAGGGAAGGTCTCAGACTCTATAGCACTAAGCCAAAGATTTCCAGCTTTCGTGCTTTTTTTTTTTCGCATCAACGACCTTCCCTATTTACATCTAAAAGCTGCTTTGAAATGCATGGGTATTTCATAATACTAAAATATATTCAAATATTCTTAAACATCTTCTGAAATACATCCAATGCACTTAAATATCTCCCAACGCCATCATGTAGTACTGCTTCTGCGTTTCACTAAACGTTTCTTCAGGGGTTGTTTTCAAAACGTGTCAATCTACAAAACCAAAACAATGAATGAATGCCACTAAGAACTCATATTATCAGGGCATCTTCTCCCTGCTTAAGTATTTAAACTATAACTTATATCACAAACCTCCAAAAAGGTATCAATGCTGCCCACATCCCGTTACTGCACTCACTTTCACGGTCTCAACTAGTTTCGTCAAAAGACGCCGCGCATGCGGAGTCCCGGCTTCCCTCTCTCTTTTAAATCTTAAATTCACATATCTTCTTCACCTGATACATTTTCACTAAACACCGCCCCTAAGAACAATGAGCCAAAGATCCAATACGCTTATTCCCTAGTCTCCTCCTCCAAATTACATCAAAAACCAACACCTCTTTTTCTATCACTGTCATACCACAAGTTTAAACGTATCTAGTTATGTATTAAAGTAAGCAGATGATCAAATACATGCCCTCCAATCTATACTGCCATTTAATCCTCCTGGTGTTACCGAATCGAGATCAAAGATCCATTTCTGCTCTCTTATTATCAGCAATTGTTCACATGTTTTACCCGCTCCCCCTTTCTGAATTTTATCTATACAGAAACAATTTAAATCCTCAAACACATGTCGAAACGTCAGACAGTGTTGTACTAGTGGAGCCTCCCCAACTTTATGTTTCAACCGGCTTTTATGCTCCCCCATCCTAATCTTAAAAGCCCAATTAGTTTTTTCTACATAGAATAAGTCACAGGGGCATTGAATCATTTAGACTACATGTGCAGAATCACAGGAGGTATGATGTTTTAAAACGTAACTTTTTCCATGGTATTGAAAACTATCCACTTCCTTGGTAATCATACAAATACCACAAGCACCGCATTTCCAATGCCCCATCTCTCAATAGACGCCTTTTCAGTGCAAACAAAGTTCTTCAATACCGCTGGACTTGGATACTCTTTGAAATTTCTACCTTGCTGCCATACACACCTAATCTTTCTATGTTCCAGCCCTGGAACGTTACTCAACACATTAGCATGTTTCTGTAAGGTGCGTTGCATAAAATTGCTTAAAAGGGGAATATTTTGTGATCAAATTAATATCCTCGGAGCAGGTCTTGGACTTTGACTCCTGTTGTATTAGCAATAGCTCTCTATTTTTGCTTAAAGCCCTTTGATATGCCCGTTTGATCACTAATGAGGGATAACCCTGCTCTCTAAAGTTACTGACCAAATTTTTTCATACTTTCTTAAACTCTTGTCTGTCAGAACAATTTCTTCTGTACCTCAAGAATTGAGAAAACGGAAGGCCTGTTTTTAAATGTGCCGGATGGGCACTGTCAAAATGTAAGAATGTATTGCGATCAGTATCTTTCCGAAAGACCGTAGTTGCCCAACTACTATTTTGTTTCATCACTCTTACATCTAAATATGTTATTTCTGTATTATTAAACACATGAGTAAATTGTATATTTTGATCACACCCATCCAACCAACAGAAAAAATTCTCCAGAAGCTCTTGAGGGCCTTTCCACATCATAAAAACCATCATCAATGTAACGGCACCATACTTTTATATTGGCTATGTAAGGACAAGATTTTAACCATTGCTCCTCAAACCTTGCCATATATAAATTCGCGATAGAGGGGGCACACGTGGTCCCCATCGCCACCCCTGAAATCTGGTGGTAAATTACCCTCTCAAAAACAAAAATTTATTTATTTACTTACTTTTCTTATATACCGCGCTATTAAAATTAGTGCGGTTTACAATTGAACAAAACATACTGCAATGTCACATGACAGTTGAGTTTACATTGAACAAGGACAAGATAACTTGGAGGTAACTGGGGTAACTATTTACAGAGTAACTATTCACAGAGTATAGTATAAATTTGTACATGGAGTTATACTAACTGCTTATTTACATAATATAGGTCGATTTTCAACAATTTTATAAGAGGCTTAATCAGTAAAATGTGGGGTCAATACCAACGTTAAACAGGAGAGGGGACATAGTGGTAGAGCTAAAATAATTGTGAAAGATAGTCAAATGTGCCAACTGTGTTATAAACTCTACTAAACCCTCAGAGATCTCCTCTCCACTTTAAATAATATTCCACTGTGTTATAGGCTGCTAATTGCGGAATACTGGTGTATAAAGAGGTGACATCGAGAGTCACCAAGATTATCTCTTCACAGTTGGCCCAACAACAATTTTGGGTCAGAAGTCTAAGGAAATGGGTAGTGTCCTTAACGTAAGATGGAATTACAATCAATAGAGGGCGCAAATACGAGTCAACGTTCGTTGATAATGGTTCAAGAACTGACCCTCTCGTGGAAACAATCGGCCTACCCAGGGGGTGGGTTATGTTTTTGTGAATTTTAGGTACCATATAAAATTTAGCCACCGTTGGAGTGGACATATTTAAATACCCCAATTCTTTTTTAGAAATCATTTTATTTTCTAACGCTGCAGTCGTGAGTTCCTTAACTTTTAATTGTATGGTTACAACTGGATCTTCCGGTAGCACTTGATATATTGATCTATCAGTGAGTTGCCACAAAGCTTCAGATGTATAGTACTCACGACTCAGAATAACTATAGCCCCTCCCTTATCCGCCCTCCAGATGACAATATCTGCCCTCTTTTGTAGCTCTTTCAGAGTCTTCTGTTCCGTTTTCGTCAATACATTAGAACTAAACTTAGTCTTACCCTCTACAGATTTCATGTCTTTAAGGACCAAATCTTTAAAAATTGCTACTGCTGGATGAGTAAATTGCTACTGCTGGGGGTACCAGGTAGATTTCAAAGGGAGTTGTATTCTTCTCTTTGGAGCTTCAATATTCATAGCTCCCCCATCCCCCCAACCCTCCATTGGGTCATTCCATGTCAAGTGGTCTAGTATATAAAAAGTGCCCCGCTCAACCATCTTGGATTTTGCTGAAATTTTGTATGTACACTACCATGTGTCTCAAACTAACTTTGGTAAAGTTTTAGATTCTCTCGTGGAATACCTTCTGAGATATACTCGTTTGTCTGATCACATACCTTGACTTTGTACAGTACGAGTCTGAGATTTCAGCAACTTTGAGACCCTATATTTTCTTTGCTATTTTATTATAAAAAATGAAACTTGACTATCCTGTACAATGTTTTGCGCTCTATTTAATGATACTAATGATAATATTTTTTTAATATGTCGGAAGTAGATATATTGCAGCAAATTCAGCCAAAAAAATTGATGTTCTAAAAAAATTAAAAATTAGACATTATGCAGCTTCCTAAATAATCAAGTAAAAAGTATGAAATTTTGCACATAATACCTCTATGTACTGAAGGTCTTGGATTTATAATTTCATGCTCTTAGCATGCTCCGTTAGTTTACAAATTAAGTGTAAAGTTGATGATTTTTTGCAAAAACGTAAAAATAGGGTATTTTTAACCTCCTTTTACACAAAAGCATCTTCTAAAATCGTTTTGAAACCAATTTCATTAGAAAGAGCATGTTTTAAGCTTTCTAGAAAAGTGGATTTAATTTACTATCCCTGGCGTACAATACCCTGAAAAGAGGGCTAAACATAGCGGACATTACCATGCTTGACAAAGGCATGTAATTCAACCTGCAGTTCTAACGTTATCCAAATGTTATATTTAAAACTCATTTCCATAGGAGTTGCTCAATAACTATTTAGTGCATATATGTCGTGAGCTTAACGTATAGATTTTCAGATTAGCATTAGTTGGTACACATTTACTAATTAATTTACTTCAAAATGGACATCGACGAATCACTTGATAACAATCCTCCTATGCCTGAATGTACCGTTGGACAAAAATTGCCATCAAAAATGTCACCATGGCTCATTTTATTCCAATAAAACTGGGCTCAATTCTGTGAGCTGCCTGTCAGCAAGCGAGAAATTGCTTATTACTCGACGATCAGAAGTTGACCTTACAGACAATGACAGTATCTGCTTGCATCACCAAGCACAGTATCTCAGCAAATATGAAATGAACCAAAAGTCATGTTGCAAATTGTTAATTGTTGCATAATTTCCAATCATATGCAACATGATACCGTGTCAGTACACGTGTTTATTCAGAAGTTTATCGAATTTTTGTTGACCCAAGCAGATGTTACGAAAATATACTACTTCAGTGATGGCTCAGCAGCGCAATATAAAAACTACAAAAACTTCGTCAATTTATGCAACCACAAAAATGATTTCAATATCGAGGCTGAATGGAACTTTTTCGGCACAAGCCATGGAAAATCACCTTGTGATGGGGTTGGTGGCACAACTAAACGTTTGGCAGCCCGAGCAAGTCTACAAAGACCTTCGTCTGACCAAATATTGACACCAAAAGATCTGTATAACTTTTGTGACCAAAATATACACGGAATTAAATATATTTATGTCGCAAAAGATGAAATTGAAAAAAGCAGGAAGTTTCAACTAGAAAGGTGGAAAGAAAGCAGCACAATAGCTGGCACTAGAGAGCATCACCAATTTGTACCAGTTGACTCAAACTTGGTTTGTGTCAGCAGAGTTTCAAATGATACAATAAGTTTTTTAGCCAAAATTTCCAATACAGTACTGCTATTTTGTATTTGAAATTATCCGAGTTGTCCCTTGGTTGCTACGTAGCTTGCATCTATGACAACAAATGGTGGATTGGCAATGTTGTTGAAGTTTCAGCTGAGGAAAATGATGCACTGATAACATTTATGCATCCTCAAGGTCCTGCTCATTCGTTTTATTGGCCAGAAAGGCAAGATGTTTGCTGGATTCCAGAGCATGTTCCCTGCACCTTCAGGTACATCATCTGGCCGACAGTATCAATTCCCAAAATCCATTTTGAAGGAAGTGGCTTGCAAACATAACAGAATGTAAAAGAATTGCTAACATTAAAATTGAGGTGAGTACTTCGGCTTGGGAACCATTTAAGATACACAATTTAGGCTTGGGAACCTAGGATAAGATGCCCAATCATTGGCTTGGGAACCAGCTAGACACCCACCGAAGGCTTTGGAACCTCAAATAAGAAACCAAATTAAAGGCTTGGGAACCTAGATTAAGAAACCCACCCGTGGCTGGTATTGCACAGCTATCAGGCGTGACCTCTATGGCGATGGGGTTGCCAGTTCATGTTCCTGAACTGGTAGCGACAATGTCACCATGGACCAACGCAATACAATATTGATAATTTTTTAATATAAAAATGTTAAAACAAGTATGATCCAAAATAATAATATGATGAAATATACGCTGTTGCCATGGCAATGTCCGCTGACTTTGGTCCTCTTTTTAGAGCACTGTATGGCAGCGTTAGTCAATCAAATTAACTTTTTTAGGGAGTTTAAAACATGCTCTAATGGTAGTAGTTTGAAAACATTTCTAGAAGATACGTTTGTGTAAAAGGGAGTTAAAAATGCCCTATTTTTAGCCTTTTTGCAAAAATTATCAACTTTTACACTTAATTTGCAAATTAATGAAAAGGGCTAGGAGCTTGAAATTATAAACACAAAAACAGTACCACGAGATACTATGCCTCAAAATTTCATGTTCGTTGTTTACTTATTTCAGGAGCTATGCAATGTTAAACTTTTAATTTTTTTAGGCCGCCAATTTCTTTGCCCGACTTTGGTGCAATGTGTCTATTTCTGACACAATCAAAAAAGATTATTATTAGTCTCATTAAAAAGAGCACAAAAAGATATGCAGGGTAGTTAAGTTTCATTTCTTATAAACAAATAATAAGAACAATATTAGGTCTCAAAGTTGCTGAAATTTTGAATCGTACTGTACATGTTCAGGCTATGGGGTCAAACAAACGGCTATATCTCAACAGGTTTAACACCAGAGAACCTAAACCTCTACCAAAGTTCATTTGAGACATGGGAGGGCTCTAAATATAAAATTTAGTCAAAATCCGTGATGGTCATGCAGGGAGCCTTAGACCACTTGACATGTTGAAAAATAGATCTTTAAATGTAGTTTCCTTAACAATTGCTCGAAATCTATTCTGAACTGAAATGGATCATAATAGGTACCCAGAACGAAGGATAAACCCTTATTTAATATATTAAGTTGCTCTTGGGAAATATCACAATCTGATATATTAATAACCAAAGTCGACGTTGCCAACTATTGTTGTTCGCTCATCATTACTTCCAACGTCGTGTGGATCGATCCAATTTGATTCCTTTTCCCAATTTTTTTTTCTTTTTCTTGTTCCCCCTCGTCTAAAAAATCACTCTCTCCCGATGTTCTGCTTGAGTTGGTTTCATCCTCAAAGTTCATCCGCGTCCCCATTTTCTTATTCTTCCAATTGATGTCCATCCAGGGGTAAACATATCCCACTATATAATCATCGTGGTCTCTTCTAAGTTTTTTGGCTTTTAACTTTTTAACTCCTTGACGCAACGATTCTAGTTGCTTATTTGAATCTTCAACTTGCTTTTGAAATAGCTCTTCCGTTCCACTATTTTTTTAGCAATGCAAGTTTATTTTCAACTTCTTTTGACAAATCAACTAAATTAGTTTTCGTTGTATCTATAATCAATACCATCAGATCTAGGGAACATTTGTTTAGTATACGATTCCATTTCTCCAAAAACTCTATACTCAAATTTTGCATCCGTGGTTCTTTATATACTCTGTCCTCGGGGGATTTGTTGACGACTCACGTACTCTATGAGTGACAGGAGATGCAGTTCCGTTCTCACTATACGCTTCTGTAACTTCAGTACTTCCTCCCAAGTAACATCATTATTCATGGGTTCTTCTTTATCGTCCATTGAGAAAGGACGATATAAATATACAATTTACTCATGTGTTTAATAATACAGAAATAACATATTTAGATGTAAGAGTGATGAAACAAAATGGTAGTTGGGCAACTACAGTCTTTCGGAAACATACTGATCGCAATACATTCTTACATTTTGACAGTGCCCATCCGGCACGTTTAAAAACAGGCCTTCCGTTTTCTCAATTCTTGAGGTACAGAAGAAATTGTTCTGACAGACAAGAGTTTAAGAAGGTATCAAAAAATTTGGTCAGTAACTTTAGAGAGCGGGGTTATCCCTCATTAGTGATCAAACGGACATATCAAAGGGCTTTAAACAATAGAGAGCTATTGCTAATACAACAGGAGGCAAAGTCCAAGATCTGCTCAGAGGATATTAATTTGATCACAAAATATTCCCCTTTAAGCAAGTTTATACAACGCACCTTACGGAAACATGCTAATGTGTTGAGTAACGTTCCGGGGCTGGAACATAGAAAGATTAGGTGTGTATGGCAGCAAGGTAGAAATTTCAAAGAATATTTAAGTCCAGCGGTATTGAAGAACTTTAAGGCGTTTATTGAGAGACGGGGCATTGGAAATGCGGTGCTTGTGGTATTTGTATGATTACCAAGGAAGTGGATAGTTTTCAATACCATGGAAAAAGTTACGTTTTAAAACATCATACCTCCTGTGATTCTGCACATGTAGTCTATATAATTCAATGCCCCTGTGACTTATTCTATGTAGGAAAAACTAATCGGGCTTTTAAGATTAGGATGGGAGAGCATAAAAGTCGGTTGAAACATAAAGTTGGGGAGGCTCCAATAGTACAACACTGTCTGACGTTTCGACATGTGTTTGAGGATTTAAAATGTTTCTGTATAGATAAAATTCAGACAGGGGGAGCGGGTAAAACATGTGAACAATTGCTGATAATATGAGAGCAGAAATGGATCTTTGATCTCGATTCGGTAACACCAGGAGGATTAAATGGCAGTATAGATTGGAGGGCATGTATTTGATCATCTGCTTACTTTAATACATAACTATAGATACGTTTAAACTTGTGGTATGACAGTGATAGAAAAAGAGGTATTGGTTTTTGATGTAATTTGGAGGAGGAGAATAGGGTATAAGCATATTGTATCTTTGGCTCATTGTTCTTAGGGGCAGTGTTTAGTGAAAATGTATCAGGTGAAGAAGATATGTGAATTTAAGATTTAAAAGAGAGAGGGAAGCCGGGACTCCGCATGCGCGGCGTCTTTCGACAAAACTAGTTGAGACCGTGAAAGTGAGTGCGGTAACGGGACGTGGGCAGCATTGCTACCTTTTTGGAGGTTTGTGATATAAGTTATAGTTTAAATACTTAAGCAGGGAGAAGATGCCTTGATAATATGAGTTCTTAGTGGCATTCATTCATTGTTTTGGTTTTGATTGATACGTTTTGAAAACAACCCCTGAAGAAACGTTTAGTGAGACGCGGATGCAGTACTACTTGATGGCGTTGGGAGATATTTAAGTGCATTGGATGTATTTCGGAAGATATTTAAAAATATTTGGATATATTTTAGTATTATGAAATACCCATGCATTTCAAAAGCAGCTTTTAGATGTAAATAGGGAAGGTCGTTGATGCGAAAAAAAGCACGAAAGCTGGAAATCTTTGGCTTAGTGCTATAGAGTCTGAGACCTTCCCTTCATGAAATATTGAATAAAGAAAGAGTAAAAGAAAAAAAAAAAAAGAGGTGAAGAGAGCACCACTGGAACGAAAGTAGGGCGTTATTACCCTCAGTTACGTTTTGAGTGAATACAAATAACTTTATTACTAGTATTAACACTCAAGGAAGAGACCATATATAATTATCTGGAAAAGGCCGGCATTGTCCAAATAGTGGCCACACAAACAGGATATTCGATGGCAGTCACTATCCATTGTGGGGTTTAAATATCGGTCCAATTGAACATCAAGAGGTAAAAACTTTAGCAGTTTACCTAGCAATAATGTCAGACTCTGTGGTCTGTAGGTTCCTGGGTCATCCTGGAGCCCTTTTTAAAAGCTGACATACTGGCCACTCTCCAATCCCCAAGTACTATAGCTAATTTTCATGATAGGTTACAGATTACTAGTCATCTTCAAAATAATGTATCAGGAAATACAGTCCACCAAACACAAATGCATCACACAAAGTAACTGGAAATCTATAGATAAAGAAAAAAAAGAAAAAAAACCTAATTTTACAAAACACACTATTAGCCCTCTTGATCCTGCAGAATTTCCTTTACATTACTTAGGCATTTCAGCAAACTATTCAAATGGGGCTTTTAAAATCAATAAAACTCACCTCAGTTACAACTATTCTGCATCAATGTTGCTGACATTTCAATTTCCACACTTACACGGTCTTTGGCTCTCTGCTGAAAACTGCAGAGGTGGCAAGTCATATAATGGTTTTAATTGTATGACACTTGCTCAGAGACCTGGACTGGATCACCAAAATTTTCAGATGCACCATAAATAACCTACAGACTAATATTCCTCAGGCACTAGCAAGCTGAACCTGACTCCTAATGGAGGTTAAAAGCTCAGTACCCTTAAGTCAATCTGTGGGTTTGCCTCACTTCCTTTTTTATTTCTTACTGGCTATACACAGCAGAGCTGATATGTGAAAGTACAATTCCACAATCATCAAGGCTGAGAGGACAAGATTAGGACTCAGAAGGTGCAAAACTGTAAAACTAGCAATCCCTAAAGAAGCACGCAAATTTGGCTTCAAATTCCATTCACTTAATCTAAAACACAGAGGTACATTTTTCTTAATAGTGATTCAGCATCCCATCTCTAACAGCTACATTCAGAAAAAAAAGAAGATCTACCTGGGTGACAAGGATTTTCACATTTGTGCTGTTCACATAGTAGCTTCCGGCCACAGGTCTGCTGGCAGGACCAGTTCTTGGCACTGCATCTTCGTGGCACTGGCTTCGCCTTCTTACAGTAACAGGTGGTTGTGACCATCTTTGGGCAAGGAGGGCAAGGACCTGTGGAGGAATTTCACAGGCAGAAAAACCTGGTTAATTACATACTGATGCTAAGCTTGCAAGGCACATTATAATTGGACAGCCTGTATAAGTCTCATATCATCATTTTCATTTAATTTATTATGTTTAAATGATGCAATACACCATTAATAATAATAAAAATAAACCTATACCAGATTCTTTAATGTGTGCTTTGGCACAATTAGGCTGAAGTTAGATCCGGTCTTAAAAGATCTTGGGGTTTTGATACATTTGAGACCTATGTATCTAAGTTTGATTGCATCTAAAACCTTTTATAAACTACAAAAGCGCCATCTTGTCTTATTTGGATTATAGAAATGTATTATTTCTGAATTGCTCTCATTTTCAAATTAGACGATTACAGCTGTGTCAATCCATGGGCTGCTCGCCTCATTTTTGGCATCTCCCGGTATACTCAATTAACCCCTCTACTATATAAATTACATAGGTTAAGGCTCACTAATCAGATTCGTTTTATGTTTTTATATAAATCCTTTAACAATTTTGTTTTGGAATATCTTTTGTTATTATTTCCGCCAATGACTTGTAAATCTAAGTGCTTACAATTCATTAGCACCTTACTATATCCATCTTGTAGGGTGTTTATTTAAAATTATGTTTTAGACACACCATTCCTTATTTGCAGTACAATATTGGTCTGACTTGCCCAAATATTTGAAAGGTTGAAAATATGGTTGTTAATCAAAATTATTGGCTTTTCTTAAATGGATTTTTTTTCTTTACTGCAAACCGCGCAGAACCACTATTTAGTATGGGATCATTGCGGCATATAAAATTGTATTAGATTAGATTAATATCTATGCGGTTTACATAAAAACTTTAATACAGTAAAATAAAAATCACATTAATACATGATGAAGATAGTGGCGAGCATCGTTTATCAAAATACTTGCACACCTAATACTGGACAAACAACTGAGTATATTACTGAACTTCAGCTTTGGGCATCTTGATTCCCAGATAAAAGGAGTCTTGGGTTTCATTTTCAGAGCAAAAGAATTGTTCATAAAAACACATCTCAGGGCTAGTTATACAATGCCACCAATTGGAAGTAGTTCTGTTGCCAATATTGGTGTATTGAATTGCAATTTATTTTTTAAAAATTTGGCACAATATATAATTTTCTTTTTTTTTTTAGATATATCTGTTCCTATACTGATTCAGCAGTACTCGCTAGAATCCAGCTACTATATACATATGCCACAATACCAAATCAATTTGCTAGGCTCTCTCGTTATCTCCATCTCTTATTTCTATGATTCATGTCTTTTTTTCTCCTCTTTTTAAAGAGAATAATATGAATCTCTTTTCTTACAGATACATCTCCTTGTATAAAATCCCCTTGTTGTTCACATTCAAATGTAACATATCTGATCATAGAAATGTCTTCATGTCTGCCCACATGAAATCCTTGAAAAGCCAACACACAACTCCCCAATTACTGCTACACAGTGGCAGAAATGGCTAAGAGCAGCTTTTAAACATGAATATTTCTCAGGGATAATGCAAAAACATTAGAAAGTTTTAACAACCTAATTTTGACGCTACCAGCTAGGCTGTCTAGAAAAACTTGGGGAAAAAAAGTTCCAATGTAAAAACATAAGAACATAGGATATGCAATACTGGGTCAGACCAAGGTCCATCAAGCCCAGTATCCTGTTTCCAACAGTGGCCAATCTAGGTCATCCCCAAGAGACAGTAGGTATCCCCAAGAGACACAGGTTCCACAATGCTTGTAATGGGTCAAGCATTGATATCCTGGGTCCCTTTTTAATAATGGTTTATGGACCGTTCCTCCAGGAACTTGTCCAAACCTTTTTTAACCCCAGCTACACTAACAGCCTTTACTACATCCTCCGGTAACAAATTCCAGAGTTTGATTACACATTGAGTGAAAAAATATTTTCTCTTATTTGTCTTAAATAGTTTACCCTGTAGCTTCATTACATGTCCCCAAGTCTTTCTATATTCTGATAGCGTAAACAATTGATCTACGTTTACCCGTTCCACTCCATTCATTAATTTATAGACCTCTATCATATCTCCCCTCAGCCGTCTCTTTTCCAGGTTGAAGAGCCCTAACCTTTGTAGCCTTTCTTCATAGGAGTAGCCTTCCATACCCTTTACCATTTTGGTTGCTCTTCTCTGTACCTTTTCTAAGAACACTATATTTATTTATTTAACTGTATTTATATCCCGCTTTTCACCGGGTCAAAGCAGTGTAACAAGAAGGGGGGAGGGATAATCAGATAAAGGGGTAGGGCCATCACCAGGTGGACAAACATTGATGATTTCGACAACAGATGGACATAGACATGGACAAAGTAACACAGTTTTTGATCATGTGTTCATGATGGATGGGGTAGGGGAACGTGGTGCAGTCAGTGGTGGGAGTCTGTTTCTGTTTTGAGATATTCTTGGAATAGGATGGTTTTTAGTTGATTTTTAAATGACAAGAGATCACCGTTGTTCCTGATGTGATTAGGCAGAGAATTCCAGAGGGACGGAGCATAAAGTTCAAAGGCTCTGTTGCAGGTCCGTTGAGTGCATTTGGTTCTTTTGTGGGGGATGGTGAGGGAGTTGCTGGAGGTTTGTCTAGTTGATTTGCTGTAGGCTGGACAGGGCAGCAGAGTGCTGAGCTGGGAGGTCTGTGTTTGGTGGATGGCTTTGTGAGTGAGTAGAATGGATTTGTATTTAATTCTTGCTTCAAGGGGAAGTATGTGTAGGTCTCTCAGAATTGGGGTGATGTGGTCTCGTTTCTTTGCTTTCTGAATAATCCTAGCTGTGATGTTCAAGGCAGTTCGAAGGGGGTTGGTCTGTGCGGCAGGTAGCCTGTGGTAAATTATGTTGCAGTAGCCCAGATGTGGGAGTGTCATAGCTTGCATTACTGTCCTGAAGTCCTGAGGTTCGAGGAGAGGTCTGAGACGTTGTACTGTTTTGGCTTTGTGGAATATAGTTCTGGTGGTTTTAGTGATTTGTTGCTTGAGCGTAAGAGCTTGGTCTATGATAATGCCTAGATATCTTATTTGTGGTTGTATTTGAATTTGTGTGGTTCCCATGTTGAGGTGTGTAGGTGGCGTGAAGTCTGGATCCTTTGTTACTATGAGAGCTTCGGTTTTCTTTATGTTAATGGATAGGTTGTTTTCCTGTAGTCAGTTGGATACTTCAGTGAAGCATGCTGATAGATGTTTATTTGTTGGGTTAGAGGTTGTAATTGGAGCATAGAGCATTATGTCATCAGCATATATGTGGAAGTTGATGTTGTGGGTACGTATGAGTGAGCAGAGTGGTTGCAGGTAGATGTTGAAGAGCATGGCAGATAGTGTGGATCCTTTTTTTTATCCTTTTTAAGATACGGCGACCAGAATTGCACACAATATTCAAGGTGCGGTCGTACCATGGAACGATACAGAGGCATTATAATATCCTTTGTTTTATTTTCCATCCCTTTCCTTATGATACCTAGCATTCTATTTGCTTTCTTGGCCGCCACTGCACACTGGGCAGAGGGTTTTGAACATGTTATCCACGATGACTCCTAAATCTTTTTCCTGGCTGGTGGTTCCCAATGTGGAACCTTGCATTGTGTAACCATAGTGTGGGTTGTTCTTTCCTTGGTGCATAACTTTGCACTTGTCCACATTCAATTTCATCTGCCATTTGGATGCCCAGTCTTCCAATTTATCCAGGTCCTCCTGCAGTTTTCCACAATTCTCTTGGGTTTTAACAGCTTTAAACAGTTTTGTGTCGTCTGCAAATTTGATAACCTCACTAGTTATTCCCTTTTCCAGGTCATTTATGAATACTGTCGAGCCCCCCTTCTGTCCAGGCGACTGCCTAGAGGAGGGGACGTGCCTTAATGTAGTCCAGAGCTGGGGCCTCTGGTGATTGTAGTTGTGGGTTCAAATAATATTGAGGTCCGAGAGTTTAAAGCAAACACAGGAATATTTATTTTTGTTTTCCACCTTCCAAAAAGAGCCTTTAAAAGCTCAACGCATGGCAAACAAATTAATATAGGATTCTTTCTCCCAAAACCATGTTTTCCACAAAAGAAAAGACTTTTACATACAGCACCACATAGTAACTGTTTCTGTCAGGTTAAAACGTTTGTAGTTACTTTTCTTACAACTTCCAGCATTCAGAACCAAGCTTTAATTGCTTCCTTCAGCATTAAAGACATGTAGCTGTTTTCTTTTAAAGTTCCAGCCTTCAGCATAAGGTTAATAGCTGCTTCACTCAGCACATAAAGCATGTGTAGCTGTTTCCTTCTTTTAAAGGCCACACAGGATTCTTGAGCAATACTGACTTAAACAACGTCCAGCCTGTTTTCTTTTCTGCTTTACCAGACAGTAAGATTCTAGGCCTTTCTCCTTTCAGTTAAGACCATTACAAAGTCTTATGACATAAAGAACAGTCCATTATAGAAGACTCGGACTCCTGGTCAGATTCATAACATTCAGCTTGCATTTCTTCATCATCCGTGCTTTCCGTATCCTGCTTTAATTCTCCCTGTATAAACTCAGGTTTAACCCCTTCTAGCAGCTCTAGTACTTTCCTCCAATAAGACTTCTCTTTGCACACAGGCTTTTCAGCAGGTACGTGAAGCCTCTTCTCTCTCATTAAGTGGCACAGTGCCTCTAACTGACTTGAATTACTTTTAGTCACAGATTTACTCACGTTCCCTTTTGGAGCTGGCAAATTTCCTATAGCTTCCTGGATTATTGCCAAAGTACTTTGCTCCTCGTCAGGACTTCTCTCAGCTATAAATCTGCTCCCTCTAGAGCCCAAAGCAGTTTCTCTGCAGCACTGGCTCCTCTCTGGGTTATGGCTTCTACCACTGAGAGCTCCACTGCATTCCTCAGCGTTCTCTGTGGTTAAACCTTTCCTGTGACTCGGTCTCACAGCTTCCTTCCCTCTGGAAACCTCTCTAGTGTTGTCCTTGGAAATACTCTTCTCTTCAGCTGCCCTGAAGGTCTTCCTTCCTTCAGACTTCCTCGAGTTTCTGCTTCCTTCTATTTCCCTGGTGGTCCTATTTCCTTCCATTCCCCTGCGTTTGTATGAGTGTGCCTGAACTAGAGTCCCGTGCTCCTCCCCCAGGTGGCTCGCATTAACTTTACTACTTGCTTCAGAGCTTGAGCATGGCTTTTAACCAGGAGCTACGTGTGTTTTTTTCTGTTTAGCTTCAGCATGAGAGCTACAGCCTTCCTGCCTGTCTCTCTCCCTAAAGGTAAATGGGTGTTTTTCTCCTATTTCCATAGGCTCAGAAACACTTTCGCCATCACAATATGTCAAAAAGCAGCGGACCCAGTACAGATCCCTGGGGAACTCCACTATTTGCCTTTTCCATTGGGAAAATTGGCCATTTAGCCCTACCTTCTGCTTTCTATCTTTTAACCAGTTCCCGATCCACATTAGTACACTGCCTCCTATCCCATGACTTTTTAGTTTTGCCAAAAGTCTCTGATTAGGGACCTTGTCAAAGGCTTTCTGAAAATCCAGATACACTATATCAACCGATTCACCTTTGTCCACCTGTTTATTCACTCCTTCAAAAAAGCATAACAGATTAGTAAGACAAGATCTTCCTTGTCTAAAGTCATGTTGGCTGTCTCCCATTAGGCCATGACTATCTACATACTGTGTAATTTTGTTCTTTATGATGGTTTCTACCATTTTCCCCGGTACTGACGTCAGGCTCACCGGTCTGTAGTTTCCCGGATCACCCCTGGAACCCTTTTTAAAAATTGGCGTTACATTGGCGATCCTCCAATCTTCAGGTATTACAGATTTTAATGAAAGTTCACAGATTACTAATAGCAGGTCTGCAATCTCATATTTCAGTTCTTTCAACACTCTTGGATGTATACCATCCGGTCCAGGTGATTTGCTACTATTAAGTTTATCAAATAGTTGTAATACATCTTCCCGGTGTAGCGATATTTATCTCAATTCCTCTGCAGTATCACCTTTAAATACCACTTCAGTCTTGGTTAACATTCCTACATCTTCCTCAGTAAAGACTGAAGCAAAAAATTCATTCAGTCTCTCCGCTATAGCCTTGTCTCCTCTTACTGCCCCTTTTACCCCTCTATCATCTAACAGTCCAACTGACTCTCTCACAGGCCGTTTGCTACGAATGTACTTGAAAAAAATCTTTATTTCGTGTTTTTGCTTCCGTAGCAAGTTCCTTCTCAAATTCTTGCTTTGCCTGCCTTATCAATGCTTTGCATTTAACTTGCCAGTGCTTGTGCTGTTTCCAGTTTTCGTCGTTTGGCTCTTTTTCCATTTCCTGAAAGATGCCTCTGACATCACTTTTAAACCATGCTGGCAGTTTTTTGGACTTTCTTCCACTTTTCTTAATGTGTGGAATACATCTGGTCTGGGCTTCCACGATAGTATTTTTAAACACCCAAGCTTGATGTAAGTCTTTAACCTTTGCAACCGCTCCTTTTAGTTTTTTTCTTAACTATATTCCTCATTTTATCATAGTCTCCCTTTCAAAAGTTAAAAGGTAGTACTGTGGATTTCTTTACTAACCCTCCTCCAAACTATTTTGGTCCTGTGTTAACTGCCCCTTCTTAGTTTATGGACTTTTTTGTTGCCTATTATTAAAGGGGACCAGGGAAATCCACTGCTTACCCCAGGATAAGCTTTGTGAAATCTGTGTACCTTTTGGGGAACCTGACAGGTGCTTGTGACCTGGATTGGCCACTGTTGGAAACAGGAATACTGGGTTTGATGGATCTTGGTCCGACCCGATTTGGAAACAGGATAACATAAGAAATGTCATATCGGGTCAGACCAAGATCCATCAAACCCAGTATTCCTGTTTCCAACAGTGGCCAATCCAGGTCACAAGCACCTGTCAGGTTCCCCAAAAGGTACACAGATTTCACAAAGCTTATCCTGGGGTAAGCACTGGATTTCCCTGGTCCCCTTTAATAATGGTTTATGGACTTTTCCTGTGGGACCTTGTCCAACCCTTTTGTAAACCCAGCTACACTAACAGCTCTTAATACATCCTCCGATAATGTGTAATCAAACTTTGGAATTCATTAAGAGAAAATATTTTTCCACTCAGTCTTAAATAGGCTATGCTGTAGCTTCATTGAATGTCCCCTAGTCTTTCTACCTTTTGAAGGAGTCAACAACCGATCTATGTTTACCTGTTCCACTCCATTTATTATTTTAAAGACCTCTATTATATCTCCCCTCAGCTGTCTTTTTTCCCAAGTTGAAGAGCCCTAACCTTTAGGCTTCTCTTCATAGGGGTATCCTTCCATACTCTTTACCATTTTGCTGACTCTTTTGTACCTTTTCTAATTCTGCTATATCCTTTTTAAGAAATAGCAACCAGAATTGCACACAATATTCAAGGTGCGGTCGCACTATGGAACAATACAGAGGCATCATATCATCCTTGGTTTTATTCTCCATTCCTTTCCTTATGATTCATTGCATTCTATTCGGATACTGGGCTTGATAGACCTTGTTTGACCCAGGATAGCATTTCTTATGCTATGTTCTTATGTACCTTTCATTGAACAAAGGTATCCATAGAACCTCTAATCAAGGAAAGGCCTGGACGCTGATCCTTGCCACAGCTAGGAGTCTTGTTGTCTCTCAACTACAAAATAAATTTATTAAGGAAAAGCATATATAGTAATTAGATATTACCTGCTAATTGCTGTTCCTGAAGGAACGACAGTCCAGTCCCTTCACTTCTGGGTTGCGCAACCCTTCCAGCAGCTTGGAGGCTGAGTTCAACCTTTTTGGGGGATGGAGCGGTATAAATACCACTGGGACCACCCACCCACTCCAGTATTCGATTGAAAAAGCAGATCTAACTAACTCCTACTGGAAACTACATAACGTAACCTAACTGTAACAACTCAAACCTATGTAACAGGCATATATATTGAAAACTTTTCTTCTTTTGTTTCTGGTTTGTTTTTTTTTTGTGTTTTTTTTTTCATGTTAAGGGAAAACAAAGGAGAGGAGGCCTGGGGATAACCTGAGGAGATGTCTGCTTCTACCCGAGTCGGCTTCCTCCCGGTCTTCTTCCTGTCTAAAACGGTTGCCGGAAGCGGGTGGGATCAGGGACTGGACTGTCGTTCCTTCAGGAACAGCTGGGGGCTGGGAAGAAAGCGCCTGCAATTCCGAGACCCTTCTGGCCGAGCAGATGGCGACCAGGAAGACTGTCTTTAGAGTTAAATCTTTTAAGGAGGCTCTCTTCACTGGCTCGAAGGGTTCCCCGATCAAGGCACTTAGAACTAAGTTGAGATCCCAAGGAGGGATGACCGATCTCCGTTGCGGACGTAGCCGACTAACCGCTCGTAGGAACCTGGAAACGTCCGGGTGGACCCCCAAGGGTTTACCCCGGACCTTTCCTCTATAGCAAGAGATAGCCGCCAACTGAACCCGCAAGGAGCTATGCGCCAGACCTTTTTCGAAACCTGCCTGCAAGAAGTCCAGAATCTCCGGAACCGAGGCCGAGAGCGGTTTCCGACGATGCTCCGCGCACCAAGCTTCGAAGATGCGCCAGACCCTTACATAAGAAAGACAGGTCGAGCGCTTTTTGGCCTTCAGCAGAGTCGAGATTACAGCTCCTGAGTAGCCCCGTTTTAGCAGCCGCGCCCTCTCAATAGCCAGGCCGTAAGCGAGAACCGATCCACGTGAGGCATCCGGACCGGACCCTGCCTCAGCAGGTCCCTTCTGTAAGGGAGCCGCCAAGGACGGTCGGCGAGCAGCCTGATCAGATCGGCATACCATGGGCGGCGAGGCCAATCCGGAGCTATGAGGATTACCAAGCCCTGGTGAGACTCTACCCGTTGGAGAACTTTCCCAATCATAGCCCAATGGGGGAATACATAGAGCAGACCCTCCGAAGGCCACTTTTGAGACAGGGCATCTAGCCCTTCGGACATCCTTTCCTTCCTTCGGCTGAAGAATCTGTCCACCTTGGCTGTGGAGAACCGTGCCATGAGGTCCATGACTGGGAGGCCCCAAAGGGCTACTATCCAGTTGAAGGTCTCTTGTTCTAGCTCCCACTCTCCGTGGTCTATCTTGCACCTGCTGAGGAAGTCGGCAGTGACGTTGTCCTCTCCCGCCACATGCTGCGCTGACAGAGCCAGTAGTCGGGACTCCGCCCAGTGGAAGAGAGAGCCCGCCTCCTTCTCTAAGGCGCGACTGCTGGTGCCTCCCTGGTGGTTGATGTAGGCCACCGCGGTGACATTGTCGGAGAGAACGCGAACTGCCTTTCCCTGCACTAATCCCTTGAATGCCTTGAGGGCCAGAGTGACGGCCCGCAATTCCAGTCTGTTGATGGGCCACTGTGACTCCAACTGTGACCAGCGACCCTGAACGAACTGGTCCTCGCAGTGCGCTCCCCACCCTGACAGGCTGGCATCCGTCGTTAACAGCAACCACCGATGGGGATCGAGGGGCATTCCGCGGTCCAGGTTCTTCGGGCACCTCCACCATTGGAGGGACTGTTTGGTCCGTGGAGCACAAGGTAACTGCATAGAGAGGGGCTGATGCTGGGGAGACCAACGACGCAATAGCGCCCGCTGCAGCGGTCGCATGTGGGCCCTGGCCCATGGCACCACCTCTATTGAAGCCGCCATAGTTCCCAGAACTTGGAGATAATGCCAGGCTGAGGGATTTCGTCTGCCCAGAAACTGCGTGATTAGAACTCTTAGATCCCTTGATCTTGACCGAGACAGGAATACCCTGCCCCTGAGGGTGTCGAATCTTGCTCCGAGGTACTCGAGTTCCTGAGAGGGAGACAACCTGCTCTTTGTCCGGTTGATGACCCACCCCAACTCCTCTAGGACCTGAATCACTCTGGACGTTGCCGAGTGGCTTTCCTGTGCCGACTTTGCGCGGATCAGCCAGTCGTCCAAGTAGGGGTGTACTAATATGCCCTCCTTCCTTAGGAAGGCCGCCACTACGATCATTACCTTGGTGAACGTCCTGGGCGCCGTGGCTAGGCCAAAGGGCAGGGCCTGGAACGGAAAGTGGCCTCTTGGTACCGCAAATCTCAGGAATTGTTGATGGGACTTCCTGACCGGGATGTGCAAGTAGGCTTCCGTCAAGTCGAGGGAAGTGAGGAACTCCCCTCTTCTCACGGCCGCTATGACTGAACGTAGGGTCTCCATCCGAAAGTGAGGAACCCTGAGGCAGCGGTTGACTTGTTTTAGATCTAGAATTGGCCGAAAGGAATCCTCCCTTTTTGGGACCACAAAGTAAATCGAGTACCGACCGGATCCGCACTGGTCTGAAGGCACTGGAATTACCGCCCCTAAGGCTATTAGACGGGCAAGAGTAGACTCGATTGCCGCCCTTTTTGCTGGAGCGCCACAGGGCGACTGAACAAATGCTGGTGGGATTTGCTTTGCGAATTCTAGTGCATAACCTTCTCTGATCACCTCTAGGACCCATTGATCGGACGTGACCCGGGTCCAGGCGGGGAGAAACAGCCTCAGGCGGCCGCCTACCAGCCGTTCTCCCCCCTGGACCCCCGACACCTCATTGTTGTTTCCTAGGGCCCGAGAAGGAGGAGGAGGAAGCCCCAAATCCCCGACCTGCCCCACGAAAACTTCTGAAGCCTTGTCCCTTAGAGGGAAACCGGCCCCTGGAAAAGGGATTTGATCTGGCTGTTCGAAATCTCCGCGCCTCCCTAGGCTGTGTGCGTACTGGGGCTAGGGAGCGGCCTTGTCTCGGCCTATCTTCTGGGAGTCTACCTCCCTTAGACTCGCCCAGATCTTTGACCAGCTTCTCCAGATCCTCCCCAAATAAGAGTTTCCCTTTAAAAGGGAGCCGACTTAGCCGAGCCTTCGAGGAAGCATCAGCTGCCCAATTACGTAGCCACAGATAACGCCTAGCCGCCACCACCGAGGCCATGTTTTTGGCTAGGCTTCTGATGAGGTCATACTGACTATCTGCCAAGTAGGCTGCGCCGGATTCCACTCTGGACGAGTTTGCTTGGATCTCGGCCGAAGAGTCCTCTGATTGAAGCTGCTGAGCCCATCTTAAGCAGGCCCGAGCTACCCAGGCTCCTGACACTGAGGCCTGTAATGCAAGAGCGCTTACATCACAGGCTTGTTTCAAAAGTGTATCCAGCTTCCTGTCTTGTGCGTCTTTTAAGGCTGAACTGCCCTCAACAGGGATAGTCGTCTTCTTAGTGACTGCTGATACCGCTGCATCCACCCTGGGCGATTTTAGCAGTTCCTTATCTGACTCTGGGAGAGGGTATAGGCGAGACATGGTTCGGACTCCCCTTAAACTGGATTCCGGTTGGTCCCATTCTTCCTGGATCATCTGGCGTACTACTCTGTGGACCGGAAAGACCTTCTGGGATCTCCTAATGGCCTGTATTAAGGGGTCCTCCAATGCCTCTTCCTGCGATGGCACATCTGAGGCCACATTGAGTACTTTTAAGGATTCATTAATTAACGCCGGAAGCTCCTCTCGCCTAAAGACCCTAACTATCCGAGACTGGTCTTCTTCCGGGATCTCTCCTTCTTCCAGTTCCTCCTCATCCTCGTCCAAATCCTTCACCGAGCCATCCTCCTCCGGAGTCCCCTGGGAGAGGGACGGTAGGAGGACTTCCCCGTCCAGCCGCTGACGCTTAGAAGGGATGCTAGGTTCTGGATTGATAGCCCCTAGGAGTCTGGATGATCTCTCTTCCACTGGTGTGGCAACCTCCTCTACCCCTAGGCCCTGCTTGCGCAGGCAGTAGGCCTTATGGAGTAAAAGGATGAAGTCAGGGGAGAAAAATTCTCCGTCCCCTCCTGCACTCGAGGGTGGGGGCGGGGGAAGCGGAGGAGGCGTGGGTAGCTCAGAGGGGGTAGAGATTGAACTCTGGGACCCCCCCTCCCCTACTAGAGGGTCGGATGATCCCTGGGAAGGCTGCAATATCTCCTGTTCTACTGATGCAGCTACTGCGGCGCAGCTCCTGCAGATTCCTGCCTCTGCGGAGGTGCCCCTGCGCGTCCCACAGGAAGGACAGCGTGGCTTAGATGCCATGGGGAAAGGTTGAGGCTTAACTTTGTAGGCCCTTGCAACTAAAGCCCACTTCCCCTTAGGACACAATTCCTTTAAAATACCCCTAGGAGAATTAAAGGGATTACCTTAAACTAAACTCAAAAGGGGGTGCAAAAAGTTAATGGCGATTAAAATAGACGTTAATTAAAATAAAAAAGAAATCGAGCATGAAACAAAAACAATTAAAGTAATTAGAATCAAATCGAAATTAAATACAAATAGTGGCTAGCACTCCTTAGTCCCCTAAGGGAGGTACTTGCTGTTTGTAGATTGAAGATCCTGGGCCCGATGCTATGAATCCCACCCGAGGGCTCTACACGTGGTAGGCCTCACCACGTGGAGCCTGCTCGGGGAAAAAAAGGACTCTGGCGCCTGCCTGCTCTCCACGCTGAAACCGGCGCAGAGCTCCTTCTGCAGCACGAGTGCGATCGCCGTCCGATCGCACCGTGAGGTTACCGGAACACCGCGCGGATCCTCTTTGCGGTCAGCCGCGTCGGGCCGGGATGGCAGGCTTCCCTCCGGCTGACGATGCAGCCTCTAGCGCTCAGCCACCTTCAGGGCTTCGGCGCGAGGCTGTTTCCCCCGAAGACAGCAGAGCAGAAAGGAGCAGGAAGCCGGGTAGAGCAGAGCACCTCCTCACTGCTACAGACCCGGGGCTTTGCTCTGCGAGCCGCGTCGGAGCCGGGGGGGGGGGGGGGAAGAGGGAGAAACAATTCTTAAAGGAGCAGAGCCCCTAAAAAACGCTAAAAAAATAAATTCTAATAACTAAATGAAATAAGCAGATTAAGCCACAATTAAGCTAAAAATTAAGCTAAAAATTAAGGAAATTAAGGAATTCAAGGTAGGACTCCAGTAAGCCCCAGGCTTACGGAACCCTCCAGCTGCTTGGAGGCTGAGAATACTGGAGTGGGTGGGTGGTCCCAGTGGTATTTATACCGCTCCATCCCCCAAAAAGGTTGGGCTCAGCCTCCAAGCTGCTGGAAGGGTTGCGCAACCCAGAAGTGAAGGGACTGGACTGGAGTGACGATAAGGAACTTTGCCTTCCATCAATACTATATTTTAAACAGGCTAGTACTCAAATCTCAAAAAACAAATATCATTTGTATTACCAAAAAAACAACAAAAAAAAAAACACACACACCATACATTCAAGATGGGTCAAATCAGTCAAGCCTGTCTAAGCATGCGTTAATATTATAACTAGCTAAATGTGCATTTAATGCAGTAAACTAGGATAAATTATTTCTTCCTGTTTAATGAATTACCTGGATGACAGAGCAGTAAGCATTTATGTCCACATGGCGGTTGAAACACTTTCTCACACACTTGGCCACAAGAGTGCGGTACAAGCCATGGATCCAGTGGGGGATCTTCCATTTTCCCACAGTAGCAGTAATACCTGCTGGGGGTCTCGGATCGTTTGTATTCATGACGACATTTAGGACTAGAAAAAATGAAAAGAAAAAAAAAAAGATACCATACATTAAAAACTCTAAGGGAGGCATTTTAAAAGCCTTTAAGGTTGATCTGGATGTCTGAAAACATACATGCAGACATCCAAATCATGGAGATATCCCCAGAGCCATTTCATGTCCAAATAGGATGGGGGCATGTCTGCGGCAGTGCAATGGACTTAAACCTCCCCACTTGATTTCAGAAACATCAGGATGTCTGCAACCCTGTCCAAGTTTAGACCTGCTCCAAGCATGAATAGGAATTGGGAAAGAGCTAGCTTTGGCTGAAAAACAAGACGGAGAGTTAAGTGACTTGCCCAAGATCACAAGCAGCAGCAGTGGGATTTGAGCCCTGGCTGCCCTGGTCCTAGCCCACTACTCTAATCATTAGGCTATTAGATGTCCCCACTCCGGAACACTATCCCGGGGATGTCTATGTAGATGTCTGTATCAGAAACATCCACATTTGAAATAGTAACTGAACTTGAATGTGTCTGCCTTCCACAGATTACACTTGAATAACCTCTGTAAAATATGCCTTGACGTCCATCTAGTATTCATAACACTGCAGCTCACTTAGTCTTCAAAAAAAATGCAAATAAACCAAGCATCTTTCTGCAACGACACCTCTACCAAACCAATTTCCTACTGCTTTTCATTTCTAGGCCACAACCCCAGGATGAGTTTCAGGATGGCACACAAGAAAAGGGCCAAGCTCAAAGGTGAAATTTTCACTTACCACTAATTTCCTTTTTCCTGGAATCCTGCTAGACCAGTCCAGACAAGCGAATCGTGTCCCCCTGCCAGCAGATGCTGAGACAGAGAAAAGAGAAGCTTTGAACCCTCCCCCTTGGTATATAAACTCCTGCTCCAAGAGGCAGCTTCAGTATCACCTTAACAAGCAGAAGCACCAGGTGTATCTAGCAGCTGAACCACTGCAACAGTTCAAAATTACAATGCAACTGAAAGAACGGAGAACAACTGTGTACAGCCTACAGCTAGAACAAGACCCCCACAGCTGATTGCAGAATCTGCATGGGAATACAGCCGGAACGCCACTCAGTATCTATCTCTTCTCAAGGCGGCGCCCGAAATATAGGGAGGGTCCTTCACTGGTCTAGCAGGATTCCAAGAAAGGAAATTAACAGTAAGTAAAATTTCACCTTCCACACTATCCTGACAAGCAGGGAGTACCAAAGCTACACCCCTGTAGGGAGGGAAGACGCAGCCGCAGCCAATACGGTGGTGCCGAAGGCTGCTGCTTCCCTGGCTTGGAGGTCCAAGCGGTAATGCTGCGCAAAAGTAGATAGGGACGACCAAGTTACCGCCCTGCAAATATCGCGCGGGTGCACCCGTGCCCAAGACGTGGCCTGGGCCCTAGTAGAATGTGCCCGAAGCCCGAACGGGACTGGCTTATTTTGCAAAACATAAGTCGACCCAATGGCCTGCTTAATCCAACACACTATGGTAGCCTTGGAGGCGGCCGCCTCTTTCCGAGGTCCAGAGTGTAGGACAAAAAGGTGATCTGAGAGCCGAAAAGGGTTGGTGACCTTGAGATAACGCCTCAGGGCTCTGCTGACCTCCAGGGGGTGCAGGACCGGAGAACACCCCGGCCCTTTCTCCCACCAGAAGGCGGGAAGCGAAATTGGTTAAGATGAAACTCGGAGACTACCTTCGGCAGGAAGGCAGGGACTGGATGAAAAGTGGCCCCACCCACCGAAAAAGACAGGAAGAGGTCCCGGCGCAACAAGACCTGGAGCTCAGAGACTTGACGAGCAGAAGCCACCACGACAAGCAGCACAGTCTAACGTGATATCTCTAAGAGATGCAGCCCAGAGTGGCTCAAAAGGAGCAAGAGAAGGGGCTCATAGCACTAACGAGAGGTCCCAAGTAGGAACCACTACCTGCAAGGGTGATCGGAGGGGGCAGACACCCTTGAGGAAACGTGAGACATTCAGATGGGAGGCAAGGGAATGGCCAAGAATCAACCCTCGAAAGTAGGTTAAGGCCGCAACCTGAACTTTCAAGGAATTGAGGGTGAGGCCTCTGTCAAACCCATCCTGGAGAAAGGAAAGGATACTTGGGACCTGTACCTTCCAGGGAGAGAGCGAGTGTCAAGAACACCACAAGGAAAATAGCCGCCACACCCTGGCATAGGCACGGGAGGTGGAGGCCTTGCAGGGTTTACGTAAGGTGACCACAACTGCCGGAAAATATCCTTGGAGCACTAGCCGGCAGCACTCAAGAGCCAGGCCATAAGCGAGAAGGGAGCGGGATGGTCCAACAAGATGGGTCCTTGACACAGCAGACCCCTCCGCGTGCCAAGCAAAAGAGACCACCCATGTGATAGACGTATGAGGTCGGCATACCAGAGCCGGCGAGGCCAGACCGGCGCTACCATGATGACTTGACCCTGATGAGCCTCGATGCAACAAAGAACACAGCCGATCAGTGGCCACGGAGGGAAGATATAAAGCAGGTGGTTCCAGGGCCATGGCTGCGCTAGGGCATCTAGGCCCTGGGAGCTCAGTTCTTTCCTGCGACTGAAGAAGCAAGGTGCCTTGGAGTTTGCAGCCGTGGCCATAAGATCCCATGCAGGCTGCCCCCACCGGCACACAATGGTCTCGTAAGCCCAAGGGGCGAGCTCCCTACTCGCCAGGGTATGTCGACTGAGAAAATCCACCTGGACGTTCTCTACTCCCGCTATGTGTGAGCTGAGAGGGTCTGGAGATGGCGTTCCACCCAGAGAAAATGAGACTCATCTCTCTGGCTATGCCCGGCAATCTGGTCCCGCCCCGTCGGTTGATGTAAGCCACCATTGTGGCATTGTCAGACAGTATTCGTACCGCTCACTGCTGGATCGGGGTTGAAAAGCTAGAAGGGCTAGGCAAACAGCTTGAGTCTCAAGCCGATTGATCGCCCAGATGGCCTCGCGATCCGACCAAGAATCCTGCGCTGTGTGGCAGAGATAGTATGCTCTCCAACCGGCTAGGCTGGCATCCGTTGTTATGGAGAGCCATTATGGGGAGGCCAGGGGCACATGCGCCTCAGAAGATTCCGTTGACAAAGCCACCAGCTAAGACTGCTGCAAACCGAGGGCAGTAGTGGAAGCCAGGCCTGATAGGCCTGGACAACCGAGGACCACCGGGAGAGCGGTGCCTGTTGTAAGGGGTGCATGTGTGCCCGTACCCAGGGAACCACCTCGAGAGTGGCCGCCATGGAGCTGAGCAGCTGAAGACTGTCCAGCTCCTGTGGCGTGGGACTGAAGTGGAACGTGCAAATTTGGGCCGTGAGCTTCTGAAGGCGATTGTTAGTGAGGCACACGTGACCTGCAGCTGTATCGAAGCGAGCTCCTAGGAAGTCTATGGTCTGAGCCGACAAACTGACTTTTGGCTTCGTTGACTACCCAACCAAGTTGACTTAAGAAATCGACCATGTGAGCGACAGCGGTCCACACCTCCAGGAGGGACCTGGTGCGGATAAGGCAGTCATCCAGATAGGGATGGATGCAGATGCCCTGGCACCGCAGCCACGATGACCATGACCTTGGTGAAGGTTCAAGGGACCTTGGCCAAGGGCAGGGCTTGGAAATGATAATGCCCCCAAGAATCATGAAGCGCAGGTACTGCTGGTGTTCCTTGCAGACTGGCATGTGAAAATACACCTCGGACAGATCGAGAGAGGTCAGAAACTCTTCCGGGCGTACAGCCTGGATGACTGACTTGAGCATCTCCACACGAAATTGCGGTACCCGAAGGCAACGATTGATGCCTTTGAGGTCCAGAATGGGACGGAATGACCCATCTTTCTTGGGCACCACGAAATAAATGGAATAGTGGCTGGCGCCCCTCTCGGTTGGGGGAACTGCAGAAATGGCCTAGAGCTGGAGCAGACGCTGGAGGGTGGAGTAGACAGCCACCCTCTTTGCGGGGGACCCACACGGGGAGACCAAGAAGGTGTGAGGGATAGGCACGGTGAGGTCTAGAGCATAGCCCCTGCAGACGATGTCCAGCACTCACTTGTTCGATGTGATTCGGGTCCATTTGCAGGAGAAACAACTCAGTCGACCCCCCTATATAGGGCACCCAAGAATGGAACCCGAGCCCATCAATGGGAGGAGCGGGCAGCGCCCGAGAATTAGACCAGGGCGGAGTAAGTATCCATGCTACAGCGGGCACCCTGAAAGGACAGAGGCCTGGCACCCGACTTGTTGGAAGAAACACCAGACTGTCCCGGGCGGTACCGGTGAATGTCCCGAAAACGCCCCTTATAAGAAAGTGAGGAGAAGGAGGTGACAGAAGACCGCTGAAAAGCCGCTTTCGGGTAGTCCTCCGGTAGCCGCTGAGGCCCGACCTCCCCTAGGTCTTTAACCAGCTTCTCCAGGTCCTCGCCAAAGAGGAGATGACCACAGAAGGGAAGCTTGGCGAGCCGCGACTTGGAGGCAGCATCTGCATTCCAGTGCCTAAGCCAAAGCCAGCGGCGTGCTATGGTACTCACTGCTACGGAGTGTGCAGCCAGGCGCAACAGATCATACCAGGCATCCACCAAGAACGCTGCCACCAACTCCAGGCAGGGAAGCTCTGGGTCCTCTGGCAGGAGCTGTAACTAGCGCAGCAGGGCCCAAGAGGCAAGGCTTCCGCAGACTGCCCCCTGTAAGGCAAGGGACAAAGCTGAGAAGGAAATCTTTAGAAGCCCTTCCACCTTCCAATTAATGGAGTCCTTAAGGGCGGTTCCTGCCTTAACTGGGCTGGTAGTGTGCTTAGTGACGGCTGTCACAAGGGCATCGACCTTGGGGAACCGTAGCCTCTTCTCCAGGTCCTCTGGAGACCAGATATATAAACGGCCCAAGCGTCGTGCCAACAGTAAGGACACCTCCGGGCTGTCCCACTTCAAGGTGATCATCTGCTGAAGCTCCGCTGGAAATGGGAACGCCACAGAGATTTTTTTGATCCCAACGATAATGGGATCCACTTGCGGCTTAGCTGAGGCCACAGGTGACAGGCTGAGAGCTTCCTTGACTTGGGCAATGAGAGCCAGCAGTTCCTCCTTGCGGAAGAGCCGGATATCTTGACTCTCTTCACGAGGTTCCTGTCCTCCTGCTGATCCTCTGGCAGCAAGAGTTCACCTTCCTCTCTATCTGAAGCAGAGACTCGGGAATTATCGTCAGAGTGGTACTCCCCATCCTCTGTAGTGACAGGGTGCAGGTCCCCTGAGGCAGAGGTGGGGCCCCTGGGCCCAGGGGTGCCCGATAAGCTGACCCTTGGCCGTTTCCACTGAGGCAGAGGTACCAGCAGGGCCTCCGATGACAGTCCTGCACGCTACGTTTCCCAGGCCTGCCGGAACAATGACAGGAATTGCTGGTCTGCCGAAGCGGGGCTGGCAGTGGCTGAGAGGCAGAAAGCTGAACCAGAGAAGGTTGTTCAGGCATGAGGAGTGGCAGAAGAGCATCAATGGGCAGCTGAGACAGAAAATACTGAAGTTGCCCCTAGAGGCAGGAGTTTATATACCAAGGGGGAGAGTTCAAAGCTTCTCTATTTTCAGTGACTCACCATCTGCTGGCAGGGGGACACGATCCACTTGTCTGGACTGGTCTAGCAGGATAGAGTAAATAAAATAAGGAATCCGCATTTCCAAACAGTCTGTTTTCTAAAAGATTTTGAACATACTAAACAGTTCATGAAAGTCAAAGGGTGAGGCTAATAACAGTGGTAGGCTCCAAATAGCTTACAGTCCCCTCTGTCACTCCAACAAGTGAGACTTCTCAAAGGCGATCTGTAATAATGTTTATAGGGTTAATACAGAAACCTTAATAAAAGAATACAAGTTCAATTTCAAATGAAAAATCTTGCCGTGTTTGTGGGAATAGAACCCAAATTTCAGTGCATAGGCTTGCGCCTGCCTGCAATACACCAGAAGCAAGCGCAATGCTTTCAAAATTAAAACCTTCGTACTCTCTCTCCCCCAACCTCACCACACTCTATTTCTGCCAACAGTAAGGAGTAACCACAGAGTGACCATTAAGAGTATTTTTACCCGCATTGAGGAGGTAAGGTGGCAATTTTCAGGAGGTAAACATACCAAAAAAATAAAAAAAATAAAATAAATCTTGTTTAAAGCTGATGGGAAGGAAGCCACAAGAGCATCCTGCTGCAACACAGGCACAACAGCTAATTTAAAAACCCACTTAAACATTCTCTTTGTGATTAGACCAGGGCGGAGTAAGTATCCATGCTACAGCGGGCACCCTGAAAGGACAGAGGCCTGGCACCCGACCTGCCCAATCGGGGTAGTGGGAGCCTCACAGCCACACACTCCTGCCCAATCGGGGCAGTGGGAGCCTCACAGCCACACACTCCTGCCCAATCGGGGCAGTGGGAGCCTCACAGCCACACACTCAGCACCGCATAAAAGCGGCGTCCCTACTCCGAGGGAGCCGCTGATCACCGCCATCCCTCCAGCTGTCCCCTATCGAGCTCCTGCCCAATCGGGGCAGTGGGAGCCTCACAGCCACACACTCCTGCCCAATCGGGGCAGTGGGAGCCTCACAGCCACACACTCCTGCCCAATCGGGGCAGTGGGAGCCTCACAGCCACACACTCAGCACCGCATAAAAGCGGCGTCCCTACAGGGCGGGCCCATGCCTGAGGGCCTCACCAGAGGGCCCTTTGGCGTTGGCCCTTAGGCGGTGGAGATTAGGCGCGGAGGAAAGATCTCCCCCTCGACCGCGGAGGAAAGATCTCCCCCTCGACCGCGCCAAAACCTCAGGTGTCTCCAAGCCCAGACCAAAAGCCCCCTCCGCATTGAACATCAGCCAAACTACCACGTCAGAGACCCACGAGAGGAACCTACCAGCAGTGAGCAGAAGGAAGCCCCGAGGAACCGAATCTCGAGACCCACAGCCCCTCCCATCATTCTAGATAACCATCCGGAGGTACGAATTAGAAAGACACCTCAGTCACACCTGGCTTGAGCTCCCCTGGCTGGGTTGAGGTCGCCAACACCAGATACGAACATCAACGCAACCACCAAGGTAAACACTTTCCTGCAAGTTTCCTACAAACTGACATTAATCCGACAAAGCCTATTAACTGACACGCTACTCAAATCCCTCTTTGGGGTACATTGTCTACCATAACCAGCACAGTAACTGCTACCGTTTAAATAGAACTGTAAGAGACACTGTGTCCCAATGTCTTTTACACTGCCAACAATTTGCTATGATGTATCCTAGCCCACTGTACTAGCCATTGGACACACAGTTTCTTACGTCGTTGTGCTACGCTAACCAAGTAACAATAACTAAGGAACTGTTATACTGTATCCTGCTTCACTGCTCTAACCAATTTGTTACACTGTATCTTACTGTTCAAACCAATTTGTTACACTGTATCTCACTGTTCAAACCAATCTGTTACACTGTATCCCACTGTATCCTACTGCTCTAACCAATTTGTTACACTGTATCCCACTGTAACGTACTGTTCTAACCACTTTGTTACACCACAACCTACGAAATGGAGCTCCTTTACACATTCCTAACATTGTACATGTGCGTATTGGTTTCCCCACTCAGACTCAACCTGAACCCGCACTACTTTTTACCACACATCTACTACTACCTCTCCCCCCCAATACCTTTAGTGCTCCAACACAACCTAATCCCCGTCACTGTTGACCAACCAACACTCATATTATCACAGAGACTCATCCCCACCAAGCAAAACAAGCCACAGAAGCATCCTAAACCCATCTCAAAGAATAACCGAAGAATCAAACCCTTGCCAACACAAGACAACCTCACACGGGCGACCCACCCAGCAGATGACACATGTAACATCATCCTTATCAATGCTAGGTCAATAAGGAACAAAACGCACATCATCCACAACATCCTCACTGATGAACAACCAGACATCCTCTGTATAACAGAAACATGGCTCACAGACTCAGATTCCGCAACAATAAACCAAATAAGTAAACCCGGTTACAACCTATACAACTGCCCACGCTCCAATAAAAGGGGAGGTGGAGTCCTCATAGCAGCCAAAACCAGTCTGAAGCTAACAAACACTTCCAAGATCACAAACACGGACCTTGACTTACTCAAAGTAGAAAGTACGGCCACATCCATCTGCCTAATCTACAGACCACCATCATCACACCACGAAGCTCTAGCTACAGCACTGGAAAACATCACTACCACCCAAAACAAAAAATACCAAATCATTTTGGGAGATTTAAACTTAGCATCCATTCCCCCAACCCATACAAACACCTTCATTGAAGCCATGGACCAACTTGGCTACCAGCAAATAGTAAGTGGCGCCACCCACGATAGGGGAAATACCCTAGATATGGTGTTCGCACCCACCATACACCAACCAAGCGAAGAACCACCGACGACAAGGATAACGGAAGTCCCATGGTCTGACCACCACCAAATCAACATCAAATTAAAATTACCATCCACTCCCAAAAACGCGAAAGACGCAAGAATACTACACACACTCAGGAAGTTCAGCAAATTCAACAAGGAACACCTCATAACCACCATTTCATCCAATATTAATCTGGATTACACAGACCTCAATGAACTAACAAGCAGATGGAACACAGGCATACAAAGTGCATCGAACCCAACACTTAAATCCTCAGAAAAGGCAAGCAAGCCCAGCTCAGAACCCTGGTACACAGAAACACTAACAAAAGCAAAGAGAGAACTCCATAGAATAGAGAAAAAATGGAGGCAAACCAAATTCACCGAACTCAAAACCAAATACATGACACTTCTTGCAAAATACAAAGATGACGTCAACGCCGCAAAGAGAAAACATCACACCAACCTATTGAACAAAGCCATCAATAGACCACGTGAGTTATTTGAGCTCGTCAAATCGCTAACTAAAACATCTCAGACCGACAACCTAAACAACGCAATCAAGGCGCAAACTCTAGCAAACCACTACGCGAGCAAACTGACGGCCACAATGCCCCGCCTAGACACAACACTGCCAACACCCCCACTCAACATTGTGACAAACACCTCCCAAGACCAGGTATGAAACAACTTCCACAAAATCGGAGACCAACAAATTGTAACCATAATCACAAGCATAAACAGCACCACATCCCCTCTCGATCCCTGCCCAGCAGCCTGGGTCAAGGCAGTAAAACAAGACATAGCCCAATACGTCTCCCACATAGTAAACCTCTCATTGCGACAAGGAATCATGCCTACTGAACTAAAAAAATCTATTATAAGACCGATTCTGAAAAACAGTACACTCAGCAGAGAAGACCCAGCATCCTATTGCCCAATATCGAGCATATCATTCCTAGCAAAGATTATAGAAAAGGCGGTCCTACTACAACTCCAGGATCACTTGAATGACAATGCTCCCCTTGATGCCCAGCAATACGGATTTAGACAACATCACGGGGTTGAAACCCTATTGCTAGTCCTGTTTAACAACTTACTCAAAGGCATAGAAAACAAAAAGAAAATGTACATACTCCTATTCATCGACATCTCAGCTGCCTTCGATACAGTTAACCATGGAACCCTCATAAACAGGATCAAGTCAATAGGAATTGCAGGAACTCCCCTAAAATGGTTCACATCATACATCTCGAACAGAATGCAACAAGTACAGTTCAATGGCGAGAAAGCGGAAGCTTTCCCCCAAACACAAGGTATACCGCAAGGATCTGCGCTCTCAGCACTCCTCTTTAACATATATATGCAACCACTATGCAAAATTTTCACGCGGCATAAAATCAACTACCACATATATGCCGATGATATTATGTTGTACACACAACTTGACACTAACAACCCGGACTACAGCCCACTCGAATCATGCCTTAGCGAGATGCAACACTGGCTAAAACAAAGCAGCATGGCAATCAACCATAAGAAAACTGAGGTGATGTACATCTCCAGGAAAGCAAATTTTGACCCCCCAACAACAATAACCTTATGCAACAATACCTACCAAACGAAGACAGAAATAAAATACCTTGGAGTAACATTCAACTGCGACCTAAAAATGGAAAAATACCTCCGCAAAACAAACAGAGCAGTTTTCCACAAACTGAGAGTGCTACAACCTATACGGAACATCATTGACCCCCACGACTTCAGATCCCTCGCCCAAGCACTCATCATGCCACATTTCGACTACTGCAACGCCATCCTTCATGGACTACCTAAAAAAAACCTCAACATCCTGCAAATGGCACAGAATGTAGCAGCCAGGATCATTATGAGGAAAAATCTCACTGACCACATCACACCAGTACTAATTGAGTTGCACTGGCTCCCCATTACAGCCCGCTCAAAGTACAAAATACTGACAACCACATTCAAGCTCATCCACGGCATCGCTCCATCCTTCCTCTCCACCCTAATTGCCATACAACCCCCCAACAGAAGAACCTTCAACTCTAATACCATCCTCACCCCTACAGATATAAGATCTGTCAAAGTCAACACTAGTAATAGGGCATTCGCCTACACAGCTCCTACTCTATGGAACCAACTACCACCCACACTAAGAGCCAGCAAAAATCTGGCAGATTTTAGAAAAAACCTCAAGACGCACCTATTTCAAAGTCATTACAACCTGCCATAATTCCACACGAAGGGAATCTATCTACCCAAAGTCCCAGAGGACCTCTATGTAAAAATGTACATATGTAATCTTTTCCCCCATAGACTAGAAGTAGATAATTTGCTGTGTACCGCCCCCTCTCCCGAATCAATTATGTATATACCATAAATTTTACTGTTTTGATTTGACAGCTCCCTCTATGTAATCGGACCGCTTCTGATCACTGGAAGGAGCGGTATACAAATGATTGCTAAATAAATAAAAAAAATAAATAAATAAAATGTGGATCCATGCCAGTCTACTCCCTCCCTCTCCTGGTTTTAAAGTTTGGAGGAGAACTTGGTGGGCTTTCAGTGCTTCCCTAGTTGTTGTTCTGGTCATGCAAGACCCCCTCCATCTTCTCTGCTACTTGGAGCTTGGTGGGCCACATTTCTATTATTGTAGATGGTCTCTAGGATTAAAACGTTTGACGCACAACTATACTGGTAATACTTCGGTCTAATTACAAAGTGCCCTATTAAGCTGTGATACCTTACTCCCATTTACACAGTAATAATTTTCTACAAGTACTGCAAATTATTTAAAATTACAAGTATGGAATTGTTTTAATCAAAGGTTTTTCCCCCCAACAGGGATAGAATACAACTCTCGCCACACATATCCTTTGATAAAAAAGGGTCCCTGTCTTTGAAATAAGTAAT
The DNA here is from genome assembly GCA_033557465.1 of Ichthyophis bannanicus. Lineage (NCBI taxonomy): Eukaryota > Metazoa > Chordata > Amphibia > Gymnophiona > Ichthyophiidae > Ichthyophis > Ichthyophis bannanicus. Next base: position 1,532,572,490 of record CM066032.1, read on the forward strand.
GGGAAAAAAAAAAAGCAAACAGCTTACCAAGGCCACGGGTAATCTCTCTTTCCAAAATCATCATCCGTCAGTGGAGAGGAGATAAGGAAAATGCTGTCCTTAGCCCATTTCTGGATGCACGGGATGTGAAATATACAAAAGCATCCAGAACAGCTCCAGACCTATCAGAAAGGCAGGAATAATTATCATGCCAGAAATGGGCCTTCTTGGCCATGCTACATTTGTTAAATACAGAGGAAAAAACACACCCACACGCAGACAATTTAAGGGCTCGCCTGGGTTGGTGGCCGAGGGGCAGTGTTGCACACAATCATAAAGCAGCCCCAGCCATTGACCATGACGACACCCAGTGAACTCATTCTTGACCCCTTGTCAAGGACTGCTGCTGTAATGGTTAGGCCAACTACATTGAACTGATACACAAATACAAAGAGAAAAAACACAAACTTTGAAAACCAAAAAAATCACCCATTATAACTTGCAACTTATGGCTCAAGTCTATGCAATCCCCCCCCTTTAAAAGTAAGACTGTAAAGAGAGTGATTTAATATTCATTAGCTACCTAGCACTAGTCCACCAGGACTCAGGAGGACTCTTTCAGGAGCTGACATTATTTGACTTTCACTTTCATGACACATTTGATGCTCAAATGTTCCAAACCCACTTCCTTCCCCCCCTCTCCATTTCTGTCAATAACTCTGCCATCCTTCATGTCTCCCCCCCCCCCCCCCCTTGGTCCATAACAATGTCCTCTTCAAATTCGCTCTTCCTTTACAATATCAATTTCTCATGCCTTTTTTCACTGGTAGCTTGAGGAGAGTCACCCATTGTACCAGAGTGTGCCTGTCCCCAAGGACTTACAATCTACGGTCATACTTGAGGCAATGGAAGGTGAAGAAACTTGGTCAAGATCACAAGGAATGGCAGGAGGATCTGTACCCAAGCTTACCCTAGGTTCTCAGTCTGCTGCTTTAACCACTTGGCTGCTACCATTTTGTTTTGGGTTTGGGTTTGGTTTGTTTTTTTAAACCACACATCCAAAAATCACAGGTAAATCTATTCCACAGCAGGTGTCTAGCAATTGAGACTAACCACCTTGTTCCATTCAGACTACAGCAGTGCTACGGGACAAGCAAGACAGTAGCAAACAGCACACAAGCCTAAAAGCAAGCTCTTGAATAGCTAGTCCCTTGTTGTAAAGCCCCAGCATATGACAGCACAGGGCCTACGTGGCTCCAACTGAGCACTCAAGAAAACCTAGCTACAAAACAGTGCATGGACAAGCTCTCCTTCTGGACTTTTGGTAACTTCTCTTCACTCACAACTAGTCACCACACTTACAACGCACTAGGCACTTTTCTCTCACCTATAATGTTACATGTTCCCTATCATAATACCAGACCTGATGACTTTGTTATTTCTATACTTCCTAGTCCATTCCATACTATTTGTAGATACCTTTTCCCAACAGCAAGGCCTAATCCTCGCCAAATATAACTAACTATGGCCAGAGATGGCAAGAAGATCCATTCTCCTCTATGAAGCTACCCCATATAGCCTGCTACAAGCACCTCATTCATATTGTATGCCAGCCCCCAAAATGGCCAGTAATTGTGGACTATGTAGAATACCATAAGTTGCGTCCAACACAAAAGCACAAATCCACGTGCAACAAAACTAACCCATTACGAACCGTGGATGGCTAAGGAAGAATTTATTTTATTGATCGAATCCAGCCATTGGGCCAATGGCTGGATTCGATCAATAAAATAAATTCTTCCTTTGCCATCCACGGTTCGTACTGAATGCCATAAGTTGGACATGCTCTTCGTAACTGAATCATGGCTAACTGATACAGACACAGTCCTCACAAGCCAACTAAAGCTCCCTGAGTCCAAAAAAAAAAATCACTCCACTGAATACAGAAACATTTCATCATAGGCTCAATTTTTCTTACAAGAGAAGACGGCCTCAGAGTCCATGGAGTTAAAACTGGAGCCTAAATCTAGCTCCTGCTTATTCCCAAACACATAAAAAAAACTCCTCTCAACTATACAATATTCATTACATTTCATTTTCATTTGAATCGTAGCTCACCCCTAGAGCATGCCATTGTGTACTTAAGTAAAACTTGCAATCAAAATCCATAAATCACATATAACACCCCAACGCCATCCACCGCATCAACCGAGCATTTCGCTTTCCGCTTTCTCAAGGGGTTTAAAAACACAACTGGAATGTTTAATACAACTTCCAGCCAAGTATGGCATGCTCAACTTGGCTGGAAGTTGTACTAAGCATTCCTTGAGAAAGCAGGAAGGGAAACGCTCGGTCTACACAGTGGACGGCATCGGGGTGTTATATGTGATGTATGGATTTTGATCGCAAGTTTTGCTTAAGTATACAATGGCATGCTCTAGGGGTGGGCTGTGATTCAAATGAAAAGTAATGAAATGGAAATGTAATGAATACTGTAAGAAATGCAATGAAAATTGTATTAGTTGAGAGGATTTTTGTTATTTATTTATGCTTTTCTTCTATACCTCCTCCTCCAGAGATCAAAGGCACTTTACAGATAACGAAAATTGAACAAGGTTTTACATGGAACATTTTAGGCCATTGATGTAAGCAGGAGCTAGGATTTAGGCTCCAGTTTTAACTCCATGGACTCTGAGGCCGTCTTTTCCTCTTGTAAGAGAATATTGAGCCTGTGAAAATGTTTCTGTAATCAGTGGAGTGATTTTTTTGGACTGAGGAGTTATTCACTCTGGAAGTGACAATTTTTGGACTAAGTCATTACAACTAAAGCTCCCTAACTAAGATCTCTTTAATTGTCCAAGAACCAATAAAAGAGGTGGCGGAGTCCTTATCATGGCTAAATGTAACCTCCAATTCCATTGCTATTCCATACACAATTCTAACAAACTGGACATCGTCATGATCTCAAACACACAACTGCCTTGTTCGACCAAGCCCCATCCACATGCGCTGATGACCTCTCCATAGTCCTTGACATGGCATGCAACCAAACAACTAAAAATAGACCACTCTAGCTGCTAGGAGACTTTAATCTCCCTGCTCTCTCAATGAAGCGCTTCTCTACCTTTCTTGATGCTATGTCTGCACCAAACTAATACAAGCCCCTACCCACACTAGAAAAAACATCTTGGACCTCATCTTCACACCCTCATCCACGCCTGCTGCCAACAACCTGCACCAACCACAAATCATACCAGTAGCATGGTCAGACCATAAGGCCATTTTCTTCTACAACCTCTCATCTGCAATGGACCCTGGGACTTCCTTGAATCCTACTGCACCTCTAACGTGTCACTTTCGGCCTTTCATCAAAGCAGCATTCCTTGAGGAAACACTACCCAACCTTAAAACTGACATCTCTGGCTTACTTGAACTTGTACATACATGGAATTCCAATATAAGCAAGGCTGCTCTCCTTTCACAGTCTACGAGAGCCACTAAAAGGAACCAAACAGCTATCTGGTTCACAGCTGACCTATGTAAGGCCCTGCTACATCTCAGGAAGCTGGAGCGAAAATGGCAGCATTCGAGACTTACACAAGACCGCACCACTTACATGAAAACTGTACAAGAACAACGCACTGCAGTTAATCAAAGCACACCAACATCCTTATTCTTCTCTTAAGAGGCCCCGTGAGCTTGTTGGCAACGTTCAGTCCCGCATAAAATACATAACTCACCCGCAGGACTTCGCTACCGACTTTCAGAACAAAGCCAATGGGATGCCCCATAAAATAGTAAGTACTCCATCAGATGATCCTCCTATTGTAGTCGTTCCTCCTAGTGAAGGCATCAACATCCCTGTTAAGCACCTTCCACCCATATTCTGCTGAGCAAATCGAGGACATAAGAAAGCTCAATTCTATCACCTCTCCAGCAGATCCATGTCCTTCTCACTGGATTAAGTCAGCCTGCCTTGAATTAAGTGCCTACATTTCTAGAATTGTACATCTCTCCTTCTCCAAAGATCTGGTTCCATCACCACTAAAAACTGCAACTATCAGACCCCTACTTAAAAGTTCCAAATTGGACCCCAGTGACAAATCTTATAGGCCCATATCTAGCCTTCCCTTCCTGGCTAAGATAACTGAGAAAATAACCCAGCAGCAAATCCAAGACCATACTGACGTCCATGCTCCATTAGACAATCCCCAACATGGATTTCGCCTACAGCATGGGGTCAAAACTCCGTCATCCTGATAAACAACCTAATCATGGGCATGAACAAAACTAAAAAGGGCTTTATCCTAATTTTTTTGGACATTGCTTCAGCCTTCGATACAGTATGTCACAACCCCCTACTTACCCAACTACAGATGAAAGACATTCAGAACTTAGCCTTAGACTGGTGTAAATCATACCTATCAGACAAACAAATGGTACACATAGGTGCGCAAACTTCATCCGGGTACTCTCAAACTCAGAGTGTACTGCAAGGTTCTTCCTTATCTGCATTACTTTTTAATATTTACATCCAGCCTGTTTGCACTATTATCAAATCACATGACACACTCTACCACATCTATGCTGATAATGTGCTGCTTTACACCCCTTTCTCCACAGACAGTCCCAATTACACCGGAATCACAGACTGCTTTAATGCAGTCTCGAACTGGCTGAAATTACACAACCTAAGAGTGAATTGCAGGAAAACTGAAGTGCTATTCATCACAAAGGACCCATCGTTTACACCCCTTCCCACTTTACAGGTAAAGGATGCAGAGCTGAATACTAAACAAGAGATAGATGCTGGTCTAAGGTGATGCCCAGGTACCATAAGTATGGAGTCTCACATAAATAACATCACTAAGGCAGTATACCTCAAACTACGGACCCTCTGTCACCTGCGACCCTTGCTTGAAGCTGCGGACTTCCGCACTGTATTCCAGGCGCTTATCATCCCTCACTTTGATTACACAAACATCATTCTACATGGCCTTCCAGACTGCGCAATTCATCTCCTACAAATGGCAACGAACACTGCAGCACAAACCCTTTTTGGAGCCATCAGACATGAGCATGTAACACCTATCCTAAAGCAACTCCATTGGCTTCCTATATCTAGTCACCTTACGTACAAAGCCCTCATAATGACATTCAAGATCCTACACAATCTCTCTGCAGTCACCCAAAAAGAAATCATACAATGGACACTGGACAATAGAAAGAGAAGGTCTATCATGGCAAACACACTCACAATCCCATCTATAATAAGTAAAAGCTCCCAGGCTGCTAGGAACCGAGCCTTCAAACTCTCTGGAACTCCCTCCCCACCCCAATCCGTGCCATCTCAGACCTGTCTACATTCAGGAAAGCACTAAAGACACATCTTTTCCAACTTTGTTACTAACAGGTAACACAGACCCGCTTTGTCTAAGCCCCTTTTCTTAGATATATAAACCTGCTCTTGACCAAGCTCCTTACCTCAGCCAGATCCAACTACTCAGCATGGCCCAATGACCATTATGTAAATAGTTCACCCCAATTACTACCCAAGTTGACTCCCCCTGTTTAATCTAAAGTAACCATTATCTTTAATATCTGTTTTTATGTTCACTATTCCTGTTCTCCGAAAACTTGTTCTATGTAATGAATGATTTTGTTCCTTGTAAACCACACCGATTTTTAAATAGTGTGGTATATAAAATCAAATAAATAAATATACTATGCTACTATGATTTCCAAACCCAACTTCTACTCACTGAGCCAGCACGAATCAGGGGATACCACAGGCAGCCAACACTCAGTCCCAAGGGGAGGGAATCCCAGCCATCACATGACAGCAGCCTCACTAGAAGGAATTTGGCATGTGTGCTTAATGGTATCTAAAGAAGCCTGAAGACTGCTGCTGCTGGGACTGGATTAGAGATTTACAGTGCATAATCAAATAACCAACTTGAATTGAATGCGTTATAGAACAAAATGGGACAAGTGCAGAAACTAGGGGAAAAACATTGGGTAGGTGTGAATGAAGGCTCATAGCACAGTACGGATTTGGTTGGAAGTCCTAAAGGAGCAGGAGGAAGCTGCAGAGCCAGAAAGAGGTTTACAGTAATTACAGTGTTTAGCTGCATCTGCAGAACCTTTTCTGAACCTTTATCATCCAGGAAGGTCCAAGAGAGAAAGGAAATCCTGCTTTTTAAGTTTAGGTTTGGTACCGCGGGAGCGCAACCGCAAACATCTGATACCAAACAGAAAGGCAGCTCCATTAGTGAAATGCTATAAAAAAAAGTGCACAACGCAAATAAAAGTGATTTCTAGTACCAGAATCAACTGATCATAGAGAAACAGTTCATTCCTATGGCAGTTTATTAAAAATAATGGCGGCAGACATTCAATGGCAACCATCAGTCTTTCTTTTCCCATGGATTATACGGATAACTTATCTGCTAACTATGGTGTATCAGAATAAAGGGGTAGCCTAATGGTTAGAGAACTGGCTTGGGAACCAAGCAACCAGGGTTCGATTCCTACTAGCACTCCTTGTGGCCTTGGGCAAATCACTTAACCCTTCATTGCCTCAGAAAACTCCAAGTTACCAGTGCACATTATAAAGTTTAAGTTGCAATGTAAACAGCTTTGACTGAAATGATAAAGTAGTATTAAAAAAACCCTGTTAAATAAATAAAATCATGTTAACCAGACAGAAGTCATCCACATGCTTGGAGGTAGAGTTATGGTCAGGACAGGATGAGGGCTGTCCAAAAGGTTAATCCAGATTACAGCAAACTTCAGCCACTCACTCACCAAATATCTGTTTAAAGTTAGGCCAGCAAAATAGCAGACCTAGGTCAAATCAGACCAATAACGGCACTGACCGCTGCATAAATATATTCAATATTCAGAAGCAGCTGCTGCCATCTTTGAACATCAAACTCAACTAGTTTTGTTAGAGTCATAAGACAATTTAAAACCTACTTACAGCTTGGTTTCTCTTGACTGAGGCAATGCAGATTAGGCATGTCATAGCTCCAGCCTGAAAAGCATCATTCACATATTGTCTGGTTCGCTCCAGTTCACTTGGATCACCATCTTGAAACAGCATATAAAAAGCAAGAAACACATTTGAGTGTTAGCCATGTAGGCTCCTTGGTTTCCTTTTCCAGGATTTCAAAGCCAGTCATCTATCCTTACTTTTTTTAATCTATGGATGAAATCTAAACACAAGAAGAGTCAAAGGTTAAGGATAAGATATGCTGGCAGGACTGCAACTTGAATGCCGACAGACAGCATGACAAGACATGGGCTCAGTCAGTGGAACGTAAGGAGGCTAGAGTATGGCAAGAGTGACTAGAAAAAATACTACATCTGTACAGAAATATTAAGCTCTCTTCTGGAATACTGGGTCCAATTATGGAGGACGTGTCTCCAGAGGAGCAAAGTAGAAGGAATTCAAAAGGGCAGGGCTGGAAAGACGGTTTGAGAAAGACGGTATGCCCCAGCCAAACTTTTTAGGATGTGGGCGAGGAGGGGAGGTAAGATGGAGGAAACCCTTTTTCCTTTTCTTAACTGTTTTTAGCCTTGGTTCTATTCAAAGAAAGGGCTCAGATTCCCAAATGGTGAGCACTACAGTAAATTGGGGAATGGTGAGACTGTAGTTTTCAGGGATCTGGAGTGATTATCAGGCACAACTACTGCTCCTGTAAATTTAGACAGAGGATATTTAACTGTGCACATCAAACAGTGCAACACTAGCCAACTTCTACATGTTTCATCTGATTTTTTGGCCTTTTTTTTTTTTTTTTTATTTTTTTTTTAAATTTTGCTCTTGCTCTTCCCCTCCCAACTTTCTTATCTTACCTACTGCCTCTCGCCCATTTCTGCAACCTTGCAACTGCTCCTCCTACCCGGTGCTGCTGCTGCTCTTTTCTACCTCAGGCCTTCCACCCCAATGTGGCAGCCACCGCTGCACTTTTCAGCCCCAATTCCTCTTCCCTGCCATCCTGGGCTACTTCTGATCCTCCCTGCCCTGACTCATCGGCCTGTTGGCATCTGTGTGGCCCATGTGTTTTTCTAGTTCTAAGGACGGCCACCAATCCTCTGCACTATAAACCCAATATGATGAGACTTAACACTAGAAGCCCCAAAGTGCATCAATTGACGCAAATGCATCTTCGAAGTTGTATACCAGCGCCACTGCAAGAACCATGTCAGTCATGTTCCATGACTTTGTTAACAAGGTCAAGATGTTCGAATATATGCATCGAAAATTAATGACAGATGCACTACCTAGCAGGAAAATGAATTTATACCTAGAAGCCCCAAATATGTCAATTGACGCACTCAATTGTCTTGAATGCGTCAACTGACGTACTTTGGGGCTTCTAGGTATAAATTTATGTTCCCACTAGGTGGCGCATCTCAATCACTGCTTACAGTTTTACTCTGACATTACAAACAATAAACACAGGATGATGTCATGTAATATCATCACATACTGCACATATTTAACAAATAAGTAACTTCACATTAATTCACATCTGCATTTCATGCTAACCGCAGTCGTTGTGATAATGCATCAATTGACGCACTTTGGAGTTTCTAGGTAAAATTCCTTTTGGGGCTTCTAGTGTTAAAGACCTCAACATGTCTACATCACAAGAGAGGAAGGAGGGGGAGAACATCCACAAGCTGCAATAATGTTTTGGTGGAAAGAGAGCTCTAACAAAAAGGTCAATGGGAGACAGAGGCACAAGGCACATTCAACAGTTACAATGAAAGAGATACAGATTAACTTCCCTAAGGGAGTGGAAAGCAGCAAACAGTACCAGAATTCATGCAAGCATGGACAAGCAAACTTGACTTCTAAATGTGAATGAGAGAGGGTAGAGTCACGTCTGCAGTACACAGGCCTGCTAAACTCCATTTTAGTTAATTGTCTCTATTCTGCTGTCAACTTCTGTGTTAGCATTCAAGCCTGCAAATCATGGCTGCACTTTCTGCTCCTAGCCAGCACAATACCACTTATATTATCTATATTAGCATTCATTAGGTAAGCACTAGCTGCAGCAAAAAAATGGTATTTATTCACAGGACCTAACCGCTCCTCTCAAATCACTTCACTAGCTCCCTGTCCTTTCCTGCATAGAGTTCAAACGTCTTGTTGTTGTTAAGTGCCATTGAGTCGGAGTCGACTCATGGCGACCCTCTGGATAGCTATCCTAAATTGCATACGGTCTTCAGTCAGGCGGCTCATTGTTGACAGACTGGTACCCGTAGCTGCTGTTATTGTATCGATCCATCTCACTGCTGGCCTTCCTCTTTTGTGTTGACCATCTATCTTGCCAAGCATGATGTCTTTCTCTAATGATCTCTCTGTTCTCATGATCTGTCCAAAGTATGAAAGTCGAAGTATTGTCATCTGAGCTTCTAAAGAAAGCTTAGGTTTGATCTCCTCTAGTACTGACTGGTTTGTTCTTCAGGCAGTCCATGGTATACACAGTATTAGCCGCCAGCACCATAATTCAAAGGCATCAATTTTCTTCCTGTCTGTCAATCTTTTTCACTGTCCAGTTTTCACATCCATATGATGTTATTGAAAATACCATGGCTTTGCAGAGAGACATCTCTGCTCTTGAGAATCTTATCTAGGTCTTTCATAGCCATTCTGCCAAGAGCAATGAGTCGTCTAGATTTCTTGACTGCTTCTTGCTTCTTTATTGATAGCTGATCCAAGTAGGTTAAAGTTGTTCATGATTTCAATTTCTTCTCCTTCAACGATGCCCATTTTGAGACTATGTTCTTTGATTGTGAGAAGCAATTGTTTCAGATCATCTTCACTTTCAGGCAGTAATGTGGTATCATCAGCATAGCGAAGGTTGTTGATGAGTCTTCCAACAATCTTCAAACCTCTGTTGTCTTCATACAATCCCGATTCTCTGATGATTTGTTCTGCATATAAATTAAACAGGTAGGGGGAAAGTATGCAACCTTGTCTTACACCTTTGCTTATTTTAAACCATTCTGTTTCTCCTTGTTCCGTTCGAACTGTTGCTTCTTGATCAATGTACAGATTGTGCAAGAGTACGATCAGGTGTTCTGGTATACCCATGCTTCTTAATGTGGCCCAGAGTTTCTCATAGTTTACACAGTCAAAAGCCTTGCTATAGTCGATAAAGCACAAATAGATATCCTTTTGGTATTCTTTAGTCTTTTCAAGGATCCATCTCACATCCGCAATGATGTCTCTCGTTCCTCGCCCTTTCCGGAACCCTGCTTGCACTTCAGGTAGTTCTTGTTCCAGATATGGTTGTAGTCTCTTTTGAATAATCTTCAGTACAATCTTGCTGGCATGTGGGATCACAGCGATTGTGCGATAATTTCCACAGTCAGTTGGATCACCTTTCTTTAGTATTGGTATAAACACAGATCTTTTCCAGTCAATTGGCCATGATGTCGTCTTCCTTATTTCTTGGCAGAGCCTTGTAAGTATGGTAACAGCTGCATCAGATTGCTGTAATACTTCTATGGGAATGCTATCGATGCCTGGTGCTTTGTTCTTTGATAAGGCTTTCAATGCTGCTTCAAAATCTTCTTTCATCACCAATGGTTCCCGATCATAAGGTACAAGCTGAAACAGCTGTTGGTCCACTTGATCTTTATCATATAAAAACTCTATATTCCTTCCACCTTTTCTTGATCTTCTCAGCATCATTCAACATAGAACCTTGAGCATCTTGTAACATTCCAATTCAAGGCTGTAACTTTTTCTTTAACTCTCGTAGCTTTAGGAAAGCCGATCTTGTTCTTCCTCTAATAGTTACTGCTTCTATTTCCTTGCATGCATCATTGTAGTACTTTTCCTTGTCCTGTCTTGCTGCACATTGGAAATCTCTGTTGAGTTCTGCAATTGTCTTTCTTTCTCCTCTGGCTTTAGCTTCTCTGCGTTTCTGGGCAATTTTCAGAGTTTCTTCCATCATCCATTTTGGCCCTTTTTTAGACACTTCTCGTTTTCTTCCAACACAACCTTCTTGACGTCATTCCATAACTCTTCTGGAGCTCTGTCATTTGTATCTAAAGCAGCAAATCGATTTTGCAGGCAGTCCTTAAATTCCAGTGGTATATTCTCAAAGTCATATTTTGCTGCATTCATGAGTGGTTTGCTCTTTTTCAACTTTAGCTTGAGTTTGCATACCAGTAGTTGATGATATGTACCACAGTCAGCTCCAGGTTTTGTCTTTGTTGATGTTACAGAGCTTTTCCATCGTTGACTTCCACAGATGTAGTCAATTTAATTTTTATACAATCCATTGGGTGAAGTCCATGTGTACAATCGCCACTTGTGTTGCTGGAAGAAGGTGTTTGATAGAATTCTGCAAGACCAACAGTCTTTCTCCAGCTTCATTTCTGTTGCCAAGTCCATATTTTCCAACTACTTTGCCTTCTTCTTTATTGCCAACTTTTGCATTCCAGTCACCCATGACTATCAGGATATCCTGTTTGCATGTTCTGTCAATTTCAGCTTGTACCTGTTCATAGAACTCTTCAATTTCATTATCTTCTGCAGCTGTGGTTGGGGCATATACTTGAATTATAGTTGTGTTGATATCTATCAACATTAAAATCGTTACTGACTTTAAAAGGCCCTAATCTGTAGTATCTTGGTGAGCTGAACACGAATATAACATTTAAAAAATGTATGGGCTCTCGTTTTGAAAATATTGCATGTAGTTCATTTTTGACATTTCATCATGTAAATTTATCCAGTAGGATATCAACAACATCCCAAATAAGCCTTGAATGATGTAATATTGCATCACATTGTATAATACCAGCATGCACACATCATCCAGAGTTGATTGCATCATTTTCTGATGCAATGCAATACTACTGCCAGACAGCTGCTGAAGCCATATGACGTCAGCAGTATACTATACGCAGTCAGAAAGGTTGAGCATTTAAGATATTTCAGACTGTGTGTGAGATAGTTTAATAAAAGTTACATGTAACAGTAGCTTAATCATATAATTTTAGCCATTTAGGTACAATACAGAACAGTAATGCCACGAAAGTACGTTAATACCGTTGACAATTTCTGCTACATTTGTGGGGAAATGACATTTGCCAAACAGAAGAAAAAGTATCACTTCTCAACTGAAGAAGGCATATTATCTTTACTTCGGATGCAAGATTGGTGAACAAGACAAGCCTTGGGCCCCGCATATATGCTGCGCTACATGTACAACACAGCTTTCACAGTGGTTGAATTGCAAAAGACCATCAATGCCGTTTGCAGTCCCCATGGTATGGAGAGAGCCAAGCAACCACATAAATAACTGTTACTTCTGCTTGGTTCCTCCTCTTTCCAGTGGAATAACGAAGCAAAAGAAGTCAAGCATAGTCTACCCAAACATTCCGTCTGCATTGAGACCAGTTCCACATGGTGAGGGACTTCCTATTCCAGAACCTCTATCAGAATATTCTCTTGATTCATCTGATGAGGACAAGGGTGAGCCGACCTGTTCTTCTCCTGGTCCGTCAGCATGTAGTGACCCAGATTTTCACTGGGATGTATATCAACTCCACACAGAACACAGGAAGAACGAAATGACCTGGTTCGTGATTTGGACTTATCCAAGAACAAGGCAGAATTGCTAGGATCAAGACTCCAACAATGGAATCTTCTAGAAGATGTCAACATTACTTCATATCGAAAGCGCCACCAGCAGTTGGAGCCTTTCTTCAGAAAGGAAAGTAATCTGGTATTCTGTTCCGATATTGAGAGCCTCATGAATGCCTTAAAAATCACTCATGACCCACAAGACTGGAGACTATTTATAGACTTTTCGAAACTAAGTCTGAAGGCTGTGCTTTTGAACAATGGAAACCGTCTTCAATCTATTCCAGTAGTGCATGCCGTCCACATGAAAGAGACATACGATATCTTAAAGCATCTACTGACTTCCATTAACTATAACAAGTACAGCTGGCACCTCTGTGGAAACTTGAAGGTAGTTGCCCTTTTAATGGGACTCAGCAGAGATATATAAAATGCATGTGTTTCTTATGTGAGTGGGATAGCCGAGCAAGGGATTGGCACTACTTGCGGAAGGAATGGAATCGCAGACAAAATGTAACAGTTGGAGAGAAGAATATCCAGCACCCAGCTCTGGTTGAGGCTCACAAAATCCTGCTACCACCCCTTCACATCAAACTAGGTTTGATGAAAAACTTCGTGAAAGCCATGGACCGCACTTCGCCAGCTTTCCGATACCTGCATGAAAAATTCCCTCGACTTAGCGAAGCAAAGATTAAAGAGGGAGTTTTTGTGGGTCCTCAGATTCGAGAGCTCTTCAAAGATGACCAGTTCAACAACTTGCTGCAGGGTGATGCGAAACAAGCATGGAATGCTTTTCGCCTAGTGTCAAACTTTCTCGGGAATGTTAGGGCAGAAAACTATAAGGAACTAGTAGAAGACATGCTGATGCAGTATCAGAAACTTGGCTGCAATAGGTCTCTAAAGATCCATTTCCTTGATTCCCATCTCAATTTCTTTCCTGACAACTGTGGTATGGTTAGTGATGAACAGGGTGAACGTTTTCACCAGGATATCGCAACGATGGAGCAAAGATACCAGGGAAAATAGTCCACTACAATGCTGGCTGACTACTATTGGACACTCCACAGAGAAGTTCCTGAACAGCTGTACAAGAGACAGGCGAAAAAATCTAAGAAGTAGTCTATGACTTGGTTTTTTACAGGTATTAACCGAAGGCCTATTATATTTACTATTGACATGCATTTCATGATGTAAACATTAATTCTTGTAGATTACAAAAAAAAAACTAGAGACAACTTTGCAATTTCACTGTCATATTCGTGTTCAGCATATAAAAATTGATAAGAAATGACTATTTTTATTTCAGTAACATGACTTTTGTAAAAATTTGTTGACCAGTGTAGGCATTCCTCGTAGACGAATAGAGATTAAGCGTTCGCTGACTGCATTGTATTTCATTACATTTCTTGCAAGTTTCTTCTTTATTATAAATGCAACACCATTTCTTCATTGTCTTTCATTTCCAGCATAGTAGACCATGTGATCATCTGATGCAAAGTGCCCGATGCCAGTCCATTTCAGTTCGCTGACACCCAACAGATCAAGTTGTACACGTTCCATTTCATTCTTGTCCACCTCCAACGTCCCTTGGTTCATGCTTTGTACGTTCCATGTTCCAATGTGTAAGACATCTTTACAGCTTCTGACTCATTTCATGTGCAGCTACATCAGCAGTCAGACGTCCCGAGGGCTTTGATCCAACCACATCATAAATGCTGGCTTTACTCTGAAAAGTCTTCAGCTCTTCCCCAGTAGCTAGTTGAGGGCCTTCTGACCTGGGGGTCTCATCTTCCAGCACTATAGCACAGTTTGTTTTGTTGTAACTATCCATTGGATTTTCATGGCAAGATACAGAAGTAGATTGCCGGGCCTTTCTTCCGTGCAGTTTAAGTTTGGTGTTGTTGCCGTTGTCACAGAAATGTGATCCTCTGCCGTCAACACTATCCCATTCTGCTGCTGCCCAGATGGGTGGTTTGTCTTGGTCTGGCACCTCAGCTGAGACCTGTCCATCTTGGGAGACCCTGCCAGTAGTTAAACTACCGATAGTTTAGCTCTCAGCATCACTGTTGCACACAAGCCCTCACAGCACAACAAGCTGCAAACCAAGTGGCCTGCAATTTCATTCAATCTGCAGCTCCTCATTACCTCTGCTCTTCTCTCTCCCTTCACCCCTCTTGGGCATTCTACTCATCAGGCAAGTCACTCTTATCTGTGCCCTTCTCCTCCATCATCAGCTCTAGACTCTGTTCCTTCCACCCTGCTGATCCATATACCTGGAATAGACTCCCTTAGTCTACAATATGCTCCAGCTCTGGTCCTATTCAAATCCATACAAAAAAAAAAAAATCCTTTTGAGGTGGTTTTTAAATCCTAAGCTCCTTATTCTATTTACCCATGTTTTTAATTACTTTCCATCATAAATGTGATTCCTAATCTCTATGGAAATAAGTAGTAGTAGCAGCAGCAGGGCTTAATTACAAAGGTGGTGGGAAGGGATAGATGGACAAACGGCCTGGAACACAAATCTTGCCACTTTTTTTTCCAGACTCTAGAGCCAGAACACAGGGGTGATAGTGCGCTATAGTCAGCCTGCAGGGAAAAGGGAGGGGGGATGTGGTGAACCTGAAGGAGAACAGAGAATAGTCAGTCACTTTACTCCCTAATCCAACCTCTTTTCTCCTGTTGCTCCTGCCCCTGGCCTTACAGTTCCATTTCCTTTTTGTCTACAAAATTAAGCCCTGGTTATTCATCAAATAATGTCCCATGGGCACAGAATGGGAAAACATCCTCTCTTGAATGAAGCATAGTAAAATAGAAAGATAGTATATGATGGCAGATAAAGAACTGTATGGTCCATTTAGTCTGTCCAGTAAGGTGGCTAGAATAGTTGTACCATGCAGGTCACCCTCCTCTATGCCTTTGCTTAGGGTTGTACCCACTGCTCCATGCAGGTCACTCCCCTCTATTTGTTATAAAAGATAGTTAAAGTTTATTTTCATTTATCTTCTTGCTATAAAAAGGGATACACTGTCTTTCCCATGCCATTTGAATTCTGTCACTGTATTTGTATTTGTCCCCATCACCTCCATAGGGAGGGTATTCCAAGCACCCACCACCCTTTCAGTTAAAAAGTATTTCCTGACATTACTTTTAAGTTTACCTCCTTGAAATTTCATTTATGCCCTCTAGTTTTACAGCTTCTCCTTCTTTGAAAAAGGTTTATTTGTTCATTAAGGTAAGTATTTAAAGGTCTATATCATATCTCCCCTGTCCCTCCTCTCCTCTAGGGTATACATATTTAGGTCTTCAAGTCTCTTCTCATGTTTTCTGGCTCCAAATCATTTTGGTTGCCTTCCTCTGAACCATGTCAAGTTTTTTTACAGTACGCATTAAAAAAAAAAAGTCACCAAGGCCATGTTAAAAACATATTAAGAGCATAAATTGTGCCCAACAATGTAGAACAAAACACAAAAATAGAACCATTAAAAACATACTCTTCGTGTTATTTATTTTGATGGTACTATCATGACCAGCACTATGACCAAGTGGCTTGATTTTCAAGTCCGGCTCCTGCTCCATGGATCAGACAGGATCAGGGATGCAGCGCGAATTATCCATGGAGGCTCATTCATCACTCAACGGCAACATCTATTGAGCATGTTCAGAGTACATAAGAAAAGCCATACTGGGTCAGACCAAGGTCCATTAAGCCCAGTATCCTGTTTCCAACAGTGGCCAATCCAGATCACAAGTATCTGGCAGGTTCCCAAAAAAGATACACAAATTCCACAATGCTTGTCCTGGGGTAAGCAGTGGATTTCCCTGGTCCTCTTTAATAATGGTTTCTGGACCTTTCCTCCTGGAACTTGTCCAAACCTTTTTTTAAGCCCAGCTACACTAACAGCTTTTACTATATCCTCCAGTAACAAATTCCACAGTTTAATTGCATGTTGAGTGAAAAAATATTTTCTTATTAGTCTTAAATGGATTATACTGTAGGTACATTGCATGTCCCCTAGTCTTTTTACTTTTTGATGGAGTAAAACAACCAATCTACATTTACTCATACCTGGCTAAGGACTGGTGCTGTGATGGCTCAGTTAGGCAAACAGAATAGTACGTAAAAATAAAATAAGTAGTTGAAAATAAAAATCATGGAAGTGGAGTTCCAATTATTATTGGACTGCAATCTCAAAACGCAACTATGTTATTTCCACATTTTAAATCCAAGGGAAAAGAAAAAAGTCATACCTGTTTGATTAGTATATTTTGTAAATGTTAAGGCCAGGATCTTCCCATGCTTTCCTTCAATCTCTTCATCTCCTTCATCTTCAGAAGAAGAACTATAATGACCCTCTGCAAGTCTTTGCACTGCAGCTTGATTAGCTGCCTTTATTTCCTCAAATTTTTTCTGAGATGTCAGCTCTGTAAATAAATAAAAAAGAAATGGGACATTAATCTTCAAACTAAAGCAAATACTTCACTCTAGATTCACTATGTTCACTTATTCAAAAAAGGTCTAATTAACCCCTTAATTTCTTGCAGTGAGTTTTTCTGTCAGGGATGGAGAATAAAACAAAGGATATTATAATGCCTCTGTATCGCTCCATGGTACGACCGCACCTTGAATATTGTGTGCAATTCTGGTCACCGTATCTTAAAAAGGACATAGCGTTATTAGAAAAAGTACAGAGAAGAGCCACCAAATTGGTGAAGGGGATGGAAGGCTACTCCTATGAAGAGAGGCTAAGAAGGTTAGGGCTCTTTAGCCTGGAAAAGAGACGGCTGAGGGGAGATATGATAGAGGTCTATAAATTAATGAATGGAGTGGAACAGATAAACGTGGATCAATTGTTTACGCTATCAGAATATAGAAAGACTAGGGGACATGTAATGAAGCTACAGGGTAAACTATTTAAGACAAATAAGAGAAAATATTTTTTCACTCAACGTGTAATCAAACTCTGGAATCTGTTACCGGAGGATGTGGTAAGGGCTGATAGTATAGCTGGGTTTAAAAAAGGTTTGGACAAGTTCCTGGAGGAAAGGTCCATAAACCACTATTAAAAAGGGACCCAGGATATCAATGCTTGACCCAGTACAAGCATTGTGGAACTTGTGTCTTTTGGGGAAACTGCTAGGTACGTATGATCTAGATTGGCCACTGTTGGAAACAGGATACTGGGCTTGATGGACCTCGGTCTGACCCAGTATGGCATGTCTTATGTTCTTATGTTCTTATATGGCTTGACTAATCCCAAGAGCCAAGTTGCGATGGAGATCAGAAAAGTCAACCTGGCGCCTGGGATTTAGTTGCTCCCCCCACCCTTAAAAAACCCCACACCACATGATCGTGGAACAAAAAACAAATGATAGCGGTGACTGCAGCAAAGAATCTTTCCATCTGCCCACAGGAAACTGATCCCTGCGAAAGAAGAGGAGGAGATAATCACAATCATAGCCCAGGTGCAAGTTGTCTGCCTGCGGGGGATCCCATTTCCCATGGGAAGACAGCTTGAAACTGGGTCTCAATTCCCTATCTCCTGCAGGAAGAAGAGAAGGGCATAGTCATAATCGCAGCAAAGATCCCTTCTGTCTGCTAGGGGGAGATGTGATCCCCACAGGCAGACAGCTTACATCTGGGCCACGATCACAGCCTTCCCCCTTCTCTTCTGTCTATGGGAGATCTGATCCCCACGAGCAGAACAGAAGGTGAAAGGCCGCGAGGGAGGCAGAAGATAACTGATCGGGGTCAGCAATAAAAGATTAGACAGGGTGGGGGGGGGGAGGTGAACCTGCAAAAACAAAGGGTCAGTAATTTATTACCACCAAAAGGAAAGAGGATGGGGGAATGGAAGGCAGGGGGGGGGGGAAGAGTCTGGAAGGAGAAAATAGAATGGGAAGGGGTGCAAGGATGTTAAAGGAATGAATGCATGGGGACAAAAGGACGAAATGCCTATTTGACAAAAGGTGCATTCCATCCCCCCCCCCCCCCCGAACACACACACACACACTTTAGAGATCTTCTGTGTTTGTCCCATGCTTTCTTGAATTTAGATTCTGTCCTCAGTCTCCCCATGGAGGTGGTAGAGATATTTCATGCATCTACCACTCTATCTTTCTGTAAAGAAATATTTCCGCATATTACTCCTGAGTCTATCCCCTTTTATGTCACATCTTAGCAGAGCTTGCTTTCAAACAAAAGAGGCTCTCCTCTTATGCATTTATGCTATGGAGATATTTAAACGTCTCTACCGTATTTCCTCTATCCTGCCTTTCCTCTAACGTTTACATATTAAGATCTTTAAGTCTGTCCTCATAAGCTTTATAACGAAGACCACTAAGCATTTTAGTAGCCATCCTCTGCATAGACTCTTTCCAGTTTATATCCTTTTGAAGGTGTGGTCTCCAGAACTGCACACAATACTCCAAATGAGGTCACACCAGAGGACTTATACAGAGGCACTATCACCTCCCTTTTTCAGCTGGCCATTTTTCTCCCTATGCACCCAAGCATCCTTCTGGCTTTTGACGTCACCTTTTCTACCTGTTTAACCACTTTAAGATCATCAGAAACAATCACGCCCAAGTCACCCTCTTCTTTTGTTGACAAAGTATTTCATCCCCTACAGTGTACTTCTCCCTTGGATTTTTGTAGCCCAAATGCATGACCCTGCATTTTTTTTTTCATTTGATCATTTTATTAAGTGTTTAGTATCATTACAAACTTCACTTAACATGTATCAAACTTCACACAACATTTGTATTTATTAACATTTATTTATTTATTTAAAATGTCTTATATACCGCGCTATTTGTCATCAGTGCAGTTTACATTGAAACAATATAACACTGGTCAGATATATCAGACCTATTTTACAAATAACAATAATAATAACATGGACGTAAACAGGGAAATCATATACATTTCTAGCAAAATACATGTAGGTAATATATATAATCTGTGCAGTTAGTTAGGGTAGGTATGAGGTTGAGAAGGTGGGGGAGAGGAAGGGGTGTTTAGGTGTATAAAGTGTGTGATGAAAAGGTGGTGTTTAAGGGCTTTTTTGAACTGTTTAATGTCTTTAATTGCTCTGATGTTGGGAGGGAGTTTGTTCCAACACCTAGGAGCATAGCTCGAAAATGACCTATTGATGGATGACTGGTTAACTTTTATGGAAACCTTTGGTATAAGTAGGGTGTCAACGGCTGGAGATCTCCTGGATCTGTTGTTTGTTGTGTGTGTGATGAGATCAGAGATGGATGCTGGAGAAATATTATTGAAGGCCCTAAAGGTAGTAAGGATGGCCTTATATCGGATTCTGCAGCTTATTGGGAGCCAATGAAGCTTCTCTAGAATGGGAGAGATGTGCTCACACTTTGATGATCCGCAGAGGACACGGGCTGCTGCATTCATGGCTAATTGTAGAGGGTTGATTGTTATCTTTGGCCGGCCATGGAGTATTATGTTAGCATAATCAAAGTGCGGTGTGACCAGAGCTTGGAAGATGGTGCGGAAGTCGTCATCATAGGTCTCAGGTGACGAAGGGTTTTAATCTTGAAGTAAACCGCCTTTACGGTGCGTTTTATATGTTCCTTGAAGTCTAACCTTTGATCAAGTATTACTCCCAGATATCGTATACTGGATTTAACTGGGAGTTCGGCATCTCTAACTTTTAGAGATGATGGGGGGGAGAAAATGGAAATTACACTTACCTGGTAATTGTTGTTCCTTGAGGGAGTACAGTTCAGTCCTCCACCACTGGGTAGTGCACCTCCTCCTGCAGCATGGAGACTGGACAAGTCAAACTTGTGACATCACCGGGTATATCCTGCTGGTCTTCTCCCATGATCCCCCAGTGACCTACTGACAAAGCAGACTCAAAGGAGCAAACAAACAACCATTTAAAGTACAAAATACAATACTATGCCTAAACTTCAACTTTAAAACTATAGCGCCCCAAGAGAAAGGGCCGAACACACCCTCCTCCGTGCCCCTGTCCTCCTGCACACAAAACAGCGGAAAACAGACAGCCAGAAGGAAGGAGAACTAAGGAAGAGCATACGCAAAAAGAGTGCTCTCGCGATTACCGAGCCGACTACAGGAACCGGAAACACTCCCCTAACCGACGCCTCGCGTCTGAGATAACCATCCCTGGGCGGGAATGAGGACTGAACTTACTCCCTCAAGGAACAACAATTACCAGGTAAGTGTAATTTCCATTTCCTTATCGGTCCTACAGTTCAGTCCTCCACCACTGGGATGTACCAGAGCAGTAATCATTGGGAGGGACCTTTCCAGTCGGCTCGCCACCCAAACGAACAGAACAGTCACCGATCCCTGCCTGCTCCTCCCGTCAATAGACGTTATGAAAACCAGGAAGACACGACCGAGAGTCCACTCCGACCCTCTTCACTGGCGAAACAGCACTGAACTCTGCCCAAAGCATCACCAGTACCCCAGAAGGACACGCTCTCCACCGCAAACATACTGAACGCCCCAGAAACAGACTCACTGAAAAGGCTACCTGAGCCCCGCTGGAAAAACCGCGAGACCCCCCTAGGTACACGACCTCACCAGGGTGTCAAGGCGGAGCTACCGCTTCTCTCCTGCATGACCCGCCCCCGCGGAGGGACAGGCAGCGAAGAGACCTACCAGAAAGCGACGACACATTCTCCTAAGGACCAAGGAACGCAGGTTATGAGGAAGTGTTCTTGCGTAAGTCTCACAACCAGCAACAAGACAGGCACAGGCGGATTCCACGAGGGAGAACTGAACCGAGGCCCATCCAGAGAGAGAGAGGTGGGATGCAACATGGGCGGAATGGAAAACCACGTGCGGCAAAAAAAAAACAAACCTATGGAACTGGCCGCCAGGCCACTCTTTCCCTGGATAAGACAAAGAGTACCTGCCAAGCCCATGCCTGCAGCTCCTAAATTCGCCTCGCTGCACTGAAGACCACCAACCTACTGTCCTCCAAACTGAGCAGCCCCAGCAGAATACCTAGCCTCCGAGGAGACAGCCGTCTGGTAACCACCAGAGCAAGCGTACCACCTTGACCTGGGCACCGCAGCCACTCCCTGCTTGATGACCCCATAGCAGGGCAGAGCTGGCAATGGAACTCCCCAGGATCTGGCTGCGAACTCCGAAGCAACCCGTCCCACAGGAAAACTCCATCCCAGAAGGACAGACACTGCTAACGCACGAAGCTGCCTCCGCGAACCTCCGGTCTAACCGACACGCTTGAAAAGCACACAAGCCTCTGTTTCTTATTGTCGTTTAAAACTCAACCGAGCCACGGCCACCCTATAAGGGATAACCGATCCACCGGAGACAGGTGAGGGAGACCCTGCAGCAACCACTTCGCCAACGTCGGCCACCAGCCAGGGTTCTGGACAAGAATCCGTAAGTGGGCGACAGTCTAACAGAAGCGCCCTAAATACACACAGGACTCTCTCAGACCAATTCTTTTTAAAACCTAACCGAGCCATGACCACCCCGTAAGGGATAACTGATCCACCGGAGATAGTCAAAGGAAAACCTGCAGAAAGAGCGCCTCCAACGTCGGCAACCTCCCTGGGTCCCGAGGCGTATCCGTATGCGGGCGACAGATGAGAGTCACAGCTAGCCCGAGACCCCGCATCAAAAACTTTCCCTGAAGCGTTTGGACTCGCAAAAAACGGCCGACCTACAAGAGCCCCAGGGACAAGTCATTTATTTATTTATTTATTTATTTATTTACAGTCTCTTATATACCGCACTATTCGGCATCAGCGCGGTTTACATGGAACAAAAATGCTCAGTACAGTTAACATGTAAGAGTTTACAGATAACAGGGCAAGTAACTTGGATAACAGGGGTAAACTATTTACAGCATTTGCTACATAAACTTGTATAACAGTGGCAAACTATTTACAAATATTGCTACATAAAGTCGTATGATCATGAATACCATAGAAACAAATGCACCACTAAGGGTTAGGGAATCTTTCTTAGCATGTTGTTGGGAAACCATATAATTGCTTAGCGGGTTGCATCTCTGTCTCAGTGGGTGAGGTTGGGTTCTATGAGGTACTTATTGAAAAGATGGTATTTAAGGGCTTTCCTAAACTGTGTGAGGCTCTTAATCGCCCGGATATCTGGAGGTAATGCGTTCCAGCATCTTGGTGCACTGATACTAAACGCCCTATTGGCTGTAGATGTTGTGCACGCTGTTAATGCTTTCGGGACTTTTAGGGTGTTTGTAGCTGTGGATCTCCTTGCTCTATTAGGAGATGTGATATGGATGAGGGCCGTTATTGACTCAGGGGAGAGCTTGTTAATAGCTTTAAAAGTGATTAACAGTGTCTTGAAGACAATTCTAGCCTGGATAGGTAGCCAATGTAATTGTATCAGCAGAGGTGTCACGTGGTCACTTCTGGAGGCTCCATGGATGACCCTTGCTGCAGCGTTCATGGCGAGCTGTAGTGGATGTAAGGTGGATAGGGGCAGGCCTTGAAGGATGGCGTTGGCGTAGTCAAAATGAGGTATGATCAACGCCTGGTATATAGTCCTGAAGTCATTTGGTTCTAGCATGGATCGTAAATGCCTAAGTGAGCGGATCTTATAGTATACTGCTCTGACTGTGTTCGCTATGTGGGCTTTCATGTCCAGGCGTTGATCCAAAGTGACTCCTAGGTAGCGTATTGAAGGTTTAGAATGTAACTCTGCTCCTTTTACTTTAAGGAATGGTGGTGGGGTGAAGTTAGGGTTCCTCGTAATGAAGAGTACTTCCGTTTTCTTATGTTGTATTCGGAGGTTTTGGGAGGAAAGCCAGTCAGATATTGCGTTGAAACAGCTCGTCAATGAGGAGAGGTCCGGATGTTCAGTAGAGAAGGGTATGTACAACAGGACATCGCCAGCGTATAGCATGCAGTCGACATTGAAGGATCGGATGATCTTGCAAATTGGCTGCATGTAAATGTTAAACAGGAGGGCTGAAAGGGAGGAACCTTGTGGGACTCCCTGGCTTTGGTGGAAAGGTTCGGATGTCATGCCTCCAGAACGCACATGTTGCCATCTTCCGGACAGGTAAGATCTGCACCATTCAAGAGCTCTACCAGTAATGCCTTTCTCAATTAGTCGACCTACGAGAAGCTCATGACTTACTGAATCAAAAGCTGCAGCGATGTCCAGAAAGATGAGAGCAAAACCTTGACGGATGTCATCGATGCCAGTGATTATCTTGCAGAAGAGGGTGGTAAGAAGAGTTTCCACTCCGTGGGATTCCCTAAAACCATGCTGGCAGGGGTCTAATGGTGCGGCAGTGTCGACGTGATCTTGTAGTTGTCGTTGTGCCTCTTTTTCGATGATCTTCGCAAGCAGAGGTATACTGGATATAGGTCTGTATGAATCTACTTTTTGGGGGTCGAGTTTGCAGTTTTTCAAAAGAGGTCTGATAGAGGTGTGCTTAAGCGCTGAGGGGAAGGAACCTGTTATGAAGGAGAGGTTCATTATATTGGATAGTATTGGGCTGAAATGGCTGCGGAGCTCCTTAATCCAGAAGGCTGGGCAAGGATCGGACTGAGATGTGGTGGTGTTAAGGGCCATAATAGAGTCTTCAATTCCTTTCTTGGTAGGGGTAGAGAATACGGTTAGGGCTGCAGGGCAGTCTCGTTCTGGGGTGGTGGTTGTAGTCAAGATATTGATAGTCCGGCATATCTTGGATTGTGCATAGTTAGCAAAATCTTGTGGGTGAATCTCAAATTGAGGTCCGGTGGTTGGTTCCTTTGATAGAGTCTTGACTAGGTCAAAAAGATCGTGGGGTTTATTAAGTGATCTTTTTAAGGTCTCTGAGTAGTATTGTTTCATTGCATCAGTGATTGCCTTGCGGTGTGCAGTCAGATGACAATTGTATGCTGTCTGGTCAACTGTAGAGTGGGATCGGCGCCAGCGCTTCTCGAGTTTCCGTAATTGGGTAAGAGAAACTCTAAGATCTGCTGTGTACCATGGAGCGCTCGTTCTTTTCCCTAGGGGCTTGTCGGTTGGTGTGCGTAGGGCGATTGTACTGAGGCAATTGTTCCAGTGAGTAATCAGGTCATCAAGGTTCGAGGTGGTTTCGCTAATGAGTTGTTGCGTTTCGGTGAGGATAAGGTCTCTGTTGAAAGGCTTGAAACATCTGGAGTGAGGTCTTGTAGTGTTGTTTGGTTTCTTATTGAGCTTTGAATCGCTTTTGTGCAAAGGAATCTGGAGGATGATCAGTTTGTGATCTGACCATGGCACAGGAGTTACGGCCATTATGGGGTCATGTGATGGGTTAAGGGATATCTGAGGGGCGAATACTAAGTCCAGAATATTTCCCTTAGTATGGGTAGGTTCCATTACTAGTTGTTTGAAGCCGAGATTTGTGAGGGCCTCAAGGAAGGATAACACTTGATTGTCCTGCAGTGTTGGCAGGTTGAAATCGCCTAGGATCCAGTTTGGGACGTTTGGGTTTTGCGTGTTGGAGGCGAGATCAATTATTGCAGCAAGATCATCCGGGGAAGCTGAGGGTGCTCTGTAAAGCAGGTTGATTGAGCATCGTTTATTGGAGATGGTGACGGATTCAAGGTGATTAGTGTTGGTGGCGTCAACCGTCTGGAAATGAAGGTCTGTCCTGGTGAGGATGAGCACCCCTCCTCCTCTTTTGTCTCGTCTATGACTTGTATGAGCTGTGAAGTTCGGTGGTAGGAGCTGGTTGAGTATGACGTTGTCTTCATCGGATAGCCATGTCTCAGTGACCAAGAGTATATCAAGGTCGTGGAGGGAAATCATATCGGTGACAGCTGGCCACTTCTTCCGGATAGAGCGGGCATTAATGAGGGCACATTTTAGGTTATGAGGATAGGAGTTTTCCACCTTCTTGGAATTCACAGAGTGCTGAAGCGCAATGTGTAGCAGATGTGGGTGATGTGCGCGGGTATCCCAATTTACATTGTTATGGGATGCACCAGACCATCTCCTTCCATGGCTTTGTAATATTGGGATATGATTGGAAGGCGGGGTTAAGGTAAGAGAGCAAGAGAACCAACTAGCAAGGATGATATAACATCCTATTAAGGTGGGGAAGGGGGAACCCATTGTGGCAAGGCACTGTGTAATTGTGAAATGGGTAGGTTAGGGCAGAAATACTTGTGATTGTGGGCATGTATTGTGGGAATTAATGACAACGGTGCAATGGTAACTAGCTAGATAACATTAGGAGTTGTTGACAATAATACAGTGGTTAGATAGCGGTAAGGAATAATTGACTACAGTACAATAGTAACAATTACTGACTACAGTAGAATGGTAACAGTACAGTGTCTAGCTGGCAGTAAGGAATTACTGACTACAGTACAATAGTAACAAATACTGACTACAGTAGAATGGTAACAGTACAGTGTCTAGCTGGCAGTAAGGAATTACTGACTACAGTACAATAGTAACAATTACTGACTACAGTAGAATGGTAACAGTACAGTGTCTAGCTGGCAGTAAGGAATTACTGACTACAGTAACCATAGAAAGGACATACAGTAACCATAGAAAGGACCGGCTACGGCCTCTGTTGAACCAATGCGTCGATGCTTTCCGGCATCCGCACATGTCACCTGCGAAACATCGACCCGTCATCGCAGACTGAACGTCGCCAAGCGGTCCAATATAGGCTAACCGCACCCGAGCATACGCTATGCAAACACCGCCGGATGCAAACCCCCTTCTCTGGCAATTACTCGGACTCCGCGAAGGAAGTCCGCCACGACACGGGCCCCACCGAAGACGCAGGCCGCCGGGGTAGTAAGCGCGCACGCTGCCCCTCCGCTCGGGCTACCCTGGCCACCCGACCGACCCCACCCTGCCGATCGATGTAGGCCACCATACCGGAGTACTCGGACAGCACTTGCACCGCTCGATCTGTCACCGTGGCCGCGAACGCCTGCCACGCCTGATGTACCGCTCGCCGGACAAGTCAGACAATTGAACACTGGGCCTGCTGCGTACGCCAAGCGCCTTGCGCAAAAGGGCCTCCCAAATGTAGCTGAGTCTAATCACGATCCGGCCAGGCTCCCGGAGGAAAAGTGGAGAACCGTACATGAAATAAGTTGGGACAACAATTAAGGCTTTCCTTTGTTTGTTTGATTTTTGTTGTTTTTTTTTACAATTCCATAAGGGCCACAAGGCACACCTAACAGCATGCCACCATGGATGGACATGTAAAGGACGGCTTTGAATATAAGCCTACAGACATCCAGCGCTTGCTCAGAGACAAGCCCCGTGTAGCCTACCGGTCCTCTCGGAGCACTGTCACGACCTGAAGACCTGAACCGGCCCCCAAAGGAGCCGGACACTGGGCCCGAAGGACCCTAGCCTAACCGAGCCCAGCACTCCCTGTATCCTTAGGATTTGATCCTCCCCCAAGGTCCCCGCCTTGGCAGGGCTGGCTGAGCATAACTCTATGGGCCTTCGGCTAGCCCCCACGAAGCAGCAAGACCCAGCGATGCCTGGAGGGAAGGGAGGGCCTAGAGGATGGAGCAAGTTGCCAGCCGATCAACGGAATGAATCCCCCTCGGGTACCTCAATGTAGGGTCGGAAGGACTGAGGATCCTGGTCCCACAGGAGTGACTTCTAGACCTGACCGACATACCCTTCCGGAGGTACAAACAAGTAAATTGCAAGCGCCTTCAAGGGCAAGGGGAATAGACTACAGCATCCGAATGATGACACCCGGTCTTGCACCAACAGACAGCAGAACCAAACCAAATAAATGACTGGGAATATGTGACCTTAAAAACCAACGTCAGTGGAATGACTGAAGGACCTGCAGAGGACGGGATTGTCCTGCCCTCCCAGCTCCGCTGCCCGTAATGAGAAGAGGTTGAGAATAACCTGAGTGGCGGACCTGGAAGCATGCCTACTGGGCAGCCGGGATGCAGAAGGGAAAACTGATGACTGTGGCCCGAACCCATCAGGACAGCTCCCACTTGCAGCTGCAACCCCCTGCAACACGACAACCCTTCTCAAGTTATCCCAATGGACCTCTCTCATTGCTGCACCAATTACCTGAGCATGAGACCACAGACGGAACACAAACATGCAGATGCCCTCAAAGGTGAATGCACCGAATAATTATGCCGAAGGCAATGCGAGCACCTCCCGCATACAGCTCCACACGTCCAGGTGTCCCACCCCTGTCACCCAAAACACAGGACAGCGAGCACACCTAAACCTAGGAGACCGACATGGCACAGACAGCGAGGCTTGACTTCCGCTATCAAACCTTCCAGAACCCTGGACCGCTAAGTCCCGAACTGAGCTATCCAACATTACGTCTCATTATCTCCAGCATGGGCCTTTCCCCAGATGGCCCAGTGTTCCCGCTAAGTGGGCAATGCTGCGCTCTGAGTGCATAGGCTCCAGAACTACATCACATACAGCATCTCACAGTTGTCGACAAATCGGGGAGGGAACCTCTGATCCCGGGATGGACCTGCTACAGAAACTGTGAGACACCGGCACCCCCTCCGGCACTCCTGCCAGCGAAGAAATAGCAGCGTAAAACACCAACAGCCTTGGGCCCAGAAACGTTAGAGGTTGCCTCTAGCGTGAACCCAAAAAACGAATGAGATTTCGTAATTTGCCCAGCGCTATGGATGGGAGCACTGACTAGTATAGATACTTCATGAACAGTATGTATGCTTCATGGACTTTAGAACACAAGACCCCACAAAACGATACAGCAGAGAAGGATTTTAATCCTTGGCCACACCATCTGGATTTGCAGAATCTCACAGCTGCATGTTTGGCGCTAAATCCTTTTTTTTTTTTTTTTTAACTTCCAGAGAAGAGGCAAAAAACAACTACAGTCAGTCACCGAAAGGCATTATAAATGCCCCAGCTGCTCTCTGGTGGCCACGGACAACCGTGTCGGCCTCTATTGGTTTACAGTTTAATTCTTGTGATTATTAGCATTGATCATCCAAAGATTCCCTAAATGCCAAGACATAGGACGAACCACCCCATAAAATGTAAAAGACCTTCTGCTATCATAAACTTTTAGGTGGAAAATAATTTACAGCCAAGAAACTCAGCTGCCCTATGAAGTGTGTGAGAATATTCACCCTGCTTTTCCCTCCAGAACATAAGAAAAGCGCAGGGTGAACCTCTATTCCACGGGAAGGGTTTACAGCCCCAAACTTACACCAAAAAGTAGAACACAGAATAGGTGGCTTTGCTCAACCGCTGTTATAACTGGCCGCAGAGGCAGCTGCATGGCCAAAACCAATTACTGAAGCCTGCTGCTGACAGACGCTGCGAACTGCCAGAATGCAGGCAAAGGCAAAAACACACCACATGACGTAAACCCCAACCTAATCACATTGGAAAATCACGCAACCTTAATAAGTACATTAAAATGAAAGTAAAATTAACTTAAAATTAAATTAACAGTAAAATGAAGTTCTTATCTGGATTGAGCAGTGTGGAACAGCGTCGTCCGCCCAAATGCGGGCTGCTCTGCTCTCCGCCACGAGGCCTCAGCCCTGCAGAGAAAATGGCGCCAATCTGAAGCAGGCCCGATTGGCGCCAAACACCACACAGCTGCGGTAACAGCCCCGAGCCCCTCCAGTTGGGCTCGAGAGCCTCTCCTGCGGTGTCGGAATTCAGCCGTTACCCTGCTGTACCTCCGGGGTGAAAAGCTGTCAAGACATGCTGCAGCCGTGCGCCACCGGAAATAGCAGACGCTGCAAGACCAGGTCCACCGGCTGAAGAACCCCCAACGGCCTGAGGCTCCCGCCGCGACGGGGATCTGCCACATGCACACCGCCAGAATGCAGGTGTGATCCACAGAGCTCTCCCCCATACAGTCCTGGGGGAGAGATCATCACCGGGCACGGAGGAAGGAGCCCAAGCAGAGAGGCTAGCTGGCAGCATGTACTTTTAAAAGGGACAGATCCTCTCTTTATACTAAGGCAGGCTATAAGAAAATAAATAAATAAACGAAGTATAAATTGAAAATAAAATTAAATTAAAATTAAATTAAAATGAAACTGAATACCATTTAAAGGGTTTAACCTAAAGAAGGGAAAAAGAAAATCAAGGTAAATCAAATCCTAACTGCTCCTAAACTGCTTCTCAAGTGAGCCCAGCACCTAGGCTCACTATGTCCTCCTGCTGCATGGAGACTGGACACACTGGGGGATCATGGGAGAAGACCAGCAGGATATACCCGGTGATGTCACAAGTTTGACTTGTCCAGTCTCCATGCTGCAGGAGGAGGTGCACTACCCAGTGGTGGAGGACTGAACTGTAGGACCGATAAGGAACATTTATTCCTTGTGATTATTAGAACTTCAGTCTTTTTGAAGTTAATACGGAGGTTATGAGAGAGTAGCCAATCAGTTATTGCATTAAAACAGTTGATTAATACTGAATAGTTTGGGTATGATACAGATATCGGTGAGAATAATAGCACATCATCCGCATACATAAGGCAGGATATACCAAAAGAGCGTGTAATGTCACAGATTGGCTGCATATAGATATTGAACAGCAGCGTAGACAAGGAGGAGCCTTGTGGTACACCTTGTTTCTGCTGAAAGGGATTAGAAGTGGCATTACCAATACGGACTTGTTGCCATCTGCCTTCCAGGTAGGATTTGCACCAGTCCCAAGCACGGTTCTGAATTCCCTTCTCATGAAGTCGCTTCAGTAGTTGCGTGTGATCAACGGAATCGAACGCAGCTGCTATATCAAGGAATATTAGAGCAAAGCCATTTTTCAGATTGTCAATGCCGTTGATTAGTGTGTTGGTTAATGTCGTTAGGAGAGTTTCCACACCATGGGCTTCCCTGAATCCATGTTGACATGGATCTAAAGGAGAAAATGAGTCTATATGCTGTGTAATTTGTCTGAGAGTTAATTTCTCAAGAATTTTAGCTAGTAATGGGATACTAGAGATTGGTCGGTATGAGTCTTCCTTCTTTGGGTCAAGTTGGTTGTTTTTTAGTAGTGGGCGGATGTATGTATGTTTGAGAGCATCTGGGAAGATGCCAGATTCAAATGATAGCTTCGCTATGTTAGCTTTAAATGGGCTGAGTTCTGTGCGCATAATTCTTATCCAGTGTGCTGGGCATGGGTCAGTTGTTGTGTTGATGGAGGTGATAACTTCATTTATGGTTTTTGCAGAGGGTGGTGAGAGGTTGGTGATTGAAGACTGCGGATGGGAAGTCTGGACAGGTTCTTGTGGTGTTGCAGTGTTTGTTTTTATTGCTTTGGATTGAATATAGTTCGCATAGGCTTGGGGTTGAATCCCTTCTTGTTGTGGTGGGGATGGTTGATTGATAAAGGACTTTACTAGATTAAATAATTCCCTTGGTTTATTCAGTGAGCGGCTGAGGATATCGGCATGGAATTCTTTTCTCTTAGCCCAAGTTGATTCACGATGTCGTTTAAGATGTTCTAAGTAGTTTGGTCAGAGGAATTACGTGTATTTCTCCATTTTCTCTCGAGCTTTCTGAGGTGGAGGAGTGAGGTACGTAGTTCGTATATATTCTATTTATTAATTCATATAATATTACTCTAAATACTCATTCCCTTTCTAACCACCCTCTCCCGCTCATCCATCCTCATCCATTATTGAATTAATATCCTCTCTCCTTTCACCCAATCACCATTTATCCTTCCAGTAAAATTTTATTTAAATTGTGTATAAAATCCCTCTCATATTTTCTCTAGCACTCCCACACATTCTTCCTTCCATTTTTCCAACCACTTACACACACTCTTCCATTGTTCCACAACTTTCACACCTGTCCCCCGCCTCATCTCCATCAATCTAGGCATCAAACACATCTCTGCCACTCTTTTCACAAATCCTGCCTTATGCGACATGGACTTCCCCTGCCAATGTTGTGCTATTTCATTTCTAGCAGCTACTATACAGTGATGTATCACTCCACTAACTGTCTTTGGAATGTCCACATCTAATTGATGTAGTAAACAAATCTCATCCTGTCATGTTATATATCCACTCCAAAATCTCAATCCAAAAGGCTTGTATCCACTTACAATTCCAGCACATATGCAACCAATTCCCTTTCTCATTACATCCACTCCAACACTGATCATTAATCCCCCTTCCAGCTCTTTTTTTTACATACTGGAGTCCAATACCATCTGAACAACAATTTATAAGCATTCTCTTTTACCCTTGTGGTTATGGATATACTTGCCACTGTTCGTATTATCTTATCCCATTCCTCCTCAGACCATCTTATCTCCAAATCTTCTTCCCATTTTATCATGTATCTCAATTTGTTATTCCCCCCCCCCTCCATTATGCCTTTATAAATTTTGGACAAAATTCCTTTCTGCCCCAAATTTCCTAAACACAATGCTTCAAACCACCCCCTATTTTCCCCAGAGATCACGCCACACCTTCGATTGTTTCAAAAAGAGACTCACTTGTAGATAAGCATAATAATCTCTAATCTATATAGAGCCTTAATATTTTCAAATTCAAAAATGCCCTCTTTACTCACTATTTGTGAGATATATTTTAACTCCACCTTATCCCATCTATTCAAAATGCCCATCTCTGGTCCTTGTCCTCTTTCAAAACAGGCTTCTAGATGCCTACACTGTGAGTACCTCTTATTTTGTATTATTCGTTTTCTACCGTATATACTCGAGTATAAGCTGAGTTTTTCAGCACATTTTTTGTGCTGAAAAACAGCCCCCTCGGCTTATACTCGAGTCAACGTCTCTGCGCATAAGTTGCTGCCGCTGCCGAGTCCGCTTCTCGGCAGCGGCAAACTCACCGACTCCTTCTTCTGCAGCCGCGGCTCCCTGCCTCTTAGGGAACCGCGGCTGTGCTTGTAAAATCATCTCGGAGCCCTTCCTGTCTTGACGGGCTCCGTGCAGCATTGTCCCGCCTCCAACGGAAGAACAACTTCCTTTAGAGGCGGGACAATGCTGCACGGAGCCCGTCAAGACAGGAAGGGCTCCGAGATGATTTTAAAAGCACAGCCGCGGTTCCCTAAGAGGCAGGGAGCCGCGGCTGCAGAAGAAGGGAGGGAGCTGACATGGATGGATGGAGGGAGGGGGGCTGACAGGGAGGGGGCTGACATGGAGGGAGGGAGCTGATATGGATGGGGGGCTGGCAGGGAGGGAGGGAGGGAGGGGGCTGACATGGAGGGAGGGAGGGGGGCTGACATGGATGGATGGAGGGAGGGGGGCTGACATGGATGGAGGGAGGGGGCTGACATGGAGGGAGGGAGGGGGCTGACATGGAGGGATGGACGGGGCTGATATGGATGGATTGGGGAGGCGGGCTGACATGGAGGGAGGGAGGGCTGGCTCTGCCGGGCAGGGGGAGCCCTGCGGGACATGCGATTTTGCCGCGGCTGAGGGGGGGGTTAGAACTGGTAATGTGCTGTGGGCTGGGGGGGGTTAGAACTGGTAGTGGGCTGGGGGGGTTAGAACTGGTAATGTGCTGTGGGCTGGGGGGGGGTTAGAACTGGTAGTGGGCTGGGGGGGTTAGAACTGGTAATGTGCTGTGGGCTGGGGGGGTTTAGGACTGGTAATGTGCTGAGGAGGAGAACTCCAGTTTTGAAGGATTTTAGCTCTTGTGTGTTAGCTTGGTTGCTGATTAAGCTAAGGTTGATGTACTTTTAAAGATACGGTATTTTTGATACCATATTGTTTTTGTTGACCCCATTTTCCACTTACAGAGCTATTTTACTGTTTTTTGTTTAAATAAATATTCATGTAATTTTATTGGTCTCTATCTTTATTTTTTACATTGACTAGTAGGTGCCTCATTTCCCACCCTCGGCTTATACTCGAGTCAATAGTTTTGCCCAGTTTTTTGTGGTAAAATTAGGTACCTCTGCTTATATTCGGGTCGGCTTATACTCGAGTATATACGGTATTTTGTTTCCAAACTTGTAAACTATGCACTATTAGAGGATTGGGATTTTTATTTTCTAAATTAAGTCTACCTCTCCAAACTACCTTATTCCAGGTAGACAAGTTGCTGATATTAGAAAGATTTTGAATATGATTTGGTCAATAGAACAAAATGGGAAAGAAGCATTGTTGTTATCTCTTGATGCTGAAAAAGCTTTTGATCAAGTATCTTGGCCATTTCTATTCAATGTAATGGAAAGAATGGGCTTGGGGTAGAATTCTTAAGCTGGATAAAGGTGTTATATCGTAACCCAAACACATGTGTAAGAGTGAATGGTGCTTATTTGGAATTTTTTGGTCAAGAGAGAGGAACAAGATCGGGTTTCACTATTAATTGGTCTAAATCAGAAATTTTAAATTTAACTACACAGAGACACTCAGGATAAGTTACAAAAGAAATCTCTGTTCAAATGGGCAAAAAAGAGTGTATTCGATATCTTGGCATTTACATTAGTAATAAGATAGAAACATTATATAAACTGAATTATAATAGACTATTTGGAAAGGTGGAGAGCTGGCTGGATGGATGGGGCGGGGATATTTGTCATGGTTTGGACGGATTGCTACTATAAAGACAATGCTCTTACCAAGATTTCTATTTCTCTTCCAGACGTTACCAAATAAAATACCACCTAATCAGTTAAAAAGGTTAGAAAGAATTGTTAATTAATTTTTTTTATACCGCGCTCTTTAGAATCAGTGCAGTTTACATGTATACTAACAGGTACTTTTTATTCCCTTGTCCCCAAAGAGCTCACAATCTAAGTGTACCTGAGGCAATGGAAGGTTAAGTGGCTTGCCCAAGGAGTCCCAACCACTGAGCCACTCCTCCCCCATATAATTGTTTTATATGGAAAAATAGAAGGGAGAGAGTAGCTATGGATATAATGCAAAGAACTAAAGGAGAGGGAGGGTTAGGTGTGCCTAACTTTAGGAATATTACGAGGCAGCACAATTAAAAACGATTTATGAGTGGCATCGAGGAACACAGAAACATTGGGTTCAAATGGAGGAAGCTGGTTTTTTTTTTTTTTTTAGGGAAGAAACCCTGACCCTGCATTTTCTAGCATTAAATCTCAACTGACAATTAAGCTTAGCTAGATCCCTCCTCGTGTTATCACTCCTTCCTGCAGGTCTACTCTACTGTAGATTTTGCTATCATCCGCAAAGAGGCAAACCTTACCCGCCAGCCCTTCCACAATATTACTAACAAAGATGTTAAAAAGAAACTAAACCAGGACAGATCCCTGAGGCACACCACTCCTCAGAGTGAGCTCTACTGACCTGTACCCTTTGTCATCTCCCACTCGACCAATTTCTAACCCAGTCACTTACTTTAGGGTCCATCCCTAAGGTGCTCAGTTCGTTTATAAATGAGGAATGGTATCAAAGGCTTTAGTGAAATCTAAGTAACCACATCTAGGGCTCCAGCTCCACACTCTATATGCACACACACAGGCACTTCACCTCCTCATCGCACACACATACATTCACAGGCACATCACAAACAGAGGTCCCCCAGCCCTGCATCCCATACACTCAAAGGCACCCACCGCCACACCCCACTGTCACACCACAGACACTTGCTATCTGAAGTTATAACCATTAGCTAAAGATGAAGGACGGTGTAGGAACTCTGGCACTGATCTCACGAGAATTGAGAACATGAGACCACAGCAAGGAGAAAATTGGGAATAGGATGGAGGGGGGGGAAGCATGAGGAGGACACAGGCACTGGCTCCTAATATTTTGGCCTGGCTCCTAAATCTGCACAAATGTTTAAGGCCTGCTATACGTTAAACACTCAAATAACAAGCTCCATTTTTTTTTTTATTCACATTAGTAAACAAATACGTTCATAAGATATAAAATCAAGAGAAAAACACATCTGCTTTTCCAAAACCCTGGAACTACACATTCTGGATGGTGTCCAGAAGAATGCCAAGAGAATCCTAAACCGTGCCTTCCCTGGGCCACTACACTGCATCTTCTCTCCTAACACAAAAGCAGGGATAGGGTGGGATGGCATGAAGCTACTCGCCATTTTAAAGTCATCACTGTGCTGACAAGCAGCAGCAGCAGAAAATGAGAGTTGCAATTCTTTGATTTTGGAAAAGCAGCAAAGTTAGAAAAACAAGAAAAGATCAATTTAACTTGGGGACGTTCTAGCAGCTCTACTGACTGACCTATTCAATGCCTCGGAGTCGGGAGTGGTGCCAAAGGACTGGAGAGAGGCTCATGTGGTGCCTTTACACAAAAGCGGAAGTAAGGATGTGGTTGAAAATTACAAGCCGGTTAGTTTAACTTCAGTGGTGAGTAAATTATTGGAAACACTGCGGAAAGAGAAAATAGTGAGGTTTCTGGAGTCCAGCGGATTACAGGATCTGAGGCAGCAAGGATTCACCAGAGGCAGGTCTTGTCAGACAAATCTGATTGATGTCTTTGACTGGGTGACCAGGAATTTGGACCGAGGGAGAACCCTAGATGTGGTGTATTTAGATTTCAGTAAAGCCTTTGACACTGTTCCTCACAGGCGACTTATAAACAAACTGAGCACCCTAGGGATGGACCCTAAAGTTACTGCTTGGGTTAGAGGCGACAGAGTATAGGTAAATGGAGCTCACTCTGAGGAGAAGGATGTTACCAGTGGTGTGCCCCAGGGATCTGTCCTTGGTCCGATTCTTTTTAACATCTTTGTTAGTGATATAGCGGAAGGGCTGTCGGGTAAGGTTTGCCTCTTTGCAGATGATACCAAAATCTGCAATAGAGTAGACACCCAGGAAGGGTGACGAGGGATCTAGCTAAGCTTGAAGAATGGTCTAGAATTTGGCAGCTGGGATTTAATGTTAAAAAAATGTAAGGTCATGCATTTGGGATGCAGCAATCCAAGGGAGCAATATAGTATAGGGGGTGAAGTACCTTTGTCCACTAAAGAAGAGCGGGACCTAGGCACGATTGTGTCTGATGATCTTAAAGTAGCTAAACAGGTAGAAAAGGTGATGGCAAAAGTTAGGAGGATGCTTGGGTGCATACGGAGAGGAATGGCTAGCAGAAAAAAGGAGGTGATAGTGCCTCTGTATAAGTCTTTGGTGCAACCTCATTGGAGTATTGCGTGCAATTCTGGAGACCGCACCTTCAAAAGGATATAAACAGGCTGGAGTCAGTACAGAGGGTGGCTACTAAAATGGTTAGTGGTCTTCATTATAAAGCATATGAGGGCAGACTTAAGGATCTTAATATGTACACCTTAGAGGAAAGGCAGGATAGAGGTGATATGATTGAGATGTTTAAATACCTCTGTGGCATAAATGTACAGGGGGAGAGCCTCTTTCAAATAAAAGCAAGTTCTGCTACAAGGGGACATGGGATGAGGGTGAAGGGGGATAGATTCATTCAGGAGCGATATGCGGAAATATTTCTTCACGGAAAGAGTGGTAGATCCGTGGAATAGTCTCCCAGTGGAGGTGGTAGAGATGAGGACAGTATCTGAATTCAAAAAAGCATGGGCCAAACACAGAGGATCTCTAAAGGAAAAAAGGGGACTGTTGTAGTTGTTAATATGGAAGGACAGACTAGATAGGCCATGTGGTCTTCTTCTGTCGTCATATTTCTATGTTTCTAACAGCAACACCAGCTACAGTCTTCAAAACGTCAACTTGCCTGTTTCTGGGTCATAATGCTTCCTAATTTATGTTGATTTCACGGGTTTCCTTTTGTGCTAATATGGTTTATTTGCTATATATTTTCACATTTATGTACGAGCGGACATCTTCTCATAGTCATTCTGCCCATGTTCAAATATATTTCTCAAACTATTTAGCTGCTCATATATTGTAATCATAATTTTTAAGCTCCGTGTAATTTTGGTTCTGAAAATTCACTTGTCTTTTTTATGGCTGGGAATAGGGCGACTACTGCACCAGGGCCAGGACGGAGAGATCACGTATTCAGCCCCGAGAGATGTAGCCATTACGCAGCCCTATTGAAGTCATGGGAGGCAGCGGTAAGGCTCATCATAGTTTGTGATGCAGCAGCAGAGAAATGTTGGCAAGAACAGAGCTGAGGATGAGGAGAGGTACATGGATTGTGGGAGGACGAGGAGGAGGTGGCAGAGGATAGTGGGGAGGTACATGGAATGCATTTCTTCCTCAGTAATTAAGCCTCAAAAATGTTTTTAACAAACATGTGTAATGCCTACAGTTCTGTTAAACAAAAACAGTATATCTGCACTACAACTGCATCTAAGTCCCTCAAAGGAAGACAAGGTCAAACTCACAACTGTGCAGGATTTTGTTTTTTTTCTTAAATATGATCATCTGAAGGTGGCTACTTCCCAGCATGGACAACAATCTGACTTGGTTACACTTCTGAGTGAAAGTCAAAAAGATGAAGGAGTGATCTCTTACAAGCAAGTCAAGCTTATACAGTTGACAGTTGGGAAGTCTCTCTAGAAACATAAATGGAGGCATAGAAAAATCAAAGTCGACTGGTCAAATAGTCTTTAACTGCCAATATCTACTACTTTACATCATATGACTGGTAAATAAAACTATAAAAGTACCGAATTGGGTAGTTTGTTCCAAACATGTCTGGCTCCTTCTCTAGCCTTATTCAAATCCAGGCTAAAAAAACTCCCTCTTCTAGGCTGCTTTTGTATCCTGGATGCGCCTCACTCTCTTATTCAGCACTTGTGTATCATATGCTCTAGTCCCCAGTGACGATATTGTTCGTCTTGATTAGATTGTAAGCTCTGAGAGCAGGGACCCTCTCTTACATCTACGTGTACAATGCCGAATACGCCTTGTAACACTATACAACCAATTACTATTCCTACCACCAATTAAATAAAAAGCAAAATAAAGAGGATATTAAGAATTTTGTACGTTTCAGCTGCCATCTGAATTATTTTTTACCACTATGTTAAGGGGTTATTTTAGGGATAGAGATGCCTAGAAAGATACTTTCAGCATATATAGTAAATGGTGAGACATTAAAAATGTGCCATCTGGGGAGGTGCAGGCTGTATCCAGTGCTGTGTGGTCTGGCAGACGTGTGCCGAGTACGCCATCCCACTTCTTCCGCTAGCTTCGGGAACGCCAGAAGCCACCTGTGGCGTCATTTCCGGCTCAGCAGATATATCATCAGCAATTAACCGCGGTGGCGTGTCCAAAGGGGCAGACTGTGCCTCTTTGGTGCTGAGAGAACAGCTTGGACTGTTGTTGGTAATACACTGCAGGTACCATTCTTTTCGCTGAGGTTTTATAGGGAAGAAGAAAACTCAATTGAAATCTGGAACGGGGGGGTACACATGATTAGGCCCAGGGATTGATGGATTCGTCTTCAAATCCAGGGAAGAACTGTGATGGACTCTGGGTCAACTAGCCAGGCGACTCATAAGTCCAGAGGTGTGCATCCTGAGCCCGGACTTCCGACTGTTGCCCCTACAGCCAGCAGTTGACCAGGGAGCTTCCTGTTTGGTTTCCACTCTGGTTGGGCGGAGTGGCAACCAAGTTGGAGTTATAGGTTCTTCTGGCCCTAATGACATCGTGGGAGTATCTCAGATGGCAGTAGGTAATTTCTCAATGGACCAGAGGTAGGGGGGGGGTACCAATGTTCCATCTTGTATCCCCCTAAAACCAGTGAGTTTTCCCCCGGGGTTTTTGGGAGGGAAGCTCCTATCTCAATGACTACCCCTAGGGAGGTTATCAATGTAGAAATATGGCATATGATGGCTAAGATGGAGGTTACTCTACCTAGCTGCCTTACTCAACTGTGTAGATTTTCGGGAGAGGCCATGGCCAAGTTAGACTCCCATGAAGGGGAGCCGAGGGTTCATGAGGGGTGTATTAATGACGCCAAGGGGAAAATCCCGAGTCTGGAGGGCCTAAATGCGACTCTTGTGAAGGGTAATCTATTATTGCAAAGTAAAAGTGGAGAGGTAGGAAAACTTTTAAATTATCAGACTTTAAGTTTTTTAATTTTTCTTACTGTAGTAGGATCTCCGCTTTGAAGATGCTAAAGGATTACTTGATAATGTTTTAAAATATTGATGGGACTAAGCTCCAGGGTATTTTAAATGCATATTATGTTATTTCTTCTATTAAGAATATTTCTGGAGGTTCCCCCTATCAGATATCTGAGGGGGATTTAACTATTCTCCTGGAAACGTCGGCTGAGGAGACCACTAAAAAGGGCCACTATGGTAGCTTCCTTTCAGTCTATCCATGATAGGGAGAGTGTTTTCTCTGCTTTCTTTAAAGAGCGTCTGACTCTCTTCCATGGGCATAAAGTTAGTGTGCATCTGGATGTATCTGTAAAAACTCAGTTAGTTGGAAAGGTTTTCTCCAGCTGAAACAGAGCTGTGCAGCTGGATATGACTTTTTTTTTTTTTTTTTAAATCCGAGGAATTGTCTGGTGAAATTTATGGGGAAAGATTATGTTTGTGTTGAACCTCACAAATGTTGACTTTGATTCAGACCCATGAACAGACTCAAAATGATGGTAAGATTTGATTATTT
Source organism: Ichthyophis bannanicus (assembly GCA_033557465.1). Taxonomy (NCBI): domain Eukaryota; kingdom Metazoa; phylum Chordata; class Amphibia; order Gymnophiona; family Ichthyophiidae; genus Ichthyophis; species Ichthyophis bannanicus. The sequence goes on from CM066032.1 coordinate 1,532,612,574, forward strand.
GTATTGCTCTCTGTTTAATTACATACCTCTTGGTTGAGTTTTTGGGGAAAATCGTAATTGGTGCTTAGTGTGGTGATAAGGGACTTAGGGGTATGTTTACTAAACTGTGGTAATGTTACAGACCATGCGTTAGCATTACCTAACGATTGTTAACATTACCTAACATGCAGTATGTAACGCTAACGTGCGGTAACGTTACCTAACGAGCGTTAGCGTTCCCGGCCGCGGTAAACACCGCAGAGGGCGGAGAGAAGGGGTCAATGGGCGGGGAGTGTGCGGGGAGAGGCTCCTTTTACACTAACGCGCTGAACTGAAGGGATGAATTCTACCACGAATGAAAACCTGCCATTAGATGCACATTTGCAGGAGAGAGAGAAACCATTTCAGTGTCAGCAATGTACAGCATAGACAGGGAGCCCCAGCAACGTGATAGTAGTGCTCCATTTTCAGCAACAGCATAGTGCCCAAGTATGAAAGGCCACTATGGCGATGGTGCAAATGGGGCATAGGGGGCTGCAGGCGGGACATGTAGCGGGGGCACAGGGTGTATTAGGCGGGCGCCTCGGAACACACAAATCGGAAATCAGCATGACAGCAGCTGACAAAGGCCAAACACAATCCACCTACATCTACCTGGTCCACCCGAGCTAACAGTTGCCAGGGCACTGACCTAACATCCTCCCAGCCAACCCCCCCCCAAGCGGAAGGGACAGACTATTGGTAGGCGGTGATGGGGGGGGGGGGATGCGAGGATGCTCATGTATGCCCCCTGCCCCAGACCCCGCTCCCTAGGCGACCACCTACCCACACAGTGGATGACCTGGGATTGCGCACTACCAGCATATGGTCATGTCAGCATGGCGGGGGGGGGGTGCCCGTGCTGGAGGGGGTAGTGGCACCTGCCTGCAGTGGATCTAGGCTATGCCCTGTATCAGTACGTGGTGTGCAGTGCAACATAAAAGGTCTGGCTGAGGAAAAGTACAGGTAGCCCCCCCAGGGACTACCATGCATCTGTGGCAACAGTGTGGTGCAGTACACCCAGCCAATGTGTCTAGAAGCAGAGGGTCACAGGTTCAAGTCCCAGCTGTGTTTCCTGCAGAGCATGCCCCTATAATTTTACCCTACAATGCAGATACAACAGCAACATGTGCAAAGCCCAAAGCAGCGGTGAACAGGGGTACAAACACCCATTCACACAGGCTCCACAATCCAAAGATGTATGGAGAGTCAGGCTGTTGGCCCCAGCATTGAGCTGCAGTTATCACAAGAGCACTACTACTACCTCCTGTACAGTTTAGCAATGTTGGAACTGTGATCAGGACCAGTGTGGTGGGGCAGGGTTGCCAACTATTATTTTTATTATTATTATTATTACTAAGCATTTATAAAGTACTGCAACATACAAAACACTGTACAAACATAAAAAGAGACAGTTCCTGCCCGTTAGATCTCACAATCTAGTCAAGACAAAATATGAAATAAATTAGATAATACAAAACAACAATTAACAAGGCAAGAATTGTTTATGGAGAGGACAAGAAAGGACGAGTTAGGAACAAAAAGCACAATGCTGCAATAGGAGTGTGTGTGTGTATGTTTACCCATTGTTCTGTGGCTGCCCACCCCTCACTAGGCCCAAAATGTCCCACTGTTACCAGCGTTAGCGGAATATGTGCATAATGAGGAGCAAGGTATTGTGGGTATGGCCCGGACAGGGCAGATTGGCCAGGATGCATCTTCACAGGGTGTGGGGCAATGGCTGGGACACTAGTGCCCGACCACCGCCTGCATGGACAGGGTGGCCACAGGATGGCAAGCTGGGAGGGCACTCACTCTGACCAAGCAGTGACCATGGCAGGTCTAGGTTCCCACATAGCGCTCTACACTATCTGCCTCCAGTGATACTTTTGTGTTCCCGATGCTGGGGTCCCAATCACTGAGATGTCTGCTTGGTGCACATAGTTCCTCTTTGAGCATGCACTATGGACTGGCTGGTGGACTGTCTGCAGTTAGACTGTGCATGATTGGAACACCTATAAGGTGCAGTCTGACTGTGCTGTCTGCTGGTGACTGGCAGGCAGTGGTGTGAGGTAGTTGGGGTTTTCCAGACCTAACCCCAGCATTGCGGCTGGTCTGCCACTGCCCCTGCTCCTGCCCCAGTCACAGGTATGGCTCTGGCCCACCAACCCTGGAGGGCTGTCTTATAGTAGCAGGATGGAGGTTGCTTCACTGGGGCTGGGGCACCTGTCGCTTACCTACCTATATACCTTTGGGGTATATAGAGTATACCACTTTGACCTTATAAAGGCACTGCTACACAAACCTCATGCAAGTCTAGAAACCCCTCTGCCCTGATAACAGGTGCCCATGTCAGCCAGACCCTAACACGGGGTACACACTAATCTGGGTGATGTCTGGTCCCAGAGGGCCACATGTGACTGCAGAATACAGATGGACACCAAATTACCTTCGGCTGCACTGCAAGAACACTTGTCACACACAGGTCCTGCTGTACATCCCCATCACTACCAATCTCTAGCACCACATGTACTGCGGACCTAGTGCTGGGCACCCATCCTCTCCCTCAGGGTGAACACAGAACCTGCACAATGGCATGGTCTGTAGCTACTCTGTGCCAGTATCTTACACTGTCAGTTCATCTTTCCAAGCTGAGGTACCGGAGAGGTAGAGACCCCATTTGGTGATCAGCTGTAGACTGCTATTCAGCATGTGCATTGCATCATAGGTACTGGTGGAGTTACCCTATCCTGGCACTCACAGCAGAAAGTTTGTGCAGTGACCTGCAGTCACTCTGTACCCAGCCATTGCTGTGACACACCACGGAGGTATAGCCTACTGGTTAATACAATGCCATTCTTGGCAGTGTTCATGGGTTCAATTCCTCATTGTTCCCTCCTCTCATGCCTGTCTACTCAAATAGTGTGCATGTCATATTTTTGCAGATCTGTGCTGCCAGCCCATAATACCCTCGTCACAACTGCCAACATTCCCTCGGTCCGTCTATCTGCGTCTGTCAGCTGTGTAGAGTCCTGTCTGCCTGTGCAGGCTGCCACCCCATGTCATACCCTTTCCTGCATTGCGCCTCTTCATGCTTGCCTCACCTGTGCCTGATCTGCATGGCACTACGCCTCTGTCCACCCATCATTGTAACTATCCTGCCACCTCTGCCTCCACTGGAGGACACGTATTCCCATCGTCCTGCCACCAACTGTCTTTCCAGTACTTTACATTGCCAACACCCTGTGCTGTGGTACAGCTGCCCCCACGATGTCTGTCATCAGTACTGGCAGCCACATGGGATGCCCGCAGATATGGCAGGTCCAGCGGCTCCCAGCTCTCCCTCCTTCACTCACCTGTTCATTGCCTTTCCTCAGTGCTCTGTCTCTGTTCCTCACAGGTCATGCATGTCACCTGAGGCACCTTGCAGCCCCTAGGGCACAGTAACCTTGTTAGGCCACCTTAACCTATGGTTCCATAGCCCAGGGTGCCTTCTACGGTGCCTTGTCCAGGGGTGCCTAATACGGCGCTTAGCCTAAGGAGCCCTATAGGGTGCCTTGTAACGTGCGTTAGCTGATACATCATGCTGTAACGATGCACCGCCCACGCCTTTATATGGGCATCTGTACCTTTACCGCGGAACCTAACGCGAGTGACATTACCGCAGTTTAGTAAACATACCCCTTAGTTTCTTTCTCACTTGAATACTTTTGTTAAATATGGTCTGCTTCTCCCATTTCTATTTGGGCTTTGCCCTACCCTGAGGATGCTTTAGGTTGTTAAGATTGTTAAGCATTGTATGATTGTTTGTATTAGACTGGTAAACCTCAATAAAATATAAATCTCAAAAAAAAAAGTGCCATCTGATTTCCTATCAAGCCAGTTGTTTAAAATTTGATTCTTACGTTATTTAAATACATGTGGAGCCCACAGACAGCTCTCTCCCAAAACCTAAGGGCCACAAATTGTTTCAGTTGTTAGAGGCCCGCCTCAGGACCAGAATATTTGGTCTTAAGTTCCCTTCAGCAGCTCAGTGAGAAACCAAAGTTACAGCTTGAAACAGTCACAGATGAAATGAGTTTAATAAAAAAAAAAAAGGTATTGCGCACCAGCAGCTTGTTTGATCATTATTTTTACAGATTTACAGACTAAACACTGCCAACCACAATATTTTGCTTAAGGCAAGCTATATGCTTCCTCAAACAATTCACCTGTAGAGACTAAGGGAGCCATTCTGAGCAACGAATATTGGGGATGGACGTCCCAATCACCACTATTCATGCCATTTCCCAGCTCCATCCTCCTTCCCTGTACGTTTTACGGGGGAGTTAGACGGGTGCGGGAAAGGGGTAGACTGGGGGCAGTGTTGGGGCAGTGTTAGGGCAGTCGCCGGCCCCGGACGTACAGGGCCGATTCTAATGTCGGCCCTGTACATCCAGGGCTGGCAACTTGAACAGGGAAGCTATTCCACCTCCAAGGTGGAATAACTTCCCCAATGCAGCAGGAACAGCAAGACCGTGGCAGAAGGCATTCCCCGCAGTCAGACCCCGGGCCCTGGGAAGCCAGATCGGGGGTCGAGCTGCGGGGAAAGCACTTTGGGAGCCGGCAGCCAGGGATCACAGCTTTTAAATGGAGTTACAGTGCCATGGCCCCATTTAAAAGCCTTGACTGAGTTAGCCGGGCAAAGTCTGTACATGCAGGCCAGGCTGCATCGCAGTCCCGGACTGCACGTACAGGCCTGTTCTCAATTCTGATCCTACAGGACTAGATGAGCCCCGCAGAATCAGAATTGCAACTCCCTCTGTACGGTCCAGTTCCGACCGGATGCACAGAGGGCCAGGACATGCACTACAGAATCGGGCCCTAAGTGAACATCTTTTGGAAGCACTTTTTAACATGCTGCAGTCTCCCATCACCTATTTTAAAAACAGTATCATAATGTAGTTACATTAGTCTTCAAAACGGAAAACAAATTAAGCTCACATAAGGATATGAGTCACCACTATAGTAAATGATGGCAGATAAAAGACCAAAAATGACTCATCCATTTTACCTAGGAGGGCGCATATACAAGTTCTCATATAGAACCCAACACCCAACCCCCTCCCCTCATTTAACACTTCAAAGCAATACGACTGCCTTTTAAGCTTTTGATTAGGGACACACATTCATTAGCACACATCAGTGCTCTTTAAAAACATAGTGTGCATGTTGTAGCCTGTTTAGATTTTTAAATATAGTGGGGTATAAATTGTTAAAATAATAAAAACTTATTTAAACACATTGACTACAAATTAATGTGCTTTGTCAAATTAGCAAACATTAAAAAGTTCAAAACAGAACAAATTATTTTGTTCAAAATAGTGTGTGAGAAACGGAAAAAAGCCCAAACAAACAAACGAACTGAAAATCGTTGCCCTGTGCACTGTAAGTACCTATATTTGTTATTACTGCTCTGAGCAAGACAGGAAAGAAACATTCCCTGAACTGCCCACTTCTTAGAACTTTCCTCACATTTCACCCAAGCAGGATCCCAATTGGTGAGTGCCAAAGCAACAAATTCCTGCATTCCTGGATATATGAGAATATCCACAAGAGTTGTAGAAGAGCAAACATTAGCAGCACTAGATAAACTGACCTCCTAGGGGCACATAACAGAAGACATGGAACTTATATCCTGATGTGTCGCAATAATGGAACAACTGGATTAAAAATCTATCATGAACAATGAATTCCTTAAGTGTTGAGTCCTAATAAACCATTTGGATGCACAGTGTACATCTGTTATCACCCCACAGTGCCACCAATAAAAAAGGGAAAGAATTTTAATACATAATCAATAAGAAGTAAATAACTTGAGACATCTATGGCTTTCATCTGTTCCTTACTTAGCTCTATTATCTCTGAACTCCTTCCGCCTCTGCTTTTTAGATCTCTTGATCCCATCTGCCAATTTGTTCAGTTCCCATAGGTAGATTCTTAGCCAGTTCTGATTTTCTGACTGCCCTATCCTGACACATGAGCCCATCAGCACAGATTTCAATAAGCAGAACTGAGGACTACAAACACACACTGCATTGAAACTAATACTGGCCTAAAATATCCCTACTGGAACCAGGTAAAGTGGCAGCAAATTTAATAGATTCAGAATTCTAAGCAATAACATGAGCGCCACAAAGCACTTGCTATTTTAATGGTATGTTATGCCTGCTATGAGGCAGGTGTAACCTTTTCCCTACGTTTGTGTGGATATACATGTCTTTTATAATGCACAAGAATTCTACAACTCTGTCTGAATGCCTAACCATTTACCATGCAAGAGTATGTGTTATGAATTAGTAACCCTGGGGCCAGACCATCAGGTAAACAAGGTGGTCGCCCAGGACACCAACTTTTGCAGGGCAGCAAAGAGCGGGACATTCAAAGCTACACAATAGCTTTTGACAGCCAGGGGATCGTAAAGCTTAAGGTCTGCCTAGGGTGCCAACACTTTGAACCAATTCTGGGGCAGGCTCTAGGTAACCCATACTTTTATGCTTATATAGTCCTTTGCAATGTTATAAGCCCTCATTTCTGCATGCTGCGTTATGTATACACAAGTCGTTTATAAAATCACCTCCCATATGTGCTTTTTGAAAGAGTGGAATGATCTTAAAGGTTACAGGAGAGTTAAGCTAAAACTAGTTTATAGATTTATACTGTATCACAGGTTGACCTAGGGGTATACCAACCCCTTTGCCAATACTAAGAGAATAATTTTAAAATTTCCTTTAAAAAAAAACCCATACATCAGATATTATGATTCATAACATCTTTGCTAAACTGTGACAACATAGTTGTTTGATATGATACCAAGGGAGCGATTGGCGTCCAGAACTTACCACTGGTCACCTTCATCTGATTTCCTGCCCCTGTAGAACTGCTAACAGTTGCATAGGAAGAACTGCCCCTTGCAGAACCATGCAATGAGCTGTTTGCAGCCGCCTGACTTCCCCTCGAAGGAAATACATGTTTTTCTGTCCCAGTTCTCAGCCCTGGAGTCTGTGAAGGGCCAGAATTCACAGCAGCACTACGACCTCTGGCTCTGCCTCTGCCAGCCTTTCGCCAAGCAGCTTCCATGTTGCACAACTCTTCCAAGAACACCTGAAACAGAAGAAAATATGATTCGATTACTACAACTTACAGAACAAAACTCACTGTCCCAACAGGTAAGTGTTACTATCTGGTTGGTAAGGTACGGTGCATTTTTCCTAGAAAAGAGTGCATATGCTGAGTTCTTTCATTAACATAAGAGCATGGGTTGATTTTAACAGGCAATGGAAAAGACACTGGTACTCTCTAACACCATATACCCCCTCAAAAAAAAAGGCTTGATAAGGTATAAAGTGAAACCCAGAACAACAGCCTAGCCTCCACTTCATGAATTAGTTGTAGGACTAAAAAAATACTATGTATGCACAGGGTCAAGTTACAGAAACCAGTGATGATTCCTGAGTAATCAGAACAATCATTCAACACCAGTTCCAAAAAGCTCTATGGTTGTTGGGTACCCAACATTATATCTGTACCAAACAGCGCTGGTTGAATGTTGCAGCAGTAGAGCAGACCGTGCTCGTCTCAAAACCCATATATAGAAATACAATAATAAAGACCTGAAATGATTGCCTAGGCACGGTCTGCAAGCGTTACTGAAAAGCACTACTGTTCCTGAAAAGCAAGTTACGCGACTACACATCTCTGTACTGTACCGAGCGAATTGGCTGAGATTTTGGGGATTGTTTACCTGGCACCTGCCTCTATATTAGGCCCAAACTGCGGCAGACTGGCCCTTTGATGGAAAATCTTCATGAGGGCAGCATCAGAACTGTACAGAGTTGGGCGCAGGGGACACCAAGGAGCCTGACAAATGAACACATGCGGCGTCAGCCAAGGGAATACTGCACTGCCAGCGGGGAAGGAAATGTATAAAAATTGCCAAGAGTGCGGCCACAAATACCCTTGGGCGCCGCAAGCCTTGAGATGAGCTGCTCTTAAAACAACAACCCGAGCACAATCACGAAAAGACGTTCAAAGAGAGAGACAGAGGGGAGCGCTCTATATTTGATTTGGGCAGCAATGTCGCGCCGGACAAAGAGAACCGGAAGTGTCGGTCGCCCCACTTGCGCGAGGAGGCCACGAGGAGGGGGCGGGGAGCACCGGAAAAATCGCCGCCCACCGAGAATGAGAGAGGCGAAGATGTGGCTGGATCAGGTCACAATGGTAGGACAGATCTGGATCTAAGCGTAAATTTTGGAGATGGGACTATGTTGAAGCGCCAGTAGTCCAGTTGTGCTATACAGCTCATATAGAAGAGACTTTGTATCCCCGAATGATGATCTCAGAAATGGCGACCGCTGAGGACGTCAGCGTTTCCTGAGTGTCAAGTAAAATCAGAAACGGAACTCAGCTCCAGTGGTGAGGAAGATAAGTAGAGCCGCGGTCGGCTGTGACCCTCCCCGGGAGCGAAGAGTGGCCCGCATGTTGTAACGGACCACGGTGCGTCTCCCAAATTATGATGTGTGGGGGTAGTAAGAACAGGTTTAGGAGACTGCAGTGACCTGTGGTGATATGTCCAGTAGGTCTGCAATAGACTTATTTATTTTAACACAACTTAACAAAAAAATACTTTGCAAGATAACTTACATAAAATTGCACACGCCAAATATTACGACATAATAATAATTACAATAAATTAAGAACAAAAGTATTATTAAAATATCATCTGTTAAACAAATGTTTCTTGAAATAAAAAAAAAATCTTCAGCTTCTTGCAAAAACACAGCAATTTTGTTCTTGTAAAAGCTTTGGGAGTGAATTCCAAAGACAAATACCCAGAATCTGTCATACTCAAATAGGAGTGACTAATGGGATAAGTAACATAGAATCTCTCTGCCTTTTGGGATACTGCTAGGTTCTTGTGACCTGGATTGGTCACTGTTGGCAACAGGATACTGGGCTCCATGGACCATTGGTCTCACCCATGTGGCATATGTTATGTTTTTATAATAGTATTCTAGCAGCGAAGTGCATGCAATAAATACTACCAGGAGTCAGTTGCAGGGTCCAAGCCAATTTATTGTGCACAGGCTCAGACAGGAGCATGTCCAAAAGGGACTGAGCAACGAAATACAGGAGCAAATTCCTTATATACAATTTGATAGAGGCAAACTTTCTGTTGGTCCCAACGCCCCTCACACCTATCCAATCAGTGACCCACTCTGGGCCCCATTCCCTGTCCCCCCTTCTCAAACTGTTCTAACAAAGGCATAGTCTTAGACATGATTACATTTCTACTTAAAGGACATTTCTAGCTCAGAGAATGCAAGGACAATTCAAGCATAATGAACTTGTACAAACTTCATAGGGGGAGAAAGGGGACTTTCAAAAGCAGTTTAAAGCAGATTCTTAAACTCTGGTTCTTTTCAGCACTAATCCCGGGTGGGGGTTGGAATCCAGGCCTAGTTTGAGGCTATAGCCTACCACATTCCCCCCTTTGATTATCCTTACCCCTCCTAAAAAGGGGTGAGTTAAAAATCACATATCATGTCCCTCTTAAACTGATGCTTCCTCCTGAGGCAAGGCTTGATACTTTCACATAGCTAGTACCCTGGCCGCTGTCTTTCGTTCAACTGTACTGTCAATGATTGAGGTGATCATACGCAGGCAAAGGGGTAGGAAACATGGAAGGAGTAGACATGCTAGGGAGATAATGTTTCTAGATGAAATAATTGATTGCTTCTTGGAGCAGCTGGTTCATGAACCAACAAGAGGGGGAGCTATTTTGGACCCAGTCCTAAGTGGAACACAGGATCTGGTGCAAGAGATAATGGTGTTGGAGCCACTTGGCAATAGTGATCATCGCATGATCACATTTGATTTAGTAAATGAAAGGAGAACAAGAAAATCCACAGTACTACCTTTTAACTTTCAAAATGGAAGTTATGTTAAAATGAGGAAAATAGTTAAGAAAAAACTAAAAAGAGCAGCTGCAAAGGTTAAAGGTTTACATCAAGCACAGGTCTTGTTTAAAACTACTATCATGGAAGCCAAGACCAAATGAATTCCACGCTTTAAGAAAGGTGGCAGGAAAGCCAAAAAACTGCCAGCATGGTTTAAAGGTGAGGTCAGAGATGCTGTTTTAACCCAAAAAGGATCCAAATAGTGAAAATGGGAAACAGCATAAGCACTGGCAAGTTAGGTGCAAGACATTGTTAAGGCAGGCAAAGAAAGAATTTGAAAAAAAAGCTTGCCATGCAAGCAAAAATGCAGAAAACCTTTTTCAAGTACATTAATAGCAAAAAAAAAACACCTGTGAGAGAGTCAATAGGGCCATTAGATGATAGAGGGGTAAAAGTGGTGTTAAGTGAGGAGAAGGCCATAGCTGAGAAACTGAAACTTTCTTTTGGTCTTTACTGAAGAAGATGTAGGGAAGTTATTCATGCCTGAAATAGTATTTAAAAGTGATATATCGAAAGAGTTGAAGCAAATCTCGATAAACTGGGAAGATGCACTACAACTATTTGATAAACAAAAGAGTAGCAAATCACCTGGATCAGATGGTATACATCCAAAGATGCTGAAAGAACTGAAATTTGAGATTGCAGACCTATTATTAGTAATCTGTGAACTACAATTAAAATAATCTATAATACCTAAAGATTGGAGAATGGCCAATGTAATGCCAATTTTTAAAAAGGGTTTCAGGGGTGATCTGGGAAACTACAGACCAGTAAGCCTAACATCAGTATGGTAAAATGGTAGAAACCATTATAAAGAACAAAATTACTGAACATGTAGATCAGGTGTGGTCAACTCCGGTCCTGGTGCACCACAATCCTGCTTAGATATTATGATGTCCCTGATGAATATTCATGGATATTTTTGCATACAATGGGAGGTAGTGGATGCAAATGTATCTCCTGTATATTCATCAGGGACATCATGAAAACCAGGCTGGATTGTGGTGCACTAGGACCAGAGTTGGCCACTCCTGATGTAGATAGTCATGGTTTAATGGGAGAAAGCCGATATGGATTTAGACAAGGAGGATCTTGTCTTACTAAGTTTTATTTTTTGAAGGTGTGACTATATAGGTAGATAAAGGTGAACCAGTTGATATAGTGTATCTGCATTTTCAGAAAGTCTTTGACAAGGTCCCTCATGAGAGACTCTTGGCAAAATTAAAAAGTCATGGGATAGGAGGCAGTGTACTATTGTGGATCTGGAACTGGTTAAAAGATTGAAAGCAGAGAGTAGGGCTAAATGGCCAATTTTCTCAATGGAGAACAGTGAATAATGAAATGCCCCAGGGATCTGTTTTGGGCCTGCTGCTTTTTAACATATTCATAAATGACCTGGAAATGGAAATAATGAGTGAGGTGATCCAATTTGCAGATGACACAAAATTATTCAAAGTTGTTAAAACACAAGAAGATTGTGAAATATTGCAAGAGGACCTTGATAAACTGGAAGGCTGGATATCCAAATGGCAGATGAAATTTAATGCGGAAAGTGAAAAGTTATGTACCTTGGAAAGAACCCAAACTACAGTTCCACATTTTGAACTGCCACCCAGGAAAAGGATTTAAGTGTCTTCATGGATAATATGTTGAAACCCTCCACTCAGTGTGCATCAGCAGCCAAGAAAGCAAATAGAATGCTAGGACTCATAAGGAAAGGAATGGAGAATAAAACAAAGGATATTTTAATGCCTCTGTATCGTTCCATGGTGCGACTGCACTTTGAATAATATATGCAGTTCTGGTTGCCATATCTTTAAAAAGATATGAAATTAGAAAAGGTACAGAGAACAGCCACCAAAATGGTAAAGGGATGAAAGTATATCCCTATGAGGAAAGGTTAAAACGCTGGGGACGCTTCAACTTGGAAAAGAGAAGGCTGAGGGGAGATATGATAGAGGTTTATAAATTAATGAATGGAGTAGAATGGGTAAACATACACCATCAAAAAGTAGAAAGTCTAGGGGACACGCAATGAAGCACATTGTAACCCATTTAAGACTATTAAGAAAAAATATTTTTTCACTCAATGCGTAATCAAACTCTGGAATTCATTACTGGAGGATGTAGTAAAAACTGTTAGTGTAGCTGGGTTTAAAAAAGGTTTGGACAAGTTCCTGGAGGAAAGGTTGTGATAAGGAAGCTTATCATAGCTCAGGAAGGAGCTATAGAAAAGGTGAAGTGACTCTGAACAAGCAACCTGTCAGTTCTGGTAGAAATAAGAAAACAGAATTTTGCCATAAAAGACTACCAGTCCCAGAATGCACCAGGTTTCCAACAGCCATTAGAGGAGCTGAAGTGGGGAAACGTGTGTTCAATCAGGAGGGCTATGAGGTAATCCCTAAGCACTCATCTCAAAGGGCAGGGCCTGATTCAGCACAGCTGCGCTGTGTTAGGGAGGAGCACTCATCTAGGCAGAATAAGAGTAGAGTTTATTCTACAGATGACCATCTTCATGATCACCTTGGATATCCAGAGAATTGTCCTCAGTATCCTGAGAATCAGCTTGAGTTTGATCATCAGTTTCATCTGAAGGATCATCAGAAGCAGAAGCCAAACCGGACGGACAGAGAGGGAAAGAGACCCTTTGGAAGAAGGAAGAGAAAAGCCTTTGAGAGGTCTAGAAGAGTCCAAAGCAGTACGTATACTGGGAGGTATTCCAAGGGCCAGCATACACCATTGGACTGGGGAAAGCCAGAGGAATGGTGCTGCAGAGCTAGGAATCTCCAGAGGGTACCTGTGAGGGAGACGGCTGCACGTGGAAGGGACCCTAGGACCCGTGCCAGAAGGTATGTGAAGAGAGATCCAGTGTCCAGGGATCTGGATTGGAAGGCTGGACATAAGAACTGGACTACATACTGGCCAGGCTATATAGAGAGGAACTCTAACAGCAATGGAAGCTCAGGTATGAACACTGATCTATGCCCTAGCTATAACCTTGAAAGACAGCAGGGAAACAAGTATTCTCCTGAAAGTGCTCCATTGAGAGATTCATCTGTGCCAATCCATGATATTGAACCTATGCTTGTTGAAGATGGGGAAATGATTGCAGATGAAGAATGTATTTATATGGATTGTTCTCTATCTAAACTCCGTTGGTAACTTTCTGTTATAAAGTACAGCAACCATCACAAAGAAATACAAATTTGTTCTTTAATCTATTCAGAAAAGCTCCTGAAGCAGGATTTGACCCACACAGTAGAAAGCAAGCCAGCTAAAGGGGTTTCAGCTGGATAACTGCTAGCGATTAAGCCTTACCTAATTGCTTGTGAGCTAGGGGAGTGAAAAGAACAGTTTGTTTCTTGCTTTGTGGCTTTTCATTTGTTGTTTTCCTGATTTTGACTTTGTTTTTCCAAGTTAACACTGAAAGCAAGTAACCTAATTTATGTGCTACCAAGCATATCTGTGTTGGGAGAAATAACCCCATAAATAAATATCTTATTGGCTTTACCCAAGAGCACAACTAAATTATTGTCAGCAGCTGTGTCTGGTGTGAATGAACTACATTGCCCACAATACCTTGCAAATAGAAATATGCACTTGCCAAGAGTGTGAAGATTCTCACCCAGGCAGCCGTCTGACAAGGTCCATAAACCATTATCAAAGAGGACCTGGGAAATCTGCTGCTTACCCCGGGACAAGCATTGTGAAACCTGTGTGTCTTTTTGGAAAGCTGCAAGGTACTTGTGGATTGACCACTGTTAGAAACAGGAGACTGATACTTGATGGACTTTGGTCTTACCCAGTATGGCATTTCTTATTTATTTATTTATTTATTTTATTTAGCATATATTTGTATACCGCTACTTCCAGCGATCAGGAGCGGTTTGATTAAGTAAAAAGGAGTGTCTGATCAATGACAAATTTCAAGAAATTACAGTGTGATTTACAAGGTTATATGATGGTTATCAGTACAAAGCCAGTCATTTTCAATAATGTATACAGTTTGATTCATAGGATAAGCACAACACACAGTTAGGGGGGGGAGAGAGAGAGAGATTTACATATGTACAATGTTACACTTGTTTCATTTTTGGGGTATAAATATATTTTAGCATTGGCTACATTTTGGTGAAGCAGCTGATGCTAAGAATGTATTGATGTTCAAGACACATTGTAGGCTTGTTGAAATAAGTATGTCTTCAGTTTTTTTCTGAAGACCATAAGGTCATTGGTTGAGCGCAACTCAGTCGGGAGTTGGTTCCAAAGTGAAGGGGCAGTGTAGGAGTATGCCCTGTTGCTTGTGGCTATTTTAACTGATCTTATACTTATTGGTACCTGCAGGTTGTTTATGGTGGTGGTTCTCCTATTTCTGTTAGCAGGTTGTAAGTTGATTAGGTTAGAGAGGAAAGTTGGTGCCAGGTTGTGGATGATTTTAAATGTGGTCACTAGGGTTTTGTATTTTATGCGAGCTATAATGGGGAGCCAGTGAAGTTCAATTAGCACAGGTGTGATGTGCTCTGCCACACCTGTTTTAGTGATGATTCTGGCTGCGACGTTTTGTGCCAACTGGAGTATGCTTAGGGTTTTTTTTGGAAGGCCTTGTAGAATTGCATTACAGTAATCGAAATGAGGTATGATGAGGGCTTGTGCTACTGTCCTAAAATCGGTAGCCTCAATGATGTTCCTTAGTGGTTGTATGACCCTGAGCTTGTGTAAAATGGTCCTGTTTACTAAGCGGAGGTGTTTTGCCATCTTTAGTTCGCTATCAAGTGTTACTCCGAGGTATTTTATTTCATTCTTTGTGTGATAAGTATTTTCACATAGGGAGATTGTAGCTGGTGGTTTGAATTCTGGTTTTCTTGAGATGTACATGACTTCGGTTTTTTTATGGTTTATGGCCATGTTGTTTCGTTGGAGCCATGTTTGCATCTCTTTTAAGCATTCTTCTAGCTGGGAGTAGTTTGGATTGTCTGTGTCGAGTTGAGTGTATAGCATAATATCATCAGCGTATATGTGATAGTGGATACTATGCTTTTTGAATATTTCGCAGATTGGTTTCATGTACACGTTGAATAGAAGCGCAGATAGTGCTGAGCCTTGCGGTATGCCCTGTGTTTGCGGGAAAGCTTCTGCTTTTTCGTTGTTAAACTGTACTTGTTGCATTCTGTTGGTGATATACGATGAGAACCATTTTAGTGGGGTTCCCGTTATTCCTATAGCTTCTATCCTGTTTAGTAGTGTTTGATGGTGAACTGTATCGAAAGCTGCTGAGATGTCAATGAATATGAGAATGAACATTTTCTTTTTGTTTTCAATCCCTTTGAGTAGGTTGTCCAGTAGTGCAATAAGCAGGGTCTCGACCCCATCGTGTGGCCTGAAGCCGTATTGGTGCTCGTCCAGTGTTCTGTTGTTGTCCAGGTGGTCTTGTAATTGTTGTAGAACCGCTTTTTCAATTATTTTTGCTAGCAGGGCTATGCTGGATATTGGGCGATAAGATGCTGGGTCTTCCTTGTTGAGTGTTTTATTTTTTTAGTATTGGTCTTATGATGGATTTCTTTTCTTTTCATGCGACCCAATTTATGCGGATAAGTACCAGCTGAATATCACAGTGAACCAATAACTGCCGTCATTTTCCAGATAGCGCTGACATGCCCTTACTCCACCCATGAGCCACCCCTGAACTAACCAGATAATGCCACTGAATATCTCCACAGACCACCTCAGCACTGTCTAGATAGTGCCACAGAATATCGCAGTCAGCACCCTTAATTCGGACGATCTCCTGTTGACCATCTGGGTAAGAGTTTTAAATATCGGTCCAGTAGTTTATAAAAACATGCATAAGCCCAAACGCCAGCCAGGTTGAACAAATTCATGCACATGCAAGATAGATATGCATAAGTTTAAGGGAATTTATCTTGGGGAATTTTAGAACAGAACATTTATGAATGTAAAATGCCATTTTACCCAAATTTGACAACCTATAAACAAGTTGGACATTCTCATGGTCATTTTGTATTATCCATGAAACTATAATAAAAGTTTTATAGAGTTTTGGGGGGAATTAGATAAAAAGTTGTGTTAAAATGCAAATAAAATAATTTTCTTGCAAAAAGTTCAACCTAAAAAGTTGGCTGCAAAATGTTGGGGTCCGATAAAATGTAGGCAGTCACCTATTGCAGCCTCTAAGGTCTCGGCCCATTGTGCAGCGGCAGCCAAGAGAGCAAATAGAATGCTAGGTATCATAAGGAAAGGAATGGTAAATAAAACATAAGATATTATAATGCCTCTATATCGTTCCATGGTGAGACCGCACCTTGAATATTGTGTGCAATTCTGGTCGCCGTATCTTAAAAAGGATATAGCATTATTAGGAAAGGTTCAGAGAAGAGCCACCAAAATGGTAAAGGGGATGGAAGGATACTCCTATGAAGAAAGGCTGAAAAGGTTAGGGCTGAAAAGCAGCTCCGGCCATTTCCACGCTGCCGACACGCGGTAGGCCCACCACCCGAAAAACAAACGCCTCAAAACTGCTGCCAACCCTCTGCTTGTGGCGGTTCCCAGAGGCGGAGAGCAAGCCTTACCTCAGGCGAATTCCCCCCGAAATGTTTCTGGTGCCCCCAGAGGAGGTCTTGCTTCTCTGCTCTACCGACTGGCTAGGCTGTCAGCGTCGGGAGCAGAGAGATGGTAGTAAGAACAGAGCGCCTCAGCACACGCCGGTCACGGCTCTTCACAGCACTGAGCAGGCACAACTTCTGCGAGGCGCTGACTGACACTCCCTCCGTCTCCTCTACCACCGCAGCAGGATTGAGAGCCAAAGTGCCCCCTCAGGTCTGAGGCCGACTACCCAGCTTCCTAAATCCCTCAGGTGAGATAGGAAAGGGGGGGGAGAAGACCTCAGAAAAATCTTCCAGGCAACAAACATCCCAAGGAAAGTACCCAGCATATTTCCAGTTAACTGCTCTCCTTTTTCTCTTTCTCCTGTTTTTTTTTTTTTTCCAAAGACTAAACACCTATCTGCATCTTAATCGTTTCTCTAGTGAGCCTGGACCTCTGGGCTCACCCAACCTCAAGCTGCTTGGAGACTGAGATAACTGCAAAACAAACATCAAATTTTAGGGTCTGTGTAAGCACTTTACAGTAGGAAAGCTTATTGTGGCATAAGAACATAAGATATGCCATACTGGGTCAGACCAAGGTCCATCAAGCGCAGTATCCTGTTTCCAATAGTGGCCAATCTAGGTCATACGTACTGTCCCCAGGCGCCCCTACTGGCGTAGGAAATAAGGGCGTCCGGTGACATTTAATTTATATTAAGGAGTGGTTGAGCTGAAGGACCAAGAGGATTCTGGTCCTTGTAGTGCAGAACTCCTTATAAAGAACAATCTACGCCAAAGTGTAGGGTAATAAGGCTTTATTTCCCCGGTCAACGCTTAGGTTCAATAAGACACAAAAGAAAATGAAGGTAATTCTTTCTTCTAACAAAAAGGTTCCACCATTATATAAACAGTTAAGGGTTGTAGGCTTCACAATTAACTGTTTATCTGGGATAAGGCTTCTTGCAAATCAATAGAAATTAACATCAGGAAACAAATGGTTATCAACTTCACCATATGCAGGGTTCTTTTTTCTCTATACATCTAGCAAGGCAATCAAGCCAGTTCTTGAACAGAAGTTACATTCCATTGGTTCACTCTGAGGAATGGGAACACTCGTTTCACAATCAAAGTCCATTGATTCTGGGTCACTACCTTCTTCAATGCTATGACTGTCTTCAGTATCTGTTAACTCCTCACAGGGGTTCTTCTGTTTCTCATACAACCTCCTTAGCACACTGTTGGGAAGTACTTTTAAAAGGTTAGCTTTACTTCTTCTAACTTTCTGAGGCTTATCTATTTGCATAAGGTTTTCATCACTTAAACTTTCCCTTATAAAAGAAAGGCTTTTCATACCTTGGCTTCTGTAGGCTGCCACACCCAGGACTCAGCTTGTGACGTAGCTTCTCAGACTGACAAGCTGTTCTGTGCACTGCTCTACAATCAGAGTTACCAGGAAAACCTGACGTGGATTTCCACTCTGTGTTTCTTGGCAAAAGTATCACTGTAAAAAGAATCTCCTTTCCTTGTGCCTTTCTGGTTTAGCATAGGAGACTTACTTGGGCTAGGAGAGTTGCTTCCATCAGGCAAGCTGCTTCTTTGGTTTGCTTGGCTTTGGACTCCGTTCCAATACCTTTGGCTTCTCTGGACTTTATCCCTTTGAGTATACCTCTTTTGGATTCTGTCTCCTTGAGTTGGATGCACCTGGAAGCCTTCCTGTTCCAGGCTTCTCTCACTGCTCCTACTGCCGGTCCTTCTGACCTCACTCTTGCCACTTCCCCAGCACTTGCTCTTGCCTCCACCTATGTCGGGTTCTCTCCCCGTTTCTCTTCCACTGATCATCTGGTTTCCTTTATAAAGGGATTTCTGGTTTGCACGTTCTGAGTTTGAGGACAGGTGAAACTGCTTGTTACTAATGTGATTAGTGCTAGAGCACGTTACTTCAGGTACTGTATAATTGTTCATGCGCCCTCTGGCTGAGCTGCGCTGGAACTGCGCTCTCTGCCTTTTCTGAGTTCCATGAAAATCAGGAGTTTTTTTCAACACTGTTTCTTCTCTAGCTCCAGCCTCATGACAGTACCTAGCAGTTTCCCCAAAAGACACAGGTTCCACAATGCTTGTACTGGGTCAAGCATTGATATCCTGGGTCCCTTCTTAATAATGGTTTCTGGACCTTTCCTCCAGGAACTTGTCCAAACCTTTTTTAAACCCAGCTACACTAACAGCCTTTACTACATCCTCTGGTAACAAATTCCAGAGTTTGATTACACGTTGAGTGAAAAAATATTTTCTTTTATTAGTCTTAAATAGTTTACCTTGTAGCTTCATTGCATGTCCCCCAGTCTTTTTATATTCTGATAACATAAACAATCGAACTACGTTTACCTGTTCCACTACGTTCATTAATTTATAGACTTCTATCATATCTCCCCTCAGCCGTCTCTTTTCCAGGTTAAAGAGCCCTAACCATTTTAGCCTTTCTTCATAGGAGTATTCTTCCATCCTCTGTACCATTTTGGTGGCTCTTCTCTGAACCTTTTCTAATAATGCTATATCCTTTTTAAGATAAGGCGACCAGAATTGCACACAATATTCAAGGTGCGGTCTCACCATGGAACGATATAGAGGCATTATAATATCTTTTGTTTTATTTTCCATTCCTTTCCTTATGATATCTAGCATTCTATTTGCTCTCTTGGACGCCGCTGCACACTGGGCTGAGGGTTTTAACATGTTATCCACAATGACGCCTAAATCTTTTTCCTGGGTGGTGGTTCCTAATGCGGAACCTTGCATCGTGTAACCATAGTTTGGGTTGTTTTTCCCTAGGTGCATAACTTTGCACTTGTCCACATTAAATTTCATCTGCTATTTTGATACCCAGTCTTCCAATTTATCAAGATCCTCTTGCAATTTTCCACAATCCTCTTGGGTTTTAACAACTTTAAATAGTTTTGTGTCATCTACAAATTTGATAACCTCATTCATTATTCCACTTTCCAGGTCATTTATGAATATGTCAAAAAGCAGCGGACCCAGCCAGGGGCGGCCCAAGGGGGGTGCGGGGCCATGTGCGGAGACTCGGTGCGGGGCCTCATTTGCATAAGGGAACTCATTTGCATAAATATTTGCATAATGTTACCTTACACTAACTTTTAGTAAACATGCCTCTTAATGAGTGTATGGATAAAGAAAGACTAAAAGATTTCTACATTACTATAATCCAGTGCCAACTGCCAGGCACATTAGGAACTACTACAAACACTGCCCATTTAGAACCCACTAAACAAACAATACACCCAATGGAATCAACCTAACTGATTTGCGCTTTGAATCATACGACTCCTTCACTGAATTTGAAGATCTGGTATAGTTGTCGGGGACAGTTTCGATTATTTCCACGTGGGTTCTGTTATGGTTCCTTTGTTGGGCCATTATCATCACACAGTGGTCCTCTTGAAAGCCTTAAGATGAGTAATTTGGCATCTCCCTTATTCCAGATAATGAATTAAGGGCTCAAGAATAATTTGGGAAACGCCTTTTGAATACACTTTGGTTCTCGCAGTGCAGGAGCAATGGCTGGTTGTGCTGTGCACCTGATATAATGACCTGTGATGGGCCATTTTAATTATATTTTCAAATAAAATGGGGAGCTCACTTCGAGAGTGGTGAAATTTCCATTCATCGGTGAGCAATCCGACAAAAAATAAATATTTCAGTACAGATAGGTTTAGGTGGGCATACACAGTACTGTTCTGGCGTGTTTTTTGGTTATCAAGTAGTTTCATGGCATTTAGAACCCACAGCAAACCCGCCGTATCATAACAGCACTACCAGGACTCACAAAGCACAACCCTACCTATCAAAAGGCTACACTGAAAATATTAAATCAATACATTTCAGAGAATAACAATACATGACCTACTGGGGAAAGAGAACAAGTGGCAATGTCAAATAGGAATTACATAAACAGAATACCTCAGCTCAGTTACACATGCAGAACATAGACCATCACCAAACAAGGAATCACAATTTAGAAACAGGAAGACAATAATTAAACTGGGAACCCCAAAAGCCCAACAACACTGTAGAAATAAAACTATAAATTAATTTCCTCTTGTACTAAACAAAGCGCAGACATTAATGATGCACATTTCCCAGAGCTGGCATATTTCAGTTAATAAATTCAATAAAGAGATATTTTTCTACCTTTTGCACATTTTTTTCAGTTGCAATTGTTCCAGTCACTTTCTTCTGGTTTCTTCGTGTCTTCTGCTAACTCTTCATCGTCTGTTGTCCATTTGTCTTTTCTTCATGCTTCTAGTTTTTTTCCATTCTCTCTCTACATCTGCTTTAACATACTAATCTTTCTCCTTTTGCTCTTTCCTCATTCCTATTTCATCCACTCAAATTTTACCCCTCCATCCTCAATCCCCACTCACTCTCCCAATATCCGGCCAATTGTAGATTTGTCTTCCCTCCCACACAAAATATTTTTTCACTCTCCCAGCTCTATCCCATTCTAATCCTCCCCCAACATCAGCTCCCTTCTAGTTCCAGCCCCACCCAGCATCCGCTCCCTTCTAGTCCACGCATCAGCCCATTTCCAGTCCTAGCCCCCCATAAGCCCATTTCTAGTCCTATCCTAGCCCCACCATCAGCCCATTTCCAATCCTAGCTCTCCCATCCGTCCCTCCATCAGCTCATTTCCAATCCCAGCCCCCCCCATCAGCCCATTTCTACTCCTTTCCTAGCCCCACCATCAGCCCATGTCAAATCCTAGCTCCCCTCCATTCAGCCCATTTCCAATCCAAGCCCCCATGAGCCTACTTCCAGTTCTAACTCCTCCATGAGTCCATTTCAATCCAATCCCCCCCCACAGCCCATTTCCAGTCCTATCCTAGCCTCCATCAACCCATTTCCTGTCCTAGCCCCCTCACTCAGCCCAGTACCAGTCCTAGCCCCCCCATAGCCCATTACCAGTCCTAAGCCCCCCTAACCCATTACCAGTCCTAAGCCCCCCTCACCCCATTTTGTCTTAGCCCCCCCCATAGCCCATTACCAGTCCTAACCCCCATCAGCCCATTTCCAGTCGTAGCCTCCCCACAGCCCATTCCAGTCCTAACCCGCCCATTAGCCCAGTTCCAGTCCTGGCCCCCCCATAGCCCTTTACCAGTCCTAACCCCCATCAGCCCATTTCCAGTCTTAGCAAGCCCATAGCCCATTACCAGTCCTAACCCCCTCCTCCATCAGCCCACTTCCAGTATTATTCCCCCCCGTAGCACATTACTAGTCCTAACCCCCTATAGCCCATTACCAGTCCTAACCCCCTCCCCCATCAGCCCACTTCCAGTATTATTCCCTCCTTAGCCCATTAGTAGTCCTAACCCCCCTTAGCCCATTACCAGTCCTAACCCCCTCCCCCCATCAGCCCACTTCCAGTCTTAGTCCCCCCGTAGATCATTAGTAGTCCTAGTCCCCCCCCCATAGCTCATTAGTAGTCCTAACCCCCCATAGCCCATTACCAGTCCTAACCCCCTCCCCCCATAAGCCCACTTCCAGTCTTAGTCCCCCCCGTAGCTCATTAGTAGTCCTACCCCCCGCCCAGATAGATTAAAAAAAAATACCGGCTGCTGCTGCCACCGTGGCAGTGGCAGAATCAAACGTCAATGCCGCGGGGCCCCGACTACCCGGCAGAACCTCCCTCCAGCATCAGCTCCCGAACCCCTCCCAAAGCGCGGGCTTTCAGAGCCGCGAGAGTTTCCCTTCTTCTCGCGGCTCTGTTAATCTTGCCGAGGCTGATGGGATTTCCCATCAGCCCCGGCGGGATTAACAGAGCCGCGAGAGGTCAGAGAAGCTCTCGCGGCTCTGAAAGCCCGCGCTTTGAGAGGGACTCGAGAGCTAATGCTCGAGGGAGGTTCTGCCGGGCAGTCGGGACCCCGCGGCGTTGACATTTGATTCTGCCGCTGCCGCAGCGGCAGCAGCAGCAGCAGCCGGTATTTCTTTTTTAAATGTACTTGGGCTAATGAATGGTTTTTGCACGGGGCCCTGTGCAAAAAACATTCTTGCTCAATGGACAGGCCGGCCCTGGACCCAGCACAGATCCCTGGGGTACACCACTATTCACCCTTCTCCATTGGGAAAATTGGCCATTTAGCCCTACCCTCTGCTTTCTATCTTTTAACCAGTTCCTGATCCACAATAGTTTTGCCAAAAGACTCTAGTTTTGCCAAACGTCTCTGATGAGGGACCTTGTCTAAGGCTTTCTGAAAGTCCAGATACACTATATCAACCGACTCACCTTTGTCCACCTGTTTATTCACACCTTCAAAAAAACATAACAGATTAATAAGACAAGATCTTCCTTGTCTAAAGCCATGTTGGCTGTCTCCCATTAGGCCATGACTATTGTGATAAGGAAGCTTATCATAGCTCAGGTAGGAGCTATAGAAAAGATGATGTGTCTCTGAACAAGCAACCTGTCGGTTCTGGTAGAAGCAAGAAAACAGAGTTTTCACATAAAAGACTACCAGTCCCAGAATGCACCAGGTTTCCAGCAGCCATGAGAGAGGCTGAAGTGAGAGAATGTGTGTGCAATCAAGAGAGCTATGAGGTAATCCCTAAGCACTCATCTCAAAGGGCAGGGCCTGATTCAACACAGCTGCGCTGTGTTAGGGAGCAGCACACATTAGAACAGGATAAGAATAGAGCTTATTCTTCAGATAACAGTTACTACAAGCTTCAGCAAGGGCTACAAGCTCCAGCCCAGTTTCAGGAAGAGATACAGAGACAGAGACGGCAACGGCTATAAGCTCAAGCACCAGTATCACCTGGAGAAACAGAAGCCAAGCCAAGCAGATAGAGAGAGAAGGAAACTCTCTGGAAGGAAGAGAAGAAAGGCCATTGGAAGGTCTGGGAGATTCCAAGGCAGTACTCATACTGGGAGGTATTCCAAAAGCCAGCAGAGTCCATTGGACTGGATTCAGCCAGAGGAATGGAGTGGCTACCTGGAAGAGAGAAGACTGCAAGTGGAAGGGACTTTCAGACCAAGGCCAGAAGGTATGTGAGAGAAAATCCAGTGTCCAGGGATCAAGATTGGAAGGCTGGACATCAGAATTGGGTTACATATTGGCCAGGCTATACAGAGAGGAATAATGATAGCAGGAGAGGCTCAGGTATGAACACTGATCCAGACCCTATCTATAACAGAGAATGGCAGCCAGGGAATAAGCATTCTCATGATAGTGCCTTAATGAAAGACTCGTCTGTGCCAATGTATGATAGTGACCATATGCTGATTGACGAAGAGGGAGATACAGCAGATGAAAATACAGTTTATATGGACTGTTCTCTATCTAAATGCTATTGCTAGTTTTCCGTGAGCAAACACATCAGCCATCACAAAGAAACCTAACTTTGTTCTTTATTTCCACTGCAAACAGCTCTTAAAGCAGGATTTGGGCTCACACAGTAGCAGCCAGCCAGCTAAAGGCTTTCAGCTGGTCCATTGATAGTAATTAGGGCTGCACCTGATTGTGTGTGTGAGCAAGGGAGAATCACTGCTGAGATCTGCATGGAAAATAAGCAGAAGTTAACCTAACCAGCAAAGTTTATTTTTTTCTTTGTGCCTTTGTATTTGGTAATTATTTGCTAAGAAAACATTAGCTAATTGCCTGACAAGCTGAAGGTTGTTTCTGGTTTACTTTGTGACTTTTTGTTATCCATTTAAACACTGCAAGCAAGTAACCTCATTTATAGTGCTATCAAGCATACATGTGCTGGGTGAATTAAACCCCATCAATAAAAGAAGTATTTTATTGATCTTACCACTTGGTTTCACAACTCAAATTATTGTCATCAGCTGTGTTTGGGAGTGAATGAACTACAATACCCACAATACCTTGCAAGAATCATATGAATATATGCATCGTCAAGATTGTGTAAGTTCTCACCCTAGGCAGCCGTCTGACACTATCTACATGCTGAGTAATTGTATTCTTTATGATGGTTTTTACTATTTGTCCCGGTACTGACGTCAGGCTCATCGGTCTGTAGTTTCCCGGATCACCCCTCAAACCCTTTTTAAAAATTGGTGTTACATTGGTGATCCTCCAGTCTTCAGTTATTAGAGATGATTTTAATGATAGTTCATAGATTACTGATAGCAGTTCTGCAATCTCATATTTCAGTTCTTTCAACACCCTTGGACGTATACCATCCGGCCCAGGTGATTTGCTACTCTTCAGTTTATCTAATAGTTATAATACATCTTCCTGATGTATCGATATTTCCTTCAATTCTTCCGCACCTTTAAATACCACTTCAGTCATGGGTAACATCCCTACATCTTCCTCAGTAAAGACCGAAGCAAAGAATTCATTCAGTATCTCCGCTATCGCCTTGTCGCCTCTTAGTGCCCCTTTAACCCCTCTATCATCTAATGGACCAACTGACTCTCTCACAGGTTTTTTGCTATGAATGTACTTGAAAAAGTCTTCATTTCGCGTTTTTGCTTCCTTAGCAAGCTTCTTCTCAAATTCTCCCTTTTCCTGCCTTATCAATGCCTTGCATTTGACTTGCCAGTGCTTGTGCTGTTTCCTGTTTTCATTATTTGGCGCTTTTTTCCATTTCCTGAAAGATGCTTTTTTGGCAACAACAGCCTCTCTGACCTCACCTTTAAACCATGCTGGCAGTTTTTTGGACTTCCTTCCACTTTTCTTAAAGCGTGGAATACAGCTGGTCTGGGCTTCCAAGATAGTATTTTTCAACAACACCCAAGCGTGGATTTCGGGGAGCAGGAAGGGGCTTTGGAGCGCCGTCCTCTTCCACAAATCTGCGAAAGGCCCAATGAAGTTGGGCGGGCCCAGGCAGGCGTGGAGTCCGTAGGGAATCGCCTGCGGAAGTTTCTTCCTGCCTGGGTCCAGATTACGTCTGACAGGTGGGTGCTGGAGGTCATTCAAGAGGGGTATGCCTTGGAGTTTCAGCAGCCAGTAAAAGAATTCTTTGTTCAGTCCCCATGCAAGTCGCCTGTGAAGAGCGCCACAGTGAGGTCGATGGTCAAAAGACTGATCGACCTCAAAGCGGTGGTTCCGGTTCCTCAAGACCAACGCGAGTTTGGTCGATACTCCATTTATTTTGTGGTGCCAAAGAAGGACGGGATGTTTCGGCCGATCTTAGACCTCAAAGGAGTGAATCGGTGCCTCAGGGTATCCCATTTTCATATGGAAATGTTGAGGTCGATTATAGTGGCAGTACGAAAGGGGGAATTTCTCACCTCTCTGGATCTGTCAGAGGCCTACCTGCACATCCCAATATGCCCGGAACATCAAACATTTCTCCGGTTTGCGGTGCCTATGGGGCATTTTCAATTCCGAGCCTTGCCATTTGGATTGGCCATGGCCCCGAGGATGTTCACCAAGGTGATGGTCGTCATGGCGGCGGCATTGCGAAAGGAGGGCGTGTTAGTGTATCCGTACCTGGATGATTGGTTGATTCGAGCAAAGTCCTGAAGCGAAAGCGTATCGGCGACAGCAAAGGTGGTAACATTCCTGCGAGACCTTGGTTGGGTGGTCAATGTGGCAAAGAGCAACTTGGTCCCATCTCAGGGAATAGTGTACTTAGGGGCCCGCTTCGATACGCAGGTGGGGAGAGTGTACCTGCCCTATCAGCGTGCGCTTGGATTACGTCACTTTGTCCGACGTTTTCTGAGCAGAGCATCTTCCACAGCATGACATTACCTGCAGTTGCTCGGGACCATGGCAGCAACAATAGATCTGGTCCAGTGGGCGAGAGCGCACATGAAACTGTTGCAAAGGGCGCTGCTCAGGCGTTGGTCTCACCAGAATGATCGGTTATCCCAAAGGTTACCCTGTTTACCGGAGACGTGTCAAGTGCTACAGCGGTGGATTCATGCGAAGTACCTCGAACGGGATGCCATTGGAAGCGCCTTCTTAGCTCCCGCTGATGACGGATGCCAGTCTCTTTTGGATGGGGAGCGCATTTCCAAGGAACGTTTGCACAGGGGCAATGGTCAGAGGACGAAAGGGCCTGGTCCATCAACAGGTTGGAATTGAGGGCGGTGCGGCTCGTGCTGCAGGCGTTTCAGCCTTCTCTTCACAACGTTGCCATTCAAGTGTTTTCCGACAATGCCACTGCTGTAGCCTACATCAATCGCCAGCGGGGTACCAGCAGTGCTCCGCTGCAGGAAGAGGCCAAACAGTTGTTCGAGTGGGCCGAGCAAAATTTGCTAGCGGTGTCGGTGGCACATGTAGCAGGGGTGGACAACGTGCAAGCCGATTTCTTGAGTCAGGTGCAAGTGGATCCAGGAGAGTGGAGTCTACATCAAGAAGTGTTCGAAATGCTAGTAAGTCGCTGGGGGACACCAGTGATGGATCTCATGGCGACCTTCCAGTCGGCAAAGGTCAATCGGTTCTTTAGCAGAAGAAGAGAGCGGATGTCAGAAGGGCTGGATGCCCTCATCCAAACTTGGCCGCAGGAATGGCTACTGTATGTGTTTCTCCGTGGGTGTTGATAGGAAGGGTAATACAGCGCATCGAGCGTCACAAGGGCAAGGTGCTTCTGATAGCGCCGGATTGGCCAAGGCGGCCGTGGTACGCAGACCTGATGCGGCTCTTGGAGGGGAGGCCGTGGCGCCTTCCACTTTGGGCAGATCTTCTGTCTTAGGGGCCGCTCCACATGCCTCAAGTGGATCGGTTCTCGCTTACAGCCTGGCTCTTGAGAGGGCTAGGCTGACAGCGAGGGGATATTCTACTTCTGTAATTTCCACTTTGTTAAGGGCAAGGAGAAGATTTATTTATTTATTTTATTTATATTCTCTTATATACCGCGCTATTCTGCATCAGATCCACCTCTTTAAAGATCTACCTCTTTAGCCTATGTGCGCATCTGGTGGGTCTTTGAGGCCTGATGTGTAGACAATCAGGTACAAGCAATGAGGGCGTCGATCCCACAAGTGTTAGCATTTTTACAAAGGGATCTGGAGAAAGGTTTAGCAGCCGCTTCCCTGCGGGTGCAGGTAGCAGTTTTGGCCTGTTATAGGGGTAAGATACACGGTGAGCCGCTTGGTTGTCATCCAGATGTCAAACGTTTCCTAAGGGCGGTGACTCTACTTAGGCCGCCCTGTAGGCCGGTAGTCCCCAGTTGGAATCTTCCTCTGGTTTTAGAGGCGTTGATTAAGGAGCCGTTTGAGCCATTGTCGGGGGCGTCCTTTAAGGATCTTATCCTTAAGGTGGTGTTCCTAGTAGCGATGTGCTCGGCAAGGCGTATTTCCGAGTTACAAGCGTTATCCTGTAGGAAGCCCTTTTTTAGAGTTCTATGAGTCTAAGGTAGTTTTGCGGCCCGTGCTGTCCTTTTTGCTTAAGGTAGTCTTAGTGTTTTATGTAAATGAGGTGGTCACCTTGCCGGTATTCACTGAGACTTCCAAAATTCTTCTTCTCAAAGACTCTATCGCTTGGACTGCGGCGGGCGTTAAAGTTCTACATCCGTAGAACGGTAGCTTTTCGGCGATCAGATCGACTTTTCGTGCTATTCGGTGGACCGAGACAGGAACAGGCGGCTTCTAAAGCCTCCATTTCTAGATGGATTAAGGCGGCCGTCGTGTCTGCATATATTTTAATGGAAGGTCTGTGCCCGAGGGTTTGCGGGCTCATTCGACATGAGCGCAGGCAGCGTCCTGGGCTGAATTCCAGTTAGTGCCAGTGGTAGAAATTTGTAAAGCTGCTACCTGATCGTCGCTGGATTCTTTTGTCAAGCACTACCATCTCGATGTTCAGGCAGAGAGGGATACCTGTTTTGGATCGGCGGTGCTTCAGGCTGGTCTGACGGGTCCCTCCCGTTGAATTTTTTTACTGCTCTGTTACTTACTCAGAGGTTCGGGACTAGACTGGAGGGACGATTAGGAAGAGTAAATTAGACTTACCTGCTAATTGTTGTTCCTGGAGGAACTCCAGTCTAGTCCCGCATCCCTCCCTGGTATTCGGCAGCCTAAAGCAACGGGGCCCTTACAGGTAAGAGTTCAATGTTATAAGCAGGGAGCTTCCTTTTTAGTCTCCTCCTCTCTCCTTAAATAGGGAGGGTGAACCTCAGTACTTCTAGCAAACATTATTAATTAAGGGTCAGAGACCCTCTTTTATAGTTTTAAGTTGGAGTTAATTAGGGGGTTAGGATTTGTTGTTACAGTTTAATACTTAATGGTTGCTCCGGTGAGTCTGCTTTGTCAGTAGGTTACTGGAGTGAGGAGACTGATCCAGGAAGGGTGTACCATTTGTCATCAGAAAAAAGATGACGTGTTCTCAGTCTCCAAGCTGCTGTGAAAGGATCACAACTCAGAGGTTCAGGACTAGACTGGAGTTCCTCCAGGAACAACAATTAGCAGGTAAGTCTAATTTACTCTTACATTGCCAATTTTACACAGCTTGCTAAACAGGTCCTTGAATAAAGAATGTTATCTGGCTGATGTCCCAGAGGTTCCATTTTGCCTAGCGTGTGCTTTATTTTATAGAATTCTTGATTTCCCCTAGATAGGGAGTTTTCTTTCCCAGCACTCCAGACATACATTTTTCTTTGCTTTTAATGCTGGAACTATTTTGAGTGCACACATGATAGTATGGGCGTACTTTTCCCTTTGCGGGTAGTGGCAACATTTCAAAATGGATGTATTTGCATACTTCCTTTCTGAAAATGACACTAACAAATTTAAAGTTACTATTTGTCAATCAGAAATGTTCTGGGTTGTTTTACACACGTGCATTTTCCATTGTATGTGCATAAATGTAAATCCATTTCCATCTCTGCACCCAGGAATATCTCCATTCAGTTAGGGTCAAGTTACACTTGTACAGACTGTACATGCCTAATTTTGTACACATGGTTGGACAAGCACTGCTTTATGTGTAGAAATTGCTTTTTTTAAATTGTCCCTTACGTTGTCACAGAGCAGACTCACTAGCGGACCCTATGGAGATAGATGAAATAGCAGATCAGGAAGACACTGACGTTTGGAGAGAGCACATGTTAGAAAGTTGCCATGAGCAACGAAAGCAAATGAGGTCACGAGCTAGAGAGACACACCCAGCCAGCAGAGAAGCTAGGAGATTCTCACCTGATACAAATCAGCTGGGGGGAGGTGCTACTCGGAGATACCTAGATAAGCACAGCTTACAAGCAGTTAGAGAGATGAAGGTTGAGTCCAAGTCTCAAAGGGAGCCTAAGACTCAGAACGAAAGCAGAAACAGAAGGAACTGGGTGAACAGAGAGGACGAGAGAAGCTGGAGAGATAGCTGTGAAGAAAGCGTGTCTGACTACCACTTTGGAAGCCTGAACGGAGGTCTGTGTGATTCCAATGAGTGCTTGAGTGAGAGACAAAGACAGCTGGACTCAGAGAGTGAGAGATTGAGTACAACAGCCCAGGTTGGAACGGAGCCAGGAGGAGAAAGGTACAAGCCGAAAAGTTTTACTCTTATCCTAAGAGGGGAAGCACAGGGCTTGGCTATAGGAAACAGTTCATTGAAGTACAAAAGCCATATGAAGCCAGCTTAAGGGAAGCAGAGAAGCTTCACTACCCCTATTATAAGCAAGAGAAAGTTAAAGGCTTTTTACCTGCAGAAGTTAATCATTCTGAGAGAAACGTAAGGAACAGAATCTCAGAAAGGCTGCCGTTCAAAGCTCCAGCTATCCACAGGGTCCTGAGCCAAGCAGAGGCTAGAGGTGAATCAATTCCTTCTAATAGGAGTGCAAGAGAATATTTTAGCTTACCTACCAGGCACCAGCAGGGGAGAGGCTCTTACCAACAGAACCCCAGTGAATGTGGTAATAGCAATCAGTTTACTCTCAGAGAAAGGAAAGTACGTCACAGCCAAGACGGACTGTTTGAAAAGCTCCCACATGAGGAAGGTAAAGATGTGTTAATCCCTTCTGAAGAATTCATGCAATGTGAACCGTCTGAAGTGGAGAATAATGTTGAGCAGATGGACTGTAGTATTTCTGTGGCTGACAACATATTCTCACTAAGGTAAAGAGAAGTAAGAAGCCTGACAGTGTGAAAGGAAGGCTTATTCCTATCTCTGCAACTCTGTGTTTTGAATATATTTGTTTCTGGTTAAGAAGCTGAAAGGAAGCTATTTTTGGTTACAGTTTTTCCTTTTGTTATATGCCCAAGAAGGGTTATGTTTGTTTTGTTTTTGTACATGATAAGAAGTCCTTTTGGGAAAGGGAAATAAAGCCCTTATAACCTTACCATCGATTCCACGACTGATTTTTAACTGGCAGCACAACTACAACTACCAGAAGGCCAGTTATATTAAGGCCCCAGTGCAGTACCCTGCTTAACCTACAGGTGCGCAGAGGGGGCATGTGACAACGTTCTTTATATTTTTTTCTGCAATGTTCATATAACATACACAGAACTTAAGAGAGCAAAATGCCAGATCTTGCATATTGTAATTTTTTTAAAACTGAATGTTCATGTTATAAAAATGATTATAGGAGTCAAGTGAACATGGATTTTAAAAGGACACAATTTGTTCTGTGTAGCTTTAAAACAGTAACATTAACAAATCATTTTCTAGATCATTTACTTGACAGTTAACAATAAATAGAATCATCATATTCCTTCTGATTTCTTATTGAGTCTCATCTCATTCTTTTGACAATATTAGAGTTAAGCTCTTTAACGTTCCTACAGTCAAACCTAAGTAAATCGGGATATGATGCTTATCATAACATTCCTGCAAATATCAGAGTGATACATGTAAAGCATCAGTGCTGTTGTCAAAACAGCTAAAGATGAGTCAGAGAAGGGTATTTTTTTAAAGAAATAAGTCCAAAATAAATGGTATATGATCATCCCAAAACAAATGAAACAAAATAAAAGCATACAAAAAAAGAAAAGTCAATCGAAGAATAAGGGCCAAAAAACCAACAGCAGAATCCAGAAACAGGCTTGCTGATATTTCAAAGTATCCACAGTAGCTACCACTGGTATTTTAAGAAATGCATACCTGTGTGCATAATTTCAAATATTGGAATGATCCATGAAAACTGATCAATGACAATCTTGTTTTGTTTATTGTAATACTTTCCCCAACATAAGATGACATTCACTGACTTTTTAGTGATCATTTTATAGACATTTTAATACATAAAAAAATGCTTTCACCAATTTCCAGGAAATGTGATTGATAATTAAAAAAACAACAATTTTGTTGATTCCAAATCCCACCTTTGTATCTAATTAACTAGTTTTAGTTATAGCTAAAGTCCACAAACTATTAGCATTTATCTGCCTGTCGTTGCCGAGACTGCGAGATAACTCTTTCCAAACTATGTCGTGCCCATTTGTTGCTTCTTATTTTCTCCATAAAAGATAATGTAATATAAAATATACATTTTAGTCATTCTAATTAATTTACAGAAAAAAATTCCAAATGTGGTGCTTTACTTTTAGACAGGAGGTCTGGAGCCATCTTTACTTGCATCAGCTTCTGCTAAATCAGTGAATTCAACTTCTGTGCTTGGTATCAGTATGTTCTCAAGCTTTGTTACTCGCTGCTTCAGTTTCTGCTGTGCTGAATCATACTCAGCCAGAAGTCTGGCAAATTTTGTTTGTAAGTTGTCCACTAGCCTTTCCATATTAGTAACCTTTTCTTCCATATCTTTTGGATCACTGTCAGCATTTGCAATGTCTACGTCCAGTAGCCCATCTTTCATCAAGATTTGCTTACCTTTCTCCTCCAGCATTGCCTTGGCATCTGGATACTCGATTAAAGCTTCCATAAGATCATCTTTAGATAGACAAAATAGATCTGAATAACCAATACTTTTAATGTTAGCTGTCCTACGATTACCTGCTTTACTACCCTTGATATTGAGAATACTTATCTCTCCAAAGTAACTGCCGTCACTTAGAACTACAAATTGTGTGATTCCATCATCAGCCACCACGGCAAGTTTTCCTTCTTTAATAATGTACATTTCTCGCCCAATGTCACCTTTGCGGCAGATGTAGTCTCCTGGACTGTAAACCTGTGGCTGCAGTTTCAACACCAGCTCAATCAAGAGCCCAGCTTCACAGTCAGCAAAAATTCGAACCTTCTTTAATGTATCTAAGTGAACATTGATAGCAATTTCTGCTCTTAGTTTGTCTGGAAGATACTTCAAAACTTCTCTTTCATCAACTGCCTTTTTGTTAGTCCACAAGTAGTCAAACCATTTAATAACTCTTTTTTCCAAGTCTTTGCTTACTTTTCGAAAGTGCATATACTGCTTGATAGCATCAATTCTTCCCTGAAATTGTGCCCTTGCCGCATTCATATTTGAGATCATGGAACCAACATTACCAACAATGGTAGCGAAAATCAGTACTCCAACCAAGAAGTCAGCAACAACAAAGAAGTATTCAGAATCTTGTACAGGAGGAGGTGTTTCACCAATAGTAGTCAAGGTCAGTGTTGACCAATAAAGACTATATACATATTTTCTAGCCAACCGAGAAAACTCTGGATGGGAGATGTTGGGATAAACCCATGTGTCTTCCCCAAAACCAATAGCTTTTGAAATTGAATAGTATATGCAAGCATTCCAGTGAATGATAATCACAATATACATGACAAGGTTAGAGATCCTAAAGATATTTGGGTAGTTTGTTCTTGTTTCTGTGCGTTGAAAGAACTCAAACATACGAGATACTCTGAGTAATTTATTTAACCTTAATTCTGGATAGTTCAGTCCTAGTTGAAGGTACAGTATATCCGTTGGTATGACAGACATGATATCCAGCTTAAACTGCGAAGATTTCATATATCGCTCCCTAAGTTTAGTTCCTTCTTTGACCAGCAGACCTTGCTCCAGATAACCTTAAAAAGAAATTACAGAATCATAAAAAGGTTTCTGGTTTACTATGCTATTTTCTTATATGATTTACAAACAAAATCTGTATATTCAAGAATTTAAGTATTTTTCATATTTTTATTACAATTAATATTATTCCAGCATCAGCAAACGTAAACTCAGAAACATTGTCAGCATTTTCAACAAGTCTCCAAAAAATATCCCCATTGCTTTTTGTGGCAAAACTGTTAACAATTGTAAAATTTTGACAGGAATTCCATTCCATAAGCCCTTCTACTACCCTTCCAGCACTTTGGCACAAAGTAACACAGGTAACAAAGACAGAAATAGAACCTGAGATAGAGAAAAATAATTGAACACCCCTCTCACAAATCCAAAGTCTGACATATACAAATGCACTTACACCACATTTACATACTTCCCCTACAGAGACGGAGATAATAACTGATGCAGCTGATGAAGAATGGAACAAAATGGGATTGTCAAAGCCAATTCCTGTACTTTTCCAAAGTACACATACATACTTACACATGCATGCATACACAGACCACCATCACTCCAAAACCCCACAATACTGTAGATGCAGCTCACACCCCAACCCCAAACACACCCACATACATACATGCTCCTTGCACACCCACATTTGGCCCTCTCACCAACAGAGAGAGGGAAAATAACTAACATATTTGATGAAGTATAATACTAAAAAGCACCTTCCAAGTCACTGCAGCTTATACTCTCTTCTCTACTTCCATGTACTGCCCCCACAACTGCACATCCCACCTATATACATGAAGTCATACTCTCCCTCCAAAATCACACACCGCATAAGCCATCCAAACACATGCAATCCTGCTACACATAGCTCTTACCCACCCAAACACACACACAGCCACCATGCATACTGCCAGACCCTTTGAACATACACCCCTAAATATGTACCCCATACACAAAATCCCCTACACATGCACATAATCTAACACATACCCACATATACTCCTTCACAACCATATCCCCTATCTACAGACACACACTCCACACCCCCCATACTCATCCAGATATACATGACATACATCCACCGGCCAGTATTCTTAACCTTGCTGGCCACTGTGAAACCAGGTTATGTTTATGTTTATGTTTATTAAACTTGATAAAAACCGCCTTTCAAGTATAATCAAGGCGGTGTACAATAAAAATAAATCACATAAAATCCAGACAAAGCTGGAGGGTAAAAAGAAAATATACAATAATAATAAATATAAAATTTACAACCAAAAAGTAAATAAAAATTATACTGAAACGTCAAGTATAGGCTATAAAATTATAAAGGACAGGGAGAAAGAAAAAAAGAAGATGACAGATTTGACAGGACAAAAGAAGGGGAGCAAATACAGACAGAGAAGGACATCAAACAAAGGGAGATGGAACATCAAACGCTAGAGAAAATAGGTGGGTTTTTAGGTTGTGCTTGAAAGTAGTGTGAAGAGGTTCGAGACGGAGGGAGGAAGGAAGGGAATATGTTTATGACAGGGCACCTCTATGCACAACAGTAGGGGTTCCAAGGATGCAATAGTTGGGAAGTTCATACAGTACTTTCAACATATATCTTACTAAAAGGAATACCTCCTAAGCAGTAAAAGGTAGTTACTCACTTGTAGCAGGTGTTCTCCATGGACAGCAGGAATTAGTCCTCACGTATGGGTGATGCTCCTGATAGAGCCCCATGTGGGAATGCTCTCCAGCTTCTATTGGAAGCTTTTGGGTGGCTCCATCATGCCTGCATACCTCCTTCCTGCCTGTTGCCGCGGCACCATGATACTTCAGTCTAATAACATAGCTGTAGCAGAAGACATCTCAGGGAAGTGGGAGAGTTGTGAGAAATAATTCCTGCTGTCCATGGAGAACACCAGCTACAGGTGAGTAACTACCTTTTCTCTGTGGACAAACAGGAATGAGTCCTCAAGAATGGGACTCCCAAACTACAGGCTACCGAAAACCAAGGAGGCCACCGAGAAACCCAACAGGGGCAAACTCAACTGTAAAATGGCAAGAGGCCAGAACAACTCAACCAACAACTATGTACAAAATAGGGGGGGGGTTGAGGTTTTTTTGGTAACCTGATGGGCCTGGGGTGGATGAACTTAGATTCTAATCCCTGTAGGCCGGGTCCACCTACAAAGTCTCCCCAATTACCAATAAACAGTTCAGACAACAGTTGCTCAGCTACAAAGAAACATTTTATTTGGCACAGCAAACAAATGGTTATAGATGCAGATAACAAGTGCCTGTCTGAGGGACATCGGGGCAGCCTTCTCTCTGCAAGGGGAGAAAAGAACTGCCCCAAGACCCTCTAAAATTGCTGTCTTATATATACCTCTCTGCTTCAAATTCTAAATAGTTTCAGCAAATTCAGCATAAATTCTTAGCTGTTTGCAGGCTTCCTGCAAAGCTCTTTTCCAGGGCCTCCTATGTTTATGCAGCTGGATCTGCTGATCAAGGCTTGCCTATCTATGCAATCAATCATAGCCCTCTGCCTCCTCCTGTGTTTTTCCATCTGCTGGCACCAATTGAAACCTTCAGGGCAAGCGCATTAGTTGAATTCCTGGCTTGACCTGTTTGAACCTAGGCTTATATCCTTGGACACTTCTGTCCAAAGTATAGCTTTTTTAGGCTTTATAACAGTAGTAAGCTGCATGTACTCTTTTCCTGTTGCCCACCTGTTTTGTGCCAACCATATGTTGCTGTGTATGTTTCAAACAGGCCAGAGTGCAGTTATAAGGCAGACATATATGCAATCATAAGGCAAACATATAAAGCAGATCTGAGCTGATTATCCCTTTATTCCAATTATCCCTTCATCCCCAAACAGATTCCGGAGTACAGATTGGCCGAATTTGCTGTCATGTCAGGGATGCCCATCTAGGCAGTAGTAAGATGTGAATGTGTGGATTTAAGACCATGTTGCAGCCCTGTAGATCTCTTCCATGGAGATCGAGTGCAAATTGGCCACTGACACAGCCATAGCTCTGACGTTATGATGACTATCAAGGCTCAAGCCTGCCTGGGCATAAGCGAAAGAGATGCAGTCTGTCAGCCAAATTGAAAGAGAGCATTTGGAAATGGCAGCTCCTACCTTGCTAGGGTCAAAAGAAACAGAAAGCTGGATGGAATTTCTATGGGCTTTTGTCTGCTCCAAGTAGAAGGCTAAGGCTCGCTTGCAGTCCAACATGTGCAATGCAACTTCCTCCTTGTGGGCATGAGGTCTCGGGAAAAATGTTGGAAGAACAATTTACTGATTAAGGTGGAAATCTGATATCATTTTTTGAAGGAATTTAGAATGAGTATGAAGGACTACTCTATTATAATGGAATTTTGTGTATGGTAGATGAACTACTAGGGCCTGAAGCTTGCTCACCCTGCATGCTGAAGTGATTGCTACCAGAAAAAATATGTTCCAGGTCAAGAACTTCAGAGGACAGGAACTGAACGGTTCAAAGGGAGCTTTCATGAGCTGTGGAGAACCACATTGAGGTCCCAAGACACTGCAGGAGGTTTGTAGGGAGTCTTCAAGAAAAGCAACCCCTGCATAAAGTGAACAACTAAAGGCTGTACTGAGATGGAATTTCCTTCCACACCTCAATAATAAACTCCAATTGCACTGAGTCCATACTTGGAGAGGTGTAAGAGATATTGAAGCAGTTTTTGTGGTGAACAGATGAAAGGATCTAGGCCTGGCCCTCACACCAGAGAGCAAACCTCTTCCATTTGCAAGAGTAAGACTTTCTTGTAGAGGCCTTCCTGGAGGCCAGAAAAATTTTGGTCACCCCGTCCTGCAGGGTAAGCTCCAATAACACTAGCCT
Source organism: Ichthyophis bannanicus (assembly GCA_033557465.1). Taxonomy (NCBI): domain Eukaryota; kingdom Metazoa; phylum Chordata; class Amphibia; order Gymnophiona; family Ichthyophiidae; genus Ichthyophis; species Ichthyophis bannanicus. The sequence goes on from CM066032.1 coordinate 1,532,649,915, forward strand.
CTCAACATTCGTGCTATGAGGGCCAATGACTGGTGTCGTGAAGTGCAAGGTTCAGAACCAAGGGAGGCAGAGGATTCACTGCAAAGTGAAACCAGAACTGTCAGTGCTGAAACAATCATGGAGGGTTGGCATGGAAACCCTAAACAAAGAACGTCAGAGTGTTAGGGAATGCCCATCCCCTGAGCTAGCTCCTGCCTCATCAGGGAAGTGGGAACACCTGGTGGGAGGTGTGGCTCAGCACAACGGAGAAAGAAACTTAGATAAAAAGCCTTTAGTTAAAGATAGGACAGAGAAGGGGAAGGAGAAAGAGACGGACATAGTCTCAAACACGGAGACAGAAGGAAAAGGTAGCACAGCAAGCGTGGAGAAAGCTGAAAGAAGGAGAAAACCAGAGAAAGATAGATACTCCGAGGGCAGCCAAGGTCTGTGGCTGAGAGAAGGGAAAAGGGAAAGAAATCCCAATTCCACTCGGAGGAACTTCTCAGAGGAAGAGAGCTGGGGAAGATATTCAAGTCCAGTTCCCAGGGAGCAGTGCTCAACTACAAAAAGCACTGGGGATTTTTACTATCCAAAAAGCAGAGACGTTTATTCTGGGAACCAGAAAAGACAACCACGCTGTGCTCACAACAGACAGCCTGCAGGTAAAGCTTATTTCCCTGATACCAAGCTTTTATCAAAGGGGAGAGAAAAGTTTTACCAACCTTTTTGTAGCCAAGGGAGATTCCTGGGAGAAAGCAATTCTAAAGGCAGACACAGAATTCCCTGTAGCCAAACAGAAGAGGGAAACGTGTATCCTTTTAATTACAGAGGGCTGTGTGCACAGGAAGCCAAACACCCAGACTCACAGAGCAGGTTGGGGGAAGGGAACCCTGTAATTGGAACGGAGAGGTTTGCATGGCAGGCAGAAGAACCCTCTCTAAGGGACCTTAAGGAAGAAGGTGATCTTATGCAGTGGGACCCTTATCAACCCCCTGAGTCCGAAGTGTTTATGGACTGCTCTTATATGGTGGCAGACAATGTGCAGTCCCTTTGTTAATAATACTGGATTTTGCTGAAGGAAGAAAAACAGCCAAAAGAAGTATTTTGGAGGGAAACTGTTTTATTCTTTTTGATTCCGTAACAGCTGAAGATAAGCATTATTTAAGTTGCCTATTTTTGTTCACATCAGGAGTATGGTTTCTTTGTAAATATATTCTTTGTTCATGGTCATCAACATCCAACCCCGGGAGGGGCAATAAATCCTAATTTAACCTGAACCACTCGTGCACAACTTGGACTCATTCTTACTACTGTAGGACTACATTACCCAGGAGGCCTTTCCAAAACCTCCATTTAAAGTTCACAGTATAAGAAACACAACTACCCACTTGCCTTGCCCACGCTAAATGCCTCTGGGAGGGTGAGTGGTGACACTGGCTGTTGGAGTTCAACTTTGTCCCGCCATTCTTCAAAATCAGATCTGGTGTATAGCTGATTTGGAGCAGCTTCTGACTGGAGAGCTGCAACAGAAGGGGAACCAAGGTTGTCTGGGCCAGTAGGGAGTGATGAGAATCATCATGCCTCCATCTGTTCTGAGCTTCAGGAGGGTCTTCAGGATGAGAGGTATTAGAGGATATGCATAAAGAAGGCCGTTCCCCCAATGCAGAAGGAAAGTATCCAATGCTAGTCTTCTGTGTGATCTTACTCTGGAGCAGAACTGATCAACTTGGACATTGAGCAGGGTTACAAACAGATCTATCGAGTGGATGCCCCACTCCCGAAAGATGTGAGACACATCTCTGTCCATCTCCATTCATGTAGTTGGAGGACTAGAATCAGCTTGTCTGCCAAAGTATTTTGTTCCCCTGGCCAGTATGTGGCTTTGAAGTCCATCCCATGTACAATAGCGAACTGCCACAACCTGACTTCTAACCAACACAGGAGGTACGAGCCCGTTCCACCCTACTTATTGATGTAGAACATGGCGACCTGTTTGTCAGTCTGAATTACAACAATTTGGTTGTACAGTCAATCTCAGAAAGTCTTTAGAGTAGCTGCTACAGATTTTAACTCTAAGAAATTTATCTGGTGGAGATTTATTTTAGATGGACCAATTGTCCTGGGGGTGTAAACCATCAAGATGAGCTCTCCACCCCAGCTGGCTACTGTGAAACAGGCTTAGAAAACAGGGCGGGATTTACCTTTTAAGAACCTCTATGCACAACAGTAGGGGTGCCTTCCAAGGATGCAATAGTTGGGGAGTTCATACTTTCACCATATACCTTACTGAAAAGAATACCTCCTGAGCAGTAAAAGGTAGTTACTCACTTGTAGCAGGTGTTCTCCATGGACAGCAGGAATTAGACCTCATGTATGGGTGATGTCCCCGATAGAGTCCCATGTGGGAATGCTCCCCAACTTCTATTGGAAACGTTTGGGAGGCTCCACCACACCTGCATGCCTCCTTCCCGTGGTTGCCATGGAGCCATGATACTTCAGTCCAATATCATAGCTGTAGCAGAAGACAACTCCTCAGAGAGATGGGAGGGTTGTGAGGACTAATTCCTGCTGCCAATGAAGAACACCTGCTATAGGCGAATAACCATCTTTTATCCATGGACAAGCAGAAATGAGTCCTCAAACATGGGACTCCCAAACTAAAGGCTACCAAAAACCGAGGAGCCCAACAGGGACAAACTCAACTTCAAAATGACAAGAGGCCAAAACAACTCAGCCAGCAACTATGTACAAAATAGGTTTGGTTATTTTTGTGGGAGTAGCCTGTACAGAATAGGATGGGCCTAGGGGGATGGAATTGGATTTTAATCCCCAAACAGATTCTAGAGTACAGATTGACCGAAGTTGTTGTCATGTCAGGAATCCCCATCTAGGCAGTCGTGAGATCTGAATATGTGAACTGAAGATCGTGTTGAAGCCCCGTAGATCTCTTCCATGGAGATTGAGTGCAACTTGGCCACTGATGCAGTCATAGTTCTGACATTATGAGTAGTGACTTAACCATCAAAGCTCAGTTCTGCCTGGGCATAAGCGAAAGAGATGCAGTCTATCAGCCACATTGAAAGAGAGTGTTTGGAAATGGCAGCTCCTACCTTGCTAGGGTCAAAAGAAACAAAAAGCTGGATGGACTTTCTATTGGCTTTTGTCTGCTCCAAGTAGAAGGCTAAGGCTTGCTTGCAGTCCAACATGTGCAATGCAGCTTCCCCCTTGTGGGCATGAGGTCTCAGGAAAAATATTGGAAGAACAATTGACTGATTAAGGTGAAAATCCAATACCACTTATGGAAAGAATTTAGGATGAGCATGAAGGACTACTTTATTATGATGGAATTTTGTGTATGGTAGATGAACTGCTAGGCCCTAAAGCTTGTTCACCCTGCATGCTGAAGTTTTCGCCACCAGAAACAATACTGTCCAGGTCAAGAACATCAGAGGACAGGAACTGAGGTGCTCAAAGGGAGCTTTCATGAGCTGTGCAAGAGACCACATTGATGTCCAAGACACTGCGGGAGGTTTGTAAGGAGGCTTCAAGAGACTCAACCCTTGTATAAAGTGAACAACTAAAGGCTATACCGAGATGGACTTTCCATCCACACCTCGATGATAAGCTCCAATTGCACTGAGGTGGACCCTTACAGAGTTGGACGTGAGTCTAGACTCAGAGAGGTATAGGAGATACTCAAGTAGTTTTTTTGTGGAACAGATGAAAGGATCTAGGGCCTCACCCTCACACCAGAGAGCAAAGCTCTTTCATTTGCAAGAGTAAGACTTTCTTGTAGAGGACCTCCTGGAGGCCAGAAGGACTTTGGTCACCCCATCTGGCAGGTTAAGCTCCAACAACACTAGCCTTTCAATATTCATGATGCGAGGGCCAAGGATGGATGTTGGAATGCAACATTTTCCAGCCGTCCTGCAAAATCAGATCTGGTGCATGGCTGAGCTGGAGCGGCTCCCGATTGGAGAGCTGCAGCAGGAGGGGAACCAAGGCTGTCTGGGCCAGTAAAGAGTGATGAGAATCATCATGGCTCCATTGGTTCTGAGCTTCAGGAGGGTCTTCGGGATGAGAGGTATTGGAGAAAATACATACAGAAGGCCATTCCCCCAATGTAGGAGGAAAGCATCTGATGCTAGTCTGCTGTGTGATCTTACTCTGGAGCAGAACTGATCCACTTGGATACTGAGTGGTGTCACAAACAGATATATCAAGGGAGTGCCCCACACCCGAAAGATGTGAGATGTAATTTCTCTGTCCAGTTTCCACTCATGTAGTTGGAGGACTAGACTCAGCCTGTCTGCCAGAGTATTTTGTTCGCCTGGCAAGTATGTGGCTCTCAAATCCATCCCATGCATGATAGCGAACTTCCACAACTTGACTGCTTTCCAACACAGGAGGTAAGAGCCTGTTTCTCCCTTCTTGTTGATGTAGAACATGGCAACCTGATTGTTGGTCTTAATTAGAACAATTTGGTTGTACTGTCAATCTCAGAAAGCCTTTAGAGTGCTTGCTATGAATCTTAACTCCAAGAAAATTATCTGGTGGAGACTTTCTTGGATGGACCAATTGTCCTGGGTATGTAGCCCATCAAAATGAGCTCCCCACCCCAGCTAGGATGTGTCTGCTGTCATGACCTTCGGGTGGAGCAATTTGGAAAGGAGGACCTTTGAGCAAATTGTGGTGGACTATCCACCAATGCAATGACTGGACAAGGGGAGTAGTGATCAACAGATAACCCCTGAGGCGACCCGTGCCCTGGGTCCACTGAGTCCTCATAGTCCACTGAGCCTGCCTCATTTGGAGGCATACCAAGGTAATGGCATGCACTTTGGATACCATGTGACCTAGAAGGGTCAACATCCTGTGAGCTGATACTTGCTGACTCAGTTGAGTTTCTTGCACTAGTGCTATCTGTGAAGAGTCGTGCGGAAGAAAGGCTGTCACCTGAGTCATGTCGAGCAGGGCTCCAATGAACTCCAGTTGTTGGGTGGGTTGCAGGTGGGACTTGGGGTAATTGACCACAAACCCTAGTAGCTCCAATACCCAAATGATCATCTCATTTGGTTCTTGAACTCCCTCTGCAGTGGTACTTTTCATCAGTCAGTCATCCAGATAGGGGAAGATAAACATTCCCAGTATTCAGCGGTATGCAGCTATCACCACAAAGCATTTTGTGAACATACAAGGAGTGGAAGCTAGGCCAAAAGGCAGTAGTCAATACTGTAAATGTTGACCGCCCCCAGGATGAATCTGAGAGACTTTCTGTGAGGGGGATGCATCTGTATGTGGGTATACACATCTTTCAGATCCAGGGAGCATAGCCAATCTCCGCTTTGCAGGTAAGGAAGCAGGGTGCCCAGAGAAATCATTCTGAACTTTTCTTTTGCTAAGTACTGTCAGACGGCTGCCTGGGTGAGAATGTTCACAGTCTTGGCAAGTGCATATATCAATATGATTTGCAAGGGATTGTGGGAAATGCAGTCCATTCACACCAGACACAGCTGCTCACAATAATTAGTTGTGCTTGAGTGTAAAGCCAATAAGATATTTATTTATGGGGTTATTTCTCCCAACACAGATATGCTTGGTAGCACATAAAACAGGATACTTGCTTTCAGTGTTAAACTTAGAAAAACAAAATCAGGAAAACAACAGATGAACTTGTCAGGCAATCAAATGAAAAGAATAAAGACCTGGCTGGTAACAAACTGGTCTTTTCTGTAGGCTTTAGCTAATATTTTCTTAGCAGTGTTTCAAACAACAAGCAAAACCCACAAAGAAGGGAAAAACTGTTCTTTTCAGGTTAACTTCTTATATCTTCACACATAGATTCAGAAGTGATTCCCTCAGAGCTCACAAGCAATTAGGTAAGGCTCAATTGCTAGCAGTTATCCAGCTGAAACCCCTTAGCTGGCTTGCTTTCTACTGCGTGGCCCAAAATCCTACTCAGGAGCTTTTCTGAGTAGATTAAAGAACAAGTTTGTATTTCTTTGTGATGGTTGCTGTACTTTGTAACAGTAAATTACCAAAGGAGTTTAGACAGAGAGCAATCCATGTATTCACAGCCTGTATCTAAGACTTCTCCCCCTTCCTCAACAATCATCAGTTCAATATCATGGATTGGCACAGAGGAATTTCTCAATGGAGCACTTTCAGGAGAATACTTGTTTCCCTGCTGTCTTTCAAGGTTATAGCTAGGGCATAGATCAGTGTTCATACCTGAGCTTCCATTGCTGTTAGAGTTCCTCTCTAAATAGCCTGGCCAGTATGTAGTCCAGTTCTTATGTCCAGCCTTCCAATCCAGATCCCTGGACACTGGATCTCTCTTCACATACCTTCTGACACGGGTCTTAGGGTCCCTTCCACGTGCAGCCGTCTCCCTCACAGGTACCGTCTGGAGATTCCTAGCCCTGCAGCACCATTCCTCTGGCTTTCCCCAGTCCAATGGTGTATGCTGGCCTTTTGAATGTCCCCCAGTATACATACTGCTCTGGACTCCTCTAGACCTCCCAAATGCTTTTCTCTTCTTTCTTCCAAAGGGTTTCTTGCCCTCTCTGTCCGTCCGGTCTGGCTTCTGATGATCCTCCAGATGATGAAGACCTCCAAGCTGAGGATATCCAAGCTGATTCTGAGGATCTCCCAGATGAAACTGAGGATGAGGATAATTCTCTGTAGAATAAACTCTACCTTTATTCTGCTTTGATGAGTGCTCCACCCTAGCACAGCGCAGCTGTGCTGAATCAGGCCCTGCCCTTTGAGATGAGTGCTTGGGGATTACCTCATAGCCCTCCTGATTGAACACATGTTTCCCCACTTCAGCTCCTCTAATGGCTGTTGGAAACCTGGTGCATTCTGGGACTGGTAGTCTTTTATGGGAAAATTCTGTTTTCTTATTTCTACCAGAACTGACAGGTTGCTTGTTCAGAGTCACTTCACCTTTTCTATAGCTCCTTCCTGAGCTATGATAAGCTTCCTTATCACAGTACTTGTTCAGATCTCTGAGGTCTACAAGGTGAGAGTATCCCCCGTTTTCTTGGGAACCAGGAAGTACTTTGAATAAAACCCCCAATTTTTTTTTGCTCTGGTGGTACGAGCTCGATCGTGAGATCTGATAAGAGGGATGAGAGCTTTCTCCTTGGCCTACTCACCAAAGTGATTCGCTCCCTGGCACAGGACCTCCACCAGCCTGTTCTGCACGGATTGCTCTAGGTCTGATGACTGTAGCCAGGTGCATCTACGGGTTCCAATGCTTATGGCAGCATTCCTAGATGCCATTTCAAAAGTATCATTGGTAGCCCATACCATGAATTTAGAGCAGTCCTTGCCATGGACCAACAGGCCACGATATTGTTTTAATTTCTGTTGGGGAATAAATTGGGCCAGGTCAGCTATGTTGCACATTATGTTCTTCAAGAACATACCCATGTAGAGCTGGTAAGAGGCCATGCGGGTGATGAGCATGGAACTCTGAAAGAACCGTCTTCCTAAAGAGTCTAATGTCCAAGCGTCCCTCCCTGGAGGTACTGAGTAATGACTCTTGGTACTATTGATCCTCTTTAGGGCAGATTTAACTACCAAAGAATGGTGTGGAAACTAAGGCTTCTTGAACCCGCCGGAGCCTTCTGAACTCTGTACATAGAATCAAGCCTTTTATTAAATGAAAGTACAGTGAAGAGGTTCTCCCACATCTTCATTTGTACCCTCTGCACGATGCATTGCACGGACATTGTCACTACCACCTTAGGGGCCGAGGAGTATTGCAGGATCTCCACTTCTTCTGCCCTGGGCTCATCCTCAGTCTCCAAAGAAAATTGAATAGCCTTGGCCATATCCCTCACAAACTCTTGGAAGGTCATGTCCTCAGGAGGGGACTTGTGCCACTCATAAGGTGGAAAAGGATCTGACGGGAGCTCAGGGGACCTGCCCTCTGACAAATCTTCTGATTCCATGTTGGTGACCCAGCCTTCTGAGTCAGACTCGGAGAGAAAGTCAAAGAACTGAGTCTCTGCCTGGATCTCCCTCTTGTTTCGAGGGGATGAGGAGTGATGATGCACCAAAGCACTTCTATATTTCGAGAGCACATCAGACCCCAAGACTCTAGAGAGGGATATTGGCCAGACAGGCACCGGTGTCAGGGCCCTTCGATGCTTCTCCCACAGGCAGTGTGTGTGTCTCTATTTTATTTATTTATTTATTTAACATTTCTTATATACCGCCTTTCATGATATCAAGGCGGTTTACATTGAACAGGGCATTATAACTTGGAGATAACTATTTTACAGGAATGGTTTGCTAGGAATGGTTGCACGGTAGCTGATGTCGATGCAGCCGATATTGAGGCCCCCAGCATGCTGCACTGCTAGCAGCTCAGCAATGCATTCCTTAAGCGCTTGCAGAAGGCGCTTCTCCATGGCTATGAATTCCAAAGGCTGCGAGGCCTGATCAACTTTGACCGATGTACCCAGTATGTGTACAGAGATATTGGTGGTTGGGTCTCGGCTATCAGTAGGATGTCGGTGTCCCTCCAATGTCCTGGAGTATGAGCTCTCCACCATTCAGGGCACCTTCCAGGGGCACTCATGCAGATCCCCATCACTCGCCATGCCTCGATGGGCTACGATGCTGATGCACCAGAGTCTTCACCTGATGTTTGGCGTGGTCAGCCCTCAACTTCCTTGTTTTCGGGTGGAGATCAATAGATGGCCAATACACTGGGGCACTAGGGGTTCTCGGCTCCGATTGAGCTTCTCGATGTCGATGTACTGCTAGCATCTGATGTAGCCTTGGAAGCCATAGAGATCAATGCTGTTGATGCCAAAGGCGATGAATCAGACTTGTGAGTGCCAAAAAGTGATTCACGCTGCTTTTCACATCCTTGGAGTCCTCTTTTTGTCATCTGCAAACACAAATTACAAGAAGAAGGTTGATGATCGGGTCCCAGGCACTGTAGGCACCAATTATGGGTGTTCATGGTCCTAGAGCACTTGGAACACTTCTTAATCCCACTGGCGGTTTTCAAGGATATGTCCAGCAAATAGCCATGGCGAAGTCAAAGGGCTCAATCACGAAGACCACAGCCTGGCCCGAGCACTGGCTTTGGAGGGGCCAAGATACCGCTCCAAGAATAAAAACAGATGACCAGTAGGAAGGAAAAAGTAAAGGGAAGAGAGAATCGCGACAGCAGGCGAATAGGTCAAAAAATCTGAAGTGAAAAACCTCTGTTAGAGGAAAAAGAATTTACCAAATGGAGGATGTCTGGAACATGTCCTTGGGGCTCCATGGAAAACAAAATACTGAGGTATCATGGCACTAATGTTCCCTCTAAGCAGCTTGAAGCTGCACTGGAGTCCTTCGCTGGCATTCTTGCCGGTGGAAGGAGGTGAAACGCAATTGCGCTTAGGTCACACATGATGGGCAGATCCATTGGGACCTGCCAATGTCACGTGATCCTAAGCACGATCACTTTGCACCTCCCCCCACTGGCAGGAATGCTGGTGGTGGACTCCAGCGCAGTTTCAGACTGCTTAGAGCGAACATTGCATGGCAGCGCAACAGCGAACGGGAAGAAGGCATTCAGGCATAGTGAAGTCTCTCAAAAGCTTCCAAAAGAAGCTGGGGAGCATTCGCACATGGAGCTCAGTCAGGGACGTCACCCATATGTGAGGACTCATTCCTTCTTGTCCACAGAGAATGATTCAAACCCACTCCTGACAGGCTGGTAGCAATTCTAGTTTACAGTGCAATGAATGCTGCCAGCACATGAGCCTTTGCACTTTTAAGGGGACAAGTGTGATGGCTGTGTTACATAACATAAGAAATGCCATACTGGGTCAGACAAAGGTCCATCAAGTCCAGTATCCTGTTTCCAACAGTGGCCAATCCAGGTCACAAGTACCTGGCAGGTTCCCAAAAAGGCATGCAGGTTCCACAATGCTTGTTCCGGGGCAAGCAGTAGATTTCCCGGGTCCTCTTTAATAATGGTTTATGGACCCTTCCTCCAGGATCTTGTCCAAACCTTTTTTAAACCCAGCTACACTAAAAGCCTTCACTACATCCTCCAGTAACGAATTCCAGAGTTTGATTATGCATTGAGTGAAAAAATATTTTCTCTTATTATTCTTAAATGGGTTACATTGTAGCTTCTATCAGGAACTGGCAATTTCACCTTTCCCTTTCATTTCTGCCTTCATACTGTATCTACATTAGGGTATTTGAATCTGCCTTTTATTAAGGTTCAGTGTGTCTGGTTAATATTCATGTCTGTTTCAGCTCATAGCTAGGATAATGATGGACTTACTGGCTTTCTTGTTAGACTTGCCTCTAAAAATCTGCTGTATGGGGGGTTGATTTCTGCACTACAGGCATGAAGCCTAAGAGCCCAATTTTGAGTTAGGCAGGCTAGCACCACAGTGGCGCATAGCCTGCCCACCGACCCCCTTTAACCTGGATTTTCACTTCCGTGGATTTTCACATAGGATTAAAATTACAGAGGTCAGATATGTCCTTTATAAATCAAGATAATAATGATGTGGATTTTGGAGGCTGTAAAAGATAGCATAAACAAAATAGGAGACTTATATAACCATAACTGTGTGTATTTACCTGTCCTTGTGCGAAAAAACATGTCAGCAATATAAATTATGTCTGATACGTAATCAAAAACAAACCACATTTTTATATAATCTTGCTGAAGCTCATCGAAACAGGCCCTGCATAGGAAGGAAGCAGTATTACAGTCAAAATAAAATATAGTAGAACATTAAAAGAAAATTATATATAGTGGTATTTTAGTAGTTTATATATAAAATATTCCTCTACCATAATTCTCCCTAGTGAGAGTGAGATGGTTTGGGTCATGGTTCTAGATTTCTAGATGGTAATTTGTTAACATGCATTTTCATGTGCATACTTGACTTTATAAACTACTAGCAGAAGTGGCAGAGAAGATGTGCTAAATTAAGGCGTGTTCACTTACCCCAGTCCTAGTGCTAATGTAAATGACTCTGCCTACTGTTTGCAAATACGCACGTAAATTATCATATTCTATAATCATTCCATGTACTTGCTCACACTGCCCATGCTCTGCCCAAACCAAATGTGCATATTCCCTTCTAAGTCTCCTATGCGCCCCAATGCTATCCGGTTAGCATCAGGGCATGTTGGGGGCATTCCAGGGTGGAGGGGGGAGACGACAAGCATTAATCAGGCAGCAGCAATATTGCATGCTGCCCAGTTAGTGATCTGCGCCTTAAAGATGGGTGAAGGAAAACTTCTGCCTATCTTTAAGGCACAGGAGCTAACCAGCCAGCATGCAATATCTCTGCTGCCTGGTTAGCTTCAGTGGTTTCTGGTGTGTGTGGTGAACGGCAGGGAGGACTATTCGCCACCAAGGCGCATAGCCCTTCCAAAATGCGGACAACTGAAAATCGGGCCAGTAATGTCTAAAATACCGCACAAAGAGGCAAAACACCACCAACACAAGACAAAATACAAAACATGTGATGAGAAAAGCACAACCAATTTTATTAACAACCAAACAAGATGAGAGCGAGACCCTACACGGCCATGTTTCAGGGATGGCATGCCTTCATCAGGGATCAAAATATAAATAATGCACTCTGTATTAATAGAATGTCCTTGGATTCCTGTAATCCAAATTGGATCGCCGCTTATATTGCAGACTTTTAGTTTGCAGAACTTACTAAGAGTCTGTAATAGAAGGGGCGATTCAATTCAGATTACAGGAATTACACATGTTGCAATTCATAAAATTACCCCCTAATGTATTTTATTTATTGATGTATTTATACTTTAAGGATGTTAATTTGGATGTATTAATAGGAATATATTCTATGTATTGTTGTATTAAATTCCTATTATGCTGTATTTGAATACTGTCTTTTCGCTGATGTATACGTTTTTGGGTCAAGTTTATGTTTGAAGAATGCACTATATGAGTGTAACAGGTCAGAGCTTGTGCCTATTTCTCTCTCTCCAGCCCAGACCAGCTGTCTTCACTGCTACAGAGGTCAGCTCAGTCAGAATGTTGCGTATTCAATGCAATAACTGTGGTGCTTTTCATTCTGAGAAGAATCATTTGGAACCTAAGAGCTTGCCCTATATGTCTTAAGTTAGCTGCTAAGCATAAAGAATTGACTCTACTAAGGGAAGAATTAGCTGCAATTAAACACACCTCCTCTAGGTTACAAACTAAACAAAATCCACTACTGCTTCCACAAAGAATCAAACAGCCCAGGAACAAATGGATCACAATGGGCTCTGATAGGTTGCAACCTGTAACACAGAGATACTCTATACATCAAGAGATATCCCTGCATAATGCCTTCTTTGCCTTGGATAGTGAGGTGCCCAATCCATAGAAACTGAAGAGCCCTTGAATGATAGACTTAATGCCATATCTACTGATAATGTACCAAATAGGAAGAAAAAAATCACAAAACAGAAAACTACTACTCCTTGGAGATTGCATCATCAGAGGCACCAACTTGGGAACACAGCTCAAAGGAGAGAGGATGGTCAAATGCCTCTCAGGCTCTTCAGCCAGCAGGAATACAAACCAAATTGTTGGTATAGTTAGTGTAGAAAGTAAGCACTCCAAAACTGATATTGTCATCCGCTTGGGTACAAATGATCTGGCTAGAAACAGTGCCTCTGCAGTTCAAAGGGACTTCCAGACTCTGGGAGAGAAACTCAAGCCCATTCCTAACACTATAGCATTCTCAGAAGTTCTACCTGTTTATGGTAAGGGGGAGGAAAGACTGCATCACATAAACAACTTCAATACATGGCTCCAAACCTGGTGCAAACTAGAAGGATTTAGATATATAGGCGACTGTGGAAACATATGGATCAACAAGAGACTATACTGTACTGATGGACTATATCTCTCCGCCGCAGGGAAAAGGATCCTAAGTGAAGAATTCAGGCAGTATGTGGACAGGCATTAAAACTAGGGAAAGGCGGTAATGGATGGAGAAGGACAAGTTCAGTATGTCACTCCCAGCAAAAGCAAAACATTGGAAACAACCACATTTTTGAACAACACATCAATGGCAAACAGGAAGGGGAGTGTAGAACAAAATCCATGCAAAAGGTAGGCGAGCCATTCAACAAATGTTGGAAAGCAATGGGCACAAATGCTTGAAGTATGGCCAACAAAGTTCCTGATCTGGAAGCCCTAATAGTGGAAATGGACATTGTGGCCATTACAGAAACATGGTTTAACGAGTTACATGAATGGGATATAGCCATAGTTGGCTATAATCTATTTAGAAGAGATAGAGAAGGTAGAAAAGGAGGAGGAGGAGCCCTGTATATTAAAAGCAATATTAAAGCTGCTGAAATGCAGGGTACATGGGGAAAAGAAGAAGCACTCTGGATTGTGTTGGAAAGAGGAGATGGCACTATCATCCATGCTGGTGTGGTCTACAGGCCTCCAACTCAAACAAAAAAAATGGATAGTGAATTGATTGTTGATATTGCAAAAATAGCCATGAAGGGTGAAGTGATCATATTGGGTGACTTTTAATCTACCTGATGTGGATTAGAGTGTTCCCTCTGCAAATCTGGAAAGAAGTTAAACAATTGTGGATGCCTTCCAAGATGCATTACTTAAACAAATGGTGATGAAACTGACCAGGGAGAGCTCTGTGCTGGATTTAGTGCTCACCAACAGAGATAGCATGTCAAATATCCAGGTGGGTGCCCATGTGAGCAGCAGCGATCATCACACGGTGTGGTTTGAGATAAAAGCTAAGGTGGAATCCAATCACAGCAAGCTCAAAGTCCTAGACTTCAAAAACGCTGACTTCAGTAAAATGGCCAAGTACCTGAAGGAAGAGTTGGTAAGGTGGGAGGGGATAAGGGAAGTGCAATTGCAAAGGGTTAAACTAAAGGAGGCAATAAAAGGTGCAACAGATACATATGTAAGGAGAGTAAATAAAAACAAGAGAAAAAGGAAACCTATTTGGTTCTCCAAAGAAGTGGCTGCACAAATAAAGGCAAAAAACACAGCTTTCACAAAATTCAGAAGCTCACTAACAGAGGAACACAGAAAAGAATACAAGATCAAACTAAAAGAGACAAAAAAAGAAATAAGGATAGCAAAATCAAAGGCAGAAGAAAAGACGGCTAAAGATGTGAAGTGTGGCGACAACATTTTTCAGGTATATTCGGGAGAGGAGGAAAATCAGAGGTGGAATTACAGGACTCAAAAGTGCTGGGAACGGATTCATGGAAAATGGCATTGAAAAACCGAAAATGCTAAACAAATACTTCTGTTCTGTTTTCACTAAAGAAAATCCTGGAGAAAGATCACCTGTGATTGACAAATATACAAATGGGAATGGAGTAGATATCACACCATTCACAAAAGATGATGTGTTAGAACAGCTTGCAAAACTGAAAGTGGACAAGTCTATGGGACCAGATGGGATACATCCCAGGATACTGAAAGAGCTCAGAGAGGTTCTTGCAGGGCCTTTAAATGATGTTTTTAATTTATTTTACATTTCTTATATACCGCCTTTCATGATATCAAGGTGGTTTACATTGAACAAACTGAAATTACATCGAACAGGGCATTATAACTTGGAGATAACCCTCCATTGCCCATATTCCCTGTAAAATAGTTAAGTGGCTTGCCCAAGACCACAAGGAGCACCTGTGGGACTAGAAACCCCAGTCCTTCCGGCCCAAGGTTGCTGTCCTCTAGTGGGATTTGAACCCCCAACCTTCCAGCCTGTGGTACCTTGCCCCAACCACTAGGCCCTGAGGAACCACTAGGCCACTCCTCCTTGGAGACAGAAGGTCCACAGGACTGGAGAAGGACTGATGTGGTACCTCTCCACAAAAGTGGGAATAGGGAAGAAATGTCAAACTACAGGCCAGTAAGCCTTACTTCGGTGGTGGGAAAAGTAATGGAGGCGCTCCTGAAAGAGCGAATAGTGGACGTCCTCGAAACCAACAGGTTGCATGATCCAAGGCAACATGGTTTTACCAAAGGACGATCTTGCCAAACAAATCTGATTGAGTTCTTTGACTGGATGACCAGAGAACTAAATCAAGGGTATGTGATGGATGTGTTCTACCTAGCTTTCAGCAAATCCTTTGATTCTGTTCCTCATAGGAGGCTTATCAATAAACTCAACAGCTTGGGGATGGTTCCCAAGATGGTAAACTGGATCAGAAATTGGTTGACTGACAGACAACAGAAGGTTACAATAAATGGGACTCACTTGGATGAAAGGAAGATAATTAGCGGTGTGCCCCAGAGTT
The DNA here is from genome assembly GCA_033557465.1 of Ichthyophis bannanicus. Taxonomy (NCBI): domain Eukaryota; kingdom Metazoa; phylum Chordata; class Amphibia; order Gymnophiona; family Ichthyophiidae; genus Ichthyophis; species Ichthyophis bannanicus. Next base: position 1,532,665,203 of record CM066032.1, read on the forward strand.
CGGTCCTGGGACTGGTACTGTTCAATATATTCGTGAGTGATATTGCCAAAGGGTTGAATGGAAAAGTCTGGCTTTTTGCAGATGACACAAAAATTTGCAACCGAGTGGACTCCTCTGAGGGAGTGGATAACATGAGGAAAGATCAACAAAAGCTGGAAGAATGGTCTATTGCTTGGCAGTTAAGATTTAATGTGAAGAAGTGCAGTGTCCTGCACTTGGGAAGTAGAAATCCAAGGGAATTGTATGCGATAGGGGGCGAGAGGTTGGTGTGCATGGACCAGGAGAAGGACCTCTGAGTAATTTTTTCTGATGATCTCAAGGTGGCGAAACAGTGTGACAAGGCAGTGTCAAAAGTCAGAAGGATGCTGGGTTGCATACAGAGAGGAATTACCACAGAAAGGAAGAGGTACTAATGCCACTGTACAAGTCGCTGGTGAGGCCTCACTTGGAATATTGTGTTCAGTTTTGGAGACCGTATCTTGCAAAGGATATAAAAAGGCTGGAAGCAGTTCAGAGGAAGGCAACCAAAATGATTTGGAGCCTGCGTCAGAAGATTTTTGAAATGAGACTTGAAGACCTAAGTATGTATACTCTGGAAGAGAGGAGGGACAGGGGAGATATTATTGAGACCTTTAAATATTTAAAGAGTATTAATGGACAAACAAACCTCTTCCAAAGATTTGGAAGCTGTAAAACTAGAGTGCATAACATGAAGCCGCAAGGGGGTAAACTGAAAGGCAATGTACGATTTATGCACCCAGAGCCTGGAATGCCCTCCTGTCCGAAATTAGAGCCCTCACGAGTCTTACCCCATTCAGAAAAGCGCTCAAACACTACCTGTTTTTAAAATACTATCCAGAAACTAGAACAGGAAAAATCACGACGGACCCCCTGCCTCCCCTCCCTAGTAGCTCCATCACCCTGAGTCGAAAAGAGAACGGATAGTCAGTTTACACTTTCTGGTACACCTCTCCTGTACCACCAACCTCTGCCCAACTGTAAATACTCTGTTGTATCCAACTGTAAATACACTGTTATTTCAATATGACCTGTAATTAGTTTTCCCCGGTTCTCCCAAGTTCAAACCCTGTTCTCTGTAAACTCAATGTGACTTACGCATTGTAGTATGTTCCTGTTCATTGTGAACTGCACTGATTTTAATAGCGCGGTATATAAGAAATGTAAATAAATAAAATGTCAGGAAATACTTTTGCACTGAAAGGGTGGTGGATGCTTGGAATGCCCTCCCGATGGAAGTGGTGGGGGCAAACACAATGACAGAATTCAAAATGGCATGGGACAGACACTGTGGATACCTTTTCATAGCAACAGGATAAAATCAAAATAAGCATAGCTGTCTCTTATATTTGAACAAATAGGCGTGACCTACACGGAACGGTGGGTACACCCCTAAACCAAAGGCATGGGGAGAGGTGACCTGCATGGAGTGGCAAGTGCACCTACACTTGCCGCCTTGCTGGGCAGATTAGATGGACCATACTGATCTTTATCTGCCGTCATATCCTATGTAACTATATCTATCACATTTTGCACTGGTGTTAATCTGCTATAGCATAGTTAACATCGAGGAAGGCAAGTGCCCATATTGGTGGATTGTATCTTTTGTGTCAGATGAGATGACCATAAATAAAACATACAAACATAGAAACATGATGGCAGAAAAAGACCACATGGCCTATCTAGTCTGCCATTCCTTATCAACTTCAATAGTCCTCTTTTTACCTTTAGAGATCCACTGTGTTTGTACCATGCTTTTTTGAATTCAGATGGTGTCCTCATCTCTACCACCTCCACTGGGAAACTATTCCATGTATCTACCACTCTTTCCATAAATAAATATTTCCGCATATAACTTCTGAGTCTATTTCCCTTCACTCTCATGCTATGTCCCCTCATAGCAAAGATTGCTTTCAATTGAAAGAGACTCTCCTCCTGTGCATTTATGCCAGGGAGGTATTTAAACATCTCTCATATCTCCTCAATCCCATCTTTCCTGTAAAGTATACATATTAAGATAAGTCTGTCCTCATATGCTTTATAACGAAGACATTTAACCATTTTGGTAGCCATCCTCTGCACAGATTGCATCTTGTTAATATCCTTTTGAAGGTGCGGTCTCCAGAATTGCACACAACACTCCAAATGAGGTCGCACCAGAGACTTATACAGAGGTACTATCACCTCCTTTCTCCTGATGGTCATTCCTCTCCCTGTGCACCCAAGCATCCTTCTAGCTTTTGCCATCTCCTTTTCTACCTGTTTAGCTACTTTAAAATCATTAAACACAATTATGCCTAGGTCCTGCTCTTCGTTTGTAGACAGAAGTACTTCACCCCCTATACTGTATCGCTCCCTTGGATGCTGCAGCCCAAATTCATGACCTTGCATTTTTTTAACATTAAATCCCAGCTGCCAAATTCTAGACCATTCTTCAAGCTTAGCTAGATCCCTCGTCATGTTATCTATACCTTCCTGGGTGTCTACTCTATTGCAGATTTTGGTATCATCCGCAAAAAAGGCAAACCTTACCCAACAGTCCTTCTGCAATATCACTAACTAACAAAGATGTTAAAAAATAGTTAAAAATGTCAGTGACTGCTTGACCACTAACAGTAGCATTGTGAGACTACTGTTACAGTGCTATTTTGTACCCAGATGCTTGATGGTGCAGGAGCAACTGGGAATGACTCCTTCCCCCCGTTAGACACCAGGGAAACCACAGTAGGTGCAGGGAGGGGGTGAAGGGTTTTCAACTTTATGTCAAGAAGTTCTGAGGTGGAAAGCTTTAGGCTTCATGTTTGGAGGGTGAAGGCTTTGGTTTGATGTAGGGGGGATTGGGGGTGGGAGAGTTATGCTTCATGTCAGGGCTAACAGGGAGTAGGGAGCATGACTGGCCCAACCACTAGGCAAACTAGACAACCACCTAGGGTGGTAGTTTCTGAGGGGTGGCAAATAGCATGGCCTTCAAATCTAAACAATAGATTCTGGCAGCTGGTGGGAGGGTGGAGGGGGGAATATAAGGCTTAAGGTTTGCCTAGGGTGCTAACACCTTGATCGAATTCTGAGACATGCCTGGGGGGAGTGATGTACTTTATCCCACTTGTGGTCCCTTTAAAAGACAGCAGGCCCAACTTGGGGCCTACTATCTGCTTTACTGCAGTTAGAAATGCATGAAGTTCCAGACTGCAGCAATGAAAATGTAGATTTACTACAGAGGTCACTACCTGCATTATGAGATAGTGCAGGTTAGTGACTCCTGTGGTAAATATCGCTTCAATAAAGTGTGTTATTTTACCATAGCTCTCTGAAACTCTAATAAGGGAGAAAAGGGGTTCAAAGGGTGTGAAAATGAGAAACCGTTCCAATGAGCGTGACACATTCCTAATGAGTGAGATTTGGCATTTCTGCATGCATCCTGGACATCAATTCATTACAATAGAAAGGTCATTGTTGAATATTAATGGTGCAATAGATTCCTTTCCTTCAATCCTACTAGATCAGTCCAGGACCCACCATGGAAGCCTACTCCTACAGGTCTGGGAGCCCTGCTGCCTTTTAAACTGTATTTTCAGTATTAATGCCTGATGCAGAGTCAAGTATGCTAAGAGAGCCAAAGGTTTGCACAAGGTTATTGTTTTTAAATACTTTTTTCACATTTTTTTCTGAGTTTTTCAGTCTTATTTTCTGCTTGGGAAGTGACATACTGGCTTCTCTCAGTGCTGCACCAGTGTATATATGAGTGATGACATCACTGAAAGTTGCTCTGGTCTGCCTCCACCTGCTGGCTGTGAGCATATCCCACTAAGCTGGACTGGTCTACCAGGATTCAAGGAAAATAAATTAGCAGGTATGGAAATTTCTCTGCTATATAGTGGAATTTTTGTATCAAGAATCTAGTCTGAATTTTGTGTTCAACTCAAGAAAGAGGTTTAGTGGCAGTTATTCTAGTAGACTGAAAAATTACAATACTGCATTTTTATCACCTTGCTATGATCATAGTCCAGTTGTACATGACAGGCATAGTGATGCAAAACAGCCAGTTGTAATACAGGTTCCCTGCTGGATCAATGACAAAAATATCTCTCTTCTTCCTAGACAATACCGGGACAGAAAATTAAATTATAGAGACATACAGTAACAAGAGAGATTCAACAAATCTAACTTCTTGTCTGGGTATTCGTGTTTTTCCTACACAAGGCACTTTATGATTACATATATACATAAAGATAACAGGGAATAATAATCAAAGCCTATTATGCTTACATGCATAAAAGTATATTTTAATTCTTGCCTCTCCTACCCCATGTATGTACACTGTTCACAGCATGCATACTTTTACCTGTATTTAAAAAAAGGGAGGTCACGCCCCTTCGGACACGCCCCTTCGGACACGCCCACGGGACGCGCCCGCTTCGCGTCCCGCGAGTAGGGCTTAGATCTTATAGCCCTCAGAGAACGCCGCCCCAATCAGGACAGCCTCAGCAGGACTCAGGAACCAATCAGGTAGGCAAACAGGAACTCCACTTTCAGGAAACAAAAAACTGCACCCCGCTGTCCCGCGAGTAGGGCTTAGATCTTATAGCCCTCAGAGAATGCCGCCCCAATCAGGACAGCCTCAGCAGGACTCGGGAACCAATCAGGTAGGCAAACAGGAACTCCGCTTTCAGGAAACAAAAAACTGCACGCCCCTTTGGCACCCCTTTGGCGTAACATCGGCGTTCGAGGCTCCCTGTAATGGGGAAACGGAGGAAACATTATCCGCAGCTGGCACAATCTAAAGTTGGGAAAACCGTGGGGCCGATGGATGCCCATGTTACTGTGGGTGAAGTGCCATCAGCCCCTGCATGTATCTCTGAGGATTTGTCAGAAATTTCAACTGTGAGTACTCCTTCCTCGAACAATGATTCCCGCGTTATGGGTTTTACTCCCCCCATAAAAGAACTTAAGCAATTGTCTATAAACAACGCTTCTAGTGAATGTTTGCCTGAAGTGACTCAACTTGGGAAAACCCTTCCAGATTCGTTTTTGCGAGTTTTGGACCTGCCCCCTCCTTTACCTTCAGCTATTACTTTTCCATTGGTTGCTGAAGCGGCAGCTCCGCCGGCTGATTTGTCTTTGAAAGATATCTGGTTGGCGACTTCGCGAATTGAGTCTGTTCTTGGGGCGTCTTTGCAGAAAGTTTCTGATTTTTCTAAAGCTACAGTTCAGAAACTCTCTGATCAAGAAAAGCGTTTGGCGATAGTTGATCAACGTATTATGGCATTAGAGTCTGACGTTGTTGCTCGTCAAGAGGTGTTGACTACCTTTGTGCAAGACTTTAGTGCTTTACACCGTCAAGATGAGATGTTAGAGAATGTTCTAAGAGCTAAAAATCTTTGGCTGTTGAATTTCCCATGTACACATTATCTTTCACCCTTGATATTATTTCAGAAATATCTTAAGGAGAATTTGTTAATTGCTGATAGTAATTCAATTATGGTATCAAAAATTTACTATGTGTTCCCACGTGTGTCTGCTTCATCAGAGCTTAAGGAAGGGGAAATGATTTCTTCTCAAAAGGCCTCTTCTACTTTAGATATCTCAGCCTTTATAGAATCATCCTCAGATGATATTTCCTCCAGGGCCACTTTGTTGGTCACTTTAGGGTTAGAGATTGATAAAGATAGAATTATGAGAGCTTATTTTAAGAGAAAATCGGAGAAATTTTGTGGTCAGATAGTTCAGGTGTTTCCTGACGTATCCAGGGCCACGCAAGTGAGGCGCAAGGCGTTCTTAGAATTGCGCTCGCGGGTGGTGGCCCTTGGTGCAATTTTTCATCTTAAATTTCCGTGTAAATGTTTGATACTTTTTCAGGGTGAAAGATATGTGTTTTATGAGTCTGTTCAGTTGTTAGAGTTTCTTAAAAGCAAAGGAGTATAGATAATGTTTTACTCTGGGAACCAATGTAAGGTATTTTAGTGTTAAGGGTGGTGCACCTCCTTGATGTGGTTGAACACTTAGTTTTCTTGATTGTTTTTCAACTGATGGTTGTATTAAAGTTTATTTGCTTTTCTTGTATTATATGTATTAAACTTTATAAATAAAAAAATTAAAAAAAAAAAAGGAGGGGGACATGTCAGGGGAGTAAAAGGAATTCCAGAGATTCCAGGTTCTGTTCTTCATATATACTTCTCAAAATGTGCCTTGCACCTGTTTCCATGTAGGTATAAAGTACCCAGGTACTTTATACTCTTGGAGGCACATTCCAATGAATGCATGCAGGCCCCTATGCGTTCGATCAGAATTGGGATGCACAGAGGCAGACACAATTCTGATCCCACTGGGGCTAGACGTGCCCTGCAGGATCAAAATCGGGTCTGGGCCTGTACATGCAGGCCAGGACCTGATTCAGATTGGCTTGCACGTACAGACCCCTGCCTGGCTAATTCAGTCAAGCTCCCAAATGGAGCCGTGGTGCCATGGCGTCTTGTTGCTATGGCACCGCAGCTCCATTCAGGTGCTGCTATCCCCGGCCGCTGACCACAATCTTCGTTCCCCGCAGCCCAACCCCCGATATGGCTTTCCATGGCCATGGTCGGGCTGTGGGGAACCCCCTTCACCCCTCACCTCTTTGCCACTGCCTGGGCCTGCCATCCCCGACATCCAGGGGGACTTATTCCACCTCCGAGGAATAGATCAGGTGGAATAAGCCCCCATCTAGATCCGAGACCCCAGACATACAGGGCCAACTTCAGAATTGGGCCTGTATGTCTGAGGCCTTTGACCGCCCACTGCCCGCCCCCACTCCGCCTCTGCAATTCCCCCCTCCCACCCCCATCTATGCCTCTCCATACAAACTCCTTGTTCATACAGAGAGGCTTTTACCGGGGATGGAAGGGGGTGAATAGCAGGGATGGACATCCCAACACGTTACAGAATAGACCCCGATATCATATACACTGGCTGAAAATGAGCTTGCACTACTGTGTACTGCAAGCCCTTTGAGGAGTTTTGAAATTTCTCTTCCCAAGCCAATGACAGACTGTGGCGGTTCATATAATTGAATACCAAAAAAAAAGGTTTGTATAAGATCGCCCACACATAATCCATATCTCATGCCATAGAGATTTTTCTAATATTTTGTTTTTAGTAAATTATTTCCCTTTCCATTTACTCATTGTTTTATTGATTTTCTTGTTCAAAATTTTATTTATTTATGCAGTTTTCTATACCACCTTATCCTTCAATCAAAGCGGTGGGCAATGGAGAGTTAAGTGGCTTGCCCATGTGCCTATAGGACTAGAAACCCCAGTCCCTCCCATGTGCCTATAGGACTAGAAACCCCATTCCTTCCGGCCTGAGATAACTGTCTCCAGGTGGGACTTGAACCACCAGCCCTCCGGCCTGAAGTACCTTGTCCTAACCACTAGGCCACTCCTCTCCCACTAACCTGGATGTCTAACCTTCTCGGGGCATTCAGTGATCAAGTTACTGGCCCAGAGTCTTCTTGCTGTATCACTTAGGATCAGTACTACTTGACTAGTCACGATGCCTTACTAGCAGGCTACCCCAGCATTCATAAGACCAAGGAACTAGCAGTCCAAGATTTCTGGTGGCCAGGATGTGGCCAAGACATAGGTTATCTTTATCTTTATTGTCATTTGATATACCGCCCTAGGCAGGAAGGCATCAGAGCGGTTTACAAAAATCTAAATTAAAAATAAGGAAAAGGAAAAGAACGCCAATCATATATAGGACAGGACAGAAAAGAAAGAGAATGAAGAAGAGAGCAATGGGCAGATGGGGAGGGGAGAAGAACTTAGACTAAGGGAACGAGCTAAGGAGGAGACTGCTCAGGGGAAGAGGAGGGAAGGTCATAAACCAACTGAAACAGGTGTGTTTTGAACTGAGATTTGAACCGGAGAAAGGAGATCTCTGCACATAATGAGGCAGGTAGGGAATTCCATAAGGCAGGAGCAAGGAAAAAGAAAGCGGAATGATGCGTTTGTTCCATATGCGCATGGGAAACTGAGGGGAGGGCCAAGCGGTGAGTGTGGAGGGATCTGAGGAGATGGTGGGGGGAGTGAAAATGAAGAAGGTCAGCCAAATATTGTGGTATGCCTGTGTGGATTGCCTGGTGAGCGGATATAACAATTTTGTAATTTTTGCAAAATTTTATGGGAAGCCAGTGAAGTCGGATCAGGGTGGGAGTGATGTGTTTATGGTGTGAGGTGTAATTGATAATCCGGGCTGCTGTATTTTGGAGAAGTTGCAATGGACGAAGTTGGTAGTTGGGAAGACCAGCAAGAACACTGTTGCAATAATCTATTCTAGAAATTACTAGTGATAGAAGGAGGGTAGTAAGGGCGTGCTGGTCGAGAAAAGAACTAAGAGCACGGATCCGACGGAGGAAGAAAAAAGACCGTTGGACAAGGAAGGAAATGTGGCCGTGAAATGACAGAGAGGAATCTAGAATGACCCCAAGATAGCACAGGGAGTAAACAAGGGGGACTGGGGAGTTGGACAGAAAAGGAGCTATTGTGGGTCATGGGATATTAAAGGTGAGCCATATTGTGAAACATTTGGAGGGGTTGAGAGAGACGATTGGAATGAAACCAGTCAGAGTCGGAGGATAAACAAGGGAGGGAAGGGTTAGGACAGCCGTTATAGTTGGTGATTCGATCATTAGGCATGTAGATAGCTGGGTGGCTGGTGGACGTGAGGATCGCCTGGTAACATGCCTGCCTGGTGTGAAGGTAGCGGACCTCATGCGCCATCTAGATAAGGTCTTAGATAGAGCTGGGGAGGAGTCTGCTGTTTTGGTACATGTCGGTAGCAATGACATAGGAAAATGTGGTAGGGAGGTTATGGAGGCTAAATTTAGACTTTTAGGTAGGAAGTTGAAATCCAGAACTTCCAGGATAGCGTTCTCTGAAATGCTTACCATTCTACGCGCAGGACCCAAAAGGCAGGCAGAGCTCCGGAGTCTCAATGCGTGGATGAGACGATGGTGCAAGGATGAGGGTTTTGGATTTGTTAGGAACTGGGGAACATTCTGGGGAAAGAAGGGGCTCTTCCGAAGGGATGGGCTTCACCTTAACCGGGATGGAACCAGGCTGCTGGCATTAACCTTTAAAAAGGAGATAGAGCAGCTTTTAAACTAGATAATAGGGGAAAGCCGATAGTCGCCCAAGAGCGGATGGTTCGGAAGAATGTATCTTTGAAGGATACTACCAAAAGCAGAGAGGTTCCACAAAAGAGTAAAGTAGCCCAAATGCCCTCAAGTATGGAGCAAACAGAGCTTAAAGATCCCAAATTACCTATGCCTACCAATAGCCAGATTAATATATGCAAATGCTAGAAGTCTAAAAAATAAGATGGGAGAGTTAGACTGTATAGCACTAAATGAGAGGTTAGATATGATTGGAATCTCAGAGACATGGTGGAAGGAGGACAACCAGTGGGACACTGTGATACCTGGGCACAAACTATATCATAATGATAGAGCTGATCAAATTGGTGGAGGGGTTGCTCTCTATGCTAGAGAGGGCATTGAGTCAGAAAGGATTAAAGTTTTGCAGGAAACAAAATTTGCTGTAGAATCTCTATGGATTGAAATTCCATGTAAAAAGGGGAAGGCAAAGGCAGTGGGGCTGTACTATCGACCGCCTGGCCAGAATGAACAAATGGATGATGAAATGCTCAAAGAAATCAAGGAAGCTAACAAAAGTTACAGCACAGTAATAATAATGGGTGATTTCAATTACTCCGGTATCGACTGGGTCAGTGTCATGGCAGGACATGCTAGGGAGATAAAGTTCCTAGATGAAATAAATGACTGCTTCTTGGAGCAGCTGGTTTATGAACCGACCAGAGGGGAAGCCATACTGGACCTAGTCCTTAGTGGAACACCAGATCTGGTGCAAGAGATAAGGGTGTTGGGGCCACTTGGCAATAGTGTTCATAGCATGATCACGTTTGATTTAATTAATGGAGGAAGGAGGGTAAGGAAATTCACAATACTACCTTTTAACTTTCGAAAGGGAGACTGATAAAATGAGGAAAATAGTTATGAAAAAACTAAAAGGAGCAGTTGCAAAGGTTAAAGACTTACATCAAGCTTGGTTGTTGTTGAAAAATACTATCTTGGAAGCCCACACCAGCTGTATTCCACGCTTTAAGAAAAGTGGAAGGAAGTCCAAAAAACTGCCAGCATGGTTTAAAGGTGAGGTCAGAGAGGCTGCTGTTGCCAAAAAAGCATCTTTCAGGAAATGGAAAAAAGAGCCAAACGACGAAACCTGGAAACAGCACAAGCACTGGCAAGTTAAATGCAAGGCATTGATAAGGCAGGCAAAGGGAGAATTTGACAAGAAGCTTGCTGCGGGAGCAAAAACGCGTAATAAAGACTTCTTCAAGTATATTTGTAGCAAAAAACCTGTGAGAGAGTCAGTTGGTCCATTAGATGATAGAGGAGTTAAAGGGGCACTAAGAGGCGACAAGGCGACAGCGGAGAGACTGAATGAATTCTTTTCTTCGGTCGTTACTGAGGAAGATGTAGGGATGTTACCCATGACTGAAGTGGTATTTAAAGGTGTGGAAGAATTGAAGGAAATATCGATACATCGTGAAGATGTCTTACAACTATTTGATAAACTGAAGAGTAGCATATCACCTGGGCTGGATGATATACATCCAAGGGTGTTGAAAGAACTGAAATATGAGATTGCAGACCTGCTATTAGTAATCTGTGAACTATCATTAAAATCATCTGTAATACCTGAAGATTGGAGGAAGGCGAACGTAACACCAATTTTTAAAAAGGGTTCCAGGGGTGATCCGGGAAACTACAGACCAGTGAGCCTGATGTCAGTACTGGGAAAAATGGTAGAAACCATCATAAAGAACAAAATTTCTGAACATGTAGATAGTCATGGCTTAATGGGAGACAGCCAACATGGCTTTAGACACGGAAGATTTTGTCTTACTAATCTGTTGTTTTTTTGAAGGTGTGAATAAACAGGTAGACAAAGGTGAGTCGGTTGATATAGTATATTTGGACTTTCAGAAAGCCTTTGACAAGGTCCCTCATCAGAGACTTTTGGCAAAACTAAAGAGTCATGGGATAGGAGGCAGTGTACTATTGTGGATCAGGAACTGGTTAAAAGATAGAAAGCAGAGGGTAGGGCTAAATGGCCAATTTTCCCAATGGAGAAAGGTGAATAGTGGTGTACCCAGGGATCTGTGCTGGGTCCGCTGCTTTTTGACATATTCATAAATGACCTGGAAAAGGGAATAACAGGGAGGTTATCAAATTTTCAGATGACACAAAACTATTTAAACTTGTTAAAAGCCAAGAGGATTGTGGAAAATTACAAGAGGATCTTGATAAATTTGAAGACTGGCAGATGAAATTTAATGTGGACAAGTTATGCACCTAGGGAAAAACAACCCAAACTATGGTTACATGATGCAAGGTTCCACATTAGGAACCACCACCCAGGAAAAAGATTTAGGCGTCATTGTGGATAACATGTTAAAACCCTCGGCCCAGTGTGCAGCGGTGGCCAAGAGAGCAAATAGAATGTTAGGTATCATAAGGAAAGGAATGGAAATAAAACAAAGGATATTATAATGCCTCTATATCGTTCCATGGTGAGACCGCACCTTGAAAATTATGTGCAATTCTGGTTGCTGTATCTTAAAAAGGATATAGCTTTATTAGAAAAGGTTTAGAGAAGAGCCACCAAAATGGTAAAGGGGATGGAAGGATACCCCTATGAAGAAAGGCTAAAAGGGTTAGGGCTCTTTAACCTGGAAAAGAGACGGCTGAGGGGAGTTATGATAGAAGTCTATAAATTAATGAACGGAGTGGAACGGGTAAATGTAGATTGATTGTTTACGTTATCAGAATATAGTGTCATGAGGCTGGAGCCACGAAAGGTGCAGGTTTAGGAAAAAACCCTGTCTTTCATAGAGCTGTGGATGTGCAGAAGATGCAATTATCTCGCAGCACAGCTAGAGGGGGCAGGAGTAAGCCTACAGAGGCTGAGTCAACGTGCCCAGCCACTGATTGTATGAGTGTTGACCAGCTGCACCTGAAGGCAAGCCCGGGAGTTTCAAAGGTAAAATGCCTGTATAAAGGAAAGACAGCCAGAGGGTGTAGAGGTGAGTGTGCAAGGTGTGCAAGGAGTGGAGGAGGAATCCATTCGGAGGGAACTCAGCAGGCAGCAGTTCAGCCAGAAGGAAGGAGGAGTGTGGAGAAAGAGAGAGTCCACACGGAGCAAGCCCAGAGGGACAGAATCCAGACGGATAGAGTCCAGAGGGGCAGAACACAGAGAGACGGTCCAGAGAGAGGCTGCCAGGAGAAGCAGTTTGGCTGGAAGGAGTGACACTCCCAGCCCAAGTAACGTAGCTGGATCAAGCAGCACGACAAGAATAATAACAGTTGAAAGAGGAGCACAGAAAGCCAAGGAGCCATGCTTTGAGAGAAACCTACATTCATCGGAGTTCCCTGGATCAGGATTACAAGGTACCAAAGGAGAGGTTCCTATAGCAAAGCTACCTTTACACAGAAGCACAGAGGTTGGGAATCCTCACCAGGTTTTCCTGGGCTTCAGGAAGGCAAAGCACTACACAAGGAAACCTGTCTCCAGAGAGAAGTACGTGAGAGAGGAAGCTCCAGGTGTAGCAGCTGCAGGAGGCCAAGGTATGGTGGCTCTTTACTTTTAAAAGAAAGCCTTGCTCCTAGAAGCTCTGATAAAGCAGACGCTCACTGTATGAGAAGAGGGAACAAAGCAGAGCTTTTCAAAACAATACCTAAGGGCTTAATAGGACAGTCTTACTGGAGGCAAAGAAACAGAGACAGACCCTGTAAAATTGTAGCCACAAGGGAAAGCTCTTATTCAGAGGGAGACGCCAGTGACGCAGAGTCCATGGAAATAGAGTTTGAGAATACTATTCCCATCCCTCAAGAGGAATCTATGGATTGTAGCTTTTGTGTTGCTACTAGCTGTGAGTCCATAGTAGAACTGTAAATATAAAAGAAACAGTTTGTTTGCCTGTTTGTTCAACTTTACTTTGGAATGAAAGAAACCTCAGTTAAACCCTGCAGTCAATTGTGAAGCCTATAACAATTGTTTGTCTGCTTATTTTGGTGGAACCCTTTATAAAGAAGGACTATCTTCATATTCTTATGTCTTAGTGAACCCTTGCGGTAAAAGGGGAAATAAAAGCCTTATTACCCTTCACTCTTGGCTTATATAATTCTGTTCTTACAAGGAGCTAAAACTCCAAGGACCAAACTGCACTGGGCCTTAAAGAGCCATTGCTCCTTTAAAATAATATAAATGCGCAGCATGCCTTTACAGCCATTGGCCAATGGGGGCACCTGACGACAATAGAAAGTCTAGGGGACATGCAATGAAGCTACAGGGTAAACTATTTAAGACTAATAAAAGAAAATATTTTTTCACTCAACATGTAATCAAACTCTGGAATTTGTTACCAGAGGATGTAGTAAAGGCTGTTAGTGTAGTTGGGTTTAAAAAAGGTTTGGACAAGTTCCTGGAGGAAAGGTCCATAAACCATTATTAAGAAGGGACCCAGGATATCTAGGTACGTATGACCTAGATTGGCCACTGTTGGAAACAGAATACTGGGCTTGATGGACCTTGGTCTGACCCAGTATGGCATATCTTATGTTCTTATGTTCTTATATCAGTGCTTGACCCAATACAAGCAGTGTGGAACCTTTGTCTTTTGGGGAAAATGCTAGGTACATATGACCTAGATTGACCACTGTTGGAAACAGAATACTGGGCTTGATGGACCTTGGTCTGACCCAGTATGGCCTATCTTATGTTCTTATGACCACAGTTGTTCATCTCAGAGCTGGCTGCAAAGTTCTGATGACAATAAAGTGGCATCACTCATCCAATGGAACCTCTGTAAACACTACATCGCTGTACCCAAAAAGCACTGGGACCATGACCCTATGAAAATTACAGTGAATGACGAGGTTATGATCACCTGGGAGGTTATGATCATCAGCTTTTAAACTAGATAATAGGGCAAAGCTGACAGTCGTCCAGGAGCACATGGTTCGGAAGGATGTATCCTTGAAGAATACTAGTAAAACAGGGAAGTCAGGGCATCCTGACAGGGAGGTTCCAACAAAGATAAAAGCAACCCAGATGTCCTTCAGTACAGAGCAGAAAGATTCCAAATTACACCTATCAACTGATAACCAGATTAATATGAATAAAATACAACCTCTAAAATGCCTGTGGGCAAATGCTAGAAGTCTAAAAAATAAGATGGGAGAGCTAGAATATATAGCATTAAATGAAAGGTTAGATATTTGGCATCTCAGAGACCTGGGGGGGAAGGAGGTCACTGTGATACCTGGGTACAAGTTACTGTATATTGCATTGATAGAGTAGATCGAATTAGTGAAACGGTTGTGTTCTATATTACAGAGGGCATTGAGTCACATAGGATTAAAGTTTTGCAGGAAACAAAATAAACTGTAGAATATCTATGAGTAAATTCCATGTAAAAAGGGGGAGGCGATGGCAATGGGGGTCTACTACCGACCATCTGGCCAGAATGAACTGATGGATGATGAAATGCTGAAAGAAATCAGGGGAATCGAACAAAAGTTACAACACAGTAATCAGGGGTGATTTCAATTATCCTGTTATCGACTGGGTCAATGTCACAGTAGGACATGCTAGAGAAGAGATAAAGTTTCTAGATGAAATAAATGACTGCTTCTTGAAGCAACAGGTTCATGAAGTGACAAGAGGGGAAGATATTATTGATCTAGTCCTTGGTGGAACACAGGATCAGGTGCAAGAGATAAGTGTTTTGGGGCCAATTGGCAATAGTGATCATAGCATGATTGCATTTGATTTAATAAATGGAAGAAAGATGACAAGGAAATCCACAGCACTACCTTTTAACTTTCAAAAGGGAGACTATAATATAATGAGGAAAATAGTGAACAAAATAGTAAAAGGAGCAGCTGCAAAGGTTAAAGATTTACATCAAGCATGGACATTGTTTAAAAGTACTATCTTGAAAGCCCAGACCAGATGTATTCCACGCTTTAAGAAAAGTGGAAGGAAGGCCAAAAAACTGCTAGCTTGGTTTAAAGATGAGGTCAGAGAGGCTATTGTTGCCAAAAAAAGCATCCTTCAGGAAATGGAAAAAGGAGCCTAATGACGAGCACCAGAAACAGCATAAGCTTTGGCAAGTTAGATTCAAGGCATTGATAAGGCAGGTAAAGAGAGCATTTGAAAAGAAGCTTACTGTGGAAGCAAAAATGCATAATAAAATTTTTTCAAGTATATTCATAGCAAAGCAAACTGTAAGAGAGTCAATTGGACCACTGGATGATTGAGAGGTAAAAGGAACGCTAAGGGAGAACAAGACCATAGCAGAGAGACTGAATGAATTCTTTGCTTTGGTCCTTACTGAAGAAGATGTAGGGAAGTTTCCTGTGCCTGAAATGATATATAAAGATGATGTAGTGGAAGAACTGAATGAAATATCGATAAACTGGGAGGATATATTACAACTGTTTGATAAACTGAAGCTGGATGGTATACATCGAAGGGTGTTGAAAGAACTGAAAAATGGGATTGCAGACCTACTATTAGTAATCTGTGAACTATCATTAAAATGATCTGTAGTAGCTGAGGATTGGAGAGTGGCCAATGTAACTCCAATTTTTAAAAAGGGTCCCAGGGGTGATCTGTAAAAACTACCCACCAGTGAGCCTGACGTCAGTACTGGGCTAATGGTAGAAATCATTATAAAGAATAAAATTACTGAACATATAGATAGCCATGGTTTAATGGGAGAAAGCCAACATGGATTTAGCCAAGGAAAGTCTTGTCTTACTAATCTGTTATATTTTTTTTGAAGGTGTGAATAAACAGGTAGACAGATGTGAGCCAGTTGATATACTGCAACGTATCTGGATTTTCAGAAAGCCTTTGACAGGGTCCCTCATGAGAGACTCTTGGCCAAACTAAAAAGTCATGGGATTGGAGGCAGTGTAGTATTGTGGATCAGGAACTGGTTAAAAGATGGACAGCAGAGAGCAGTGCTAAAAGGCCAATTTTCTCAATGGAAAAAGGTGAATAGTGGAGTACCCCAGGGATCTGTGCTGGGCCCACTGCTTTTTAACATATTCATAAATGACCTGGAAAAAAGGGGACTAGTGTAGTAGTTGATATGGAAGGGCAGACTAGATAGGCCATGTGGTCTTCTTCTACCGTCATGTTTCTGTGTTTCTAAATAGGAATACCAAGTGACGTGATCAAATTTGCAGATGTCACAAAATTATTCAAAGTTGTTAAAATGCAAGAGGATTATGAAACATTGCAAGAGGACCTTGAAAAATTGGAAGACTGGACGTCCAAATGGCAGATGGAATTTAATGTGGACAAGTACAAAGTTATGCACCTAGGAATGAACAACCCAAACTATGGTTACACAATGCAAAGTACCACCTTAGAAGCCACCACACAGGAAAAAGATTTAGGCGTCATCGTGGATAATACATTGAAACCCTCTACCCAGTGTGTAGCGGGGGCCAAGAAAGCAAAGAGAATGCTAGGAATCATAAGGAAAGGAATGGAGAATTTAAAAAAAGGATATTATAATGCCTCTGTATCGTTCCATATTGCAACCGCACCTTGAATATTGTGTGCAGTTCTGGTCACCATATCTTAAAAAGGATATAGCTGAGTTAGAAAAGGTACAAAGAAGAGTGACAAAAATGGTAAAAGGAATGGAAGGATACCCCTATGAGGAGAGGCTTAAAAGGTTGAGGCTCTTCAACTTGGAAAAGAGATTGCTGAGGCGGGATATGATAGAGGTCTATAAATTAATAAATGGAGTGGAACGGGTAAACGTAGATCGGTGGTTTACACCATTAAAAAGCAGAAAGACTAGAGGACATTGAATGAAGCTACAATGCAATGCATTTAAGACTAATAAGAGAAAATATTTTTTTTACTCAACGCATAATCAAGCTCTGGAATTCGTTACTGGAGGATGTAGTTAAAACTGTTAGTGTAGCTGGGTTTTAAATAGGTTTGGACAAGTTCCTGGAGGAAAGGTCCATAATCCATTATTAAAGAAAACCTGAGAAATCCACTGCTTGCCCTGGGACAAGCATTGTGGAACCTGTGTACCTCTTTGGGAACCTGCCAGGTATCTGTGGCCTGGATTTGACACTGTTGGAAGCAGGATACTGGGCTTGATGGACCTTGGTGTGACCTAGTAAGGCATTCCTTATTTCTTATGGGATGTGCACATTCTCGCCAATAAAAAGTTGGATGCAAGGAAACCAGGTATAATGGTAAAGGAGCAAAACACTAGAAAGGTATTGATTACAGGTGTCAGTTCAAAGCGATTATTCTTTGAATCCTGTTGAGAATGAGAAAATCCTCAAGCATCAAGAAATGCAGTCAGAGATCAAGTAAATGTGGCAGAAAAATTACAGAGATATTTCCCATCATCCTGGGAGTCTCAGACCTCATTAAGACGAATTTCCAAGTGCACCTCGATAAATTGCCTATGCACGTTACATCTTCTGAACTTCAGAAGGAGGCTTTCTTTGGGACAATGCAAGTACTATGCATTGTTAGCAATACATTTGAGAGACTGAGATCATACTCCACATACCCTGGCTTAGGAGTGAGGTTCACTACTGTCGTGATATGTGCAAAACTAACCCATTTAGAGAAATTGCTCTTGAGATGGAACCTTTCTGAACTTGCCATTCCCACTGGTCCCATCCTGGTACCCTTTTCTATTTTTTTTTTAATTTATCACTGTTTGCCAGCAATGACAAACATTTTTTGTAAATAGAAGCTTTGAAAATTAACTTCAGTCCAATATAATAAAACTGTATTAAATATAGTAAGCCAATGACATGAAAAAGCGGTGAAGCAAAAAGTCTGCACTAATACAGAAGACAAGTTTAAAGATTCATGCAAATGGAAATACAGTTAACTTCCAGAATTAACTTTACTACTGTCACACCCCTGCCCTTTGCCTAAGGCTTAGAGGGGTAGGGTTGCCAAAACGAAGCGCATCGATAGCCCACTTAATAGCTAGGCACTCGCGTTCTATAGTGGAATAATTCCGCTCTGCTGGTAGCAGTCGTCTACTCAAAAATAGCACAGGGTGCTCTACCCCTTCATGTCTTTGTGATAAGACGGCCCCGAGACCCGTATCGGAGGCGTCAGTCTGGACAATGAAGGTTTTGGAGAAATCTACCCCCTTCAATACTGGAGCCTCACAAAGTTGTTTTTTCAATAGGTCAAACATCCTTTCTGCTTCTGCGCTCCATTTCACCTTATTTGGGGCGTTCTTCCGGAGCATCTCTGTCAGTGCGGCCGTTTTCTCTCAGAAAAATGTGGAATAAACCTTCTATAATATCCCACTAGCCCCAAAAAACTCCGTAACTGCTTTTTGTTGCTGGGTTTTGGGAATGCCTGCACACTGGCGATTTTATTCACCAGGGGTTTTACTGTTCCGCGGCCGACTACGTGGCCCAGATACTTCACCTCTTGACCGCCGAAGAGGCATTTTGCTGGGTTCAAGGTGAGGCCCGCATTTCGGATAGATAGTAGCACCGCTTCTATTTGCTGGAGATGCTGAGTCCAGGTCCCACTATGGATCACTACGTCGTCCATATAGGCGACCGCGTATGCGTGATGAGGGCGAAGGACCATGTCCATGAGACGCTGACATGTAGCGGCCGCGCCATGTAGACCGAAAGGCATCCTCCTGAGTGTCTGATTTTGTCTCTCAACAAGTCCGTTAGTCTGGGGGTGGTAAGCCGCTGTTTTAATGTGCTGGATCCCGAAGGCATCCCAGACTTGCCCAAGGTATCTTGAAAGGAAGTTACTCCCTCTGTCCGTGAGGACTTCCTTTGGGAACCCAACCTCACAAAAAAGCTTGATAAGCTCATTAGCTATCACTTTTGCTGAGGTAGAGCGGAGTGGCATGGCCCACGGAAATCGGGTCGCGTGGTCCACTACCACCAAGATGTAGCGAAATCCTCTTGGCGTTTTGATCAGTGGCCCCACTATATCAATGCCTATCCTATGGAGTGGGTTTTTGATTACTGGAGATGGTATCATCGGGACTCCTTTTGGATGAGTGGCGGAGACCCGTTGGCAGGTATGACAGGCCTCGCAGAACCGGCTTGTTTCTCTAAAAACACCGGGCCAGTAAAACCTAGCTAAAATTTGGTCGAGGGTCCCTTGACTGCCTTTATGCCCCCCTACCGGGTGATCATGCGCTAACCGCAGCACAAGATTCTTAAAAGTAGTGGGTACTACCAACTGTGTCCTCGACTCTCCTGTAAAAGGATTCTTACTTTCTCGGTATAATATCCCTGACTTGAGGGAAAACCTGGGTAGCGTATCCTTGGGGTCTTGAGCCCACTTAAATGCGTGAGTGAGAGCAGGGTCCGCCTGCTGTTCCTTGGGGAACGTGGGGAACTTATTTATCAGCTCCTGAGGTATCCAAGGAAGCTCCTGCCCTGCTTGCACTTCAGCCTTACTCTTTGTACGGGCTGCCTGCTCCCTGCGCTTTTCTGCCTTCCCCTTCTTTTTTTTAGGGTCAGAAGGGACCACTAAGGCGTCATCCGAGGGAAGGATGTCACCGAGATCCTCTGATGTGGATGGTTGACATTCTAAAGCTGCGGTCTGGGCTCGTGTAGAGACCATTGCTCCTTTCTCCTGCAATTCTCTTTTAATTTCTCTATAGAAATGAGGCCAGTTCCTGCCTAGGATGACAGCGTGTGGGAGACGTGGGACTACTGCTAGCTGGATAGTTCTTAGGGTTCCTATGCCTGCTATAGATAGGTTGTATACCGGATAGGAGGACGTTCCTCCATGCACACACCTAATCTTTACTTCATCAGCAGGAGGAATTCTTTCCGGGGCCAGTTGGTCCTCTATAGTTCTCCAGAATTCCTCCGAGATCATACTTAGTTCTGCCCCAGAATCCAGCAATGCTTGTGTAGTGACCCCCTGTATTGACACAGGCAACAGAAATCCCGGTCTATTCTCTGAACAGCTATCTGCCACCAACGCAATTTTCATACGACAAAACTTTTGCATATGACCTAGCTGTCCACATTTATAACATTTTACTCTACATGCTGTATCTTTCCTAAGAGGCATGCAAATACCGAGAGGATCGTCCTGTACCTTCCTTGTCCTTTCGGATCCTCCTTGACTCCAATCCTTTAAAGGGGTGCCCCCTCTTTGGGCCGTTAACTCGGCCTCTACAAATCTCTCCGAGAGAGACACGGCCTTCTGGGTTGTTCTACAATTTTGGAGGACCAAGAAGGTACGGATCTCTGAGGGTAGTGCCTCCATATACTGTTCTAGGATTAGCTCGTCCAGAAGGGAGTCCATGGATCTCCTTTCTGGATTCAGCCATTTATATAATAAACCCCTTATCCTATGATATAAGGACTTTGGCGTCTCACTCTGTCTGAGCCTCACACTCCTCAGACGAGAGCGGTATATCAGGGGAGTGAGACCTAGTCTCTCCCTAATTGCCCTTTTCACTTCTTCAAAATTCCCAGCCAAGTCAGCTGGCATGGCACGATAGGCCGCCATGGCTTCCCCAGTGAGACAAGCGGCTAGCCTTAAGGCCCATTGCTCTTTTGGCCATAAGCTTAGCCGTGCTACCCTTTCAAAACTTTCTAGGTAGTCATCAATGTCATCTTGGCTGGTAAGTTGTCCAAAGTTAAATAAGACTCCTGTGCTCACAGGCAGCTCATTTGTATTCAAAGGTAAACCTGTATTAGGAACTGGTACAGTAGCCTGTTTTCTTTCACGTAAATACTCCTCCAATAAAGTCAGAAGGGGCTGCTGCTGTTCCTTTAACTGGTCGGCGGCTCTCTGCTGTGCCTCCAGAGAAAGGTCAGACTGGCGCTCCAACTGTGTCGCCATCCAGGCGAAAATTTCTTTCGGATTCAATTCCATTTTGAAAATTCCTGTAAGGAAAACAAAAACACAGGACCCAAGTGCGATATCTCAACACTTCTATGTGTTTTAAAAAAAAAAAAACAGGACTTTTCTCCCTTTTTTTTTTTTTTTTCACTTTCCCCTATTACCACTAGGGGACCTCTCCTTCTAGTATCTTCCACCACCCGGGGCGGATACCCTTTACCTGGTGATGGTGTATATGAAGCACTTCAGGATTGGCTCCTGTAGCCTTTCCGCAGTCGTTTTCTCCTCTGCTGGGCTTGTCAGCTCTTCGGCCGGGGTCCAGAGGGAAATAAGTTCTTCTGCAGTGGCACCTTTTCGCCTGTAGGAGAATCCTAAAAAACTACGCCACTCTATGTAGCGCCCCTAGTGCCCGTACCTTGACCTTGAGGGTTTAAGGTAGGGCTAGCCTGGAGGTCATCTTGTAGTTGTGGGTGACCGAGTGAACAGGCAAGGCACGAATAGAGAAAATTTATTTCTTTATTAGGGTTTATTTCTCCCGCTCCAAAGATAGGACTTTGTACAGGTTTTGAAGGGTAATATTTTATAGCCAAACAGAAAGTTGAAAAGAGACTGCTTCTTCAATAATGTCCAACTTAAACTTATATTCAAGACAGCCACATTCCTGGCATGTGGGTCTTATATTTTATCCAGCTACAAACAGGAAATTATAAAGTTCATGCAGTACAATTGAGTGAAAACAATCAGCTTATTTTCTTATCCCCATAAGCTCTTGGGTTCATGCACTCCAAACATGTACTATAGCACTTCTTGTAGCAGATCACTACACAAGCTCTTGCTTCCCTTTAAACCTTGTCTATGAGGCAGGTCGAGCAGTCCATGGGCTGGTCTAATATAGGCAAAGGATTTAACAGCGTTGCTTGGGGGTCTGGGCTTGACACTGTCTGCTCAGGAACAAGATGCTTTTCTAAGAAAGCGTGAAGCCCTCTTAATAATACTTGAGCTTGCTGGCTGTGAGGAGCAGGTGAGGAAACTGCTTCTCCTTGTGGTATACAGAGACTGGGAGGCTTTGCTTCATTCACAGCTATTCTACCGTTACACACACTCTCTTTAGGCACGGTGCTGTAATTACCCTTCCCCCACTTGTCTCTATCAGCAAGTGCTGGAAATCTTACATCATAGGCAGGCAGAGGGTTTTCCTTTGGCAATTCCCCTTTGGATGCTTCTACAATCCTCTGGTAAATATCTCTGGTAAAGATATCTGCAGTATTTCTAAGGCTAGCTTCTTTACTGCTTTCTTCAGGAGTTTTAAAAGAGACACAAGGTTTAATTGCTGGAGGTTCTGGCTGTAGCCAACTGTCTGGATAGATCCTAGGCTTTCCCTGGGTTTCAAAACTACCAATAACACAGTTTGGCTTGTCATAAAAACTCTTATTGCAGTTAAAAGTACCTTGATGAGGAATGCAGGGAGATTCTTCAACCGGTTGCCAGTATTTCCACGGCTGAGCTTCTGGTTCCAAACCGTTAGGCTTCCCACCTGGGTCTCTCTGTGCCACGCCCTCCTCTGAGTCCTGGAAGGTTTCCTGCTGCACTGAGCCTCTCTGGTATCTGTATCCTGGTTTGGTAAATGCTCCCCTCTGTGGTTCCTTTGGCTGGCTTCTCAACCAGTTCTGTTTCTCTAACCAGCTTGTCCTCTGGTTCTTTCTCTCCTTGGGATTTTCATTCCAACTCTTCTCCTCATACGTCTCTGTTGCTTTTCCAGCTGCCTTCTGCTTTCTCTGTCTTTTTCTCTGCCTCTTTCTCTGCCTCTTTCTCTGCCTCTGACTTCATTTTCCTTCTTCCTGTTATACAGGGTACGTCTGTCCTGGGAAGCCCACCTCCTAGCAGGGTGTGCCCAATCAGTGACTTCGCTCCTCCCTTCCCCCGGGTTAGGCTGATCTGACTGATTGTTCCCTTGTGATCTGTGCTGGGAAGGAATTTTACTGCCTCTTCCTGCAATACCAGGTCTTGCCACCGGGTCAGTATTTATTTCCATGGCTTCAGGTACTGCTGCAGCGTCACAACATGCAACAGATATCTTCCCATTAAAAAGAGCAAGTTCCTACCTTCAGTCCAGGCTAGGTTTCAATACTCTGCTTTTCAGGAGACTTTATATTTTCAGCTATTCTTTAGCAAAGGGACTCATTGCTAACCACTTGACATAGAGTACAGTCCATGAGTACCTCTGGAGGCAATAAATCCTACTCAATAGGCTCAACCTGCATTTCCTCTGGCTCCGGTAATGCAGTGCCCTGCTCTGAGCTTTTAACGTATGTCTCAGGGTATACTCTCTCTGAGGATTCCTGTGTCTCTCTTGAGCACAGCTCCACCCGGTAAGGATAAATTGTACCTGAAGCTGTGGTCACTTCTCCCTGGCTGTGTTCAGCAGTCTCCCTCCAGCTTCTGGGAAACAGTCCCTGATTCACTTCCCTGAGTTCCTTCCTGGAGCTCTGCCACGGCTCCCTGTTCCAGGCTTGGCTCCTTTGACTCCTGTGCTGAGTCCTGGGCTCCCACCTCTGAACTCTCTGAAGCTTCTGATCAGGAACTGGGGTTTAAAGCCTTCTCTGCTCTCTCCTTCTGGTCTCTCTCCTCCCGTGTTCTCTCTCTCCGGGCTCTCCTCTCTGCTTTCTCTCTAGCCAAGGTTTATATCCCTGCTTCTCGGGCAGTGTCTCTCCCTCTCTGGACAGGTGCTTGAATTATCTTTCAAACCTGCAACTGTACGTCAGCAGAGCTTGGGTGTGGCAGCCTAGGTTTGGTTTCTCTCTGCTTGCTTTCTTTATGCCAACGCTGAAACCTGTGCACTGCAGGGATGTCACTTTTCTTAAAAGCAAAATCATCCGTTTCTCCTATTTCCATAGGCTCACTACAAGCTTCCTTATCACACTACCTTTATAACTTCACAGGTTCTCTAGTCAAGGAAAAAATGCCCCAGGATCCCCAATCCATTCCTAGAGGGTCTGCATTGAAAGTAAGGCAATACAGTGGGGCTCTTGAATACAAATTCTATCTTAGAGCTCTTAAATGTGGGTTTTTTCATTTGTAATAGTTAATTTTTTTCTGCTGTATTGCAAAAGGGGACTTTTTTGTGTTCTTGGGGTTCTGCCATTCCTAGAGGTCAGCATTGCAAGCAAGGTACTGTAATACTGTGGGGGCTCTTGAATATAAACTCTCTGCCTGAGAACTCTTAAAGGGGGATTTTTCATTTTTAATAACAATTTTTTTTCTGATGTATTGCAAAAAGAGAATTATTTGTGTTCTTGGGCAAGGATTTTTTCTGCTGCTAGAATTCTTTTTCTTTTCCTGTAGCCTTCAAGTTCAAAGAGGTAGGCAAGTTCTTTGAAGTCACTGATCTCCTCATGTGTTAGATCCCTCCCTTCCCACCCCAGCTCCCACCCACCCCATGTGAGAATTCTTGCTATATAGGTAAATCCTCCAATTAACCTTTTGATAAAAGATAACAGATTTTTATTGTTTGGTAGGGAAAATCCATGAAGCAAATAGTTCCACATTTGGATAGCCATTAATAGTAAACTATTTGATATTCTTGAAGGAGCTTTGATTAGGTAATTTTACAAAGGGAACACATTAATCTATACACCTCAGACATATAAGGTCAGACTTTACCAGTGTAAAGTAATAACTGTTTAGCAAGCAAGCAGTGATACACACAGGATATAGAGCATCACTGTTAGAACACACATACAGTAAAAGAGGTTAGCTACTTTTTCTCTTAAAGAACAACTGAGGAAAAGTTAAGGACTTTGATAGCTCTCTCTCATTTATTCAACAGGTACCAAAGCTCCATCAACAGAATGATGGTTGGGAAAGATTGAAATGTAAAAGCTGTTGCCCTCATTACAACTTCTGCCTCTGTCCAGACAGACAGCCCAATGCCAGTTGAGAGACTAGTTCCATGTGCAAGACATCTACAAGCTGAAGCCCTCAAGAAAAAAGTTGAAAAGCTCAGAGAATTGATGAGATGCTTCTTGAAGCATCCAAGCTCTCTGACTGAAGTGAAAATGGGAGGCTACAGAATGAAGAGAGTTGGACACAAGTCACCAGAGCCTGCAGAATCGACAATCCAGCTCCTCCAGCCCTTGAAATGAAGAACCAGTATGCAATCCTGGAAGCATCCCAAGAAAAGAAGAATCAGCACTCAAGCACCCCAAAGTTGCAGAATCAGTGACCATAAATAAACCAAAGCTAGTGGTGGTTGGTGACTCTCTTCTGAGGGGTACTGAGGCATCCTTCTGCCAACCAAACCTCATGTGCAGGTAGGTATGCTGTCTGCCAGGTGCCAAAATCTGAGATGTTATTGAGAATTTGCAGAGACTCATCAAGCCTTCTGACTATTATCCGATGTTTCTCACCCATGTCGGCACAAATGGTACTACTGGGTATCCCTCTGAGTGTATTAAGAGTAGCCTCTGGCTCAGAGACAGAGGGTGAAGTAGATTGGTGTACAGGTGGTGTTCTCTTCAATCCTCCCCATTGAGGGTAAAGACCAAGGCAGAGAAGCTCACATCCTGGAGATGAATGCATGGCTATGTGGATAGTGTCATTGAGAGAGTTTTGATTTCCTGGACCATGGGATGATTTTCTGAGGGCTGCAGAGCAGAGATGGCATCCACCTTTCCAGGAAGGGTCAAAGTGTCTTCTGCAGCAGAATGGCTAACCTACTGAAGAGGTCTTAAAACTAGATTAATTTGGGATGGGTGAAGAAAACCCACAGGTAAGTAAAATAAGTAAAAGCCTTCAGATAAGTAAAACATTAAATACCTCTATAAAAATGGGTAAAAGGGGCAACACCTGGAAAGCAGTGTGCATAAATGCCTGTAGTATGGGAAATTAGATCCCAGATGTTGAAGCTTTAATGGAGGAGGCTGACAGATCTAATGGTAGTTACAGAGACATGGTTCACGGACAACCATGATTGGAATGTAATTATACCGGGCCATACTTTATTCAGGAAGGACAGGGTAGGAAGAAGGGGAAGGCGAATGAACTATATGTAAAAAATAATATTAAAGCTTGTCAGACGGCTGCCTGGATGAGAATGTTCACAGTCTTGGCAAGTGCATATATCAATATGATTTGCAAGGGATTGTGGGAAATGCAGTCCATTCACACCAGACACAGCTGCTCACAATAATTAGTTGTGCTTGAGTGTAAAGCCAATAAGATATTTATTTATGAGGTTATTTCTCCCAACACAGATATGCTTGGTAGCACATAAAACAGGATACTTGCTTTCAGTGTTAAACTTAGAAAATCAAAATCAGGAAAACAACAGATGAACTTGTCAGGCAATCAAAGCAAAAGAATAAAGACCTGATTGGTAACAAACTGGTCTTTTCTGTAGGCTTTAGCTAATATTTTCTTAGCAGTGCTCTAAACAACAAGCAAAACCCACAAAGAAGGGAAAAACTGTTCTTTTCAGGTTAACTTCTTATATCTTCACACATAGACTCAGAAGTGATTCCCTCAGAGCTCACAAGCAATTAGGTAAGGCTCAATTGCTAGCAGTTACCCAGCTGAAACCCCTTAGCTGGCTTGATTTCTACTGCGTGGCTCAAATCCTACTTCAGGAGCTTTTCTGAGTAGATTAAAGAACAAGTTTGTATTTCTTTGTGATGGTTGTTGTACTTTGTAACAGAAAATTACCAAAGGAGTTTAGACAGAGAGCAATCCATATATTCACAGCCTGTATCTAAGACCGCTCCCCCTTCTTCAACAATCATGGGTTCAATATCATGGATTGGCACAGAGGAATTTCTCAATGTAGCACTCTCAGGAGAATACTTGTTTCCCTGCTGTCTTTCAAGGTTATAGCTAGGGCATAGATCAGTGTTCATACCTGAGCTTCCATTGCTGTTAGAGTTCCTCTCTAAATAGCCTGGCCAGTATGTAGTCCAGTTTTTATTTCCAGCCTTCCAATCCAGATCCCTGGACACTGGATCTCTCTTCACATACCTTCTGGCACGGGTCCTAGGGTCCCTTCCACGTGCAGCCGTCTCCCCCACAGGTACCGTCTGGAGATTCCTAGCTCTGCAGCACCATTCCTCTGGCTTTCCCCAGTCCAATGGTGTATGCTGGCCTTTTGAATGTCTCCCAGTATACGTACTGCTCTGGACTCCTTTAGACCTCCCAAATGTTTTTCTCTTCTTTCTTCCAAAGGGTTTCTTGCCCTCTCTGTCCGTCCGTTCTGGCTTCTGCTTCTGATGATCCTCCAGATGATGAAGATGTCCAAGCTGAGGATCTCCAAGCTGAATCTGAGGATGAGGATAATTCTCTGTAGAATAAACTCTACCTTTATTCTGCTTTGATGAGTGCTCCACCCTAGCACAGCGCAGCTGTGCTGAATCAGGCCCTGCCCTTTGAGATGAGTGCTTAGGGATTACCTCATAGCCCTCCTGATTGAACACACGTTTCCCCACTTCAGCTTCTCTAATGGCTGTTGGAAACCTGGTGCATTCTGGGACTGGTAGTCTTTTATGGGAAAATTCTGTTTTCTTATTCCTACCAGAACTGACAGGTTGCTTGTTCAGAGTCACTTCACCTTTACTATAGCTCCTTCCTGAGCTATGATGTTTATGTTTATGTTTTATTTTACTTGATAAAAACCGCCTTTCAGTGGCAAGCAAAGCGGTGTACAATAAAACCAAATTTTTAAAAAAAGGCCAAAGCCAGTAAAATAGAAAGGAAATACAATTTCTGGACAGAAGAGCAATAAAAGCAGGAGGGACAAGACCAACATAAATAAAGACAAATCACAAAAAAGCAGGGGATAGAACAAATGGGATTCACACAAACGGGGAGGGAACATCAAACGCCAGGGCAAAAAGGTGAGTTTTTAGGTTTTGTTTAAATGTGGGGTGGTGAGGGTCCAGGCGGAGTGAGGAGGGCAGGGAGTTCCAGAGGGCAGGACCAGCAAAAAAGAAAGCAGAGGAACGGGTAGATTGTAAGTGGGCACGGGAAGGGGAGGGAAGAGTGAGGCGGTTAAGATGGAAGGAGAGAGGGGTGTACCTGGGGGAGTGAAAGGAGAGAAGGTCTGTTAAGTATTGAGGGGTGCCTGTATGAAGAGCTTTATGAACCAGGATAAGCAGCTTGAAATGAGCACGGTGGGGAAAGGGTAACCAGTGAAGACGAAACAGAAGGGGTGTTATGTGATCACGGGGGGAGGAATTGGTGACCAGACGGGCGGCAGTATTCTGAATACGTTGTAACCGGGACTGTTGTGCCTTGGAAAGGCCGACGAAAAGTGAGCGAAATCCACCCGTGACATGACCAAGGATAGCAACAGAGTGGTGAGGGCAGACGGGGATAAGAAGGGGCGGACTGCACGGATTTGTCGGAGGAAGAAGAAGGATGACTTGGTGACATGAGATATATGAGCATGTAAAGATAGGTCAGAATCGAAGTGAACCCCAAGGTAACGAAAGGAAGAAACTAAGGGAACCAGAGAGCCAGAGAAGGAAGGGGCCAATGTGGGGGGTGGATTGTTGTGAGAGAACCAGATAGCGAGAGTCTTGGTGAGATTAAGGTGAAGGCAATTATGAGTCAACCAATCAGCCACAGTGGAAAGACAAGAATTGAGCGCGGAGAGATCAGGACAGGATGGGGAAGTGTGATGGAGTAATAAAATGTCGTCAGCGTAGAAAAAGGCAGATATTCCAGACTGTTGAATTAAGAGGGCTAAGGGGGCTAAGAAAAGGTTGAAAAGAAGGGGAGCCAGGACAGAGCCCTGAGGAACTCCACAGGAAAGAGGAAAGGAGTCCGAGGGGGGGGCAGAGGAGGAGGAAGGTGACAGGACTGCACATGAACGAGAGGAAAGAAAGGAGTGAAACCAGCGGTGAACAGTACTACAGAGACCTGCTTCCCGTAGACGAAGAAGAAGGAGGGAGTGGTCAACTAGATCAAAAGCAGCTGAAAGATCAAGTGCCACCGCCACCGAGATATCACCGCGATCATGAGCTACATGCAGTGCATTAGTAAAGGCAAGAAGAATAGTTTCTACACTGTGACCCTGACGGAAACCCGATTGACGAGGGTGAAGGAAGTTAGTGGAATCAAGGTGATGTGACGGCTGTGCAAAGACGAATTTCTCCAAGAGCTTAGAAAGAAAAGGGATGTTGGAAACAGGACGGTAGTGGGCGGGAACCAAGGGATCAAGAGAAGGGTTTTTAAGAAGGGGACGAATTAAGGCATGTTTCCAAGAGTGGGGAAAGGACCCTGAAGAAAGACTGGAGTTAAACATAGTGAGAATATAGGGAAGGAGACCTAATGAGGATTCAAGGAGCCAAGAAGAGGGAATGGGGTCAAGAGCGCAAGAAGTCTTTTTTGAGGAGGAAATAAGATGGTGAAGTTCGGAGGAAGAGATCAGCAAGAAGGACGCCCAACAGTGGGAAGTTTGAGAAATGGGTGGAGGCGAGGCAGTGGGGGGAGGAGAGAGAATTGGAGCGGGACAGGAGGGTAAAGAAGCTCGAAAAGAAGAGATCTTATTACTGAAACAGGTAGCTAGAAGGGAAGGCTGAGGAGAAGGAAGAACCGGAGGAGCTGAGCCTGGGGAGTGAAGGGAGGTAAGAGATCGAAGGGTGGAGTAAAGGTGTCGGGTCTGATTTGGGGCATTGAGAATGGCATTGGAGAAGAAGGTACATTTGGCAAGATGGACGGACGAGCGGTAGTGGGAATAGGTAGATTTAAAGAATGCAAGTGATGTGGGTGAAGGATTCTTACGCCACACACCCTTATCACATACCCCCCTGCTTAAGTTATTACGGACTGGTTTAACTGGTGAAACTTCTTCTCTACAGTCCGTAATACCTACGAGAGTGTTATCTTTTTGAAGCTCACTTACTTCCTGACTGGCTTCAGGGTCATTATTATTTACAGGCCTCTCCTTCCAAGACTTAAGTACATTAATATGGTAGGTCTGTCTACGCCCTCTTGCATTTTCTACCATATAAGACACTGGGCTCACTTGTTTAACAACCTTCCATGGCCCTTTCCATTGTACTTCAAATTTTGTGGCAGTTCCTGCTACTTGAACCAAAACCTTTTCACCAATGCTTAATTGGCGGCTTTTGGCCTTCCTATCATACCACCCTTTCTGGCGCACTTGACTGTCCTGCAGGTTCCTCTCAGCAACCTGCGAGGTCCTTTTCAAACGTGCTCTCAAGTCACGTAGAAAAACTGTGGCACTTCCTGACTTCCTGGTTCAGGATCAATCCATTGTTCCCTCAAAATATCTAATAAACCCCGTGGAGCCCTACCATACATCAATTCATATGGAGTTACACCTAGGGACAACTGAATTCTTTCCCTGCAGGCATATAAGGCAAAGGGCAATAATATATCCCATTCTTTAACCTCTTCTGCTAACCCCCTTCTCAACATTTGTTTGTTTGGTTGAATCTCTCCACCAAACCGTTTGATTGTGGATGGTAGGCTGAGGTTTTCATGTGATGAATGCCAAAGGCATCCCAGACCTGGGCCAAATATTTGGATACAAAATTGGACCCTCGGTCCGTCAACACCTCTCTTGGGAATCCCACTTCACAAAACAATTTTACTAGCTCTAAAGCTATTGTTTTTGCAGAAACATTCCTCAATGTTATGGCCCAGGGAAACCTTGTTGCCTGATCTACCATAACTAGGATGTACTGGAAACCTCGGGGCGTTTTAACTAACGGGCCTACAATATCCATGGCAATGCGACCAATTGGGTCTGTGATAATTGGCATGGGAATCAAAGGCACCACCGGTGGGTGAGCCGCTGTAACTCGCTGACACGCTGGACATGCAGCACAAAACTGGGCAGTTTCTTTGAAAATACCTGGCCAGTAAAAACGCATAAGTATTTGATCCAGCGTTCCTTGCATACCTTTATGACCTCCAACTGGATGATCATGTGCTAATCTAAGTACTGTCACCACCAGGTGGGCAGACTGCCTCCTGGCTAGCAGGCCTGCGTCCGATGGCAAAGAATGTAGTTGCACGACACGAGTGGTTGAAGGCAAATAAGGATTTATTCCCCTCCCGGGGTCGGATCATTCAAATAAACAGAACACAATACTTCAAAAGAAATGAGCCATGCTTTCTGGCAAAAACATAAAGGAGAAAAATAGGACAACTTCCTCTTGCTTCAAAGTAAAGTATAAAGTTAGGCATTCAAATTCAGCACACAGTTTCACTGTGTGGAAACCAGCATTCAGTAGTTATAGTGTTTTCCTTTTCACACTATGCTCAGCTCTGACTAGCACAAAGACATTATTTTATCTGACAAAATCAGTGTGCAGTCCATTGGGTCACTGTTAGAAGAACACTCACTGAGTGTGTCAATAATCATTGGTTCCTGCACGCATTCAGAACTCTCCTTATTAAAATATGCTTGTAAGTTCCCCTGTGCCGTGCCGTCACAGTGTCTCTCAGTAGCACTCGCCCTATGGCTAGAATAACTGCTCTCGTAGCCTCTTGTGTCTGGGAGAGAGGGAAGCCACACCACTCAGGGTTCTTATAAACTCCCTTCCTATAGGAGGTTCCACCCCTGGAGAGCTTATTAGTTCTATCCTCAGGTTGGGATAGATAATGTCCTTCTCCCCTCTTAATATCAGGTTTTAGCCTGCGGGGTTTTCTCTGAGGCTTAGGAATTTCTATAAGGTCATCTTCAGACATGCACACGTCCTCTGGGTAATATCTTTCTTTCTCTGGAGGTTTCAATTGCTCTTTGCTCAGCTCTCTGCTCAAATCCCTCGGCTGGGAGTTATAGCCCTGCCCCCACCTTGGATTTCCTGCACGAGGCTGCTCTGCATTCACACTGTAGGAATTTCTATCATTCACAACTTTTAACTTCCCACTATAATCATTCCTCAGGTCACAGCTTCCTGATACATACAGTTTTGCTTTTGGCTGCCACTCACTCCGGCTGGAACGTAGCCTCCGTGCTCCAAAGTGTTTGCAATCAGCAGAACATTCACACCTGTTCTCTGCTCTTGCTAGCTGCTTCTTCCTGTAGGACTCTGGGTAGTTACTCGGGTGAATTCTTCCTGGCTCTATCTCTGACTCACTTCCTGGGTCAAAGTAGGAAACTCCTCCTGCTTCCTCTCGGCCAGCTGCTTCAGGTAAGACAGCCTGTTCTGTTTGCCCACGTTGTTCTAACAGTTCTCGCTGTCCTGCTAGTTCTCCTAGTTCTAACCCTGTGTTCCCTGCACTGTCCTTATAAGGGCTGTAAGCTCTTCCCCTTTTCAGGTGTACGCTATCAGGAACTAGGGAATGTTTCTCAGCTGAGTGTTTTTTCAGACCTCGTGGCTGCGTTTGTTTCTGTTGTCCCTGACAACAGCTGCTCACAGGGCCTGCTTGCCTGTCAGCTTCAGGACTAAAATGCCGTGAATCTTGTGCTTTTAAGGAAGAGAATGGGGCTTCTTCATCACAGTACTAGCCCTTTGAAAGTTGTGGGTACCACCAATTGTTTACGTATGGTCCCATTTCTGGGGTCTTGACTCTCTCTATATAATATTTCATTATCTAGTCTGAATCTGGGCAACTCCTCCCTGACCTCATGAGCATACTTAAAAGCTCGGGTGAGAGCTTGATCAGCTCGCTGCTCTTGTGGAAAGTTAGGAAACTTTGCCACTAACTCAGCTGGCACCCAGGGTAAACTTTGACCAGCTAACATCTCAGCCATACCCTGTGCTCTGCAAAGTCTCTCACGCCGCTTTTGTGCTTTCAACTTTCTTACTTTACCAGATGATGGGGTTATTAAATCATCATGAGAGGGTAAGTCTCCTAATAACTCTGCCTGCTCCCCCTCCTCCTTCTGCTGGCTCTCTACCTTAGCCTGCGAGCGGGTGGATACAAGGCCCCTCTTATTACCTATAGTTTGGCCTTCTGGAAGCTTAACCATCTTTTTAGCTAGGGACTGAGGACTTCCAAAGAAAGGCCCGGGAGCTATTTCCATTATTCCTTCTCCCTCCTTCTTTCCTAGCTCTTCCACTAGACCCTGCTTAAATCTTGGCCAGTCTCTTCCTAGAACCAAATCAAAGGGTAGCCTAGGCACCACTGCTAACAGGACTTCCTCTTGTTCCCCCAGGCACTTAACCTTTAGCCTATAGGTGGGATATGATGTTGCAGCACCATGAATGCATCTGATGTGAACTTGGCTTTCAGGGGTTCTAGGCACAAATCCTTCTTGGGCCTCTATTCTCTTCCAAAGCCTTTTTGACATAATACTCTGGTCTGCCCCAGAGTCTAACAAAGCATTTGTGGTAATTCCTTGCACATCAACCATCAAAAGAAATCCTTCTTTGGGCTGTTTTAAATCCACACCCACTAAGCTAGTGTGTGTCTGGCATCCCTTTTCTAAATGTCCCCATTTTCCACACTTGAAACATTTCTTTTCACTTCACTGTGTCATCTGCTTTGGCACAGTACATTTATTTTCAGAAACATTTTTAATTATTTTCTTTTCTGATACAGCACAGCTTGCCTCAGCACCCATCTTCAGAGGGCCACCCATTCTATGGCAAGCCTGCATGGCTTCCAAGAATCTCTCTGCTAGCATGGTTGCCTCTCCAAGATTTTGGCAATTTTGCTGTATAAGGAAAGTGTGCAAATCTTTAGGCACCGCAGACATAAATTGTTCAAGCATAATAATGTCTAATAACATTTCTACCGTCTTTTGCTCAGGCTCCAACCATTTTACAGCTAATCCTCTGATTCTCTGACTCAGAGCCCTGGGTGTTTCACCCACTCTCAATGTAGTAGCTCTAAACATTCGCCTATACTCTGAAATAGACAACCCTAGGCGATCTCTAATAGCAGCCTTTACATCCTTATAATTCAAAGCCTGGGCTGCTGGCATTGCTCTATAAGCTGCAAGCGCCTCTCCAGTTAATGAGGCTGCCAGCCTTACTGCCCACTGGGTCTCTGGCCATGCTAATGCTTGTGCCACTCTTTCAAAAGACTCTAGAAAATCATCAACATTATCATCTGGAGTTAGCTTCCCAAAACTAAATGCCCCAATTCCTTGATTGAGTCCCACACTGTCCACATGTGGTGTACCAGTATTTACTGCTGGTCTTGCATCTGGTCCACTTTGGTTCTGCAGTTTAACTAGGGCTTGGACCAGATCAAGCACTGGCCTCTGCTGGTCCATTAAGGCTTTCATAGCAGTGTCCTGAGCCTGCTGTGCTAGCTCCTGTTGCCTGCTAAACTGGGCTTCCATCCACTGAGGTAGTTCCCTTGGATCCATCTTGATCCCTGCAAGAAAACACAAAAAAAAACCCCACAGTGCACCACCTTCCAAACAGGTGTTTTTTTCTACTTTTTTTTTTCAATTACCCCTGTGCCTTACTCCCCACCATGCCCAGGTACTTGTTACCTTATGCCAGTGATGAATCCAGCTCTGCACAGGGTCTTTTCTTCCTGGAACAGCTACCTGGAACAGCCACCTCTCCTCCAAAATGCAGTTGAGGGAAAATCTTTTCTTTCAGCTTTTAAGCTTGAACTGTCTTTTCCTTCAGACTTGAGTTGTAATCCTTAGCAAGTAAATCCCTTTGCGCAAAAGCAATCCGAAAAACTACGCCATTTGTCAGACGGCTGCCTGGGTGAGAATGTTCACAGTCTTGGCAAGTGCATATATCAATATGATTTGCAAGGGATTGTGGGAAATGCAGTCCGTTCACACCAGACACAGCTGCTCACAATAATTAGTTGTGCTTGAGTGTAAAGCCAATAAGATATTTATTTATGGGGTTATTTCTCCCAACACAGATATGCTTGGTAGCACATAAAACAGGATACTTGCTTTCAGTGTTAAACTTAGAAAACCAAAATCAGGAAAACAACAGCTGAACTTGTCAGGCAATCAAAGCAAAAGAATAAAGACCTGGTTGGTAACAAACTGGTCTTTTCTGTAGGCTTTAGCTAATATTTTCTTAGCAGTGCTCTAAACAACAAGCATAACCCACAAAGAAGGGAAAAACTGTTCTTTTCAGGTTAACTTCTTATATCTTCACACATAGACTCAGAAGTGATTCCCTCAGAGCTCACAAGCAATTAGGTAAGGCTCAATTGCTAGCAGTTACCCAGCTGAAACCCCTTAGCTGGCTTGCTTTCTACTACGTGGCTCAAATCCTACTTCAGGAGCTTTTCTGAGTAGATTAAAGAACAAGTTTGTATTTCTTTGTGATGGTTGTTGTACTTTGTAACAGAAAATTACCAAAGGAGTTTAGACAGAGAGCAATCCATATATTCACAGCCTGTATCTAAGACCGCTCCCCCTTCTTCAACAATCATGGGTTCAATATCATGGATTGGCACAGAGGAATTTCTCAATGTAGCACTCTCAGGAGAATACTTGTTTCCCTGCTGTCTTTCAAGGTTATAGCTAGGGCATAGATCAGTGTTCATACCTGAGCTTCCATTGCTGTTAGAGTTCCTCTCTAAATAGCCTGGCCAGTATGTAGTCCAGTTTTTATGTCCAGCCTTCCAATCCAGATCCCTGGACACTGGATCTCTCTTCACATACCTTCTGGCACGGGTCCTAGGGTCCCTTCCACGTGCAGCCGTCTCCCTCACAGGTACCGTCTGGAGATTCCTAGCTCTGCAGCACCATTCCTCTGGCTTTCCCCTAGTCCAATGGTGTATGCTGGCCTTTTGAATGTCTCCCAGTATACGTACTGCTCTGGACTCCTCTAGACCTCCCAAATGCTTTTCTCTTCTTTCTTCCAAAGGGTTTCTTGCCCTCTCTGTCCGTCCGTTCTGGCTTCTGCTTCTGATGATCCTCCAGATGATGAAGATGTCCAAGCTGAGGATCTCCAAGCTGAATCTGAGGATGAGGATAATTCTCTGTAGAATAAACTCTACCTTTATTCTGCTTTGATGAGTGCTCCACCCTAGCACAGCGCAGCTGTGCTGAATCAGGCCCTGCCCTTTGAGATGAGTGCTTAGGGATTACCTCATAGCCCTCCTGATTGAACACACGTTTCCCCACTTCAGCTCCTCTAATGGCTGTTGGAAACCTGGTGCATTCTGGGACTGGTAGTCTTTTATGGGAAAATTGTTTTCTTATTCCTACCAGAACTGACAGGTTGCTTGTTCAGAGTCACTTCACCTTTACTATAGCTCCTTCCTGAGCTATGATAAGCTTCCTTATCACAAGCTATGGAATTACAGATCTTACAAGGAAGCGAGGAGGCACTGTGGGTTAAACTAGAAAGAGGGAACAGGAAATCCAATAGCATTGATGTGATATACAGATTTCTTTCATAGGCAGAAGAAGCAGACAAAGATTTAATAGAAAATATACACAGTATTGCCATGAAAGGAGAAGTGTTACTGATAGGTAATTTCAATATGCTGGATGTTGATTGGCACCTCCCTGCTGCAGTGTCATCTAAAAGTAAGGAGATCCTGGATGCTGTACAGGGAAAACTATTCCAGCAATTGGTAACAGAACCCACATGTGAATGGGCCATACTGGAGCTGGTGCTTACCAATGGGGAAAGTGTTTCTGATGTTATAGTGGGAGATCATCTCACATCCAGTCATCACCAGATGGTGTGGTTCAGTATTAGGACTAGGGCTGATAAAGTCCATTCAAAAACGAGAATCTTAGACTTTAAGAAAACTAACTTTTCTAAGATGGAACAATACCTCAAGGAGTCATTAGCAGGATGAAAACAGCTGGAGGATGTAGAAAAGAAATGGGCAAAACTGAAAGGGGAACTTTTAAGGGCAACATACCTTTTCGTTAGAAAGATAAATGTAAAAGGAAAAGGAGACCACTATGGTTCTCAAAAGAAGTAGCTGAAAAGATGAAGAAAAAGAAGATGGCCTTCATATAATGCTAAAGATCACAGAAAGAGGAAGACAAGCATCAATATTTGGAAAAAATTAGAGAAGCTAGAAAGGTAGTCAGGAAAGCAAAGATGCAAAAAAGAAGAACATAAAACAGCAGAGATAACATACTGGGTCAGACCAAGTCCAGTATACTGTTTCTAACAGTGGCCAATCCAGGCCACAAGTGCTTGGTAGATTCCCAAAGAGGCACACAGGTTCCACAATGTTTGTCCTAGGGTATGCAGTGGAT
The DNA here is from genome assembly GCA_033557465.1 of Ichthyophis bannanicus. Lineage (NCBI taxonomy): Eukaryota > Metazoa > Chordata > Amphibia > Gymnophiona > Ichthyophiidae > Ichthyophis > Ichthyophis bannanicus. Next base: position 1,532,702,325 of record CM066032.1, read on the forward strand.
TTCCCGGGTCCTCCTTAATAATGGTTTATGGACCTTTCCTCCATAAATAGTTTGATTGTTATATAACAAATTATTTACCATACATAGTTCAATCATGTTTAATGTATTAGCATAAATTGTACTTAGTTATCTAATGTTTCATGTAAAACAGACCTGTTATTCTGTTCATTTTTCGTTCATTGTAAACCGCACCTGATCTGTGGAAGGTAGCGGTATATAAGCAACTGTTAAATAAATAAATGAACTTGTCCAAACATTTTTTTAAAGCAAGTCCACAGAAAGTGGAGGATGATACGGCCACACCACTGATGTTATTAATAAAAAGAGCCTTTATTTCAGAACCTTCTAGGTTCAAGACCTGACTTGGCTAAGTTTCGGTTGTCAGCCTGCATCAGGGGTCTGAAAGCATAAACATATACATTTGTTATAAAAGAATACACATAAACACACATAAAATATAATAACTATATAAAATAATATGTGTAAATAGAAATCCTTCAATTATAAAAAAACAGGGGCAACTCTACTGGCAGGATATCAGTTGGAAGAAATCTCCCATAGAAATTTCAGAGTATAATAAAAGATATATCTAAAAATGATGACAAATAATCAATAATACAAAACAACAGTACATACATTTGATTTAAAGAGTACTAATTGAACACTTCCCTAAAAGCTTCATTCATCTTGCTTTAACATCGGGAGTAAAAAAACCTATTATACATTTCCCTTGTCCTGACAACTGATAAAATCAATAAGTTCATCACTGATGGAGAAGAAATTGAAATAGTTGACAACTTTAGCCTACTTGGATCAACTATCAATAAAGAAGCAACAAGCAGTCAAGAAATCAGACAACGCATTGCTCTTGGCAGAATAGCTATGAAGGATCTAGATAAGATTCTCAAGATCAGAGATGTCTCTCTCCATACAAAGATTTGACTTGTTCAAGCCATGGTATTTTCAATAATGTCATATGGATGTGAAAGTTGAAGAGTGAAAAAGATAGACAGGAAGAAAACTGATGCCTTTGAATAATGGTGCTGGCGACAAATACTATGTATACCATGGATGCCCGAAGAACAAACCAGTCAGTACTAGAAGAGATCAAATCTAAGCTTTCTTTAGAAGCTCAGATGACAAGACTTAAACTTTCATACTTTGGACATATCATGCGAAGAGAGAGATCATTAGAGAAAGACATCATTCTTGGCAAGATAGAAGGTCAATGCAAAAGAGGAAGGCCAGCAATGAGATGGATCGATACAATAACAGCAGCTATGGGTGCCAGTCTGTCAACAACGAGACGCCTGACTGAAGACCGAACACAGTTTAGGACAACTATCCAGAGGGTCACCATGAATCGACACCAACTCAATGGCACTTAACAACAACAATAAAAGGAGAGGAACACATTTATAGCTGTGGCCTGGAGTAATCATAATCGTGATTGATATTTAAGTTAGCAACAGACGTGGAGCAACATACTACACAAACAAACAGCAGTTACCAAAAAATGAGGGAAGAAACCCGTCCTACCAGTAAACGCAGTTCAGCAGAAAGGACTCCACAAGCACCTATAAAGAACATGTTGTACCAATTCAAAATAGCATTTACACAGAAATAGTAGCAACAATCTAACCATATATGTATCATGTCCTTCATTACCAGCATTTAAAATAGATAAGATAGAAAGCTCAAAACATAAGGAGGGAAAGGCTGCAGAAGGGAACCAAACCACAGGAATAAAATTTTAAAAACACCTCCTCGCTTCTCTAAAAAAGGTTTCAAGGAACCGCCTCACTTATCTAAGAACAGTTCATATAACTCCAACTAAACTGGACAATAAGGAAGAAAATATAGAAGGTGTACTGAAAGCCCAGACCTTCAGCATCTCAGCGGAGAGAGAAAAGTGTAAAAACCGCCAGGCGTATGTCTGCCCTTTAAATGCTGAATTCAGCTGATGTAAGTGGACACCCTAATACATATTCTAAAGGAGGAAGGCAGAAAAGTATCCAACCGCAGGGGAAGACAGATAAAAGCTTATTCAATTGATAATAGAACACATGGAAGCCAAAAGAAGGAGTAAATAAAAAGTTTAAAAAAACAAATAGCAGAGTCTCACAATGGAGTGAAAAAACAAAACTTGTCTTAGAGAAATAATAAACGCAGAAGCCCAATCAATTAAAAAATGGTCAATCCACCAGCATATTGATCATTAAAAAGAAAAAGGGGGAACATCACAAAGTCGCCAGGCTCTGGCTCTCCAAAGATAGAATAGGCGAACAAAAGAAAATGTTTGTTTTTATAATGCTGAATAGATACATACAGAAAAAAGCAGAGAATCAAGAGTAGCTTGCAAAATGCATGCAATACTATGTGAGCTGGATTTTTAGTACACTTTGTATATTTTCAGTTTAGTTTGAGTTACATGTGCTGTTCAGAGATAAGTGAGGAGGTTCCCTAAAACTTTTTTAGAGAAGCGAAGAGGTGTTTTTAAATTTTATTCCTGCGGTTTGGTTCCCTTCTGCAACCTCTCCCTCCTTATGTTTTGCGCTTTCTATCTTATCTATTTTAAATACTGGTAATGAAGGACATGATAAATATGGTTAGATTTTTGCTACTATTTCTCTATAAATGCTATTTTGAATTGTTACAACATATTCTTTATAGGTGCTTCTGGAGTCCTTTCTGCTGAACTGTGTTTACTGATAGGACGGGTTTCTCCCCTCATTGTTTGGTAATCGTCGTTTGTTTGTGTAATATGTTGCTCCATGTCTGTTGCTAACTTATATATTTATCTCGATTATGATTACTCCAGGCCACGGCTATAAATGTGTTCCTCTCCTTTTATTAGGGAAATGTATGATAGGTTTTTTATTCCAGATGTTAAAGCATTGTTTAGATGAATGAAGCTTTTAGGGAAGTGTTTGATAGTACTGTTTAAGTTGAATGTTTCATGTCCTATCCAAACACTGTTTTTTATCTTAGTGTGGAATTTCATGTTCACACGCTCTTTTGGTAATTCCTTTTTTTGTATCTTATTTTACATATGTTATGCATATAGATAAAGTTTTATGAATTGTTTTTGGTATGTAACTCATTTTTTGAATGTACGAACTGTTATGTATTATTGATTATTTGTCATAAATTTTAGATATATTTTTTATTATACTCTGAAGTTTCTACAGGAGATTTCTTCCAACTGATTTCCTGCCAGTAAAGTTGCTCCTATTTTTTTTATAATTGAAGGATTTCTATTTACACATATTATTTTATATTGTTATTATGTTTTATGTGTGTGTATCTATCTGCCTCACTTGGTTTGCAGCTTGTCGTGCTGTGAGTGCTTGTGTGCATCAGTAATGCTGAGGGCTAAACTATCGGTAACTTAACTACTGGCAGGGTCTCCCAAGATGGACAAGTCTTAGCTGAAGTGCCAGACCAAGACAAACCACCCATCTGGGCAGCAACAGAATGGGACAGTGTTGGCGGCGGAGGATCATATTTCTGTGACAATGGCAACAACTGTAAAATTAAACTGCGCAGAAGAAAGGCCTGGCAATTTACTTCCATATCTTGCCACAAAAACCCAATGGATAATCACAACAAAACAAATTGCACTATAGTGCTGGAAGATGAGACCCCCAGGTCGGAAGGCACTCAACTGGCTACTGGGGAGGAGCTGAAGACTTTTCAGAGTAAAGTCAGCATTTATGATATGGTTGGATCAAAGTCCTCGGGACGTCTAACTGCTGGTGTAGCTGCGCATGAAATGAGAGTCAGAAGCTGCAAGGATGTCTTACATATTGGGACATGGAACATACAAAGCATGAACCAAGGGAAGTTGGAGTTGGTCAAGAATGAAATGGAACATGTACAGCTCGATCTGTTGGGTGTCAGAGAACTGAAATGGACTGGCATCAGGCACTTTGCATCTGATGATCACATAGTCTACTTTGCTGAAAATGAAAGACAAAGAAGAAATGGTGTTGCATTTGTAATTAAGAAACTTGCAAGAACTGTAATGAAATACAATGCAATCAGTGAACGCTTAATTTCTATTCATCTACGAAGAATGCCTATCAACACAACTATAATTCAAGTATATGCCCCACAACAGCTGCAGAAGAGGATGAAATTGTTGAGTTCTATGAATAAGTACAAGCTGAAATTGACAGAACATGAAAATAGGATATCCTGATAGTTATGGGTGATTGGAACGCAAAAGCTGGCAAAAAAGAAGAAGGCAAATAGTTGGAAAATATGGACTTGGCAATAGAAATGAAGCTGGAGAAAGACTGATAGAATTCTGCAAGACCAATAATCTATTCATCACAAACACCTTCTTCCAGCAACACAAGCGGTGATTGTACACATGGACTTCATCCAATGGATTGTACAAAAATCAAATTGACTACATCTGTGGAAGTCAACGATGGAAAAGCTCTATAACATCAACAAAGACAAAACTTAGAGCTGACTGTGGTACAGATCACCAACTACTAGTATGCAACCTAAGCTAAAGTTGAAAAAGAGCAAGCCACTCATGAATGTAGCAAAATGTGAGCTTGAGAATTTATCACTGGAATTTAAAGACTGCTTGCATAATCAATTTGCTGCTTTAGATACAAATGACAGAGCTCCAGAAGAGTTATGGGATGACATCAAGAAGGTTGTGTTGGAAGAAAGTGAGAAATCTCTAGAAAAGGTGAAAAAGCAAAAACGGACAAAATGGATGATCAAAGAAACTCTGAAAATTGTCCAGAAATGCAGAGAAGCTAAAGCCAGAGGAGAAAGAGAGGCAATCATAGAACTCAGAGATTTCCAACTTGTAGCAAGACAAGACAAGAAGTACTACAATGATGCATACAAGGAAATAGAAGCAGAAACTATTAGAGGAAGAACAAGATCATCTTTTCTAAAACTATGAGAGTTAAAAGAAAAAAATTCCAGCCTCAAATTGGAATGTTACAAGATGTTCAAGGATCCATGTTGAATGATGCTGAGAAGATCAAAAAAAGGTGGAAAGAATATACAGTTATTATATGATAAAGATCAAGTGGACCAACAGCCGTTTCAACCTGTACCTTATAATCAGAAACCATTAGTGATGAAAAACGAAGTTGAAGCAGCTTTGTAAGCCTTATCAAAGAATAAAGCATCAGATATTGATGGCATTCCCATAAAAGTATTATAGCAATCTGATGAAGCTGTTACCATACTTACAAGGCTCTGCCAGGAAATTTGGAAGACAACATCATGGCCAACTGACCGGAAAAGAGCTGTGTTTATACCAATACTAATAAAGGTGATCCAACTGACTGTGGAAATTATCACATAATTGCTCTGATCCCACATACCAGCAAGATTCTATTGAAGATTAATCAGCAGAGACTACAACCATACCTGGAACGAGAACTACCTGCAGAGTAGCAGGGTTCAGGAAAGGGTGAGGAAAGAGAGACATCATCGCGGATGTGAGATGGATCCTTGAAAAGATTAAAGAATACCAAAAGGATATCTTTATGTGTTTTATTGAGTACAGCAAGGCTTTTGACTGTGTAAACCATGAGAAACACTGGGCCACATTAAGAAGCATGGGTATACCAGAACACCTGCTTGTTCTCTTGCACAACCTTTACATTGATCAAAAAGCAACAGTTTGAACAGAATAAGGAGAAACAGAATAGTTTAAAATCATGAAAGGAATACAAGAAGGCTGCATACTTCCTCCCCTACCTGCTTAATTTATATGTAGAACAAATCATCCAGGGAAGCAGGACTGTACGAAGACAACAGAAATATGAAGATTGGTGGGAGATTCTTGAACAACATTCGCTATGCTGATGATACCACATTACTGGCTAAAGGTTAAGACAATCTGAAACATTTGCTTCTCAAGATCAAGGAACATAGTCTGTCAGACGGCTGCCTAGGGTGAGAACTTACACAATCTTGACGATGCATATATTCATATGATTCTTGCAAGGTATTGTGGGTATTGTAGTTCATTCACTCCCAAACACAGCTGATGACAATAATTTGAGTTGTGAAACCAAGTGGTAAGATCAATAAAATACTTCTTTTATTGATGGGGTTTAATTCACCCAGCACATGTATGCTTGATAGCACTATAAATGAGGTTACTTGCTTGCAGTGTTTAAATTGGATAACAAAAAGTCACAAAGTAAACCAGAAACAACCTTCAGCTTGTCAGGCAATTAGCTAATGTTTTCTTAGCAAATAATTACCAAATACAAAGGCACAAAGTAAAGAATAAACTTTGCTGGTTAGGTTAACTTCTGCTTATTTTCCACGCCGATCTCAGCAGTGATTCTCCCTTGCTCACAGACACAATCAGGTGCAGCCCTAATTACTATCAATGGACCAGCTGAAAGCCTTTAGCTGGCTGGCTGCTACTGTGTGAGCCCAAATCCTGCTTTAAGAGCTGTTTGCAGTGGAAATAAAGAACAAAGTTAGGTTTCTTTGTGATGGCTGATGTGTTTTGCTCATAGAAAGCTAGCAATAGCATTTAGATAGAGAACAGTCCATATAAACTGTATTTTCATCTGCTGTATCAATCAGCATATGGTCACTATCATACATTGGCACAGACGAGTCTTTCATTAAGGCACTATCATGAGAATGCTCATTCCCTTGCTGCCACTCTCTATTATAGATAGGGTCTGGATCAGTGTTCATATCTGAGCCTCTCCTGCTATCATTATTCCTCTCTGTATAGCCTGGCCAATATGTAATCCAATTCTGATGTCCAGCCTTCCAATCTTGATCCCTGGACACTGGATCTTCTCTCACATACCTTCTGGCCTTGGTCTGAAAGTCCCTTCCACATGCAGTCTTCTCTCTTCCAGATAGCCACTGGTGATTCCTATCTCTGCCACTCCATTCCTCTGGCTGAATCCAGTCCAATGGACTCTGCTGGCTTTTGGAATACCTCCCAGTATGAGTACTGCCTTGGAATCTCCCAGACCTTCCAATGGCCTTTCTTCTCTTCCTTCCAGAGAGTTTCCTTCTCTCTCTATCTGCTTGGCTTGGCTTCTGTTTCTCCAGGTGATACTGGTGCTTGTAGCCGTTGCTGTCTCTGTATCTCTTCCTCCCTCTGTAGCTGTTATCTGAAGAATAAGCTCTATTCTTATTCTGTCCTAATGTGTGCTGCTCCCTAACACAGCGCAGCTGTGTTGAATCAGGCCCTGCCCTTTGAGATGAGTGCTTAGGGATTACCTCATAGCTCTCTTGATTGCACACACATTCTCTCACTTCAGCCCCTCTCATGGCTGCTGGAAACCTGGTGCATTCTGGGACTGGTAGTCTTTTATGTGAAAACTCTGTTTTCTTGCTTCTACCAGAACTGACAGGTTGCTTGTTCAGAGTCACATCATCTTTTCTATAGCTCCTACCTGAGCTATGATAAGCTTCCTTATCACAAGTCTTAAAATGGGCCTGCACCTTAATGTAAAAAAGATAAAGATCCTGACAACTGACAAAATCAATAAGTTCATCGTTTATGGAGAGAAATTGAAATTGTGGACAACTTTAACCTACTTGGATCAACTATCAATAAAGAAGCAACAAGCAGTCAAGAAATCAGACAACGCATTGCTCTTGGCAGAATGGCTATGAAGGATCTAGACAAGATTCTCAAGAGCAGAGATGTCTCTCTCCATACAAAGATTTGACTTGTTCAAGCCATGGTATTTTCATTAGCATCATATGTGAAAAAGAAAAGGAAGAAAATTGATGCCTTTGAATTGTGGTGCTGGTGACGAATACAGTGTATACCGTGGACTTCCCGAAGAACAAACCAGTCAGTACTAGAAGAGATCAAACCTAAGCTTTTTTTAGAAGCTCACATGACAAGACTTTGACTTTCAACTTTGGACACATCATGCAAAGAGAGAGATGATTAGAGAAAGACATCATGCTTGACAAGGTAGAAGGTCAATGCAAAGGAGGAAGGCCAGCAATGAGATGGATTGATACAATAAAAGCAGCTATGTGTTGCCAGTCTGTCAACAATGAGCCATCTGACTGAAGACCGGACACAGTTTAGACCAACTATCCAGAGAGTCGCCATGAGTCAACACCGACTCGAAAGCATGTAACAACAACATGTGTATTCTTTTATGACAGATGTATATATGTTTATGTTTTCAGACCCCTGATGCAGGCTAACAGTCGAAACTTGACCAAGTCAGGTCTTGAACCTAGAAGGTTTTGAAATAAAGGCTCTTTTTATTAATAACATCAGTGGTGTGGCCGTGTTTTCCTCCGCTTTCTGTGGACTTGCTCCTCCTTTGTTGTGTTTCAAAACCTTTTTAAACCCAGCTACAATAACAGCTTTTACTACATCCTCTGGCAACGAATTCCAGAGTTTGATTGCGTATTGTGTAAAAATATATTTTCTCTTATTAGTCTTAAATGGGTGGCATTGTAGCTTCATTGTGTGTCTGCTAGTCTTTCTACTTTTTGATGGCGTATACAACCGATCTACGTTTAACCATTCCACTCCATTCATTAATTTATAGATCTCTATCATATTCCCTCTCAACTGACTCTTTTCCAAGTTGAAGAGTTCCAACCTTTTAAGTCTCTCTTCATAGAGGTATTCTTCCATTCCCTTTACCATTTTTGTTGCTCTTCTTTGTACCTTTTCTCATTCAGCCATATTCTTTTTAAGATATAACGACCAGACTTGCACACAATATTCATTGTGTGGTCGCACCATGGAATGATACCGAGGCATTACAATATCCTTTGTTTTATTCTCCATTCCTTTCCTTATGATTCCTACCATTCTATTTGCTTTCTGGCGGATTCCTGGCATTCTATTTGCACACTGGGTGGAGGTTTTGAATATATTATCCACAATGATGCCTAAATCTTTCTCCTGGGTGGTGGTTTCTAAGGTGGTACATTGCACTGCACTGTGTAACCATAGTTTGGGGTGTTCTTTCCTAAGTGCATAATCTTGTACTTGTCCACATTAAATTTCATCTGCAATTGGACGTCCAGTCTTCCAATTTCTCAAGGTCCTCTTGCAATTTTTCACAATCCTCTTGTGTTTGAACAACTTTGAATAATTTTGGGTCATTTGTAAATTTGTTCACCTAACTTATTATTCTTATTTCCAGGTAATTTATGAATATATTAAAAAGCAGCAGGCTCAGCACAGATCCCTGGGGTACTCCACTATTCACCTTTCACCATTGAGAAAATTGGCCATTTAGCCCTACGCTCTGCTTTCTATCTTTTAGCCAGTTCCTAATCACCAACACTGCCTCCAATCCCATGACTTTTTAATTTGGCCAAGAGTCTCTCATGAGGGACCTTGTCAATGGCTTTCTGAAAATCCAGATACACTATGGAGGTCATTTACGAACACGGGTTGCGGGGCTGCATGTCCCGGCAGGATGTACAGCCCCGCAAGCCATCCGTGCCTGATTCCCCCTTCAGCTCTCCCTGTATTTCCTGTGCATCAGGATGGGGAGAGCCGGCGGCTGGCGGAGGTAGGCGGGAACGGGGAGGAGCGGAGCGGGCCAGCCCGGCAGCACATACAGGATCCAATCTGCTGGGCCTGTGGGGACATGCTGCTTGGTCCCTGCTGCCCGATCCAGGCTGCGACAGGCCAGCTATGGGTCGGGCTGCAAGTAAAGGGGGGCTGGAGCCACAGATGTCAGGGGCGTCTGGGGAGGACATCCCCACAGGCGGAAGGGGCATGCTGGGCTGTCCTCAAGCCCAATTCTGGTTACTACGGAAACAAAACCAGAATCGGTCCACACAGCCCCATCTTCATAAGGGACATCTGGACTGCCCGGATGGCCCCCTCCATGAATTGGGCTCCACATCAACCAGCTCACCTTTGTCTACCTGTTTATTCACACCTTCAAAAAAATATAACAGATTAGTAAGACAAGACTTTCCTTGACTAAATCCATATTGGTTTTCTCCCATTAAACCATGACTATCTACATGTTCTATAACTGTATTCTTTATAATGGTTTTTACTATTTTGCCTAGTACCTATGCCAGTCTCACCGGTCTGAAATAGCCTATGCAATAAAATGGGGGGATAAGACATTCTTCAGATATGTTAGTGAAAGGAGGAAGTGCAAAAGCGGTATTTTCAGACTCAAGGGTGAAGGGGAGGAATATGTAGAAGCTGATGATGATAAAGCAGAAATCCTTAGCAAATTTTTTTGTTCTGTGTTCACATATAAAGGGCCAGGAGCATGACCTCAGAAAACACCCACAAATAAGAACAGAAGTGAAGGGGGTCTTCAATCAGCAGCAGGGAGCGGGCTGCTTTGCTGTATCCCTCTCCCCACCGCAAAGGCCAATCAGGCCCAATGCCGCCAAATTTTAAAAGGACCATCTTCAGGCGCACTGCACACCATCTGGCCATCTGATCGGCATTAGCAGCAGGGAGCGGGCTGCTTTGTTCCACCTCCCTTCCCACCACAAGGCCAATCAAGTCCAATGCCGCCAAATTTAAAAAGGACCATCTTTGGGCACACAGTACACCATCCATCTGCCCGATCGGCAGCAGGGAGTGGACTGCTTTGCTCCATCTTGCTCCCCACCGCAAAGGCCAATTGGGGCCAATGCCACCAAATTTAAAAAGGACATCTTCAGTTGCACATGCACCTGGCAGACCTGCACCTGAGGGCCTCTCCAGAGAGCCCTTTGGCGTGGCCATTAGGTGGGGTCCCACCTGCAGGAAAGAACGCCGAACAGCTGAAAAAACAACTCCATGCCCATACAACATCACAGCAGCCAGAACCACCACAGAGGTGCACAGCAATCAGCAAAAAGCATTGAGAAAAAAAGAAAGGACAAGCAAGGTAACTGCTAGACAACCCAGAAAACAAACATAATGATAATCCCACTTACTATGCTACTATGCCCCTCCTCACTTCTCACACTCACCACTCATTCATTCCCAACCCTAGCATACATACCAGCATACATATATTCCCCCTCAACTATCACTGGTGCACAACACATCATTCAAATCAAACCACAAACACCCACATATATACCACCATCACTAACACCTGTAAGGAAAATCACCCCCCCCCCCTAAAATGCACCCTCCTAAATGCCTGATCTGCAAGAAATGATACAGCTTCTTATGGATATACTAATCAACAATCACATTGATATTCTCAACGTAACAGAGTCCTGGTTCACCAAAACTGACACAGTCCTACTAAACCAACTTACCCTGTAGGACTACCATCTCTTCAGCTCCCTAAGAATTAAACCCCATGGGGTTGGAATTTGCATTCTCACAAGAAAACATCTGAACTTCCTCACTCTCTCTAAAGCATCCGACAATGATCTGGACACACTAACAATAACAAATGGCAGCATAACCATCCTCCTTTCCTACAGGTCCCCAAATGCTGACCCTGACCAAGTGGACACAATCCTGGAAACTATCTGCAACAATAACTCAAACAAAAGCTAACTCATGCTACTAGGCAACCTCAATCTCACCTCCACACCACCAAACAAAGCAAAAACCTTCCTGGAATCCATGAAATCCCTGGACTATTCTCAAATTGTCAATCAACCCACCCACATCAAAGGGATCACCCTTGACATGATCTTCTTGCTACAAAACTCACTTAACAAACACCCAATACCACCTCCCATCACCATCAATGTCCCCTGGTCAAACCACAAGATGATCACAATCAACAGACCACTCCACATGAGCAACCTCAAACCACGCACCTCAAAACATGCTGTACGCAGGTTTCACAAACTAGAAAAGGAAGATTTCCTCACAAACATCCTACCAAAACTCCAAGACACCCCTGAAGACATAAACTCCAGAATACAAAATTGGAACAAAACCATTGCAGATGTTGCCATGAACATAAGAACATAAGATATGCCATACTGGATCAGACCAAGGTCCATCAAGCCCAGTATCCTGTTTCCAACAGTGACCAATCTAGGTCATACGTACCTAGCAGTTTCCCCAAAAGACACAGGTTCCACAATGCTTGTACTGGGTCAAGCATTGATATCCTGGGTCCCTTCTTAATAATGGTTTATGGACCTTTCCTCCAGGAACTTGTTCAAGCCTTTTTTTAAACACAGCTACACTAACAGCCTTTACTACATCCTCCGGTAACAAATTCCAGAGTTTGAAACCACCAATATCCAGCCAGTGCACAAGACAAAGAACAGCAACCTGGTACATGCCGTAACTGAAGAACATGAAGTGAAACCTATGAATCACAGAGATGGAGAAGCACCAGATCGAACAATAGTCTAAACACCTACAAGAAGAAACTACAGACATATCAAGAGGCTATATCACAAGCAAAGAAAGACTACTATTCAAAGTTAATCTAAAGTTCTCTCAATCGTCCTCGAGAGCTCTTCAACAAAGTGCAATCACTAAGCAAAGATACAACACAGCAAACCAAAAAAATACAACCTCGCTCCACAAATGATGGCAGACTACTTTCAGACCCTGACTTCAGCCCAGGCTAAAAGCACCAACTCATTCAATACTACAACAGAACAACATGAAATCACACACCTGAGCACAAGGAGCTCATTCAGTAATATCACACCTAGTTACCTAGAGAAAATCATCACAAGCATCAATACAACCATCTCATCAGGAGGAGGCGCCATCGGGAGCAGCGGCACCACGCCGGACGGCCTCATCCCGGCCCCATAAGAGGAGGAGGCGCCATTGGGTGTGCCTGCGCCTGGCGGGCCCGCACTGGAGGGCCCTTTGGCGTGGCCTTCGGCGGAGACCAAGGCGCTTTAGCGTGATGCTCCTTTATACCCTGCTGCCTGACCCTAACCAACGTCCTTACAAGTAAGCACCCCATTGCTACTGCTACCCGCAGTCAAATAACTCCACTGCTACCCACTCTCCCTTATTACCTCTACCCTTATACCTGCAACTAATCCTGCATTGCGCTGATCTGGCTACCCATTGCTGCACTGTACTGCCTACCCATTGCTTGCACTGAACTGGTTATTGAACTGCCTTCCCATTGCTTGCACTGAACTGTTTACTGTACTGCTCTCCCATTGCTTGCACTGAACTGGTTACTGAACTGCCTTCCCATTGCTTGCACTGAACTGGTTACTGTACTGCTCTCCCATTGCTTGCACTGAACTGGTTACTGTACTGCTCTCCCATTGTTTGCACTGAACTGGTTACTGAACTGCCTTCCCATTGCTTGCAATGAACTGGTTACTGAACTGCTTTCCCATTGCTTGCACTGAACTGGTTACCCATTGCTGGCACTGAACTGGTTACCCACCCATTGCTTGCACTGATCTGGTTACCCATTGCTTGCACTGAACTGGTTACCCCATTGCTTGCACTGAACTGATTACCCATTGCTTGCACTAACCTTGCTGCACTGGCCTCAGTACCTCCACTACCCTTACCTTACCCTTACCGCAACCCATGTGCATAGTGCGTAATCCCCACTTGTAACCCAACATATACTGCATAGTGTTTAAAATCCTAAAATCCGAAGCCATCTCATCCCCTGCAAGTTAACTCATGCTGCTTAGCTCCCACTCCTCCTCTGCTATGGCCCCACATCACATTGTCCTTCTCTTCCTCATACTCCCCAACTGCATCCCCTCCTATCAACACCCTCACTCCTCTCCCCCCTACTCTCCCTCCACCTTCCTCCCCTGTCCCTCCATTCTGTCTCCTAACCTAGCATCTGCCCTTGAGCTACATCTCCCCCTCCCCCTTATTCAACCAGCCCCTCTCTCGTTAAGGCAACCCCACCCTCGCTTCCGCCGTACTGCCTCCGCCTTACCCCGCTCTCTACTACTCCTTCTCCTTCTCTCATCAGGTAATATCAACCCCAACGCTGGCCCCCCTCAATTTCTCTCTCATTCTAAAAGAGCTCCTCACGCACCTTATCTAATCTCATCCATATCCCTCTCCTCCCCCTTTCCGCCCTCCCTCACTCATACCTCAATCTCTCAACCAGAGATACCGACCCCAACCCCAACCCTATCCCCTCTAGAGTTCTGTCTCACCCTATAAAGAAATCCTCACATGCCCTATCTGATATCATTAATATTCCCCTTCATCCCCCTTTCACTTCCCCTCCCTCATGCCCCTCCTGGAGGGCACACTCATCCAGAGACACCCTCCCATACCCTGGTCCCTCTTGGAGGACACACTCAGCCAGAGACACCCTCCCATATCCTGGTCCCTCTTGGAGGACACACTCATCCAGAGACACCCACCCCTACCCTGGTCCCTACAGACCTCCGTATTACTCTGGCAATAGATCTTCATGTAACAGCCCCCCTAGACCGCTTCCTCACTGTGGAAAGAAGTCCTCACGTAACTTATCCAGCCTTATCCATATCCCTCTCCTTTCCCCCTCCGCTCTCCCATTCTCATGCACTCTATGGAATGCATGCTCACTCGCTAACAAACTTCCTTTTACTCATGATCTCTTCATCTCTAATGCACTACTCCTTCTTGTCCTAACTGAGACCTGGCTCTTCCCAGACGATACCACATCTGCTGCTGCTGCTCTCTGCCACGGGGGCTACCAGTTCTCCCATACACCTCGTTCCACTGGCCGCGGTGGTGGTGTTGGGCTCCTACTTTCTCCCTCTTGCCAATTCCAACCTCTCCTGCTGCCTCAATCACACTCCTCCCTCTCCTTTGAAGTCCACTCCATTCGCCTCTTCACACTACTCCCCCTCCGTGTAGCTGTTATCTATCGCTCACCCAACAAATCAAAATCAACCTTCCTTACCGACTTCGACTCCTGGCTTTCCGTCTTTCTAGACCCCTCTTCCCCCACTCTTAGTCTTGGTGACTTTAACATTCACGTCGACAACCCCTCTGATCCCCATGCTTTAAAGCTCCTCGCCCTCACTTCCTCGTTTAACCTCCAACTTTGCTCCATTGCCTTGACCTGATATTCTTCTCTAACTCTTCTCCCTTAAACTTCCACAACTCAATCCTTCCCTCATCTGACCATCACCTCTTAACCTTCAATCTTCTGCTTCCGCTGTCTCAACCCCATCCCGTCTCCTCTGACCTATTTCAAAACCTTCATAATATTGATTCCTTGACACTCTCCTCCACCATCTCTCCATCTCTTTCCTCCATTTTGTCCTCCAAATCTTTCGACGAGGCAGTAGCCTCTTATAATGCTGCACTATCCTCGGCTCTTGACACTGTTGCCCCGCCCACCCCTCGTCCCGTTAGAAGTTCTATTCCTCAGCCCTGGCTTTCATCTACAACTCACTATTTACACATCCGTACCCATTCTGATGAACGTGCCTGGACCAAATCCCGCTCCCCTGAAGACCTTCTACACTTCAAATTCATGCTTGACTCCTTCCAGTCAGCCATAGCACTTGCCAAACAAAACTACTTCATCCATCTGACTAACTCCCTAGCCTCTGATCCTCACTGCCTCTTTAATACCTTCAATTCTCTCCTCAAGGTGCCCTCACCCCCAGTCCCGCCCTCTCTCTCTGCCCAAACCCTTGCCGACTATTTCCATGACAAAATCCAAAAGATTACCCTCCAATTCCCCCACACCCTCATCTACCTTCCCCCTCCCCAATTCCCCCCCCCCTTCCTGACTTCCTCCTCTACCCTCTCCTCCTTCCCTACGATCTCTGAAGAGGAAACTGCACGTCTTCTTTCCTCCTCCAAACCCACCACCTGTTCCTCTGACCCTATCCCCACCCATCTTCTACACCCCATCTCCCCCACCATTATCCCCTCCATCTCTCATATTCTCAACCTATCACTCTCCACTGCAACCGTCCCCATCGACTTCAAACATGCTGTTGTCACACCTCTCCTCAAGAAACCCTCACTCGATCCCACCTGTCCTTCTAATTATCAACCCATCTCCCTCCTTCCCTTCATATCTAAACTTCTAGAACGAGCAGTCCACCGATGCTGCCTCAACTTCCTCATCTCCCAGGCCCTCCTGGACCCACTACAATCCGGCTTCCGTTCCCTACACTCCACCGAAACGGCTCTTGCAAAAGTCTCCAATGACTTATTCCTCGCTAAATCTAAGAGCCTCTACTCTCTTCTCATCCTTCTCGACCGCTGCCTTTGATACTGTTGACCACAGTCTTCTCCTCTCCACCCTCTCCTCACTGGGTTTCAAGGGCTCCGTATTATCCTGGTTCTCCTCCTACCACTGCTCCTTTAGTGTATGCTCTGGCGGCTCCTCCTCTTCTCCCACCCCACTCCATGTTGGTGTACCCCAGGGATCTGTTTTGGGCCCCCTCCTTTTCTCCCTCTATACCCAATCCCTTGGTGTGCTTATCTCCTTCCATGGCTTTCAGTACCATCTCTATGCCGACGACTCCCAAATCTACCTCTCTACACCTAATATCTCTCCAGCAATCTAAACCAAGATCTCTGCCTGCCTTTCTGACATCGCCATCTGGATGTCTCATCGCTGCCTGAAATTGAACATGGCCAAGACTGAACTCCTCCTCTTTCCCCCCAACTCTTCTCCTCCTCTTCCTCCTTTCTCAGTCTCCGTGGATGGATCTATGATCCTTCCTGTTCCCTCGGCCCGCAATCTGGGGGTCATCTTCGACACCTCTCTCTCCTTCTCCACACATATCCAGCACGTTGCTAAAACCTGCCACTTCTTTCTCTACAACATTAGCAAAATCCGCCCCTTCCTGTTGGAACACACCACCAAAACGCTTATCCACTTCTTGATCTCTTCTCGCCTCGACTACTATAACCTACTCCTTGCTGGTCTTCCCGTGAGCCATCTCCTCCCCCTTCAATCCATTCAAAATTATGCTGCTCGACTAATCTTCCGCCAGTCCCGCCATGCCCAAATTACTCCTCAGGTCGCTTCATTGGCTGCCCATCCAATTCCGCATCCAGTTCAAGCTTCTCCTGCTCACCTACAGGTGCATTCACTCTGCGGCCCCTCAATACCTCTCATTTATTTATTTATTTATTTTATTTAACATCTGTTCTATACCGCGCTATTAAAATCAGCGCGGTGTACATTGAACAAAATATACTGCAATGTATACAGGTAACATTGAGTTTACAGAGAACAAGGGAATATATAACATGGAATAACAGGGATAACTATGTACAGTCAACATTATACTATATATATACTTTAACTATATACAATATTTAAACTCGAATGGATATTGTGCGTGTACTCATGTAGGTACCATCATCTCTTATCTCTCCCCACATCCCAGCTCGGGAACTTCGCTCCACTAACAAATTACTTCTATCTTGGCCTTTCATTCGTACCGCTAACTCCCGACTTCGCTACCTTCACCTTGCTGCACCCTATGCCTGGAACAGCTTACCTGTGTCTATATGGCAGGCACCCTCCCTAGCCCTCGTCAAATCCAGGTTAAAAACCCATCTCTTCACTGTCACGTTCAGATCCTGACTTCTATCCTTCATCTTAACCTAACCCCATCATTTTCATGACCATACTGTAAAACCCATCGTTTGTACTGTAATGTTTGTACTGTCCTGACTAGATTGTAAGCTCGGACGAGCAGGGACTGTCTGTACATATGTCTGTACAGCGCTGTGTGCGTAGCGCTATGTAAGTGTTTAATAGTAGTAGTAGTAGTCATCACTTGATCCCTGCCCAGTCAGCCAGATTAAGCTAGCAAGACAGGAACTCATGGCAAAAATACAGAAGATTATCCAGCTATCATTGCAACTCCCTGAACTCAAAACCGCATCCATTTGCCCGGTAAGGAAAGGGACTTTGAATGACATCAACCAACCAACCTCCTACAGGCCCATAACCAGCCTTCTCTTCATGGCCAAAGTACTTGAAAAAAAATCATCTACCAACAACTTCAAGATCACATAGAAACACATCACCTGCTCGACCACCAACAATATAGATTCAGACCACACTATGGAGTGGAATCCCAAATGACTGCCTTACTAGACAACCTAATTAAGGGCATAGACCATAGGTTTTCAACCCAGTCCTCGGGGAACCCTAGGCCAGTCAGGTTTTCAGGATTCCCACAATGAATATGCATAAGATGGATTTGCATACAATGAAGGCAGAACATGCAAATCTTTCTCATGCATATTCATTCTGGGAATCCTGAAAACCTGACTGGCCTAGGGTTCCCCGAGGACTGGGTTGAAAACCCCTGACAAACCCAGATCTGGCTTTATATTCATCTTTTTAGACGTAAAAGCAGCATCTGACTCCATTCCACACAACTTAATCCTTGGACTATCAGACACACCCCTCACTTGGTTCAAGTCCGACCTAACAGACAGACAGCTTCAAGTAAGATGAGGCCCTACAAAATCCACCCCATATACCCAATCTCAAGGAGTCCCATAAGACTTTACCCTCTCTTCACTAATTTTTAACATTTTTCTACAACCAGTCTGCACTGTCATAAAAGCATTCAATGTCCTGTACCACATCTATGCCAACGATGTAATGATCTACATGCCTATCAGCACATCTAATCCAGATATCACACCCATAACAAAATGCTTCTCCTCAGTCAATGAATGGCTCAAAAGACACAATTTGTCAATAAACTTCAAGAAGACAGAGGCCGTATACATCACCAGAGACAATAGCTTTAAACCACCAAGCTCGATAACTATAGATGGTACCCAAATCCAAGTGAAACAGAATCTACGATACCTTGGAGTTACACTGGATCAACACCTCACCATCAGAGGACACATATGAAACATTACAAGAAGCATTTACTTCAAACTCAGAACAATCAAGTACCTTAAACCTCTTCTAGCCAGCCACTACTTTCACTCAGTCCTCCAAGCAACGATCTTTCCAAATCTCAATTACTGCAATTTCATCTTTCAAGGCCCACCAAAAATCAGCTATCCACCCACTCCAACTCGCACTTAACACAGCAGCATGGACCCTCCTCAACTCACAAAAAACAGAACTCATAACACCCCTAATCAGAGAACTCCATTGACTACCAATAATAGAACACATTAAATACAAGTCCATTCTCACAACCTTCAAAATTCCCAACAACTGATCTCCGCCACACCTGCAATCCCTACTCCAAGTTACATCTGATAATAGAAAATGATGAACCGGCTCACAGAATATGCTATGCATCCCAACGCTATTTACGAAAACCAGCTCCACCACCTCAAAGACAGTCTTCTCACTTTATGCTCCACACTTATGGAACTCTATTCCTGACAGACTGAGGACTACAATGGACACAACAGCCTTCAGAAAAGCCCTAAAGACTCACATATTCAAAGACTGCTTCGCTAGCAACATCATCTAACCAGCCACCAACCAGCTACTCATCCTTCTCCAAGTTTACCTTCCTATCCTCCACACCCCCTCGACCACCACTAGCCATTAATGATACCCTAGACCTACAAACAATGTTAATTCCAAGTTAATCTCCCTGTTCTATGTATAATGTTCTGTTTCAATATAGTGAAGGAACTTGGGGAAGTTCTAGCAACTCCACTTTCTGACCTTTTCAATGCTTCTTTAGATTTGGGAGTAATTCCAGAGGACTGGAGAAAAGTTCATGTGGTCCCTTTATACAAAAGAGTAAGTAAGGATGAGAACTACAGGCTGGTTTGTCTGACCTCTTTGGTGAGTAAATTAATGGAAATGCTGCTAAAACAGAGGATGGTGAGGTTTCTGAAGTCCAGTAGATTGCAGGATCGGAGGCAGTATGGGTTTACTAGAGGCAGGTCTTGTCAGACAAATCTGATTGATTTCTTTGACTGGGTGATCAGAGAGTTTGACCGAGGGAGAGCCCTCTGCCCTTCTTCTGGTTTGCTTCTTTCTATGCTCTTTTCTTACACTGCCAATTCCAGACTTCGATCCTTTCACCTTGCTGCTCCTTATGTCTGGAACAAACTACCTGAGTCTGTACGTCAGGCTCCATCTCTGCCCATTTTCAAATCCATGCTAAAAGCCTACCACTTTGAGGCTGCTTTTAGATCCTGATCCCTTGTTCTCCTTGTGTCTCCTTACTTTTCCCTATTTGTACCCTTGTTTTCGGCTATTGTATTGTCTGCCTTGTTTTAGATTGTAAGCTCTCACGAGCAGGGACTGTCTTTCTACATGTATATGTTCAGCTCTGCATAAGTCTTGTAGCACTATATAAATGATTAATAGTATTAGTAGTAATAGATGTGATGTACTTAGATTTCAATAAAGCCTTTGACACCATTCCATATAAGCGATTTAGAAATAAATTGAGCACTCTAGGGATGGATCCTAAAGTGACTGACTGGATTAGAAATTGATTGAGTGGGAGGCGACAAAGGATACAGGTAAATGGAGCTCAGTCTGAAGAGAAGGAAGTTACCAGTGGTGTGCCACAGGGATCTGTCCTTGGTTAGATTCTTTTTAACATTTTTATTAGTGATATTGCGGAAGGGCTGTCAGGTAAGATTTGCCTCTTTGCGGATGACACCAAAATCTGCAATAGAGTAGACACCCAGGAAGGAGTAGATAACACGAGGAGGGATCTTGCTAAGCTTGAAGAATGGTTGAGAATTTGGCGGCTGAAATTTAATGGTAAAAAATGCAGGATCATGCATTTGGGCTGCAAAAATCCAAGAGAGTGGTACAATTTAGGGGTGAAGTACTTCTGTCCACGAAAGAGAAGGAAGACCTGGGCATGATTGTTTCTGCTGATCTTAAGGTGACTGAACGGGTAGAAAAGGCAACAGTGAAAGCCAGAAGGGTATTTGGGTGCATAGGGAAAGGAATGGCCAGCAGGAAGCAGGAGGTGATAGTGCCTCTGTATAAAGCTTTGGTGCGACCTCATTTGGAGTATTGTGTGCAATTCTGGAGATGACATCTACAAAAGGATATAAACAGGATGGAGTCAGTGCAGAGGGTGGCTACAAAAATGGTCAGTGGTCTTTGTTATAAGCCATATGGGAACAGACTTAAAGATCTGAATATGTATACTTTAGAGGAAAGGCAGGAGTGAGGAGATATGCTAGAAACGTTTAAATACCTCTGTGGCATAAATGCACTGAAGAAGAGCCTCTCAGTTGAAAAAAGCTGTACAACGAGGACACATAAGATGAAGGTGAAAGGGAATAGACTCCGGAGTAATATGCGGAAATATTTCTTTATGGAAAGAGTGGTAAATGCATGGAATAGTTTCCCAGTGAAGGTAGTAGAGACAAGGACAGTATCTAATTCAAGAAAGCATGGGACAAACACAGAAGGTCCCTAAAGGAAAAAAAAGGCACTATGGTAGTTGATATGGAAGGGCAGACTAGACAGGCCATATGATCTTTTTCTACCATCATGTTTCTATATAAGCCAAAATCCTACTCCAGGATCTGTTGGATCAGATATTCTCCAACCCCTTATCCCTCCACCAATTTACCTTCATACCTTCTCCTGTACTGAGGGCTGGCCCCTAGGCAAACCTTAAGCTTTATACCCTTCTAGCTGTCAAAATCAGTTGTTTAGCTTTGAATTCCCTGCTCTTTGCCAGCCCTCCGAAGTTACCACCCTAGGCTACTGCCTAGTGGTTCCGCCAGCCCTGCCTGTACTCTGCTATTTCCCTATTCAATTTTCCCCTACCCCAATACACATCCACTTTAGAGACACCCCCCCCCCCCCCCACCAGTGGTCTCCCAATGCTTACCTTTAGCCAGGGAAGACTCCTCCTCCTCCTTCCCTATCTCATCCTACTGGCCATTATCTTGGAATATGTCAGAGTTCAGTTAAGATCAATGATGTCAACTGAATCTGCATCATTTCAACAATAGTGGGGGATCAGTTCATGGTACCAATTCAGCTGACATCACTGACCTTGACTTAATCCCTACCATTTTCCAACATGATATATGGCCGGAGGAGACAGAATGAGAAGAATTTCTTCCCTGGCTAAAGGTAAACATGAGGGGACCATTGAGGGTGTTTAGGGAGTGGATGGGAAGGGTAGGGGGTAGGTAGTAGGTAGAGGGTGGATATGAAGGATGGGGGAATAGGTAAGTAAGGGGTTGGGGACTCTCTAGTCCTGGGACACTTGCTTAGAGATCCCAAGGCAGAGTCTCCCTATTTAGGGATGCCTGGGTCTCAGTGACTCAGGAGTCCTAGAGTAGGGTTTCTTGAGACCTGGACATATTGAATCAAGGAATCTTGGGTTTGTGGATCCTCAAATTAGGAATGCAATATCCAGTGATCCTCAACTTGGGGATCTCCAGCTTTTGGTGGCTGACTTTTTAACGTCCCAACTGACGTCTATTGAAATCGATAGAAGTTAAAACATTTCTTCATCTGCAGAGGTGAAGTAAAGATTCAGTATTATCAGGGAAATATGTGTAAATAGTTAATAACCGCGGCAAGCGGACCCGGTGCTTCGGGCCCCTCATCAGCAACTCCCCCTCCCCCCAATCCCACAAAATACACCACACCAATGTTCGTGGAACATAACTGGTCGCAGCTTTATTCACCATTAACCAATTAACAATATACCAACATCATAAACCTTAACAAAACTCCAATCATAGCAGTGCCGCACCAGCCATACCTTAGCAAAGTGCCTTCCCACCGCTACAGCCATCAACTTGCCCTGGCAAGTCTCCCAACCCCTTTTCCCCGACTTCGCCATGCCTTAGCAAAAGTCGGCAAGGGTTTGTCCGGGTCAGGGGCACCCAGCCCCCGCCCAAGTGTACCATGAGGCTCCGGACCCCGGAAACCTCCGGGATCCCGCCACCCCCCCCCCCCCCAAAGCTGCAACACCCCGCTGAACCCACCTGGGTGGGCGGGAGGGAAGCCGGCACCCCTCAGGCCTCCGCCAGTGCGACTGACCACGCGGAGGCCCCCCGGCAAACTCCTCCCCTTACCACGCTGCAGGCTCGCACCTCCATTGGCTCCCGCGCGATTGCATTCGCTGGGAGCCAATGGGTTTGAAACTGCCCACCCACGTGACCTCACCTTCGGCCGCGCGCAGGGTCCCCGCACCGGGCCGCACGCCCGGTTACAAATGGCTGCCGGGACTCTGCCCGCGGCCTCACTATTAACCGCGGCAAGCGGACCCGGTGCTTCGGGCCCCTCATCAGCAACTCCCCCCCCCCCCAATCCCACAAAATACACCACACCAATGTTCGTGGAACATAACTGGTCGCAGCTTTATTCACCATTAACCAATTAACAATATACCAACATCATAAACCTTAACAAAACTCCAATCATAGCAGTGCCGCACCAGCCATACCTTAGCAAAGTGCCTTCCCACCGCTACAGCCATCAACTTGCCCCGGCAAGTCTCCCAACCCCTTTTCCCCGACTTCGCCATGCCTTAGCAAAAGTCGGCAAGGGTTTGTTCGGGTCAGGGGCACCCCACCCCCGCCGAAGTGTACCATGAGGCTCCGGACCCCGGAAACCTCCAGGATCCTGCCACCGGCACAGGCAACCACCTTATGCCTGTGCCGCCTCCCCCAAGCTCAAAGCTGCGACCAGCGTAGATCATGCAAAAGCACATACCCCAACGCCACCTGCCAATCATCAAGAAGCAGGTCCATACCGACTGGAGACAAATGTACCCCATCTCCGCTATAAATCCCCGCACATCCAACCCCCACCCAGGAATGCATTAATTGATAGGCCCCCCCCGGTCACACACCCAGCGACCGATCTGATGGTTATTCTTAGGCAATCCCCCCGACCAACGCCGCTGGTCCCAACCAGCAAGCCTTGGGATAATGTCAGTCCACAGCAAAATCATCCCTGGAAGGATCCGCAGAACCACAGCCAGGTCCCATTGCGCCACTCTCATCAGTTGCCTGCAGGCCCAGGAGCTCAGGTCATTACTCCCCAAATGAACAAGTAGCACCGCAGGATGTGGCGACGTCCCCCCGTGGTGCCGTAGCAAAGGTAGCAACTCCATCCATCGAAGACAACGCCCACCCAGCCATGACACAGACACCACTGCAGGATCCAATCCCAAATTCTGGCCTACGGGCCTCGCCGCAGCTCGCCTGCCCCACGGGCCTCACCGCAGCTCGCTGCCCAGCCCAGTGGACGAATAAAGGGCCCATTATCCAACAGCCGAAACCCCCATCTGCAAAATAAATGAAGAGTTAGCAGCCCCCCAAAACCCCCCCTCAGCCAATTAATAGCCGCACAACCCTGAAAAGCCATGGAACGCCACCTACCACTCTTCCGCGGCGATGCGAAAGGAGTGCAGCGCAAAAGCGTAGGGTCCTCGCCCAAAGCCCCCAACGCCATCCACAGCACTGCCGTTACCTGAAAAGGGGCAACACGCGTGCATTCGCATGCAGAAAAAAGACCCCCAGCATCACCGGGCCGCACCTTCATATACTACCTCACCGCCCCCCACCGGGCACATAATGAGGCCCACACTCACCCTCAACCCCACCCACAACCCCCGACCCCACGGATCCGTCTTGGATCTCGTCAAGAGGATCCTCAACTGTCCCCCCTCAATTCGCACATGGTGCCGCTGCATACCCCCCCCCCTACCCGAATTCGCTACCAGCTCCCCGACCCGGACAGCCCCAAAAGGCAAGACAGAAAACCGCCCGGAATAAGACCTCCTCATAGCGGGATGCCGCTACTCCCGGTAACACCGCCAGGAGACTCACGAGCAAGTCATGCGTGATTGGTCTCTGCGGGTCGAGAGGCAACAGCCGTGCACATTCCCACCCCCGCAGGAGCCTACATGCCAACCCTCCCTCAAAAGGCATGCCCCAAACCGCCGCACTCGTGAAAAATTGAACCCCGCCAAATACAAACGCACCGCCGACCTAGACAACCCGCGGCCCTAGCCTCAGCTATATAACTGCCAAGGAGACCACCAGGCACCCGTCCCGCCTGCCCGACTGTGTTCCACCTGAAACTCGGCCACCTTGTCCCAGCCGCATTGGTAAGCCGACCCGGTCCAGCTGCCACCGAACTCCGCAGCAGGCTCAGCATTCCGCTAGGCCAACGCACTACAACGCCACAGGGCCCTGAAGCCTTCCCGGTCCCTTCTGGAGTCAGCGTTCGCAACCGCTCCCACTGGAAATGAGAAAGAGCATCAGCCAGCTCATGAACACAGCCGGGAATAGGCCGTACCCTCACCGACCCGACCAACTGCAAACAAGCCAACACCACCTCCCGCCTTAACCCCGCCACCCGCAAACATCTGGGCGAGAAGCGATTAACCACACTGACTACAGCCGCATTATCACACCACCAAACAATCCTTCGATCCCGCAGCCTGTCCGGCCATAACTCCAGAACCACCAGAATCAGAAACAATTCCAGAAAGGTAACGCTGGCTGTCAAACCTGAAGAATGCCAAGCCTGTGGCCACCTATCCGCACACCAGGCCCCACCGAAATACACCCCCAAACCTGTTCCCCCCGCCGCAACCGTAGAAAGCTCCAACTCGTCACTGGAAACCTCCGCCCCCAGCAGAACTGAGGTCCCATTGAAACCTTCCACAAGCCAACCCCAGACCCGCAAGTCTGCCCTCAACACTTCCGTGACCCTAATCCTATGGTGCGGCTTCCGCATCCCCGCCGTCGAAGCTGCCAATCTCTTTGAAAATACCCTGCCCATAGATATCACCCTGCACGTGAAATCTAAAGAGCCTACCAATGCCTGCATCGCACGCAAAGTCATCCCGGAGGACAGCAGTACGTTCGCCACCAACGCCCCTAAGCCAGCTACCTCCTCCGGCGGCAAACACGCGACCCTATCCCTGGCATCCAATTCCACTCCCATAAATGTCAATCTCGTCGTCGGGCCCTCCGTCGACTCCACCACCAACAGTACACCCAGCTCCTGCGATAGCTCCCCAACAACTGTCAACAACTGCAGACACTCTGCGTTATTCGCCGGGCCCACGAACAGAAAATCATCTAAGTAATGCACCACATTTGCCGAACTCCCATCTGCACCTGAACCCAAGGCAGAACGCACTGAACGGTTCAAAGTAAGCACAGGAAATGGAACAGCCCTTGGCATACACTAGCCGAAATAGTCCCTTGGAAAAAACGGATGGCCAGCAAGCGAAAGGCAGAGGGATGCACGGCAATAAACGAAAGGCAGATTCGATATCCACCTTCACCATCAACGCCGCCCTCCACGCAGCTCCCACCAACTCGGCCGCCCGATCAAATGACGCAGAACGTACCGTACACAACTCCCGCGGAATATGGTCATTCACTGACGCGCCCAGTGGTGAAGACAAATTATGAAGGAGCCTGAACTTCCCTGGCTCCTTTTAGCTATATCCTCAGTGGAGAGACTACGAAGTCTGAGAAAGGCGGCTCAGAGACAGGGCCCGCGATGCGACCCAACTTCAGCACCGCCACCAGCTTGTCCCGAACCACAGCCGCAAAAAACGGTGCACCGAAGGTGAGTTGCTACCACTTGAAACTGCCACCACACCCTGAACTGGAATAATAAACCCAAACTGAAAACCGAACCCCCACACCTCCCTGTCCCGCCTCCACGGATACCGCTGTAGCCAACTCTGCAGGGCGTCCAACCATATCGGGGATGGGCAGGCGGACCTATTAAATCTCCCACAAACGTCACTAGTCCCCCCCCGACCCATCTTTCTGCTGCAGACCCTCCGCCGCCGTCCAAAAGGAACGACCTCCTCCCGGCGTGCCGACCGCCCCAACCCCCCTAGCAGACATCTACGTCAGCCCGATGTATGTCCTGCGTGCCTCAGAACAACGATCCATTCCTCCATTTTGTCCCTAAACTTTCATCCTAATGTAACCACGCCCAGCCATCATGCTTCTGAGACGCCTCCAAGATGGAATCCGCATATGCCAATAACATACCGTAATGCTCGGGCGAGCAATGACCCCACACACCGGCGAGGCGTAGGAATGACCGCATCGAATTGACCACATAGTGCACCACGTTCTTAATCTGTCCCGCTTTCTCATCCTTCTTCCTCTACTTCCAGCTCCCACCCGACCGTTTCCTACCATCCAACAGCCGAAAATATCAATATACCGCCGTTCTCGAATTTTTCCGCCGCAGTTTCCTCGGTACCCCCTCCCACAGCTCCGGGAACGCAACCACCAAAGGGGCCCCCCAACCCTGGACCCCATCCTGCCCCCCCATTCCCCCCTGCCGCGATACCGCCCCCCCAGACGACAAAGACGAGGCACCCGAGGAGGAGGAAGAGGACGACCCCGAACTACCTCGGCGACAACAATAGCAATGCCTTTCTTCCCAGGGCCGTGCCCCACCTTGCTACATGCCGCCGGATACGACGACCCCTCCCCCAAGTCCCCAGACAACTCACCTGCCACCTGAACCTCTGGCGCCTTGACGGCAGCAGAACGCTGCTCCACCTGTTCGCCATCCTCGCTGCAATGCGCCGCCACCTCTCAGCTCACTCCGCTCACTTCAGCCGCAGAGCTGAGGCCCGCCGCCGCTCCACCGTCCGCTGTCCATCTTGACTCCTGGCTCCCCGAAGAGTGCACCATCCCTCGCACCTGCGAAAACATGAGAGAAAAACCAAGGGGGGGGGGGAACTACCGGCGACCAAACGGGGGACCACGGCCCACCCCACTCAGCCCCCAAAGTCCCCTGCCCCCCTCCCACCCAATGTTCCCATGAAGATGGCCTCCCTACTGCCACCGAGCCACCGTGCACCGCTGGCCAGGCAGCCGGAACAGGGAAGCCCAAACCACAGGGTGCCCAACCCGGCGGCAACACTCCCAGCTGCCCTTGCCCCCCCATCACGTTCTTCCCCCTCACCACCCCCGCAAGTACACCCCCCTCCTGCCTCCCATCCTCCCCCCTTGGTGACACCATGCTCCCCCGCTGTGCTGCCGTGGCCTGCTGCACCCCCGGGAGGCGCGCGTCCGCGCCCTGCCTCCACGCCCACGTGCACCCCCTGAGCCCCGCTCCACCCCAGTACCCCCACTCCCCCTACCCCCCCCAAACGCCCTCCTCTGCAAGCACCTCACCCGCCGGGCTCTGAGCCCGCGGACATGGGCCGGCAGCCTGCTACCTTGCTTCGCCCTCCAGCGTGGCCCCCCCGACCCTATGCGACGGCATCAGGACCCCCCAAGACAAGGATACACACCTGCTCTCAGCCCCCTCCTGCCTTGCGCTGGCGTGAACCGTGGTGCCAACAATTCTCCCCCAGTCCAGCTCACCGAGCACTTCATTTCTTTGTCCTTATTTTATTTATTTATTTATTTATTTTTTAATACCCCTGATCACCCAGCCTCCTCTTTCCCCCTGGAACCCCCACACTCTGTCGACCCCCACCACAGCAAAGACCCCCAAAGCCACAACTCCCGCCCCGAGCAGCAGCCCAAACACTTAACTGTAGCACAGCACCATCTGCGCCGCCTCAAACACAGCCCGCGATCCTCCACCGCACAGCCAGCCGCCACGCACCCACTCTGCTACCGGGAATCGCCGCTACACCTCTGGCTTCCAACCAGGCCCCCCAGACCACACCACACACCGAAGAAAGCCAGCACCCCTCAGACCTCCGCCAGCGTGACTGACCACGCGGAGGCCCCCCAGCAAACTCCTCCCCTTACCACGCTGCAGGCTCGCACCTCCATTGGCTCCCGCGCGATTGCATTCACTGGGAGCCAATGGGTTTGAAACTGCCCACCCACGCGACCTCACCTTCGGCCGCGCGCAGGGTCCCCGCACCGGGCCACGCGCCCGGTTACAAACGGCCGCCGGGACTCTGCCCGCGGCCTCACTATTTATGGTTATCCAAGTTGAGCTACCTGTTATCTGTAATTACGGTGTAACCCCCACCGTAAAAACCTAAATGTTCTATGTAAACTGCGCTGATGTTGAAGAGCGCGGTATATAAGAGAAATAAATAAATAAAAGTCTAAACTATGCTAAATTTAAACCATTTACTACATCAGAAGTAATTCCATATGGAGCTCGATAGCATGCATTTTGCTTGCTAGTTTCACTAAGATTAGCAAAGTGCACTACTTCTCTTTTAGCACAGATTTTTCTGTGTGCTAAAACCTTTGTTAAATGAGAAGTAATGAAGCGCACAAAAAATTAGTGTTAAAAAGGAAGTAAACTCTTACACTAAGCTTAGCAAGAAAATAGAATCAAAGCAAACTTAAATAATTGTTACACATCAAAAAATAGAGGGAGCCAACCTGCACAGAGTGGTGGGTACAAACCTAAACAAAGGCATAGGGGCCCTTTTACTAAACTGTAATTTGTGCAAGTTGAAACCACTGTGCGCTAACTACCAGGGGTGCGTCCAGCATACTCCTGGCAATTACTGCACTGAATGGTCCCCTGATGTGCCGCAGAAGCATAATTACCACAGATGCACGTACCTCCACCTTCTGAGGTGCCGTTAGGTGAACCAGCACTAAATGCAAGGGTCACAGTTAGCGTGGGGTGTTAACCCTCATGCTTATTGTGCAGTGCTCACTATGCCCACTCTCCACCCCTAATCTGCCCCTTTATCGCCCCAACACACGATTCACAGCATGAAAATCGGCTGCTCTGTGTTGGCCCCGCACTAACAGGTACTGTGGGCTTGCATAGCACATTTTAGTAAAAGAGCCCTATAGAGGGGCTAATCTACACAGAATGTTAGGTACAATTCTAACCACTTTACTGGACAGACTAGATGGACCATGCTGATCTTTATGTGCCATCATTTACTATGTTATTACATTTACCTTCTATTAGTAAACAATAGGACTTTCTCAAACATTGATTTTTCGCTTTCTAAACCATGGTGAAGACAAAATATGCTTTAATAGAGAAGCACAAAACCTTTATTTTGCAATGTCGTCTTGCTCAGGACCAAAAGGGTTGTTTTGCTGCTGCTGTCATTTGGTGCACTTCTAGTATTTAATGCATAATATGTGCATGCACGTTTCATTATATTCATGGTAAGAAAATAAACGCATTTCAAGATAAAAAAATGGATCCATTAAAAATGAAAAGGTAATACATAAGACTAACTAGTATGATAATGCATGGTAAATGCTTATGTCAATCAAGTTTCAATGCATTTCTGAAGAGAGTTCTATAATGTTCATATGGATGCAAATTCGTAAAAGTCAAGATCATGAAGCCTGCAGAGATTAGTTCATTTGAAGAATATTTGATTCTGAATGATTGGTTTCTAAGATAGTGTAGTGAGAAGTTCTTTGACAAAAATTGCTCTATGAAAATACTGTGAATGATTACTTTGTGAGCGTTCTTTCTTTACTGGAGGAACTGGTCTATAATAATGTGTTAGGAAAGGTAACTGGAGAGGGACCACTTTGTACTATTTATAACATACAATGCTATTGTTGGTATCTCCAAAATATTTACAATATTTATAGCTGGTGCCCACTGTATATCTATGGTCCAAGGTTTAAGAATATGTTTTGGGTTGAATACATTCCCAGAGAGAAAATATATTTTAGAAAAGGTACAGAGAAGAGCCACCAAAATGGTAAAGGGGATGGAAGGATACTCCTATGAAGAAAGGCTAAAAAGGTTAGGGCTCTTTAACCTGGAAAAGAGACGGCTGAGGGGAGATATGATAGAAGTCTATAAATTAATGAACGGAGTGGAACGGGTAAACGTAGATCGATTGTTCACCTTATCAGAATATAGAAAGACTAGGGGACATGCAATGAAGCTACAGGGTAAACTATTTAAGACTAATAAAAGAAAATATTTTTTCACTCAACGTGTAATCAAACTCTGGAATTTGTTACCGGAGGATGTAGTAAAGGCTGTTAGTGTAGCTGGGTTTAAAAAAGATTTGGACAAGTTCCTGGAGGAAAGGTCCATAAACCATTATTAAGAAGTGACCGAAGATATCAATGCTTGACCCAGTACAAGCATTGTGGAACTTGTGTCTCTTGGGGAAACTGCTAGGTACATATGACCTAGATTGGCCACTGTTGGAAACAGAATACTGGGCTTGATGGACCTTGGTCTGACCCAGTATGGCATATCTTATGTTCTTATATTCAGAATTCCTGGAGTTAAAGAAATCCACTTCCCTAAATATTGTGAGAAAGCTTTCTCTGTGAAAGTGCTACAGTTGTGGAATAGTATCCCGACTGGATTAGGAAGGGGCTGACCCATTAGCTCAATGTGCTTATGGTTGATGGGGTGATGTTGTTGGGGAATTGAGGGGTGATTTTATGTATTTAATGATCTGATTGGCTGTGTGATTTCATTTTTAATAATGATGTAATGTGCTTTTATTTTTTGTTTTGTTAGATATTGTACACTGCAAGAAGTGTTTTCCCCAGAGCTGCAGTGTATAAATGTGAATAAATAAATAAAATTAAAAGTCATATTCTGAATTCAAGTCAGTCATACATCTAAAGTTATCTTATTGCTACTCGACTAACATGTAACTGATCTGGTTCCTTAATACAAGACACTTACTCCTCTTTCTTATCTTTGTTGCGGCCTTTTTTCTTTTCTTTTTCCTTGTTTTTCTCCTTGTTCTTATCATTATCTGGGTCGTCTTTGTCCACTTTCTCCTTTTTCTTTTTCTTTTCCTTTATCTTTTCCTTCTTATGGTCAGACTTGCTGAAAAATAGATTAATTATAAGGAAACTGGTCCTCCAAAGCTGCGGAGCAGAATTTTGCCAAGGGAATGGCTAATCTAAAATTTTATAGATGTTAATTCCTTACCCCCTTTTCTCTTTTTTCTTTTTCTTTTTCTCTTCCCTAGGAAAGAAAGGGTACTTTTGTCACCTTAAACACACAAAATTTCTAATCGGAGCTACTGATTAACACTAAAGTGATAAATTATTTTTAATTCCCAAATGAAAGATCAATTATCATTGACTAGTTTTAATGTCAGTGCTTATTAAACCATTGACACAATGTTTTGGTGTATGTTAAACTTCTTATAAAGCTATTTTCATTGTTTAAAAGCTCTTACTACAAAATATCGCACATTTCACTGTTAAATGTGTTCTTCTTTATACTATACTAAAAGTATAAAGTACTTACTCATCTTTATTATTGCTGTTGTTAACATTGTGAGCTGCCAAGGCACCAGGTAGATACTGGTCTCTATGAAACACCAAAATAGAATCAATATGCGATCTGTTTATTGTAATGGTAAAAAGATGAGCATCTTGAAAAGGTCTATAGGCCTCTGAAGTCTTACCATACTTTAGAATTTTGGATTTTATTCCACAATGTCCTTGTCCCCCTCCCTCAGTCAGTATATCCCTAATGAATAGGTATGAAATATAAGAGATGAATTTGGAAGGGTTAAGTACCATTTACATGTGTAAAAAGCTGATCTTCCTGTGTAAATCAGCATGCACATATACATAGGGATTTTAGAAAAGCCACTACTTATATGCATATGACAGAGGCATGTAAAGGCAGCATATTCTGGGGGTGGTTTGGGCGGTCCTGGAAAGTATCTGTGCATGGCAATATACTGTAGGCATGCCTGGGAAAATTTCAACGTCAGCATGTATTCCTGCCTTATGTCACGCTTAAGAGTCATCTCATATGGACCTGGGCTTTGGAGGAGAGCTCGACAGGGAATTGTGCTCACCTCCTTGGGGTTAGAAAACACTACAAAATGCAAAACACCTGAGTTTCAGAGCTAGGCTCCGTCATTGGATCCCTTTGCACAGGCAATTTTGCAAGATCTACCACTTACACATATAAAAATGGCTTTCATTAGACATGTTAAGTAGCCAAATCATTCACCACTTTTAAGTGCATGTAGCATAAACTGCATGTATAGAACCCTGTGTGCTGCAGCTCTTTTTATGCGCATTTTCTTTTGTAAAATTGTTCCGATGTGTGTCACACAAAATACGCTTATTTTTCTTCAGCCCTGCATGTATTTTATAAAGGGCTCCATGTTCAGCAAGCCTTCTATAAAATGCTAGCAGAGTTTTGCAAACACGGACTTAGATGCCTTTTCCTGACCTAACGGCCCTATACAGATTTAGGCTGATAGTTGCATATATTCATTGTCTCCAAGAACCAGGCTGGTGCATGCAAATCTCAGGCATAGTCATTAGGGCCATTCTGGAAACCAGAGTGGGTAGGAAGGCCCAAGCAATGGTTTGGAACACTGGTACATAATAAGCTTTCATGAGAAAGGAAGTTGCTGTTAGGTCACATGATTTTTTTCCATTGTAATCTTGGGAATGTAGGTAGAGGGCAAGGCACTTCATCAAGGGCAAGGCAGTAGGAGATTACAGGGATGGGAATGAAATAAGAAATCTTTGGTTTCAAGAACTCATATTCAAATTTGCACTACTAACTCTTCTTCAGAGAAAATGCATTTTACCAGCTGTGTTGTGCTTAATTAACATAAAAATATGTTTTCAATAAAACCTGATGAGTTTGGACAGTATGTAGAGAGTTATGAAAACAGATGAAAAGGGCATGCATAGAAAAACAATGGGCGAGTGTAGGTTTCACAAGCATGGAGCAACATATGCTTACAGACTCACATCTCTTCATCTGATTTGTCATCACTGGGAGTCAGTTTATTTTTATGATTACTCCGTGGACCTTGAATTCTTTCCAAGAAAGAATCTGGGGATAGAGAACCATCGTCCAATGTCTTCTTCTCCCAGTCTTTTAATGCAACCAAAAAGTGGCCTAGTCTACAAGTGGTAAAAGAGGATGGTTAAATGTATGCTTATTTTCTGTTTGGTGAGAGAGATTATTTTCAGCTAATTGCCTTATCTTGGTTATCAGATAAGAAACTTCAAGCTATATGAGGACAAATTTTGTTGCATGTTCCCATATTACTATGCAAAGTATCAGTTTTCTTTGGTTGCCATCAGAATATCCACTAAAAGCATACAATTATGTGCCTTCACATTTTTTGCTTTGAAATAAGAATTAAACAAACAAAATTCAGGAATTTTGGGCTTACAAAAAAAGTTAAACAATTTCTCATTTGTGCATGTAACACATATATCTGTTTCTATGCTTCTCACACAGCCATTTTTCTGTTCTCAGCGGTCTTGGTTGCTTTCTACTGTCTGCGTTTGCTTCTCTGTAGGTATGATATTAAAGATCTTCATTTTAGACAGATAAATAAGATTTAAGATTTAAGGCTTGATCTATAATTAAAATTTTACATTTTTTTTACAGTCAATGACAGACTGCTCTTTTACCTTCAAAAGCAACACGAGGAGGAGCCCTTAGTCCATTCAGCTTTCAGAGCATTAACTAGGGCTGTAAAAGAGGGTGGGCAAGTCAGGTGGCCATCTAGGGGATTATCAAGAGTACATCACAGCTATGTTAGTGGAGTGTCGCCAGCCTGCAGTTCATGTGCTTCACACAGCAGCTGTATAAACTGCATGGCGTTTCATAGATACAGAATGCTACACCGTTCAAACAGCTGATCAGTCTATCTGTTCCAGCGCACTCCTGGCCCAGAGACCCTGGGTCCATAGCAGCCCAGTCCAGGGCACTGGTTAGGGTATCCCTGGCCTAGGCATCCTGGATCTAGGCACCCTGAGTCAGGACACCCCTAGCCTGGACGCCCAATTTCAGGGCCCCCCACTTGCATTTCCCAGTCAGAGTGGCCCTTGGTCAGAGTCTGCAACATGATACGGAGCCCACAACCCCTCTATGCAGCTCCGAAAGCTGGGAGGCAGGAGTGGCACCCAAACACTTCTGACTGATGCAGCCTTCTTCTGATATGGTGGTGCACTGTTGGGGTCAGGCTCCACAATTTTGGAAGATGTCAGCACTGCATGTAGGAGTGAGTGGATGGGTGTTGCTCCTGCCTGCCAGCCTCTGGAGTTGAGGGGGGGGGGGGGGAAGAGGTCTGGGAGAATGGTCCACTTGAACCATAAGAGATTGCTTTTGTGGAGTTGGAGGGAGGGAAGGGGCGGGGAGTCAGGGGCCACTTGGACTACCAGGGACTACTTTTGTGGAGTTGGATAAGAGGGGTGGGGAGTCTGGATGCTCACTTAGGTCACCAGGAATCTTTGGTGCTAGACTTCACCTCAGACCGCCCTCTCTTCCTGCACCGCATCTTCATGCCAGTTTCAACTGGCGTAAAGATTCAACACTACAAAACCGCATTAGCTTTTAGCTAGCTTTTTAATACTGGGAGCAATATTTAGTCAATGATTTGCATTCCCACTGAGCTACCCTTCTGACACTGATTTTATGCTGATACCGATATTCCCATGCAAATAATTCTTCCTGCACCAGCAGTAATAGCACAGGAAAATCAAGAGTATTCTGCTGCACTGAAGGGTTGTGTAATTTACTACATTGGCCCCATGGAGTCTGCTGTTTGAGAAGATGAGAGACAGATATGTGAAAAGGGGTTTGCCTGCTTGCCAAAAGGTGTGACTGAATGAGTGCAGAAGAGAGGAAGCTAAGTTTTGAAAGTAAATAAAACTAGGATTATAACAGGAGGAGGGCTCTATATGAGGAGGGATATAGCTAAGCTGAAAGAATGGTCAAGATTTTGGCCGCTGAGATTTAACACTAAAAAATGGAGGGTCATGCATTTGGGCTGCAAAATTCTAAGGGAGCGGTACAGTATAGGGGAAGAGGTACTTCTGTCCATGAAGAAAGAGCGTGACCTGGGCATGATTGTTTCTAATAATCTTAAGGTGAATAAACAGGTAGACAAAAGTGAGCCAGTTGATATAGGGCATCTGGATTTTCAGAAAGCCTTTGACAAGGTCCCTCATGAGAGACACTTGACAAAATTAAAGAGTCATGGGATAGGAGGAAGTGTACTATTATGGATCAAGAATTGGTTAAAAGATAGAAAGAAGAGAGTAGGGCTCTCAATGGAGAAAAGTGAATAGTAGAGTACCCCAGGGATCTGTGCTGAGCCCACTGCTTTTTAACATATTCATAAATGATCTGAAAATGGGAATAAGTGAGATGATCAAATTTGCAGATGACACAAAATTATTCAAAGTTGTTAAAATGCAAGAGGATTGTGAAAAATTGCAAGAGGACCTTGATAAATTGGGAGATTGGAAATTTAATGTGAACAAGTGCAAAGTTATGCACCTGGGAAAGAACAACCCAAAAGTATGGTTACACAATGGAAGGTTCCACATTAGGAATCACAACCCAAGAAAAGATTTAGGCGTCATCGTGGATAATACACTGAAACCCTAGGACTCGTAAGGAACGGAATGGAGAATAAAACCAAGGATATTATAATGCCTCTGTATTGTTCCATGGTGTGACCTTGAATATTGTATGCAATTCTGGTTGCCATATCTTAAAAATAATATAGCAGAATTAGAAAAGGTACAGAGAAGAGCCACCAAAAAGGTAAAGGAGATGGAAGAATACATCTATGAGGAAAGGCTTAAAAGGTTAGGGCTCTTCAACTTGGAAAAAAGACAGCTGAGGGGAGATATGATAGAGGTCTATAAATTAATGAGTGGAGTGGAACGGCATAAATGTAGATCAATTGTTTATGCCATCAAAAAGTAGAAAGACTAGGGGACACACAACGAAGCTACAATGTAATCCATTAAGGCTAACAAGAGAAAATATTTTTTTCACTCAACTCAGGAGTAATATGCAAAAATATTTCTTTATGGAAAGAGTGATAGTCGTGTGGAATAGTCTCCCAGTGGAGGAAGTAGAGACCAGGACAGCATCTGAATTCAAGAAAGCAGACTATAGTAGTTGGCATGGAAGGGCAGGCTGGTCTTTTTCTGCTGTCATGTTTCTATGTGTCTATTATATTAGGATAAGAAAGACAGTGGGACTGCTGTATAGGATTTTAAAGAAAATAGGATAAAGCAATTGCCATAAAAATGGCTTTGGCCCTTTAAAAGTGTTCTTTTTCAAGGGAAATTCTAGAAATCTTTAAAACAATGATGAAGATTGTGGAAGCACTTTTAGGTACATGCAAAGTAGAGGGTTTGTTATTGCTAGATTTCTTATTTTTTCCAAAATATATGAGTGTTTTAAAAAATTACAGGAACAAAACCACAGGAACAAGTGGCAAATGTACAAATACCATGGGAAATACAGAGTATTACTCCAGGAACCCTTTGTCAATCAAGAACGGACACATGAATGTTTAAGGAGAAGTGAACTGAAACCGAAGGATGCAAGATTGATAGCTGCAGCCCAGGACAGTGGATTACAGACAAGAGGGATTACAGAGAGCATTGAAAAAACTGGCAAAATAGACATATGTCAATTCTGTAAGAAAGACCTGGAAACAGTGACTCACCTCATAGCTGACTCTGAAGTTCAGATGGTGGAAAATTTCTATATAGAAAGGCACAACAAAGTAGCACGCCTCATACATTGGAAACTCTGTAAACACTACAACATCACTGTGCCTGAAAAGCACTGGGATTATGACCCTAAGAGAATTACAGAGAATGAAGACATTATGATCACCTAGGAAATTCCCATTTCGATGGATACGAAACTGGATGTGAGGAAACCCGACACAGTAGTAAAGAAGAAAAACACCAGAATGGCATTGATAATAGAGGTGTCGGTTCCAAGTAATTATTCTGTGACTTGCATGGAGAGGCAGAAGATTCTGAAGTACCAAGAAATGCAGTCCAAAACCATGATAATGTGGTAGAAAGATACAGAAATATTTCTCATCATATTGGGAGCCACAGGCTTGATAAAGAAGAATTTCCAAGCACATCTTGACAAGAGTGGTGGATGCATGGAATGCTCTCCCGATGGAGGTAGTGGGGGCAAATACAGTGACGGAATTCAAAACGGCATGGGACAAACACAGTGGATCCCTTTATAGTAAGAGGATGAAATCAAAGCAAACTTAAATATCTTTTAATAGAGGGGGGTTGACCTGGATGAAGCAGCAGGTACAACTCAACACAGGCATAGAGGGGGGACGATCTGCACGGAGCTGCAGATCTCCAGGAACAAGCAGGAATAAGTCCTCACATATGGGTACGTCGGTACCGACGGAGCCCGTGCGGGAAAGCTCCCCAGCTTCTTAGAATAGAAGCTTTTGGGACCTCCCACTGCACATGCGCACTGCCTTCCCGCCTTCCTGAACAGCTCTCCTCAGTTTCTCTTTTTCCGCGGAGCCAGCAGGTCGTGTTCCTGTCACCGCTGAAGAAATTGTTATTTTATTTGTTTCTTTAGACCGCGTACCTGCCTTCCCCATACCGATACCGGTATCGCCGGTCTTTTCTTTCTTTCTTTAAAAAATTATAATTCTTTTTTCTTATTTTTTAGCTTTTTGGTCACTTCAGAGAGGCCTCTCGGCCTACTCAATTTCTCCTCATGGAGAAGCCAGCCCCTGGATTTAAGAAGTGTACCAAATGTAATGCTGTTATTTCAGTCACAGACACCCATGAATGGTGTCTGAAATGTTTGGGGCCTGACCATTCCATACCGGACTGCCCATCTTGCTCCCACATGTCTAAACGTGGGCTGCAGAACCGGGCCAACAAATTCCATGTGCTGTTTGCTTCAGAGAATACAGCATCACAGTCATCCAGGTCTTCTTCTCCGGATGGATCTCAGGTAACCAAACCTTCTGTGGGCAAGTCCTCAAAGAGCAAATCTCCTTCAAAGCATCGAGAGGCTCTTAGCTTAGAACTTGAGGACCCTGCCCCAGCCAAACAACCCCGGCGGGAAGTCCAACTTCCAAAAACGCCAATTCAGGGGTCTCAGGTTGATATCGATGCTACGGCCTCGACAGATCACCTGTTAGCCTGCTCTGGGGTACCGGGTCACTCCGGTACCGACATCCAGGCAGCTATGGCGTCCATGGGCGATACTGTACAGTCCATGCAGCAGGCCGTCATGGCTTTCATTAAAGCTGCAACGCCATCGGTTCCGCTTTCAGCGGTTCCGGGCCCGATACCGGTATCGTCCGCCATGCCGGTATCGAGGCCGTCCACCTCTAAACGCAAGTCGGTACCGTATGGGCTTTCGCTCCATACCGGTTCCATACCCGATACGCCCGATATCGATACCGATCGGTACGCGTATCGTGCGTTAGAGGAAAGCACCGATTCCTCTGAGGATTTTCACTCCTCTGATGATTCTGCTGAGTTTTCACTCAACTTACCTGAGGAGCCCTCTTCTCCTAAAAGGAGAATGTCCCCTCCAGAGGATTTGTCCTTCCAGGACTTTGTTTTAGATATGGCTACAGCCCTTTCTATTACCACATCCTCTGAAAAGGAACCCAGATCCAAAAAACTGGATATTTTGGGATACTCAAAGGCCCCTAAGGAGGCAGTTACCCTGCCTATCCATGAAATCCTTCAAGAACAACTGATGGATTTCTGGGAAAATCCTTTGACTTTGTCTCCTTATTCCCGTAGGTTGGACACCATGTATAGGGTCCCTCCTTCTCCTGGTTTCCAAAAGACTCAATTGCCCCACCACTCTATTGTGGTGAAGTCTGCAATGAAGAAGATTAGGAGTACCAAAAGGCACTCTTCCACCCCTCCAGGACGGGAATGTAAGACTTTGGACTCTTTTGGTAGGAAAATTTTCCAGGCTAGTATGCTTATAGCCAGGATTAATTCCTACAGTCTCTATATGGGCATGTTCCTGGAGGAACTTGCCAAAAAGGTGCGGCATTTTGCCCCCTTTATCCCTGAGGATAAAAAGCAGGGATTCCTTTCCCTAGTGAAACAACTCTTAGAGGTTTCTAAGTTCTCTAATAGGGCAGCATATGATTCCTTTGAGGGAGCCAGTAGGGCTTCGGGCATTGCTATTGCAGCCCGACGTCTTGCTTGGCTCCAGGCCTCTGATCTGGAACCTTGGGTTCTAGATGGCTTACGGAATCTGCCCTGTACAGGTGAGAACTTATTTGGGGAAGAGTGGCAAATCAAAGCCACCCAGATGGATGCTGAAAATGCCACCTTGGAAAGACTTTCAAAGTCCACTTCAATTCCTACTAAGAAAAAGTCTTTTAAAAGGCCTTACTATAAGAAGGCCAGAGTTGCTTCAAATACTGGCCAGCAGTCTTCTCAACCTCGCTATACTGCTAAGCGTCAGCAATCCAAACAAGCACGAGCTAAGCCTGCAGCAGCTACTGTAGCTCAGCAGGCTCCAACCCCTCAGGGGTTTTGACTTGCTCCTAGGGAACTTGCCACTTCTGGTTCTAACACAACCAGAACCTCTCACCATACCCGGAAGGTTGGTTCACTTTGCTCCCAGATGGGAACAAATCACAACAGAACAATGGACCCTCTCTATCATTCGAGACGGTTACAAACTTCATTTCTCCAGCCTTCCTCCCCATCATATGGTGAGACCATTCAATTCTCCCCCATCTCTCCTAA
Organism: Ichthyophis bannanicus; assembly: GCA_033557465.1. Classification (NCBI taxonomy): domain Eukaryota; kingdom Metazoa; phylum Chordata; class Amphibia; order Gymnophiona; family Ichthyophiidae; genus Ichthyophis; species Ichthyophis bannanicus. Next base: position 1,532,742,619 of record CM066032.1, read on the forward strand.
CCCTGTTGGGTCAAGAGGTTTCCTCTCTTCTTGCCCAAGGGGCCATAGAAGAGGTTCCTCTTCCTCAACAAGGGTCCGGTTTCTACTCCCCTTATTTTCTCATTCCAAAGAAGACAGGGGGATTCAGACCAATCCTAGATCTGAGAGAATTGAACAAATTTCTCTTCAAGGAGAAATTCAAAATGCTGTCTCTTGGCATTCTCCTTCCTTACCTCCAGGGTCAGGACTGGCTTTGTTCTCTAGACCTACAGGATGCGTATACACATATACTCATCCATCCATCCCACAGAAAGTATCTTCGCTTTCTGTTTCAGGGAAAACATTTCCAATACAGAGTACTCCCCTTCGGTCTAGCCTCTGCTCCAAGAGTATTCACAAAATGCATGGCAGTCGTAGCCGCATTTCTAAGAGGCATGGGAATCTTTGTCTTCCCATATCTGGACGACTGGCTCATCCGAGCTCCAACTCAGTCACAGGCCCAGATTTCCCTGGACCACACAAGGAGCCTTTTGCAGTATCTGGGACTGGTAGTAAACCTTCCCAAGTCCCAACTCATCCCTACTCAATCTCTAGAATTCATAGGGGCCCAGTTGGACACCATCACTGCAAGGGCCTACCTTCCACATGTTCGAGGCCAGCGCCTCCTGAGTTTGGCCTCCCAAGCTCAGTCCAGCACTCACTTGACAGCCAGGGAAATGCTACGCCTACTGGGTCATATGGCCTCCACAGTGCATGTGGTGCCCTATGCTCGTCTTCATATGAGAGCAGCTCAATGGACCCTGGCCACTCAGTGGACTCAGGCGTCAGGAGCGCTCTCAGACCAAATACAAACCTCCGATCGTCTGTTTTGGTCCCTCCACTGGTGGACTTCCACCAAGAATCTGTTGTTGGGGGCTCCATTTCAACCATTGCTACCCCAAGCAACCCTCACAACAGATGCCTCCCAAACAGGGTGGGGAGCCCATCTGCAAACTCTCTCCACTCAGGGCACTTGGTCTCTACAGGAGACCACCCTTCATATCAATCTTCTGGAACTGCGAGCAATTTACCTTGCCCTCAAGGTCTTCCACTCCCTCCTAGCCAACCTCACTGTCCTAGTTCAGACGGACAATCAGGTGGCCATGTTTTACATAAACAAACAAGGAGGGACGGGCTCTCTGTCGCTTTGCAACGAAGCTCTAAGACTATGGGCCTTCGCCAGAGAGCATCAGATTCACCTGCTAGCAGTGTATCTCCCAGGAGTTCAAAACTCTCGGGCAGACAGGCTCAGTCGAGTTCTGCTGCCACACGAATGGTCCCTACATTTGGACCAAATAAACCGAATCTTTCAGGAATGGGGGACCCCGGACATAGACCTCTTTGCAAGTCCGTGGAATGCCAAACTTCCCCGGTTCTGTTCCAGAACTCCGTGTCAGGGAGCTCAGGCTACGGACGCCTTTCTCCTGAATTGGAATCAGGCATTCCTATATGCCTTTCCACCCATTCCTTTGATTCCCAAGACTCTGTTCAAACTCCAGAGGGATCATGGAACTATGATCCTCATAGCTCCACGCTGGCCACGCCAAGTGTGGTTCCCTCTACTTCTACAGCTCTCCCAGGGATCCTACTTGGATCTGGGAGCTGCGCCAGACCTCCTGTCTCAGGAGGAGGGGACTTTGTGGCACCCAAACCCCAAATCCCTTCACCTCAGTGCTTGGTTACTGAAGGCTTAAACCTTCAAGACTTTCATCTTTCCCAACCAGTGAAAGATATCCTTTCTGCCTCTAGGAAACCCTCTACCAGGCGTTCCTATGCTTTCAAATGGAAACGTTTTTCCATTTGGTGTGCTCAGCAGGGTCTTGACCCTCTGGCACTTCCTTTGAATTCTCTTCTTGATTATCTCCTGCATCTCTCCAATGCAGGCCTCAAGACGAATTCGGTAAGAGTCCATTTAAGTGCTATTGCAGCATCCTTGAAACATATAAATGGACAACCTATCTCCTCTCATCCTCTTGTTGCAAGATTCATGAGAGGCCTGACTCTCACTAAACCTCCCATCAGACCACCCCCGGTCGCATGGGATTTGAATCTAGTGCTCGGTCAACTTATGAAGCCACCTTTTGAGCCAATGTTTTCCACCTCCTTGAAATTTCTTTCCTGGAAGGTCATCTTCCTCATTGCAGTCACTTCGGCTCGCCGCATCAGTGAGCTGCAGGCTTTAGTGGCTAATCCACCTTACACAAGATTTCATCATGATAAGGTGGTCCTTAGGACGAATCCCCACTTTATGCCTAAAGTGGTCTCGCCTTTTCATCTTAATCAAGAGGTATATCTACCTGTCTTTTTTCCAGCTCCTCATGCATCCAATGCAGAGAGGAACCTTCATACTCTGGATTGTAAAAGAGCTCTCGCTTTTTACCTTAATAGGACTCAGCCACATCGAAAGTCTTCTCAACTTTTTGTGGCCTTTGATCCTTCCCATTTGGGACTTCCAGTCTCCAAGCGTACACTTTCCAATTGGATTGCTCAGTGTATTTCTTTTGCTTACCAGAGCAAAAACATTCCTCTGGAAGGCCATGTCACTGCTCACAATGTGAGGGCCATGGCAACTTCTATGGCTCATCTGCACTCTGTTTCCATAGATCAGATCTGTCGAGCCGCTACCTGGGCCTCGGTTCATACCTTCACAGCCCATTACTGTTTGGACAAGGACTCCCGCCGGGATGCCTTGTTTGGCCAGGCTGTCCTCAAGCACCTGTTCCATTCCTAAACAACTCCTGCCCACCTTCCCAGAATGGATGCCTGAGATCCATACGAAGATGGCGAACCTTTACAGGGGATCCCATGCATCTAAGCTAGGGAGTCCCCATATGTGAGGACTTATTCCTGCTTGTTCCTGGAGATAGCACAGTTACTTACCTGTAACAGGTGATCTCTGGGAACAGCAGGAATTAGTCCTCACAACCCACCCACCTCCCCTAGGAGTTGTATCTTTTATCTATCTATCTTCCTGTCCTCTCTCTGTTGACTCAGCTATAAACTCGAAACTGAGGAGAGCTGTTCAGGAAGGCGGGAAGGCAGTGCGCATGTGCAGTGGGAGGTCCCAAAAGCTTCTATTCTAAGAAGCTGGGGAGCTTTCCCGCACGGGCTCCGTCGGTACCGACGTACCCATTTGTGAGGACTAATTCCTGCTGTTCCCAGAGATCACCTGTTACAGGTAAGTAACTGTGCTTTACAATCACTCTAGCCACCTTACTGGACAGACTAGATGGACCATACTAGTCTTTATCTGCCATCAGATATTATGTTGCTATGCTACGCATACATGTTATATCTTACAAACTCCAGAAGGAAGCTCTCTTTGGCACGATGCAAGTACTATGCCTAGCATTAGCAGTACATTTGAGAGACCAAGATCATACTCCACATACCCTCCTAGCTTAGAAGTGAGGCTCATCACTGTCATGGTATGTGCAAAACTAACCCATTTGGAGAACCTGCCTTCAGAAAGAACAAAAGCTTTACAGTTGGAAGGAATGAAAAGCATTAGCGGAGGATCTCCGGTGCCTCTTCTACTTGCATGTCCCAAATACCTTTTTCCAACCCAAATCTGAATATATTTCTTTTTGCTTTTGGCTTAATATTTACTTCTAAGACAGTTCGGGGGAAGGGGGTATTGTACTTGTAAAGCAGCTAGCTGTCGCTGGTGAATCGAGATCCTGGATATTCAACAACAGGACCATATCTATCCACCAGCACTGAATATCCGGGTCAGCTGGATAACGCTGCAGCTAACCAAGCAGCAGCAATATTCAGCAGCTGCCCAGTTAACTACAGCAGTGAAAGTTAGGCTAGCCTTTCAGGTGCCTAACTTTCCGCTTAGGGATAACCAGCTAGCAGCTGACTATCAGTGCTAGCCGGTTATCCCTGGGTGCGTCTTCCACTCCCCTCCTGGAATGCCCCAAAACTAGCTGGTTAGCATCGGGACGTTTAGTGGTGGCATCTGGGGATATTCAGTGGCACTAACTGCCTAAACAGCTTTTAAAATCTCCACCCCTTCCTTTTTAGCATTTTCTAATATTCCGACATTTGACCTTCTAGGAGTGAAATTTACTTTGGCTGGATTTAGCCCACTAATTGGAAAGTATGTATGTTTTTATGTCTATACAGACAGTAAAAGTCAATGACTCCTGGTGATGCAGCAGCCCCTGGGCTTTCTTGGCAGGGTATGACAGGAAGTAGATTGCCAGGCCTTTTCTTCTAAGGCAATGGATGGTAGAGTGTCTTGCCCTTGGTCATGAGGAGTGCCAGTGGGAATCAAACCCTGGTTTCTTGGATATGAGGATGTCGCTCTAACCACTAGGCGACTCCTCCACTCCACAAAAAATATAATGCATAGAAAAGTATATGTATGACTCACCTCTGTATTGCTCCTTTCCCCACATCTGAGCTATGCCTGGAGGGATAAACACTACAGCTTTCTGCACTGTCCACCCGATGCAGTGTAGAACAACCCTCTTCTAGTGCCTCCTCTAGGGATCTACGAAATATTGAACAATCATTCTTCTATCAATAAAGAAGTGCAAGAATACACAGGCATAATATATATCCATAAAAGCATTGGCTCAAATATGTGGGAATTTACCCATCAGAATATTTTCTGTATTATTGTCTCGGAACATGTAATATGATATACAATATACTAGAATAAATAGGCTCAGCCATAGGCGTAGTTGGGGGTGCATAGATTGGGGTAGCCCCCCAAATTTTGCAGGCACTGATGGTAATCTGGTACCAACCCTTTCCCCCCCCCCCCCCCCCACAGTAAGAAGGCAAACTACACCAATGGGCTCAGGCAGTGGTTCCTGTTGTTTTATTTGATGTTAGACTCAAAGACTGTCTGAGCAGGTAAGAAAAATGGCTAATTTATTAAATGATTATCCTTATGTGGATTTTTAGCTGAAGCTAACTGGCTACGTTTTCAGCTGGAAATTCAAACTTGGGCAAAATTTGATGGGCTGTATTAAACAAACTTAACCAATTAGCACAGAAAATCAGTTCTAACCAGCTAAGTCATTTAAAAAGCTTCTCTAATTGATTTGTTCTTCGGTTTGATATACTGTCTTTCCTGGAGATATGATTCCCTTCCCTTCTCCCCCATCTCCCTCTTAACCCCCTCCACCAAAAAATAAAAGTAAACCATCTCCCCTAAGGCCTGATTCGTCTCCTCATCCCTTCTACTGATGCTCAATATTTTTTAAAAAGGCACACATTTGGCAATGAGCTGAGGATCCCCCACCCTCCTGGAAAAGAGTGGATTCTGGAATCATGAGTACCGATTTTGTAGTTGTGGTATGTTGAAGGGTGGAGCTCCAAAAGGGTGCCATTGCATATGAGTATCAGAGGGAGGTCAACTGTTAGTTCTTTGGGTATTGGGAGGAGATTGGAGATGTTTTATGTTTACTTCTTTGGGAGAGAAGATCATCAGAGCTTAGGAACATGAGTTTTTTTTATTCCTGAGATCTGGCAGGCTAGATTTAGGCCTGCTATAGCAGCACCTAAATTTGACCAGTGAAGTCGGTTGCATAGCACTGAAAATCAGTGCTAGCCATTCTATAACTTTTCCCCCTATGACTTAACTTTGCTGTGGCCCACCTCGAGTTTGACTGGCTAGAGCTAGCCACATAGTGAAATTTAGATAGACTAAACTTAGACTCTGTTTTCAAAGGATGCAATCTCGCCAGGTAAACCTTTACTTAGCCAGCTAGATTCTTTTGAAAGTTGATCTCATAAGCCTGGCTTGGTTTTTTAAAAGCTTATTTTCTTTGTTCTAATTATATGGCATTTTTAGCTCTAGCTGGGTGTGAGCAAGATTGTATACTGAAGTAATTTTATAAGACGCCATATAAAATTATGCACCATCAACATGTGTTAAGTCTTGTATTTTGAATGACTTGCACCATGGATGGGCCTTCACATGCATAATTGTGCCAGTCACTATTTGGAAGTACACACGTCAGGCCGATGGCGCATACTTCTGGTGTGAATGTACACAAGAGCAGAGCTTGGGCAGAGTGTGGATGGAGCACATAGTTATGCACTTAAGTTATAAAATACTAGAACTTGAACTGGGCTCCCAGTTATAAAATTACTCTCACAGTGTCCATCCCACAACTGTTCTTCTGTAAGTCCATCTTTGCCAGTAACATATTTTTCTGTTTCTTTTTTTTAAGGATTATGGTTTATTGTCACTGCAGCATGCTGCACTGTGGACTATTGGGTTTAATTGCTTAGCCTCTGCTCCTTGGCCCACATTGGGATACTACAGAGAGAGTCCCAACCATTGCACATTGGTGATACATAGACATTTAGGAGACAATTTTAAAAGGCATTTCCATGGGCAAAACTGTGTTTTACATATGGCAATAGCTTTCTTTAAAATTATCTGGACTATAAAAATATAGATATATATCTATACAGCCTATATATGCATAAATTTGCACAAACTAGTGGAAGTGTGCCTGGAGGCGGGGTTGAGGAGGGGCTAGCGATTACACATGTACTTTATAAAATTAGCATTCAAAGTAAGCCTGGAAATTTGTGCATATCAAATACAGGTGTAAATGCCTCTGTGCAAGTTGGACATCTGTAGAAAAGTACCATCCTAGAGAGTAAGTTTCAAAGCTCCTTCCATAGCTAAAACAGTGCTTTAATCACATAAATGGGCTTTTTCAAAATTAAACAATGTCAGCTCTCAAGTAAACAATCTCTACTAACACAATTACTAAACCAATAATTCATCCACACATATCTCCACAGGCGAAATGACCTCAGAATAGCTCATGCCCTACATTTAGTGAAAAATCACTATAGGGAGCGGCAGACGCTTACATCACCGGTCAAAAAGCCTTAACCAATACCATGACCCACTCAAAAGAGTAAACACCACTCCATTACCACTGGGAAAAACAATCAATTACTTTATCACCACAACATCTCAACCAAACATACACCAACCATAAACCACTTACAAACACATACAAACAAGCGTCCTTCCAACATCACAGAACTACACGGAGTTCTATCAGACCGGCAGGTTATCACCTACAAAGGAAAATAGTAGATAAAGTAATCAGTGTAATTAACAACACTATATAGTTCACGTTTACTTATCTTCAAACAATATCTTGCAACCAGCCAGTCTCGCAGACGCTCCACTTTGGGTCGAAATACAAACAGGATCAAAAGATCACAAAATAATACAGCGGGGAACAACATTAACCCCTAAGAATTCCACTGGTCTCTGAAAAATTCAGCTCCACAACCCGACAAAAGCTTTTGTTTCGCCAAAAAATAGCTTCCTCAGGGGTGCAATGGCATTGTTTGAAGATAAGTAAACGTGAACTATATAGTGTTGTTAATTACATTGATTACTTTATCTACTATTTTCCTTTGTAGGTGATAACCTGCTGGTCTGATAGAACTCTGTGTAGTTCTGTGATGTTGGAAGAACGCTTGTTTGCATGTGTTTGTAAGTGGTTTATGGTTGGTGTATGTTTGGTTGAGATATTGTGGTGATAAAGTGATTGATTGTTTTTCCCAGTGGTAATGGAGTGGTGTTTACTGTTTTGAGTGGGTCATGGTATTGGTTAAGGCTTTTTGACTGGTGATGTAAGCGTCTGCCGCTCCCTATAGTGATTTTTCACTAAATATAGGGCATGAGCTATTCTGAGGTCATTCCGCCTGTGGAGATATGTGTGGATGAATTATTGGTTTAGTAATTGTGTTAATAGAGATTGTTTACTTGAGAGCTGACATTGTTTAGTTTTAGTTTAGCTCTTACACGACTATTTTGATTAGTGTTGACTTTTTCAAAATTACCCATTATATACATGACAAACTTATTGACATTGTGCCACTACATATCTAAGTATTTCCATAAAGGCCAATTCCAAGATGTGTGTCCCCGGGAGGGGGATTAGTGGGGGTCAAAGCCTTGTTGGACTTAAAAGTGGACTGTCCTGAGGAAGTCATGAACTCATCCTAAATTTAAAAGGGACTCAGAATAAGGACTTCCTAGCCAGGGCGCCTAATTAGAAGAGAGGGTCTATAACTGCCTTTTGGTATTGGGCTGAGTGGTTTGTATTGGATGTTGGATGCACTGAGGCCTTAACTGAGTGAGAGGTAGACTAGCAAATTCTGGTTGCTTGATATTTGGTGTCAGAAGTGGAATTCTGAAACTGCCAATGGCGGAGGAATTACGGATTGACAGAGCAGATATAAATCTGGACGTGGGCAATTTAGGACTTGCATGTGTATTCCTAGTATGAAATGGGAAACATATGGGTAGATTTTTACCCCACCCCTATCACACTTCATCTGCTTTCCGTGTGGTATGTACATCCATGTATAAAATGAGCCTTTTCTGAAATGGCCATTTATCCATGGATGCACCTTACAGTGTAAGTGGGCGTATTGACACATACAAATTGCGACTAAGGCTTCTAAAACAACCTCTTAAAGTTACAGGTGTATATTATACTTATCTTCTCTGATATTTTGCTTGTTAATAATTGTATGTGTCTAACAATGAATGCTATTTTTGACACTGTGCAAAACAAATGTTTTTGAGCACAATTATGCAATTATCTTCTTGGTCATTTTCACATTTAGTTTTCTGAAGTGGACAATTTCCAAAATCAAAATGCGTGCATATTAGTAAGATTCCATACCTGGCAAACACATAAATGTGGAAATGGTTAAGGAGGACGCTATTCCACGAGTACGCTTTTGCTTCCTTTTCAAAACAGAGACAAATGTATTTTATTCACCTGCATTCATCATTCTCCCATCTTTTGATTTCTTCATCCTCTTCCTGTATTGCCACTCTAGGAACTCTTATGTATGTGTGATGTGTATTAATCACTTGGGCCATCTTGGTGAGATTGCTATCTAGAAATGGAGGTAGAAAGCAGAGTTTAGCATCTTCTGAACACAGTATTATTTATTTATCAAATTTAAATATTGCTGACAAATAATTAGTTTCTTGTGTGTTCTGAATTGCAGAAACAAAAAAATAAATAAATAAAACGATTTAACTTTAGTTATTAAATTGTATCTTGTGAAGTCTAAGGGGGGGGGTGGGGATATTCAGCGGTAGCAACTAACACTGGGAAAGCGGCTAGCCATCACTGCTGAACACTGAATCCGGATATTCAATGCTGGTGTCATATCCAGCCACCAGCATTGAATATGTGGTTTAGCCAGATAGTGAGTTAGCTAACCGCTGAGTTTCAACATTCAGCCTCTGGCTGGTTAACTAAAGCAGCAAAGGTTTGTCCAGCCATTAAAGTGCCTAACTGCAGCCATTTTTGGATAACTCACTAGTGGCTGAATATTGCTGCTGGCCAGTAATCCTCGGGTGTCAATTCCACTTTGACCCCAGATCGCCCCAATGCTAGTGTCAGGATGCGAAGAAACCAAAACTAGGGATATTCAATGGCACCAACCTCATTAGTACCAGAGAGTAACCCACTGAGCGATATTTATGCAATTTGCAAGTCTGCAAATGTCTTTGAATATCCCCCTAAGGTTTTATGTCAAAGGTGCCATACTGAGGCACAAAAAAGAGCAGGCCGCTCTTGCAAAATCAAGCCAAGGATACACAGGGAGCAAGAGTGATTGGAGAACACAGGTGCTTTATTGAAATACCCCAACGTGTTTCAGCGAACCGGTCAGAGCAATGGGCCATCAAGTCCAGCATCCTATCAGCTTGGAAGTGGCCAGAATATGTGTTCCCCGTTGTTTGCTGCCTCGCTAATAATTGTTAATGAACTTGTCCAAGCCTTTTTTTAACTCAGATGTTCTACCATACTAGCCTTGATCAAATATTCTGGCAAAAAATTCAACTGTTCAATTGTGCTTTGACTGAAAAAATACTTTCTTAAAGTTGTTTTCAATCTCCTACCAATTACTTTCATGGCATGTTCCCTATTAACTTATTCCACACCACTCACAATTTTATACATCTCCATTGTGTCCCCACTCTCTCAAAACTGAAGAACCTTGACCTGTTAAGCCTTTCTCTGTACCTTTCTGTTCTGTCATTTTTGGAACAGAGTGACCAGAAGTGCCTAAAATACTCAAGGTGTGGTCCCATCAAAGATTAATACAGAAGCTTTATAATCTTCAGTTTTATTCTCTGTTCTTTTCCAAATAATGGGTAACATTCTATTGCTTTTTTGACAGCTGCTTCACACTGAAGTGAGGGCTTCATTGTGGGGTCCACAATGACTCCAAAGTCCCTGCCTTGAATGATAACTCCTAATGATAATGTAATATTAGAACTTTTTTCCCCTTTGTGTGTCACTTTTTTTTAATTAAAATTTTTTATTTATGAAAATTTTACAATTAAGTCAAGAAAGTTAACAATACACTCTCTTGAAGAAACTGGATGACACATAGAAAAAAAAACAAGTCAGAAAAGATAAACAATCTCATGAAGCAAAAAAAAAAACAACCCAACAATGTGTCAATCCACCCAAGTCCACAACACAAGGGGACTTTTCACACAAACATATACCAAATATGCAAGAAACAAAGCAGCTAATCAAGTTCAGACATTTCAAACATAAGCTCATTAGGAGGTGACAATAGAGGATTCTAGTTGCCTGGCACTGATAAAGGCTAATAGCTGGGAAGGCTCAAAAAAACCATAAGAAACAGCCTGATATTTTATCAAACATTTGCAAGGATGCTTAAGAAAAAAGAGCCCCCCCAGCTGTAAGACCCCTGATCGTAACAAAAGAAACTCCCTACGGCGCTTCTGTGTTTCTCTTGATAGGTCTGGATATATATGAACAGCAAAGCCTCGAAAAGGAACCTTTCTTTTACGGAAAAAAAGCTTTAATAGCCACTCTCTATCCGAGAGGAGGGCAAAAGTTACAAGTAAAGTGGAAGGCTCCAAAGAATCAGTACCAGAATTTTCCAACATACTAGTAACATTTAAAATATCACCTTGCTCTAATCCGCCCTCCAAATCTCTACTGGAAGTGACACGCTTCCCTGTAGGTAGATAGTACATTTTTGCCAAAGGTGGCATTAACTCAGGAGAAACTCCCAGTATATCAAGTAAATACTCTTTAAACATATCCTTAGCACTTATAGAGGGTGACCTAGGAAAATTAACAATTCTCAAGTTATTAAGACGAGAAAAATTTTCCAGTTGTTCCAGCCTCATATGTACAGACAGAAAAGATTTTTTAAAAGTATCAGACTGATCTTCCAAGCTGGATAATCTATTCCGTATATCTTCCTCCTCCACCGCCATTCCAGACACTTCCTTCTCCAATTCAGTTAGAGTTCTCATCGTCGTGTTTACTTGATAGAGAAGAAATTTGAGGAAACAAAGCTTCACCTAACGAAGCGATAGCGTTCCAGATAGACTCTAATGTAAAATTCACCGGACGCTGCAGGGAGAAAACCAAATCTGATTCCAATGCGGGGACAACTTCCTCCATCTGTGCCAGCGACTCACCTCGCCGTGTGGGAAAAGTAAACTGTACCGCAGTTACCCCTCCTTCAGACGCCAAAGATGGAACACACGGGAGCTCAATCTCAGCTCCACTAATCGGCTTCTCGAGCCCACCTTTTCCTGGCCCAAACGAGGTATCGCCTCTCACCGACACAGCAGAGGAGGAGACCTCCAGGAAGCCCTCCAGCAACGTGTGGCTTCGAGGAACCTTTGGCGCAAGGCTCAATACTGGGGAGGACGACACTGCCGAAGCGGCTGATGAGCTTTCCAGCTCCGACTAAACCGCTAGCCGGCTCACTCCACCAGACGCGTCTGAACTCTGTGCAGCACGAAGCAGGTAAGAGTCCAAGGGACCAGATACAACAGAAACCGGCGTTGAGGCAGCTGAGGGCTGGGAGGGCACCGGCCCTGATTTGCCTTTCCGTTTTTTTCCCATAGAAAGAATCGTGCTCACACAGCAAAGAGTGCTGCCGCCATCTTGAAACGCCCCCTGTGTGTCACTTTTAACCAGTTCATAAATTTCACTTGCTAGTTAGATACTCTCTTCCAATGTGGGCCAATTCTGAATGGGACATGTCCGGATGTCCAAAATCTGGATGGGCTGAATTTGCACCCGATTCTGCACCTGTGGGAGGAGCAGAATCAGGTGCAACCAGCCTGGATGGGCAGGATGTTCCCCGATTCAGGCCCACTGCATGTCTGGACTACCCCTCGCCTAACCCACCCAGTGCGTCTGCATGGTGGCTGGTGCCATGGCGTCCCATCGCCATGGCACCAGGATACCATGCAGAAGGCCCAATCACCCGCAGATATTTCAAAACTGAATTCCCCACTGCCCGCCTCCCAGTCTGGCCTGTTGAGGCCAGCATCGGGCTGTGAGGAACCCCTTGCTGCTCCCTACCTGTTGAGTGGGGGCTGATGGGGCTGATCGCCCCGAATGGGGTGACTTATTCTATCTTCGAGGTAGAATAAGTCACCCGGCCATCTCAGCTTCCACGGACGTACAGGGCCACGACCGGAATCAGCCCTGTACATCCATGGTCAGGGTCCCACCTCCAGCCCACCTACTCCCCGCCCTGTTGCTGCCTCCTCCCACACCTATCTAGAGCTCCCCGCACATCCCCTCTGTACTTGCGGGGAGCTCTATGTCATGTATCAAGTCCCTGCGAATAATGGGGATTGAACATCCAAAGCAGATGTTCATCCCCGCTATTCACAGGGCAGAATCTACCCCATAGACTCATAAGATCCTCCTGAAATATCTCACAATCAGCCTGTGTTTTAACTATTGTTCTCAGTACAGATCCCTGGGCATTTCACTCTTTGCCTCTCTCCGTTGAGAAAACTAACCATGTAATCCTGCTCTTAGCTGTTGTCAAGATTCAAACAAACTATATGCAGTCTCAGAGTTATATTTCCATATAACTTGCTTCAGCAGAGAGGCTTTAGGTCTTGGGTCCACGGGAAGCCAGTGATTGAGAAGATGGAATGGAGTGGTGCAGCCACTGGAAGGCTGGAAGTACTTGGAGCAGAGTCAGGGATCAAGGATAACAGTTCAGGGACCAAAAACCAGGGAAGTAAGTGTCCATTTCTTCTTGCGTTATATCCTGCCTTTAGAGATGGGGAGGTCCTAGAACTCTGCCAGAGACACCATGAGGGTAATTTTATAAGGAGCTTCCTAAAGTTATATGCCATTTATGAACATAAATCAAGGCACTTTCATGATTTAAACATAAATGTGCATAACCGAGGCGGCTGCTACTCTGAAAGTACATGTTGGGCCTATGGAACATACATTCACTGTGAGCATGCACATTTTATTTTATTTATTTATTTAGCTGTATTTATATCCTGCTTTTCACCGGGTCAAAGCGGTCAATTGGGAGATACATTTAACACGAGGGGATAGGACACACATACGCTAATAGGCAACATGGGCAATGGAGGGTTAAGTGGCTTGCCCAAGACCACAAGGAGTGCCCATAGGACTAGAAATCCCAGTCCCTCCGGCCTGAGATTGCTGTCCCCAGGTGGGACTTGAACCCCCGGCCCTCCGGCCTGAAGTGCCTTGTCCTAACCACTAGGCCACTCCTCCTGCACTCCTCCTGCACATGAGTGGAGTTTGGATGCCGCATGGGCAGAGTACACAAGTAAATTATAAAATTGTAAATTATAAAATATCATAGTTTTATTTATTTATATTTATTTAACATTTCTTATATACCGCGCTATTTGTCATCAGTGCGGTTTACATTGTAACAATAAAACATATAGGCCAAATAACTGTTACACGTTTGTACACGTTCTTTACAAATGTAGGTGCAGGCATTTACATCAGCTCTAGGGTTGGCATAAGGGATCATGCCTTAGATTAATGCACATATTTCACTACTTTTCTTTATAAAATCTGCTTGACATAGGCACTTGAAAAAGCACACGAACTAGATGGGACTTTATAAAATTACCTTCTTCATGTGCATTGAAGTTTCTGCTTTCTTTGTGTTCTGGTTGCTCTACCACTTGTCCTCCTGTCTCAGATCCTGATGCTCACTGGTTCAAGTCTGGAGTTCCTGCTATTTTGCAATATTCCATTCCTTTTCTTTAGAGCCGGTCCTGGATCCAGTTTTTAGGTGAATGACAGGTGAAACTCTCTCACTAATTCTGGTTTCAGTTGGTCAAGTAATAGATTTTACCCAGTTTGATTACTGAGTCCTGCGTTTTCTCTGCATTATATTTTTCTGACTTCTTAATCTTAGCAGAGATGGCCAGGGAATTGAATGTAATAAAGCTTTAACAGTGAAGCATGAAATACTGCTCCTTGTGATCTCGGGCAGGTCACTTAACCCTCCACTGCCTCAGGTACAAACTTAGGAGTATGTTTACTAAACCGTGGTAAAGTCACCGGCGGTAAGGGCAGCGTTAAGATACCTGAAACCATATAAGGCAGTGGGCGGGTAGGGGGTGTGCCGGCATTAGGGTGCCTTGGGCCATTTACCATAAGCTAACAGGACCAAGTGCGGTAAGGTGACAAGACATCCTAAGGAGAGACAAGACCTCTTAAAGAGGTGATAAGGTGCCTTAGCAGAAGATAAGGTGTCTTAAGATGTGATAAGGTACCCTAACAGGAGATAAGGCATCTTAAGATTTGAAAAGGCGTCTTAACAGGAGATAAGGCGTCCTAAGCATACACCTTAAGGCAGGAAAATGGCTGTAACCCAAATGCTGGATAGAGCACTAAGGAATGTCAATGTAAAGGTGATGGAAGGAAGAACAGGTGGGAGTTGATGGACTTGCCATATCGGTGGACACCCTATGTAGCAGCCAGTAAAGTGGACGAGCATGCAGGAGGCAGCTGTACCGATGCACAGAGTGGTGCCAATGTAAAGTGCTGCAATGTCAAGTGTGTGGCATAGGATGGGGAAGACGTGTCCCCCAGCGGAGGCAGAAGTGACTGGATGTTTGCAGCGACAGGACAGAGAAGTAGTGGGTACGTGCAGATTAGGCAAGGAGAGGCGAGCACGAAGAACCATAATGTGGAAAATGATACCAGTGTAGGTCATGGAGTAGCAGTCTCCACAAGAAGACAGGACTGTACATAGCCGACAGAGGCAGATAGATGGGCTGAGGGATGGATGGCGGTTGAGGAGAGGGTAGTGTGGACTGGCAACACCGATCTGCAGAGCCCTGACTGTTACAAGCATGAAAGTGATCTGAGTAGCACAATCACAAAAAGAACAAGTAGGAATTGAACCCCTGCTCCCTGCTTATAGAGTCCTTGCACTAACCAGTAGGCTACAGCTCTACCCCTCTCTGCCTAGCAATGGCTGGATACAAAGAGACTGCAGGTCACTGCCTAAACTGTCTGCTGCTTGTGCCAGCATAGGGTAGCCCTACCTGAACCCATGATGCAGTGCACATGCAGAACAGCGGTCTACAGCTGATCACCGAATGGAGAATGCACTTATCCATCAGCTCAGCTCAATAAGAGGCACTGACAGTGTGCGATACAAGCACAGAGCAGCTACAAACCATGCTACTGAGCAGTTTCTGTGGCCACCCTGGGGGTGAGGATGGGCACCCAGCACCAGGTTTCCAGTACCTGCAGTGCAAGTGACAGTCTCTGCTGCCTGTGTGTGGCAGGTATTATCTGCAGTGTGATATGCTAGTCACCTTGTGTCAAGCAGCACGTGCCAGTCATATCTGGCTCTGGCCCTGTTGGACAGAGAACCACCTAGAACAGTGCATGTCAATACCCAGTGTTACAATGCTGATGACATGGTGACCAACTACCTGGGGAGGCACATCTAGACTTGCATGGGGTTGTTACTAGGGTCCTGCTTCTTACAGCATCATAAGATTTTCCAGAAAGGACCATGCATAGCTTTCACTCAGACTAAAAATCTAGGGGATATGCTAGTCCATTCGGGCTTTTTGCCCCCCAGCACAGTCACGCAAACAGGAGGGGGGCATTCTACATGTGAACATTGTACAATATGTTCGACTACCATTTCCACTAATGAATGGACGCAACCACAGTCTGGGGTTTCTTATCCTTTGAAGATGGCTTCCACCTGTCAGTCTATGTGGGTCATTTATTTAATCATCTGCCCTTGCCCAAAGTTTATGTGGGACATACCATATGGCAGATCAGAGTACGCCTGATTGAGCACAAATCCCTTCTTAGCAATAGGGTCTTAACAGCGCCCTTTGCACAACAATGTATTGATTTTGATCACCAATGACAACATCTGCAATAGCTAATTCTGATGGTATTTTGGAACCCTCACAAGGACGTATGGAACACCATCTGGCTAGGCTGGAACAGAGATGGATATTTACTTTGAATACCATGCAGCCAATCGGATTGAATGAGTCCTTGGCTTGGTATACAGCCCTGTGATGTCATCACTGCGTTGATTGTTGGTTTGCTTGTTTGCTTTGATCACTTCTATTTAACAAGCTCTTAGATAGTGCTGGATATTCCCTGGATGTCTTATACACCACCACCGTTGCAATGTCCTGATGCAGCCTGTCTAAATGAAAGAGACAAAACTCAAATCGATGATCCACTCACAGTGCGGTTAGTGCCATTGGAGCTTGGAGAATTTGTGGGACCCCACTGTCAGTTAAGTGTCATTGAAAAGTTTTTTCAGTATTTTTAAATGCATTTAAAAATTGTGAAAACTGTTAGTGCACTTTAGAAGCTTATGAATGACAGCTGGGAAGTAGTTCATGAGCTGTCTAGCAGTATCAGGCTGCTTGGTTCAGCCAATAATCCCCGTCTGAGGTTCTTATCCCACTTTCCCCCTACAGGTGTTTATTTTCCCTGTAGGTGGCTCCGTAGTGGTGGAGTAAGTATTCTCTGAGCTAGAGTATTTTCTTATTAAAATTTGCCTCCTTGCTGTTTGTTGGTTTTTCCTAGTTTAAGGGGGTCAGGAGTTTAGTTTATTTGTAGTGCTCCTTCTCTAAGGAACAGTGTTGAGGGAAAGATAAGGATCTTCACCTTGTGGATGTCTGGAGGGTGCTTCTCTGGTACTTGAAGGCTACAAATTCCTTTCATAAGTTGAATCATCTTTTTGTGCTGTTTGCTGGACCATGCAAGGGTGATACAGCTGCCAAGTCTACACTAAGGTGCTGGATCAAGGAGGCCATTGACTCAGCGTATCTGTTATGGAACCAGTTGGTTCCTGAGGGTTTGCACGCACATTCCACTCAAAAACAAGCATCCTCATGGGTGGAGAGTAGCTCAGTAGCCCCCTCAGACATTTGTTGGGCTGCAATGTGGGCATCACTTTCCACTTTTGTCAAGCATTACCGCTTGTATGTCCATGCTCGGGCGGACATGACCTTTTACTCAAAGATTTTATGAGCTACTGTGTCTTCTTCCCACCCAGTGGAGGCATAACTTAGGTACATCCCACTTGTCTGGACTAGTCAAGCAGGACAATATGGAAGGTGACATTTTACTTACCAGATAATGTCCTTTCTTTGAGTTCTGTTAGATCAGTCCAGGACCCCGCCCCTAGAACTATGTTGGTTTGCTGTAATGTGTTGGTACCTTTTGGTCTGCTATAATCTGAGTGGTTGGCTCTATGGGCTCATACCCTTCTGACAAGCCTTCTGTTCACATTAATCCTGTACATAGTTTGCTTACTGTTTAGTTGAACATTGTTACTCTCATTGAGGTTGTGTTAGGTTCAACATTCCTTTATGTATGCTTTGGTACGGATATTGATTTTGCCCCAGAGGCTCAAGTTGATAGAGGCATGGGGATGATGTCATTAAAGCCTGAATTTTTCATTAGTTCTCTGTCTCCACACATCTGCTGGTGAGGGAACACAACCCACTAGTCTGGACTGCAGCATTATTTTTATAATTTGGATATTTTGTATTTTTTTATACTTTTTCTCGATGCAGCACCATTATCAGAGTTACTGGGGCTAAGGCCACAAAGCCTATCCTGCAGAACCACATGTGTGAACTAGGGGGACAGAAAATAACGCACCAGTTCTTGTATATGCCTGAGTGTCCAATTCCACTTCTGGGCCGAGACATGCTTGTTCATCTCCAGGCCCAAATATCTTTTGCAGATGGGGGAGAAATGCAAATGACTGTGAACCCAAAGCCTGCTGGGTTAATGGTGCTTACTGTTCCCCGAGAAGAAGAGTAGCGGTTCTATAGTGCATCTCCAATCAAGCTAGCTAGTTCCTGTATACCCACCAACCTCATAGCCCCACCTGAAGTATGGGCAGAAGATAAACCACCTGGCCTAGTGAAGAACATAGCCCCTGTCATTGTCACCCTCAAGCTAGGAGTGGAACCAGTGCATGTGACCAGCCATTGAAGGAATTCACCACCATCTGATGAAACTGCTAAAGTATGGACTTCTCAAGGAATGTCACTCACTTGCTTATAGCCACCAACTCAGGAAGTGAATGTCCACAAGCCACCAGTGAACTCTTGCACCTTTTTAATGAGGCTGGATACAAAGTCTCAAGAGCCAAGGCATAATTATGTCAAACAAGTTAAATACCTAGGATTCCAGTTGTCCAGCAGAATTAGACGCCTGAGACCAGAACGTAAAGAAGCTGTATGCAGTATTCCTGCTCCAACCACCAGGAGGCAAGTGAGAGCCTTCTTGGGTGCCACAGAGTACTGTTGTATATGGATCCTCAATTTTGCACTGCTAGTAAAACCATTGTATCAAGCCATCAAAGGATTTGAACAATCTCCATTAGAATGGGGACCTGAACAAGAAACAGCATTCAAGACTCTGAAGACAGCCCTGATGACATCACCAGCCCTTGGACTAACAGATGTACAGAAGCCATTTCGTCTATATGTCCATGAGTCACAAGGAAATGCCTTGGGAGTGCTGACTCAGCCACTTGGATCTTGGCAGCGACCTGTAGCGTATCTATCTAAGCAATTGGACATTGTTGCAAAAGGATGGCCACCTTGTCTGAGAGCCATCGCAGCTACAGCACTTCTAGTAACTGAAGCAGACAAGCTCACTCTAGGACAAAATCTCTGTGTAATAGTGCCACATTCTGTTCAAACCCTCATGAACCACAAAGGAAATTACTGGTTCACCAACTCACGAATGCTAAAGTACCAGAGCATGTTGTGTGAAAATCTTCAATTGCAATTGATGGTCAGTCAAGCCTTGAACCCAGCTACACTGTTACCAATTGGAACTGACCCTCCTGATCATGACTGCATAGAAGTCATGGATACTGTATTCTCAAGTCGACCAGACCTGACAGATATGCCTTTTGAAGATCCAGAACAAACTTTCTTCGTGGATGGAAGCAGTCTTGTAGTCAATGGACATCGTTGTGCTGGATATGCAGTAGTAACCCTGGATCTTGTAATTGAATCTTCAGCCCTAGCCTCAGGAACATCAGCACAGAAAGCAGAATTGATAGCACTCACAAGAGCACTAATACTGGGAAAAGGACTCTGTATAAATGTATACACAGATTATAAGTATGCATTCACAACATTGCATGCTCATAGAGCCTTGTACAGAGAACGGGGATTGATAACTTCAGGAGGAAAATCTATCAAATATAGCCCAGAGATATTGACATTGTTAGATGCTGTATGGGCCCCCGAGCAAGTTGCAGTTATGCACTGTCAAGGACATCAAGCAGGAAAAAGAGAAATTGCACAAGGGAACAGATTTGCAGATTCCTCTGCTCGTAAAGCAGCCATTACCGGACAGACTCTAACTCAGAATACTACAATTCAAGCAGTTCTATTTCCTGTACCTCTTAATTCATGGGATCCCAGATATACTACAAAAGAATTGGACTATTATTGTGAACAAGAAGGGGGAGTACTCAGAAATGGATGGATAGAACTTCCACCACAGGAGGGAAGTCAACCTCCTGGACAAATAGTGATTCCTGAAGCATTAAGTTTAGCCTTTGTTCAAAGCATTTCATCAAGCAACACATTATGGAAAAACTGCAACGACAAAAGCTTTGAAACCTCATTTTTATATTTCTTTGTTGGGACCTTCAGTAGCTCGTCAATGTAAAACATGTGCCAAGAACAATGCCAAGCAAGGTCCTAATCTACCAATAAGAATTCAATCAACAGGAGTTACTCCCATGAGTAATTTTCAAGTAGACTTTACTGAAATGCCAAAAGCAAATGGATATCGTTACTTGCTTGTTCTAGTGTGTACCTACTCTGGGTGGGTAGGAGCTTTTCCCACCAGGACTGAGAAAGCCAGAGAGGTCACTAAAGTCCTACTTCGTGAAATTGTTCCAAGATTTGGAATACCATTAGTCATAGGGTCAGACAATGAGCCCTCATTTATATCCCAAGTAACTCAACAGTTAGCTAAAGCTCTATAGATACAATGGAAGTTACACACAGCATACAGACCTCAGAGTTCAGGGAAAGTAGAGCGAATGAATAGAACTCTGAAATCTCAATTGTCCAAACTTTGTCAGGAAACACATTTAAAATGGCCACAGGTACTTCCAATAGCTCTTTTAAGGATACGCTCAGCACCTACTAAGTCATTAGGACTTTCTCCCTATGAGATTTTGTATGGTAGACCTTCACCTATTGTCAAAGGGATCAAAGGAGATATGAAGCAGATAGTATCTGAAATTATTAGACAAGAACTATTGGTTTTAAGTTCTGTTTTGCAGAGTCTTCATACGTGGATACGAGATCAGCTACCCATCAACCTGACTGAACCGCTGCATCCTTACAAGCCCGGTTTTTCGGTGTGGGTCAAAGACTGGAAGAAGACACCGTTAGAACCATACTGGAGAGGACCATATGTTGTCATCCTGTCAACACCTACAGCAGTGAAAGTTGCAGAACTCGAACCCTGGATTCATCACAGCAGAGTGAAAACAGCAGCAGCTCCAGAGCCAGACCAGTGGACATCAGAACATGATCCAGAAGTTCCATTGCGGCTAACTTTGCGAAGACAAGCAAATTGAAAAATTCAGGAAATTTAAAAAAAAAAAAAGACTGTGCTAATATAGAATTCCTGAATCCCAAGAGACTATTTGTTTATTCTGAAGAGATTATTATCAACAGAAAGAGACTGTATTATGGACTATATTATTTGAAAATCTTTGTGCCATTTTGATCAACAGTGCAAACTAAAAGGACTGTGTTTATTGAAATACGTTGGAATCTACAGCTCTACACACCTACCAATGAAATTGGTAAGGTCATGTACAGCGGAAGCTTGAGGATCTACAATCAATGCTACACCTGTTGCATGCTACTGAGAGCAAAACAGGTCAACATACAGTAAAGAAGAAGAAGACTTCGTGGTCAAGAATTATCAACAGTTGCACTGGTTTTTCAAAGACTTGCACTAATTCTTTAGAGACCTTTCATCATGATTCTCTACTGTTTCATCTTGACAGCAGCCTTGGGGTGCTTTGAACTGACTTTTGCCTTGCCACCCTGTGCTGCATGCATAACTACTACTCGTACTGAAGAAAAGATTACACAGACTTTGCTTTATCATACCTACTATACTTGTACAGATTGTTGCGACGCCACCCTGGTGGCTAATGGGCTCCAAGGCAGGTCGGACACAATTAAGAATAAGGTTGGGTTTGGTAAGTATTTTCTAGGGCCCAGGGATGTACAGCCTTGGTAGCGTCCTTATTACCAAATACCCAGAGAACACAGGTCTTCGAGTGGAGGGAAAAATAAGGCTTTATTTCCCTTGTCTTGCAAAAAGGTTCAAAGGATCAGATTCAAACAACAAAAGAAATGTCCTTACATCAGGTTAGAGAAAATGTACAACTCAGGTTCAAAAGCAAAAATTGTTTTCTTCACAGAGGGGATACAAAAACAAGCTTTCCTAATTACACAAGTTTACTGCTCACTTGCTACACAAGGATTCCAAGCTTCCAGTGGTACAAAAGCTACAATCCATTTCTTCCTCAGAAAGGGACTCTACCACTTCCACTTGCATCGGTTCCTGCTCAAATGTATCTGAAACAGAGTCAATGGTTCTGGGGAAGCTATAATCAGGCTTTTCACACAAACGCTGTATGACTTCCCAGTGCCTGGGGTTCAGCGTGGGGCGTCGGTCAGGAGCTGTTCTACAGTGTGAGTATCCTTCTCTCTCCAAAGGTTTTACATTCGCTTCCTGCAAACCTTGCTTATTTAAAAGTTTCTTATTTGATAAAAGGTTTTCATACCTTGTCTCCTGAGAAGTGTGATATGAACAGGGAGCTTCTGTTCCTTGTCCTCCCCATACGCTAGCCCTCTGAAGGCTGTCTCCAACAAAGTATGGGTTACCTTGTAACTCTGGCTTCTTTCCTTGGGACGAGGCTTGAGGCCTACTCCTGGTGAGAATCTGCCTTGCTCCTGCAATATGGCTGGGGTTTTTCACACAGCAGTCACAGTACGGCTTTCGCGTTCCTGCATCTCCTGAACCCTTCTGTATTCTCTGTCCTTTCAGGTCTCTCTGGCCTGTACCTCTTTCCTGCACTCCAGCAGTGTCTGTAGCTTCTGCAGTTTCTCCAGCTTCTGCAGTTTCTGCTACTTCTCCGGCTTCTGAAGGCTCGGCAACTTCTCTACTGCCTTCTCTGCTGCTTCTGGCTTTACCGACACTTCTGCCTCTACAGCCACCTTCCTCTTTACCGACACTTCTCTCTTTCCAGTCTTCCAGACTTTCTTTAAAAGGAGTTCCTGCCTTCCTGGATTGGAGGCTGGCTGGCTTTAGGTCACACCCTGTGGGGCATGGATCCTCAGTCTTCTGGAGGTCCCTCTTGCTCCCCCTATCAGGTTCCTGAGAATACTGCAGCTTGTGCATGCCTTTTTTCGCGTTTAAAACATTTTCCTCTATTCCCCGCTGGTCTGCTGCATCACAAGATATAGTGAGACAATGTATTTTACCCCTCTACCTACGTAATATATCTGCAATCATTGAGAATATTGTAGAAAGAAAGACAACAGCTAAGCTCCTAGCTATGAGACGGTATCGGCCTATACCAAATAACATGGCAACAACTCAAGTATAAGTGATTTGTTTCTCACCCTTCTTAACATTCAGGGTGAGAATAATCAAAGGGGGGAATGTGGTAGGCCATGGCCTAGCATGGCCTGTTGCTATGAAAGTCCTGTAACTTAGGCCTGGATTCTAACCCATACTATAGCTAGAAAATAACCAAAGATTTGTGTGAAATAAGAAAACTGGTTTTAAAATGCTTAATCAGAAGTTTTTATGAATTCATAAGTCTTCTATTATTCTCTTGTATGTGAAAGAACAGAAATGTTTCAGAATATGCATTCCTGGAGCCAAGGTTAGCCTTGAAGTTAAGTCAAGAACTGAACCATTGTTAGAACGGTCCCAAGGGAGGGGGACCAGTTGCTAGGCTCCGGAGGGATTTCTAATTGGATAATTGAAGGGAATGTATAGCCAATGAAATGTTTGCATGTATCAAATGTATTGAGCTAGAACTAATGGAAAGTTTTCATGTATCAAGCTAGAAAAGTGGTATAAAAAGTTATGTCTTTATGGAGAGCTCCGCTCAGTTCCTTGAAAGCTTTGACTGACTGGGCCTGTGCACAAATAAACTGGTTTGGACCCTGTAAATTGACTCCTGGACTTGTTCATTGACTGCAGTTTGCTGCTACAGTTTCTTTTTTTTTCTAGATTTATGCATATACAGATTGCATGTGCATAAGATTATGTGCATACATATCTCAGGCAATTTTGAATTTGACTCTGTGACCAACAAGAAGGAAATTGGCTTCCTTTTACCGGTAAAGATTCCAGGGTGGTCTGTATTTAAAGGAAGTGTGGATAGGGGTGCTGGGTAGAGAGGGGTCTGAGTGACTTGCACAGGAGAGATGGAGAAGGAGGCTGCAATTTCTGCAGGACCACAACTGGGTTGAAGCTTTTCTCAGAGGGAGCAGCTTGGGGGTGAAAAGTATGGAAAGATGGAGATGGAGGCTGCAACTCTCTCAGGGCGACCAGGGCAGGAACAGGGGGACTATGAAACCTTTTTGGAGGGGGAATTTGGAGTAGGGGAAAAGGGTGTGACTGAGCTGTGTCTTTAGAAACCTGATCACATTCCAGGGAGGATTTGCTATGCTAACCAGACTTTTCAATTTGGACTGGTTAGGACACAATATTCTAATATACAGTGTTGCCTGCTTTATTAAGACTGCATTGTCTTAAGTGTAGCCATGGTAACACTGTGGCATTCTAAGTATCATAAATTTGTTTATCACAAATTAAACATTGGCTTTAAAGTTGACAAGTGACATATGTTCTCATACCAGTTCTCAGGGTGTTTGAAGCAGAGATAGCTAGGTTATCCTAATAAAACAGTATTAGCTATAACTCATTTGGGGCTTTATGTTTAAAAGATGGGAAAATCAGAGAACACTAAAAAGTCAGTAAAAATGTAATCATGGTTGGTCTTAGAAACCCTAGAGACATCACTGAAACCCTAGTTTCCATAGCAACCATTACAAGCAGAGCGCTATTCATGAAACTTTTTAGTATTTTCACAGAATGAATGGAGAAAGCTAGAAAAGCAACCATGCACAACTGGAATTTAATATGCAGATCAAACTTGAGATGCACAGGAAACACATATAGTTCCATTGTCTGGGCTTACAATCCTGCAGTAGATTACAGTTTGCTAAGTGTCCTTGCTATGAGGGCTATCCATTTAAATCACTGCTGCAGGTTCAACAATCAAATGAAATTAGATGGTGTAAAGCTTTCCCAGGGAAGCAGCTGTGACTGCTTCCATCTAAGCTGCAAAACATTTGAACAGATGGGGAATATAATACATATTCCGTAATGCAGATGAAAACCAGCAGGTCAATATTTAAACACTGCGTCTAAATGCCAGCCGTATAATTCATAGATATTCAGTGCCGCTATCCAGATTGCAGCCAGTGCTAAATGTCAGTGCCATGCCAGCGTTATCCAGAGAGCAGCAATATTCAGGCGGCTATCTGGTTAACTCTCCTTGTGGCAGATCACACTACCTCAGTGTGAACAAGCTCTTCTGCCTCAGTTGCACGGGTAGCATCAGATGTCTCCAGCCAGGGCAGGGCAGTACAATTCTCTGGACTTAGCAAGATCTCGTTCTCACTTGGCTTGAGGGGCCCAACTGAAAATCTAAATCTAGCCAGCTAAAATCTAGTTAGCTAGATTTCACACTTGGATTTCCTAAACTTTGCTGGATTGCACTGTGCCTAAAAGATAGTCAGTTAAGAGAACCAGCTAAATATAAAACAACTGGCTAATGATAACCAACTACTTAAATATAAACCTAGCCTCCTAGAAGCAGATGTGCTATGCTTACTGATAACTTCTGTCATTAGCAGCATCGACAGCTAGCTAAGGGGACCTTTTACTAAAGGTGTGCACTTAACCGTGTGATACTTACCCCCTTCATGTGCTGTCAGGGGCATGCCTGGCATGTTCTTGGCAGTCAGTGCACAATTGCAAACACTAATGTATGGTGTACTTAACCTAGGCACACCTAATGACGCTCATAGCAGTGTCGTTAGGTGCACTCATGCTAATGGCCGCATTGCCACCGATTGCCCTCATGCTAGCAGCAATATGTTCTCCATACCCACACTCGGCCCATTCCCCACCCCATTGCGTGATGGCCGATAATCATTTGCTCTAAATTTATTTATTTATTTTATTTATTACAAGTTCTTATATACCGCACTATTCGGCATCAGCGCGGTTTACATTATAACTGCGCGGTTTACATTATAAATGCGCGGTCACTGGAATGCCCCCATGTTAGTTTCCTCAGCTGCCAGTTGCCACACATTAAAACACAAGTTAAGCAGTTACTGGACTTAAATAAAAGGACTCCTAAGTCTTCTCCCTTCTCCAACCATCAGACTGACCATTTTTAGCCAGCAAAAATTAGCCTCCTAATAAATTCACATAGCTAATATCTAGCTGTTCAGCCCTGCTCAGATTTCAAAGGCTTTCATTTGGTAGACTAGGGCCTTATGATATTTGACAATATAGTAGCCAAGTTCTATTTATTATTCCTAAAATATAGATTGAACTTTACTATATATGGCAAGAGCAGAGCAGAGACTGTCTCTCATGCGTACTGAGCAGAGACTGTCTCTCATGCGTGCATGTACAGAGCTGCATATGCCTTGTAGCGCTATACAAATGATAAGTAATGCTAGCAGTAGATGGTGGAGAACTAGAACATGGAGAATGCAGTTCTCTTTTCAGTTAGAAGGCTGTATATTCTCTCATAAGAACATAAGAAATGCTACCCTGGGTCAGACCAAGGTCCATCAAGCCCAGTATTCTGTTTCCAACAGTGACCAATGCAGGTCACAAATACCTGGCAGATTCCCAAAAAGATACATAGGTTCCACAATGCTTGTCCCGGGGTAAGCAATGGATTTCCTGGGTCCTCTTTAATAATGGACCTTTCCTCCAGGAACTTGCCCAAACCTTTTTTAAACCCAACTACATTAACAACTTTTACTATGTCCTCCGGTAACGAATTCCAGAGCTTTATTATGTGTTGAGTGAAAAAATAATTTCTCTCATTATTCTTAAATAGGTTACATTGTAGCTTCTTTTTGTGTCCCCTAGTCTTTCTACTTTTTGATGGAGTAAACAACCTATCTAGGTTTACCTGTTCTACTCTATTCATTAATTTATAGACCTCTATTGACGTTCCATGATGGTTGATGTTCACTGGTGAGCAGCATTTCAATGGGAAAGTGCAAGGGAAAGTCTCGATTGAAGACTCCTGTGCAGCCTGGACTTTTCCTTGCTGTTGCCGCTGTTTCTATCCTTCCTTACCTGACATGACAAGGCATGCAAGACACATCTCTGGAGTGCAGCCATTGAAGCCATTGCCCGATGCAGGGTGCTCGGGCTTGTCTTCTGGGTCTGACATTTCTCTCAACCTGGAGCAACGGGTCCCCCCATGAGCTGCAGGCTTCCCTGGTAATCTGTGGTCAGGCTGGTGAGTCGAGTGCTGATGTAGTGAGTGACTTGCAGCCTTGAGGGGGGGCCGTCTTTGCCGAAGTGCAAGCTGTTTTGCCTCACCAATGCGTGGCTGCTGGAGTTCTGGAGGGACAATTGGAGCAGAACACGACATTGTCTGGACTTGTAGCAAAGGCTATTTCCTCTTGTTCTTCTGTGGAGCTGCGGATCCCTGGACTTTTATCAGGTGAGTCTTCAGCTACTTCCTCACTGCCCAGTTTCTTATTGAGGATTCCTGATGTTTTCTCACTAGAGACTATTTGGCAAGCAATTTCTGATTTGAGTACAGCTCTAGCTCCAACCATTGATTCTCTTTCTCTTAAAGTTTCTTCTTGGATCCACAAATAATTAAAGTGGAGAAAGAAGTACAAGGGTTGAAGAATCCTCTCCCAAACTATGAAGAACAGCTGGTTAAGATTTCTAGTTCAGAAGTACTTTTAGTGAAGGATAATATCCTTTTACGTAGCAAGGTGGAGATGTTGGAAAACGTTGCCAGGCAGTCCAATATAAGGATAATTAACTTTCCTAAAGTGCCTCTAACTCCTCCTCGTGATATGTTTAAGCAGTACTTGGTTGAAATTTTGAAGGTCTCCCCAAAGGCTATTCCTCCCACCTCCAAAATATATTATGTATCTATTGGAAATGTCTGTCAGGAACCATCTCAAGTTCAGGCTATATCCATGGGTGTTGTAGATATTTCTGCTGTTTTAGAGACTTCGGACTCAGCCACTGCAACACCAGCGACCCTGTTAGTGACTTTTGTCTTTCTATCAGACCAGGACTGGCTCATGCAACTTTTATTTTCGCCACAAAGATGATTTGTTTCTTACTAATAAAATAAGGATGTATCCAGATGTCTTCACGGGAGACATCAAGATGGAGGAGAGAGTTTTTGCTGTTGAGACCTGGTATGTTGCAGCTTGGGGCTCTGTTCTTTCTGAAATATCCCTGCAAATGTATTGTTAAGTATAAGTCTGCTAGATATATTTTTACTGACCCTGTTCAGTTAATTTCCTTTGTTTCAACCCAGCGGGCCATATCTACTGTAGCTCCATTTAATATTTTGATAGCTTATGACTGGTATTGTGAGTTAATTTTGCTGCCTACAGCTTTCGTCCTCTTTTTTTTCTGTTTGATAGACTTGTATAACAATTTTCCTTGGTCTTTTTTGTATGGATCGCACTTCCTTCCTCATGGGCTGTTGTCCTTCCTTGGTGTATTTGTTGATTTTCTCCCATTAAAGTATGACTATCTACGTGTTCAGTAATTTTGTTCTTTATAATGGTTTCTATCATTATGCCTGGTACTGATGTCAGGCTGACCAATTTGTAGTTTCCTGGATCATCCCTGGAACCATTTTTAAAAATTGGTGTTACACTGGCCATTCTCCAAAATCTTCAGGCACTACAGATGATTTTAATGATAGTTCCTGATTACTAATACTAGGTCTGCAATCTCATCTTTCAGTTCTTTTAACACTCTCGGATGTATACCATCTAGTTCAGGTGATTTACTACTCTTTAGTTTATCAAATATTTGTAATACATCTTCCCAGTTTATCAATATTTCTTTCAATTCTTTTGATATATCACTTTTAAATACCATTTCAGGCATGGGTAACTTCACTATATCTTCTTCAGTAAAGACCGAAGCAAAGAATTAATTCAATCTCTCCACTATGGCCTGGTCCTCCCTTAGCACCCCTTTTACCCCTCTATCATCCAATGGTCCAAGTGACTCTTTCACATTCATTATTCTCATTTCTATGTTATTTATGAATATGTTAAAAAGCAGCAGGCCCAGCACAGATCCCTGGGATTCTCCACTATTCACCTTTCTCCATTGAGAAAATTGGCCATTTAGCCCTACTCTCTGCTTTCTATATTTTAACCTGTTCCTGATTCACAATAGTACACTGCATCCTATCACATGACTTTTTAATTTCACCAAGAATCTCTCATGAGGGACTTTGTTTATCTAGTTGAGAACTTGGGAATACTAATGGATACAGGTTTCACTATGCAGGTTCAAGCAGCTGCTGCTGTAAGCACTGTATTTTGCCATCTATTTAAAGATTAGGTAAATTCACTGTTATCTATATGCGAAGACCTGGCAATAACAGTTATATCTTGGTTATTAACATGCTTGGCTCTTGTAGGATTATATTTATTGGCTGGTCAAATAAGGTTACTGGATTTTTTGTAGGCAAATCTGCGACACTTGTTATCCGAAGGGGAGGGGGGAGGGGGAGGGACACCTTAGTTCAAGGTTTGAGGGAGAAGGCATGGAGGAGGTAAGAGGTGTCATTACCCTGTCCCCCTCCATCCATCCCATGACAGCAACAATATAATTTCCAAGCAGACAATTTGACAGAGAAATAGAAACAATGATGCATTTCCCCCATACTGTGCAAAATATAAAGGTAATGGATGTAAATTTTAAAAATGGAAATATTCTAATCACTAAATTGAAAATCATTTTTTTCTGTTCCCTCTGTCCCCATTGCTGGAATCGGAGACAGGAGGCTGCAAATGGGTGGGCGTTGGGGACACAGCTCTAAAATCAGGAACAATCCACAAAACATGGGGACATTTGGTAACCTTATTGTCAAAAGAAGGTGGTGAAAGGACTTTGGCTTTTGCGAAATCACATTGCTAGACTGATGATAGGTTTGAATGCAAGGGATTCTTTGTTGTCTGAGTTACAGTGATTACTAGTAGGGATGCAAATTTATTTGAAAATGAAATTAAAAATGCAGCAAAAAAATGCTGTTTCATTTTCAACTGGAATGAAATAAAGGCAGCAGCGAAATAATATGTTTAGTTTAATTTGCCATTGAAGTCTATAGGCCAGTAAAGTCTATAGAGAAACAGAAACATTGTGGGGTTGATATTCAGTAAGCATTTTTTTTAAACAATGACTACTGCAGCTATAAAGAAAATCTGGATATTCAGATGGTGGCCAGTTCCAAATATCTGGATTCAGCAGTGATTGGTGCCTTTATCTGGATAGTGGTGATATAGAGCCCACTAACCAGATATCTAACTAGATAAAACCTTTTTGCTGTCCTAACTTTATCTGGTTAACAAACTGAATCTCCACTAATCAAATAACTCAGAACTCTGCTCAAGCTTTGTCCTTGGACCACCCCAGCACTATCCAGATAGTGCTGAAGCCACCCGAAGACATATTCAGCAGCACTGAATGCACAGGGCTGCTAAATACCTCACTTGCTAATACGGTGCTGCTAACCAGATAAGTGTTAACTTTCACCCTAGACAGCCTTCAGTCAGTGGGGCATGCGGAAACAGTCAATTACAGATATATCAAAGTAAAACTAAAACAGAGGCTATCCCAGCCACCATTCGGCCGCCAGACACTTGTGTGAGAACTTTCAGAGAGTGAGCACAAAGTTTAGAGACAGAGAAAACCTCTAAAAAATGAATTTAGCAAAAATTGATCTGTCTGTAAGTGTTTCATTGCACTGGTGTGCTGCTGCTTAGTACACACTGGGCTCTGTGTAAGTGATAGGAAAAGCTGTAAACTTTGAGCCCTTAACTTGCAGTTTTGTTACTTTAGACCAGCGATTCTCAATTGGAGTGTCCCAAACACGAGTGTATCCCAAGACCCTGGGAATGTGCTGCAGGGAAAGGGGATACTGAAG
This sequence comes from Ichthyophis bannanicus, assembly GCA_033557465.1. Lineage (NCBI taxonomy): Eukaryota > Metazoa > Chordata > Amphibia > Gymnophiona > Ichthyophiidae > Ichthyophis > Ichthyophis bannanicus. The sequence continues at coordinate 1,532,773,306 of CM066032.1, forward strand.
GAGGCCCATTGCAACTGTGTGCAGCAGTTCTGAGGGGCCAGTGGCAGCAGCCGTGGAGAAAAGCTGGAGGTAGGAGACGCAGCCACAGAAACCCCAGCGCTTCCGCTAACTCTTTCTGAACGGCACTCCTTCTCTGGGACGCAGCAGCAAACGGTGCTTAGGATGGTTGCACTTCCAGTGCATCCCTAGCAAGCACCATAAGTGAAATCATGAATAGCCCATACTGCTGCGACCCGGAGAAGCAGTGCCGTTCTGAAAAAGATAGTGAAAGTGTCAGGGCTTGGGCACTGCTCCTTATTTTATTTATTTATTTACATTCTCTTATATACCGTGCTATTCGGCATCAGTGCTATATTGGACAGGGAGATGCTGCACTATTCAGGGAAGGGGAAGATAGCAGGTATGGGGAGCTTTTGGGCCATGGTGTGGAAGGATGCTGGACTAGGGGATGGAACAGAGGGGGGGGTGGATGGGAAAAGAAATGAGATAGGAAGATGATGGGCTACAAGAAGAGAGGGGAAAGACAGAGGGGAGATACAGGTCTACAAGGGTGGGGGAAAAGAGAGAGAGAGGAGAGACATTGGCCTGCAAAGGTGTGGTGGGGGATAGAGAAGGGATGTGCTGGCCTATAACTGTAAAGTGGGAGAGGGAAAGAGGGAAGATGCTAGACTACAAGGGGAAGGGAGGAGGGACAGAGTGCAGATGCAGATGTGGGGAGGTGAGATAGAGAGGAAGAAAGCACTGGCCTATAAGGATAGTGGGGGAGAGAGAGAGGGGGGAGACACTGGCCTACAATGGAGGAGAGAGTGAGAGGACATGCTCACCTATAAGGGTGGAGAGGGAGAGAGAGAGAGAGAAAAAAGGAGGAACTGGCCTACAAGGGTAGGGGGAAGAAAGAGGGGGAGATGCTGGTCTACAAGGGTAGGAGTGGAAGAGAGAAAGGAGATGTTAGGTATGGTGAAACTATACGGGAGAGGCCAGAGGGTTGCCACGGAGATGAGAGAGAGGAGGGTGGTGAGAACACAGGATAGAAATATGGCAATCAGAACTGAATGAAAGAAGGGAATAAGAGGCTGGGGAACGAGTGAGACAAGGGAAATGGCAGAGCTAAAGGAGATGAGATGGGCAGGAGAAGATGATGGAAAGGTGATAGGTGAAATTTGAAAAGAAAAAGATTGAGGACTAGAGAGTGAAATTTTAGTAGACAAAGAAGCAGAAAAAAAGAAATGGAGGAAATAGATGAAAGCAAAAGATCAATATTGTAGAAGGAGATGTAGGAAGGGAATGGAAAAAGACAGGAGGAGAGAGGAGAAACAAAAAATGGACAGTATACACTAGAAAGAGAACTAGCAGAAGACAGAATAGTTTCAGAAAGCCTTTGACAAGGTCCCTCATGAGAGACTCCTAGCAAAATTAAAAAGTCACGGGATTGGAGGCAGTGTAATATTGTGGATCAGGAACTGGTTAAAAGACAGAAAGCAGAGAGTAGGGCTAAATGGCCAATTTTTTCAGTGGAGAAAAGTAAATAGTGGATTAGCACAGGGATCTGTGCTGGGTCCACTGCTTTTTAACATATTTATAAATGACCTGGAAATGGGAATAACGAGTGAGGTGATCAAATTTGCAGATGACACAAAATTATTCAAAGTTCCTAAAACCCAAGAGGATTGTGAAAAATTACAAGAGACCTTGATAAATTGGAAGACTGGGCATCCAAATGGCAGATGAAATTTAATGTGGAGAAGTGCAAAGTTATGCACCTAGGAAAGAACAACCCAAACTATGGTTACACAATGCAAGGTAGCACCTGAGAAACCACCAGCCAGGAAAACGATTTACGCATCATCATGGATAATACATTGAAACCCTCCGCCCAGTGTGCATTGGCAGCGGCAGCCAAGAAAGCAAATAGATTGCTAGGAATCAAAAGGAAAGGAATGGAGAATAAAACCAAGGATATTATAATGCCTCTGTATTGTTCCATGGTGCGACCACACCTTGACTATTGTGTGCAATTCTGGTTGCCATATCTTAAAAAGGATATAACAGAATTTGAAAAGGTACAGAGAAGAGCCACCAAAATGGTAATGGAGATGGAAGGATATCCCTAAGAGGAAAGGCTTAAAAGGTTAGGACTCTTCAACTTGGAAAAGAGACAGCTAAGGGAAGATATGATAGAGGTCTATAAATTAATGAATGAAGTGGAATGGGTTATTGTAGATCGGTTGTTTACGCCATCAAAAAGTAGAAAGACTAGAGGTCATGCAATGAAGCTACAATGTAACCCATTTAAATCTAATAAGAGAAATTTTTTTTTACTCAACGTGTAATCAAACTCTGGAATTTGTTAACAGAGGATATAGTAAAACACTGTTAGTTTAGCTGAGTTTAAAAAAGGTTTGGATAAGTTCCTTGAGAAAAGGTCCATAAACCGTGATTAAAGAGGACCCAGGAAATCCATTGCTTGCCCCAGGACGAGCAGTGTGGAAGTTGTGGACTTTGGGTACCTGCCAGATACTTATGACCCTGATTGGCCACTGTTGGAAAGAGGATACTGGGCTTGATGGACCTTGGTCTGACCCAGTATGGCATTTCTTATGTTCTTGTTTTATGCACCCACATACATACTGTCCAGTATACTTTAGCAACTGAGCACTATTATAGGGCTGTGGTGGGCAAACTGGAGGGTGTATCTGAATTTAAGTCTTCACCAAAAAGGGACGTTGCTTACTTTGAGTGACACATTTATATTGTGCTTATGTCTGATTATACCTTTGACTCTGGAGAGAAAAACACCTGGAAAGACATACAAGGATGGATCCAGAGTTCTGAACTGGCTTGTAGAGCACAAAGAGGGCTACCTATAAGAATAATTATCCAGTGTTAGGGTTAAAGTTCATTGCTGTTACAGGAATTCTTATTAGTAGAGAAGGATCCCCACTAAGCTTTTAGAGGGAGGCCTTACCATAACAGAGGGAAATATGTTGGTATCATTTGTTAAGTCTGATACTCCTCTTGAGCTTGTAAAACTTGATATTATCATAAGCTGTTGCATAACTAGAATTTTACTTATGTTATATTACCCTGCCTTTCCTTCATTTACTCTATCCCAATAAGCAGGACTGGATTTAGGCATAAGCAACATAGGCAACTGCCTAACATACCAGATTTTGAAGGCACCAAATAGGAGCATAACTCCACTTCCTTTAGGATCATGCTCAACAATCACTGGGGAAGAAATCTCCTCTTCCCACTGCTGTCCTGTCCTTCCTATAGGCGCCAAAATCTTTAAATCTGACCCTGCCAATAAAATGTATTCAAGAGTCACTTGATTTTGGTTATTGCCTACCTGTCCTCATCCCCAGAAAATCTTTACATTTTATTTTTTCTGGCACCAGCTCTTCTCCCCTGCCTCTGGGGAAACCCTGCATGAACTTTCCTACTCAGCCATGAAGGGATGGTGTCTTTTTGTACCCTGCCCCATGGAGGGTTGGTGCCCAGTAGTCAGCTCAGCACTGGTTACGCAAGTGAAGCCCGAGTGACTAACCCTGTCTATGCAGGTACAATAGAATTAGCAGTAGCAGCCCCCTGGCTAAGATCAAGTGTGATTTTTTTTTAAAGAGGGAGAACACAGGAGAAGGGGATGTAGAATTCACTGATAAGTAGGAAAAGCAACCATCTGTCTTTATGTCCACTATTATTATGATGAAGGGCCAGAAGGGGGCAGTAGGGCAGGGAGGTCACTAGCAGGCCGATGCAGAAAGCTAACATGGGCTTGTACGCGCATTTACATGCACACAACTCGCATGCTGAATGCAGAAAAGAGATGGACGAGTGCGGTAGAATGGCATAAAAAGTTTCCCGGGCACAACGTGGAGTGTATTAAAATGTATTGAAATGTATTGAAATGAAATGGATATGAGTGGGGCATACTCATATAATATGGTAATGACACAACTGTATAGTTTGTATATAGTTGTATATAGTTACCCCAAGTTGTAATACATGTTCTCTGTAAAGTTCAATGTATGTTGCTGCCTGCATTGTACAAATTTAATGTTATTTGTAAACCGCACTGATTCCAAAAAGCGTGGTATAGAAAAGATTTAAATAAATAAATAATGAGAACTATGCCTGATGTAAAGAAGTGTGTTAGAAATTATGCAATCCTGCGTTAAGAAGAAAAGAATCGTTATTTTTACGCCTGGTCAGAAATAGAAGTTAAGGTTTAATGCGTCCTCAAGAACAACACAATTCAGTGTGTCCAATTCTGAGCGTTTTGAAAGCAGCACAGTTCAGAGCATTTGACAGTGGACGTTTTGGTCAGGGAGATGTTTGCTGGTTATCCCTTTACCTTTCCGCTGCTCGCAAGAGCCAGCCAAAGAAGGAGGAACAATGGAGATCCAAGAGAGGAGCATGAGGAGGTACATGGTGCACCCCATGTCATGAGGCCCTGTAGACGGCGCCTGTTCAGAGACAGGGTGATACTGGATGGACTCCCAGTCAGGCATGTCTGGCATAATTACCGTGTATGCAGATAAGTCATATTGTCCTTGTATGAGGACATTAAAGATGATATTGATCCTGCCACCACTCAGGGGCATGCTGTACCAGGACTGGTGAAGTTTCTTGCTGCATTACATTTTCTGGGCACTGGATCTTTCCAAAATGTTGTTGGGCTGGACTGTGGAATGGACCAGTCATCATATTCAAGGCATTTCAAGCAGGTATTGCAGTCTTTGAAAAATTGCATAATGGAGCATATACAGTACCCAGAGCAGGAGGCACAAAGGCAGGTGTTGAAGGCGGACTTTTTTAATATTGCCAGACTATCAAATGTGATCAGAGCAATAGACTGCAGCCATGTAGCCCTAGCACCTCCCAATGACAGAGAACCAGCATTCTGAAAAAGGAAAAACTTCCACTCAATTAATGTCTAAGTGATGTGTGATGCACACATGAAGATCCTGAATGCAGTCACCAAGTTCCCGGGCAACTGTCACGATGCCTTTATCCTCTCCAACTCAGCACTCGGCTGTAACTTTGAAGAGGGAAAGTATGGTGAAGGTTGGCTCATCGGTAAGTGGCGCATAGGCATACTGAAACTTTGGGGGTGGAAGGATAGCTGGACAAGAACAACTATTATATGTATATCTATCTAGGCTGCTTTTTGGAGTTGTATTCATAGGGGATGTTGGATATCAGAGGGCAAAGAGCTATATATCTCCATAAGGCAATTTATATCAACCTGGAAAAGAGACAGCTGAGGGGAGATATGATAGAGGCCTATAAATTAATGAATGGAGTGGAAAGGGTAAACGTAGATCGATTGTTTACATTATCAGAATATAGAAAGACTAGGGGACATGCAATGAAACTACAGGGTAAACAATTTAAGACAAATAAGAGAAAATATTTTTTCACTCAACGTGTAATCAAACTCTGGAATTTGTTACCGGAGGATGTAGTAAAGGCTGTTAGTGTAGCTGGGTTTAAAAAAGGTTTGGACAAGTTCCTGGAGGAAAGGTCCATAAACCATTATTAAGAAGGGACCCAGGATAACAATGCTTGACCCAATACAAGCATTGTGGAACCTGTGTCTTTTGGGGAAACTGCTAGGTACGTATGACCTAGATTGGCCACTGTTGGAAACAGGATACTGGGCTTGATGGACCTTGGTCTGACCCAGTATGGCATATCTTATGTTCTTATATATGTATTTTCAAGCTGTTGTCTTTCTTTTTAATGCCATAGGTGATGCTGGATATGGGTATAAGACCTTGTTGATGACTCCACTGATTTCACCAAGCACACTTGCAGAGATGCGCTACAATGAGGCACACATTTTTACACGGGCTGTGATAGAATGCACCTTTTGGGACCTCAAGAATCATTTCCGTTGCCTGGATCATTCTAGGGGTGCATTGCAATACGCACCCGAAAAGGCTGGAGACATTGCTGCAGTCTGCTGCATGCTGCACAACATAGCTCTGAACCTGGAATGCCATGTGAAATAGCTCCCGACTTGCCACCGGAACCTTACATCTATACACCTGCCCATGTCCACCCCAATGCAGCAAGAGATAATGAGAAACAAAGAAGACTTATAGAGGTCTAGTTTTCTAAATGACTTTGCATTTCATGTTATCAGTAATCCTTATGTGGATTGATATGATATAATTACTTGTTTTTTCTTAATAAATGGTTTTGGGGCGAGAATACTTTTGATTCTTATTATTGGGGGATGAGTGTTGTCAGGCTGTGACTGACCTGGGGGTAAGACTGGTAATGGTAAGGAAACAATCAAATGTTGAACTGGGGATGTGGGCAGAGATACTTTGCATCCGGAAGGCCTCCTTGGTCGCCAAGCCTGCCTATCCAATGCATCTGCCCAATATTGCCATGATGTCAAGGGATAAAGAGACATTGGTCTGTTTTAGGGATCTCTTCCTGATGCTGCCTTTCTTTAAAAAACTTGCATGGCTGTATTGGATTGTGTACCATGAAAGCACAGTTACTTACCTGTAACAGGTGATCTCTGGGAACAGCAGGAATAAGTCTTCACATATGGGTACGTCGGTACCGACGGAGCCTGCGCGGGAACGCTCCCCAGCGTCCAATCAGAAAGCTTTTGGGAGCATCCCTCAGCGCCTGCGTGCTGCCTTCCCGCCTTTCCAACTGTCTCTCCTCAGTTGAGTTTTATAGCTGAGAGAAAGAGGAAAGGAAGATAGATAGAGAGATACAACTCCTAGGGGAGGTGGGTGGGTTGTGAAGACTTATTCCTGCTGTTCCCAGAGATCACCTGTTACAGGTAAGTAACTGTGCTATCTCCAGGAACAAGCAGGAATGAGTCTTCACATATGGGGACTCCCAAGCTAAGATGCCTGGAGCCCTAGCATGGTGGGGATTGGAACATGCTACACCTCATATGGCCAGGCATCCTGAGGATGGAGGGTAGGAGTTGAAAAGAGAGGAGCTGTAGAAAAACAGCTAACCTAAGGACTACAGGTAAGGAGTCCTTGTATGTATGATAATTATCATGAAAAATATTGAAATGAACAATCACAATATGGACCTCACCTACTGGATTGCAGGAAGTAGAAAGGCTGATGGAGTCTACTGGAGATCCAGTAGAGGAATCTTCAAGGTGACCTCACTGAAGTGAAGGTGAAGGTCCAAATCTGGAATTGACAGGTGACCCAGGTGTCAACTGGAGTAGTACAAAAACGGCAGGTCTTTAGTGGAAAGCTTTATGGAAAAGCTGGGAACTCTTTTGGCTACAGAGTTACTCACATTTAGGAGCAAAAGAGGAAGACTGACCGATTTGGACAAACTAGCCCAGTCCTGGAGGGAAGAAGGGGTATGGGAAAAGCCCGTATTCCCAAGGAGGACAGATGTCTGAAGGGTTGAAACCTCAGATCTACTGAAGATCTATCCTGTCTTTCCTAACTGGTGAGAGATAGGAAAGATATTGGAGCATGGAGCTTCAGGGATACTTAAACCTAGGGTTAAAGTAGGAGCTGTCAGTACCACAGTAGTGGTTGTGTGCATAATACCCCAGACATACTGAGGGACAGTATGAACATATGCAAGCCTACTGTCTGGAAGCTATAGGAAGGTAAAAACCTTTATAAGCATAGACAGTTAGAGAGATAAGTATGTAAATACATATCTACCTATAAGGAAGCATCTCGACACATACACATATATATAGGGATATATATAGGGATATATATATATATATATGTCTATAGTGAGATCTGGAGGGGCATAACATATGCACACGCAGCTTACAGGCATATGTATCTATAGAGAAGTATATAGAGATATATACATCCATGAACATATATGTCTAATGATAAATGTCTGCAACTAAGCAGATAGAGATATGCCCATAACAACATTCACATGGGAGATGTGAAGGAGAAAGACTCATCTAATAACAAGAAGGTGTAACCTACTTGAGAAGATATATAGAGAATCTATTCCCCCTGGCTGAGATGGTGCAGGAATGCTATCCAGTGAAATAACCAGGATGGTTGCGTGAAAAAACAGGATAATATCAGTCTGTAAACAGCAAGTCCTGAGTCCTGTAGAACTCTCGCATGGTAAATGGACAGAAAACGCATAGGATGAGATACCAGGTTGACCCACTGGAGGGACACAAGGGGTATCATGCGTTATTAGTTAAATATGTGCTGTCCATGAAGGAGTAGGATACCATGAGGTCAAGCTGCAAGGAAAAAAGAGCATATTCCTTGTAGGAATTGGAGAACTCTTTAGACGTTCACGCAGAAAAAGCTTATGTCCTGTATTATAACAGGAGATAATAGGGTGTGGAGAACCCTCACAGTCATGAAAAATGACTGAGGAAGCCTTTTCCAACCATATAGGATAGTCATCAGAGACAAAACCCCATGCTCTCTAGCAAGGGCCCATAGTGGAAAGCTTCTCTGTAGATTGCAGAGAGCATTATGCAGGAGAATTGGGAAATAAAACTGGCTGTACGTCAACTATGCTGCCAAATCCAAAGAAATTGGAGATGGCAAGAAAAGAAGATAGTGTGATAAGCCTGAAGTGATTAGGATTATCCAAGATAGATGAAAGCACTATCTTGGAATCACCACTAAGGCCAGACAGAAAGTAGTGGAGAACAGACTGGAAACTTGTGGAAAAGTACCAGTAGTCCAATCACTGGAACTCCTGCATGGGCAGCTGCTGAATAAGATAGCAGAGAGAATCCTTCTGTGTAAAACAGAGAGAACAGACAGAATAGAAGGAGAAATTCCTTTCCCTGTCTGATGAGCTGCCCAGAGAAAAGAAGAGAGTTTATTCGAGAGAAAAAACTCCATACTGGAATGAAAGGCTAGAGAAGCCCTGTAGTGGTATGGTACCACTCTTTCAGGGGAAACCCTGGATAAGAGGGTAGAGAAACAGGAGCTGAAGGGCGACTTACCATATGGTAAGTCTGTGGAAGGAAAAAATTCATGTTGGAACAGAAAACTATCATGGGATAGTTTGTCACGGAGGTGTTCCCGGACAATAAAGATTACGCCATTATGTCACGACGTTATTGATTAAAGAGACCAGGTGGAGGGAAATAAAGGCTTTTATTCCCTGGTTAATGCAAAGGTCCAACATAAGAGATAATTCAAGAAACAAAAAGTCCTTTGTGTCAAAAGGTACCAATATTTATAATGAATGCTTAACTGTTGCTTCACAGTTAAGCAGGCTTTCAAATAGTAAAATTCAGTGCAAGAAACATTATTTACATTTCATTCATTCTTCTGTGTTATATGGAGCATACAGAGTCTGGAGCTGAGGCAGTGCACCAATCACATTCCATGAGTTCTGTCATAGGTGAGGGAACAGTGTTTGGATAATCAATTTCCATGGACTCTCCTTCACTGTACTCAGTTGAGGAGTATTCACTGTCCCTGTCTATCTCAGCCTTGTAATTTAAAACTCTGGAGTCAGGCTTCCCATAGCCAGGGATTCTCAAGGCTGCTGGTATTTTACTGAACCAATCTGGTTTCTTTTTTCTCACAGAAGGAACACTTGTTTTAGCAGAGCCTTTAGGAGCACAATAATTACAGTCAATGGTTAATGTCTCATACCTTGGTTTAGCTGAGTTGAAATCCACAATGTTTTCTCTTCCAGCCCCTCTCCCTTGGTAGCTGAACTTCTGCCTGCCAGCGTGGGACACAGCTGTGCTTCTAGGCAGTGGAGTAAAATTTATCCTGGATTCTCCTCTCACTCTGGGTAAAAACTCCTGTTGATTATAAAAGTGCTTTTCTCTCTGACCTGGTAAAACTTGGCAATAATCCTCCAGAGATAGTAAGCTCTTCTCAGAACCCTTCTCCCTGGTTCTTGGCTTCCGTCTCTCTGTTCTATATCCAGGCAGACTATAAGAACTAGACGTGGCAGACACTCTCACCTTAGAGCTGGCTCTACCAAACTCCCCTTGTGCAACAGGGTCAGTTTGGGCCTTCTGGCTCCCCACCTTGTGAAGTCTGTTTCCCCTCAAGTTCTTCTCGGTCCTTTCTTGATGGCTCCCAGCCTTGCTTCCTTCACAGCGCTTAGGCTTGTCTCCTCAGTAGCTCCCAGGCTTGTCCTCTTGGCTCTCAGCCTTCTCTGTTTGGCTCTCAGCCTTCCTTCTTTTAGAAGCATTCTGCTCTGACTTATAAAGCAAACTGTTTTGGATGACTTCCTGATTCCCTTCCAGCTGCAAGTCATCAGAGTTCCTAGGCTCATTAACTCCCGAATGTCTGTTCCTGCTCCCTCTAGCTGTGCCTGGGGGTAATTGCACACCTAGTTCCTCAAAAGAAACAGGATTTCTTTTCTTTAAACCAACTTTATCAGTGCCCACATCATGACACATCCCCCCTCTTAAAATATTACGGGCTGAATGACCCTCATTACAGCACGTAATCCTGGACCCCTTCTGTGCTGACGGAAATAGCGCTAACCCTTCGTGCCATCTTCGCAGAACAGTTCTGTGGTACACCCGCTCACGTCCTTTTCCATCCTGTACCAAATAGGATGCTGGACCAAGTGATCTGACCACCACATAAGGTCCTTTCCACCGGGCTTCAAACTCTTGAGTGGGGCTTGACATCAAAAGGCTTACCTTCTCACCTCTGGTTAGATGTCTAGGCTTGATGTCTCTATCAAAGTATTGTTTTTGTTTTTGCTGACTGCTCTTCAGCTCTTCTTTAACAAAAGGTGAAGTCCCTCTAAAACGGCTTCTTAAATTCCTCCAGAAGTGTGGAATCCCTACTTCTTTTGGGTAGGTCATCCTTTGATAGGAGACGCAGGATTTGCAAAATCGTGAGACCTCCCTGAATACTCCTGGCCAATAGAATCTGGCCATTATCCGGTCAAGGGTCCCCTGTACCCCTTGGTGACCGCTCACTGGGTGATCATGTACTAATCTTAGCACTGCAGACTTAAATGTATTTGGGACTACCAATTGTTTTCGGACATCCCTAGTCTGTGGGTCTATACTCTCTCTGTATAGGAGTCCTTCTTCCTTTATGAAGCAAGGAAAAACATCTCTCTCTGTTTGGGCATACTCCAATGCGCGTGCCAGCGCAGGGTCATCCCGTTGCTCTGCGGCGAATGAGGGGAACTTCTTTACAAGCTCTGCTGGAATCGAGGGTAGTTCCTCACCTGCTTCCAACTCTGCTCGGGCTTGAGAACGTTCCTTTCTCTCTTTTCGCTTTTGAGCCCTAGTCTTTCTATCCCTATCCGGAGGAATGTTGACTAAGTCATCATGGGGGGAGGGGAGGTCAACTATGCTCTCTTCCCTAGAACATGAGGGTTTTGCTGCAGCACTCGCCTGGCCACGAGTGGAGACAAAAACCTCTCTGGGGTTTAAACCCTTTTCTAGGCCCTTCTCAAATTGTGGCCAGTCCCTACCGAGGACTAGCTCCTTGGGCAATCTAGGGACTACCGCTATCAGCATAATTTTCTCTATTCCCAAACCTTTGACCAGCAATTTGTACACGGGATACAAGGTAGCAGCGCCATGTACACACTTAATCTTGACTTGACCTTCTGGTCGGTCTGGGGCGGACGCAGCTTGCTCTTGAATGATAGACCAGAGCTTGCGCGAAATCATTGTCTGGTCCGCGCCAGAGTCAAGTAAGGCTTTGGCAGCTACTCCTTGCACCGTGACATCCAGTACAAAACCTTCTGACAATAATTGCTTATGTTCTCCTATAAGAGCAGTACGTACTCTGCATTCATTTATAACATGACCCAACTTTCCGCAGTTAAAACATCTCTTAGCAAGACTTTTCTCTATCTTTTTTCAAATTTTACATTAGGTGTTTTAGACTGGTAGAGACTTCCTGATACTGGATTGAATGTCGCTATGGCTGTCTTAGCTACCCCCTCCGTAGGCTGGGTAACTAATTCAGCCTCCAAATATCTCTCTGTCAAGGCAATCGCCTCCATAGTAGAGCGACAATTCTGGAGAATAAGGAAGCTCTTTATTTTACCAGGTACTGCGGTCATAAATTGCTCAAGAACTATCATATCCATTAATGCTTCCACAGATCTTTCACTGGGCCTTAACCACTTTTCAGCTAAGCGCTTTAGTCGGTGACCCAATGACTTAGGCGTTTCGCCTACTTCAAGACGCGCTGCACGTAGTCTGCGGTTATAGACAAGTGGGGTTAAGCCCAGGCGCTCCCTGATGGCCTTTGTCACTTCACAATAATCTGCAGCTAACGCAGCGGGCATTGCCCTATAGGCTGACAGTGCCTCTCCCGTAAGGGACACTGCCAGTCTGATGGACCATTGGTCCTCTGGCCAACCCACAGAAAGGGCAATTCTTTCAAAAGCATCCAGGAATTCATCTGGATCGTCCTTTTCCCCCAACTTCCCTAAAGTTAGAGTCTCGTAGGACCCTAGTCCTACCGGACCATGGCTCAGTCCTGAGCTCTGCTTTATGAGTCCAGCGGCTGCTTCCTGAGTCTTCTGCTGATGGCTCATCCAACTTTCCAGCATCTGCAGGACCGGCTTTTGTTGTTCCTGCATAGCCATAATTGCCTGCTGCTGGGACTGCGTAGCCAGTTCTGCCTGCTTGCTGAATTGGGCAGCCATCCAGTTAAACATCTCGCGCTGCTCCATCGCGATGATCCCTGAGAAAAAAAAAAGAAACAGAGAAAAACCAAGTGTGGCTGTACACAAATCAGCCCTACACTTCCTTCCTTTTTTTTTTCTTCAAATTCTCCCTTTTAAACTGCTACTTGTATCCAAACAAGTTATGACTTTCTACCCGTTACCTGGTAGAAGTGTAGACTCGGGCTCTCAGCAACGGTGGTGCGGCTCTGCGTCGTAGCACCCTCCAGGAACCTCACATTCCGTTCCGGATTTTGCTGCTGTCCAGTCCACGTTTTTCAACTCCGATCCGGTTCTTTCCAAAGTCCAGTCCAGATTTTCTTGCACTCCGGTCCAAGTCTCCTTTCAACTCCGGTCCGGTTTTTCTGGCACTCCGGTCCAGGTTTTCTTTTAACCCCGGTCCGGTTTTTCTGGCACTCCGGTCCGGGTTTTTTTTTTTTTTTCCAAAATGAATACTGGCAATTTTTCTTACTTTCCTTGTTGTATCTCTTAGGATTATATCCAAATCCTGCCAACTACGCCATTTATGTCACGGGGGTGTTCCCGGACAATAAAGATTATGCCATTGTGTCATGACGTTATTGATTAAAGAGACCAGGTGGAGGGAAATAAAGGCTTTTATTCCCTGGTTAATGCAAAGGTCCAACATAAGAGATAATTCAAGAAACAAAAAGTCCTTTGTGTCAAAAGGTACCAATATTTATAATGAATGCTTAACTGTTGCTTCACAGTTAAGCAGGCTTTCAAATAGTAAAATTCAGTGCAAGAAACATTATTTACATTTCATTCATTCTTCTGTGTTATATGGAGCATACAGAGTCTGGAGCTGAGGCAGTGCACCAATCACATTCCATGAGTTCTGGCATAGGTGAGGGAACAGTGTTTGGATAATCAATTTCCATGGACTCTCCTTCACTGTACTCAGTTGAGGAGTATTCACTGTCCCTGTCTATCTCAGCCTTGTAATTTAAAACTCTGGAGTCAGGCTTCCCATAGCCAGGGATTCTCAAGGCTGCTGGTATTTTACTGAACCAATCTGGTTTCTTTTTTCTCACAGAAGGAACACTTGTCTTAGCAGAGCCTTTAGGAGCACAATAATTACAGTCAATGGTTAATGTCTCATACCTTGGTTTAGCTGAGTTGAAATCCACAATGTTTTCTCTTCCAGCCCCTCTCCCTTGGTAGCTGAACTTCTGCCTGCCAGCGTGGGACACAGCTGTGCTTCTAGGCAGTGGAGTAAAACTTATCCTGGATTCTCCTCTCACTCTGGGTAAAAACTCCTGTTGATTATAAAAGTGCTTTTCTCTCTGACCTGGTAAAACTTGGCAATAATCCTCCAGAGATAGTAAGCTCTTCTCAGAACCCTTCTCCCTGGTTCTTGGCTTCCGTCTCTCTGTTCTATATCCAGGCAGACTATAAGAACTAGGCGTGGCAGACACTCTCACCTTAGAGCTGGCTCTACCAAACTCCCCTTGTGCAACAGGGTCAGTTTGGGCCTTCTGGCTCCCCACCTTGTGAAGTCTGTTTCCCCTCAAGTTCTTCTCGGTCCTTTCTTGATGGCTCCCAGCCTTGCTTCCTTCACAGCGCTTAGGCTTGTCTCCTCGGTAGCTCCCAGGCTTGTCCTCTTGGCTCTCAGCCTTCTCTGTTTGGCTCTCAGCCTTCCCTCTTTGGCTCTCAGCCTTCCTTCTTTTAGAAGCATTCTGCTCTGACTTATAAAGCAAACTGTTTTGGATGACTTCCTGATTCCCTTCCAGCTGCAAGTCATCAGAGTTCCTAGGCTCATTAACTCCCGAATGTCTGTTCCTGCTCCCTCTAGCTGTGCCTGGGGGTAATTGCACACCTAGTTCCTCAAAAGAAACAGGATTTCTTTTCTTTAAACCAACTTTATCAGTGCCCACATCATGACAAGTTGTTAAACTTCTCTTCTTGGTAGGAAGAAGATGAGAAATCTGTGACCCATAGACATGAATATCCTGACAGCTCAGCATACCTTGGAGCAAATGGATGTCCTGAGAAAAGGAATCCATGTGTAGAGTTTTGAATGAAAAAACAGTGAAAAACTTCTACTGAGAAGACGTCAACTATAGGTTGTAAACCTCATGACCTTATGGTTACTGGGTTTGTTCAGCCTGGCTAGAGTTTGGATTCTTCAGACCAGGGCGTGGTTTCCCCTGCTTGGGAACATCTGTATGATGGGCAGGAGAAGAGTGAAACCTTCTTTTCCTAGGGAAAGAAGGTTTGGTAGGGCATTTCCTACCCACTGGGGAAGGAGAAGGCTTAGAATAGCCTTCAGAAACAGGGACGTCAGTGGACCACTGAGTAACCTGATGTAAAGACTCTTTATTGAAGAGATTTTCCCCAGTGCAAGGTGTATTACCCAGTCTTTGTTGTGCCCATCTGCTTAAGTCTGAAGCTTGGAGCCAGGCTCTACGTCGTGCCCCTATGGCTATAGCAGAGGTTCTGCAAACAGACTCAAAGGAGTCTAGGGAAGCACGAGTAAGAAACCAAGAGATACTTTGAATATGACTAAGTAGTAAGGAATAGTCTGCAGTCTTGGGCTCTGAAAGAAAAGGAGTCAAAAGATATAATTTCTTTGTGACCTCCTGAAGGGATAGACTCATATAAAAAATATATGAAAGAATCCTTGTTGACAAAATGGATGTCTGGAAGGTTTGACGTCCAAAGGCATCTAGTGTCCTAGACTCACGACCTGGTGGGTAAGAAGAGTGCTTCTTCTTACTTTTCACCTTCCTCATTGCTGATTCCACCACAATGGAATGATGGGGAAGTTGAGTCTTTTGAAACCCTGGAGAGGGGGGCACCTGATATAGAAGATCCTTTTCTCCAGTAGAAAGAGAGCCTTGTGTAGGATCATAGCCAGGGATAGGAATAGCAAGAAATGTTGCCATATTCAGGAGAAAATTCTGAAAAGAAGGTTCTCCAAAGGGAACCGTCCCTGGGCAGGCTAGCCCTGAAGAACTAGCCTGGGCACCGGAGGATCTACTTGAGAATATAGGAATATAAGATCCTGCACGGTGCAATAAAGGATCCTTAAGGGATGGATGCTGGCACTGGAGGTCATGACCTGAGACAGTCAGTACTGCATCATCCATGCCAGGTATCGACTCCAAACTTGGTATAGAAAGGAGTGATCCTGATAAAAGAAGCATGGAAGGAGCTGGCCCTGATGTTACTGCGGGTACCGGCACCGATACCGATACCGGTAGCTGTGTCGGAATCGAAGGCGACACCGACATCAGAGCAGTCATCGGTGGCTGCTCAAGGGGGACTGAGGTAACCGAAAGCCTTTGGCAATCACCCTCGGTACCGAGCATCCGGAACCGGTAAGCGTCGGTACCGAGACATGTCGGTACCCAGTCTTCCAGACTAGAGATCGATTCCAGACTCGGCATCGAAGGAAGCGAGTCTATCGATGCATGTCTAGAGGGTACCGATGTCGGTGGTAGTATCGGCGTTGATGCCGATACTGGAAAGTCAATCTGGGGCGTATCGACCAGTCCCGAAGATACCGAGAAAGCCAGATGACGATCCCTGGTGAGGAGTGAATCGCTCAACACCAGTGCCGATGCCGGGGTATTGGTACCGCTCGAAGCGGATGCCACCACCGAGCATGGCTCAGGTATGTTCTGTGAGGGGTGAGCCCCAGGAACAACCTGAAACCCCTGATAGGCTTTGGAGGCCGAAGACTCCCGCCGGGATTTTGAAGCCAATGGACCCTTGAGGGCAAGGCCAGAGCCGTCATCATGCTGTGCATGAGACGTACCACTCAAGGGTTGGCTAGTCTTAACAGACTGTTTGTGGGTTACCTGATCTTGTGGAGAAGAAGAAATAGTCGGTGCCCTGACACTGGAAGGGAACTCGGTATCGAGGGAAACTCGAAATGGAAAATCTCTTCTCACAATATTGTAGCCTAATGGCTCCGGAGGAAAATGGTCAGGACCCAAACAGGTTAGACACCAGTTCTTGGAGTCTAAAAACAAAACTGTACCGCCACAGCTTAGACACTTCTTAGGAAAAGAAGGAGGCGGCTCCATGATGGAGAGGCCTTTAAAGCCCAAAAGATTTAAGACAGAAACTGAGGGAAAAAAATTCCCTGAATTTAAGGAAAAGAAAAGAAAAAAACACCGGCGGTACCAGTGGAGTCGGGGAGACAGCCACGACCACAAGAAAACAAGAATAAAAGAATTAAGAATTTAAAAATTTTCTGCGGTGACAGGAGGACGTCCTGCCGGCTCCGCGGAAAAACGAAAACTGAGGAGAGACAGTTGGAAAGGCGGGAATGCAGCACGCAGGCGCTGAGGGATGCTTCCAAAAGCTTTCTGATTGGACGCTGGGGAACGTTTCCGCGCAGGCTCCGTCGGTACCGACGTACCCATATGTGAAGACTCATTCCTGCTTGTTCCTGGAGATTACCAATTATCAGAACTAAAATGTGGCTCAGGAAAAGGAGGTGCAGAAAAAATGGCTGAAAAGGAATACAGGCACCTTTATGACCATCCCAGCTTCCTGGCAAGATATTATACCAAAGGCAAGTGATGTAAACAATATTCTCAATATTTAAAACCCGCCCAATAGAAATTTGACCTTCTTTCCCTTCCCTTCTTGAGATGCTTTTTTGCTGCACCCATGCCCTTGCTGGACTGATTTTACTTTGGAAGATGGAACATAACACAACTTTATTGTATTGTTGGCTGAAAAGGAATGTAGGCACCTTTATGATTACCATCCCAGCATCCTGGCAAGGTAAAAAAAAAAGGAGACGGATAGAAGCGCACCGGTGGGGACACACAGCGGTATGTGCACGCAGTACAGATGCATGCGTGCATGCCTGCATCAACATGAAACCGTCAGAAAAATGTCTGCAGAAGGAGGAGCAGAGGGGTCATATCCTAGGCAGAAGCCCAACTTCCCCTGGGAAGATGTCGAGCTGCTGGTGGCCCTCATTGTCGCCAATGAAAAGCAGCTGTTCCCAAGGCCCAATCACAGGCGCAACTACCACCTCATGTGGAGGGCATGGCAGAGGCTTTGCAATGCCTTCAATGAAGAGTCAATTTTTCACCAGGAGGTGAGTGTGGCACTTAGCCAATTTTTATTTTTTCAGGGGTAGGAGTTTCCTTTTGGGGGGACATATTGGGGTGGAGGGGTAACCTAGTGGTTACAGCAATGGCCTACTACATTGGTCTTGGGCACCTGAAGGCACCTTTAGAACAAATAATATTTGTATTTTTTAATTTTTTATTTTAATAACAAATAAAAGGTTCTTGTATTTCAGATTGAGGACCTCAAGATAAAGGCCAGAGAGCTGAGGAGGCACCCACGGTATCTGCTGTAGATATGACGTGAGAGGGAGATATCCTCAGGTAGGCATCATAAGTAAACAGAAGTTGGGGGCTGTTATATTTGTTTTGTTTTTTGGTGTGTACACTGCTTTGTATGGATGACATGACATGTGCTTCTCCTTTCTTTTGGCAGAGTCCAGCCTGGAGGAGGGCGAAGATGAACCTGGAACCTTCTGCCGCTCACACCACCGCCGCCACCCCCTCCCCCACCCCCGGCAACATGCCCTCAGTCACACCCACACCACCACCACCACTGCCAGCCAGAACAACCTCCCCCTGATCCAAAACAACTTGCCCCCCCAGCCACACCCTGCAACAACCGCTCCTCTCCCTGCGGAACCACCTTCCCCTGATTCCCCCCCCCACCACCCCCTATCCTATCTCCACACCCAGGTGTGATCAGGTACCCACCCCCAGTCCAGGAGGAAGGGGATGCAAGGAATCTGCATGCTTTGGCACCTACCTCTGGGAAATCAGCAGGGAATATCTACAGCATGTTATGGCATCAGGCCGTGGGCAATATGCTCAACATCCTCATCGCAGAAGTGATGGAGGATGTTGAGTATATTGCCCATCACCTACCACCCCCTCCTCACTGATCCTCTTCCTCCTGTTTTGGCCCTTTTTTTACATTCCTCCTCCCCCTCCCCACATGTAAATAGTTTTGAATTTGTTTGAAGAGTTTTATGCAGGCCTGCCTCTGCCCAAATAAATGTCGTTTTTTTGGAATGACCAATTTGTCCTCCCCATTTTTGGGAAAGGGGGTGGGGATAATTGTGGTGTGTGGGATCACAATAAAACACCCGATCCAACAATTTATTTATTTGTAAATTTTTTTATACCGCCCCTTCCAGAGATCAGGGGCGGTTTGCAGAGAATAGAAAGGTAATAATAATAATGACATTGAACATTTTTGAAACATAATAACTATTCACAATAAAACAGTAACATAGTAACTATTTACAGTGAAAAGGAAACAGCAAACATATCAACTATTTACAGGCTTGTATATTAAACTTATGTTTCATATTGCCCTTATGTGAATTACATGGAATGGATTAAGGAATGACTATGTGGAGGACCGATGATATTGAGCTGGTGCCTGCAGTGTCTTAGGTAGGGTCGGTTTGGGCTTGATGATCAGCATGTTCCTGTGGGGTCTGGTCAGGGGTGTGCTGTAGAAAGTAGAAGTGTTGGATAAAAAGGTATGTTTTTAGCTCCTTTCTAAAGGTTTGGAGGTCTTTAATCTCTCTTAGGTTCACTGGGAGATTGTTCCACAGAGTGGGTGCAAAGTATGAAAAAGCAGAGTTGCTTGTTTTCTGCTTTGTTTTCCATATAGATTCAGGAACTAGCAACATGTTGAGGTTCGTTCTTCTTCTCGATCTGCTTTCACGGGGGATTTGAATTAATGTTGAGAGATGAGATGGGGCTATTTTATTGATGAGCTTGAAAGTGGTCACTATGGATTTATATTGAATTCTACTGGCAATAGGGAGCCAGTGCAGGGCGTAAAGAATGGGGGAGATGTGGTCGGATAGTTTGGCTTTAGAGATAATCCGGGCAGTGACATTTTGAGCCATTTGTAGTATGTGAAGACTTTTCTTGGTTATGCCCTGTAGTATGCCGTTGCAGTAGTCTAAGTGCGGTGTTATTAGTGCTTGGACAACGGTCCTGAAATTGTTTGTGTCTATGAGAGGTCTGAGCTGCTGAATTGTCCTAAGTCTGAAGAAGATAGTTTTGACAGTTTGTTTTATATGGGGAGTTAAGCTAAGTGTCCTGTCAAGGGTAACACCTAGATATTTTACCTCAGATTTAACTGGGAAGGATATGTTCATAAGCTTGATAACTGAGGGGGGAGTGAAATTGGAGTTTCTAGATGCAAAAAGCACTTCAGTCTTTTTGAAGTTAATGTTCATGTTCATTGAACGGAGTCACATTTCAGCTTCAGAGAGACAGGTTGCTATGTTGTCATAATTAGGGTGAGATATATCAAATGGTGAGAACAACATGATGTCATCCGCATAGATGTGGTAGTTCATATTATGGCGTTTGAATATGGAGCAGATAGGTTGAAGATACAAATTAAAAAGCAGAGCAGAAAGAGCGGAGCCTTGCGGGATTCCCTGTTCTTGCGGGAATGGCAGTGAAGAGACTTGATCTATTTGTACAAACTGGATCCGGTTAGTTATATAGGATTTAAACCAATCGAGTGTTTTCTCCTTTAGACCTAATTGAGTAAGTCTAGAGATGAGGGTGTTATGATTTACACTGTCAAAAGCTGCGGAGATATCAAGAAAAATGAGAATAAAGGCTTGCTTAGCGTTATCAATGCCTTTGATAATAGTGTCAAGAAGAGATAGGAGAAGGGTTTCTACATCATGGAATGGGCGGAACCCGTATTGATGATCATCTAGAGGAGTAGTTGAGTCTATATAGTCCTGCAGCTGTATTTGAACAACCTTCTCAATAATTTTAGCAAGGAATGGTATGCTGGCAATGGGGCAATATGAGGTAGGGTCACTATTGTTCAGGGATTTATTTTTTAGTAATGGGCGGATTGCTGTCCGTTTAAGGTTATTTGGCATGAAGCCTTGAAGTTGTGACTGATTCACTATATTTAATATGTAAGGGGCTAGTTCTGATTTTGCTGCCTTGATCCAGGCTACCGGGCATGGATCTAAAAGTGATGTTGTTGTGTTGAGTTTTGCAATTGTTTCTAGCAGCTGTTTGTAATAAGATGGAAAGAGTTCCATTCAATGGAGTTGTCAGTTGCAGGAGATAATAGGGCTGGTGTGGAGGGGCTATTCTGCTTGAGCTTGTTAGCAAAGTGATTAGCTAGAGTTTGAGGGTTGATGGGGATCTTGTGGGGGTTAGCAGCAGGAGCTTTAGTCAAGGCTTTAATAATCTCAAATAACTCCCTAGGACGGTTTATGGCCTTTGACAAAACTTTCGTATGGTGTTGTTTTTTGGCGGCCTTTATAGTTTCCTTATAGGAGTTGAGGGTTGCAAAATAGTGTAGTCTCAGTTCTGGAGTTTTTTTCTTTCTTCATCTGGATTTCAATTTCCTTAGTTCCTTCTTTAATGTAGTTAGTTCAGCTGTATACCATTTCTCATTTACTTTCTGCTGGGGCCTTTTCTTTGAGGGAAATGGTTCAGCTGCTGCCATTATAGATGTGTTCCAATTAGCTACTACCTTGTTAAGATTTGTTGAGTTATTGTTTATCTTAAGAATAATTGATTCCAGGAATGTTTCCCTATCAAATGGGCGGAATCTCTGCCCTTGGTGTGTGGCATCGGTATGCAATGTGGTGGTATGAGGACAGTGTAGAGAGAGGTGTATCAAAAAATGATCAGATGAGGGTACCTGAGTTGTGGTAGGTGGGCTATATTGTGGTAGATCGATAGAGTGTACTGGGAGGAACACTAAATCGAGGATGTTACCTTTAATGTGTTTTGGGTGGTTAATTGTTTGTCTGAATCCCATTTCCTCCATTGCCTCAAGGAAGGATTTTTCTTGGTTGTTGGGAAGAGAAGGAAGGTTAAAGTCACCCAGAATGATAAGAGATTTTCTTAAAGAGGAGTTACAGACAGATTCAAGGATTGTGGCTATGTTTTGAGAAATATTTACAAGAAATATTTAATCTGGCAAAGGCCACCAGGATGTACTTACAATATACATAGTACAATACATGATAATATATACAGTATAATACATACAGTACAATACAATATATACAATACATACAGTACAATATATCCCCTGTACATATATTAACAAAACTATACATAAGTATTTAACATGCTGAAGCTGAAACTGAAACAAAAAAGAACTCCATCTTGCTGTATCTTGCCAGGAGTGAAGTTCAACCTGCGAGGAGGACAGAGAAAAAAAGACTTGTTAAAGAAAGCAAAGAGCATAAAATACTACAGTGAGGCCCACATAACCTTGCATCCACTAACCAGGCACAGATGCTTATCACTGGACTTGTGCAGAAATCAGGGCCAGAAGCTCCTGCCCTATGGCCTGCAGCTCCCGGCTTATGCTGCCTACTGTAAATGCTGGTTTACACCCATTAGCTCTTGCCTCACGTCAGCTAGCTCTTGTCTCACAGTGCATAGCTTCCCCAGAAGCGCATCATATGCCTGCTTCTGTCGTGTCAAAACTTGGGCTGCTAGATCTTCCAGGGGTTCTGCAGTCACTGCTATCTCTTGCATATGTGGTGCATTCTGCCAAGACGCACAGAAGAGATCTCCTTCTGTAGTCCCTGAAATAAAATAGGACAGCTGAGAGTAACTGATCTGTGACCGGGCCACAACACAATACTCACTGGCCCCAAATGTCACACAGACAAGGGAGGAGGTCCAGGCTTCAACTCCCAAAAGAAGTCCAACGTAATGCTCGGTGGGTATTCTCACCGGCAGAGATGGAGGGCAGAACAGACAGGCCCCCAGGACTTGGAGAGTAACCCACTGCAATGAGAAAGCAAGGGGAAGAGTTAATACAGACATCCTCGTCCTAGGCCCAACTCCCATAAGAAGCCCAAGATAATCCTGGGTGGGTAAACGCACCAGAAGAGGTGAAGGGCAGAGCAGACAAACCACCAGAGGCAGGGCGTGGAGAGGAAAACACTGCAATGAGAAAGCAAGGGGAAGAGTTAATACAATCATCCTCCTCCCAGGTCCAACTCGCAAAAGAAGCCTACGGTAATCCTGTGTGGGTATACTCACCGGAAGAGGTGGAGGCGATGGAAGCAGACACTGCAATGAGAAAGGAATAGCTGTAAAATTGAGCATGCTCGCAATCCCTCCACCCAAATACACCTGGTTCTTCTAGCTATGTACTCACTAGATATCTTTGAGTCTATATCACTGGACAAACCATTGAGAACTTCCGGCTGAAAGGTGGAGGCAATCACCTGCTTCAGTGCAGTCAGCTCAGTGGAACATAGAGGCCGACCCCCAGTTTTCCACTGTGATCTCTCAATTGCAATCATTCTTTTTTTAATGAGTATCACTCATCACGCCACCGGTACTTCAATTGTGGTATCGTGTGCACCTTCACCCCAAGGCATTCACCTGTGCTGCAAATTGATCCCACAATTTATTCCTTTGTCCAGCTGTATTCTTTGCAAGAAATAAATTGTGATAATTGGCAACCACAGAATAGTAGGGCACATCCTTTTCCTCTTCTGAAAATCTTGAAGAGCGAGACCACTTTGCCCTCTTGCTGGCAGTCTGCTCAACCTCATTATCTGATCCTGAATCACGTTGCATCTCTGCAAATCAGAAAGAAATGAGAAAGGGGATAGCTGTAACATTGAGCATGCTCGCAATCCCTCCACCCAAATGCACCAGGTTCTTCTAGATATGTACTCACCAGACATCCCTGAGTCTACAGAAGGAAGCTTATAGAAAGCATTTATATGCATGTGCTGTAGTGGATGCACAGTAGCCAAGTGTGTGTCTGTAATGCAAAGAAAAGCACGGTGCTGCGGTATTTATATTTATGCACCGCAGTGAACGCACGAATATGCACGCTGTTGTGTGATGACATCCACAGGGGACCGAATTGCAAAATTATGTGCATGCTCTATCAACTTGTTCTTGCGTTTCCTCTCACATGTATGCATAAGAACATAAGATATGCCATACTGGGTCAGACCAAGGTCCATCAAGCCCAGTATCCTGTTTCCAACAGTGGCCAATCTAGGTCATAAGTACCTAGCAGTCTCCCCAAAAGACACAGGTTCCTCAATGCTTGTATTGGGTCAAGCAGTGATATCCTGGGTCCCTTTTAATAATGATTTATGGACCTTTCCTCCAGGAACTTGTCCAAACCTTTTTTAAACCCAGCTACACTAACAGCTTTTACACATTAAGTGAAAAAATATTTTCTCTTATTAGTCTTTAAAAGGTTACCCTGTAGCTTCATTGCATGTCCCCTAGTCTTTTTATATTCTAATGTAACAATCGATCTACATTTACCCATTCTACTCTGTTCATTAATTTATAGACTTCTATCATATCTCCCCTCAGCCGTCTCTTTTCCAGGTTAAAGAGCCCTAACCTTTTTAGCCTTTCTTCATAGGGGTATCCTTCCATCCCCTTTACCATTTTGGTGGCTCTTCTCTGTACCTTTTCTAATAACGCTATATCATTTTTAAGATACAGTGACCAGAACTGCACACAATATTCAAGGAGCGGTCGCACCATGAACGATACAGAGGCATTATAATCATTTTACGATGATTTGCTCCTTAGTGCTGGGGTTTTATTTGTATCACATTTGCATTCACTTGGTTTTGCGTGCCCTTCATTTGCATGGCCTTTTCTTTCTGCATTGTGTATTCAGACTTGTACGTTGTCGGTACATTATGTGAACGCGTAAAAAGTCTGTAACACGCGTGTTCAGCACCAGCTTTCTGCATCTTCCTGTTAGATTGTAAGCAGGGCCAGTGCAAGGATTAGAAGAGCCATAGGTAGGTCCTCAATCCTGCCGCTCCCCCCTCCCCATTGTTGCCCCTGCCGCCCCTCTCTAGGGCCGGCAGCAACAGCAGCAATAGCATTAAAACCATGATGAGGCACTTATTTAAACTCTTTGGCACTGTGCTGCGGTTTCTACCCTCTATGGCCTGCCATTTACACCCCCTCCAATGCATACTTCCAGTTTGCATGCAAACAAGTCGCTTTTTAAAACCACTTGTCTGTTCAGCATCGAGTGCTCATTGCATAATAGAATGCTAGGAATCATAAAGAAAGGAATGGAGAATAAAGCCAAGGATATTATAATACTTCTGTAGATGTAGATCAGTTATTTACTCAATCAAAAAGACTAGGGGAATCTACAATGCAACCCATTTAAGACTAAGAGAAAATATTTTTTCACTTAACGAGTAATTAAACTCTGGAATTCATTACCAGAGGATGTGGTAAAAGTGTAGCTGGGAGTAAAAAAGGCTTGGACAAGTTCCTGGAGAAAAAGTCCATAAACCATTATTAAGAAGGATCAGGGAAATCCACTGCTTACCGCACAATAAGCATTATGTAATCTGTGTACCTTTTTGGGAACCCGACAGGAACTTGTGACCTGGATTGGCCACTGTTGGAAACAAAATGCTGGACTTGATGGACCTTGGTCTGACCCAATGTGACATTTCTTATGTTCTTATGCTTATTTTTAAATAAAATTCTGTACTGACTAATAGATAAATTTTGGTCGGACAACTCAATCTCCAGATAAACCTATCTGTGAGGACCAGGTCAAACAAAGTCCACCTGCTGGCTATACCTCCTTCAGCTTTAAGCAGGCTTGGGCTCTGTGCACCATAGTGCCCAAGAGAGTTTATAGTTTATTTATGGTTGTCCCCACCCAAGCAGGCCCTGTGTCTAGCAATAATATGAATCCACTATTCAGATAAATTAATCCACATAGAGGAATTGCACAAATGGAAGTCCTAACGGAAATGGATATGTATAGAATCACCTATTGAGCAAACAGGGCCACTGTATTCAAACATAATGTTAAGCGAATAGTGATAGAATGGATAACCATCTATAAAACTGATTGACAGTCTGGTTAGAACTAATAGGCTATAATTCCCCAAAATACAACCAATATTGGAATACTGATGTTGGCCGGGTAACATCAGAAAATAGGAAGCAAGATATTCAGGCAATAGCCTCACTAGTATTGGTTGCAATTTAGATTATTGTAAAGTTTGGTAGTATGACATAGATGGTGCTGTTGGGTATTGCATTAAGTATTTGGACGTGTATGTTCATCTACCAAAATGGTAAAGAACAAAATAGACAGCAACAATTGACTCGGATAAGAATCAAAATCACCATGCAATCAAACTTCTCTAGTTAGCATCTGGGATATATCCCCAGCAGCATGGAGTGATGGAACACTGTCCATGCCACACTGACCTCTAATCTAAGGAGCATATTTACTAAGCCCCCAAGCTAATAACATGGGTTTGGGCTGCATTACTAGCATGGGGAACTGTGCTAGATGCCAGGGGGTGAAGACAGCCATCCCCTTGAATTTAGCACAGCTTGTGGCATTAATACCACTTCAGGGAGCAACTGCCGCCACCCACTGTGCTGGAGGTAGTTGCTCTCCGCCAAGCGTTGACAGCATGGACTTTCAAGGCCTGCACTGGTGGTGCAGTGGTGGGAACACCCATGCCTCATCCTGGGGCTGCCCAGATGTACACTGTCTGGGTACTCTGGGTTTTTAGTGTGGTGCCAAAAATACACACCACCCTCATGCTACCTAGATAGCGCACTTTAGTAAATATGCTCCTAATACCGTAACCCCATTCCTTCTTAACATGCAAAAAGGCAGCAAAAGTAATTAGAAATATTGCTCAGCTTTCATGGATTGTTTTTCCTTAATATAATTTTTGTAGCATAACATGATTGTAATTTAATGAGACAGCAAATCAATATTCACCTTTTATTATCAGTGAAAATCTATACCAGGTTAGTTTCATTTCTTAAACTGAATTCCTAATGCTTAATAAAAAAAAATGGGTCTCACATCTATATTCCAGTATAACATTTCTCAGAAATAATCTATGAACATATGAATCATGAGAAGCCGTGGGGTTTTTTATATAGTCTACAAGAAAATGCGTGATCACTCGGGAGGATACAACATTACAACAGTAGAGAAGGGAGAAATAGCAAAACCCTCTGGCTCCATCCTTCATATTAGACAACCAGAGCTTCTTGCAAAAATAACATTCTACACAAATTCATTTTTAAGCTCCAAGATGCATCCTAAACAGAAACACAGTTTGCAGAATGCTTTTCAGTTTAATCTGTCGGCAATAAAAATACACCAAAACCATTTGGTAATCACGACTATAGACACATCCTCTTAGAACAATATGAAAAACATGAAGGTTCAGAGGTCTATAACAGTATATACTATATAAATAGATATTACTGTAAATGACCAGTACCATAGCTTGTTATAGAAAGGTGTGATTTTGGAAACAATGCTTTTTAAAAGGTCTTCCTTTTTTATGTATTTCAATATAGTGCTGTGATGCTGAGAATCAGGCTTTAAAATCCTACAGTGACATGAGAAACCAGGTTCCCACTACGACGGCACCTCATTACTTATACAAAAGAAAGACTTTTATAATAAATTATTTCCAAACTTTTATCTTCCTATGGTAAGTAATGACAGAGATCATTTTCAGCAGGCAGTATGTCCTTTAAAAAGCAAACAGAAAATGAAATATTGTAAAATTTAGAGTTTTCTTGCAATAATTTGGTCTGCATTGAATGCTTACCTGGGCTGTGTAGTCAGTACAATCTGTTTCTCCTAGTAATAACTACAATTCTTTAAGTCTGCAGGCATCCCCAAAATGAAGACACTCAGCAACGCTGGAAATCCAGACATAGTCAAAGGTTTCATACATCCAATTCCTAGTTGAATAGGAAATACAATTGGGGGGGGGGGGGCGCGTTGGCTGTAGATTTGTTGTGATATTTCAACAATAGGGGACGATTCTCCAGACTGTTCAAGAAAGATCTTCGTGACCCAGCGCTGGAATTAATGTGGGATTTAGAGACTGAGGAAAATGACAGTGACTGGGTTACCATTATCCTTCACCTGAGAAGAAGCTGATGTATAGTCTAAGAATAATGCATGAGACCAGCTAAATAAATCTCACTGAGAGTTACTAGTTCTGGGGAGTATGATAGCAGTTAGTGGAGAGCTCTTGTCGCCTAGTATCAGTGACCTTCTTAGCATGTGCAGTAGAGATGTGTGATAAGCATATAATGTGTCTATCATTGAAAGCAAAAATTCATTGCACTCTAACCGACACAGCTTTCCCACTGTAGAATGTAGTTAATGGTAACAATGGATGCAAATATCCTATTTGAACATGCAGAACTGTTGCAACAAACAAAAAAGAGGATATAACGTAAAGAAAATAAATGCTAATAAATACTATTCAACAACTGCAAGGACTGAAATAATGACTCTTCACGTACCCTTGTCGGGATAAGCTGACCATGTCTGAGCAGATTTATCGAAAATGTGCACTGCTTTGTTCTTTTTAGCAGAAAACATTCAACTTGATTTTGCATGCTTCAGCGAACACAGACAAAAACATCAAGAGATTTATCAGAGGTACAGAAACAAATTAACTTCTGCAGCCGAATTCCTGTTAATGCCTCATGGAAATTTCCAGCCATTCAAATGGGCAGTGGGAAATAATTTTCAGATGAAGTCTGTCAATGTTTGGAAAAGCAAATTGAAAAATAAATGCTATGTTCTTAAATTTTAATTTTCCTTTTTGGAAATCCACACTTAAGTTGTGTCTGAAGAATAAAATTCTGGTAAAACCTCACTATGCCTGAATGACCTGTGGACTGTTCTGGTGTGGCTGAATAGAGGATGTGTGAGCAATTATTATTTCAGGCATAAACCTTTTACATCAATTTGATGGACTCATTCTACCATATGTAGCCTTAAGCCCACTTGTATACCAACTTCATGTTAAATATTTGCAGCATGGAGGCTAATAAGACAAATAGGGGAGTTTTAATAGTTAAATACAGTAGTTAAATCACAGCAGTCTGAAGAACTACAAAAGGATCTTGTGAGACAGGAGGACTGAGCATTTAAATGGCAGATGAAAATTAATGTGGGCAAATGCAAGATGATGCACATAGGGAAAAATAATCCTAACTCTGAGATCAGCTTTATTTATTTATGAACAGCTGAGGAAAAATTAGGGACTTTGGTAGGTCTCTCTCATTTATTTCAACAGGTACCAAAGCTCCACTAACTGAACAATGGCTGGGAAAAATTGTATTGCCAAAGCTGTTGCCCCGTTTCAGCTCCTGCCTCTGTCCAGACAGACAGCCTGATGTCAGTCGAGGGACCAGTTCCATCTGCAAGATGCCTGCAAACTGAAGCCCTCTTGAAACAAGTGGAGGAGTTCAGAGACGAGGTGGAAAGGCTGAGAAGCATTCAAGACAGCGAGAAATACGTTGAGGAGATGCTTCTTGAAAAATCCAAGCTCTCCAAAAGAGGTGAAGATAGGATGTTGCAGAATGAAGAGAGTTGGACACAAGTCACCAGAATCTGTAGAATCAACAATCCAACTCCCCCAACCATCAAACTGAAGAACCAGTATGCAGCCATGAAGTAGAGGAGCTGAAAGCATCCCAGGAATGGGAACAACCAGAGCTCAAGCACCCCAAAATTGCAGATTCAGTGACAACAAGGAAGCAAAGGGTAATAGTGGTTGGTGAATTTCTTCTGAGGGGTAATAAGGTGTCCACCTGCTGACCAGACTTGATGTCCAGAGATGTGTTTTGTCTGCCAGGTGCCAAAATCCAAGATGTTACGGAGAATTTGCCGAGACTCATCAAGCCTACTGACTATTATCCGATATTGCTCATCCATGTTGGCACAAAAGATACTTCTAGATATCCCTCTGAGTGTATCAAAAGTGACTTCATGGCTCTGGGACAGAGGGTGAAGCAGATAGATTTGCAGCTGTTCTTCTCTTCAATCCTCCCTGTTGAGGGTAAAGGCCGAGGCAGAGAAGCTCACATCCTGGAGATGAATGCATGGCTGCATGGATGGTGTCATCAAGAGCAATTTGGTTTCCTGGACCATGGGATGATTTTCCAAGGGTTGCAGAGCAGAGATGGCATCTACCTTTCCAGGAAGGGTCAAAGTGTCTTCCGCAGCAGACTGGCTAACCTTCTGAAGAGAACAGTAAACTAAATTCATTGGGGATGGGTGAAAAAGCCCACAGGTAAGTGAAAGCCCTCAGATAAGTGAAAGCCCTCAGGTAAAACAATAAATACCTTTGTAGAAATGGGTAAAAGGGGCAGCACCTGGAAAGTGGTGTGCATAAATGCCCATTGCATGGCAAATAAGATCCCAGATGTTGAGGCTTTAATGGACTTGGATTTAGTGGTGGTTACGGAGACATGGTTCATGGACAACCATGACTGGTATATAATTATATGGTGCTTTACTTTATTGAGGAAGGACAGGGTAGAAAGAAGGGGAGGAGGAGTGGCACTATATTTAAAAAATAACATTAAAGCTATATAAATATAGGTCTTAAAAGGGAGAGAGAAAGCACTATAGGTTAAACTAGAAAAATGGAAAGAGAAATCCATTTGCATTGGTGTGATGTACAGATCTCCTTCACAAGGAGAAGAAATGGATGGGGATTTAATAGAACACATATGCAGTATTGCCATGAAAGGAGAAATACTACTGATAGGTGAATTTAATATGCTGGATGTTGATTGGCACATCCCTGCTGAGGTGTCATTTTGAAGTAAGGAGATCCTAGATTCTCTACAGGGAGAACTATTCCAGCAACTGGTAACAACCCATATGTGAAGGGGCCATATAGGACTTGGTACTTATCAATGGGGAAAGTGTTCTGATGTTATAGTGGGAGATCATCTCACATCCAGTGATCATCCGATGAAGTGGTTCAGTATTAGGACTAGGGATGATAAATTCCATTCAAAAGTGAGGGTCTTAGACTTTAGGAAAGCTAACATTGCCAAGATGGGACAATACCTCAAGGAGTCGTTAGTGGGATGGGAACAGCTGGAGATTGTAGAAAAGCAATGGGCAAAACTGAAAGGGAATATTTTAAGGGCAACAAACCTTTTTGTTAGAAAGGTAAATAAATGTAAAAGGAAAAGGAGGCCGCTATGGTTCTCAAAAGAAGTAGCTGAAAAGGTGAAGAAAAAGATGGAGGCCTTCATAAAATACAAGATATCACAGAGAGAGAAGGACAAGCATCAATATTTGGAAAAACTTAGAGAAGCTAGAAAAGTAGTCAGGAAAGCAAAGATACAAAAAGAAAAAGAAATTGCCAATGCAATAACATAGAAACATAGAAATAAATCAGCAGAAAAAGTCCATATGGTCTATCTAGTCTGCCCTTCCATATCAAATACTGTAGTCCCTTTTTTTCCTTTAGAGATCTTCTGTGTTTGTCCCATGCTTTCTTGAATTCAGATACTGTCCTTTTCTTTACTACCTCCACTGGGATACTATTCCCCACACCTATCACTCTTTCCATAAAGAAATATTTCAGCATATTAATCCTGAGTCTATCCCCTTTCACTCTCATCCCATGCCCCCTCATTGCAGAGCTTACTTTCAATCAAAAGAGGCTCTCCTCTTGTGCATTTATGCCATGGAGGTATTTAAATGCCTCTATAATATCTCCTCTATCCCGCCTTTCCTCTAATGTATACATATTAAGATCTTTAAGTCTGTCCCCCTATGCTTTATAATGACTGACTAATTTAGTAGCCACCCTATGCACCGACTCCATCCCGTTTATATCACTTTGAAAGTATGGCTTCCAGAACTGCACACAATACTCTGAATGAGGTCACACCAGAAACTTACAGTATACAGAGGCACTGTCACCTCTTTTTTTCTGCTAGCTATCTCTCTCCCTATGCAACCAAGCATCCTCCTGGCTTTCGCCGTCTCCTTTTCTACCTGTTTAGCCATTTTAAGATCATCAGAAACAATTACGCCCAGTTCCTGCTCTTTTTTCATCAAGAGAAGTTCTTTGCCCCCTACACTGTACTGCTCCCTTGGATTTCTGCAGCCCAAATGCATGACCCTGAGTTTTTTAGCATTAAATCTCAGCTGCCAAATTCTTGACCATTCTTCAAACTTAGCTAGATCCATCCTCATGTTATCTTGCTCAGTCGACCACACTCACCACAAGAACTCTGCCCCATCGGACACATTCGGCACCTGTACATTGGAGGAGCAACAGAGCAGCCTCAACATCCAGTGGTAAGCTCTACCCATGCTCTGATGCTCCCCACACTGCACCAGTGACCATGCATTTAAAAACAGTATGCACAGGAATCATCTTCTTTCCTGGCTGACCACACTTACCACAATAACTCTGCACAATTGGACACATTCAGTAGCAGCACGGTTACATCAGAGGAGCAACAGAGCCAGCCTCAGCATCCGATGGTATGCTCTACCCCTGCTCCAACACTCCCCACCATGCACCAACAACCATGCACTTAAAAACAGCATGCACATCAGGAATTATCCTCTTGCCTGGCTGACCACACTCACCACAAGAACTCTGCACCATCAGACACATTTGGTAGATGCATGGTTACATCAGAGGAGCAACAGAGCAGCCTCAACATCTGATAGTAAGTTCCACCATTGCTCCGATGCTCCCCACACTGGCCAGCAACCGTGCATTTAAAAACAGCATGCACACAGGTGCACCCGCGCCTGGCGGGCCCGCACCTGAGGACCTTGCCAGAGGGCCCTTTGGCATGGCCCTTAGACATGGACCGAGGCAGAAGAACAACCAAATCTCCAGATCCAGGTGCCGATCCTCAAAATATACCACACCTGGACCTGAAAAATACTTCAAGAGATGCCATACTATAACAACACACCGCACCTTATGAAATGGGTCCAGCAAAAGACCCAACAAGCTGAACCCACTCAACACAGACCACAACGCTGAACCAGCCTCCGCATAGAAAACTCATGGTACAACACTCAATAAATCTAACAACCGGAATCTCTCCCCCCTCTATCTAACTCAACGCTCACATTAAACAAAAAAATACCACATAACAACTGCGCTTGCAGAAACGCAGACCCTCCAGCCCCAACTTATCATGCTACCACTCTACACAACATACTACTCCCTGCTCATCCTCACACCATAATCAAAGATCCCCTGCAGACCTACACCTACCCCTCACCCACCAAAAGGCAAAGGCCCACCACCCCCAAATTAGACAATACTATACGCAATGCCTCATAAAAATACCATGCAGAAACAACCACAACCAAACACCATTGACCCCCACAACAACCACGCAAACACTACAATGTGCACTGATAAACACTCGCTCAGTAAGAAACAAAGTATTCGTTATCAAGGACCTCATCACATCACAACACCTCAACATGATCTGTATAACTGAATCCTGGCTCACAGACTCAGACACAGTTCTCATGAATCAACTACTATCTGATGGATTCAGCCTCTTCCATTGCCCTCAAACTCGACCAGGAGGGAGGAGTATTAATCTTAACCAGAGCCCATCTTCACTTCCACGATCTCTCTACTTAAAGTACAGAAGAATCCGACATCCTCACCATAACAAACAAACAAATGACAATTTGTTTCGCATACAGAACCCCAACCGCTACTGCCACTGACCTATCCAACCTAATAGGACAAGTGCCGGAGAACACCAAATCTGCAAAAGAACTCCTAATCCTAGGGGACCTCAACCTCCCCTCAGCACAATCCAGATCTGCCTCAGCCTTCCTTGAAGCTATGGAAGCCATAGATCTCACTCAAATCATTCAATCCCCCACACACAACAAAGGCAACATATTAGACCTTATCTTTACCAACAAGTGACAGATACACACAGGCAAACCACACACAATACAATTCCACCCTGTACCTTGGTCAGACCACAGCTTGATTACCTTCTCACTATTCATCAATATCCCAACAAACCAGAACACCCATCCATAAACCAACAGATGATTCAAATGCTTTCACAAAGACTCCTTCCTCAAAGACATCCTCCCCCGACTTGATACAGAGGAAAGAGACTCCAACACTCTCATAATTAAATGGAACTCCTTCATAGAAAAAATCTGCAATTACAACCACAACAGCTACTGCTACAACAAATAAGCAATGGAAGGCCTCATAGTACACTCCCAACCTCCAAAAACTCAAAACCCAACTCCAAAGATTGCAACAAAGATGGCAGAAATCCACTCTCCAATCTGACAGAAACTTCTACATGGACCTGATGAACAACTACCATAATGCAACTGGCAATGCCAAGCATGCTTACCACATTAAACTAATCAGTAACTCATTAAATAGACCAAGAGAACTATTTAACATCATCAATCTCACGAAACTTCTCTCTAGCTCCCCCACTGACCTGAACATAAGTCATAAGACACTAGCTAACCACTACAAGCAACTTCACCCCCAGCCCGACCCCACCCCTAACGTCCCCTCCAACCAAACCTCCCCCATCACCTCATGGTAGACATTTGACTCCATCAGCAAGGACAACATCAAAACCATAAGTACCTCACTCTACACCACGACCTCCCCTCTAGATCCATGCTCGGTCAGCTGTATCAGATCAGTAAAACAAGAACTCAGCCACAAATCACAAAACTCACCCAATCCATACTACAACAAGGAAAAATGCCAGAATACCTGAAAATGTCTTTTATACGATCCACTCTCAAGAAACCCAACCTCAATCCGATGGACCCAGCATCCTACAGACCAACTGCTAGCCTCCCGTTTTGAATAAAATTCATTGAGAAAGCTGTGCAACAACAGCTCCAGGAACATATCAAAAGAAATACCCTCCTCGACCCCCAGCAACACGGCTTCTGCCCACTTCACGGTGAAGAAACTCTGATGGTCTCCCTCATAAACACCCTAATAAAAGGAACTCAAAACAAGTCACATGGATACATCATGATATTCTTAGATACTGTATATCTGCTGCATTTGACACAGTTAACCTTGGCATTCTTCTTAAATGTGTAGAATCCACAGGAATTCAAAACACTGTACTACAATGGTTCCAATCCTACCTAATCAACAGGCAACAACAAATAAAAACTGGACATAACATATCCACCCCATACCAACAAGCTCAAGGCATACCACAAGGATTCACCTTATCCCCCTTCTCTTCAATATCTACCTGCAACCTCTCTGCAAGATCATCAGAGCCCACGCCATCAACTTCCACATATGCGCAGATGAAATCATGTTCTACGGACCATTCAATACTAGGCACCCCACAAACACAAATCTCACCAGTTGCTTCACAGAAGTCTCACAATGGCTATCAGACAACAACCTCACAATCTATTACAAAAAGACTGAAGCCCTATTCATCACAAAGGACAATACCTTCACCCCGCCCCCCAACTTCCATCACCCTGAACAACATCCGAATAAAGGTACAATCTGAAATCAAATATCTTGGCATCACTCTGGATCAACACCTTTTGTTCAAACCTCAAATACACAACATCACAAGAGCATCTACCACAAAATAAAAACCCTTAGATGTCTATGTCCCCTCCTTGAACCACCGGACTTCCGCTCCACATTCCAAGCCATAATCCTCCCACATATTGACTACTGAAATTCCATCTATCAAGGCCTTCCACAAACTACCTTACTCCCCCTAAGCACAGCTCTACACACAGCAGCACGATTTATGAAAGGATCATCGAATTATGACCACATTACACCCACACTGAAGCAACTATGCTGGCTAACATTACCCAGCCAGATCAAGTACAAGACACTACTCCTAACACCCAAACCATCAACAGATACCCTACATCACATCTACACACCATGATCCAAACTCCAAAGCACTATCGAGCCAGACGGCAGTCCACAAAGAACACTCTGGCCATCCCCCCCAGAAGAACAAAGTGCACCCAACAAGCATGTGCACAATCCTTCAAACTATACACCTCCGTCAATCTGGAACACACTCCCGGACTCAATAAGAAATACCACACACACCTACCCACATTCAGAAAACACCTGAAAAACCATCTTTTCATTGAACATTTTGGCCCCCCAACCTAACCCTCCCCCTCCTAAACAAAGTTCAACCAACTCCCACTACATCAAATCTATTGTATATAAGTTCGTCCTATATGTAAATAACAATGATGTAAAATGTTCCAATTTTTGATGTATATACTGTAAGTTGTAAAGCATTTCGATATAATCCCATATAGCCGTTGTTCAATGTAAACTGCTTTGACCTGGTGAAAAGCAGTATATAAGCCTTGCTAGATAGATAAGTAAATAAATAAATAAATAAAATACTCCTTCCTGGGTGTCTACTCTATTGCAGATTTTGGTATCATCCACAAAGAGCCAAATCTTACCTGACCGTCCTTCCGCAATATCACTAATAAAGATGTTAAAAAGAATCGGATTAAGGACACATCTGCTCCTTGCCCTTCATCTGTGAACACAGAACAGAAATATTTGTTAAGCAATTCTGCTTTATCCTCATCAGCTTCTACATATTTTTCCCTTTCACCCTTGAGTTTGACAATACCACTTTTGCACTTCCTCCTCCTGCTAACATATCTGAAAAATGTCTTGTCCCCCCATTTTATTACATTGGTTATCTCTTCTTCTTGTGTATCTTTGCTTTCCTGACTACTTTCCTACCTTCTCTAAGTTGTTACAAATACTGATGATTGTCTTCCTCTCCCTGTGATCTCTTGTATTTTATGAAGGCCACCCTCTTTTTCTTCACCTTTTCAGCTACTTCTTTCGAGAACCATAGCAGTCTCCTTTTGCTTTTACATTTATTTATCTTTCTAACAAAAAGGTTTGTTGCCCTTAAAATATTCCCTTTTAGTTTTGCCCATTGTTTTTCTATACCCCCCCCTCCCTCTAGATTTTCCCATCCTGCTAACAACTCCTTGAGGTATTGTCCCATCTTGGGAGGACAAGGCATTTTTCAGATATGTTAGCAAGAGGGGGAAGTGCAAAAGTGGCATTGTCAGACTCAAGGGTGAAGGGAAAGAATATATAATAGCTGATAAGGATAAAGTGGAATTGCTTAACGAATATTTTTGTTCTGTGTTCACAGATGAAGGGCCAGTATCAGGAACTCAAGAAACACCACAAATATGAACAGAAGTGAAGGGGATCTTGAACAATTTTTAGAAGACTGTGTTGCTGAGGAACTAGCTAAACTGAAAGTAGACAAAGCAATGTGGCTGGATGGGATACATCCAAGAATGTTGAAGGAACATGGGGGCGTTCTAGCAGCTCCACTGACTGAGCTTTTCAATGCTTCTTTAGAGTCAGGAGTGGTCCCAGAGGACTAGAGAAAGGCACATGTGGTCCCTGTACACAAAAGCAGAAGTAAGGATGAGGTTGCAAACTACAGGCCAATTAGTCTGACTTCTGTGGTGAGTAAATTAATGGAAATTCTGCTAAAACAGAGGATAGTGAGGTTTCTGGAGTCCAATGGATTGCAAGATTCAAGGCAGCTTGGGTTTACCAGAGGCAAGTCTTGTCAGACAAATCTGATTGATTTCTTTGACTGGGTGACCAAAGAGTTGGACTGAGGGAGAGCCCTAGATGTGGTGTACTTAGATTTCAGTAAAGCCTTTGACACCATTCCGCACTGGTGACTTATAAATAAATTGAGCTCCCTAGGGATAGACCCTAAAGTGACTGACTGGGTTAGAAATTGCTTGAGTGGGAGGAGACAAATGGTACAGGTAAATGGAGCTCACTTTGAGGAGAAGGATGTTATCAGTGGTGTGCCACAGGGATCTGTCCTTGGTCTGATTCATTTTAACATTTCTGTTTGTGATATTGTGGAAGAGCTTTTGGGTAAGATTTAGCTCTTCACATATGATAACAACATCTGCAATAGAGTATACACCCAGGAAGGAGTAGATAACATGAGGAGGGATCTAGCTAAGCTTGAAGAATGGCCATGAATTTGGCAGCTGAGACTTAATGCTAAAAAATGCAGGGTCATGCATTTGCGCTGCAACAATCCAAGGGAGTTGTACAGTATAAGGGGTGAAGTATTTCTTGCCACAAAATAAAAGTAGGACCTGAGCATGAATGGGACCTGAGCATGATACAAATGTTCTATGTAATACGAATAGGTATCCCTATTGTTATGCCATTCATAAAACTGTTATATGTAAACTGCGTTTGAACCTATGGGAAAGTGCGGTATATAAGCAATCTATGAATAAATACATAAATAAATAAATGATTGTTTCTGATGATCTTAAAGTGACTTAACAGGTAGAAAAGGCAATGGCAAAACCCAGAAGGATGATTAAAACATAGAAACATAACGACAAAAAAAGACCACATGACCTATCTAGTCTGCCCTTCCTTATCAACCACTACAACAGTCCTCTTTTTTCCTTTAGAGATCCTCTGTGTTTGTCTCATGCTTCTTTGAATTCAGATACTGTCCTCATCTCTACCACCTCCACTGGGAAACTATTCCACAGATCCACAACTCTTTCCGTAAAAATTATTTCCGCATATCACTCATGAATCTATCCCCTTTCACCCTCATTCCATGTACCCTCGTAGCAAAGCTTGCTTTCAATCGAAAGAGGCTCTCCTTCTGTGCATTTATGCCATGGAGGTATTTAAACGTCTCAGTCATATCAGCTCTATCCTGCCTTACCCCCAAGATGTACATATTAAGATCCTTAAGTCTGTCCTCAAATGCTTTATAATGAAGACCAATAATCATTTTTTTAGCCATCCTCTGTACTGACTCTAGCCTATTTATATCCTTTTGAAGATGCAGTCTTCAGAATTTCACACAGTACTCCAAATGAGGTTGCACCAAAGACTTATACAGAGGCACTATCACCTTCTTTCTTCTGCTGGCCATTCCTCTCCGTATGCACCCAAGCATCCTTCTGGCTTTTGCCGTCGCCTTTTCTACCTGTTTAGCTACTTTAAGATCTTCAGACACAATCATGCTCTTCTTCCATTGCTCCCTTGGATTACTGCAGCCCAAATGCATGACCTTGCATTTTTTAACATTAAATCTCAGCTGCCAAATTCTAGACCATTCTTCAAGCTTATCTATATCCCTCTAGGTAGGGTGCATTTGGAGAGGAATGGCTAGCAGAAAAAAGGATATGATAGTACCTCTGTAAACATCTCTGGTGCAACCTCATTTGGAGTATTCTGTGCAATTCTGGAAGCCACACCTTCAAAAGGGCATTAACAGGAAGGAGTTGGTGCAGAGGCGGTTACTAAAATGGCTACTGATCTTTGTTATAAAGCATATGAGGACAGACTTAAAGATCTTAGAAACATAGAAACATGACGGCAGAAAAAGACCACATGGATCTAGTCTGCCCTTCCATATCAATTACAATAGTGCCCTTTTTACCTTTAGAGATCCTCTGTGTTTGTCCCATGCTTTTTTGAATTCAGATACTGTCCTCGTGTCCACCACCTCCACTGAGAAACTATTCCATGCATCTACCACTCTTTCCTTAAAGAAATATTTCCACATACTGTATTACTCCTGAGTCTATCCTCTTTCACTCTCATTCTATGTCCCCTACTAGCAGAGCTTGCTTTCAATTGAAAGAGACCCTCCTATACATTTATGCCACGGAGTTAGTTAAATTTCTCTATCATATCGCCTCTATTCCACCTTTCCTCTAAATTACACATATTAAGATCTTAAGTCTGTCCTCATGTGCTACATAACAAAGACCACTATTTTAGTAGCCACCCTGTGCACCGACTCCAACCTGCTTATATCCTTTTGAAGCTGCAGTCTCCAGAATTGTACACAGGGCCGGATTTACCTTGAGTGAGGCCCTACGCCAACAAAAATTGTGGGCCCCCAGCAGGGGCGGCCCAAGGGGGGTGCGGGGCCTCATTTGCATAAGGGGCCTCATTTGCATAAATATTTGCATAATGTTACCATATACTAACTTTTAGTAAACGTGCCTCTTAATGAGTGTATGGATAAAGAAAGACTAAAAGATTTCTACATTACTATAATCCAGTGCCAACTGCCAGACAAATTAGGAACTACTACAAACACTGCCCATTTAGAACCCATAGCAAACCCGCCGTATCCTAACAGCACTACCAGGACTCACAAAGCACCATACTCTACCAATCAAAAGGCAACACTGCAAATATTAAACCAATACATTTCAGAGAACAACAATACATGACCTACTGGGGAAAGAGAACAAGTGGCAATGTCAAATAGGAATTATATAAACAGAACACCTCAGCTCAGTTACACATGCAGAACATAGACCATCACCAAACAAGTAATCACAATTTAGAAACAGGAAGACAATAATTAAACTGGGAATCCCAAAAGCCAAACTTGGAATGTACAACACTGTAGAAATAAAACTATACATTAATTTGCTCTTGTACTAAACAAAGCGCAGACGTTAATGATGCACATTTACCAGAGCTGACATATTCCAATTAATAAATTCAAAATAAAGAGATATTTTTCTACCTTTTGTGCATTTTTTTCAGCTGCAATTGCTCCAGCCACTTTCTTCTGGTTTCTTCATGTCTTCTGCTAACTCCATCGTCTGCTGTCCATTTGTCCTTTCTTCTCTCTTCTAGTTTTTTTCCATTCTCTCTCTACATCTGCTTTAACATACTAATCTTTCTCCTTTTGCTCTTTCCTCATTCCTATTTCATCCACTCAAATTTTACCCCTCCATCCTCAATCCCCACTTACTCTCCCAATACCCGGCCAATTGTAGATTTTTTATCCCTCCCACACAAAATATTTTTCCCTTCTCCATTTTACTCTTCCAGCCCCATCCCATTCTAATCCTCCCCCAACATCAGCTCCCTTCTAGTTCCAGCCTCACCCAGCATCCATTCCCTTCTAGTCCCTGCATCAGCCCATTTCCAGTCCTAGCCACCCATCAGCCCATTTCCAGTCCTAGCAACCCCCAACCCAATACCAGTCCTAGCCCCCCATCAACCCACTTACAGTCCTAACCCCCATCACCCCATTTTCAGTTTAAGCCCCCCTATAACCCATTACCAGTCCTAACCCCCCATCAGCCCACTTCCAGTCCTAACCCCATCAACCCATTTCCAGTCAGCCCCCCATAGCCCATTGCCAGTCCTAACCCCCCCCATCAGCCCACAGCCCATTACCAGTCCTAACCCCATCAGCCCAACTCAATTATTAACCCCCCCCAGCCCATTTCCAGTCCTAGCCCACCCCATAGCCCATTACCAGACAGCCCCATCAGCCCACAGCCCATTACCAGTCTTAACCTCCCCCCAAAGCCCATTACCAGTTCTAACCCCCCCCAACAGCCCACAGCCCATTACCAGTCCTAACCGCATCAGCCCACCTCCAGTCTTAACCCCCCCAGCCCATTTCCAGTCCTAGCCCCCCCATAGCCCATTACCAGACAGCCCCCATCAGCCCACAGCCCATTACCAGTCTTAACCCCCCCCCAAAGCCCATTACCAGTTCTAACCCTCCCCCCAACAGCCCACAGCTCATTACCAGTCCTAACCCCATCAGCCCACCTCCAGCCTTAACCCCCCCAGCCCATTTCCAGTCCCAGCCCCAGCCCCCCCAATAGCCCATTACCAGTCCTAACCCCCCCCCCCCCATCGGCCTAAAGTAAAATTTAATTTAAAAAAAAAACTGCTGGCTGCCGCCGCGGGGCCCCCTCTGCTGCCGCGGCAGTATGGACTGACCCGCGGGGGCCCCCTCTGCAAGCTGAATCCGTTGGTCCGTTGGTCCCTCCCTCCCTCCGTGCAGGCTGTGAGAGGCGCGAAGGGAGAGTGTCTCCCTCGCGTCTCTGTTAAGCCCGCAGGGGCAGATGGGAAATTTCCCATCAGCCCCTGTGGGCTTAACAGGAGACACTCTCCCTTCACGCCTCTCACAGCCTGCACGGAGGGACCGACGGACCGACGGATTCAGCTTGCAGAGGGGGCCCCCGCGGGTCAGTCCATGCTGCTGCGGCAGCAGAGGGGGCCCCGCAGCGGCAGCCAGCAGTTTTTTTTTTTAATTTTATTTTTTAAAAAAAGCTAATTTGTTCTATTTTTGTGGGCCCTTGCCAGCTGTGGGCCCTACGCCATGGCGTACATGGCGTATAGGTAAATCTGGCCCTGATTGTACACAATACTCCAAATGAGGTCGCACCAAAGACATATACAGAGGCATTATCACCTCCTTTTGTTCTGCTGGCCATTCCTCTCCCTCTACATCCAAGCATCCTTCTGGCTTTTGCAGTTGCCTTTTCTACCTGTTTATCTACTTTAAGATTGTCAGACACAATTACATCCAGGTCCCGCTCTTCTTTCATTGACAGAAGTATCTCACCCCCTACATTGTACCGCTCCTTTGGATTTTTGCATCCCAAACGCATGACTCTGCATTTTTTAGCATTAAATTTCAGTTGCCAAATTCTAGACCATTCTTCAAGCTTAGCTAGATCCCTCCTCATGTTATCTACTCCTTCCTGGGTGTATACTCTATTGCAGATTTTGGTATCATCCACAAACAAGCAATCCTTACCCGACAGCCCTTCCACAATATCACTAACAAAGATGTTAAAAAGAATCAAACCAAGGACAGAAACCAGTGGCACACAACTGGTAACCTTCTTCTCCTCTGAATGAGCTCCATTTGCCTGTACTCTTTGTTGCCTCCCACTCAACCAATTTCTAACCCAATCAGTAACTTTAGGCTCCATCTCTAGGGTGCTCAGTTTGTTTATAAGTCGCCTGTGTGGAACAGTGTCATAAACTTCTCTCTTTTAGTAGACTTTCTAATAATTCACTAACCACAGAGGTTAGACTAACTGGCCTGTAGTTTTCAATGTCATCCTTATGTCTGCTTTTGTATAAAGGGACCACATGTGCCTTTCTCCTGTCCTCTGGCACCACTCCCGACTCCAAAGAGGCATTGAAAAGGTCAGACAGTGGAGCTGCTAGAATGCCCCCAAGTTCCCTCAGTATTCTTGGATGTATGCCATCCGGACCCATGGCTTTTGTCTACTTTTAATTTAGCTAGTTCCTCTCGAACACAGTCTTCTGAAAATCGCTGGAGATCCCCATCGCTTCTGTTCCTATTTGTAGGTATTTTCTGAGGTCCTGCTCCTGACCCTTTATCTGTGAACACAGAACAGAAATATTTGTTAAGCAATTCTGCTTTATCCTCATCAGTTTTTGCATATGACTCGTCTGCATCCTTGAGTCTGACAATACCACTTTTGCACTTCCTCCTCTCACTAATCTTAATATTTATTTATTTATTATTTATTTATTTAGCTGTATTTATATCCCGCTTTTCACCGGGTCAAAGCGGTCAATTG
The DNA here is from genome assembly GCA_033557465.1 of Ichthyophis bannanicus. Lineage (NCBI taxonomy): Eukaryota > Metazoa > Chordata > Amphibia > Gymnophiona > Ichthyophiidae > Ichthyophis > Ichthyophis bannanicus. The sequence goes on from CM066032.1 coordinate 1,532,816,272, forward strand.
GGGGATACATTTAATATGTATATGTTAGAGGAAAGGCGGGATAGGGGAGATATGATAGAGATGTTTAAATACCTTTGTGGCATAAATGCACAAGAGGAGAGCCTCTTTTGATTGAAAGCAAGCTCTGCAACAAGGGGACATAGGATGAATGTGAAAGGGGATAAACTCAGGAGTAATATGCGGGAATATTTATTTACGGAAAGAGTGGTAGATGCATGGAACAGTCTCCCATTGGAGGTAGGTGAGACAAGGACAGTATCTGAATTCAAGAAAGCATGGGACAAATAGAGAAGATTTGCCTTTCCAACACTCTCAAAGCAATGTATAAATTAAATCATAAAAGCAATCATAAAATACATTACAATTTTCAGCAGGACATCTGGGGAATAATCTGAAAAATAAACTATGTATATAATAAGTGCAGCTGAATATACAGTTATCCATGGATCTCCTGCTATACATATAAATTTTGGGGGAGATATTCAAAGCATTTTAGCTGGTTAGTAGACTTACTAACTGGCAAAAATGTTGTCAGCCTGATATTCGACTTTACTAGCTGGTTAGTGCTGCTGAATATCACCACAAACCGCAGAAAAAACACCCAGTTAAAATAGGGTCAATCTATTGGCAGATCAGGGGCAGTGACGGCCACTATCTGGTTAGCAGCAATATTCAGCAGTGAACTGGATAGATTAACTGGTTACATTTAGGACAGTTGATTGGCTAAATATTGCTGTTAACTGGATAGCATTGCTGAGGTCCTGCATTCCTGGATGTTCCGCAATGGAAACCGGATATATTCCACTGTGGAATATCTAGTCTTTATTAAAGCATCAACAGCTAGGTATTTTTCCCTACCAGCCCCAGCGCGTTTGTACGGGGAGGCTTAGACGGACACAGGAGGGGGCATTTCTGAGGTAGAGTGAGGGCGGTGCATGGACGCACCGTGACTCTGGAAATACAGGGCCAATTCCCTGCTGCTGTTGCCTGAGATTCCCATTCCCCACGGGCCTTCACTGTTTTATTTTCTGCCTGCCCAAAGGGGCTGAAATTGGGTTTGAGGCTTTGAATCTAGGTCTCCACTACTATTCAATCACAAAGCAAGTCACTCTTTTCCCAACTTCTTTTGTTTTCTATCACTTTAAGAACTGCACACAAGCAATACACTTGTCTTTATTAAAAATAGATAGGATCATCTGTACGTCCAGGGCCATAAATTTAGACGGGGACTTCTTCCACCACAGAGGTACTGTAGAATAAGTCCTCCTGAATGTCGGGGGATCATGCTGCCAGGCCAGGAAAAAAAGGTAGGGGGTGCAGGAAGATCCCCGCAGCCAGACCCTGGCCATGGGAGGCCAGATCAAGGGTCCGGCTACGGGGAAAGAAAAAAATCTGTGGTGGCCAGCATTTGCAGCTCCTGAATGGAACCATAGTGTCATGGCACTGCAGCTCCATTCAGGAGCCTGACTGAGGTAGCCGGGGATCTAGTCCCTGCGGGATCAGAATCGGGTCTAACTCTGGGCATTCCGCTTCTAGTCGGCCGCACAGGGGGCTGAAGGACCAAATCAGAATGTGCCTCCACATATATAAATGCTGAATATCGATGTTTATATGTCTAGCTCAGCTGCCTTATTTATACTTGACTTTTGTTCAACCGAGTGAGTCATATAAGTTATACATGTGAAGTGGCATTTTAAAAAGGATGTCCAGGTGAAATCTGGGTGCAAAATACCCAAACAAATGCCAGAGACATTTACATTTTGGCCCAATTTTAGCAACCTGGATGTCCCTGAAATTGACGGCTGCACAGGCAGTCTCATAGACATCCCCACTGCAAACACTTGGGACAGGGACGTCTCTCCTATGCTGAATGCATGTCTCTGCAAGCTATTTTAAAGGCAGGGATGTGCATCAGTGTGCTGAACCTAAAACAAGTGCTCTCATTTCCCTGTAGTTTTCTTATCATAATGGAACGTATAGGGGATATCAGATTAGAGTACCTTTCTCTCTATGCCCTCCAGGTGTCTCGATGACAGACCGAAAGCTTTTCTGATGCTATTCATGCCCTGAAGCAGGAATAGACATGGACGGTCCCACTAGTGGATGGGGACATGCTTGCAGTTTCTGAAATCAGGAGCGCCTATCCAACTTGGTCGGAACACTCCTGTCATGACTCCATTATGCCCCTTCACAACTTGGACATCCTCGTGCTGGGAACATCTACAGAACTGGCTTTTAAAATTGCTCCAGGAACATCTCCATATTTGGACATTCAAAGCAGGAATAGAGCTTCTAAAATAAGCCCCATAGAGGGTAATTTTATAAGGTGCATATAATGCACATTTTTAAGTACGTCAGTTGTGCCTATTTTATAATGTCGATTAGGCATGTAATTTACTTTATAAAACAGTGGTGGAAGTCGGGAAATGTGTGTTGAATCTACGCATGATCACTTATAACATTCCCATAGCTGGCGTAAATTACTACTACTATATGTAAATATGTTCTGTGTCCACACTCTACCTGAGTTCCACCTATGTGAATGCAAGTATTTATAGAATAGCAACTGGCTAAAGTATACGTGCAAAGGCCCATTGGCATACATAAGCCACTGAAAACATTCCAAACGAGAGCACTCACACTCACAAAACCCAAAAGCACAAAGGTCTGGAGCGAGGTGACTCACAGTTAGCAATATAGACTTTACTGAAGTGCACATTCAGTCTAACATCGGCTATGTCAGATTAGTTAACTTCCCATAGAATTAAACTCAACACTTCTAAATCCATGTAAGTATGGTTTACAGAGAATAAATCTCTTCCTTGATTTCAGCCCAGTTTAGGTGGAGACCACTTTCCAATCAAAGACTCCATCTTGTCTTTAGAGGTTGTGATTGATTACAAACTTTCATTTACCTCACACATCTCAACCTTTTGTGCCCTGAGAAAAATTTAGTCTTTATGATCTTGTCTGCTTTTTTCACTGGTGTTGAAAAGGATTGATTATTGCAAATCGGTGCTAGCCAGGGTTCCCAGTATACATTTGAAGCAGTTGCAATTATTGCAGAATACAGCAGTGAAGACACTCTATGGAAAAAAAACGTATGATCATGTCACCCCTTTGCTGAAAGAACAACACTGGTTGCCATTGTCTTATAGAATTACATTTAAGATTCTTTTCCTGGCTTTTCTTCTACTTCACTCTGGCTTATCATTATACTTAGATTTGCAATTGATTCCCTATGTTCCATCTCATCTCTAAGGTCTGCACAAGCCATAGGCAGGCTCATCCACTACGTGAACTAGGTGGCTGCCTAGGGCGACTGACCCTGGTGAGCAGCCTGGCTTACCCACCCCCAGTTAAGCGGCAGTACAGTGCTGCAGCAGGCTTTAAAATGCTTGCGTGCATGCACACAGTTACAGCCTGCCCCTCCAACAGGAAGTTGCTTCAGAGAGGGGAGCAGGATCACAGCCGTGAGCACGCATGCACGTGGGCACTTTAAGGCCCAATGCACTGAAGCAACAGCTGAACTGATGCGCTGAAGTGAAAGCTGAACTGCTGCTTCAGTGCAAGAAGGGGTGCCTTGCCCCCCTCCCCGATGAGAAAATGGATGCCAGAGGGGTGGGGGCAGCAGAGAGGACCTGCTATGGTAGCAGAAACCCTCAGGCTGACCCTCGCAAGTTAAATATGTTTGTGTTAGTTGTTGTTAAGTGCCATTGAGTCAATGTTAACTCATGGCGACCCTCTGGATAATTGTCCTAAACTGTGTTTGGTCTTCAGTCAGATGGCTCATTGTTGACAGAGTGGCACCGGTAGCTGTTGTTACTGTATCGATCCATCTCATTGCTGGCCTTCCTCTTTTGCGTTGACCTTCTACCTTGCCAAGCATGATGTCTTTCTCTAATGATCTCTCTCTTCGCATGATGTATCCAAAGTATGAAAGTCAAAGTTTGTCATCTGAGCTTCTAAAGAAAGCTTAAGTTTGATCTCCTCTAGTACTGACTGATTTGTTCTTTGGGCAGTCCATGGTATACACAGTATTCGTCGCCAGCAGCATAATTTAAAGGCATCAATTTTCTTCCTGTCTATGTTTTTCACTGTCCAACTTTCACATCCATATGATGTTATTGAAAATACCATGGCTTGAACAAGTCAAATCTTTGTATGAAGAGAGACATCTCTGCTCTTCAGAATCTTATCAAGGTCCTTCATAGACATTCTGCCGAGATTAATGCGTTGTCGGATTTCTTGACTGCTTGTTGTTTCTTTATTGATAATTGAATCTAATAGATTAAATTTTTCCACTATTTCAATTTCTTCTCCATCAACAATGAACTTAATGATTTTTCCAGTTGTCAGGATCTTTGTCTTCTTTAAATTAAGGTGCAGGCACATTTTAAGATTATGTTTCTTGATCTTGAGAAGCAAATGTTTTAGATCATTTTCAATTTCAGCCAGTAATGTGGTATCATCAGCATAATGAAGGTAGTTGATGAGTCTTTCACCAATCCTCACACCTCAGTTGTCTTCATACAGTCCTACTTCTCTGATGATTTGTTCTGCATCTAAATTAAACAGGTAGGGGGATAGTATGCAGCCTTGTCATACACCTTTGCTGATTTTAAACCATTCTTTCTCCTTGTTTCATTTGAAATGTTGCTTCTTGATCAATAGGGGGCTGCCGGGCTCTGGGGGGAGGCTGTTGGGCAGGATCAGAGTGCACCCCATGCTTATTCCACCTCAGAGGTGGAATAAGCAGAGCATCACCCTGGCGAGCCCCAGATATACAGGGCCGTCACTGGATTTGGCACTGTATGTCCAGGGGTCGGCCTGCCCATGCTCCATTCCCATCTCTCTGCCCCATCACACCTCCATCCTTTGCAGCACACACAGCAGCTGTGTGCATGTAGCGGGGACAGAGGCAGAATACCAGCAAGGCAGATAGCGGGGTAGCACATCCCGGCTGGACGTGCTGCCCCAATATCTGCCTCTTAGAATCAGGGCGATAGTAGACAATTTTAACTTGCTAGAATCAATAAAGAAACAACAAGTAGTCAAGAAATCAGACAATGCATTGCTCTTAGCTGAATGGCTATGAAGGACCCAGACAAGATTCTCAAGAGCAGAACATAAGAACATAAGAAATACTATACTGAGTCAGACCAAGGTCCATCAAGCCAGTATCCTGTTGCCAACAGTGGCTAATCCAGGTCACAAGTACCTAGCAGTTTCCCTAAAAGACACACTGTTATTTTATGACCATATATCTCTCCATACAAAGATCTGACTTATCCAAGTCATGGTATTTTCAATAATGTCATATGGATGCAGAGGTTGGACAGTAAAAGAGAAAGGCATTGATTTTCTTCCTGTCTTTGAATTATGGTGCTGGTGAAAAATACTGTGTTTACTATGGACTGCCCGAAGAACAAACCAGTCAGTACTAGAGGAGATCAAACCTAAGCTTTCTTTAGAAGCTCAAATGACAAGACTTTGACTTCCCTACTTTGGACACATCATCCAAAGAGAGAGATCATTTGTAAAAGACATCAGACCCGATATTTGAAGAGCAGTTACATGGTTTACAGCTCTATAAATCGTGTTACTGCCACTGAGAGGGATATTCAACAGCACTAACACAGTGCTGCTGAATATCCCCAATTATGGTTCTTACGCACCCTGATGCTAACTGCTTAGCATTGGAGCGTGTCAGGAGCATTCCGGGGAGGAGCAGAGACAGAGACAATCGATAACCGGGCAACAGCGATATTGCATGCTGCCTGGTTAGTGACCTATGCCTAAAAGATAGGCAAGAAAAAGCCTAGGTGCAGGAGCTAACTTGGCAGCATGCAATATTGCTGCTGTTTGATTAGCTATTGCGGCTTCCGGCATGTGCAGCGATCCCTGGATATTCAATGCCAGAGCTGAATAGGACCTCCAGCATTGAATATCTGGGGTTAAGGGTTGGTGGGCATGGCTATGCGCCATAGCAGCGCATAGTCTGTCTAACTGAGTATCGGGCCCATCATGCCTGGCAAGGTTGAAGGTAAGCGCAAAAAAAGAAGGTGAGCAATGAGATGGATCAATGCAATAACAGCAGCTATGGACACCACTTTATCAACAATTAGCTGCCTAACTGAAGACCAAACACAGTTTAGAACAACTATCCAGAGGGTCACCATAAATCAGTACTGACTCAACGGCACTTAAGAACAACATGGATGCTATTGCTGTCTCCATATTGTACTGGCTACTAAATCCTGATTATGTCCCACTCAATAAATTGTAATCTTCCAAATATTGTGTATTTTATAAAATAGATGCCTTATCCATCTCCAAACCTGGTCACCCTGTTATTAAATTACACTCTGTCTACATGTAGAAAGCTGGCTATGCAAAATTAGCTGCCATATATATGTAAATATATGTAGGAAATGACCATACACATGTTTATACTTGTCCCTGGAGGTAAAGATGGCGGAGGTTTGCATGTCTACTTTACAAAATATAAAATATGCTTGCATAGCCCTGCAGACGTACATGTGTATGTTCATGAGCCAAACAAACCAATCTCCAGTCCCACCCCCAAGCTCTAATTGCTGATGTTGTGTTGGGCAAAATATTAGTAGGGACATTGCCCCAGTGGTCCGTCTCATTCCACTATCTAGATGCATATCTACACCTGCCCTGGAACAGGAGTAAATATATATATGTACCTTCCACCACTGAGTGAACATATAAACAGCAATTTTAGAAGGCAAAGTATAGCTATGCATTCCCTTTCTAAAATCACCGCTTTTTGCAGACATACCAGCCATATCTACTAACATAACTGGCTTTAAAATCACCTTACTTAATTTTCCAGTAACCACTTTTTTTTTTCAAAATACTCATCTTCAACAATTTAAAAACAAGCCCTATTTGTGGAGCTTAAGGGCCAGCATTAAGAATTACTGCCTTTAGCAACATTCTGAAAAAACCTTCCAGTTTCCCAGCTTTCACTTTGTGCTCTACTTCTACTGCATATTCTTAGTATTAATCCTAAACATTGGATTATGCCTTTTACTAGGCCAGTTTTAATCTGTTCTCCTACCTTGCATTGTCAGCTTCTTTTAATTCTAAATAATCCTATTAGGGCTAGCTCCACTGTAAATTCTCTCTAACGTGACACTGCGCATGAGTGGATGTTCCGGTGTGAATATGATTCTACATTGAAAGAACTGGTTTACTCTGCAGTCCCATCCAGCTTTCATTGATTTCATAAAAGGAACTTTGAAGGTCAGTCCAGTTGCTTAGTAAGAACTATAAATAGTGTCATTAACACCTTTAAACTGAAGCCTATAAGTTTCTGCTTCAGAACCCCAGGTCTAGATCACCATAGCAACTCAATAAGAAGCACATTAGGACCAGCTTGGGTTTCTTGTGAGATCAGAGATATTCACACCATTGTTCTTCACAGAGTTACCAGATAGCTCCATGTTTTCAAGGATAGGCTGAGCCATTCCAGGTTTTATTTCTAGTGCATTAAAACATACCTTTCTGCTGCATTCAATGGAAGTAAAATCAGGACTATCTCAACCTGTCCCTGATGACCTGGAGCCATCTAGTAATTCTACAGTCATTAGGAAAGACAGTTTGCACGGCAGACATGGAGCAGCTTAGATATATGATAAAAGTCTAAAGTACAGCCTAAGTACAGCTAAATCATGAAGTAACGCCATCACCAGCTGTACATTGCACCTAGAGAATAATCTGACTTCTGTACTTGGATATACAATATATTTTATATCCCATAAGAAACCCTAAACTGAAGAAACAAGACACACACAGACTGAGTCTGACCACCAGCTGCTGCTGTTGTCTGAGATTCCCATTCCCCACGGGCCTTCACTGTTTTATTTTCTGCCTGCCCAAAGGGGCTGAAATTGGGTTTGAGGCTTTGAATCTAGGTCTCCACTACTATTCAATCACAAAGCAAGTCACTATTTTCCCAAATTCTTTTGTTTTCTATCACTTTAAGAACTGCACACAAGCAATACACTTGTCTTTATTAAAAATAGATAGGATCATCTGAAAACAGAAAAAAAAATTAGATCCCATATAAAATCTAATCCACAATTATAGGGAAAAAAGAGAAGAAAAGAGAAGAGTGGATTTTATGTAAGGAAATTTGGAATATAGGAAAAATGGCAGAGCGAGGAGCAGAGCAAGATTTCTTTAGTGTAGGTTAACCTATTGGATCAGTACTAAGAACCTCTGATAGAGACACCAATAGGGCAGAGGGAGAAATCTCAGTAGATAAAGAGATGAAACCTGAGAAACAGAATCAAAGGAACAAACACCCATGGAAGAACACAAACACAAAAGAAGCTCCAATTTGCAATAGCTGGGAGCCAAAGAATAAAAATAGTTTCTTCTGTATTTCCTACAGCACGTCAGGAAACATACAGTGCAAATTTTATTTGTTATAAACAACGCATATGTATGCTTAAAAACATTTTGATCATCAATTCCCTGTCTGAGTCCACAGCTAACTGGACAATTGAGGTTTCAGCATGCTTAAGAAATGCAATCAAATCCAAATCAATGAAGAACAGCACAGGTGCTGCCTCTTGGTTTTCATCCTCCAGGGAGGAATAAGGTAGCAAACTTTGGACAGCTGAAATAGATGCAGGAAGATTCCTAAGGATTTCTAGCAAATATTTCTTGAACATATCATATGAAGAAACTGTAACAGATTTTTTGATCACAGGCCTCAATTTCAATTGTCAAAGTAGACATCTCCGTTTGCAAGGCACTGGAATCAGAAGAACCTGTATGCAGGTTTGCAGAAAGCTGTTGAATTTGCTCAGATAGGGCCAGCTGTGATCACATAGGGGTCCTTTTATGAAATGCCGCTAACCGATTAATGTGCGCTTTAGCATGCAGTATCTGGCAATGGTGAAAGCTAAAGTATTTGCATGCCAGCTACTAGCCACTAAAACACAGAATAATTGGCTATTGCATGCTAGGGTGAAGAGTGGATGGGCTAGGGGTGGAATGTGGATGTGGAGAGCACATTGCCGCTGCCGTGAGGTCAAGCGCCATGCACTTAGTGACAATGTAGCAATTAGCCCAAGTGCATATAATGATACATTTATGGAAGTTGTTAGGTGCACCCACATTAATCTTGCCATGTGTTAAGGTTCACAATTGTATGCTAATTGTTGGGAATGCCCCTGAACAGTTAATGCATGACAGTTGCACTTATCACGCAATGGTATTGCTGCTATTCGTGCAGTAAGTGCACACCTTTTGTAAAAGGGACCCCAACGTACCTTCCCAGAGGTGTTCCAAAGCTGAAGATTTATTTATTTATTATTTATTTATTTAACTTTTCTTATATACCGCGCTATTACAATATCAGTGCGGTTTACAGTAAAACAACATATTACTATGTGGTCGGGCCACATAGAATTTACATTGAACAAGGGTTAGAAACTTGGATTCAACAGATACATATAACATATAACAGATACCTTCTTCTTTGAAATTCATGCCTTTGAGTCAATGCTGACTCCTGGATTTTGTTAGCAGTGTGACCAGAAATAGATTGCCAGACCTTTCTTCTAAACTATAACAACTGTGACCCTTCACTCTAATCTCTAAACATACCCCACCTATTGAGTGAAACCTGAGTAACTGATATCTGTGTTTTTTTACCTTTTTTTGTTGGAAGTTTTTGCCATGAGAGATATCTCCCTCTTGAAGCGTAACTTCCCTTTTAAATCACTTTTATGGTAACCAAACCACTGTATAAAATACTGTGAAGTAATCACAATCAACCTGATGCTACATCACAATCATATCTCCTAATAGAGCTCAACATGCAGATCTCAATGGACACAGTACTGCGTTTAGAGCCGCACACTTCTTTTCGGCTCTGCTTCAACGCTTAAAATCTGCCAAACATTTATACTCATCTACTGTTTGTATCCAGCCGAAGAGGTATTAGACTTCCCGCCTTTTCTCAGAGCTTCTCTTCTTCTTTTAGCTCTTTAAATTAAGGCTGTGGTAATATACTTCCCTCTTATAAACTGGACCTCTCCATTAATACAGTCACACTTGCTGATCAAATCTAAAGGAACAGCGGACAGATTTTATAAACGGGCATCCCTCCCCCATTATGACATCATATCAAACTCATCCAATCAAGTTCTAAATTCAGCCCCTTCGGTTCTAAAGAACCAATCCGGAAGATCCAGCTTTGTTCTAACCACTGAAGACGCTGTTCTCTGTTACCCCCTCTCGGATTCGCTGGAACATAATCAATTATTCGCCATTGAAAATCTGAGAATAAATGGTCGCATTCTATGCAATGTTGAACTAAAGGGGCCGAAGTTACCTTATTCCTTATTCGCGAGGCATGTTCTTGCAAACGAAGTTTTACCTTTCGTATTGTCCGTCCAACGTATACTTTCATGCAAGGACAAACCAAAATATAAACTGCATAGATTGTAGAACATGTAGTAGACCATTTAGATGTCTGTTTTAACCCAGAATTGGGAATCTGCCATTCTGGACCCTCAATGGTACGTTGACAAAGATCACAAGATGACCCCTTGGAACAGGCATAATGACCTCTCAAGCAATCTTCTGATATTTGCTCCGGTCCCATCTGTGCCTTGGTAATTAAATTCCCAAATTTGGGCCTCTGGTATAAGCTATCCGTAATGGCTTCTGAAAACAGGGATGAAGGGCTAAAATATGCCAATGTTTATTAAGAATGGTTCTGATCTTAAAAATATTTGACATATAAGGTAAAATACCGGTTATAGAATCAGATTCACCTTGTTTGGTATCAGGTATTCTCAGCCATTCCCTATGGGTATATCGTGCTCTGATGAAAGCTTTTTTCACTATGGTGAAAGGATATCCTCTATGCAATAATCTGTATTTCAAATCTTGAGCATGATGTTCAAATTCTTGAATAGAAATACAAATACGATGTAAACGTAAAAACTGCCCATAGGGTAAACCTCACTTTAGGGCTGGAGGATGAAAACCTGAATAATCCAAAAGAGTATTTCTTTGAACTGGTTTTCTATAAAGTGTCGAACCCAACCGAGAGCCATGTTTAAATATTTTTACATCTAAAAACTCCAATTCCTGTGAATGAAAATGTAAAGTAAACTTGAGATTGGTTTTCTGAGCATTCAACCAATCTATAAAATTTTGTAAAGCTTCTTCCGTATCATTCCAGAGAAAAAAGATATCATCAAGAAATCTGGCCCACAATCCTATCTTAGAATACCATTCAGAAAGAAATATGGTTTTCATCTCAAAATCTGCTAAATAAAGTGTAGCAATCGATGGGGCTACAGTAGCTCCCATTGCAATTCCATGGATCTGATAATAAAAGTCTCCTTCAAAATGGAAAATTTTTTTCGTCAAAACCAATGACAACATTTGAAGAAAGAAAGCTTTTGGCAGACGAGAAGGTAAAGGAACCTCCAGTTTTTTAATTACTTCTAAAGCTTCTTCCTGAGCTATATTAGTATATAAGGCTACCACATCTAGTGATACCAAAATGGCATTCTCTATAGGTTGTGCAATAGAATCCATTTTTTCCAAAAAATGAGATGTATCTCGTATATAGGAAGCTACTTGTTGTGCACACGGTCTTAGGAAAATGTCGCAAAATTGTGAAAGTGGTTCTAACATAGACCCTCTGCGGATACTATAGGTCTCCCTGGTGGGAGTGCGAGAGATTTATGTATTTTAGGTATGGTGTAAAAATTAGGGATCAGTGTATATTTAGGTGTCAAAAACTTAAATTCCTTTTTTGTTAACCAACCTCGTTCTAATCCCTCCTGTAACAGATCCAAAATCATTGAGCGTATTTCCAGTGATGGATCATGATCCACATATTGATAGAAAGTGCTGTCATTCAATTGGGTTCGAGCAATATTCAAATATTGGTCTATCGATTGTATAACTGTTGCTCCCCCTTTATCTGCTCTTCTTATTATTATATTCATATTTTTTCGTAATTCTTTCAACGCTTGCCATTGAGATTTCGTCAGATTATTACCAGTATATTGTGCCCGAGAATTAGAAAATGATGCCTCCATCTGATGTAAATCTTGCAAAACTAATTGTTGAAACGTTGAAATGAATGGATCAACTTTTCCCATGGGAATCCATTTAGAAGGTGGTCGAACCACTGACCCGTCTGAAGTTAATGGGTTTGTGTCACAAAATTGAATCACTCGTAATTTACGGAAAAATTTTTGTAATGCAATCCGGACTTGAAACGGTTGATATTGGACCCGAGGAACAAAAGAAAGTCCCTTATTTAGCACCAATGTCAAGGGAAATCCCGAGATATTTATCACTGTGGTTTCGCACGTGTTCGGGTTATAGGACCCTGAGTGTGATCCGCCACAGGGTCCTGATGATCTTCCCCGGAATGCCAACCTCGTCAACGACCTCTGCCTCGCCGGCCTCGATGAAAAACCTGTTCCTGACCTCGTCAACGACCTCTGCCTCGCCGGCCTCGATGAAAAACCTGTTCCTGTGGCACAGATCATGTAAAATCTATCAAAATCAAGAAATTTACCAGGGACCAGAGAGATTATGAATTGGATCAAGTATTTACATGGGCTAAGAAGTCAGGAGTACAACAAAAAACAGTCTCCTTCCCCACCTCCTCTGAAGTTGAGTCTGAGGAGGAGAGTTCAGGAGAATATAGTACCTCTCGACGTGGTAGAATGGGAATGGTCAAAACCTTTGTGCCACAGGAACAGGTTTTTCATCGAGGCCGGCGAGGCAGAGGTCGCTTCAAGAGGGAGATATCTCTCATGGCAAAAACGTCCGACAAAAAAAGGTAAAAAACCACAGATATCAGTTACTCAGGTTTCACTCAATAGGTGGGGTATGTTTAGACCTTTCTTCTAAGGCAATAGAGGGCTAACTGGCTTGTCCAAGGAAACAAGGTGTGCCAGTGGTAATTGAACCCTGGTTTCTTGATTACCAAGCCAGTGCTCTAACCACTAGGCTGTTCCTGCATTCACTGCCTCCAAAAGTGATGGTTCAAAAGTGAAGATGACAAAACTAACCACACAACAACCAAAATTGCAACACTAACTATAAATAAAAAAAAGGGAAACAAAAACATATGGAAAAAAAAAAAAGTAAAAACACACTCTTTGGGGCCCTTTTACAAAAGCCTGCTAAAAGGTTAACCTGCATTTTATTGGGTGGTAACAGCCTGCTAAAATGCTGCTGATAGTTAATACACGAGCATGACAGCTACCGGCCACAAAAACATGGTGTGAAGGTGCAGAGAATGGGAAGGGGCAGAGTATGTACATGAAGGACACATTGCAGTTAGCGCGTTGGTACATATCACATGCTGTCAATGCAGCCATTAGCATGGATGCCCAAAACAGTACCTCTATGAGTGGATTAGGTGCACCCATGTTAATTGCGCACACGTTAAGATATGTGTCCATGCAGTAATTGTCTGGAATATGCTGATCCTACCCCTGATAATTACTGCACAGAGGCTTTGTACTTAGCACATGTTAGTTTTCATGCTAGATGCAACACCCTAATAGGCTTAGTAAAAGGGCCACTATATCTTGAAAAAAAATGTAATATACACATTACTACATCTCTATGAAAATGTCCAGTTCAATGAAAAGTGAAACAACAGTGTGAAAGATCAATAATAAACACCTGATCTTGGAATGGTTGGCGTGTGCCTGCATCAGCAATAAAAACATTCATGTTGAGACCTCTAGTGTAGTGCTTTTCAATTTTTATTCAATAGGACTCCATTTTAGCAAATGAAAATTCACATGACCCCAGATGACGGTGAAATCAAAACAACAGGTCTCCAGCCTCCTTCCCCTCCCACCACCCATCAAAAAGCAGGAAGGCAGCAGCAACAGTTGTAAAACAGTAGCAACAATTGGCATAGGTCCCTTGTGCCAGTGTGCTGTCTATGCTTACAGACCCCAGTACTCAGCATGGGTTTCCAGTCTAAGAGTAAGCTTACCCAAGAGGGGGCAAGGGTCTATGAATGTTCACTGGCTCACAGGCCACATGTTGACTGGTGAGTGCCAGTACTTGGCATAGGTCACAGTGAAAATCCAGACAGAAGGGGAAGTGGCCCTATTTCTGTGACCCCATCCACTGATAATGTGACCCCATTTAGGGTTCTGACCCCCAGTTTGGGAACCACTGCTCTAGTGACTCAACTAGGTGGAGGAGTTGTAATTGTCTAACCCCAGGGGTTTACTGTTAGTAAAGTATGAGTAAAAGGATTCTCCACCAAAAAAGAGAGGGAATTATGAACTTACAGTATAAACAGAAAACCCCAAAGACATAGGGCCCAATATTCAACTGGGCAGGGCTAAGCGCCATAGCTGCTTAGCCCTGCCTGCCAACCCCCAAACCCTAGATATTCACTTCCACAGCAACGGAAGTGAACATTCGGGTCTGGCCGCACTGCCCAGAAGCCACCGAGGCTAACCGTGCATCATCAATATTGGATGATGCACGGTTAGCCTCAGTGCCTATAAGGGTTTTCCTCGCTTATCTTATAGGCGCCAAGCACTAACTGTGCAGCTTCCAATATCAGTACTGCACGGTTAGCGCCTGTCCCCACCTCCAGTCCACCCCAGAATGCCCCTGGCATACCTCGATGCTAGCATTAGGGCACATAGGGGATGTAGTCAGGGATATTCAATGGCACTACCCGTGTACGTGCCATTGAATATCTGGTTAGTAAGCATTTGCGCGGTTAACTGGCTGTTAACTGTGTAAATGCCTTTTGAGTATTGGGCCCATAATTTTGTCATTGGCTGGCTAAGCCATTGTACCAACACCATCCTGACATTGGCTAACTGAGTCACTGGACAACCAAGTGTTTGAGGAAGGAAGTCAAAGGCCATAGGAGATCATGGGAGGGAGGGGGGTGGGAGAGAGAGAAGAAGTGTTGTTATGATCCTTGAGAAGTTGAGGAGTTAGAGAAATCTTCCAGGAGCTAAGTTCAGAAGGGTAAGGCTTGCAAGGGTAATTTTATAACCATTTTCACACTTAAAACACAGTTTTAGGTATGTAAAAGGATGTTCATAAAATTAGATCTTGCCTAAATCTACATGCAGTGTAAGCTAGTGCATTCTTATAAATAGGTGTGTTCAGGAGATGAATTTGGGCAGAGCGTGGGCTAGTTGCAATTTATCCACACACGTCTGCATAAAAGCATAGCATAGTAAACACTATTGACCCAACAAACCACAAAGCATCCCGAACATTAATTCTGATAGATCCTATATACAAGGTTTCTGGGTTTTGGTTATAACCGGAAAACCCCGATAAAATTGTTTATTGTTTATTGAACATTTGATATACCGCCCCCCATTACATCGGGGCGGTTTACAATTCAAAAAAAAGAAAGAAAGAAAGGAAATACAATCAATATAAACAAGGAAAGATAAAGAGAATAGAAAAGGAAGTAGTGAGATTCAAAAATAAAAGGAAAAGGAAAGTCAAGGGATTAGGGGGGAAGGTTGAAGGCGGAGGAGAAAAGATGGGTTTTCAGGAGAGAACGGAATTTGGGGTTGGACTCTTCCAATCGAAGGGCAGTGGGCAGGGAGTTCCACAGGGAGGAGCCGACATAGAAGAAAAATCACTCCCCATGGGGGAATTGGTTTTTTTGGATTTAACCAACCCCCCCCCCCCCCCCCCGAAAATCAGCATCTTCTGCCAGCAACCAGTGAAATCACTGGGGCTGCTGCTACTTGATAGCATTATCGAACTGGACCACTAGGTGTTTTCTTAGTTATGGGAAATTATTTCTGTTAGTTGCAATGGGCAGCACGGGACAGTAAACAGGGTGTGTGAAGGAGAGCATGTTGCACGTGCTGCCTGACTGCTATGTCCTTGGGCAGCATTAATGAGGTAATGGTAGCAGTCTAATGGCATACTAGACCGCTGTTAAAGAGGCTTTTGTTCTAAGCCATAGAATTAACTCTCGGTTGTATTAAGTGAGCAGTAAAGCTCTTGCTTTAGGAGGTCTGTGGCACTGTCTATGAGTATTACTGTGGTAGGACAGTGCTCTCAAGTGAAAAGTGCCATTGTACTAATCCTAACTTTAAGTCAATAACAGTAGTAGTAAAAGTGTATTGGCTACATCTGTCTTATAGTTACATGGAATCATTAAGTTGCCAATCTCATTCTGATAACATATTCTTGGAAAGCATAATCTATATATATTTTTTAAAGTTTGCTTTTGTATTTGTATTATACCATTACAGCTGCATTTATTTTGATGATCCTCAGGAGGATGACATGCAGGGGTGCAGGGTATCTCTCTCTCTCTCTCCTTTCGCTCACTCTAGTTTCCCTTTGAAAATGAACTGATAGGTACCTATGTACTGTACTCCGCAGTATTGAGGCTATTCTAAACAGCCCCCAAAATGCATCAAACATTAAAGAAGGGAAAACTATATAATACTAGCAGTAATATCTCTCTGCCACTTTTTATTTTTATTTGCATTTGATTGCCCATCTTTTTGGGAAACTCAAAGACTGGTACATTAAAACATCATAATTGTTATTATTTTATTGCTAAATTGGATTATGAGGGGAGGGGGAGCTAATGCTGTTGCAGGGACTTGGGCTTGGAAAAGAGGGGCTGGTGTTGGAAAAAAAAATGTTTGGGCCATTAAATGGAATCCACCTAAAGAGCCACAAATTTTTTTCGCAATGCAAATATGCTGATAAACTCATATTTTTTTCAGACTCCAGAAAAGCACCTAATTGCCTCAAAAATGAACTCCTAAAATCCCAAGCAATAAGTACCTAGAACCTGAAGCTTGATGCACGTATCAAAAAGAAGATTCTACTCCTGCATAAAAAAATAAAGGGGAAAAGGAAAAACAAAACAGTAAAAGAAATTAATAATATGTGGTATATAACGAAGGGACCATACTTTTCAGAAGATATATAAGAAAAATAATTGTATATAACACAAAATAGCCCAAAAAAACTACAGCAGGAGCCTCAGAAGCAGGCCCTTCTACATATGCCCACAAAGAGGAACATTCTGGAGTCTCTGCTCCTAAATGGAACTCAGCTCACAATAGATCATTATGTTATTATGTAATGGAGACCGGACTTTCCTGTCACTCACAGGGAAGGAGTCGTCCCCTCTCCAAATTAGAGTGAATTATAAAAGGATCTTGCCTGCAGGAGCCTATGTTTTCCAGCAATCAAGGAGTCTGGGAAGTAGGACAGCCTGCCTGAGTCCAAAGCTGGGACCCTGCACAGCCTGGGTGCTGAATCTGATGTGACTCACTCAGCTACTTCCAAAAGGCTGCCGGTTGGTCGATCACTCACAGGCTGGCTAGGCTTGGTCCAGCTTCGGACTGACACAGAGAGAAGGAGACCATAGATCAAAGGAGGTCTATGAAGCCCTCCTCCTCTCCTCCCCATTTCCTCCCTTCAGTGCTTCTCCAGTGATTCTGGTATGAAGGGGATAAATGTAAAGTGCAATGGGCATCTCTTAGAGCTTTATCAATGTTCTTGGCTACCCTAGCCCAGCCCCAGCTCACTACAGCCTTTTTGCAAATGCAAATCGATTGTGCACATGTTGATTCATAAATATAGATGCAAACTAGCAATTTGCATGCACTTAATATGTAGGTGCCCAAATGAAACTGAAATGCACATTCCTATCAAGTATCCATATGAGGAGAGAGCGTAGTTACTCACCTGTAACAGGTGATCTCCGGGAACAGCAGGAATTTAGTCTTCACATATGGGTATCGTCGGCACCGACGGAGCCCATGCAGGAACGTTCCCCAGCGTCCAATAGGAACGCTTTTGGGAGCATCCCTCAGCATATGCACGCTGCCTTCCCGCCTTTCCAACTGTCCCTCTTCAGTTAAGTTTGTAGCTGAGTGAAAAAGATAGAGGGAGAGAGGAAAGAGACAAAGAGATAGAGAGATAGAGAGACAACTCCTAGGGGAGGTGGGTGGGTTGTGAAGACTAAATTCCTGCTGTTCCTGGAGATCACCTGTTACAGGTGAGTAACTACGCTATCTCCAGGAACAAGCAGGAATGTAGTCTTCACATATGGGGACTCCCTAGCTGAAGATGCCAGGGAGGTGCCACCCTGGAAAGGTGGGAATCCTTCCTCCCATGGATCTCTGGCATTCCACCAGGGCTGGTGGGTAGGATTTGAATTAGGTCTGAAAGAGATTTTGAAGAACAGCTTGGCCAAAGAAGGCATCCCAACGGGAGGCTTTATCCAGGCAGTAGTAGGCTGTGAAGGTGTGTACTGAAGCCTAGGTGGTTGCTCGACAAATGTCATCGATAGACACGGAGTGGAGATTAGCCATGGAAGTTGCCATGGCTCTCGTGTTATGAGCTGTGACATAGTCCTGAAGAGGAAGACCCTTACTCTCATAAGCAAAGGATATGCATTGGGTAATCCATTTAGATAAAGTTCTTTTGGAGACTGGAAGTCCCAAATGACTAGGGTCAAAAGCTATAAAAAGTTGTGAGGACTTTCTATGATGCTGTGTTCTCTGTAGGTAAAAGGCTAAGGCTCTTTTACAGTCTAAAGTATGAAGGTTTCTTTCTGCATTAGAGGTGTGAGGCCTCGGAAAAATACAGGAAGATAAATTGATTGATTTAAATGAAAAGGCGAAACCACCTTTGGCATAAAGTGTGGATGAGTTCTAAGAACAACCTTATCATGATTAAATCTAGTATGAGGAGGATCAGCCACCAAAGCTTGCAGTTCACTAATGCGACGTGCAGAGGTGATTGCAACTAGGAAGATGACCTTCCAGGTCAAAAACTTAAGGGTTGTAGTGGATAAAGGCTCAAAAGGTGGCTTCATGAGCTGCCCGAGAACTAGATTTAGATCCCATGCCACCGGTGGTGGCTTAATGAGAGGTTTGGTTAATAGAAGACCTCTCATAAATCTGGATATAAGTGGATGAGAGGAAATTGATTGTCCATTCAGAGGCTTATAAGAAGCTGCAATTGCACTAAGATGGACTCTTACCGAATTGATCTTTAGACCAGAATTCGATAAGTGAAGGAGATACTCTACTATCGATTCTAAGGGTATGACAAGGGGGTTTAATCCCTTCTTGGAGCACCATATAGTAAAACGTTTCCACTTGAAGGCATAAGATCTTCTTGTGGAAAGTTTCCTAGAAGCCTGAAGCATATCCTTTACCTGTTGGGACAGGTTGAAATCCTGGAGGTCTAAGCCTTCAGCAACCAGGGTGTGAGATGCAGGGACTGGGGATTTGGGTGCCATAGCGTCCCGTTCTCTTGGGAGAGGATTTCTGGAGCATAGCCTAACTCAAGAGGTGCAGCTTGAGAGAGATGTAGAAGCAGGGGATACCACGCTTGGTGTGGCCAACGTGGCGCTACGAGAATCATGCAACTCCTGTCTCTTTGAAGCTTGAAGAGTGTTTTGGGGATGAGGGGAATGGATGGGAAGGCATAAAGGAAGTCCTGAGCCCAGTGAAGGAGGAAGGCATCCCTTGTCTGACAATTGTGAGCTGGAATCTTGGAACAGAACCGGGGAAGTTTGGCATTCAGTGGACTTGCAAAGAGGTCTATGTCTGGAGTGCCCGAGTGATGAAATATCTTTGCCACCTGGTCCAGTTGGAGGGACCACTCATGAGGCAGCAGTACTCGACTGAGTTTGTCTGCCCAAAGGTTTTGAATGCCTGGAAGATATACCACTAGAAGGTGAATTTGATACTCTCTGGCGAAGGCCCACAGTCATAAAGCTTTGTTGCATAATGACAGAGAGCCTGTTCCGCCCTGCTTTTTCACATAGAACATTGCTACTTGATTGTCCGTCTGGACTAGGACTGTCTTGTAGCTGAACTGGGCGTGGAATACTCGAAGAGCTAAATAGATTGCTCTTAACTCCAGGAGGTTTATGTGTAAACCAGCCTCCTGTGGAGTCCAGGTTCCCTGGGTAGAGAGATGATTCAGGTGTGCTCCCCAACCCACCTGTGATGCATCTGTTGTTAGGGTGGCCTGAAAAAGGGGTTGATGAAAAGGAGACTCCACTGTAAGATTTTCTAGTGATTGCCACCATTGGAGGGACAAAATTAGTCATTGAGAGTTTATTATTTTGTCCGATAAATGACCTGTGGCCTGTTTCCACTGTGTGGATAGGGTCCACTGAGCTGCTCGCATGTGGAGGCGAGCATATGGGACTACATGTACTGTGGATGCCATATGTCCCAGCAACTGTAGTAGCTCTCGAGCAGTTAGGGAGGATTTCCCTGCTGCTTGAGAAGCTAGTTGCATTATGCGAAGACACCGGGCCTGTGGAAGGAAAGCCTTTGCCTGTCTGGTATCTAGACAGGCCCCTATGAATTCCAGGCATTGGGAAGGAACAAGTTGGGATTTTGGGAAGTTTATTACCAACCCCAAGTATTGGAGGATTCGCATTGTGCGAGACAGTGTAGTGCTGGCCTCTGCAACTGTACATTACATCTGAGAGGATTCGGCATTGTGGTGGAAAGGAGCCAGTCTCTAAGGTATATCCCTCACCTCCCACTCAAAGAATCAATTAATATACTTTGGCTGACTATTTTTACACTTTAACTCTTGGGGAGGAGAACAAGTAAATCCCTATTCCATGTCTCCAAACTGGCTATATAACCTTGCTAATTACAGCAACAGAGAGAAATTGGCGTTTTATTGACCAGCGCAAAAATACACTAAAAGTGCCTCAACTAGGTATACAAATACCTGAAGGTGAAGCTGCCGCTTCTTCAAGGACAGTCGCTACTTGAGGGAGAGTGAAGAGAAAGGTGCGTATCTAGGGACCATCATTAAAGGAGAATCCTGAGGAAGAACACTGAGGAGTACTTCAGGGGACATTTTCAAAGAGAGCAACGTGGATAGCACACCTGCTAACTGTGTTACTCCCGCTGAGCTGTTATTCAGCAGCACATAATCAGTTTGTGCCACTATGTCCTCCTAGTGCTGTTGTTGGTCCCGATGCTAACCGCTTAGCATTGGGGCATTCCGGAGGCAGTACCAGAGGTTAACCAGACAGCAGTAATATTTAGATGCTGGCTGGTTAACCTAAAGCGGCTAAAGTTAGGCCAAAAAAAAGCTGGCCTAACTCTGGCTGGCCAACAGCTGAATATCGCAACAGACAGGATAGCTAATTCGCTATCCAGCCAACCTGGATATTCAATGCCAGGGCTGGTTATGACCTCAGCATTAATTTAAAGCGGCGACAGCCAGCTGCATTACTTGGGCTGGCTGCCACTGCTGAAAATGCATCCTTTCAAGTCCACAGGCTTCAAGCCATAGCTTATACTTTGATTTTTGTATGGCTTTTGCTTTACTTTGAAAGACTGTAAAAACTTATTTTGGAGATCACCTAATATGTTATTATATTTTTTATTTATTTAGGTACACTTGCTTAGCCACTAAAGATATCCATATCTAAGCAGCTTACAAAAATAAAAATTCATATAAATATTAAAATACGCCTAAACATTTTCCATAAAAATGAAAATAGAAATTTCCTCCAGCTTTCAAATACTTGAGTATACAGCCAAGCATTTATTAATTTCTGAAACCATGGGGTATGTTTACTAAAGAGCATTAAGGTAGCAGGCATTATCGAGCATTAACGGCAGCGATAAGGAGTTTTCCGTGCGAAAAAGGTTCTGGGTGAGTAGGAGGTGTTCTGGCAGTAAGGACTCAATGGGCCACTTAACATGTGCTAACAGGACATCGGACATTAAGGTGTCAAACATGCAGCTTAATGCCGGAAAACGGCTGTCACTTTATTGCTGGATAAGGGAGCCCCTGCGAAAGGCAATGCAAAGGTGATGGATGTAAGAACAGGTGGGAGCTGATGGACCTAACAGATACATGGGCATCCTACGTGGCAGCCAGTAAGTTGGAAGAGCATGTGGGAGGCAGCTGTATCGATGCACTGGGGGGTGCCATGTAAAATGTCATAATGCCAGTGTGTGGCATAGGATGGGGAAGACGTGTTTCCCAGCAGAATCAGAAGTGGCACGATATGTACAGCAAAAGAAGGACTGAGCAGGAGTGGTGAAGTGCAGATCAGGCACAGGAGAGGCATGAGCGAAGCGTTGAAATGCAGAAAAGAGTACCTGTGTAGGCCATGGTGTAGCAGCTTGCACAAGACGACATGACTGCACATAGCCGCCAGAGACTGATGTATAGGCTGAAGGAAAGATGGCGGCAGAGGAGAGTGTGGTATGGACTGGCAGCACTGATGTACCAGAGGTGCCACCCCCCAATGCATTGTACTGTGTAGGGAAAATGTGTGTCAGTGCCATGTGTAAGGCCTGATACCAGACATGTGGGTCTCACACATGTCCCAGGCACCCAACCATCATACAACACCCCAGACAAATGTGCATACAACAACTGGACAGGAGTTGCTCAAACTGTGCAAAAGGGGCACGTATGGACATGAGCTGATACCTGCAGGTGGCTATCTGAGGGGTAGGATGTGTCTGCATATAATGCAGTGATGTGATGGAGCCAAAGCTATATAATCACAGTCATGATGTCATACTTGACTCATGTTTCACATGTAGGTTACAGCTATATGCATGTAACTGTCTGTTAGTACACCGCTGTATCAGTGCAGTCACGTTGGGGTACATTGTCCCGACAACTTGGTAATGTCTGATGAAAAACAGGGACTGTAGGAACCTGCATTGAACTGAGGCAATAGAGGTTTAAGTGACCTGCCCAAGGTCACAAGGAGGTGTGGTCTTTCCATGAAGGTTGTGGCATACATAAAATGCAACAGTAACACAGTCCAAAATTTCGCAAAAGGAAGGGCAGTGGGCCTCAAACCCAGGTATCTTGGTTCCTAAGCCAGTGCCATGACTATTACACCACAACTCCAAGCAAATACCAGGCATTTGCAGGGGGAACATGTTGGACCCCCTGCAATGGGCTTGAACAGCGCCAATAAAGCCATGCCCTAAGAAAGGCATGATGGGGAATAGCATGTCTGCTGACCCAAATTGTGGCCAAAACGCATAACAAAGTCTAAGGATGTGTTATCTGCCAGTGATAGCAGAGCCTAGATTGTTACAGGCATAAAAATGAACTGAGTAGCACACAGGCCCAAAAAGAACAAGTGGGAATCAAACATTGCACTAACCATTAGGCTACATCTCCACACTATTCTGCACAGCACTGTTTGCAATCAAAGAGACTGCAGGTCACTGCCTAAAATGTCTGCTGTGTGTGCCAGTATAGGTTAATCCCTCCAGTACCCATGATACGCTGCATGCATAGAACAGCATTCTGCAGCTTATCACCAAATGGAGAATGGAGTGATCCATCACATCAGCTCACTAAGATGCACTGACAGTGTGCGCTACAGGCACATAACAATTGCAAACTGTGCTGCTGAGCAGTTACAGCAGTCACCCTGAGGGTAAGGATGGGCACCCAGCATCTGGCCCCAGAGCTTGCACTACCAGAGGCAGATTCTGCCAGTCATATTACTGTCAATGTGTTATGCTAATCATCTTGTTTCCTGCACAATTGCAGCATGCTGTAGTCGCTCATCACATCTGCGCCCTTTGTCCTGCCCTTGTTGGACAGGGACTCTCCTAGAGGATCTCATGTTAGTGCCCAGTGTGGCACCAGCTGATGCCATGGAGTGGGGATTGTCTAGGCTTGCATGGGGCTGTTGATACTGCCCTGCCATGACCACTGGGAGCAGGCCAAGAACAGCTGCTGTCTCAACCATCTGGAACTACTACTTACTGCCCTCTGCAGGGCTGTCTCAGCCATGCACATACCAACTGTGCCCAGTCTGCTGGTCAGCACACACTGCATGTGCAACAATTGACCATGTATACTCTGGCTTGGGACAAATAGCATGGACGCCCAGCTCACTGATTGGGCTCCCAGGGGCAGGGAGTGCATCCACATCACTGGAACTAGACACTATACAGCTCAGTCAGAGTGCCCTCTGACATTCATTCCTGTTGTTAACACCCACTCAGTATGCGGGTGCTATAGGGCTGCTTTTCCATCCACAGGC
Organism: Ichthyophis bannanicus; assembly: GCA_033557465.1. Classification (NCBI taxonomy): domain Eukaryota; kingdom Metazoa; phylum Chordata; class Amphibia; order Gymnophiona; family Ichthyophiidae; genus Ichthyophis; species Ichthyophis bannanicus. The sequence continues at coordinate 1,532,840,378 of CM066032.1, forward strand.
TATCCAGACAGACTGTGGATAGTGGAGCCTGTCTGTGTGGCTGATGGGTGACTGTACCCTTGCTGGGCAATTTATTTCAGGTTGCACATGCTGGTGCTGAACCTGCAGTGTAGGATAACATTTACCCACAGGGACATGCAACATACGATCTGCAGCTGGATCTTGAACCTGTGACCTTCTGCCCATATACACATTGGCTTTGTGTGTTGAGCCACAGAGCTGCCATATGGATTCAATAGCTCTTGTATGGAGCTATGGTTCTTGACAGGGTGAATGCGGCCATGTGTAGGGGTCTTCCTATGTCTGCTGTGATCTCTGCATGCTTTGTGCCATACCTATCTAACAAGGTATGTTTGGAGGGTGTTGGAGGGGACATGTTATCCAGTCTGTATGTTGCAATGGTTGTGTATGTTGCTGGTGCAACTGACATTTCTGTCTTATATATGGGATATGTCGCCTCAGTGAGACAGCCCATGAGACAGGTACATACACATTACATGCCATGGAGGAAGTATCACAATGGCCCTGGTTCTCCATAATTGCTGTGTGCTTGTGGTGCAGTCATGGCATGGCCTCACATCTTGCAGCCCCTCCCGGCTGATGTGGCAACACATGTGCCTCAGATGGATGGTGATGACTGCGTCCTCACATTTGGAAGGGGCCTCGGTTCACACAGAGCTCCATGTCCTCTGAACACACAGTAAGAACTGTTGTCCTTCCTATACTTACCTCACATCTTGCCACCGCATCCTCCTCCCTGCTGGTCTCCCCAGAGTCATCTCCTGTTCCATCTCTTCAGATCGCTGCTGTGCATGTGTTCCATTGCCAGCCCTGAGGCAGTCATATACCCCTACTCCTGTTATCACTTCACTGACTCACAGTCAATTTTCTTATCCAAAGCATACATGCTATGTGTGCTAACTATAGATGCATCCCTTCTACTTCCCCTCATTACCTTTCCTCTCTCCTCTGTCCCTACACTCCTTCCCGTGGATTCTGCATCTCCACTTGCTACCTCCTCTCTATGCCCTGTGCTTTTACTGCCATCTCCAGTTTCTGATCCTTTCACCTGGCTGCTCTTTATGCCTTGTGCAAGTGTCTTCTACCTGTTTGTCACGTCTCAGCTCTCTCCCTCTTCAAAAATATGCAGATGGCATACCTCCTTGGGGTTGCTGTTAGATCCCTATCTCTTGTTTACCTGGTGTCTCCTCTCCCTATTGTACCCTTATTTATTTTCTATAGTACTGTGTGACATCACATGTTGTACACGCTTCGTGTCTTCCTATATGTTTGTATAGCACCGCATAGGCCTTACAGCACCTTATGAATGATGTATAGTGGTAGTAGTGGTGTTATCAACTTTTGCTGATGGCGCTAGGTGGCCATTTTGTCTCTGGCATGCCCTGTTCTCCAATTGCATATCATTCCTTCCGCAGTGTCATTTCCCCTCCCCCCCCATGCACATATCCCCTCACTATGTCCAGGCGGTGGTGTCCTGATCCATGGGCTGAGCACACGGTTCTCTAGACCAGTGGCATGGACCAATGGTCAGAGTGGGTGACCTGTTGCCCGCTCCATCCCTCCCTCCTATTGTGGAACACCCACTGGTTCAGTGCTGCAGATGGCCTCACTGCTGCATCCGTGCAACTGTGCATAACTTGCCGCTCCTGCCCCCCTCCACTGGGGGACGTGGGCACACATCATGCTATGTCCCACCTCAGTGGGGTGAGATCAGCATGTGCTCTGCTGTCCCTGGCACTGAAATGTTCCCCATCAGGCAAATGTTGCAATGTGCAGGACACACACATGGACAGCCACTCCGCCTCCCCCCAACCAACTGCTGCCACTAGAACCCTATCCCCACCTGCTGCAGATACATCTCTGGGGGAGATAGACAGCCGCAGTAGTGGTATTTCCCTGGGAGGCTGCTTTTTGCAGCCCCTTGTAGAGCTACAGTTGCTGGCACTACCAGCCTTTTTCTTCCAGAGCCGGTGTCAGCAGAAGCAGGGATGGGGATGCCTAGGGGGTCAGGGACTCTTAGACTGTCGCATGTTGCACGTCACCTTTTCACAGCAGCAGTATGTCTGAGTGCCGCCACTGTCACTGTGGAATCATGACAGACATCATAAACGTACCAACTGGGCAGCTGCCTGGTCTGCATTGTGCACCAGTAACACCCACTGCATGACCCACGTGCCAGCTCCTTTGCTCCATTTGCACCATCAAGATTGTGCCTTTTCAAACTTGGGCACTATGCTGTTGCTACTAATGAAGTACTAAAATCACTGTCTTGAGCTCCCCTGTCTGTGTATCACATTACAAATGTTTAAAAATTCTCTCTCCCGAGAAGGAAATGACGTCACAGGACTAGACGGCAGCAAAAGCACGGAGCTCCGTCGATTGCGGTGAAAAACCTGCTTATTAACCTCAAATAATTGCCCCCAAGAGCACAGAAATATCGGTAATAAGCCTGGAAGAGTCACAGAGAGAGTGGATGGCAGCGGCGCGGAAAAGCACTGCGGACTTAAAAACATTCGCCTATAAGAATGTGAACGGGAGTGCAGCGGGGAAGGGAAAGATGGCGTCGACATGTGCAGTGCATACGGCGGAGGCAAGTGTGCTGGCTGCAAGTGAAAACCCCCGAGACAGCGAAATTGCAAGTTTAAAAGGAGAATTACAGGGCTGGTTCACGGCCCTTCGGCAGGATCTGGCCCACTTTAAATCCGAAGCTCAGCACTGGATAGAGGAGTTGAAAGCTGAAGTAAAGGAGGTGGGCCAGAGATTAATGGTGGAGACCAAAATGGAGGAGCACGAGGATAGCATCAAAAGCCTGCAAGACAAACTTGAGGGGACACTGGGGGAGCAGGACGAACTGTGGTCAAAATTGGAAGATCTTGAAAATAGATCCCGCAGATCTAATATTAGGATCCGGGGTATACCGGAGACTAAGGATAAAGAGGACTGTGTAACCATAGTGGAGCAGCTGGGCCGCCAGATAATGGAACAAACTGGCGAGACAGACGCAGCCATGTGCTGGCGGATAGACCGGGTGCACCGCGCACTAGGCCCGAAGACGGACGGGCGGATGCGGGATATAATTGCCTGCTTTCATGAGTATGCTACCAAAAATGCGGTGGTGTCAGCTGTGAGAAAGCTTACTGAAGTGCAGTGGGCAAACCACAGAATGGAGATCTACGCAGATCTGTCGGCGATCACTATGAGAAAGAGGAGGGAGATGGCAGGCCTTCACGAAACGGTTGAGGGAGGAGAACATTAAGTATAAATGGACCTTTCCTTTTGGATTATCATTTACTTTGAAAGGAGTCTCCTCTTATATTCGCACAGTGGAGGAAGCTACAGAGGTGATGAAACGTGCAGGCTGGTTGGAGGGCCCTGGCAGCTCCAGCAGCAACCTTGGGAAGCGACAGGATGAGGAGAATAGATGGAGACGAACATCCCATGGGGAGAAGTGTCTGCGGTGGCAGAGGAGGACCCCGGGCCCACTGGGAGACCGATGATGGATGCAGGACTGCCTCTTACATGGACTATGCTGAGTGGGGCTGAGTGGGGCTGTGTGGTGTATGAGACGAGGGTGGGGGACTGCTATTGATTGAAGTATGGCAGAGGGGTAAGTGGCAGGGTCTGAGTGTGATAGTGCGGGCTGCTGCTTGAGTCTGGTGGGTCATGCCTTATCTAAGTGGAGGGGACAAGGGAGGAAGGTTTCAGGGAGTGGGGGGGAGGGGGGTTGGGAGGAGGGGGAGGAAGGGGGGTCTGAGGGGGGGATATCCTACCGCACCACACCTCTCTAGGAGGATCTTGATGTGCAGCCCTAATGGATAAGTTGAGGGTATTGACACTAAATGTACGAGGGCTGAACTCCCCGATAAAGCGACAACGTATGTACAAAGAGTTGCAGAGACTTAGAGGGGATATTGTCTTCTTACAAGAGACACATTTGCGTAGAGCGGATGAATGGAGGGTGACAAATGGGGAGGTGGTTTGCATCCAATAGAATGGAGCTCAAGAAAGCGGGAGTAGGAATATCGATTAGTGAGAGGGTCCGGTATACTGATAGTGTGATATCTCGGGATAAAGGGGGGAGGTTTTTGTTGCTTAAGTTAAAATTGCACGAGCAATGGGTTACCTTAGTGAATGTATACGGTCCGAATACTGCACAGGGGGGATTCTTTGAAGAGTTAACCTCCTGTGTGGAAATGTTTGCAGAAGGGCAGGTAATCATGGGGGGCGATTTTAACCTGACCCTTAACCCCCAATTGGATAACTCCTCTGGGCGGGGTGAGGGTAGTATGCGAAATAGACGGATGTTGAAACTTATGGGGGAAAATTTGGGGATCCAGGACACGTGGAGGGAACTGAGGGGCTGGGAGAAGGTGTTTACTTACTACTCCCCGGTCCACCAGTCCTTCTCCAGACTTGATATGATTTGGGTGTCCAAGTCCATGATGATAGCGGTGAGGCAGTGTGAAATTGAGGAGCGGGTTTGGACGGATCGCTCTCCGGTTTGGATAGAGTGGGTGGTGGGGGACAGTGGATCGGGGAGGAAGAGATGGATGCTAAATGAGACCCTTTTGGATAACCCAGAGGTCATGCAAAAAACAAAACAGGCTATCATTGAGTACTTAGAGTTTAATGACCGGGACAATTGTCCCATTGGTACTCTGTGGGAATGTTTGAAGGTGGTGGTCAGAGGGGCCTTGATCTCCATGGGGACGTATATGAAAAAAAGTAAAGAGCACCATAAAGAGACCCTGCAGGGTACCATTAAGGGTCTGGAGCAGATCCAACAGACAAAGGAGCTGGGGGAGGTACAACTCAGAGCTTTAAGAGCTGCGCGAAGAGAATTGGGGGAAATCGAGCTTGCAGAGATTAGATTCGCTCAAGATCAACTTAGGCAGCAATTTTTTGAGTTAGGGAACAAGCCTACTAAATGGCTAGCATTCTGGCTGAAACAACGTCAGCGAAGGAACCTGATTACTAAAATTCGGGATGCAGGGGGGCGAGAAGTACGAACGGGGGACCAGATTAATGAAAGCATGTATATTCGTACGGGGTACCATATACTATTAGACTGAATAAATCTGAGAAAGAGTTAATTTTGTTCAGAACCTTGCTTAGAACTAAAACTTTATATATTAGCTTACTAGGTGAAGGTTTACATAAATAAAGAAAAGGGCAGGTTGTACTTCTAGCCTTTCTGTCTCAGAGTTATTAGCTAAAATACTCTCAGGGTTAGTAATTAGTAGATATCAAGTCAAGTCAAGTCATCAGCAGTAAACAATTATGTCAATTAGGTCATTCATTTCTTGGATTCCTGTATGTCACCTTATAATGGCCATGTAACAGTAAATAATTATGTCTCGGACTCCATTTATGTCTCCACATTGACCCACACTGAATAAGTTGACCTACAATATGATACATACATGACGTATAATGATAAAGTGAAATTATGCTGTATCATCTACAAAAGCCTTATAAATAAAGTGAACCATGGCTAAGAAGTTAGAGTAAACAGGGAGAACGTGTGTCTCTCAGTTTCTCTCCGCAAAGCTTTGGTGTATTTTCTATAGAACTGTTGTATTTATTGCTGTATTTGATAACCTTCCCATTGTTTGTGAATGTAGTTATTTGTAGCTTCAAGAACCCAGTGAGGTTACTGGTGAGGAGGGAGTTAAGTAAGCTCTTCAGTTGGTGCCATGACTCATCTACAGATTTCAACATTCCTGACAAGGAGGGAAGGTGTTTGTGAGTATTTTATGGTGCCAGCAATGAGCAATCTGTTAGGTGAACAGGAGTTGACTCAATTGTGTGAATGGCATGTTGAGGCTATGTGTTTAGCTCTCCAGAAAGGTAGCCCTTCTTGTTGTATGCGTGACAAATATGGAGATAGGGCTACCACTTATGTTGTGCACTGGCATGCAGTAACTATTAATAATGTGCTGTTACAATTTCCTTTGGAAGGAACATTTCCTGTAGATAAGCTTTGTTATCTGAAATGTGCTTTGCAGACTAGACACAGAATATGCGATGCTCATGAAGGGCTAGTGTTTAGTTGGTGGCAGCGAATGGCACAAAAATTGAAAAATGAATTGTTTGTATTAGTGAATGTTGATACAATGAGTGAACCACTGGAGAAAGCAGAGGTGGCTGCATTTAAAGATGTTCCAGGTATATTTCCGTCATCTTCCCCTGTCTGTTCTGAGAATTATGTAGTTTCAGAAGGGAAGATAGTCACTCGTTTAGCGAAATTAAGATATGAGATAAGAGATAAGCAAAGAATATTGGGAAATACACAGATCACGAATTTTGGGACTTGCAATGTGTCCCAACTCAGAGAAATGAATGATCTTCTTAGTCGTGAAACAAAATGTACTGTACGTATCATAGATTCCTTAGAGGAAACATTAAGAAATAATATTTCTGCTACAAAGGAATTAGGAATTTCTAGTAAACTTGTTGATGATATTGAAAAGGGTCTGAATAAGCATTTTATGACCTATAGAGAGAAATGTATTCAACTACATAGTGCTATATGTTTTTTCAAACTGTGTTGTGTCAGTATAATAGTTCATGTCCTACTTGGGCTGCTTTAGATAATTTGCTTAGAACTGCGTTTTATAACCCAGCTGATTTTTATTCAGTTTGTGACATACCTTGTGATAGATTTTTAAGAGAAAACTCAAAGAGATACACTTATAGCAAATCTGTGAAAAGGACTGGTTGAGATTAAACATCTTTAAGGCAGGATTCATTAATTGTTTTTGTAAATGTTTAATCCCGTGAGTAAAGGTATTTTTTTACAACTTTAATAATTGATTGGCCAGCTAAAACAGCTGATGTAAGTCTGAAAAAGTACTGATATAAGTCTGAAAAGTGCTTGTGTATGTCTGAAAAGTGCCTGATGCAGTGAGCTGACATTTGATGTGAAATGACTGAGTTGCTCAATCTGACGATTGCTCAACCTCCCAGGAGCAAGGGGAGGGGTAAGATTGGAGCGCGAGAAAGTCATAGGAATCTTCAAGCGAGACAGTTCAGATAAGCTTGTCATTGAGCTTTTGCAAGCGAAAACTGTCTAAGGAATCAGAGCAGGGGGATGGTCAGAGAGATGCTTTCCCTACTACTCTTCAGCTGTATTCTCTCTGTAGCGCGGATGTCCCAGCCATTCACCCTGATCTCGGAAGACTTCTATTTGCTCTGTGGGCTGCCCCAGGATCAAATGTCGCACATTGTCAGTTGTGTTTCTTTCCTCTGAAGTGCCGTTTTCTGCAGATGAAGTGCTGTTTCCTGCAGGTGCAAAGCATCGTTATCTTGGAAAACTTTCATCTACAGTGCTGGGATCAGATATCGGATGCCTTTCATCCTGCCTGTACGGGTCGCCATGAGACCTGAAGTTTCGTTTCTTAGACTGTCAGCTGTGTCCATTGCCAGCAGCCGCTGGTGAAGAAAGTTGGTCTGTGCTTGCAGATTTCCAGACACATGTATCCTGCAACATCATTATGTGAGACTTCAACTCTTTCTGTGCTACAAGTGAGACTGTCTGTAGAAGGCTGTACGGTAAGACACTGATAAACTTGTACAAGAACCTGTATGCAGTTCATAATGTGATTTTGCCAACTTCTCCCTGGATTTTCAGTATGACTTGTGTCACGGGGTAGAGCAGGAATTACCTATGGAAACAGAAAGGGCAGGGCTAGGTAGATCTGAAACTGACAGATCCAAGCACATGCTGCAGGGTTGCTATAAGCAACCATGGAAAACAAAGGTAACCAGAGGTAGAACGTGCTCCTGCAAAGGATTACCTCATCCTCAATCAGTTAATGAAAGGCAGCTGAGAGCAGGGCAAGGTCAACAGAATGCAGGTAGTGACGCAGTTAAAATGCATACAGAGTCACTTACCGAGAGAGCTAAGCAGGATTTCTCAGAGAGCAGACCTAAGCAGGATTTCTCAGAGAGCAGAGCTAACGAGGATTTCTCAGAGAGAGGAGCTAACTGGGATTTCTCAGAGGAGAGAGACACTAAGAATACTACAACAGCTGGGGCAGAAAAGGAGAATACTTCTCATTGGAGTTTGAATAAAGTTCCTAAGGAAAGAATATCCAAGGGCAATTGCAGGGTGCTAGGAAGCACGGAGCAAGAGGCCAGTGAAAAGAATCACAGAGGGATTCAATCCAGCAGGAAAGAGAAACCCTTGAGAGACGGTCCTTCGGCTAACAGGTACCCAGAAAACAGTAAGGGGTTTAGAAGGGACACTTACCTGTTTAAAAACCAGCCAGTGGCTAGAGGCAGTAAGAAGCCTGCTTTTAGAAGTATCAACGCTGACTTTCCATGCTGTAAAAGCTCGAGAGAAATCCTCCCTGAGGACTGGCTGAAAGCCTGTAATAGAGAGGGCCTTAGAAGCATAAGTTTTCCCTCTACACAACTAGGAAGGTTGGGTCCCCTAGGGGCAGACTGTGAGAAATACGGTAACTTCCCATCCTACCTTGGTGAAGGGGGGAAGGGAAGTCTTGCAGAGGACGGAAGCTGGCACAGCCAATAAAGGAGACACAGCTGTTCAGAGAGTAGCAACCAGGGAAGCTACGAGGCAATGGACTTTGAATTAGCTGAAGATAATACAGAGGTATCTCAAATGGAATGTGCTTTGACCCTGGCTAATGATGTGTCTTCCTTATGCTAGGCTGTGCTAAGAAGATAACCTTTTAAAGAAAAAGGATTTCTGAAAACTACCTGTATAAATTTAGTAGCTGTTATATCTTGAGTTAAGCTGAAATGAAGCACTTTTGGTTCCAGTAGTATTTTTATTTGTACCAGAAAACATGGTCTGTTTCTGTTAATTTCTCACGTGCAAGAATCCACCCGGAAAGGGATAATAAAAATACCTCTTACTAAAAAGCCTGGCTGCTCGTCACAACTACAACCTTTAGAATGGCTAGTGGGAGATAATTCCCAGGGGGCCTTAAAAGAGCCCCAGCTACATTAAAGAAGAGGCCCCACTGAAAGTCCCCTAGGCTGCCTCCTAGCGGGGTAAGTAGGTGGATGACACTTGGCAAAGAAGAAAGAAAAAAATGCAGTTTTGATTTTATCTGCTCATTTTGAAGGTTAGTCTTGCATATTTGCAAAGGCCCTAGAAACTGCGTTATCTGATGAGAAACTCAACCATCCCTTTTTAATTTCTTATGTGAATTATTTGTTTTTAATGTAAACTGAATTACTTATGTCATTGGTCAGATTTCTGCCTTTTATTAGTTTATACTGGTCAGTTAGGTTTGAGGGTTAATTCTGTTTAAACTGCGGTGTCTTGTAAAAATGTAATGTTCTGGGAATTGTCCTAACACTCTCTGGTCAGAAGGATCAGAAAGTCTCTCTGTCTCTCTGTTATCGCAGTAGAAGGTTTGTTTTTGAATGGTTGCAATATACTGGGAAATGTGCCATGTTTTAAATGTAAATGTAAAACAAAAATGTACTGGGAAGAGTGCCATGGTTATTGTAAACTATTCAAATTGTTTGTAGCTATTTCTGATGTCCTTGTTATCTGTGTGTTCTTGTAAATTTTCGCAACTGGCTGTAAGCCAGTGAGCTTTTATTCAAAGTGAGTTAATGAAGTAACTTTTGCTATGGTTATGTAGTTCTGATTTTTGTAATTGAATCCCAATGATTTCCTGGTGTTTTTTTTGCCAGCACACGTCACGATTTTTGAAATCCAAGGGACCCTATTCGGTGAACCGAAAAGACTCTTTTCTGATATCTTTGTCACAGATGTCACCGTATGTAGCACTGTTAAAGATGACTTTATTTTCTCTTTTATCTCCCTTTGAAGATACTTCTTTTGAAACCCAGTTTTTGGACTTCGTGAAGTTCGCCAGGGCAGCTGGGAAACGAATCATCTGTTTATTTACCCTGATCGTCTGTTTCTGCCTTGTTTCTGCAGCAGAAGCTTACCGCTGTGGTTATGCATTTTGTCTTTTTGAAACTGTTTCACAGATTGCAATTGTAGGGCCAGTCTAGGGACAGTATATACATATGCCTGTCTATTGGATCTATTTTTGATTTTGCAACTTGTTTTGGTATCTGTTCTGTATCAGAGGAGGGAGATGGTGTCCCTAACAGGGCACCCTGATACAGCCTCCGATTAAATAAAGTTTTTTCCTTTTTATCCCAGACACCAGGTGTTGCGCAGCGCTATCTCAACTTATTGTGTATGGTTGCACTCAGCTCTGTTTGTTTTCCTTTTATTGCAAGTGATTCCTTAACGAAATGACAAGTTCTGGATATCCGGGATCCGCAGAATTATTTTAGCAGAGATGAAGTCACTCGATTGGGTCCTGCTTAAAGTTGCATCCGAAGACACTCCCAGCTCCGGAGTTCCTGGTCCATGTCGTGTGTTCCTGGTGGGATATTCAGCGTGTAAAGTGAGAAGACATTCTCAACGAATGCAGCTTATACAGTGGCCCCCTCACAAGTCCAGAAAGTGGCTTTCTGTGTCGGTGAATCAAGAGTTTGCAACGCAGAGTTTTATTGGACAAATAGTGATTGAAGAAAAGGACTTTTATGATTCAAAGTATTTTCTGAAAGAACAACAGAGACATTACAAAGAGATTATTGTATTAAGTAAATTCTTTATGGACTATTCATGAAAAAAAATACTTTTATATAGCATGTAAAATGTTTTTATGTATTTATAGTAAGACCTAGAGGGATGAGGATAGTTTAGATTAGTGTTTTCCTGATATATATGTAATGACCTTTAGGTACTGAACCTCTACTTAATAAAGTAATTGAGAATTAGAGGGCCAGTATAGCGATAGTATATATCTCTCCATCATCTTGAGAAGAGTATTAAGAAGAGTAGGTATATATTTAGTTTGTCTTAGAATATTTTTGAGAATATTTTTATTGCTATGCATATTGGCTATGCATATTTCCTAATCTGGTTCTAGATGTGCTGTGGTAATTTATTGATGAAGCAGTATTGTATTCAGAATCATGAGGATGTTAGAAGGAATATCCAAATATTTTTGAGGCACACTTATACTTGATGGGAAAAATATTGTAAGTTATCAAAGTTTGTTGCTTGTCTTCCAACAGTGACAGCTCCTCAGCATGGAAGTTTACCAGGAGTTAGGCCTAGGACCTTTGAGGAGTTTTGTGACATATAGTCATATACAAACACAAATACAAACACAGAACCTAGAATAATAAAAGATATAGGTATGAAGATCCTATGTACAAGTTCCTATATTTCAGTAAGTTACAAGTAATGTCAGTTAATGGGAACCAAGTGTGTAGTTCTAGCTACCCTTTTTGGATGCCTCTAGTTCAGACCTAGGCATACTTAACCAGAGTTAAAGTGAAATAATTTAATGGTCATGCCTCAGAGAGTTTTGAGTAATTGGGTAATTGTATGTAGACTATATCCTGTCCTCAGTGAGTTTCTGAATCTCGCATCTTAGCGGTTCAGCATTTTTGCTGCAGCTCATTGTATTTGTTTACAAGCCAGACATTGCTGCTATCTGCCTCTCTTAAATATTGTCTGCTTGGTAATTTCGTTTTTGTGATTTGGCAAAAGTAGAGCACCTTTTGCATGTCTGTTCAGCTCCTCCAATCTTCTGTTCTCCTGCTGTAGTTCTTGTAGGCTCGCCCCACGACAGCCATGTTTCTTTTTCTAATTGCAAGAAGGGCTGCAGATGTTTTTTCAAGTTGTCCAAGTTGTTTTTGCATTGTTAATTTTGGACTGTGCATTTCGGGGTTTTTCATGTGCAGAATGATCACATGTGCTTTGAGGTTCTTGCACGTTTTCCCAAACCTGTGAACATTTCTCTCTGCACTTCTGATTCTCTTTCTTAACCTCTCCAAACACTGGTTTACCGTTTGGTATACTGTGAAACATAGTCTTCTGGTATTTTATTTTTGTTGTGCTGTTTTTGTAATCTCTGATTTGAGAATTGATGTTTCGGTTAGTATTTTATAGTGCAGAATTTCTCAGAGGTTGGTTAGGTGCTTGATATATAGCCCTGGTAGATACCCCATAGTGAATTGAACTTTACTATATTAATTTGTTATCCATCCTGAATAAATCTTTAAGAAGAAAAAGGGATGTTTCCCCTCAGGATGCAGTCATAGTGACTGCTCTGTTGTTTCTTTTTAGGCAATTAGTGTGAATTGCAAGGTCCAGCAAACATAGTGTCAGCTTATGCAGTCAGGAACGGAATGGTTATTAGTAATTTCTCCTAGCAAAGAAAATGCTGTATGCAGAGTACTAGTTGATTTTTTGTTGTAGTATGCTTGATAATAATGGAAAAATAGTGAAAGGCCAATTAGATAAAGTTAGTAACTGTACTTTAATTTCAAGTGAGAGTTATGTAAATTCCTTTTCAGCTTTCACTGATACTTGTTTCTTCATTCTGGAATTCAGTATTCAGGCCTTTGCAAGGTGTGTTAGCATCTTTGCTTGGTATTTTGGGATGTTTCATTTTAGAAGTATTACTCCTCTATGTACTAACAATTGTTTCTCTATGTCAGCACTGGTTTCTTTTTACCTCTTTACCTTTCACAGCTTTCTAAATCAGAAATCAGTAGGATCACTGACCCCTGCAATAATGTTATGGATTGGCCCAGAATCCAGTTGTATTTCCACTTCAATGGCAATATATGAGTTTCCTTACTTAGAAATGATTCTTTACAGAATCAGAGGAGGGACTGAAAGCATGTATATTCGTACGGGGTACCATATACTATTAGACTGAATAAATCTGAGAAAGAGTTAATTTTGTTCAGAACCTTGCTTAGAAATAAAACTTCATATATTAGCTTACTAGGTGAAGGTTTACATAAATAAAGAAAAGGGCAGGTTGTACTTCTAGCCTTTCTGTCTCAGAGTTATTAGCTAAAATACTCTCAGGGTTAGTAATTAGTAGATATCAAGTCAAGTCAAGTCATCAGCAGTAAACAATTATGTCAATTAGGTCATTCATTTCTTGGATTCCTGTATGTCACCTTATAATGGCCATGTAACAGTAAATAATTATGTCTCGGACTCCATTTATGTCTCCACATTGACCCACACTGAATAAGTTGACCTACAATATGATACATACATGACGTATAATGATAAAGTGAAATTATGCTGTATCATCTACAAAAGCCTTATAAATAAAGTGAACCATGGCTAAGAAATTAGAGTAAACAGGGAGAACGTGTGTCTCTCAGTTTCTCTCCGAAAAGCTTTGGTGTATTTTCTATAGAACTGTTGTATTTATTGCTGTATTTGATAACCTTCCCATTGTTTGTGAATGTAGTTATTTGTAGCTTCAAGAACCCAGTGAGGTTACTGGTGAGGAGGGAGTTAAGTAAGCTCTTCAATTAAGACCCGGTTTGTCCAGTTCTTTAAGCAGCTGTATACGGCGGAAGACACTTGCCCAAGGACAGCTATTGTGGAGTATTTGCAAACCCAGTTACCGACACTGTCGGGGGAAGAGGCAGAGTTGCTTTCCAGGCCCATTACTGAAGGGGAAGTGGGGCATGTGATCAAGGCTTTACCAGCCCATAAGACTCCAGGGATGGATGGCTTCACCAATAAATTTTACAAAACCTTTAAAGAGGAGTTGAGTGGACCCTTGACTAGATTGTATAACTCCTTCAAAGACGGGGAGGGAATTCCAGAGTCCTTGCGTACGGCTGGGATTACAGTGTTGCCCAAAGAGGGGAAAGATCCAAATTTATGTGGCTCCTACAGACCCATCTCCCTTTTGGGGACGGACTTTAAAATATTTACCAAAATATTGGCGAACAGGCTATTACCCTACATGCCGCGCCTGGTGCATGAGAATCAGGGGGGGTTTGTCCCAGGCCGGCAGACCACGGATAACATCAGAAAGGTGCTGAATGCGATTTGGAGGGGAAAGAAGAGTGGAACCCCGATGCTCTTATTAACTATAGATGCTGAAAAAGCGTTTGATCGTGTGTCCTGGCCCTATTTGTTTCAGGTCCTGGAACATCTGGGGTTTGGGGGGGCCTACCTTAATTGGATTAGGGCTATTTACACCAAGCCCCTGGCGCAAATTAGTATCAATGGAGAGTATTCTGAGGCCTTTGAATTGGAGAGGGGAACCCGGCAGGGCTGCCCATTATTGCCCCTACTCTTTGTACTGTCTATGGAACCTTTGGCTCAAAGGGTACGTGAGAGTGAGGCGGTGAAGGGGGTAAGGGGGGGGGGGGTATGGAGAGTAAATTGTCCATGTTCGCGGATGATCTGCTGTTTATACTGACAGACCCCGAAGGCTCCTTGGGGGCGGTATATACCCTGTTACAGGAATATGGGACATATTCGGGTTTTTGATTGAATGCTACAAAATCTGAAGTCCTTAATCTATCCATAGAGGCCGGTCTGCAATAGCAATTGCAGAGTAAATTCCCCTTCAAATGGGCTAAACAGAGTGTAAAATATTTGGGAGTCTATCTTATAGCCAATGAAGCTGACCTGGGAAGAGTGAACTTTGGAGCTAAGGAGCGGAAGATGAGAAGAGAATTAGAGCACTGGGAGAGCAAAAAACTCTCCTGGGTGGGGAGGATAGCTGCCCTCAAAATGATGGTGCTGCCTCAGTGGGTATATTTGTTTCGGGCTCTACCGGTAGCAGTGGATAAGACACTTTTAGCCCAGGTTCAAGGGGCTCTTATGAAATTTATTGGGGGAGGGAAGAAAACTCGAATCGCCTGGGCCACCCTCACTAAGAGTAAGGACAAAGGGGGTATGGCGGTGCCCGATTTACATTGATACCTGGAGGCAGCACATCTTACTGTGGTAGTGGAGTGGGGGAAAGAGGAGGGGAAAGAGTGGGTGCGGTTGGAAGGGAGGAAGCTCTAGAGGGGAAAATAGGGGATTGGTTATGGTTGCCACAAGGGAAACTGAGGGGAGGGCAGGACAGTAACCCTTATGTGTACAGGACATGGTGCCTATGGCACAAATGGAAACGCAGATGGCTGGGGCCTGCTGGAGTCTCTAGATTGATACCTATTGTAGATAACCCTGACTTTCCACCAGCGGTGGGGAATAGTGAATTTAAAAAATGGACTTTGAAGGGGATAACACATGTGGGCCAGCTTTTGGATGGTGTCAAAGTTAAGGGGTTCCAGGCCCTGAGGCAACAATATGGGTTGGACCCCGGGCATTTGTTCCAATATCATCAGGTGTGCCATTATTTGAAGTATAGGATTCTGCCTCATATAGCGAAAGACCCTGTGGCCATTTATTTATTATTTATTTATTTATAAATTTCTTCTATACCGCCCCTTCCATTGAGAAGGTTTTCTTGATGGGGCAAACGAAAAAGATTCTGACTATGTTTTACAATATGATGGAGCAAGAGGGCCCTAAGGGGAACTTCCAGAGGCAGTGGGAACAGGATTTGGGGGTAAGTTGGGGGGAGGCCCAATGGGATTATATCTTCCAGCACAGAACTAAAGGTCTGCTAGCAGCCCACTTTATGGAAAATAATTATAAATTGCTCTACCGCTGGCATCCGACACCTGAGAGATTACAGACCATGTACCCGAGTCAGTCAGATGGGTGCTGGAGGGAGTGTGGAGAGCGGGGCACATATCTGCACACTTGGTGGTCTTGTCCTAGATTGGTGGTACGGTGGGGGGAAGTCTTTGGTCGGATTAGCAGAATCTTGGGGAAAACGGTGGAACCACACCCTGCCACTGCCCTGTTAGGGGCTCCTCCGGGGAATCTAAACCCGGCGGAGAGTATGTGGGTTGCTCTGGGGTGTACTGTCTTTCGCTTATTGCTGGGCCGGCACTGGAAGCAGCAGAAGGTGCCGGCGTTGGGGGAATTTGACACCTCATTAGCTCAGGCTTACTTGATGAGCAAATTAACGGCGGACAAAAATAATTGCATCCCGAAGTTTCATAAAATATGGGGGGCCTATATCACGTGGATGACCAGTAGATAGAGGTGGGGGAACACAGGTGGTAGGATGGGAAGGGGGGGGGGAGGTGGGGGGAGGATGGGGGGGAGGAGTGGGGATGTAGACATTGTGTTAGGAGAATAGAACATAAGAACATAAGATATGCCATACTGGGTCAGACCAAGGTCCATCAAGCCCAGTATTCTGTTTCCAACAGTGGCCAATCTAGGTCACATGTACCTAGCAGTTTCCCCAAGAGACACAAGTTCCACAATGCTTGTACTGGGTCAAGCATTGATATCTTCGGTCACTTCTTAATAATGGTTTATGGACCTTTCCTCCAGGAACTTGTCCAAACCTTTTTTAAACCCAGCTACACTAACAGCCTTTACTACATCCTCCGGTAACAAATTCCAGAGTTTGATTACACGTTGAGTGAAAAAATATTTTCTTTTATTAGTCTTAAATAGTTTACCCTGTAGCTTCATTGCATGTCCCCTAGTCTTTCTATATTCTGATAAGGTAAACAATCGATCTACGTTTACCCGTTCCACTCCGTTCATTAATTTATAGACTTCTATCATATCTCCCCTCAGCCGTCTCTTTTCCAGGTTAAAGAGCCCTAACCTTTTTAGCCTTTCTTCATAGGAGTATCCTTCCATCCCCTTTACCATTTTGGTGGCTCTTCTCTGTACCTTTTATAAAATCGCTATATCCTTTTTAAGATACGGCGACCAGAATTGCACACAATATTCAAGGTGCGGTCTCACCATGGAACGATATAGAGGCATTATAATATCCTTTGTTTTATTTTCCATTCCTTTCCTTATCATACCTAGCATTCTATTTGCTCTCTTGGCCGCTGCTGCACACTGGGCCGAGGGTTTTAACATGGTATCCACAATGACGCCTAAATCTTTTTCCTGGGTGGTGGTTCCTAATGTGGAACCTTGCATCGTGTAACCATAGTTTGGGTTGTTCTTCCCTAGGTGCATAACCTTGCACTCTTCCACATTAAATTTCATCTGCCATTTTGATGCCCAGTCTTCCAATTTATCAAGATCCTCTTGCAATTTTTCACAATCCTCTTGGGTTTTAACAACTTTAAATAGTTTTGTGTCATCTGCAAATTTGATAACCTCACTCGTTATTCCACTTTCCAGGTCATTTATGAATATGTCAAAAAGCAGCGGACCCAGCACAGATCCCTGGGGTACACCACTATTCACCTTTCTCCATTGGGAAAATTGGCCATTTAACCCTACCCACTGCTTTCTATCTTTTAACCAGCTCCTGATCCACAATAGTACACTGACTCCTATCCCATGACTCTTTAGTTTTGCCAAAAGTCTCTGATGAGGGACCTTGTCAAAATGTTTAAAGTTGGAATACATTTGGGTAATGTTATGGATGAGCCAAAGAATGGCGTTTGACATGTTACAGTTGTAATGATCGCAAATGTTATGTACTGATTTATAAAGTGTAAATAAAAAATAAAAAAAAGTAAATTAAAAAAAAAAATTCTCTCCCCTCAAAATACCCACTTTCTGCAAGATTTTACTTGGCGTTAGGGTTCTCAGCATTAAAGGACTCTAACTCACAATTGTGCAACAGGTGTTAAGGGAGCATCTGCTGTTAACACCCACTCCCCACCCCTTTAATGTCCACTCTCCGCCTCCTGTTCCCTTAACACTGCAGGAGGCTTTAACGCTAGTTTATGCAGCGTTCTCACAGCGGAAGGGCAATAGCAGGTCTGCAATCTCATATTTCCGTTTTTTCAACACCCTTGGATGTATACCATCCAGTTTAGGTGATATGCTACTCTTCTGTTTATCAAATAGTTGTAATACATCTTCCCGGTTTATCGATATTTCTTTCAATTCTCTCCTTTAAATACCATTTCAGTCTTGGGTAACATCCCTACATCGTACTCAGTAAAGACTGAAGCAAAAAATTCATTCAGTCTCTCCGCTATGGCCTTGTCCCCTGTTAGTACCCCTTTTACCCCTCTATCATCTAATGATCCAAATGACTATCTCACAGGTTTTTTGCTACGAATGCATTTGAAAAAGTCTTTATTACGTGTTTTTGCTTCCACAGCAAGCTTCTTCTCAAATTCTTTCTTTTCCTACCTTATCAATGCCTTGCATTTAACTTACCAGTGCTTGTGCTGTTTCCAGTTTTTGTCATTTGGCTCTTTTTTCCATTTCCTGAAAGATGCCTTTTGATGGCAACAACAGCCTCTCTGACCTCACCTTTAAACCATGCTGGCAGTTTTTTGGACTTCCTTCCACTTTTCTTAAAGCGTGGAATACAGCTGGTCTGGGCTTCCAAGGTATTATTTTTAAACACCACCCAACCTTGATGCAAGTCTTTAACCTTTGCAACTGCTCTTTTTAGTTGTTTCTTAACTATTTTCCTCATTTTATCATAATCTCCCTTTTGAAAGTTAAAAGGTAGTACTGTGGATTTCCTTACCATCCCTCCTCCATTAATTAAATCAAACACAATCATGCTATGATCAGTATTGTCAAGTGGCCCCAACACCCTTATCTCCTGCACCAGATCTGGTGTTCCACTAAAGACTAGGTCCAAAATGTCTTCCCCTCTGGTCGGTTCATGAACCAGCTGCTCCAAGAAGCAGTCATTTATTTCATCTAGAAACTTCATCTCCCTAGCATGTCCTGCTGGGACACTGACCCAGTCAATACCGGGGTGATTGAAATCACCCATTATTATTACTCTTCTGTAACTTTTGTTAGCTTCCTGATTTCTTTGAGCATTTCATCATCCATTTGTTCATTCTGGCCAGGCAGTCGATTTTTTTTAAAGGGTATTTCGATCCCGCCTTATCCTTCAATCAAAGCGGTGTACACAGCAATCAATCAATGGAACTGGCATTTGTGTTCAATGTGTATGTATATTGTACAGTGTGGGTTTGTGTGTGGGTGTAAGTTGATTCGTGTGCACTATTTACAGCATGAGCTTTATACAGTGTGTGTGCAATGATCGAGCTGATAAGTCGTTAGTCCATGGTTGTTGTTCTCATTGTGTGTTTGGGCCGTAGTGCTCCAGGAAGTACAGCCCCACTGCCATTGCCTTCCCCTTTTTAAATGGAATTTCAATCCATAGAGATTCTACAACAAATTTTGTTTCCTGCAAAACTTTAATCCTTTGTGACTCAATGCCCTCTCTAACATAGAGTGCAACCTCTCCACCAATTTGATCTGCTCTATCATTATGATATAGTTTGTACCCACGTATCACAGTGTCCCACTGGTTGTCCTCCTTCCACCATGTCTCTGAGATACCAATCATATCTAACCTCTTATTTAGTGCTACATATTCTAACTCACTCATCTTATTTTTTAGACTTCTAGCATTTGCATACAAGCATTTTAGAGACTGTATTTTATTCATATTAATCTGGCTATCAGTATGCAGGGTTAATTTGAAATCCTGAAGCTTTGTCTGTTCTGTACTCAAGGGCATTTGGGCTACTTTTGTCTTTATTGGAACCTCTCTGCTAAAATGCCCTAACTTCATTCTTTTGGTAGTATCCTTCAAGGATACATTGTTCCGAACCATGTGCTCTTGGGCGACTGTCAGCTTTCCCCTATTATCTAGTTTAAAAGCTGCTCTATTTCCTTTTTTAAAGGTTAATGCCAGCAGCCTGGTTCCATCCCGGTTAAGGTGAAGCCCATCCCTTCGGAAGAGCCTCTCCTTTCACCAGAATGTTGCCCAGTTCCTAACGAATCCAAAACCCTCATCTTTGCACCATCGTCTCATCCACACATTGAGACTCTAGAGTTCTGCCTGACTTTTGGGTCCTGCGTGTGGAACGGGAAGCATTTCAGAAAACACTATCCTGGAAGTTCTGAATTTCAACTTCCTACCTAAAAGCCTAAATTTAGCCTCCAGAATCTCCCTACCACATTTTCCTATGTCATTGGTACTGACATGTACCAACAGAGCAGACTCCTCCGCTTCTCTACGTGGTGTGTGAGGTTTGCTACCTTTGCACCAGGCAGGCATGTTACCAGGCAATCTTCACATCCACCAGCCACCCAGCTATCTACATGCCTAATGATCGAATCACCAACTATAACGTCTGTCCTAACCCTTCCCTCATGGACACATAGCCTTAGAGAAACTTCCTCGGTGTGAGAGGGTTTTACATCACCTGGAGGACAGGTTCTAGCTACAGGGTCACTTCCTGACACACCAGGGTGATGCTCTCCTGTCATGTGACCTCTCTCCTCCTTGGCAACAGGGATGCTGCCAGACTGGAAATGGGACTTCAGGACTATATCCCTGTAGGTCTCGTCTATGCACCTCTTTGTCTTCCTTATCTCCTCCAAGTCTGCTACTCTAGCTTCCAGAGACTGGACTCATTCCCTGAGAGCAAAGAGCTCCTTGCACCTAGTGCACATGTAAGATCCCTCACCAACTGAAGAGCACAAGTCTAAGGAGCCTTCAGCAATAGAGGTACTGGAATGATCAGAAGGGTGAAGGCTTCTTGTTTCCTGCTTCAAGGAAAAATCCTGAAATATTTTAAATTGAGAGGGCAGCTCAACTTTACTGCTTCATGATATCAGGTTAGGAGGTCTGGCTTAACTATTACAGAATGATATTGGCTGTTCTATGGCTCCAAACACACTGCCAGTGTGTGTATGAGAGAACAATTACAGATTCAAGACCAGCCTGTGGATCAGGCAATGTATGTCGTGGTGTGTTAACCTCATCCTACATTTCTGGAAGTGTATCAGCTAGGGTTGCCAACTGGCCGGTTTTCAGCCGGCCTGGCCGGTTTTTCCACGGCCAGGCCGGCTGCCGGCGCAGAGGCAAAACCGGCCCTTTAAAAGCCGGTTTTTTTGCTCTGGCCGCAAGATCGGGAGCGGCCAGAGCAAAAAACCCGGCTTTTTCTCCGCTTCAGAGGGAGCCGGGGAAGCCCGCGCGAGGCCCCGGCTCCCTCTGAACAGCCACCAACGTGAAGAGCCTTTACCTTCACGCTGGCGGCTGTTCCTGTGAAGCCGCGAATGCTGGGAAAGGTTAAAGTTTGCCCTTTAACCTTTCCCAGCATTCGCGGCTTCACAGGAACAGCCGCCAGCGTGAAGGAAAAGGCTCTTCACGCTGGTGGCTGTTCAGAGGGAGCCGGGGCCTCGCGCGGGCTTCCCCGGCTCCCTCTGAAGCCTCAGACAGCCGCGATGCTGGTCGGGGGGGGGGGGGGGGGCAAGGACTGCATTGGCTGTGATGGGGGGGGACCTGGACTGGAAAAGGGCTAAGGGGGGGGGGTGGACTGGAAAAGGGATAAGGGGGGGGGGGGGACTTGGACTGGAAAAGGGCTAAGGGGGGGGGGGACTTGGACTGGAAAAGGGCTAAAGGGGGGGACTTGGACTGGAAAAGGGCTAAGGGGGGGGGACTTGGACTGGAAAAGGGCTAAAGGGGGGGGACTTGGACTGGAAATAGGCTGTGATGGGGGGGGGGACCTGGACTGTAAAAGGGTTATGGGGGGGGGGGACATGGACTGGAAATGGGTTGTGATGGGGGTGGAGGGGACCTGGACCAGAAAAGGGCTATGGGGGGCGGGAAACTTGGACTGGAAATAGGCTGTGATGGGGGGGGGGAAATGGACTGTAAAAGGGTTATGGGTGGGTGACATGTACTGGAAATGGAATGTGAATGGGGTGGAGTGGACATGTACTGGAAAAGGGCTATGGGGGGGGGGAACTTGGACTGGAAATGGGCTATGGTGGAGGAAGGGGGATCTTGGACTGGAAATAGGCTGTGATTAGGGGGGCTAGGACTGCAAATGGGCTGTGATGGTGCGGGGGGACTCGGACTGCAAATGGGCTGTGATGGTGCGGGGGGACTCGGACTGCAAATGGGCTGTGATGGTGGGGGGGGGGCCTAGGACTGGAAATAGGCTGTGATGGGGGGGGGGGAGCTAGGACTGGAAATGGCCTGTGATGTGAGGGCTAGCACTGGAAATGGGCTGATGAAGAGCTGGAATAGGACTGGAAATGGGCTGATGTGGGGCATGGGAGAATGGGACTAGAAGGGAGTGGATGCTGGGTGGGCCTAGAACTATAAGGGAATTGATTTGGGGGAGGACTAGAATGGATGGGGAATGAGAAAGGGGAGGGGAAAAAATATTTTGTGTGGAAGAAAAGTCTATGATGGGCCGGTATTGGGAGAGTAAGAGGGGCTTGAGAATGGAAGGGTGAAATTTAAACGGATGATAAAGGAATAAGGAAAGAATTGGGGGAAAGAGCAAAAGGGAAACAATCAGTATGTTAAAGCAGAAATAGAGAGAGATTGGAAAACATCTAAAGAGAAGAAAGGACAAATGGATAGCTCGCAGAAGACACGAAGAAACCAGAAGAAAGTGACTGGAGCAATTGCAACTGAAAAATAAAACGCCCAAACAGAAGGTAGAAAAATACTTTTTATTTTGAATTTATTAACTGGAATATGTCTGGTCTGGGAAGTGTGTATTGCTAACATCTTTGCGTTTTTTGTTTAGTGCAAGAGGAAATTACTTCATAGTTTTATTTCTTCAGTGTTGTACATTTCATGTTTGGATTTTGGGGTTCCCAGTTTAATTATTATCTGACCAAGGAAGTTAGCCTACACGTATCCTCGGTAATTTTTGTGGGTGGGGCTGGGGGCGGGGCAGGGGTGGGACTAGGGGCGGAGAATGGGTGGAGCATGGCGAGCCACAGGTGTCGGGTTTTTCTCGGTGAAAAAGTTGGCAACCCTAGTATCAGCATGTGCAGCCTTCAACATTTCATCCAGCAAGAGTCCATACACTCAGCTACCACACTGAGAAGCTGCATCAGCCATGGCAGAGCATGCTAATAGCACTGGTGCATTGAAAGAGCCAGAGCATACTAATAGCACCTGTCCACTGAGCAGGCATTGACAATGGTGGAGCATCAAAGGAGGCCTAAGGGGCAAGTAAGAATGCCAAGCTGCGACACTTTTGGATAGCGGGGTCATGTGTGTATCTCCAGAGAAGTATCTCCTGATACTTAATTTCCCCACCCTTATATGTAACACTGCTTTGACCCGGTGAAAAGCGGGATATAAATACAGTTAAATAAATAAAAATAAATAAAGTGTGAGCATCAGGAATGCACTGTGCATGGGTGTGCTGCCCAGGAGCTATGGCTGTGGTAGTGGTATCATTTTTATATCACTACATTTCATGCATGATTACAAATTGTTGGTATTATGTCAGCATCATTTCTGGTCTGGTTGGGCATACATTTAACATTTTTCACTCATTCTGGTACTCAGGAGATATATTTTTAACTCCGTGGTAGACACGTGGTATTTTTAGATTTGTATTTGTAATTTTATTTTGGTTTGATACTGGCCAGTTTTACCTTCTAATCTAATATAATATATTTTTTGGTTGTTTATAATGGGCTCTCAAGCATGGTTGTGTCATGGTTCCTCCCCCCGGGTGTCCCTACAAATAACGCATGCGTTAGCGTTTGAAGCCCCATAATATTTTTTGTATTTCTATACGGTGGTTTGGTTTTCATCTGTTAAAGTTTCATCACGCTATCAGGTGTTTTTTGTTTTTGTTTTCTAATTGGTTATTTCTTTTGATTTTATTGATACAAGGTTTTTATCTTTTGGATGGTTTTATAGCAGGATTAAGCGCGATCCTGCTGCGGTCTACAGAGATCTGGTGTTTTTACATGTTTTATTGTTAACATAAAGTATGAATCAGCCGGTTTCTAGACCATATATTTTTATATAGCAATATATTTTACTATGTTTATTAGGTTTTTTTATATATGACAGCATTTGAATAGTAATGATTGATTTTACTTTTTGTTCCCTTTCTATTACGCTAGTACCTAGGAGATCCGGTTCTTCGAAGCACATGGTAAACTTTTTAAGTTGGGCCATGTGGCCTTTTTTATGTTTCTTTTGATATTTATTTTTATCTTTTGATTTTATGTATGTATTTAGTTTTTTAAGTAAATTCTATTTTGTTCACATTCCGCAGTTTGGCGCTGCCCTTATTTCATCATAGCGTCCTAGGTTTTCACTGGGTTTTCATTTCAGCCAGCTAAAGCCTTTATGGTGTATTGGGCGCCTTTTTATTTGCAGTTGGTTCCTATATATGTTCTTTATCTTTTAAATGGGTTCGATTTGCAGGATCCACCTGTGAGCCCTCAGCGGTCGGAGGGGTAAGCTTTTTATACCCCTTTGGTTCATGCTGTTTTGATTTAGGACAATGTCGTTTTATTTTTAAAGAATAGTAATGTGTATGGTTTGGCTGCACGCTTATAACCTTTTGGTCCAGCATGATATCTCACTGTTTACCTGCTGTGTCTAAAGTTTCAGTGATTGGTTATGGCTTATGTTCTCATTACCGTGGCGGCAGCCCTACAAATGCATAATTTACTTTTAAATCATTATTTATGGTTTTTATGACACACGCTTTAATGTAGTCATTTTTTTCTCTTTTCCACTGTAGTCACATGTTTTTCACATATTGTCTTTTGCATATGTTTTTTATTACAGCATACCACGGCTATTTTAGTTTTATATGCCTTTGTGCCAATTTTACATTGGTATTGGCCTGTATCCTGTGGTGCCATCACACATCATTGAGGTAATCCTCCGTTTCACTCCTGCTCCGTATTGTAATTCATTCTTGCTCATTCCTGCTCCTTGGGTTTTCAGTTTTTTGTGTTCCTCCTCATCTCTTGGTATATCTCAACATGGGTTGTTAAAGGTACCTCCCTCTTGCTTTAGAATATGTTTTTTGATGTACCTTTTTTGTCTTGTGTTTTGAGCCTTTTATTTTGCATTCCCTTTTTACTTATATTTTAATATGTTTCATTCATTAACAATGTTTATATAATTGGTTTTTATGTATATAATTTTAATTATTTATTACTCACATTGTTCGTTTTGTTGTTTTTATTGATATTTTGTTTTAAGTAATGTTTTTATTTTTAACGTTTCATCATTATACTATTTTTATTGATGTTTTTAGTCCAGGATGTTACAATTTATTAATTCATAAGTTTTATTCACAAATTTTAATTATTTATGGTTTTATATGTTTTTTAGTGTGCCCAAATAACCCCTGATGAAGTTCAATACGAAACACGGTCCTGTGTTGGGTTTAGGCCACTGATTTTAAAGATTAATAAAATTGTTGTGTGAACTTTCTGCCCACTTTTTCCAGTTTGGTTCTTTCTCTGTTTGTTGTGTGGCAGTGTTGCTGTTTTTGCTTGGTGGACAGGAGCTATGGCTGTACATACAACATGCTAAAGGAACCGGAGGTAACTGCCAGGCTAAAAATGGAATACTAAACAATCATTAAAAAGGGAAAGCCTTAAGGTCCAACAATGTTTCTGGCAAGCAGCATGGAATATTGTATTTATAAAGTATCTGTATTTGAGTTTGTGGCTTTTTAAATTACTAGATCTCTACCTGGGAGCTCTTAAAAGGGTTTTAGAACATTCTTTTTGGTGCTTTAGTTTAAAAGGGGAAATATTTTGTTTAGTGAGGTAGGTTTAAAACTCTGCTTTAGTATCTTTCTCAGCTCTTTGAAGCTACTGACATCTCATCAGGTAGTTCCCTCCCTACCCCCCAACTCCCACCCACCCCTAGTGTGCAGTCTTGCTTTATAGGGCTCCTTCCCAATTAAGTACACACAGAGACTTGGAACAGCACATTTTGAACACACTTAAAGAGATTTAACTGCTTTTTTCTCTGAAAGGACAGCTGGGAAACCAGCTGATACTTTGGTAGGTCTCTCTCTCGTTTGTTTTAACAGATACCTAAGCTCCACTGACTGAACAATGGCTGGGAAAAATCGTATCACCAAAGCTGTTGCCCCTGTTCTGCCTCTGTCCAGACAGAGGTCCCAATGCCAGTTGAAGGACCAGTTCCATATGCAGGATGCCTGCAGGCAGAAGCTCTCAGGAAACAAGTGGAGGAATTCAGAGAGGAGGTGGCGAGGCTGAGGAGCCTTCAAGACAGTGAGAACTATGTTGATGAGATGCTTCTTGCAACATCCAAGACCTCCAGCAGAGGAGAAGATGGGAGCCTACAGAATGATGAAGGTTGGACCCAAGTCACCAGGGCCTACAGAATCACCAATCCAACTTCTCCAGCTCGTGAATTGAAGGACCATTCTGCAGCCCTGGAAGTGGAGAAGGTGACAGCATCCCTGGAAAGTAAAGAACCAGAGCTCGAGCACCCGAAAGTTGCAGAATCAGTGACCACAAGTAAGAGAAAGATAGTGGTGGTTGGTAACTCTCTTCTGAGGGGTATTGAGGCGTCCATCTGCTGACCAGACTTGATGTCCAGAGAGGTATGCTGTCTGCTAGGTGCCAAAATCTGAGATGTTATGGAGAGTTTGCCGAGACTCATCAAGCTCACAGACTATTACTCAATGTTGCTAATCCATGTTGGCACAAATGATACTGCCAGATATTCCTCTGAGCGTATCGAAAGTGACTTCATGGCTCTGGGACAGAGGGTGAAGCAGATAGGGGTGCAGGTGGTGTTCTCTTCAATCTTCCCTGTTGAGGGTAAAGGCCAAGGCAGAGAAACTCGCATCCTGGAGATGGATGCATAGCTGCGTGGATGGTGTCATCAAGAACATTTTGGTTTCCTGGACCATGGGATGCTGTTCCAAGGGTTGCAGAGCAGAGATGGTGTCCATCTGTCCAAGAAAGGTCAACATGTCTTCATGGGCAGACTGGATAAACTACTGAAGAGGACTTTAACACTAGAAGCCCCAAAGTGCGTCAATTGATGCAAATGCATCTTCGAAGTTGTATACCAGTGCCACTGCTAGAACCATGTCAGTCATGTTCCATGACTTTGTTAACAAGGTCAAGATGTTCAAATATGTGCATCGAAAATTAATGACAGATGCACCACCTAGTGGGAAAATGAATTTATACCTAGAAGCCCCAAAGTACGTCAATTGATGCACTCAGTTGTCTTGGATGCGTCAATTGACGTACTTTGGGGCTTCTAGGTATAAATTCATGTTCCCACTAGGTGGCGCATCTCAATCACTGTTTACAGTTTTACTCCAACATTACAAACAATAAACATACGATGATGTCATGTAATGATGTCACATAGTGCACATATTTAACAAATAAGTAACTTCACATTAATTCATATCTGAATTTCATGCTAAACGCAGTTGTCATGATAATGCGTCAATTGATGCACTTTGGGGTTTCTAGGTAAAATTCATTTTGGAGCTATTTCCTGATGTATCTAGGGATACGCAACTGCGAAGGAAAAGCTTTTTAGCTTACCGTCCCAGGGTCTTGGCCCTAGGGGCTTCTTTTTAGTTAAAATTTCCTGTAAAATGCTGTATTACCTTTAATCAAAAAATGTACTTGGTTTTTGATCCTGGGCAGCTCCGGGAGTTTCTGGAGGCTAGGGAGGAGGTTATGGTTAATGTCCCTGTTTTCCCCCATCTGGCTGACACATAAGTCTCTGGCCACCGCTGTATAGATATTTACTTTTGATAGTTGTTATGTAACAATGTTTTTCCTGATGCTCCCCCTATATTCTTCTTAGTTTGTGGTCTATTGGTTAGGGGGATTAATTTCCTATTTTGTATTTGTGGTTTAAAGTTGTATCTCCTTATTTTTCTATATTCATTTGAATGTTCTCTTTCGGATGTGAAAAACGATAATGATAAATAAAAAATTAAAAAAAAATCATTTTGGGGCTTCTAGTGTTAAACTACATTCATTGGGGATGGGAGAAGAAAGCCCCCCTGGTAAGTGAAATATTACATACCTTTATGGAAATGGGTAAAAGGAACAACATATGGAAAGTTGTGTGTATAAATGCCTGGAGCATAGGAAATAAGATCCCAGATGTTGAGGGAGGGAGTGGTGGTCTAGTGGTTAGGACAATGTACTTCAGGCCAGAGGGCCGGGGTTCAAGTCCCACCTGGGGACAGCAATCTCAGGCTGGAGGGACTGGGATTTCTAGTCCTATAGGCACTCCTTGTGGTCTTGGGCAAGCCACTTAACCCTCCATTGCCCATGTTCCCTGTAAGTATTAGCGTATGTGTCTCATATCCCCTCGTGTTAAATGTATCCCCCAATTGACCGCTTTGACCCGGTGAAAAGCGGGATATAAATACAGCTAAATAAATAAATAAATAAATAAATGTTGAAGCTTTAATAGGAGAGGCTGATTTGGATTTAGTGGTAGTTACAGAAACATGATTCACAGAAAACCATGACTGGGATGTAACTATACCAGGCTATACTTTATTCAGAAAGGACAGGGTAGGAAGAAAGGGAGGAGGAGTGGCACTATATGTAAAAAATAATATTAAAGCTTTGGAACTATAGAGCTCAAAAGGGAGAGAGGAAGCACTGTGGGTTAAACTAGAAAGAGGGAAAGAGAAATCTATTGGAGTGGCATGATATACAGACTTCCCTCACAGGAGGAAGAGGTGGATGGAGAGTTAATTGAAGACATACGCAGCATTGCTAGGACAGGGGAATTGCTACTGATAGGAGATTTCAGATGTTAATTGGCACATTCCTGCTGCAGTATCATCTAGAAGTAAGAAGATCCTGGATGCTCTACAGGGAGAACTATTCAGGCAACTGGTAACAGAACCGACACGTGAAGGGGCCATACTGAACTTGGTGCTTACCAATGGTGAAAGTGTTTCTGATGTTATAGTGGAAGATCATTTTGCATCCAGTGATCACCAGATGGTGTGGTTCAGTATTAGGACCAGGGCCATTAAAATCCATTCAAAAGCGAGGGTCTTAGAATTTAGGATAACTAACTTTGCCAAGATAGGCCAATACCTCAGGGAGTCATTAATGGGATGGGAACAGCTGGGGGATGTAGAAAAACAGTGGGCAAAACTGAAAGGGGATATTTTAAGGACAACCAACCTTTTTGTTAAAATGGTAAATAAAGGTAAAAGGAAAAGGAGACTGCTATGGTTTTCGAAAGAAGTAGCTGAAAAGGTGAAGAAAAAGAGGGAGGTCTTCATGAAATACAAGAGATCACAGAAAGAGGAAGACAGGCATCTATATTTGGAAAAACTTAGAGAAGCTAGCTAAGTAGTCAGGAAAGCAAAGAGTCAAAAAGAGGAGGAAATAGTCAATGCAGTAAAATGGGGCGGAATAAGACATTTTTCAGATATGATAATGAGAAGAGGAAGGGCAAAAATAGTATTGTCAGACTCAAGAGTGAAGGGGAGGAATATGTAGAAGTTGATGAAGATAAACAATCCTACATAGCTGAAACTGTACTTTGCACAATGCTTAAGCCCTACATAATGTGTATCTGTATATAATGTATATAGTTTGCACTGTTCTGTGCTGTTCAGTTTTAACATTTGCTGTTTACTTATTTTATTGCTTTTGGTTATATGAGGTTACATGTAAAACAAACTCTGCTTTGTTGATTGCTGTTTATTGTGAACCGCAACTGATCTATGGAAGATGCGGTATATAAATGATTGTTAAATAAATAAATAAATAAAATAAATAAAGTGGAATTGCTTAACAAATATTTCTGTTCTGTGTTGACAGATGACGAACCAGGAGCAGGACCTCAGAAAACACCCACAAACAGGAACAGAAGTGAGGGGCATCTTGAACAATTTTCAGAAGACTGTGTTCGTGAGAAACTAGCTAAACTTAAAGTAGACAAAGCGATAGGACTGGATAGGATACACCCTAGAATACTGAAGGAACTTGGGGACGTTCTAGCAGCTCCATTTGGTGATGTTTTCAATGCCTCGTTGGCGTCGGGGGTGGTGCCAAAGGACTGGAGAGAGGCACATGTGGTCCCTTTACACAAGGGCTGCATTGCCTATATAGTGGTCACATACGTTGCCATCTATCCCTTTTAATTTGGTGTTAAGCCCACCTGTTCTCCTTCTCCTTCTAGGACTGCTTAATCAGCATGTCGTGTATTCAGTGCAATACCTGTGGTGCTTTCATTCTGAGATGTCGAAGAAAGCATCCAGGCTCGGCTCTTTGATTTCCAGGACATAACCGAACTGAATGGTGTCTAGTACCCTCCAATCCTTGATAACCCAGACCCATTCCTAAAAGAAAAGCCTGCCTCCAACTGGTGGAACCAGGGAATGGGCCCCAAAACCTTCACTGCACTTTCCGGGAAGATCCTCCTCTGGAAGGGACAGAGTCCCCATGTCCATGTGCTCCACAAAAAAACTAAAAAGGAGCCCAAAGCCCAGAAGCAGAGGGGAGAAAAGCTTTTAGGTTTTTTTTAAAGGTTGGTAACAATGAGAACCCAAAGATCCCGGGAATCCAGCCATAGTATCCTCAGTGGATGGGCAGAGGCTGATGAGAAGAGGAAACCAGACTTCTTCACAGGCTCCTTGGACTTGTCTTCCAGAAAGCGGAAGATTTTGTCTCACCCAGATCCTTCTCCAAAGCGTCTCCAAACAGAAGCTTCCCCTTAAAAAGCAGTTGGCCTGGACTGTTTGCGGATGATATTATTTTTACTCTAACACAGTCTATCACCACATTGCCGGTGCTGATGTTGGCTATACAGATATATAGCAGGATAGCAGGATATAAAATGAATCAGAGTAAGGAGCTGTTGGGGTTTAATTTGGTGCCCAGAGTAGAGGAGAGTTTGCGGCAGAGTTTTAAATTTCAGTGGGTGGTGAGCAGTTTTCACTAGGTACTTTCTACAGCAGAAGGTTGTGAAGCAGGATTGGTCAGCTAAGCCTACCCCGTTTGAGGAGATGATGGGACAGAGGGGGCACAAACTAGGATAATATCAAGATTGTATAAGCTCCTGGGGGAATATAAGATGGAGATAGTCAGGAGTCCAAAGAAGTGGGAAGAAGAGTTGGGAGGGCAGTGGGATCCCACTAGGTGGGATGGTATCTACGTGAGAACCCACCAGCTAGCACCGGGGACTGCAATGTTGGAGAATAATTATAAAGTTAGGTTATGAATGTATTGGACCCCGGTAAAGGTGTATGCGCTTTATTCAGATAGCCCGGAGGTTTGCTGGAAAGGTTGTGGGGAACTGGAAGACATGTTGCATCTGTTCTGGGGGTGTTCGAAAGAGTAGTTACTCACCTGTAACAGGTGTTCTCCAGGAGCAGCAGGAATCAGTCCTCACATATGGGTGACATCGACATCGATGGAGCCCTTGCGGAGCATTTCCCCAGCTTTCCATGAAAGCCTTTGGGAATGCAGGCATGCATGCGCGGTTCCCTTCCCGGCTTAAGGTGCCATCTTGCTCAGTCAAATGACATAGCTAAAAACAGCACACAAAAATGTAAAAATAAACTATATACAACTGCAACTCCCAGGGGAGGAGGGAGGATTGTGAGGACTGATTCCTGCTGCTCCTGGAGAACAC
The DNA here is from genome assembly GCA_033557465.1 of Ichthyophis bannanicus. Taxonomy (NCBI): domain Eukaryota; kingdom Metazoa; phylum Chordata; class Amphibia; order Gymnophiona; family Ichthyophiidae; genus Ichthyophis; species Ichthyophis bannanicus. The sequence goes on from CM066032.1 coordinate 1,532,871,703, forward strand.
CTGTTACAGGTGAGTAACTACTCTTTCTCCAGGACCAAGCAGGAAGTCAGTCCTCACATATGGGTGACTCCTTAGCTCTGGGCTACCAAGGTACCCAGGCTGAACAAGAGAACTCCCTCTAGTCCCAGCATCAAATAAAGGCTTTTCACTGACAGAACCTCCACCGGTAGCCCAACAGAGGGCAGGAGGGCAGGAGTTGCCTAAACCTCAAAGAGATTCCGGAGTACTGCCTGGTCAAAAGCACTGTCCCTACGGGACTCCCTCTCCAGACAGTAATGGGCTGCAAAAGTCTGGCTTGAGGACCAAGTTGCAGCCCTGCAGATGTCCACCAACGGTACAGAGTGGAGGTGAGCCACTGAGGCAGCCATTGCCCTGACACGATGGGCCGTGACCCGATCCTGCAAAGGAAGGTCAGCCGCCCTGTAAGCCCAGGTGATACAGTCAGCTACCCAGGTGGACAAGTTACGCTTGGACACAGCCAACCCCAAATTATTAGGGTCAAAAGATATGAAGAGCTGAGTAGCTCTTCTATGTCCCTGCGTACGGTCAAGGTAGAAGGATAAGGCCCTCCTACAGTCCAGGGTATGCAGAACTGCTTCAGCCTGGCTTGCATGGGGCCTAGGGAAGAATGTTGGAAGAACCACCTCTTGGTTAAGGTGGAAGGAGGAGACAACTTTTTGGAGGAACTTTGGATGAGTCCTAAGGACTACCCTGCTCCTATAGAAGCGGGTGTAAGGCCTGTCACAGACCAGGGCCTGAAGCTCACTCACTCGCCTGGCCGAGGTAAGGGCTATCAAGAAGAGTGTCTTCCAGGACAGGAAGCGTAGAGGGCAAGTAGCCATCAGCTCAAAAGGTGGGCGAGTCAGTTGCTGCAAGACCACATTCAACTCCCACTCAGGAGCAGGAGGACGGATTGGAGGCGTGAGCAAAAGCAAGCCTCTGAGAAACCGGGACACCAAGGGGTGAACCGACAGAGAATGTCCTTCCACCAGTGAGTGGTGAGCTGCTAGAGCTGAGAGGTGGACCCGAACAGAAGTGGACTTAAGTCCCTGATTTGATAAGTGCAGTAAATACTGAAGCATTACTGGTACAGTACAGGAGAAAGGATCCTCTGTACGTAGCTGACAGCACACAGAAAACCTTTTCCATTTGAGAGCATAGGTTTTCCTAGTGGACTGTTTCCTAGAGGCTAGGACAACTTCCTCAACTTCAGGAGGTAGGCCCCAGGGAGCCAAAACTACCCTTGCAGCCTCCAGGCCATCAAATTGAGAGCTTTGAGATTGGGGTGCAGAAGGGAACCCTGATCCTGAGAGAGAAGGTCGGGTTGCAACCCCAGAGGCAGTGGGGGATCTACTGCCAGCTGAAGCAGAAGTGGAAACCAAGGCTGTCTCGGCCACTTGGGAGCCACCAGCAGGACCGAGGCCTTGTCCTGAAGAATCTTGAACAGGGTTCGGGCCACCAAGGGCATGGGAGGAAACGCATACAGGAGGCCCTGAGACCAGGGAATCAGAAAAGCATCTGCTGCTATCTGCAGAGGATGTGGTTGCCTGGAGCAGAACTTTGGCAGTTGCTTGTTCAGAGGACTGGCAAACAGATCTATGGATGGAAGTCCCCATTTCAGGAAAATCTTCTGAACCACCAAAGGATGGAGCTGCCACTCGTGGGGCTGCAGAATCCTTCTCAACTTGTCGGCCAGGTAGTTTTTCTGGCCAGGTAGATACACAGCCTTGAGGAGCATGTTGTGCCTGAGAGCAAACAAGCAAAGGTCCTGTGCTTCCTGACAAAGGAGCCTGGACCTAGTTCCGCCCTGCTTGTTCATGTAAAACATGGCTACCTGGTTGTCTGTTTGAACTAAGACAGACTGATGAGCCAGGGTTGGAGAGAAAGTCTTGAGGGCTAACCGAATAGCCCTGAGTTCCAGTAGATTGATTTGCTGTGCGGCTTCCCAGGGAGACCACAGGCCCTGGGTGCACTTGCCTAGACAATGAGCTCCCCAGCCCTGCAGGGAGGCATCCGGGGTCAACACCACTGTGAACCCAGGCATCTGAAAGGGTACCCCTTGCAGCAGATTGGGTGGATGCCGCCACCAGCTGAGGGAGTTCAGAAATTGTCTGGAAACCCTTATCCTGTCTCGGAGGTTGCCTGTGGCCTGTGACCACTGAGTCCGAAGGCACCACTGTGCAGGACTCATATGGAGCCTGGCATTGGGGGTCACATGTACTGTCGAAGCCATGTGGCCTAGAAGCCTCAGGCAGAGTCTGGCAGAGACTAGTGACCTGCTGAGAAACTGGTTTGCTAAGTTTATCAGTCTTTGGGCTCTGTCTTCTGGCAAGAATGCCTTTGCCAGCAGAGAGTCCAACCTTGCCCCTATGAACTCCAAGTTCTGGGAGGGGAGCAAAGTTGACTTTGCGAAGTTTATTACAAACACCAATCTTTGAAGAAGAGCAATAGTTCTGAGGGTGGCCTGTCGGGCCTCCTGGCACGTCTGACCTCTTATGAGCCAGTCGTCCAGATAGGGGAAGACAAAGACTCCCTGATTTCTCAGGTAGGCCGCCACCACTGCCAGGCATTTGGTAAAGACCCTGGGAGCGGAGGTGAGGCCAAAAGGCAGTACTCTGTACTGATAATGGTTTCCTCCCACAATGAACCTGAGGTACTTTCTGTGGTCTGGATGAATGAGGATGTGAGTGTACGCATCCTTTAGATCTAATGAGCATAGCCAATCTCCCTGCTGGAGGTAGGGCAGAAGTGTTCCAAGAGTAAGCATCTTGAACTTTTCCTTCTCCAGGAACTTGAGGTTTCTGAGGTCTAGAATAGGTTGAAGGCCACTGGTTCTTTTGGGTACCAGGAAATACCTGGAGTAGAATCCTTGACCTTGCAAGTGTGGAGGCACAGACTCCACCGCCCTGTCCACCAACAGACCTTGGAGCTCCTGAAGGAGAAGATCTGGGTGCAGGGGAGGCCTTGGAGGCTCCCCTGGAATGTATGGAGGAGGCAGTTGTTGGAAGTGTAGTAGATAGCCCTTGTGGACTATGCTTAACACCCAACTGTCTCCAGTGATGAGTGGCCACTGGTGGGCAAACAGGGTGAGGCGACCTCCTGTGCATGGTTGGGAGAGCAGGGACGGAGAGGCTATGCCTAAGGAGTCAAAAACCCCCACCCTGCTGAGTGGGAGCAGGGGCCGGAGGCTTGGGGGTCCTCTGCCTACGGGGCCCATTACCATGCCCCTTGGCTTGCTGACCCTGAGGGGCAGCTTGGGCAGCCTGGTACTGTGGGTACTGTTTGTAGGCAGTGCCCTTCCTCGGGTAAAAGGGCTTTTTACCCGAGCCCTTCTTTTTGTGAGAAGGGGCAGAAGTCTTCCTAGACAGACTTGTCCTTGTGAGGTGCTCAGTCTTGAGCTGTGTGGCCTTCTCGGTTATGGGCTTGCCAAAAAGGTTCTCACCTTGGCAAGGGACATCGACCAACTTGTCCTGAACCCATGGCTCGAGGTCTGATGACTGCAGCCATGCCTGGCGTCGAGCCGCGATGCTGGCTGCCGCAACACGGGCCAAAGCCTCGAAGCCATCGTAGGCAGTGCGGGACATAAACTTGGAGCATTCCCGGATCCCCGAGGACAAGGACTTGAACCTCTGCAAGGGTTCCCCAGAGAGACCAGCAGAGAACCCGGCCAGCTCCTTGGCCAGGTCTCGCAAGTACATGCCCATGTACAGCTGGTAAGACTGGACACGGCAAGCAAGCATCGAGCCCTGGAAGCACTTTCTACCAAAACCATCGAGGTTTCGGGCCTCCCTGCCAGGGGGCACCGCGGAATGCATCTTCTGACTTTTCAGGCGATGCATGGTCGATTCTACCACCATGGAATGATGTGGTAGCTGCGCCTTTTGAAAGCCAGGACTCTTCCCGAGTCGATAAATCAAATCTACCCGCTTGCTTAGAACTGGTGCCGAGGCCGGTACCTCCCACATCCGGAAGAGGAGCCATTCCAGCATCGGAGGAACCGGAACAGTAAAGGCCTCCTTCGGAGGAGAGTCGTACTGTAGGGCCTCGAGCTCCTTGGCTCGAGGCTCCTCCTCGGGGTCCGCAGGGATAGCCAACGCGGTGGCCATATCCCGGACGAACTCCGAGAACCGGGTATCCTCCGGGGGGGGGGGGGGGGATCTACTCCGGGGCTCAGAATGCGGTGAGTTTGACATGACGCACCGAGTCCGGAAGGTGTTGGGGGACTCCTCGTCCTCCGTCTCCCAGGCGGACTCGTCCGATGAGGAATCAGGGTCTGACCGCACGGGGCCTGTGAGCACTCGCCCCGATGCTGAAGGCATCGGCGTCGACACCCTAGGTCCCGAATGGGAGGTCGAGGGAGACCGCGACCAAGGTCGACCTCGAGCCTTTATGGTCTCGAGTATTAGCTCGGTCTCCGGGGTCGACTTCGATGTCGATGTCCCGGTGGTCAGGGCAGATGCGCCAGACAGGCTGGCCATCAGTGCCCGCTGCTGTTCCATGAAGGCAGACAGTCTGCTCTCCAAGGCTGTCAGCCTGAGACCCAGCTCAGGAGACTCAGCAGCCCCCGACTCGGGCCCCGGCGGCGCCAGGCCCGACGTCGGCTCTCTGGGAGGAGAGTCCACGAGGACTACAGGACTTGTGTCCAGCAGACTCTGGCTCCACTCGAGGTACTTTGGAAGGCTTCTCCTGTTCCATGGACCCTGGGCGACGGTCGGGGGTCTGAGATGTTTCTGAGTTTATTGAATCTTCTTGTGATGTGATTCCCACTCGGGCCACTCTGTTTATCTACCTCAGAGGAAAAAAAGACAAGAAAACAGTTATGCGTTTGTTTTTTCAAAATAAAAATGCTGAATTCTGTGGAGGGAAAATTACTATTTTTCCAGACGTCTCAAAGCAAACTCAGCTTAGACGCAAGGCTTTTTTGTTGCTAAAGCCACGTGTTCTAGCACTTGGTGCATCCTTTTTCCTTAAGTTTCCCTGTAAATGTCTGGTTACATTAGGTGGTACCAAGTATGTTTTCTCTGAGGCTTCATCTCTAGAATCGTTTATTATAAATCATGTTCCACAGGTATAATGTAATTTATATCACAATGTATATCATTTTGTTTTATAAATCAGTAAGTTGAAATAATTAGAGTTTTGTATAAATTTTTTAGGGCATTAACTCCCTTCTATGCATAATTTTTCATTTGTATATTCATTTCTTTACATGGCTTATAGTTCTCCCCAGGATGTGGACTAAATGGATTTCTTATTTTTCTTGTTAATGTGAATTGCATTATTTTTGAAATTATCAATAAAAAGATTAATACTAAAAAAAAAAAAAAATCTAATGGAGACTCGTGCACAATGCAGGAGGATATCAGTGCCTTGAAAAGTACTTTGAGTCAATTGCGGTGCGACTGGAGAAGGTGGAGAGCGTGGTGGCAATGCATGGGGAGCGGCTCTGGGCCGTTGATAAGCAGGCAAAGTTGATATGATCACTGTAAAGAGAGTTGGAGGATGGTAACAATCTCACTAGAAGGAACAACATAAGAATTTTGGGAGTCCCCGAGGGAGCCAAGGGTCCTGATATGGTGGCTTTCTTGCAGTCAATGATCCCGGGTATGTTGAAAATAAAGTTCGCCAAGTCTTTTGAGATCAAGCGCACCCACCGAGTGCCTACTCAGTTCGTGACTGTGTCCACGCCCAATCATCCTAAAAGTTTTACGCTTTCAACAAGTCACGCAAGTAATGGAAGCAGCCAGAGCACTCTCTCCCTTGGAATATCAGGGGCACAAACTTCTATTCTTCCCTGACTTTGCGAAGGTGATGGTGGATCGGAGGAAGATTTTTTTGGCGCTACGTCCATGCTTATTGCAGCTGTAGGCCCGATTTGGGCTACTCTACCCTGCCTGCATGAGAGTCATGCTGCACAACCAGACTAGGACTTTTGATGATCCAAGGGAGTTGCACGCGTACTTGGAGGACAAGGAGTTGGTGTTGATGCGGTAAAATCTTGCCTTGCAATTTGTGGCCTGCAGAAGTTCTTTGGTGCTTTCTAACAAGGGTGTTTGACTGGTCTGAGGTCGTGAAGTTACGACTCGATTCATGCACAGTTGACATTCAATCATGCAGAATTATCATTCAATGTGACATTCACTGTGGCTCTCTTGGAGGAACTCCAAGGTATTATCCTGGTAAAAATGTCTTTCTTTCTGTTTCTCTCTCTTTTCTTTTGTGCTTTGTGTTGTTTGTAGTGTCTGTTATGGTTGAGAGGGCAACGGGGTTTGGAGGAGCAGGAAGGCCCTTGCCTACCTACATGGGGCCTTCTATGATCAGAAATTGCTTTGATGGGGGCAGTTCTGCTATAATGTTCTGGCGCTTTGAGTTGGGGGACACTGTATCTGCTTCTGGAATGGGTAGTGTGCAGTTAGAGATGCTTTAAGTGATAAAGAAGTTGAAGTGAACTAATTTGTTGTGCCCTCCATGCTTGTCTTGTCCACTTGGACTCACCTGCTAAGTTTTGATTTGTTATAGCCCCCCAGGGTTTTGGTGGCTTTGTTATTTAAAATTATGTGTTCTTATTTTGAGCGATCTTCCACAGGGGCTATGGCTAAACAGTGGCTTTTCTTTTTATGTTTTTTCTCTTGGGCTATAAGTGCAGCTATCACTGTGAGGGCTTTTAAGGTGTGGATCAACAATGTAAAAGTATATGTTACAACTTGGTTTGTTTCTGCAACATTTGACTATCATTCTGTGTTATATTCTCAATATGTCTTCCTTTAAGATAGTTTTACTGAATGTTAAGGGCATTAACAATTCCATTAAGAGGAAAAAGATTTTTTTTATACGGACGCAAAGAAAGTGCTGACATCTTACTGCTGCAGGAGACACATTTGAATGTGAAGGAGTCGTTAAAATAAGATATAAAACTTTTTTTACTAGTGGCTTTCTCAGCTGCCAATCATAAAAAAAATGGGGTAGCCATCTTAGTGAGGAAATCTCTATCCCCCATTGTAGAACAAACCAGATCTGATACAGAAGGGTGGTGGGCAATGGTTGTCATTAAAATTGGATCCACTGAACTGCCCCTAATCAATATCTATGCTCCTAACATAGATTGCCCTACCTTCTTTTGCTCCATTGTGGCCTTGGCGCAAGAGGTGTCCAGATATCCGACTATTGTGGAGAGAGACTTCAACCTCGTGCTAGACCCCTTGGTAGACAGGAGTCCAGTGAGAACCATTAAGGTTCCCAAGGCTCATCCTGTTCTTTTGTCTCTAATGCAAGAATTGGGCCTGATAGACATATAGCGGTTGCAACACCCTATGGACAAAGTCTTGAAGGACTAGAAAAAGTGACTGCTACTTCTGGAGAGAGATCTGCAATTGTGAGTATATACTTCTGAGAATTTTCTGAAAGGACTTTCTTTATCTTTATTTGTTTCTTTATATACCGCACACGCCAAAGACACCAGCGCGGTTTACAACAAGCTTGAAATAAGAGTCATAACAACGCTGCTAGAAAGAAAGGATAGAAGAAATAGAACTCCATTAATGCAATAGGAAAGGGACAGAGGTAGAGAAAGGTGAGAGAACACATGAGTAGGTCAGAGACAGACAGACAAACAAACTGAGGAGAACGAGACAAACCTATGAGGGGTCTGTGGGGATGGAGGAGGGGAAGGGAAGATCGTAGGCCGTGCAAAAAAGATGGGTCTTCAAACCGGCTTTAAATTTACTAAAGGATAGTTCAAGTTGGAGGGCAGGGGGGAGCGAGTTCCAGAGCCTGGGACCAAGGAAGAAAAAGGCAGAGGAACGGGTGGATTCAAGGTGAGCAGAGGCAGGAGGGGGAAGAAACATACGGTTGGTGTGGATAGAACGCAGGGAATGTTGAGGAGCAGGGCCGGATTTACCTATACGCCAACTACGCCGTGGCGTAGGGCCCACAGCTGACAAGGGCCCACAAAAATTGAAAAAAATTGTTAGCCGCCTTAAAATTAAATAAAAAAAAAAAAAACGCTGGCTGCCGCGGCGGCAGCATGGACTGTCCCACGGGGCCCCCTCTGCTGCCGCGGCAGCATGGACTGTCCCGCGGGGCCCCCTCTGCCCGGCTGAATCCGTCCGTCCGTCCCTCCCTCCCTCCTTGCTGGCTTTGAGAGGCGCGAAGGGAGAGTGTCTCCCTCGCATCTCTGTTAAGCCCGCAGGGGCTGATGGGAAATTTCCCATCAGCCCCTGCGGGCTTAATAGAGACGCGAGGGAGACACTCTCCCTTCGCGCCTCTCAAAGCCTGCACGGAGGGGCTCAGCCATCGCGGAGGGAGGGAGGGAGGGATTCAGCCAGGCAGAGGGGGCCCGGCTGGTCATTGCATGCTGCCGCGGCGGCAGCGGTAGCAGCCAGCGTTTTATTTTTTTTATTAAATTTTACTTTAGGCCGATGGGGGTGGGGGGGTAGGACTGGTAATGGGCTATTGGGGGGGCTGGGACTGGAAATGGGCTGGGGGGTTTAAGACTGGAGGTGGGCTGATGGGGTTAGGACTGGTTATGGGCTGTGGGCTGTTGGGGGGGTTAGAACTGGTAATGGGCTATGGGGGGGTTAAGACTGGTAATGGGCTGTGGGCTGATGGGGGGGTTAGAACTGGTAATGGGCTATGGGGGGCTGACTGGAAATGGGTTGATGGGGTTAGGACTGGTAATGGGCTGTGGGCTGATGGGGGCTGTCTGGTAATGGGCTATGGGGGGGCTAGAACTGGAAATGGGCAGGGGGGTTAAGTCGCGGTGGGCTGCGGGGGTTAGGACTGGTAATGGGCTGTGGGCTGTTGGGGGGGTTAGAACTGGTAATGGGCTATGGGGGGGTTAAGACTGGTAATGGGCTGTGGGCTGAGGGGGGGGTTAGAACTGGTAATGGGCTATGGGGTGCAGACTGGAAATGGGTTGATGGGGTTAGGACTGGTAATGGGCTGTGGGCTGATGGGGGGGTTAGGACTGGCAATGGGCTATGGGGGGCTGACTGGAAATGGGTTGATGGGGTAGGACTGGAAGTGGGCTGATGGGGGGGTTAGGACTGGTAATGGGTTATAGGGGGGCTTAAACTGAAAATGGGGTGATGGGGGTTAGGACTGTAAGTGGGTTGATGGGGGGGCTAGGACTGGTATTGGGTTGGGGGGTTGCTAGGACTGGAAATGGGCTGATGGGTGGCTAGGACTGGAAATGGGCTGATGCAGGGACTAGAAGGGAATGGATGCTGGGTGAGGCTGGAACTAGAAGGGAGCTGATGTTGGGGGAGGATTAGAATGGAATGGGGCTGGAAGAGTAAAATGGAGAAGGGAAAAATATTTTGTGTGGGAGGGATAAAACATCTACAATTGGCTGGATATTGGGAGAGTAAGTGTGGATTGAGGATGGAGGGGTAAAATTTGAGTGGATGAAATAGGAATGAGGAAAGAGCAAAAGGAGAAAGATTAGTATGTTAAAGCAGATGTAGAGAGAGAATGGAAAAAAACTAGAAGAGAGAAGAAAGGACAAATGGACAGCAGACGATGGAGAGTTAGCAGAAGACACGAAGAAACCAGAAGAAAGTGGCTGGAGCAATTGCAGCTGAAAAAATGCACAAAAGGTAGAAAAATATCTCTTTATTTTGAATTTATTAATTGGAATATGTCAGCTCTGGTAAATGTGCATCATTAACGTCTGCGCTTTGCTTAGTACAAGAGCAAATTAATGTATAGTTTTATTTCTACAGTGTTGTACATTCCAAGTTTGCTTTTGGGATTCCCAGTTTAATTATTGTCTTCCTGTTTCTAAATTGTGATTACTTGTTTGATGATGGTCTATGTTCTGCACGTGTAACTGAGCTGAGGTGTTCTGTTTATATAATTCCTATTTGACATTGCCACTTGTTCTCTTTCCCCAGTAGGTCATGTATTGTTGTTCTCTGAAATGTATTGGTTTAATATTTGCAGTGTTGCCTTTTGATTGGTAGAGTATGGTGCTTTGTGAGTCCTGGTAGTGCTGTTAGGATACGGCGGGTTTGCTATGGGTTCTAAATGGGCAGTGTTTGTAGTAGTTCCTAATGTGTCTGGCAGTTGGCACTGGATTATAGTAATGTAGAAATCTTTTAGTCTTTCTTTATCCATACACTCATTAAGAGGCACGTTTACTAAAAGTTAGTACATGGTAACATTATGCAAATATTTATGCAAATGAGGCCCCTTATGCAAATAAGGCCCCACACCCCCCTTGGGCCGCCCCTGCTGGGGGCCCACAATTTTTGTTGGCGTAGGGCCTCACTCAAGGTAAATCCGGCCCTGTTGAGGAGCATGAAGACGGACCAAGTTAGAGAGATAGCACGGGACACCAGTGTGTATTGCCTTATGAACGAAAGTGAGGATTTTAAATTGAATCCGGTAGGAGATGGGAAGCCAGTGGAGACAAATAAGAAGAGGAGAAATGTGATCATAACAGGAAGCATTAGTAAGTAGCCGGGCAGCGGTGTTTTGAATAAGCTGTAACCTTCAGATTTGGCGTTGGGAGAGACCGGCAAAGCAGACGTTGCAGTAATCCAAGCGGGAAAGAGTGAGGGAAAGAAGTAGGGTGGTCAAGGCAGAGACAGGGAGAAAGGGGCGAAGAGCTTGCAGCTGCCTGAGAGAGAGAAAAGAACTTCTTTGTATTAAAGCTAATTAATCTGTGAACCCAGTGGTTTTTTTAAAATCAGTCAGGGCCTAATAGCAGCAGTTTAAGTTTAAATTTAAATTTAAAACACAGAAGAGAGCTTTCTGGTTAAATTTGGAAACCAGCAGAGAGCTTGTAGTTTAAATTTCATAATAAGTCAGAACATATTAGCAGCAAAGAGCTGTAATTTAAATCAAATCAGAATATAACTTTGCATAAAAGGCAAAACAGCACAAATAAAGTCTTCTAGAGACCCTTACAAAGAGGCCTTCTACCTAGGGGGCAAGAGACCTGTGAAACATTTTCAATAGGTGTTAACACCAGGAGGCAGGTCAAAAGGCCATTTTGAAAGACCCCTTCTATCCAAGCAAGGACTGTTAATCACCCAGGAAGTTGGTCACAAGTTCTCAGCAGCACAGGACAGGGTACTGTGTAGCATCCCTCTTTTAATAAGTGTCATTTCCCTCCCTCCCTCCCCAACACCCACCCACCCTTGGGATAATCGTAGCTTTATAGGTACTTACACATCTTAAAGGAAAGGAGGTGCTCTCAGGTGAAGCTCGTTGTCCAAAATCAGTTACAGACTAAGGGCCCGAGATTAATTAAGCTTCAGGTGAACAAGGTATATTAAACGTATTAGGTACAGTTTTATTAGTATACATATCCATAGCAACCCTTAGTAAGTAAAGAACTTAGATCTAAACTTAGATCTAGAGGGAGGAGTGGTCTAGTGGTTAGGACAAGGTACTTTAGGCCGGAGGGCCGGGGGTTCAAGTCCCACCTGGGGACAGCAATCTCAGGCCAGAGGGACTGGGATTTCTAGTCCTATAGGCACTCCTTGTGGTCTTGGGTAAGCCACTTAACCCTCCATTGCCCATGTTCCCTGTAAGTATTAGCGTATGTGTCTCATATCCCCTCGTGTTAAATGTATCCCCCAATTGACCGCTTTGACCCGGTGAAAAGCGGGATATAAATATAGCTAAATAAATAAATAAATAAACAAACACATGCTTAAAACTAAGATGTAGACAGCAGTCCAGCAGCGAGATGGGGGCTTTCCAGTCTTTTGCATTGAGTGTCACATGTATGATTTTCTCCCAGTTGGTGAGAGGTCTTACGTGTGCACTAGGTGCAAGGAGCTCTTTGCTCTCAGGGAACAAGTCCATTCTCTAGATGCTAGAGTAGCAGACTTGGAAAACATAAGACAGACAGAGAAGAGAGGTACATAGACGAGACCTACAGGGATATAGTCCTGAAGTCTCACCTCCAGTCTGGCAGGATCCCTGCTGCCATGGAGGAGAGAGGTCACGTGACAGGAGAGCATCACCCTGGTGTGGCAGGACGTCATCCTGTAACTAGATCTGTTCTCCAGGTGATCTAAAACCCTCTTGCACTGAGGAGGTTTCTCCAGGGCCATGTGCCCATGAGGGAAGGGTTAGGACAGCAGTTATTTATTTATTTAGCTGCATTTATATCCCGCTTTTCACCGGGTCAAAGCGGTTGGGGGATACATTTAACACGAGGGGATATGAGACACATACACTAATACTTACAGGGAACATGGGCAATGGAGGGTTAAGTGGCTTGCCCAAGACCACAAGGAGCACCTGCGGGACTAGAAACCCCAGTCCTTCCGGCGCAAGGTTGCTGTCCTCTAGTGGGATTTGAACCACCGACCTTCCAGCCTGTAGTACCTTGCCCCAACCACTAGGCCACTAGTGGTGATTCGATCACTAGGCATGTAGATAGCTGGGTGGCTGGTGGACGTGAGGATTGCCTGCTAACATGCCTGCCTGGTGCAAAGGTAGTGGACCTCATGCGCCACCTAGATAAGGTCTTAGATAGTGATGGGGAGGAGTCTGCTGTCTTGGTACATGTCAGTACCAATGACATAGGAAACTTGTGGTTGGGAGGTTCTGGAGGCTAAATTTAGGCTTTTAGGTAGGAAGTTGAAATCCACAACTTCCTGGGTAGCGTTCTACAAAATGCTTCCCGTTCCACGCGCAGGACCCAAAAGGCAAGCAGAGCCCCGGAGTCTCAATGCGTGGATGAGACAATGGAGCAGAGATGAGGCTTTTGGATTTGTTAGGAACTAGGGAACATTCTGGGGAAAGGAGGGGCTCTTCCGAATGGATGGGCTTCACCTTAACCGGGATGGAACCAGGCTGCTGGCATTAACCTTTAAAAAGGAGACAGAGCAGCTTTTAAACTAGATAATAGGGGAAAGTCGACAGTCGCCCAAGAACGCATGGTTCAGAAGAATATATCCTTGAAGGATACTAACAAAAGCAGAGAGATTCCAAAAAAGAGTAAAGTAGGCCAAATGCCCTCGAGTATGGAGCAGACACAGCTTAAAGATCCCAAATTACCCATGTCTACCAATAGCCAGATTAATATGAATAAAACACAGTCTCTAAAATGCTTGTATACAAATGCTAGAAGTCTAAACAATAAGATGGGAGAGTTAGAATATATAGCACTAAATGAGAGGTTAGATATGATTGGAATATCAGAGACATGGTGGAAGGAGGACAACCAGTGGGACACTGATACCTGGGTACAAACTATATCGTAATGATAGAGCTGATCAAATTGGTGGAGAGGTTGCGCTGTATGTTAGAGAGGGCATTGAGTCAGAAAGGATTAAAGTTTTGTAGGAAACAAAATTTGCTGTAGAATCTCTATGGATTGAAATTCCATGTAAAAAGGGGAAGGCGATGGCAGTGGGGGTCTACTACTGACCATCTGGCCAGAATGAACTGATGGATGATGAAATGCTCAAAGAAATCAGGGAAGATAACAAAAGTTACAACACAGTAATAATAATGGGTGATTTGAATTACCCTGGTATTGACTGGGTCAGTGTCACGGCAGGACATGCTAGGGAGATAAAGTTTCTAAATGAAATAAATGACTGCTTCTTGGAGCAGCTGGTTCATGAACCGACCAGAGGGGAAGCCATATTGGACCTAGTCCTTAGTAGAACACCAGATCTGGTGCAAGAGATAAGGGTGTTGGGGCCACATGACAATAGTGATCATAGCATGATCGCGTTTGATTTATTTAGTGGAGGAGGGATAGTAAGGACATACACAGTACTATCTTTTAACTTTCGAAAGGGAGACTATGATAAAGTGAGGAAAATAGTTAAGAAAAAACTAAAATCCCACATGCCCACAGTACCTCTACCTTCTGAACCCACCTCTATTTAATTTACAGAATGTCATTGTCGTATCAACTGTACTTACTAACGAGATAATTCTACAAGCCTTCATACTAAATTGTAAATAGTTGTTTTTACCTGTTAGCCTGTTATCCATGTTTATTTACCCTGTTTATTGTAAGTGCATTGAAATACCCTCTTTGCACAAAACGTTTCCTGTAAACCGCGCTGATAATAAATAGTGTGGTATAGAAAAGCAATTAAATAAATAAATAAATAAAAGGAGCAGCTGCAAAGGTTAAAGACTTACATCAAGCTTGGGTGTTGTTGAAAACTACTATCTTGGAAGCTGTGACAAGGCAGAGCCCCAGAAACAGGAGAAAATGGGTTTAAATCACTTTCTGTCACCTCAGAGGCTTGGAGAGGCAGGACAGGAAGGGGTTAAGTTTCCTGCACACAAACATTCTCTGCAGAGAAGAGCAGGGAAAGAACCACACCCTAGCTCTAGGCTAACCCACAGACATAGCCAATCAGGGAGGTGGGAGGAGTCAGACCGGATTGGGCCACTCTGCACTCATAACCAGGAAGCAGCAGTTAGCAGGAGATTCAGATTCGGATTCAGAGGCAGAGAGAGATCCAGACTCGAGAGAGGAATCGAGGAGGAGAGGAACTGGTTACAGAGCAGTGCAAGCAGAAAGGCTGAGCCCAGAGGAACTAAGGAGAGAACCAGGGAAGGGAGAGTTCCTGCAAGTGATCCAGGAAGAGACACAGGCAGACCTCAGCTCCATGAGAGAGAAAACCTTGGAGGTGACCCAGAACTGGATTCAGAAGCCTGGAATACTGACTTGGAGTCAGGGGAGTTCCCCAGAGGCAGACGCTGCAAAAACCAGGTCAGAGCAAACTCTTCTAAGCCTTGTAAAGTAAATAGCTTTGAAAGAAGTCAGTCTATAGGAACTGACAATAGACTGCTTCCTAAAGGAGGCAGGGATAAATCAGGCCCTGAATATAAACCTGAAGTTAATAGAGGGAAGAGGGGCTATAGAAAAATCCCTGTTAGAAAGCTGCAAACATTTCCCTACGATAGACAGCGTGAGCTAAGCTCTAGTTCAGAAGAGCACACACCTGCTTGCCAGCAAGAAGCTAATTGGCAGCAACCATGCAGAGAGCTAAGAGGAGCCTTTGAAGACCAGGCAGAGCTGAGGGTTCTTACAAAGCAGCTACCTAAGGATTTGTATGATAGAGTGAAGAACTATAAGTATTCCTAATTGATGATTGAGTGCTGAGAAGCCTTAAGCCAATGTTCTAGAACTTGCATGAGATGTCAGCAGCGTTCTAGTGAATGGAATGAATCAAAGCTTCATGTGGTACAGCTGTGAATAGAAGGCAATATAGAGAAACTGCTCCTACACAAGAAGGCAGTCATTAATAAGCCAGAGTTGTGGAGATTGCCATTTCTATGGGAAGCTGTTTGACACTAGAAAGAAGTACAACAGGAGAAAGATTCTTTATTACCAGTAGATACTGAGAAAGCAGTACTAGAAGATTGAAGCCCTGTTGTAGTAATGAAGCTGGAAGAATGATGGAAGCTTGTAAATATTTTATGTGTCCCTGAGAAGTATCAGGAGAAGCTATATAAACACTTGAACTTTTATTTGGTACAGAAGGTTACCATTATACTTCTGTGGCGGGGGAGTAAGTCCTGTACGGTGTCCTTTGCTATACTTTGTGCAAATACCTTATGCATGAATAAAGCATTACTTACTTTGGAAACCCAACCTTGGCTGTCGTCACTCACTCCACAACTACAGTAGGAAGGCTTCAGCACTAACAAGGACTCTTTTAAACTCACCCCACTGTGTGGCTCACATCCCCTTGGCCTGCTTACGCCACAGGCTAGGCGGTGCGTTGTCACAAAGCCCAGACCAGACTATTAAATTATACCCTTGGGGGCTATTCCACGCTTTAAGAAAAGTGGAAGGAGGTCCAAAAAACTGCCAGCATGGTTTAAAAGTGAGGACAGAGAGGCTGTTGTTGCCAAAAAAAGCATCTTTTAGGAAATGGAAAAAAAAGAGCCAAATGACGAAACTTGGAAACAGCACAAGCACTGGCAAGTCAAATGCAAGGCATTGCTAAGGCAGACAAGGGAGAATTTGAGAAGAAGCTTGCTGTGGAAGCAAAAACACAAAATAAAGACTTTTTCAAGTACATTTGCAGCAAAAAACCTGTGAGAGAGTCAGTTGGTCCATTAGATGATAGAGGGGTTAAAGGGGCACTAAGAGGTGACAAGGCGATAGCAGAGAGACTGAATGAATTCTTTCCTTCGGTCTTTACTGAGGAAGATATAAGGATATTACCCATGACTGAAGTGGTATTTAAAGGTGCGGAAGAATTGAAGGAAATATCGATACATCGGGAAGATGTATTACGACTATTAGATAAACTGAAGAGCAGCAAATTATCCTGGGCCGGATGGTATACATCCAAGGGTGTTGAAAGAACTGAAATATGAGATTGCAGACCTGTTATTAGTAATCTGTGAATTTTCATTAAAATCATCTATAACACCTGAAGATTGGAGTATCGCCAATGTAACGCCAATTTTTTTAAGGGTTCCAGGGGTGATCCGGGAAACTACAGACCGGTGAGCCTGACGTCAGTACCGGGAAAAATGGTAGAAACCATCATAAAGAACAAAATTACTCAGCATATAGATAGTCATGGCCTAATGGGAGACAGCCAACATGGCTTTAGACAAGGAAGATCTTGTCTTACTAATCTGTTATGTTTTTTTGAAGGTGTGAATAAACAGGTGGACAAAGGTGAGTCGGTTGATATAGTGTATCTGGACTTTCAGAAAGCCTTTGACAAAGTCCCTCATCAGAGACATGAGTCATGGGATAGGGGGCAGTGTACGATTGTGGATCAGGAACTGGTTAAAAGATAGAAAGCAGAGGGTAGGGCTAAATGACCAATTTTCCCAATGGAGAAAGGTGAATAGTGGTGTACCCCAGGGATTTGTGCTGGGTCCGCTGCTTTTTGACATATTCATAAATCACCTGGAAAAGGGAATAATAAGTGAGGTTATCAAATTTTCAGATGACACAAAACTATCTCAAGTTGTTAAAACCCAAGAGGATTGTGGAAATTTCAAGAGGATCTTGAAAAATTGGAAGACTGGGCATCAAAATGGCAGATATACTTTAATGTGCACAAGTGCAAAGTTATGCACCTAGGGAAGAACCACCCAAACTATGGTTATAAGATGCAAGGTTCCACATTAGGAACCACCATCCAGGAAAAAGATTTAAGCATCATTGTGGATAACATGTTAAAACCCTCGGCCCAGTGTGCAGTGGCGGCCAAGAGAGCAAATAGAATGCTAGGTATCAGGAAAGGAATGGAAAATAAACAAAAGATATTATAATGCCTCTATATCGTTCCATGGTGAGACCGCACCTTGAATATTATGTGCTATTCTGATCGCCATATCTTAAAAAGGATATAGCGTTATTAGAAAAGGTTCAGATAAGAACCACCAAAATGGTAAAGGGGATGGAAAGATACTCCTATGAAGAAAGGCTAAAAAGGTTAGGGCTCTTTAACCTGGAAAAAAGACGGCTGAGGGGAGATATGATAGAAGTCTATAAATTAATGAACGGAGTGGAACAGGTAAACGTAGATCGATTGTTTACATTAGCAGAATACAGAAAGACTAGGGGACATGAAATGAAGCTACAGGGTAAACTATTTAAGACTAATAAAAGAAAATATTTTTTCACTCAACGTGTAATCAAACTCTGGAATTTGTTGCCGGGGGATGTAGTAAAGGCTGTTAGTGTAGCTGGGTTTAAAAAAGGTTTGGACAAGTTCTTGGAGGAAAGGTCTATAAACCATTATTAAGAAGGGAACCAGGATATCAATGCTTGACCCAGTACAAGCATTGTGGAACCTATGTCTTTTGGGGAAACTGCTAGGTACGTATGACCTAGATTGGCCACTGTTGGTAACAGGATACTGGGCTTGATGGACCTTGGTCTGACCCAGTATGGCATATTTTATGTTCTTATAATACACTTTCTTATAACTCGGTATCACGCATAGACTTTTTCCTAGTCTCTAGAGGACTTTGTTCTACAATTAGTGAGTTCAGTATCCATGCGGCTCATATCTCTGATCATTCCATAATTTCATTCACCCTATTTGACTCAACGAGCTGCCAATCTCACTCACGCTGGTACTTTGATAGAACTCTTCTATAGCAAATGTTCTTAAGGGTTATAATGCCTTGGAATTGTGACATACTTCCTCTGTTTTTGGAGACTAGTGGGGGGTAAGCTTATATTTGATTTTCTTGTATGGGTGATCTTTTGTTATCAATTGCTTTTGTTTTTTTCTGCTTGTCCCCTTTTTCTTACAAGAGTTGTACATGTTGAAAGTGGAAATTTGCATAAATAAAAAAAGTGTACATCCGAAGATTCCAACAACACAAACATCTAATGAATCCACTGGGTGGACACCAGGGATCTCTGCATCACAAGGAGACCTTCTTCCAGCTGGAAGATAATACATCTTTGCCATTGAGGGATGGAATTCAACTGGTATACCAAGTACTTCCAGTAAATATTGCTTAAACAGCTCTCTGGCACCTATAAGAGTGGAACGTGGAAAGTTAATAAGGACTGGAGAGAGGCTCATGTGGTACCTTTACACAAAAGCGGAAGTAAGGATGTGGTTGAAAACTACAGGCTGGTTAGTTTAACTTCGGTGGTGAGTAAATTATTGGAAACACCGCTGAAAGAGAAAATAGTGAGGTTTCTGGAGTCCAGCGGATTACAGGATCCGAGGCAGCATGGATTCACCAGAGGCAGGTCTTATCAGACAAATCTGATTGATTTCTTTGA
Organism: Ichthyophis bannanicus; assembly: GCA_033557465.1. Taxonomy (NCBI): domain Eukaryota; kingdom Metazoa; phylum Chordata; class Amphibia; order Gymnophiona; family Ichthyophiidae; genus Ichthyophis; species Ichthyophis bannanicus. The sequence goes on from CM066032.1 coordinate 1,532,890,418, forward strand.
CTGGGTGACCAGGGAGTTGGACCGAGGGAGAGCCCTAGATGTGGTGTATTTAGATTTCAGTAAAGCCTTTGACACTGTTCCTCACAGGCGACTTATAAACAAACCGAGCACCCTAGGGATGGACCCTAAAGTTACTGCTTGGGTGACAAATTGGTTGGGTGGGAGGCGACAAAGAGTACAGGTAAATGGAGCTCACTCTGAGGAGAAGGATGTTACCAGTGGTGTGCCCCAGGGATCTGTCCTTGGTCTGATTCTTTTTAACATCTTTGTTAGTGATATAGTGGAAGGGCTGTCGGGTAAGGTTTGCCTCTTTGCGGATGATACCAAAATCTGCAATAGAGTAGACACCCAGGAAGGAGTAGAAAACATGAGTAGGGATCTAGCTAAGCTTGAAGAATGGTCTAGAATTTGGCAGCTGGGATTTAATGTTAAAAAATGTAAGGTCATGCATTTGGGCTGCAGCAATCCAAGGGAGCAATATAGTATAGGGGGTGAAGTACTTTTGTCCACTAATGAAGAGCGGGACCTAGGCGTGGTTGTGTCTGATGACGTTAAAGTAGCTAAAACAGGTAGAAAAGGCGACGGCAGAAGCTAGAAGGATGCTTGGGTGCATACAGAGAGGAATGGCTAGCAGAAAAAAGGAGGTGATAATGCCTCTGTATAAGTCTTTAGTGCGACCTCATTTGGTGTATAATGTGCAATTCTGGAGACCGCACCTTCAAAAGGATGTGAACAGGATGGAGTCGGTGAAGATGGTGGCTACTAAAATGATTAGTGGTCTTCATTATAAAGCTTATGAGGACAGCCTTAAGGATCTTAATATGTACACCTTAGAGGAAAGGCGGGATAGAGGTGATATGATTGAGATGTTCAAATACCTCCGTGGCATAAATGTTCAGGGAGAGAGCCTCTTTCAATTGAAAGCAAGTTCTGCTATGAGAGGACATGGGATGAGGATGAAGGGGGAGAGATTCAGGAGTGATATGCGGAAATATTTCTTTACGGAAAGAGTGGTGGATACGTGGAATAGTCTCCCAGTGGAGGTGGTAGAGATGAGGACAGTAACTGAATTCAAAAAAGCATGGGACAAACACAGAAGATCTCTAAAAGGTAAATGGGGACTGTTGTAGTTGTTGATATGGAAGGACAGACTAGATAGGCCTTGTGGTCTTTTTCTGTCGTCATACTTTTTTTTTTTTTTTTGCAATTTATTTTTATTAAGATTATACAGAATATCATACATAAACAAGATAATTATCACAAGAATAATAAGAAAACAAAACTTAGTCTACATCACGGGGAGTATCAGGGAGCATCCAGCTGACAACCTAAATTGAAAAAACTCTAATTATTACATACAATGCTAAAGGAAAAAAGAAAGGAAAAAGAAAAATATATCATTACATACCTATGTATCCGCTATAACCTGAGGAACTAGCCCTTTTAGAAATATTTCTAAAGATCCAACATCCATGAAAACATATTTAGTACCCCCAGAGGTGACCAGGCATTTGCAAGGAAATTTTAAAAAAAAGGTTGCGCCAGCAGCAAGAACCCGTGGCTTAAGAGCCAAAAAGGCTCTGCGTCTAGCTTGAGTTTGCCTGGACACATCTGGGAACATATTAACTTTCCCACCACAGAAATCAGCGTTCTTATTACGGAAATAAAGTCGCATAACAACATTTTTATCAATCTCTGAGGAAAAGGACACCAGAAGCGTAGATCTAGTCTCAATTAAATCACGTGAAGACTCTATAAAATTAGTAACATCCAGAGAATCTAAAGCTTCAGCCAAAGCTAAAGGTTGCCGCCCACCAGAAGCTAAAGGTACCGTCCGGGGCAAGTAATATATTTTCATAATTACGGGCATAGTATCTAACTGATAACCCAATATTTCTGTTAAATATTTTTCACATAGAATTTTTGGTGACAATAATCTAGTACAAGGAAAATCCAAACAACGAATATTTACCACCCGCAAACTATTCTCAAGTAACTCCTGTTGAGTATGCAACGTTAAACTATCCTTCATAAAGGACAAATTAGAAGACTGTAACAAAGAATATTGTACATCAAGTTTCTGGCATTTATTATCTAAGGCAGTAATCTGCAAATCATGTTGAGCCATCTTAGCTACAGAGTCCTGTGAGAAACCATTAATCTGAGTAGTAACAGAGGATAAAGAACGTTCAATCCGGGATAGAACACACCAAATGTCAGATAAAGACACAGTCTGAGCAACCTCAGGAGAGGCAGATACACCTTCACATTGAACGCCTCCAGGAACCACAGGGAGCTGAAGGACTTGAGGCAGGGAAACCGCCGCAATGTCTAACAGACAGCTAGATGAAACCGCTGATGGTATAGGTTCCAAACCCCGGAGGGACACTCCCTCGACGGGTGAAGACGTCAATAGATGAGGATTCAGTAGATTAGCATGTGGGGCAGAGTTAAAACCCCCAGAAGAACCAATGGAGCTATCAAATGAGACCGAAGACTTGGGAACAGCAACAGGTACTTTCCCGTCCCCAGATACAGGTACAATATGCCTATCCATAGGACCGGAGATCTTAACAGCCTTATCTGGGTTGGAAGTACTCACGTTTAGCTTCTTCTTACGTTTACCCATACCAAGCCCTCGGTCTCACCGCTCCTTACGCGCCACGTGCGCCTAAGGGGCGCACAAGGGGCCTATCAAACCCCTTTAAACGCACCCCTTAAAAACGCAACCGCGACCGCGCAACCACGGTACAAACCGCGGATTTCTAGCCCCGGAGGTGACGTCGGGACCAGGCACTGCGTCGCACCGCTGCTCCGGAAGGTCAGACTCCCCAGACGCACAGGATAGGCGCAGGACACACTCGGGCACCAGCTGGACTCCTCACATACACACCCAAGGTGCAGAGCTCAGCTGCTTCCTTTTCTAGCCCCGGAGGTGATGTTGGGACCAGGCACTGCGTCGCACCACTGCTCCGGAATGTCAGACTCCCCAGACGCACAGGATAGGCGCAGGACACACTCGGGCACCAGCTGGACTCCTCACATACACACCCCTGTCGTCATATTTCTATGTTTCTAATAAAACGCAGGTTAGAGTATCTAGCATAGGTCTCTAATGTCTCAATCCTGGCCTAATGACCTCACAAATAGGCATACAAACCCAATCATATCAACAAACATCAGATGTGCTCTACTAAATGCCAGATCTATCAGGAACAAACCAAATACTGTCCTTGACCTACTCCACGACAAGAAGCTTGATATAACATGCATCACTGAGACCTGGCTAGACGACTCGGACCAGGTCATATTAAATCAAGTAACCCCAACAGGATACTCAGCATTCAACTGCATCAGAGCACAAAAGAGAGGAGGAGGAGTACTAATACTCACCAGAAAGGATTTCAGATTCAAAACAATCGCCTCCACTAACACAATTGAATCCAACACACTCACTATAGCCAACAAATACCTAACCATCTCCCTCACATACAGACCACCTGGAACCACAACTGAACACCTATCCACAGTAATTGAAATGATATGCGCACACAACAGAAGACACAAACCTCTAGTTGTACTAGGAGACTACAACCTAACATCCGCACCCACCAGAGAAACTACAATGTTCTTAAAAGCCATGGAGTCACTAAAATACTGCCAGACAATTAACGCCCCAACACACAAACATGGTACAACTCCAGACATGATATTCATGCCAACACAACTGGTGGAACAGAACAAAACTACAAAGCCAACAATCACCCCAGTTCCCTGGTCAGACCACCATACAATTGAATTCACCATGACCCTGAATAACCCCACCCAACGCAAAGAAGATGAAAGAATAATCAGACGGTTCAAAACATTTGACAGAGACTCATTCATCAATGAAATCAATCCACAACTTCAACAGGAACAAGACACCCTGGATCTTAATATAGAAGAGTGGAACACAATAATAGCCAACGCAGCATCTGCCCCAGCCAACAATGAACCACAAACTTGCAAAAGATCCAATGCCCCATGGTATTCACAAGAAATAAGAGTTTCAAAGCACACACTAAGAAGACTAGAACGAAAATGGAGATGGAACAAGTCACACAACTTCCTAACACAATACAGAGACAAACAACGGGAATATAACAATCTAATAAATGAACGCAAACACCACCATACCAACCTAATCATGAAATCTACCAATAGACCAAGAGAACTTTTTAGCATTATCCAAAAGCTCACTAAGGATGACACACAACAAAGCACCAACCATCTTGACCCACAAAAATATGCACACTACATGAAGTCAAAAAACACAAGCCAAACTCACTCTGCCTCACAACAAACAAATGATCACACAATAAAAAAAGAAACATCAAACATGGGAGAGTTTCAACATACCAACAAAACAGCAAGTAGAAGACATTATATCTGGTCTAAACACAACAACTTCACCATCAGACCCATGCCCAGTGTCATGGATCAAAGCCACAAAAAGCCAGCTCTCTCATCACATTCAAAAAATCGTCAAGGTTTCACTCCAACAAGGATACATGCCGCAATCCCTAAAGCATGCAATGATATGACCAATACTTAAAAATAGCAATCTGAGCCCATCCGAACCAAAATCATACAGTCCCATCTCTAGCCTGCCATTCCTTGCTAAAGTCGTGGAAAAAGCAGTCCAAAGGCAACTTTAGGACCATATAGATATCAATGCCCCTCTGGACATACATCAGCACGGATTCAAGCCCCAACACGGCATGGAAACACTACTCACCTCCCTCTTTGACAATCTCCTAAGAGGCATAGACAACATAAAAAACGGCTTCCTGCTAGTGTTCATGGACATCTCGGCGGCATTCGATACCGTGTCACACCCTAAGCTACTGCAACGCTTACAACAGATAGGCCTATGCAAGAAAACCCTAAAGTGGTTTACATCATACCTGGAAGGGCGAATGCAACAAGTCAAATGCGATCAAAAGAAATCCCTACAATTCCCCGTCACGCAGGGAATACCTCAAGGTTCAGCCCTATCTTCAATGCTCTTTAACATCTACATACAGCCCATATGCAACATCAAGAACCACAATCTATGCTACCACATTTATTCTGACGACATCATGGTGTACGCTCCAGTCAACTTACTGGCACTAAACATTACACCAATAACAAAATGCCTCGAAGACATGAATGACTGGCTCATAGCCAACAACTTAACAGTCAACTACGACAAAACTGAGGCAATGTTCGTCACCAGGAACCCCACATTCACACCCCCACGAACCATAAGCATCCTAGACAAACACATAGTAGTCAAAGAAGAAGTTAAATATCTGGGCATAACACTAGACAGAGCTCTGAACTTAAAATCTCACATCAACAAAACTGCAAACAAGGCATATCATCGAGTGAAAACAGTCAGACAAATCAAACCAATGCTCTGTCAAGACCACTTCCGCACAGTATGTCAAGCACTCATCACACCACTGCTTGATTATGGAAACTCACTATATCAAGGCCTTCCTCACCAGACACTACACCCACTACAGATGGTACAAAACACCACAGCACGCATCATTACAGACACTCCAAGGACCAAGCACATCACTCCCGTCCTACAACAACTACACTGGCTCCCAATGATGGCAAGAGCTAAATACAAAACAATCATGATAATCTTCAAAGTCATTCACCATCTCTCAGCAGACGTACTCCAAAGCATTATAACAAGAGACATCAGCAATAGACCAAGAAGAACCAACAACAACAACAACATGATCATCACCCCTGCAGGCTATCACAAAACCAAACAAACAACCTCAGAAAGAGCACCATCACTACTGGCATCCTCAATATGGAACTCCCTACCGTTGAGCCTGAGAGCTTTAGAAGACCTCAAAACATGGTTATTTATAGAAACCTATGAGCATTCAAGCAACATCCCTTACCCAAACAGCAACACCAACATCACCGCCAACTAAACACACACCCACCCCATTCACACGAACAAATTTATCATACCACGTTAGTAAATACCTTTATGTTATATATTACCTCAACTGTACTGTCTAAATACTGTCACATAACTGTACTGTCTAAATGTTTACACGTACCCTAATGCTAAATGTAACCCTCCAGTTGTGCTGTGACATGACTACCTTGATTGAAGGAAAAGGTGGCATACAAATCTGTCTAAATAAATAAATAAGAGTGTCTTTACAGAAGGCACTAGCAGATTCCTCCACAGCAGTCATCTTAGTTTGACTCTCTGCTGTTAAAGACTGCAGAGATGAAATTGCTTCCGTATGTTGCTGCAATTGCTGTTTATGCCCCTGAGCTTGCACAGAGTGAGCCTGAACCTGTGGGAACAGCTTTTCCCCCCAAGCTGGCTATGGCTGTCCAAATTGCCTCCAACGTAAAAACCTCTGGGCGAACAAGGGCAAAAGTATCTGGAGCTCCATTCATACCCATCCCCTGGAGCCTGTAGAGCCATAGGGACAACAGCTGAAGCGGCCATAGAACCAGCCACACTTTCCACAGTTGATTGCAGACACACAGTACCGGTAGCTGACCCAGAAGAGCAATCTCACTCTCATGCTTCTCTCCACCACGCTCTGCGGTTGACCATCCACTTCGGGTCCCTGCCGATGCTGCCAGGCTCCCAGACGTGCTAGCAATTGCTGCTGCCTTAGGCAGATGCCACTGCTCCAGTGATGTTATTTCTGGTCCCGAGCTGCTGGACAAGCACTCCTGCTCCACTCCACTGCCAATGGGGCTCTCTGTCACCGGTACTCCTCCTGGCCGCCGCTCACCGTGAAGCACAAAGAGATCTAATGTTCCTGCAGGTAAAGGGGAAGATGCCATTGGTGCCTTAGAGGGCTTAGGAGGCAATTTAGCCTTTCTTTTTCTCATCTGTGGTAACGCGGCTCACAACAGACACCTGCTTGCAGCCATCTTGTTCCTATCCCCTGAGTAATCCTGTTGGGTTTTAACAACGTTGAATAATTTTTTGTCATCTGCAAATTTCATTATCTCATTCGTTATTCCCATTTCCAGATCATTTACGAATATATTAAAAAAGGAGCAGACCCAGCACAGATCCACTATTCACCTTTCTCCATTGGGAAAATTGGCCATTTAGCCCTTCCTTCTGCTTTCTATCTTTTAACCAGTTCCTGATCCACAATAGTACACTGCCTCCTATCCCATGACTTTTTAATTTCGTCAAGTGTCTTTCATGAGTGACCTTGTCAAAGACTTTCTGAAAATCTAGATACACTATATCAACCAACTCACCTTTGTCGACCTGTTTATTCTCACCTTCAAAAAAAACCATAACAGATTAGTAAGACAAGACCTGCCTTGGCTAAAGCCATGTTGGCTGTCTCCCATTAAGCCATGACTATTGTGGTGATGAAGGGGCATCAGAGCCCATGGAAATAGCTGGAAAACAAACTTTTACCTGCAAGCAGAGGGATAGTTCAGAGAGCAGGGAGTTTCAAACTGCAGCCAAAGAAAAAAAAACACACACACAGAGCTGCTGAGTCCAGACCACGCTCAAGCTCCAAGGCAACCCAGGGAGGTAATAGGAAGCACCTGAGGGAGGAGTTGGAAGGGGAAAGAGCAGCTACCTACATTTAAGCTCCAGGGAACAGAAAGAGAGGAGCCTACCAAGAGAAAGGAGGGAGGAGAGCTGCCGAGGCAAACTGAAGGGAAAGGATCCTTCAGGGGAATTGAAAGAGAGAGGCTTTAGAGACAGCCGCAGAAGGGATTCCCAAGGCAGCCAGCATACTGGGGACTACAGTCCAGGGAGAAGCCCCTGCTGTAAAGGAATTGCAGCATGGTCTGGAGACCGGAGGCTCAGTCCTGAGAGAGTTGCTGACTATAGTCCAGGTACGGGAGCAGCCCTGCAAGAGTCTGTGGGAGAAGTTTTACCTCTGGAAAGGTCTGTGAAGAGAAGGGTCACGAAGGACAAGGTGAACCAGTTAGAAGCCTTGTTCAGCTTGTTGAGAGATAAGGGTCTCTACAGCCATTCTAAAATCCCTGAGCACAGAGAGAAGTCCCGTTGGGAAAAGATCTTAAAACTTTTAGGGGAGATTAAGCCTACGTCCCCTCAGCCCGAGTTAAGCCAGGAGACAGCAGAGTCTGATTATGAAGACATACAGACAGAGCCTTGTGATGTTGAACAAGACTCCTTAGATTCCTTGATGGATTGTTCTTTTTGTATGAAGACAGAATAAAGAGGCTGTAGGTTTTTTTAAGCTGAGGAAAAAACCAGAAGCCCTTTAACTGAATGTCTTATGTTTTGACCGCTGGAAATGTTTAAAAGGAAAATTGCTGCTGTTTAAAGCTGAGAGGAAAATGATTCAAGATTGATTTGAATGATTAAGGGAAAACAGCTATCTGAATGTACAACAGCTAGAAGCAAAAGGAGAGCTTTATTTAAAGTTTACTCAATTTGGGAAAGGTTGATACCTTTGCTGGAAGTTAGCTGAAATCAGCTAAGCTGTATTTCTGACCGTTGGACTTTGGAAGAAACACCTTCTGGTATAACAAGCTGCAGGAAGCAATTGTAACATTTATCACTGTCAGAATCCTGTTTGACTGAAACTTCTTTTGTTGGAGAGTACATCCTATTTTTGGTTGACATATGTTGAACTTCTAAGGAGGTTCTTTGAAAAGGGAAAGACAAAAATAAATTTCCTGTGTTTTCGCCTTCAAAACCCTCGGACTCTCTTTGTCATTTCACACAACTACAATACCCAGAAGCTTCAGCTCCGGAGCCCATTAAAAAGGGGACATTATAAGGCAAGCCGTTACCTATAGGTAACCGCCTAGACAGTAGGGAGCGCCACACTATCTACGTGATCAGTAATTTTGTTCTTTAAAATGGTTTAAAACCATTTTTCCCACTACTGAAATCAGGCTCACCGGTCTGTAGTTTCCCGGATCACCCCTGGAACCCTTTTTAAAAATTGGTATTACATTGGCCATCCTCTAATCTTCAGGTATTACAGATGATTTAATGATAGTTCACAGATTACTAATAGTAAGTCTGCAATCTCATATTTCAGTTCTTTCAACACCCTTGGATGTATACCATCCAGTCCAGGTGATTTGCTACTGTTCAGTTTATCAAATAGTTGTAAGGAACACACACAGAGCAAGAGCGAGTGATGATCACAAGGTGCTTTATTGATATATCCCAACGCGTTTCAGCAAATGCCTTCCTCAGGGGAAAATAAAACTTATAAAAAACAAAAACAAATAAAACAAATTAATAAAAGCAGGCTAAAAATATTTTTAAAAAGTAATATAAATAACATGATCAAACATAATGAACATTTAAAAAAAGTTATATATATATATATATATATATATATATATAATGTCGTTGTTACATAAATAAATATTACATTAAATTAGACAGACGCAGGGCAGTATGAAGTCACCTCCAATTGTTGACATAATAATCAGAAGGACTGAATGCGATTAACAATCCATTATATCCTACTTACAGTTATGCATCGTAGGTATGTTGTATATGTGGAATGATCACGTGCTTTATTCTTGCTGAGGTAAGACTAATAAAAAAGGAAATACAAACTAAAAGCAACTATACGTAATAAAATAATATTGAGATACATGGCTAAGAAGATGCATTATAACAGTTTAAAATCAACATATAAAGAGACATTGTGTATCCTTAACTGCACTAGACAAAACAACAACACACATATCGAATGGACATATGTTATATACTAGTGTTGCTATATCAACAAGAACACTTGGAAAATGTTGATAAAATCCACTGTGTTGCAAACGTTCTATTCTGGTACACTGCAAACTAATTGCAATAATGATATGATGTACCAATTAAATACAATTAATCTTATCCTAAAAATGTTTAAACAGAAAACTATTGTAATATCACAATATTGCAAAGGGTATGAGACTCCCATCTTGCCGACTTCTAAACGGAAACCCTTAAAAAAGAATGTGAAACCCTTAAAGCAACGATCAAATACAATCGGCTTCTCTACTCTCACAGTGGAGAATGTCAAATCCTAGCTCCCCTCCACTCAACCCATTTCAATCCAAGCCCCACCACAGCCCATTTCCCATCTTAGCTCCCCCCAACAGCCCATTTTCAGTCCTATCCTAGCCCCTCCATCAGCCCATTTCCTGTCCTAGCTTCCCCCCACTCAGCCCATTTCCAGTCCTAGCTCCCTCCCCTCACAGCCCATTTCCATTCCAAGCCCCCTCCCCATCAGCTATTTGCAGTTAAAGCCCCCCTTCCACTCAGAACATTTCCATTCCAAGCCCCCCTCCCCATCAGCTATTTGCAGTTCAAGCCTCCTCTTCCACTCAGCCCATTTCCGGTCATAGCAATCCCCCCAGCCCATTTCCAGTCCTAGCCCCCCCATAGCCCATTACCAGTCCTACCCCCCCCATCAGCCAACAGCACATTACCAGTCCTAACCCATCAGCCCACCTCAAGCCCTAACCCCCCATCAGCCCATTTCCAGTCCTAGCCCCCCCTTAGCCCATTACCAGTCCTAACCCCCCCCCATCAGCCCACAGCACATTACCAGTCCTAACCCCCCCATCAGCACACAGCACATCACCAGTCCTAACCCATCAGCCCACCTCAAGTCCTAACCCCCCCATTTGTAATAACCTAGAATGTAAATATCTAGCTTAAACCTGTATATAGTTTACCCAGTTCAACCCAAGTTTAACAACCCTGTTCTCTGTAAGTCCAGTACGGGCCTCTCGACTGGACAAAGTTAATGTTTATTGTAAACCGAGCTGAATTTGAAAAGCGCGGTATAGAAAAGACTTTAAATAAATAAATAAATCATCCCATTTCCAGTCCTAGCCCCCCATAGCCCATTACCAGTCCTAACCCCATCAGCCCACCTCAAGTCCTAAACCTCCCTCCAGCCCATTACCAGTCCTAACCCCCCTCCCTCCCATCAGCCCAGGGAAAATTAAAACTTAAAAAAAAAAAGCTGGCTGCTGCCGCCGCTGCGGCAGCATCGAGTGTCCCGCGGGCCGCCCCCCCTGCCCGGCAGAGCACTTCCTCCCTCCCTGCCTGCCTCAGTCTCTCTCCGCTTTGGCTTAGCCTTGTTTTTTTTAAATTTACTTTTAAAGTGGAATGTTCTTTGCGCGGGGCCCTGTGCAAAAACATTCTCGCTCAATGGACGGGCCGGCCCTGCACACAAACACCACTTGTATAAGCCAGCACATAATCTAAAGCTAAACGATTCTGATTTGTGTAGTTAGGGGAGGGAAAATGGTCATGCTCTGAAGCAAGCATTTTAAAGGGAAAGGTATCAGGTGATGTAGGCGAATAAGCCCACAAACACCAGAAAACTGTGCAGGTATATAAGCATACACATGAGAACCACATTGGTAATACATCCATGAAAGAGGGAGAAGCATTAGAAAAAGGTAAATATTGGCATGAGGGAGAAATTCCCAAAGACTTCAAGTTCCCTGAATCCTTGTAACAAACTGTAAAATTTGCTGGTGCAGCAAGAGAGAATCTTAAGGGTTCTGGACTAACTCTACCAAAATGATATGAAAATACAATAGAAGCTAAATGTGTAGAACATTGATTCAAACATTTTGATAAAGAAACAGAGTTTTTAGAAAAATTTCTAACCGCTGGGTCAAGGGGATTTTTAAACCACATACCCAAATCCTGATTACCATTAGCATATATCTGCTGAACTAGTATATTCAAAAAATCACTAGACAGGAGAGTCTCACTCCCCGGATGCATAGCTGTATATAAACATAAGGCATCACTAGCAGGCACAGGTTCAGCCGCCAAGTACTCTCTGGAGAGAGCAGAAGGGGGCGAAGCTCTGCATTCTATACTATTTGTGGTATTTCTCAAAAGCTGAGTTTCTTGATACCATGTGTTAGAATGCAATGATGGAGTATAAGAATGCAACAATGCCCATACCACCCCCAAAGAGTCCCACAAAAGTCCACAGAGACTTCATGCTGTCTAAATGTAAGGAGCTGGTCGCACTCTGGTAATGTGATGCCACTGCAAAGATCCTCCCACCCGCAAAGCCAAGGGGTTGACCACAATAACCTTGTAAAGACCAACAAAGAATGGCTCAGTCCAACAGGACCGAGTATAGTTCTTTAGATTCCCATAGTCCCCTGGGCTGTACAAGAGATGCGCTACCTATATGCTTGTTTCTCAGTGTTCGTATTAGGTGGAAGGCGATCTGCAGCTTCTCGTATCACTGCCCTTGCTGCTTGGAGAGCTGTCCAGTAGGTGTCACTATTGTCTGCTGGAGCAGCTGAGGCTATCTGAAGCACTGGGGAAGATAGTGATCGACCAGTAACAAGCTGGTAGGGTGTCAGATGAGAGGCCTTCAATGGGGAATTCCTGAGAGAAAACAAAGCAAAAGGTAAAGCTGTTAGCCAATTCAAATTTGTAGAATATAAAATCTTACAAAGCATTGTCTTTAGTAATCCATTAACTCTCTCCACCAGTCCATTTGCTTGTGGCCTGTAAACACAAACAAAAGAATGTTGCACCCCCAACCCCTCAGTAAGTTTCTGAATTAATTTATTACGAAAGCGTGTGCCATTATCTGTTTGGATTTTCTGAGGGCAACCAAACCTGGGAATATCATCCTCCACCAGGTGTTTCACTACTATTCCTGCTGTTGCTCTCCTGCAAGGGAAGGCTTCAATCCACTGAGAGAAAGCACAGTTACTTACCTGTAACAGGTGATCTCTGGGAACAGCAGGAATTAGTCCTCACATATGGGTACGTCGGTACCGACGGAGCCCGCGCGGGAAAGCTCCCCAGCTTCCCAGAAGGAAAGCTGTTGGGGCCTCCCACTGCGCATGCGCGCTGCCTTCCCGCCTTCCTGACCAACTCTCCTCAGTTTGAGTTTAAAGCTGAGACAATAGAGAGAGGAAAGGAAAGAGAGAGATAGATACAACTCCTAGGGGAGGTGGGTGGGTTGTGAGGACTAATTCCTGCTGTTCCCAGAGATCACCTGTTACAGGTAAGTAACTGTGCTATCTCCAGGAACAAGCAGGAATAAGTCCTCACATATGGGGACTCCCTAGCTAAGATGCCTGGGAGATCCCCTGAAGGGTATGAGACCCTGAAAGGTTCCTCATCTTCCTATGGATCTCAGGCATCCATTCAGGGAAGGTGGGCTGGAGTTGTTCAAGAATGGAACAGGTGTCTGAGGACAGCCTGACCAAACAAGGCATCCCGGCGGGAGTCCTTGTCCAAACAGTAATGGGCTGTAAAGGTATGAACCGAGGCCCAGGTGGCTGCTCGACAGATCTGGTCAATGGACACAGAGTTTAAATGAGCCATAGAGGTGGCCATGGCCCTCACATTGTGAGCGGTGACATGGCCCTCCAGAGAAAGGTTCTTACTCTGATAAGCAAAAGAGATACACTGAGCAATCCAATTGGAGAGTGTTCTTTTGGAGACTGGAAGTCCGAAATGAGAAGGATCAAAAGCAACAAAAAGCTGAGAAGACTTTCGATGTTGCTGTGTCCTGTGGAGGTAAAAGGCAAGAGCTCTTTTACAGTCTAGGATATGAAGGTTCCTCTCTGCACTGGATGCATGAGGAGCTGGAAAAAAGACAGGTAAATATACCTCTTGATTAAGATGAAAAGGGGAGACCACTTTAGGCATAAAGTGGGGATTGGTCCTAAGGACCACCTTATCATGATGGAACCTTGCATAAGGTGGATTAGCCACTAGAGCTTGCAGTTCACTGATACGGCGAGCTGAGGTGACTGCAATAAGAAAAATAACCTTCCAGGAAAGAAATTTCAAGGAGGTAGTGGCTAAGGGTTCAAAAGGTGGCTTCATAAGCTGACCAAGAACCAAGTTTAAGTCCCATGCCACCGGAGGAGGTCGAATGGGAGGTTTAGTTAAGGTTAGGCCTCTCATGAATCTTGCAATAAGAGGATGAGAGGAAACAGGTTGTCCATTGATGGGCTTAACTGAATTCGTTTTGAGTCCTGCATTGGAGAGATGCAGGAGATATTCCAAAAGAGAATTCAATGGGAGTGCTAGAGGGTTAAGACTCTTTTGAGCACACCAAATGGAAAATCTTTTCCATTTAAAAGCGTAAGAACGCCTAGTGGAAGGTTTCCTAGAGGCATGTAGGATATCCTTCACTTGCTGCGAAAGATTGAAGTGTTGAAGGTCTAGGCCTTCAGTAACCAAGCTCTGAGGTGAAGGGACTTGGGGTTTGGGTGCCACAAAGTCCCCTCCTCCTGAGACAGAAGGTCTGGAGCCACTCCCAAGTCCAGGGAGGGGGCTTGGGAGAGATGCAGAAGTAGAGGGTACCACACTTGGCGTGGCCAGTGTGGAGCTATGAGGATCATGGACCCTTGATCCCTTTGAAGTTTGAACAGAGTCTTGGGAATCAAAGGAATGGGTGGAAAGGCATACAGGAAGCCCTGACCCCAATGCAGGAGGAAGGCATCCTTGGCCTGAACTCCCTGACACGGAATTCTGGAACAGAACCGGGGAAGTTTGGCATTCCACGGACTTGCAAAGAGGTCTATGTCCGGGGTTCCCCATTTCTGGAAGATTCTGAGTACCTGATCCATGTGCAGGGACCATTCGTGTGGAAGCAGAACTCGACTGAGTCTGTCTGCCCAAGAGTTTTGGATTCCTGGAAGATATACTGCCAGGAGATGGATTTGATGCTCTCTGGCGAAGGCCCATAATCTTAGAGCTTCGTTGCAAAGCGACAGAGAGCCAGTCCCTCCTTGTTTGTTTATGTAAAACATGGCTACTTGATTGTCCGTGTTAATAAGGACTGTCATGTTGCTGAGGAGGGTATGAAAAACTTTGAGAGCCAGAAAGATTGCTCGAAGTTCCAAGTGGTTGATATGAAGGGTGGTCTCCTGTGGAGACCAAGTGCCCTGAGTGGAGAGATCTTGAAGATGAGCTCCTCAACCTGTTTGGGAGGCATCTGTTGTGAGGGTTGCTTGGGGCAACAATTGTTGAAAGGGGGCCCCCAACAATAGATTTTGAGTGGATATCCACCATTGGAGAGACCAAAAGAGACGATTGGAGTTTGCTATTTGGTCTGAGAGAGCTCCTGATGCTTGAGTCCACTGGGTGGATAAAGTCCATTGAGCTGCTCTCATATGTAGGCGAGCATAAGACACCACATGCACTGTGGAGGCCATGTGGCCTAATAGTTGTAGCATCTCTCTGGCAGTCAAGTGGCTTCTGGACTGAGTCTGAGAGGCTAAGTGCACTAGACGTTGGCAACGGGCCTGAGGTAGATAGGCCTTTGCAGTGGTGGTATCCAACCAGGCCCCTATGAACTCCAGGGATTGCGTAGGGGTGAGTTGAGACTTTGGCAGATTGATCACAAGTCCCAGATACTGCAGGATGCGTCTGGTGCGATCCAGGGAAGTCTGAGCCTCGGACTGAGATGGAGCTCGGATGAGCCAGTTGTCCAGGTATGGGAAGACAAAAATTCCCAGGGCGCGTAGAAATGCAGCTACTATTGCCATGCATTTGGTAAATACCCTTGGAGCAGAGGCTAGACCGAAGGGAAGTACTCTGTACTGGAAATGTTTTCCCTGGAACAGAAACCATAGGAATTTTCTGTGGGATGGATGGATGAGTATATGTGTGTACGCATCCTTGAGATCTAGAGAACAAAGCCAATCCTGACTCTGTAGGTATGGAAGGAGAGTACCTAGAGAAAGCATCTTGAATTTCTCCTTGTATAGAAATTTGTTCAATTCTCTGAGATCCAGAATGGGTCTGTATCCCCCTGTTTTCTTGGGAATGAGAAAATAAGGGGAGTAAAAACCTGATCCCTGTTGAGGAAGAGGAACCTCTTCTATTGCCTTTTGGGCGAGAAGAGTGGTCACCTCCTGACTCAACAGGTCTAGGAGAGATGGGGGAGAATTGAAACTTCTCACCATGGTATGGGGAGGAAGGTTGGAGAAATGTAGTTTGTAGCCCTCTCTGATGATAGAGAGGGTCCATTGTTCTGATGTGATTTGCTCCCATATGGGAGCAAAATGAGTTAACCTTCCTGGAATGGTGAGAGGTTCTGGTTTTAGAGCCAGAAAGGTTAAGTTCTCTAGATTTAAGTCAAAAACCCTGAGGGGGTTGGGACTGTTGGGCTGTAGCAGCCCCTGCAGGTTTTGCCCTGGCCTGTTTAGGTTGCTGACGCTTAGGAGCAAAGCGAGCTGCAGAAGATTGTTGGCCAGTATTTGTGGCAAATCTGGCCTTCTTGTAGAAAGGCTTTTTGAAAGATTTTTTCTTGACAGGGGTAGAGGTAGACTTAGAAAGTCTATCTAAAGCAGCATTTTCTGCATCCATTTGAGTGGCTTTGATTTGCCACTCTTTACCAAACAGATTCTCACCTGTACAGGGCAAATTTCCCAACCCATCTTGGACCCAGGGTTCTAGGTCAGAGGCCTGGAGCCAAGCAATTCTGCGAGCCGCAATGGCAATACCTGAGGCTCTGCTAGCACCCTCAAAGGAGTCAAAGGCTGCTTTGTTGGAGAACTTTGAAATATCTTGGGTATGCTTTAGCAAAAGAAGGAACTCCTCCTTTCTATCCTCTGGGATAAAGGGGAGAAAATGGCGTATCTTTAATGCAATCTCCTTCAGAAACATGCCCATATAGAGGCTGTATGAGTTGATTCTGCCAATAAGCATACTTGCTTGGAAGAGTTTTCTTCCAAAAGCATCCAGAGTCCTACATTCTCTTCCTGGGGGAATAGAAGAGTGTCTTTTAGTACTCTTTATCCTTTTCATAGTTGACTGCACCACGATGGAGTGGTGAGGGAGCTGAGTTTTTTGAAACCCAGGAGAAGGGGGGACACGATACATGGTGTCCAGATGACGAGAATGTGGAGATAGGGTGAGAGGAGTCTCCCATAAGTCCATCATGCCTGAAGAATTTCATGGATGGGCAAGGTGACTGCCTCTTTGGGAACCTTAGAGTATCCTAAAATGTCTAACTTTTTTGCTCTAGGTTCTTTTTCAGAGGATACAGAAATAGAAAGACCTTTAGCTACTTCAATGATGAAGTCTTGAAAGGATAAATCCTCTGGAGGGGACATTCTCCTCTTTGGAGAAGAGGGCTCCTCAGGTAGAGTAAGGGATACTTCAGCAGAGTCATCTGATGAATCAGAGTCATCTGATGAATCAGAATCATCAGAAGACTCAAAGTATCGTCTGTTTGCTTCCAGGGATCGATAAGCGTATCGACCGGTATCGACATCGGGGGTACCCGGAACCGGATCGGTATCGGGAAAAACCCCGGAACCGGGAACCGGAATCGGTATCCTGGTCGATGTGGATGGCAGGGTGCGGTACCGAGGGCGTCGCAGCCTTAATGAAAGCGAAAATGGCCTGCTGCATGGATTGAACTGTTTGATCCATGGATGCCACGACTGTCTGGATGTCGGTACCGGATGAATGAGCCGGTACCCCAGAACAGTCTAACAGGTGATCGGTCGAGGCCGTGCCATCAATGTCAACCTGTAACCCCATAGGAGGAGCTTTGGAAGCCGGAGCTTCCCGCCGGGGTTGTTTGGCTGGGGCAGGGTCCTCAGGGTCAAGCCCAGGGGTATCTCGATACTTAGAGGGAGATTTGCCCTTTGAGGACCTGCCAGAGGAATGTTTGGTTACCTGAGATCCATCAGGAGAGGAAGACCTGGAAGATGTCGATGCTGGAGTATCTGTATAAAACAGCATGTGAAACTTGGCTGCCCGGTTCTGTAAGCCACGTTTAGACATCAAAGAACAGGATGGGCAATCCGGAATGGAATGGTCAGGCCCCAAACATTTAAGACACCATTCATGGGTGTCTGTGACTGAAATAGTACCGCTGCACTTGGTGCATTTTTTAAACCCAGAGGCTTGTTTCTCCATGAGGGAGAATTTGTGAAGGCCTAAAGGCCTCACAGAACAAACACACCAAGTGAGGAAAAAAGAAGATTTTTTTTTTTTTTAAAGAAATAAAGGAAAAAAGACCGGCGGTACCGGTCTGGAATCGGGGAAGGCAGACACGCGGCCAAAGAAATAAATTAAAACAACTACTTCTTCAGCGGTGACAGGAACACGACCTGCTGGCTCCGCGGAAAAAGAAGAACTGAGGAGAGTTGGTCAGGAAGGCGGGAAGGCAGCGCGCATGCGCAGTGGGAGGCCCCAAAAGCTTTCCTTCTGGGAAGCTGGGAGCTTTCCCGCGCGGGCTCCGTCGGTACCGACGTACCCATATGTGAGGACTTATTCCTGCTTGTTCCTGGAGATAGCACATACGCACACTAGCAAATACCTGTATCCATGTATCAGAATCTGCATGTCAGTGAAATCAATATGAAGATTTTGAAAAGGTCCTGAAGGACGTGGTAACATAGCTCCTATGGGGATTATTCGCATAACATAAGAATTGTCCTGTGAGCATATTTTACACAAAGACACATATTGAATCACAATTTGTTTCATCTCTGGACACCAACAACTCTGTCTTAATTTTCCAAGCATAGCTCTGGGAGACTGATGTGCTGTTCCATGCAGAGACGGCAACACCAGTTGTAGTGCAACTAGAGATATGCTTGGGTGTGCCCACAAACCTCTCCGATTCATATCACATCTCTTCTCTTCTGCTGTAGCTGCTGTCTGTGTACCTATCAGTAAATCCTGCAAGTCTGTCTCCCCTCCAGACTGTAATGTCACAGCCTGTACTATTGCTAAAGGAGACAGCTCAGGTGGAGCTCTCGCCGCTGCCTGTTTAGCTAAAGAATCTGCCTGATTATTCCATTCGCAGTGTTCTCCTGTCCTTTGATGTGCTTTACATTTAACTACTATTGATATTGCTAGAGTATGTTTAATTGCTAGCATTTCCTGAAGCAACATTAACAGAGACAAATGCTGTACTGCCTTCTTACAACCCCATTTAAATCATGTCCTGTCCCACGTCTGTAAATATTCTGTTACAGTGTTCACTACATATTAAGAATCAGAAATAATTGTCACAGGATCTGAAATGGTTAAAGCAATAGCTAACAGCACTGCCAACAATTTGGCAGACTGGGAAGTGTAATATCTAGGAGAGAGTGATTGTACCACTCTCAGTCCCTGATGCTCTGTATGGAGAAATTAGACCTTACCTGCTAATTGTCTTTCCTTGAGATCTCTCCGTGCCAGTCCAGGAAAGTAGGGTAGTCAACCTCCTCCAGCAGCTGAGGACTGAAAAGAACTGAAAATCTTTGCTGACAGGCGCAGTAGCTCCCCCTGGTGTCAGAGAGAGTCAGTCAGTCTCATGGTATCAAAGCAGCGGACCTAAAAACGTACTAAACTGGAACAAAAGAACAAAAGAACTAACATCAAGACTTTGTGGATATAAGGATAGAGGACAGAGAGTGTACTTTAACAGTTTCTCGTCTGCAACAACAGTGTCTTTTCTGTTGATTTTTGTTATAAATTTTTTTTTTAATGTTTTTCTTCTCTCCCTTTGAAAACATTTCTCTCAAAAATGTCTACCAATGTCCGCAGCTCCGGCCATCCGCTAGGCAACCTGTAATAAGTGGAAATCTTTAGCCGAGGACAGTAACGGAATGAATTCTTGCAGCCAAAAAAAGAATGGGAGGGTCCTGGAAAGTCCAGGAAAGTAAGGCAGTACCAAAGCAGTACTTACAACCGGGAGGGTCCTGCGAGCCCCGCTACCACCGCCGAGGCCCCCACTGCAGCATCTTCCCATGCCTGAACATCCAACCAATAGTGTCGAGCAAACGTATGCAAGGAAGACCACGTCGCCGCTCTACAGATATCCATTGGCGGAATCAAGGCATACTCCGCCCACGAAGTCGCTTGACCCCTAGTAGAATGCGCTCTGATCCCCACTGGAGCCGTCATGCCCATTGACTGATAAGCTGCCCGAATGGCATGCTTCACCCAACGAGCGATAGAAGCCTTGGTCGCCGCTCTCCGTTTAGCCGGACCCCCAAACAATACGAATAACCTGTCCGACTTTTGAAACGGTTCCGTCGCCCTAAGATATCTATGCAACACGTGCCCTAAATCTAAGCGCTTCAGCGACCGATCCCACCTTTCCCTCTCCCGAGGACGAAAGGTAGGAAGGAAAACGGCTTGATTCAGATGAAAACTAGAGATTACTTTAGGCAGAAAAGACGGTACCGGCCACAACACTACTTTCTCCGCCGAAAACTGAAGGTACGGCTCCCTGCACAAGAGCGCCTGCAGATCCGACACTCTGCGAGCGGAACACAAAGCCACTAAAAGGGCCGTCTTCCAGGAAAGCTCCCGGAGAATACCCGTTGTCTTGGACTCAAACGGTGGCTTTGTCAGAGCCTCCAACACCAAATTCAAACCCCAAGGAGGCACTACTTGCCGAACTGGAGGACGAATGATTCTGGCCGCCCTAAGAAACCTCCGCACATCCGGATGCGAGAAAATTGAATGACCATGCACCTTCCCTCTATAACAGGTCAGCGCCACCAGCTGCACCTTAAGAGTGTTGTTGAGGGCTAGTCCTTTCTCCAGACCATCCTGAAGGAAGGCTAAGATATCCGGTAGCTGCACTCCCGAAGGTCGAACCTGCCGTTCCTCACACCACGCCTCAAAAATGTGCCACACCCGAATGTACGCTAACGAAGTAGAGTCCTTCCTGGACCTTAACATAGTGGCTATCACGGACTGTGAGTATCCTCTACGCCTCAACCGTTCCCTCTCAAGAGCCAAGCCGGCATTAAGAGAGGACCTTGGCACAACAGATTCACCCGAGCGGGCAACCTCCAAGGAGGGGCGACCAACAGACATACCAGATCGGCATACCACGGACGCCTGGGCCAATCCGGAGCTACGAGGATCACCGTCCCCCTGTAGTTTGCTATCTTCTGAATTGTTCGACCTATCAGTGGCCACGGAGGAAAGACATAAAGCAGCTGACCCGATGGCCAAGGCTGAACCAGGGCATCGAGACCTTCCGACATGTGCTCCCTGCGCCTGCTGTAAAATCGAGCCGCTTTGGCGTTTGCTTGAGTGGCCATGAGATCCAGAACTGGGTGACCCCACCTCACCGTGATGTCGTGAAAGATCGCCCAGCTCAGTTCCCATTCCCCGGGATCTATGGAATGTCGACTGAGATAGTCTGCCTGAATGCTGTCCTTTCCTGACACATGAGCTGCCGAAATCGCTACGAGATGCGCTTCCGCCCACTGAAACAGCTGTTGACACTCCTCTAGAAGCCACACACTGCCCGTGCCACCTTGCTTGTTGATGTATGAAACTGTCACCAAGTTGTCGGAAAATACCCGAACTGCTCGCCCCTCAAGCAGATCGGCAAACTCCACCAGCGCCAACCGAACCGCCCGCAGCTCCAACCGATTGATGGACCAAACTCTTTCCTCCATTGACCAGACGCCCTGCGCTATTCGGGTCAGGCAATGCGCCCCCAACCGGAAAGGCTGGCATCGGTTGTGATTAACACCCAATCCGGCAGGGCTAAGGGCACTCCCGCTTGCAGATGAGCAGGAACCAACCACCACAGTAGACTGAGCTGTACCTCTGCCGGACACGGCAACCGCCGAGAGAGAGGATGATCTTGCAGGGACCACCTTGTTAGTAAGGCTTGCTGAAGAGGCCGCATATGCGTTCTGGCCCACGGCACCAGGTCTAAGACCGCCGCCATCGACCCCAACACCTGTAAATATCTCCAAGCCGTCGGAGACTGAATGCGCAGAAATGCCATAACTTGCGAAAAAATCTTTCGAACTCTTTCCGCGGGGAGAAAAACTGAGCCTACTGCTGTGTCAAAGAAAGCTCCCAGATAAGTCAATTGCTTTCCCGGTTGCAAATGACTCTTCGCTCGATTGATGACCCAACTGAGCTGCTCGAGAAACTCCACTACCCGCGCAGTTGCTGAGAGAGACTCCGCAAGGGACGGAGCTCGTATCAACCAATCGTCGAGATACGGATGGACCTGAATCCCTTCTTTCCGTAGCGCCGCTGCCGCCACCACCATGACCTTGGTGAAGGTATGAGGAGTGGTAGCTAGCCCAAACGGCAAGGCTCGGAACTGAAAATGACCCATGGGGACCGCAAATCGAAGACATTTTTGGTGTTCTGGTCTGATGGGAATATGCAAATATGCTTCTGTTAAATCTATTGGCGAAAGAAATTCCCCCGGTTTTACCGACCGGATTACGGATCTTAAGGTTTCCATCTGGAAATGCGGCACTCTCAAGCAACGATTCACAAGTTTGAGATCGAGAATGGGTCGAAACGAACCTTCCTTTTTGGGAACCATGAAATAAATCGAGTATCGACCTAAGCCGCACTGGTCTGCGGGAACAGGTACTACGGCTTGAAGATGCAACAACTGCAACAACGTGTCGTTGACTGCAGCCCTTTTTGTCAGAGGACCGCACGGGGAAGCCACAAAGGCATCTCCCAGTGGGTGAGTGAACTCCAGAGCATATCCTTCTCTGATAATTTCGAGAACCCACTGGTCCGTAGTGATGCTGGTCCAGGCGGAGAGAAACCTTATTAGACCTTACTAGACCAAGAGGACTTCAGAACCATCTACCAAGCACTGATCTTACCGCATTTCGACTTCGCCAACTCCATTCTGCAAGGACTCCCACAATCCACTCTGAGCCCATTACAGCTTGCTATGAATACTGCTGCAAGGGTTCTACAAGGAGCGTCCAAGAGTGAACATGTTACACCTATCCTCAAGCAGCTCCATTGGCTCCCTATACACGGAAGGATTATGTTCAAGACCTTGATTCTCACATTTAAGGCCATCAATGGTCTATCAGCCAACTCACTCATGGAGCTCATACAAACTGTACCACCAAACAGAAATAGAAGACAGGTAGCATTAAACTCTCTAATAATGCCAAAGGCCATAACAACATGCAGCCTATCAATAGCAAACAGAGCTTTCATATTTTGCGCACCAAAATGCTGGAACTCTCTACCACCTGATATCCGTGCCATAACCGACTTAGCCCAGTTCAGAAAGGCCCTCAAATTCAACCTATTCATCAAATACTACCCCACATGAAGTGAAACATAATAGTCCCACCGCAAATTTAACCGCAGTTTTCTCATTGTTACTAGCATTCTTGCTAATTTGTGTAAATAGTTTGAATATGTTATCTAGTTAACAGATCATATATTCCATGTAGATAGTTCTCCCATGTTTTTCCAAGTTTATGCTCCTGTTATATGTAACACCGAACAGCCTGTTCTGGTTTTTTATTTTGTTCTCTGTAAACCGCGCTGATACCAAATAATGCAGTATATAAGAAATGGAAATAAATAAATAAACAAACCCCTGCAACCGACCTCCCACAGGAATCTCCGCCTGGACCAGCATCCCTTCATTGCGGCTTTTTGGTGGAGGAGTGCTGGGTGTTAAAATAGCCCCTATTGAACCCCCTGGCTCCTCGAAAGGATTGGCCTCTAGCTACAAAACGTCCACGCTGATAAGGCGTAAAACGGGACCCACGGAAGCGGCGAGGATCACGCCCCTGACCTCTCTGTAATGAAGGTAGCTTAGCTGCTCTTGGCCGGTCTTCGGGAAGGCGACCCCCCCTTGGAATCACCTAAATCTTTCACAATCTTTTCCAACACCTCCCCAAAAAGCAGCTTGCCCTTGTATGGAAGTTTACTGAGACGGGCCTTAGACGACGCATCTGCTACCCAGTTCCGTAACCAGAGAAAGCGCCTAGCTGCTATCACGGACGCCATTGACTTTGCCGAGATCCTCACCAAATCATAAAAGGCATCTGCTAGATAAGCCGCTGCCGACTCCAGCTTTGCGCCTTCCGCCGAAGACTCATCCTCCTTATCCTGACCGCGCTCTCCCTGAAGCCAGCAGATCGATGCTCTGGACACATATGCCCCACAAACTGAAGCCTGCAAGGCCAAGGCACTGGAATCAAAGGCTTGCTTTAGAAGCGCTTCTAACCGACGGTCCTGAAAATCTTTCAGAGACGCACCACCTTCCACCGGAATTGTGGTCTTTTTGGTAACCGCTGACACGAGGGCATCTACCTTAGGCATACGCAATAACTCCTTTTCATCTTGGGGAATGGGGTACAGGCGAGCAATCGCACGACTTCCCCTTAGGGAGGCTTCAGGGCACTCTCTTTCCGATTCAATCATCTGCTTAATAACTCTGTGAATGGGGAAACAGCACTGCTCTGACTTAAACCCTTGTAATAAGGGATCCTCTAACGGCTCCTGCTGAAGCTTAGGGAGCACAAAATTTAACGCTCCCAGAGACTGTGCAATTAATGCTCCTAACTCCTCTTTCCTGAAAACTCGAAAAACATTAGGATCCTCTCCTGGCCCTAACTCACCCTCCTCCAACTCCCCAGGCCAAACGTCAAGTCCGGCCTCTGACAGAATTTCACCGTCTTCTGGCAGCTGAGACCTGACCCCAGAGGTCCCGAGCCCTCAAACGCTGTTTCCACGCCTTGTAACATCGAGGAGACCCCTTCCCCAGGGTCTGTCTCAGAGGACTCCAGTTTTTGAACTGCTGACGCGCAGGCTGTAGCAGGAGAACAAGAGGACTGCGATTTTTTTATTAAATAAGCGCTATGGAGCGCTAAAATAAACTCCGCCAAAAGAAGAGAGTCCAACGACCCTGGGCTCACTGACAGAGATTGCTGCACTGCTCCCTCAGCTGAAGGAGCTTTGCGCGTCTTAGATTTCTTCTTCCCCGACTTTACTGGCAATGCGGGAGAAGCGGACAGCTGAGATAAAATGGCCGCCATTCCCACTCTTTCTGCCACGCTCTGGGGTCTAACTACCCCTTCATCTCCTGATTCCTTGCTTTTTAGGGTCTCCATGCTTAGAGAGAAATAAAATAAAAGAAAGAAATAAAGAAATAAAAGAAAACCGCACCGCCGCGATCCCCTCAGCCGGCTCCCAAACCGCGGAGGACAAAGCGCGTCTTTGCAAGCTAAACTAGCCAGGAAACGAGACCCCAGAACCCAAAATCTAACACCGCGCGACAGCGCTACCTAATGCCCGGTACCCTATAAACGCCCGGGAACCAGCTCCTACCTGAAAGCTATAGCAAGGTTAAGGCTGCAACGATCCGCTCCCCCGCTGCCAGCGGGTAGCCGGAATCGCAGACAGAGACAGAGAACTGCTTCCTGGGGCTCCCAGAGCGTTTTCAATTGCCTCTCACTGAATAAATCTCCAAGAAGCAGGCTCTGCTTCTCAAATTGCACCGACTTGGTGGTGTAGGAGAAACAGAGGAGTCCTTATCTTTTTATTTTTTATTTTTTTTTAAGAAAGACAAAAAACAAATGGAAGGCTGCTCCGCTGATGAGCCCTGCTAGAGCCCATCAGTCAGCGCACAGAACTCCGAATCCTCCGATGAGATGTGAAATATATATAAATATAGCCTTTTCTGTTAAAGTACAATCCGGTTCCTATTAGTCCCTCCGGAGCCTGTCAGCTACACAACTTGCTCAGCTGCTGAGGAATGAAAGACTGGCTGACTCTCTCTGACACCAGGGGGAGCTACTGTGCCTGTCAGCAAAGATTTTCAGTTCTTTTCAGTCCTCAGCTGCTGGAGGAGGTTGACTACCCTACTTTCCTGGACTGGCCCGGAGAGACGAATAGGAATCCCTTTTTCCATTACAGCTACCCCTATTCCTATGGGGTTATCTTGGGGGCCATGCACTGAGTCATCTACATATATCTGCCTTCCTCCTTCAATGGGTGTATCCTGCACATATGCCCTATCTTTCCCCACCTGACAGACATGTCCTGGATCTAGTTGCTCCTGAATCAATCCATTATAAGGCAACCTTGTAGATGGAGGAAGGAAAGTTATATATGGAGCATCTAGAGTGGCTAGATATTTAGCCATCCTTTGTGCTATAAGAGTAGTTACTCACCTGTAACAGGTGTTCTCCAGGAGCAGCAGGAATCAGTCCTCACATATGGGTGTCATCGGCGCCGATGAAGCCCCAGCGGAGCATTTCCCCAGTTTTCCATGAAAGCCTTTGGGAATGCTGGCACGCATGCGCGGTTCCCTTCCCGCCTAAAGGTGCCATCTTACCTCAGTCTCTTTTTTTCCGAGAAGCCCATCGGACGTGTGTCCTGTTCTCCCGGATAAAAGTGATTTTTTCTTCGGCGATTTTTCGCTATTTTTCTCTGGTTCGATGCCGGTTCCCCTCCCGCTGGGTTCGGTACACCGGTATCGAGCCCGCTTATTTCTTTTTCTGTTTTTGCCCTTCGTGGCTGGCGTTCGCGCCCTTTTTTCATTTTTTCCCTGGAAGGCCGGTCTTTTGACCTCGCAGGGGCTCTTTTTTCCCCCCGATGGCTTCCAGTGGTTTCAAAAAGTGTGATCGGTGTAAGAAACTTATGTCTCTCACCGACACACATGACTGCTGCCTTCGGTGCCTCGGCCCTGACCACGACCCCAAGTCGTGTGTGCCATGTGGGAAGATGTCTTCCAAGGCACTCAAGAGTCGACAGCATCAGAAGGAAAGGTTTTTCCTCGGACTCTGCCTCCAGCCGGGCCCGGACCTCGTCTGAGGCCTCGACATCTCGGGATTCTGATCCCAAGCGCCGTTGAAGCTCCTCGGACAGGGGGTCCCTCGACTGGAAGAAGTGGCTCACGAGGGCGGCGTCGGAGGAGGTCCCTGGTCCCTCGAGGGCCAGGTCTAAGACCCCCGACCGCCGTCCAGGGCCCGTGGACCAAGAGAAGCCTGCCAAAGTTCCTCGCGTGGAGCCGGAGTCTGCTGGACACGTAAGCCCCGTAGTCCTCATGGACTCTCTTCCCAGAGAGCCGACGTCGGGCCCGGTGCCGCCGGGGCCTGAGTCGGTGGCTGCTGCGTCTCCCGAGCTGAGTCTCAGGATGACAGCCTTGGAGTGCAGAATGTCTGCCTTCATGGAGCAGCAGCGGGCACTGATGGCCAGCCTGTCTGGTGCATCTGCCCCGACCACCGGGACGTCGACTTCGAAGTCAACCCCGGAGACCGAGCCGATACTCGAGACCCTCGTGGCTCGAAGTCGTCCTCGGTCGAGCTCTCCCTCTACCTCCCGTTCGGGACCGAGGGTGTCGACGCCGGTGCCCCCGGCATCGGGGCGGGTGTCTCGGGGCCCCGCGGGGTCGGACCCTGACTCCTCCTCGGATGAGTCCGCCTGGGAGACGGAGGACGAGGAGTCTCCCGATACTTTTAAGACTCGGTGCGTCCCGTCGGACTCACCGCAGTCTGAGCCCCGGAGTAGATCCCCTCCGGAGGACACTAGGTTCTCGGAGTTTGTCTGGGATATGGCCGCTGCCTTGGCTATCCCTGTCGATCCCGAGGAAGAGCCTCGAGCCAAGGAGCTCGATGCTCTACAGTACGACTCATTTTTTTTTTTTTTTAATTTCCAAAATTTATTTCAAAATGAAACAAAAATTACAAAGAAAACATTACATAAACTGTAATATCCAGTCCACATCAAGGAGCAGCTTCACACATTTGCAGTCAAATTTAAAAGGAAACCTGAGAAAACCAATAAGCTCAATATACTAAATCAAGTGATACACTATATTCCCCCTATAATTACTCCAAGTTATACCAGTTCCCTCTCACTCAACAAGCTGACTAATTGATCAGGTTCAGAAAATATATATCGCTTACTTTGAAAGGTAATCTGACATTTACAGGGAAATTTAAGATAAAATAACCCCCCCCCCCCAAAGCAAGAACACGTGGACGGAGAGCTAAGAAAGCCTTACGGCGTTCTTGTGTGATTTTAGCCACATCTGGAAATCTGAATAACTTGACCACAGAACTGTTCGGTTTTCTTCTGAAAGTAAACCGTCAAAACCCTATCCTTATCCATCTCCCGAACAAAGGAAACTAATAAGGTATCTCTTGTAGGAATATCATCTGTGGAAGATTCAAGAAAGCCAGATAGATCCAGAGTGGAAGAAGCCAGCTTTGCACTTTGGATATTCCCTGACATATTACCATCCAAATCTTTTTTTAACTCTAGGTATATAATACAATTTCAAAATTAAAATATCTGAAGCGTTTTTAAACATCAGAATTTCCTTAAAGTATTTTTGCAACAACAACAAGGGGGATAAGTAATGTGTCCTAGGAAAACTTAGAAAACGTAAATTTTTTGACCGATATACATTTTCTCAAAATTCATCCTGTCGTTGCAAAGAACTAAAACCCTGGGAAAATTTCAAATTAACTTCACTTTGAGAGGAAACAAATTGCTCAGTAGAATTAACAAGCCTTTCCACAGATGTCAGCCGAGCTTCATGATCAATTAATTTACCAACCGTCTCTTTCGAGAAAACAGATATCTTCTGCAATGAAGCACTTAACGCTGTTTCCATCCGTGAAATGACAAGCCAGACATCTTTCAAAGAAACATGTTCAGGAGGGGAACATCGTTCAGCAAAACCCGGAAAGGAAACCACCGATGGTAACGGTAATGACATTGGTAGATTAGAAGAAGTTACTTGCAAAAACAAATCTGGAAGTAAAGCTGGAGAAACATCCAAGCCCTTCATATCCACAGGAGAAGACACGGCACAACTATCAAGAACTGTTATCTCTTGATCGGGCTGAACTAAACCCGTAGCGGAAGCAGAGGTGGATGAGGAGGCAGTACTCACAGTTGATGAGTCCAGCGAATCCGATGGGAAGGAACCCAACAGTGCCAGAGAGTTCTCCACACGTACGTGGGCATCCATGGGGCCAATAATCTTAACCGCCTTCGATTGCGCTGGCTGAGAGTGCTGTTTCCTCCGCTTCCCCATAACCTGAATACCACCAATGCACCTCGTGCACCGAAGGGGCACCAAAGGGGCATGTCCTGCCCCTTTGGTCACGCCCCTTCGGTCATGGAACTGCGGGAACGCGCCCGCTTAACGCGTCCCGCGTAGGGGCCGGTCTTTAATGGCCCTCCTCCAGTCCAGCGGCCCAATGAGGAGCTAGACAGGCAGGAACCTCAGGTAAGCAATCAGGAAATCAAAAGATGGCACCTTTAGGCGGGAAGGGAACCGCGTATGCATGCCAGCATTCCCAAAGGCTTTCATGGAAAGCTGGGGAAATGCTCCGCTGGGGCTTCATCGGCGCCGATGACACCCATATGTGAGAACTGACTTCCTGCTTGGTCCTGGAGAAAATCCTGTTCTGGGAGCACCTAAAAGTGCTGGGACTTCATGGGCGGTATGTATCTCAACTAAAATAGCCAATCCATCTTTGTGCTGCTTTTACTACAGACGCACAGGCAACAACTGCCCACTCGTACATAGTAAAATTCTTTCCAATTTCTGAAAATATACCTGAAAAAAATGCAAGGGGACCTCTCCCTCCCTTGTCCTCCTGAGTCACAACCGCCATCCAACCCTGGTCATCCTGGGTGACATGAATGACCAAAGGTCGACCAGGTATAGGGCTATCTAATGACTGAGCTGTTATATATCCTGAATCAAACTCTCCACCCGTGTCCATTTTTCAGGGGATACCACCACTGCTTTCTTCCCATCCTTAGGACTCATGCCCTTCAGCAATTTCCTTAAACCTGCTGTTCTTTCAGTATAATGGGGCACCCAATGCCTACAAAAATTCAATTGCCCTAGGAGCGTACGCACCTGGGTTAGTCTGGGGTTTTGCTACTGTCCTTAACCCTGTCTGTCTTTCTTCTTCCACTCTCCTCCCATCTCTTGACACCTTCTGTCCAAGGAAAACTACCTTCTGCTGACACATGTGAACTTTCTTCTTACTAACTTTATAGCCCTGTGCCCCTAAAACCTGTAACAGATCTCCCATGGCTTCTTCATGCTTCTCCACTGTGTCTGTGCATAGCATAAGATCATCCACATATTGCAACAAGGTCACAGAGTTCCCG
This sequence comes from Ichthyophis bannanicus, assembly GCA_033557465.1. Taxonomy (NCBI): domain Eukaryota; kingdom Metazoa; phylum Chordata; class Amphibia; order Gymnophiona; family Ichthyophiidae; genus Ichthyophis; species Ichthyophis bannanicus. Next base: position 1,532,920,341 of record CM066032.1, read on the forward strand.
TCCCATCTCTCTCTAAAATCTTGCAGATCCTGACTCAAAACTCTTGTTAAAAACTGAGGGACTCTCTACATACCCCTGTGGTAATCGGGACCATGTGTACTGCTGTCCTTCATACGCAAATGCAAGCAATTCCTGTGAAGTCTTGGCTAAAGGCAGAGTCCAAAAGGCATTGCTTAAATCCACCACAGAAAACCACTCATACAGGAGACTGTCTCCTGTTCACATTCCCACTGGATCTGGCACTACTGGGAACTCCACTACCACCATTTCATTCAACTTTCTCAAATCCTGAACCAACCTCCACTTACTATTAGGCTTACGTACTGGGCATATGGGGGTGTTATAGGAGCTCCGAGTGCAGTATAGAACTCCTTGCTTCACCAGTTTTTACCTGCTCTCTGATTCCCCTGCATGCTTCTGATGACAGAGGATACTGCTTCACCCTTGGCCCTTCACACCCCTCCTTAAGAATGATCTCCACTGCTTTTACCTCCCATTGTAATCCCACATCTAGATCATTTGCTGCCCATACCTACGGGGGGCAAGATCCATAATCCTGGATCCTACCTCCCAGGATTTCTCAGATCCCAAACTGAACTGATGCAATTGATATGGAAAATATTCATGGGGCTCCAGATCGGGAAAGTAATCCTCATCCTTAACTGTTCCTGTTAAAAAGAATCCCTGTAAAGGATATTTTTTTCCTTCTATTTCCCCTCTCATCTCCATTTGGTACTTCAAAAGCCAAATCAGGTCCTTTGAAATGCTCCCCCTCTCCGAAATACTACTGTTACCCACCACATGCCCTCATAGCCCTCTATAGATCCTACTGCATACACTGCTCCACATTCCTCTTGATAATTAAGGGAAAATACCTGAACATGCTTAATTCCTGTCTCCCACCTCTCTGGGCACTGCAAAAGTGACCACATTATCTGGCGGCAAGGTTTTAAATTCACCACCTTATCTCCCCACACCTGAACTACCTACTGCTGCAAGTGTTCTGCTGATTCTTTGTCTAAAATACATACTGAATTCTGTTCCTCCCACCAGTGTGCCTGGAAGGTTCTTAACTTCGGTAGCAACATAATTGTGCACATAGTACATTGTATCTGGATATCAAATTTCCCCAACAAATCCCTTCCTAAAAGATTGGTCGGTGACTCTGGCGCATATAGGAGGGGAGCTACCACTTTAGTTCCTTCTATCACAATTTCTAAAGGTTGGGTGTAACTCAGACTTTTGGATGCCCCTGTGAATCCTACTGTTCTTAATTTCTATTCTGATAAAAAGAATGGCCCCCTCTCCTTCTGCCCCTATGGTGGACACAGTGGCTCCAGTGTCCAAAATGAACACCGTTTCCACACCCCTGACCATTGCCTTAATGTAAGGGTCGGCTTTACCAATGTGTGCCACCAAGGGGTACTGTCCTAGTCAGTATCGCCTTTCCCCTTGTCTCCCTCAATCGCATTCCCTGCTAAAATGTCCCTGACGTCCACAGTCCCAGAATATGGGTCCTTCTCTCATAGGTCCTCCTCTTCCCCTATCTCTGAACTCTTCATCCTGCCGCCCAGGGCCCTCCACATGAGTTCCTACAGGGCGCTGGTATCTTCTCCTCCTGCCCCTCTATATATGATCTGTGCTAGTTGACATCCTAACTCCTCCACTTGTTGGCCCAATGCCCGAACCTCTGCTCCCCGGGCACCTTTTTCTTTTTTTCTCCTTTGTGCTTGCCCTTTGCTTCATAAAATGATCAATGTGTGATAGAATAACATTCCAGTTCATTTGTGACAATCCCACTACTCCCTCTAAAGCCTTCTGCACCTCCGCCGGCAAGCCAGCTTTCATTATCTAGAAAAACACAGCATGTCCATTTGCAGCCCACGGATGCCCAGTCTCACGCTGCCAAGCCTGTTGTATTTCACTCACCCACTCATACACTCCTTGTCCCTCTTTCCAGATCATAGAAGTCACTACCCCAAAATCCTGCACATCTGGGTACATGACCTGAAGAGCTTCCCACAATCTCTGCCTATATTGAGTCATTCCAGCCCCATCAAATCGGTGATCCTGTAGGGTGACAGCCTGCAAATACCTCCTCTGTTCTCCCCTGAATTAACCTAGCCAAAATACCTTTCAGATCACTGAGGGCAATCTGATGTCCTGCAGTACATTCCTCAAACTTCGCTATCCAAGAGGTAGCTCCTCTTACTAAGGGGGGCAATGCCCTAGCCACATTTTCCATATCCATAAAGCTCAATGGTACATATTTTACTAAAGGTGGATTCCTTGCTGCTTATGGATGTGGATTTAACACCAGGGGCAATACTTTCATTGATGGTCCCTTCTTTTCATATTTTTTCCCATACTTCCAATCCTTCCTTCATATATTTAGAGCCCCACTGAGGGTCCCCCATATCCCATACAATGCATTTCCTAGCCAAATCCATATCCTGGGTTTAAAAACTACCCCGTCTCGGCCATGGAGAGAGATGCAAAGATAGACCCTCTGTCCATCTTGCCAAACAATCATTCCACTTCCACACATACTGCCCACTCTGTTCTTTGTCCTGCACTTCTTCACAAGGGGTTAAATTTGCCTTTACACACACATTCATTCTCTCCTAACTCCTTGATCTATCCAAAGCCTGCAAACACTTATAGGCTGTCAAAATAACCCTGGGGGACCCCTGTGAGCTTAACAATTCTTCTTCCAAGTCCTCTATATTCCATTCATGTCTCTGTCTCCTTCCCTCTGACTTAAGGGAACTGGATTGTAAATCCACATCATATACCGGCTTCCTAAAATTCTGTAACTCCCTTTCTACTTCTCTCAGCTCCCGAGTTAATTATCTCATCTCCTTTTCCCCTGGGGGTGGTTCTACCTTGGTAGATTTCAATGTTCCCTCTACCCTCATCCACTGGGATTCTGCTTCTTGTTGAAACCGATTGCTACTCTCTAGTCTCTGCAGCTCTCTCTGGGCTTCCTGATAGGGAGTCACTGCTGGCTGAATGGGTGCACCAGGCTGCTTTTCCCTAGCTCCATGGGAGTCTTCTAAAGCATCTGCACCGGTGGCTGCTGGAAGCCATCAGCCACCAGTCCGTGCAGAGCAGAGGCACCCTCCTGATCTGTAAGCATCAAGGTTTTTACTGCCAGGGCATAAGGTAGTGGCAATGTACTTTTAATCTCCTGCAGCCTTCCTAACATAGCCCAACGTTTTTAAATACTCATATGTTTCTCTCTGCTTTTTACTTTTGGTTTGATGGCTTCTATCCAAATCTGGACATCTGCCACACTGTCCCTATCTTCTGCCCCGAATTGTGGCCAAGGTTTAGTCAGTCCCTGCATTCCTTTCACCCATTTCCAGTGGCATTCCTTCATTAATTTCCTATCCAGCTCCGGCACCTCCTTTAATAGGCGCCCTAAGGGGGACTCATCAGGGATCTCTATTATGTCCTTACCCCATCCCATATTAAAGTGTTCTCTTTATAGGAAAAGAGAGGGAAAAAGGAAAAAAGAGAAAAAAATCCTAGTGTTCAGAACTATATAGCAGCTTTATAGTGCGTAAACCTATCACCAGTAAAGCATAGTTACTCACCTGTAACAGGTGATCTCCAGGAACAGCAGGAATTTAGTCTTCACATATGGGTATCGTCGGTACCGAAGGAGCCTGTGTGGGAACGCTCCCCAGCGTCCAATTAGGAAGCTTTTGGGAGCACCCCACAGCGACTGCGTGCTGCCTTCCCCAACCATCTCTCCCCAGTTGAGTTTAAAGCTGAGAGAGAGAGAGAAAGAGAAAAGAGAGATAGAGAGATACAACTCCTGGGGGAGGTGGGTGGGTTGTGAAGACTAAATTCCTGCTGTTCCCGGAGATCACCTGTTACAGTTGAGTAACTATGCTATCTCCAGGAACAAGCAGGAATGTAGTCTTCACATATGGGGACTCCCTAGCTACAGATGCCAGGGAGAAACCTCAGAAGTTGTGTGCCCTTTTGAAAAGGCTCCACTTCCTCCCATGGATCTCTGGCTTCCTACAGGGATGGTGGGTAGGAGTTGATTAAGTATGGAACAGCTGTTGAAGAACAGCCTGACCAAACAAGGCATCCCGGCAGGAATCCTTGTCCAAGCAGTAATGGGCTGTGAAGGTATGAACCGAGGCCCAGGTAGCTGCTCGACAGATGTCGTCGATAGACACAGAGTGAAGATGAGCCATAGAGGCTGCCATGGCTCTCACATTGTGCACTGTGACATGGCCTTCAAGAGGAAGGTTCTTACTCTGATAGGCAAAAGATATTCACTGTGCAATCCAGTTGGACAGTGTCCTTTTGGAGACTGGAAGCCCTAAATGACTAGGATCAAAAGCAACAAAGAGTTGGGAGGACTTTCTATGTTGCTGCATCCTTTGCAAGTAAAAGGCCAAAGCTCTTTTACAGTCCAAAGTATGAAGAGTCCTTTCTGCATTAGAGGCATGAGGCCTTGGGAAAAAAATCAGGAAGATAAACTGCTTGGTTTAAATGAAAAGGTGAAACCACCTTTGGCATAAAGTGAGGATGAGTGCTAAGGACTACCTTATCATGATGGAACCTTGTATAAGGAGGATCAGCCTCCAATGCTTGCAAATCACTAATGCGATGTGCTGATGTGATTGCAATAAGAAAAATAACCTTCCAGGAAAGGAATTTTAAAGAGGTAGTAGCTAATGGTTCAAAAGGCGGCTTCATGAGCTGGCCAAGAACCAGATTTAAATCCCATGCCACCGTGGCTTAATGGGAGGCTTAGTTAGAAGAAGGCCTCTCATAAATCTCGCTATGATAGGATGAGAGGAAATAGGTTGCCCATTTAAAGGTCTGAGAAAAGCTGCAACAGCACTCAAATGAACTCTCACTGAATTTGTCTTAAGCCCTGCATTAGACAAATGAAGGAGATATTCCAGTAATGATTCCAGAGGTATTGCAAGAGGGTTAAGACCCTTCTGCGAACACCATATGGTAAACCTTTTCCACTTGAAAGCATAAGAGCGTCTTGTGGATGGTTTCCTGGAAGCATAAAGGATATCCTTTACTTGCTGAGAAAGGCTAAGACCATGGAGTTCTAGGCTTTCAGCAACCAGGCCCTGAGATGTAGAGACTGGGGGTTGGGATGCCACAGCATCCCGTCCTCCTGGGATAGGAGATCTGGAGCAGATCCTAGCTCCAGAGATGGAGCTTGAAAGAGATGTAAGAGCAGAGGGTACCACATATGTCAGCAACACTTCCCTGGAGGCCAGTGGATGCCAGGGCAGTTGCGACACAAAAATATAAAGTTAAGATTTGAGAGTCTTTTACAAGGCCCAAATGGCTCTTGGTTTTGGTAGTTTCCTTGAGCTCCAAATCTTTAATGAAATACTTAAGCAGAGTGGTGGGAAAAATAAGGCTTTTATTTCCCGTCTTTGCTGAGGTTCAAAATATTGGGTTACAATGTTAAAGCAAAAGTCCTTACTTCAGGTAGAATAACAAACTTAGGCTTTTCAAACAAAACTATCATACATTACAGGAATGGTGGTGCTTAAACAAATCAAGAATGCTGTGTTGGTACTTTAAACAGATCACAACTCTGGCAGAGATTCTAGACTTCCGGAAATACACAATGTACAATCCATGTCATGGTCAGATACATCTTCTATGGGATCCACTTGCATTTGCTCATACTCTGATACCTCTGATTCAGTGTCCCTGGTTTCATGCAAACCCTATTCAGGGGTTTTGTATATTTGCTCTATCAAGTCCCAGTGTCCTGGGCCTAACCTAGGGCGTCAGCCCTGTGCTATATTGAGCTTACAAGTATCCCTTCTTCCTGGAGGTTTTATATCAGCATTATATAAACCTTTATCCTTCACAGCATTCTTCTTATGCATATACTTTCCATACCTTTTATTGCAGCAGCCTGGTGATGAAAGGTTTTCTCCTTTGGCTTGCTTCCTCCCCTCAGAAGCTTCGTGCCAATCCTTTCTCTGAAAGTTTGCTTTAGCTTTCAACCGTGGGAACAGCTCTCCTGGTAAGTGCCTGCTCCTGCAACAGCCCAAATCCTGGCTTCCGTGCTCAGCCTGGCTTTTCCTTCCCAGCTGATTCCCACTTGCTTCTTGCTTGTAATCAATGTAAGGCTTTCTCCTCTGCCAGCCAACAGCTTTCTCACCAACCTGAGCCGGTCCTTCCTTGGCTCCTTGTGGCTTCCTGTTAGCTCCTGGAGATTCTCTGTTAGGTCCTTCTCTGGCTTGAGACGATTCTCTTCCAACTTGACCCGGTCCTCCTCTCTGGATCCGACCTGGTCCTCTCTGGATCCAACCTGGTCCTCTCTCCTGGACCTGATCCGGTCCTCTCTCCTGGACCTGACCCGGTCCTCTCCGAATCCGACCTGGTCCTCTCTGGATCCGACCTGGTCCTCTCTGGATCCGACCTGGTCCTCTCTCCTGGACCTGACCCGGTCCTCTCTCCTGGACCTGACCCGGTCCTCTCCGAATCCGACCTGGTCCTCCCTGTTTAGCTTGAGGCAGTTCTTCCTTATAAAGAACTCCTCTCCTTGAGGCATGTGAATTGTTTGTCATGTGCTCCTGACCAGCTGGGCGTGGAACTCCAGTCTCTCTGACTGCACTCCTGCTCCCTCTAGCTGGTCCCTGTGAACATTGCACTCTGTGCACATCTTTTTCTCTGTGTAAAACAGTTTTAGTTCTCTCATCAGGGCTCTCATCAGCCCCCGCTGCATCACACACACTTGTCGTAGCCAATGTGGGGCTATGAGAATCATATGGCCTCTGTCTCTCTGAAGCTTGAATAGGGTTCTGGGAATTAGGGGAATGGGTGGGAAGGCATGCAGAAAGTCCCAACCCCAATGGAGGAGGAAGGCATCCCTGGCCTGACAACCCTGAGCCGGAATTCTGAAACAGAACCGGGAAAGTTTGGCATTCAGTGGACTTGCAAAGAGGTCTATGTCCGGGGTTCCCCAAAATTGGAAAATTTTGGCCACCTGGTCTGCATGAAGAGACCATTCGTGTGGAAGCAGAACTCGACTGAGTCTGTCTGCCCAAGAGTTTTGAATGCCTGGAAGATACACTGCAAGGAGATGAATCTGGTGCTCTCTAGCGAGGGCCCAAAGTCACAAAGCTTCGTTGCAGAGCAACAGAGAGCCTGTTCCGCCCTGCTTGTTCACATAGAACATGGCTACCTGGTTGTCTGTTTAATTAGGACAGTTTTGTAGCTGAGCTGGGTGTGAAACATTCGAAGAGCAAGAAAGATTGCTCTGAGCTCTAGGAGATTGATGTGGAGATCCGTCTCTTGTGGAGTCCAGGTACCCTGGGTAGAGAGGACTTGCAAATGGGCTCCCCAACCCACCTGTGAGGCATCTGTTAGAGTTACTTGAGGTGGGGGTTGCAGAAAAGGGGACCCCACCAACAGATTCTGGGGTGACTGCCACCATTGGAGAGACAAAATAAGACAATCTGAGGTTGCTATTTTGTCTGACAGGCAACCTGATGCCTGAGTCCACTGAGTGGATAGAGTCCACTGGGCTGCCCTCATATGGAGGCAGGCATAAGGGACCACATGCACGGTGGATGCCATGTGGCCTAGCAATTGTAACATTTCCCGAGCAGTGAGGTAAGACTTTAGCATTGCTTGGGAAGCTAACTGCACAATGCGAAGGCAGCGGGACTGTGGAAGATAGGCCCTTATCTGTCTGGTATCCAGCAGGGCTCCTATGAACTCTAGAGACCGAGTGGGAGCTAGGTTGGATTTTGGGAAGTTTATGACAAGTCCCAAATATTGAAGGATACGCATTGTGCGAGATAGAGAAATCCTGGCCTCTGGCTCTGATGGGGCTCAAATGAGCCAATTGTCCAAGTAAGGAAAGACGAATATTTTTAGGGTGCGGAGAAATGCTGCCACCACAGCCATGCATTTTGTGAACACCCTTGGTGCCGAGGCCAGGCCAAAAGGAAGAACTCTGTATTGGTAGTGCTTCCCTTGAAATAGAAAGCGAAGAAACCTTTGGTGAGTTGGATGGATGAGAACATGAGTGTATGCATCCTTGATATCTAGAGAACAAAGCCAGTCCTGACTCTGAAGGTATGGCAGTAGAGTTCCCAGAAAAATCATTTTGAATTTCTCTTTGAAAAGGAATTTGTTCAATTCTCTGAGGTCCAAAATGGGTCTGTGCCCTCCTGTTTTCTTTGGAATAAGGAAAAAGGGGGAATAGAACCCTGCACCCTGTTGGGGAATAGGTACTTCTTCTATTGCCCTTTGGGCAAGAAGCAGACTGACCTTGTGATCTAACTGGGAGTTGAGAGAGGTCTGAGAATTGAACTGTCTTACCATTGTAGGAGGGGGCATGCTGAGGAAGTGAATCTTTGTCACACTTCACCACCCTCCGATATAATAGGCGGTTGCCTAGGAGGGGTTGGCAGGCGAGACAGGAGAAGAATACATATTTTTAACCTTATAAGTGCTGCAGCCTGGTATCCGTTGTAGTTGTGGACCAAGTAAGTACAGCGAAGGCTTGAATGGGGTAACAATAACTTTTATTGTTGCACAGGAGTTTTTACTGAACTACTTCCCCAAACACAGACATAGATGTGGCTACTAGATTGTGTCAAATAAAAGTCCAAGGATCTCCTGATACTTCTCAGGTACTAGATTAAAGCAAAACATACAGCTTTTCAAACTTCTTCCAGCTTCAATTACAACTGCAGCTTTCCATACATAAGCCTTACTTTCAGGTACAAGCTTCAATAAAGGAAAACTTCCCTGCGTTGCATTTTTACTCTTTCAGCTTTCAATTACAACAGCTGTTTCCCCACATAGGCATTGCTTTCAGGTACATGCTCTAAATAAAGGAAAACTTCACAGCGTTGTACTCCTCTTCACAGCTGCTTAATTAGGCTTGAGTTTTCACACAGGCAGAACGCTGCCTTTCTCCGTGCAAAACTCAGGTTAGAACAGTTAGGCTTTCTCAGCACTTCTACAGGATACATTTATACAGCTTTCACTCCCTTTGACAAAACCCACAGTCCATATCTGAACCACTGCTATCACTTAGAGGTGCTTCAGTTTGCATTTCCTCCAGCTCAGGATCTGATACGTCCTTATGACCAGGTTTAATGGAGTTTACAGATTGCCACTGCTTAATCAGTGCTCTAAGCTGCTTCCGTTTGTTATCCTTAAAACTCCTAGGCACTTGCAAGGATTCCAAATCACCAGCACCTTTTAAAACATCATAAAAAGGGCTCACCTTCCTTCTGGTCTGCCTAGTATATGCTTTCTGGTTGAGAGGCAAATATTGCTTTACCAGCTCCCTTAAAACAGCGTGCTCTTCAGGGTCTGATTCTAGCCCTTGGCTGTGATGCCTGCAATTAGTAATTTGCTTAGTGGCACCTGGGCTATACTCTGAGCTAGAACTCCTGTCACGTTCTCTGTAGTGGGAAAACTTTTGCAGTCTTTTGACTGGGACTTTCTCTCTGCCCAACCTCTCCTCTGTAATTATGGCTTCAAGAGAAGGTTCCAGAGAACTACTCCTGTCTCTTCTAGGCAAGGTATCTAACCTTTTCCCCTGAGGTTTGAAATAGTTTCTGACCTGTTTCTGTTTGCTATGCGGCTCAAGGTAGTTCCTTCCTGGAAGCTTTTTCAGACACCTCTCCTGAGACCTGGCTGTCTCTCTGCAGTCTGGCCAGCAACTCCCCAAGCCCCTTGTGCTAACCGGGTACCGGCTGCTCTTGGCTTTGCTTCTCCTGGTCCCCAGATCTCTCCCTGGATCTGACTCTCTTGGACCTTCCTGGAACTGCTCTCCCTCCAAGGCTGAATCCAACTCCAATGCTGAGTCTCTTCCGGATTCTCCTCCACCCTTGGATGCCAGCTCTCCCTTGGCTGCTTGCTCTCTCTTGGCTGCCTTTTCTCCTTTGAGGGCTCCTTCTCCTCCTACTCCTCCTCTAACAGTTGCTTCCTGGTTATGTGAACAGGGCTGCCCTATCAGGTGTGACTCCGCCCCTTTTCCTCCCACGTCAGCTCCCTGAGTTTGTCTGGAGCTCGGGTGTGGCTCTCTTTCTGCTTTCTTGTGCAGAGAAGCTTTCAGGGCTGGATCCTTAACCCTTTCCTGACCTGTTTTACTGACAGCTTCTGAGGACAAAAAGTGTTTTAAACCCCTATTTTTAGGTTCTGCAGCCTCTACCTTGTCACAGCTTGTATCCCTCTCTTACAATGGACAGAGCCCAACTTTCTGCTGTTATCTGCCCCCATCTGGGGGCAAAATAACATAACCTTCCTGGAATGGTGGAAGGCTCCGGCCCGTTCAGGGCCAGGAAGACAAAGTTCTCTAGATGGGAGTCAAAGCCCCTGTGGAGGCTGAGTCTGCTGAGCCGGTTGAGGCTTAGCAGCCTTTGTTTTTCTTTGTTTAGGATGCTGCTGACCCTTTTGGGCAGACTGGAGGGGTAGAACTTCTTTCTAGTGAAGAATGTTTTTTGTAGGACTTTTTCCTTGCAGGATCAGCTGTAGATTTTGATAATCTATCCAAAGTGAGATTATCAGCATCTAGCTCATTAGCTTTCTCTTGTCAATTTTTGCCAAAGAGTTCCTCTCCTGTGCAAGGAATATTCCCCAGTTTGTCCTGTACCCAAAGTTCCAAGTCAGATGCCTGAAGCCAGGCAATCCTACGTGTGCCTATGGCAATAGCAGAAGTTCTGCTTATTTATTTATTTATTTTATTTATTTATCTATTTCTTCTATACCGCCCCTTCCAGAGATCAGGGGCGGTTTACATGGAACAAGTAAACATTTGTATACTGCTGTATACATTACATGGAACAGAGATTTTTAACTTTATACAGATAATAGATACTATTTTACATGGAACAGAGATTTCTAACTTTATACAGAGTAACAGTGCATTAAACTGTCGGAACTATTTACATTTTGTATACTTTTATAAATTCCTGTGTTATAATATTGAGCAGAAATGCACTCAAAACAATCTAAAGCTGCACGATTTACGAATTTGGAAACATCCTGAGCATGTTTGATAAGTGCAAGATAGTCTTGTCTCTTATCATCAGGAAGGAGAGGGCTCATAAGCTCTAGATCTCCTGTAACTTCCTTAAGGAACATTCCCATATATAAAATGTAGGAACTAATCCTGGCAGAAAGCATAGAGGCCTGGAAGGTTCGACGCCCAAAGGCATCAAGAGTTCTACATTCACGTTCTGGAGGATTAGATGCATGTCTTTTTACATTCTTGATCCTTCTCATAGCTGATTCCACCACCATGGAATGGTGGGGCAGCTGAGTTTTTTGAAATCCAGGACAGGGAGGAACTCGATACATGGTATCGAGCTTACGAGAATGAGGAGAAGTGGTGAGAGGTGTTTCCCACATCCTTAGCATGAGATCATGCAAGATCTCATGAATAGGCAAAGTAGCTGCCTCCTTGGGAGCTTTAGGGTACTGTAAAATCTCCAATTCCTTCGCCCTAGGCTCTGTTTCAGGAGCCACTGTGATGGAAAGACCGAGCCACATCCCGGATAAAATCCTGGAAGGATATATCCTCTGGAGGAGACATCCTACGTTTAGGAGAGGAAAAATCCTCAGGAAGAAATACTCTGGTATTGACAGAGCTGTCAGACTTGTCGGAGGATTCAAAGTATCTCCTGTCCGGGTAATCATGCAGCGCACGATACCGGTACCAATCGAAGTCGGTATTGACAGGATCCGGTACCGACTTGTCAGTACCAGAGGGCACAGCATGCGTCAGTACCAGTAATCCACCTGCCAACATTGATGCAATTGGCCCCGGTACCGATGTAGGTGCCGGTTGAATTGTCTGAAGCGGTTTCGGGGGCATCGATGCTGAGAGAAGAGCCGCCAGACTGCGTTCAATAGCCAAGAATCTCTGGTCTATTGACGCCGCTGATGCCTGGGTATCGGTACCGGACAAAGCGGCCGGTACCCCAGAGCATGGCACCAGTAGTTCTGCCGAGGTTGGGGCCTCGAGAACATACTGGAGCCCCGATGATGCTTTGGAAGCCGAAGCCTCCCGCCGGGGCAATTTTGCCGGTGTGAGTCCCTCAAGGGCAATGCCAGAGGCATCGGGATACTTAGGAGATCTACCCTTTGAGGACCGGCTAGACTTATGTTTAGTTACCTGAGATCCATGGGAGGAAGACGAAGCCCTGGAAGATGTTGATGCCACATATGCTGCATTGGAGGGAAAAAGGGTGCTAAGTTTAGCAGCTCGGTTTTGCTGACCCCTCTTCGACATCATCCCACAGGCAACACACTCGGAGATAGAGTGGTCAGTACCTAAACATTTCAGGCACCACTCAGGGGTGTCGGTGATGGAGATGGTACCACCACACTTCAAACACTTTTTAAAACCCGAAGCGTGTTTTTCCATTGTAGAGGAAAGTTGGGCCTAGTGCCCAAAATGGCGCGTGGCACCAGAGGAGAAAAAAGCTGGAAGACTTCAGGAAAAGTATTCTTTTTTTTTTTTTAAGGAAAAGAAAGAAAGAACCGGCGGTACCGGTGTAGCATCGAAGGAAGGCAGACGCGACCACAAAAAAGAAGAATGGGATCTTTTCTGCGGTGACAGGAAGTGCGACTTGCCGGCTCCGTGGAAAACGAAGAACCTGGGAGAGACAGTTGGGAAAGGCGGGAAGGTAGCATGCAGGTGCTATGGGGTGCTCCCAAAAGCTTCCTAATTGGATACTGGGGAGCGTTCCCGCGCAGGCTCCGTCGGTACCGACGATACCCATATGTGAAGACTACATTCCTGCTTGTTCCTGGAGATAATAGGTTCACTAGATAGTTTATTGTTTCTTTTGGACAAAGCTAACAATAACAGACTATAGCTAAAAAACTATGCTTAGAAATAAATAAAAAATCTGGGCTTACCTTATCCAAGGAAAGAATCCCTCAAAATCTCTTGCTGTGTCCGAAGCAGTCAAAGACCGTGACAACTTCCCGTACGGGTCACCAGTGTATGGAACCAGGGGGGGCAGTCCATTGGCCAGGCAGATTTCCACCCCTCCTCCACCGTGCAAGAGAGAAAACAAAAACCTTACATACACATACAGGGGGGGGGGGTGTTACCACCCCTCCCAATAAATCACACCTCATGCAGATTATACTCGTACCTGGCACAAAATTCTCACAGATTCTTCTTACAAATAAAATCCTTTATTCCTTATACATCACAGAGACAAGCATATAGGTAGCGCAACCAAAACTAACTAAATACAAAGTAACTTGCAGTTTCCTTCACCCTCTACTTATTACAGCTATAAAGTAATAAAGAGATTTCCTATCCATAGACAGATCCTAGCACAGTGAAAGAGAAGGATATATGACAGTGAGATTCCTAGCTACACTCAAAGATAAACTAAGGAGACTTTCGCACAGACAATCATACCCATTCATTAGCAGACATACAGTGGGAATTTGCAAACCACCTTCTTCAGAAAATGGGGTGCAAATTCACAATCTTTTAAAAGTTCTGTCCTGTTATATAGTGGTCTTTCCAAATAGTCCCTTAGTTTTCGATTCAATGCATCTGGATTTTCTCTTTCATTCCTTTCTTTGTCCTGTCATATCTGCACTCCCATTCCTGCTGACCTGTGACCCTTTATGGCCTTGTGTATAAACATGTGCTCAGGCCTTTGTCAGATTTATTCCTTGTTATTTGACCCTTTTCCCACCTATCCAACTTTCCACCTTGTCTGTTTTTCCATCCCCTATTTTTAAGAAATATAGAAAATATATCTTATTAGTTCTCTGATATTCTGACAGTTTCTACTCTAGGCCTCAGTAGGCCCCATGTCAAACTGACATAACCATGCTAAATGATGTCTCTCTCTCCTGTGCTCTGTAAATAAGTGTGTTTTTTCTCACATCTGATGTCACCTAATACCCATAGCATCCCACAACGCACATTCAGTACAATGCCAGTAATTTGGACATATTTTAGATGTTCTTTGTGTTAACTCTTTCCCTTCTGGCTCTCACAGTACTTATGACTTGGCTTGGCTACTGTTGGAAACAGGATACTGGGTTTGATGGACCTTGGTCTGACCCAGTATGGCATTGCTTATGTTCTTGAGGATAGAATTGTATTTATTTAAGGGGTTTTATAAACCGCCTCATCCTTAAAATTGAAGCGGTTTACATTATAACTCAACATTTTTTTACATATTAACAGTAAGATACTAATTTACAATTTAACAGTTTAACAATACAACTTAACTTATGCTAGAACTTGTTTACAAGAACAGTTTAACAAAGCAACAACATTTAGCTTGTGCTAAAACTTATTTACAAGGATTACTCATGTTTTAAGCACCTTATGTGATCAGATCTTTTCTCAGATGCTATGGGTCTTTTGACAGGTGCTGTGGGTACTAAGTGACATTTCCAAGGTGCTCTTTGAATAGGTGTGTTTTTAACTTTTTTCTGAAGTCATTTATTAACGTAGTAAGTGCGGGTTTATTTAGCAAAGGACAAAGAGCTCAAAGTGAACGCAAGGTACAAAAGCAAGCTTTAACTCCATTAGATATTTGAGGCCCAAAAGTTAAATATGAAACAAAAATTACTCCAATGATTCAGCGTAGTAACCACTGGCATGGAAAGAACCAAACCATATGATCAGGTCTCACCATTTCTGAAAGAATTGTCCTGGTTGCCTGTCTCTTGTAGACTTAAATAAGACCCTGATACTTTCCCACAGAATCCACTTCACTAGTTTTCCTAACTACCTCCCCATTCATTGATTATTCTATACTGTCCAAACTACTAATTGATGTCCTTCCAATCAAACCTTTCAATCATTTTCTACCCACCCCCCATCTCAATTTAGATTTAAAATGACTCTGGCAGCTGCATTCAGTTTTCTGGCCTCTACATTATGGAATGCTTTACCCCTTGAATTAAAAATTGGCTTTTTTCAAAGCCTTCAGAGAAGACCAATTCAAGGGTCTTCTACTTTGTCACTGGGTCTCACATTTGAGCTTCCCCTATTTTCCTTGTGACTTATTATTACAGGTATTCCAGACTGATTGCTATATACTATTTATTTTCCCATAAGAACATAAGATATGCCATACTGGGTCAGACCAAAAGTCCATCAAGCCCAGTATCCTATTTCCAACAGTCGCCAATCCAGGTCACAAGTACCTGTCAGGTTTCCAAAATGTAAACAGATTCCAAGCCACTTCTTGCGTTTCTCTGTCTCTAGTCTTTTATTAGTTTTGTAAACTGCTTTTATGGCTATTGTTTAGGCATATGGCAGTATATCAAATACCAATAAGTAAATAAAGTAAGTAAGGACTTGTATCCTGCTGTCCATGGAGAACTCCAGCAACATGTAAACTTGTTTTTCTCAAAGGACAAGCAGAAAATTAAATCCTCGTAACATGGGATTCTCTAGCTACAGGCTGCCTTCAACAGTAAAAGGGAAAAATGATGAATGTGCAAGGTGCTGTAATGTCAGACACAATAGTTTTTGGTGGCAACCAGCTTTTCATAGAGGAGTAATATTTAAATTCCATGGTTGGCATTTTTTTAAGTGCCAGCTGCAGCATTTAAAAATAAAAATGGTTATTTAGTGCTTGAATCCAGATATTGTCTGGGGCTGAATATCCAGATAGCAGAAACCGCATAAATTTAGGCCTGCTTTTTTTGTCCTCTGTGATTTGTGATCTGATTAATGGGTCTGAATACTGCTGCAAACCAGATAACTCAAAATTCCATCCCCGCTCCACCCATGGACCACCAGACACTATCCAGACAATGCTGAGGCGGTCAGAGGAAATATTCAGTGGCAGCATACTGAATATTAAGTGCTGGTCATTGAATACTGTGCTGGCCAGCACTTAACCTGTTAGCAGGTGCTGCTAACCGGGTAAACACTTTTGAATATTGGCCCCATGATTTTTCTTTTCTTTTCTTTTTTTTTTTAAAGAAGACAGCCTGGGAATGAAAAGAAATGGGACTAGGGGATGGAATTGGATTCTATTCCCCAAACAGATTCTGCAGGATTGACTGACCAAACCTACCGTTGCGTTGGGAGTTTCCATATAGTAGTGAGATGTGAATGTATGTACCAACTCCATATTACAGCCTTGAAAATTTCCTCCATGGAGGCTGATCTCAAGTGGGCTACTGATGCAGCCATAACTCTGCTATTATGAACCATGACAGGACCCTCAAGAATCAAGTCTGCCCAGAAATAAGTGAAGGAAATGCAATCTGCTAGCCAATTAGATAAAGTATGTTTGGTTGACAGCAGCCCCCAGTTTGTTTGGGTCAATAGATATAAAATTGAGTGGACTTTCTAAGGATTTTAGTCTGCTCCAAATAGAAGGCTAAGGCTCTCTTGCAGTCCAATGTATACTTAGTATAAAGTAGATCGGTGACTGCAGCCTGGAGTTCATTTACTCTTTACTGTGATACATGGTGTGTTAATTTTTTAAAATAAACAATCACATTTCTTTAACAAAGTATTTTTGTAGCCCATGGACCACTCAGTCCTTTTGTGGGACTCACGGGCCCTGGGATTCTACTTCCTGCAGATGTGCCACCTCTCGGGGGCCCATTCTGGGACACCACCAGTGGGCGGCAGGCTGTGGCTTTTCTACCAGGAGTGGGCTCAGACGGGACCGGCCCAAGGGTTTCTGCTACCCTAGGCAAAAGCCAAGGCTATGTCGTCCCCCCCAAGCCATGCCGCTCCCTCCTCCCCGCATGCTGAGCCGCGCTACTGCCAATTCCGGCGGCAGGGTCGAGGGGGGCGTGGCTCAATTTAGCGGCAGGCCATAACTTTGGAGGTTCAGAAGCGACAGGCCATATGTGCCGAAGCACATGGCCTGCCACCAAACCTAGCTGTCCCCCACCCTCCCGCCACCAGAATCCCACCGTGGCTCAGCATGGGAGGGAAAGGCAGCACATGGGGGGCAGCAGGTCATGTGTGCTTAAGCACATGGCCTGCCGCCCACAGAGATCTGCCACCCTAGGTGGCTGCCTAGCCCATGGGCCAGCCCTGGACTCAGGTCACCAAGGATTGCTGGGTGCTTGACACCATTCAACATGGCTATGTTCTGGAATGCAGAGAGCCTATTCTGGAGCCTTCATGGTCTCCCCATGTGGTTCTGTGGCCAAGAGAACTGCCATTCAGGTTATGTTGGACAGGTTGCTCTGTCTGTGAGCAGTAGTGACCATTCCCCCTACTGAGTGGGGCAAGGGCTGCTACTCCATCTACTTTGTGGTGCCAAAGGAGGACGTTAACTTACACCCAATTCTCAACCTCAAGGGAGTCAACGCTCACCTGTGCACCCTATTTTTCCTAATGGAGACCCTATGGTCAGTGATCCAGGTGGTATGCTATGGAGTGTTCCTTGCATCTCTGGATTTTGCTGAATCTTATTTCCACATCCCAATCCAAATGAATCAACAGCGTTTTCTCAGTTTTGCTGTGCTTGGCTCTCATTTTCAGTTAGCCACTCTTTCCTTTAGCCTCTCCACTGCCCCAAGGGCATTCTCAAAAATGATGGTGGTGGCGGCTGCTGTGCTGAAGCACCAAGGGATCTGTGATCAGCCTATCTGGATGACTGGCTCATCCAGGTCTCAGTCCAAAGCGTTTCGGGTTTTAACCCAGGTACACTTCCTGGAGAATCTCAGATGGGTGATCAATCAAGGAAAGAGCCATTTGGAGCCTTCCCAATTGCTGGAATACCTGGGAGCATGTTTCTACACTTGGGTAGGTAGAGTTTTCCTGCCCAAAGAGAGAGTGGAAAAGTTGTTGGGCCAGTTGGCAGCCTTCTGATCTCAGCAAGCTCTCAGAGTTTGGGATGATCCACCGCTTCTCAGCTTGATGGCAGTGATAATCGAGATGGTTCCCTGGGCATGAGGCCTTTTCAGAGGTCCTTGCTGACTCTGATCTCCAAGCTCTCAGTTCAAGGTCAGGATTCCCCTCCAGCTGGAGATTGTGTCCAGCCTGCGGTGATGGTGGCAGCAGCCATGACATATGAGAAAGGATATGCCCACTTGATCATTTGTGGCTTCTGTTGATGGACGCCAACCTGTTTGGTTGATGAGCCCATTGTGAAAAACAGTACAGGGCCATTGGAGCTGCCAGGAGGCAGTGTGCCCCATCAACCGTCTTGAGGTGAGGGCCATTCACCTGGCCCTTTTTGCACTTCTGGATCCTAGTCAAGGGTAGAACAGCCCAGGTGTATTTGGACAATGCCACTGCGGAGGTGTATGTCAATCAGCAAGGAGGCAGAAAGAGTGCTGGAGTGGCCTGGGAAATGACTCTCCTGTTCTCCTGGGCAGAAAGGAACCTCCTATTTCTGTCGGTGCAACACATCGTTGGGATAGACAACATGGAGGCAGACTTCCTCAGCTGCCATTCCTTCGATCCTGGGGAGCGGGAGCTCAGTCAGGTGGTGTTTCAGCAAATTCTGTGCATCTGGGGCCATCCTGAGATCAACCTGATGGCAATCCGATCCAATGCTAAAGCTTCAGTGAACTGGTTCCAAGAGCATCGATGCCTTGGTTAAGTCCTGGCCAAAGTACTGCCTGCTGTATGCTTTTCCTCCATGGCTGCTCATATTTCAATGCTTAGAATGACATCCAGACAAGACTGTCCTAGTGGCACCAGATTGGTCACAGAGGCCAAGGCTTGGGGACCTGATGTGGCTCCTGCATGAACCTCCTCTGTGACTGCTTTCAGATTGAGGGATGTATTATCAAAGGCTGGTCTTTCTGGATGAACCAGCTCCTTCTCACTTATGGCCTGGATCTTGAGAGGCGTCACTTAATGTGGAAAGGTTATTCTCCTGTGGTAGTGTCCATGCTTCTCAAGGTGAGGAGAGGTTCTATTAGTTTGGTCTACGTGCGCATCTGGTGTCTTTTCAAGCATTGGTGCCATGAGTATTAGACTAGACCTGATACAGCTGATTTGCCATTCCTGATTGCCTTCCTTCAGGACAGCTTGGACAAAGATCTTTCCCTTAGCTCCCTGAAAGTTCAGGTTGCAGCTTTATCTTGCTTCAGAGGACTAGTATTGGGGTAGTCCATAACCTTGTACCCAGATGTTTCCCCGTTTCCTTCAGGAGGGGTTTAGTATCTGCGTCCTTCCCCTGCATTTGGTTGGTCCCTCGTGGGATCTCTCCCTGATGCTCTGGGCCTTGATGTCAGAGCCCTTTGAGCACTTGAAATGGGCTTCACTTAAAGATCTAACTCTTAAGGCTGTCTTTCTAGTTGCAATCCGCTCAGCAGGATGTATTTCCTAGCTACAGGCATTATCATGCAGGGAACCTTACTTATCCTTCTCAGAGGAAGCTGTATGCATTCAGCCTGTTCCTTCCTTTTTTCCCCAAGGTGGTATCTTCATTCCATGTGGATCAAGTGGTTTGCCTGCCCTCCTTTTCTAAGGAGTAGTGTCATGAGAAGGACAAGGCCCTTCACCTGCTGGATGTCCTCATGGTGCTTCTCTGGTAGTTGAAGGTGACTAACTCTTTTCGCAAGTCAAACCATCTCTGTAAGCCAGGGGTCTCAAACACGCGGCCCGCGAGAGAGGTTTCTGCGGCCCGCGATGGAGAGGAAACAAAACCCCCCCCCAAAGCCCTGGCTTCTGCCGCTGCCGCCGTGGCAGCGCCAGAATCAGCTGTCCCGCGGCCCCTTACCGTGTGTCCGGCAGAGCCCTCAGCTTCAGCAACATCAGCGGCAGCTTTCAGGGCCGCGAAGAGAGTAGTATTTCCCTCTCGCGGCTCTGTTCCCATCAGCCCCGGCGGGCTTAACAGGCCGCGAGAGGGAAATTACTCTTCTCTTCGCAGCTTGAAAAGCCCGCCGCTGATGTTGCTGAAGCTGAGGGCTCTGCCGGGCACACGGTAAGGGGCCGCGGGACAGCTGATTCTGCCGCTGCCACGGCGGTTTGGGGGGGCTGTGTCGGATATGCCATGCTTTCTCTTGCACCGAGCGGGCGGGGCGGGGGGCTAGGACTGGAAATGGGCAGATGGGGGTTAGGACTGGAGGTGGTCTGATTGGGGGGGGGGGCTAAGACTGAAAATGGGGTTATGGGGGGGGGCTAATAATGAAAATGGGGTGATGGAAGGATTAGGACTGGAAGTGGGCTGTTGGGGGGCTTAGGACTGGTAATGGGCTATGGGGGGGCTATGGGGGGGCTAGAACTGGTAATGGACTGGGGGGGGTTGCTAGGACTGGAAATGGGCTGAGTAGGGGGGTGCCATGACCTTCAAATAACTGATGGGGACGGGGTTTTGGAATGGAAATGGGCTGAGTGGAAGGGGGCTTGGAATAGAAATGGGCTGATGGGGAGGGGGGCTTGGAATGGAAATGGGCTGATGGGGAGGGGGCTTGGAAAGGAAATGGGCTGTGAGGGGAGGGAGCTAGGACTGGAAATGGGCTTAGTTGGGGGGAGCAAGGACAGGAAATGGGCTGATGGTGGGGCTAGGATAGGACTGGAATGGGCTGATGATGCGGGGACTAGAAGGGAGCGGATGCTGGGTGGGGCTGAAACTACAAGGGAGCTGATGTTGGGGGAGGATTAGAATGGGATAGGGCTGGGAGAGTAAAATGGAGAGGGGAAAAATATTTTGTGTGGGAGGGAAGAAAAATCTACAATTGGCCAGGTATTCGGTGAGTAAGTGTGGATTGAGGATGGAGGGGTAAAATTTGAGTGGATGAAATAGGAATGAGGAAAGAGCAAAAGGAAAAAGATTAGTATGTTAAAACAGATGTAGAGAGAGAAAGGAAAAAAAACTAGAAGAGAGAAGAAAGGACAAATGGACAGCAGACCATGGAGAGTTAGCAGAAGACACCAAGAAACCAGAAGAAAGTGGCTGGCACAATTGCAACTGAAAAAAAATGCACAAAAGGTAGAAAAATATCTCTTTATTTTGAATTTATTAACTGGAATATGTCAGCTCTGGGAAATGTGCATCATTAACGTCTGTGCTTTATTTAATACAAGAGGAAATTAATTTATAGTTTTATTTCTACAGTGTTGTTGTACATTCCAAGTTTGGCTTTTGGGGTTCCCAGTTTAATTATTGTCTTCCTGTTTCTAAATTGTGATTCCTTGTTTGGTGATGGTGTATGTTCTGCATGTGTAACTGAGCTGAGGTATTCTGTTTATGTAATTCCTATTTGACATTGCCACTTGTTCTCTTTCCCCAGTAGGTCATGTATTGTTATTCTCTGAAATGTATTGGTTTAATATTTGCAGTGTTGCCTTTTGATAGGGTATGGTGCTTTGTGAGTCCTGGTAGTGCTGTTACGATACGGTGGGTTTGCTATGGGTTCTAAATGGGTAGTGTTTGTAGTAGTTCCTAATGTGTCTGGCGGTTGGCACTGGATTATAGTAATGTAGAAATCTTTTAGTCTTTCTTTATCCATACACTCATTAAGAGGCATGTTTACTAAAAGTTAGTTTATGGTAACATTATGCAAATATTTATGCAAATGAGGTCCCTTATGCAAATTAGGCCCGCCTCTTGTGCGGCCCCCGGGTTACTTTACAAGTCCTCATTTGGCCCTCAAAGCAATTTGAGTTTGAGACCCCTGCTGTAAGCAGTTTGCGGATTTGCTTAAGGATGACACAGCAGTTTAATCAAGGAAGCCATTGCCTCAGCATATCTGTTGCAAAACTTGCTGGTTTTGGAGGGTGTGTGCTCATTCTACTCAGGCACAAGCATCCTTGTGGGTGGAGCATAACTTGGTAGCCCCCTCAGATATTTGTCGGGTATTACCGCTTGGATGTCCATGCTCGGGTGGACACAGCCTTTAGTTCAGAGCTCTTAAAGGTTGTCATGCCTTCCTGCCTGTTGGAGTTGTAGCTTTGGTACATCCCTCTTGTCTGGACTGGTCTAGCAGGACAATATGGAAAGTGACATTTTACGTACCAGATAATGACCTTTCCTTGAGTCCTGCCAGACCATGCAGGACCCACCCCTGGAAAATGTACTGGTCTGCTGTACTCTCAGTGGTTGGCCCTGTGGGCTCATAATCTTCTGACAAGCTTTATGCTTCCTGTTTAGTTGAACGTTATTTTTGCTGAGGTTGTGTGATGTGAGAGATTCCTTGCAATATGCTTGGGTATGAATACTAAATATGCCTTGAGTGACTCAGGCTGATAGTGGTGCTTTCATGTCATTAGAAGCCTCTGGAATGTTTTCTCTGTCTCCACATTTAGGAGAACGCAACTCACCTGTCTGGATTGGTCTAGCAGGACTCATGGAAAAGACATTATCTAGAAAGTAAAATATCACCTTCTCGGTCTCTTACTCTACTCTTTGTTTTGTTGTTGTTAAGTGCCGTTGGTACTCTTTGTAACCCTCCTCTTATTCGGTCTCTTAACACCATTCTACAAGTAGCATTCAAATATTTGAATCTTTTCTATTTTTCACTCCTGTTAATCATTAAAATATTTAAAACTGTATCACAGCTGTAGCCAGCTGGTTTCTTGACCACAAATCAAAAGGTTCTGTTCTCCCCTTCTTAATCTCTCCCCCTCTTTCCATCTCTGTTACCCTTCCAGGTAGCTGTAATTTATCAACCCCCTGTCAATGAGGCAGCCTCTTCCTATAACCAGTGCTTTTTTGTGTAAAAAAAAAAAAAAAAGGTGCTAGTACTCACATACTCAGCCAACTTTAAGGCGTGGGTGATTATAGGACATAGCTACTGTATGCCCACACAATAGCCATACCTCCTGCGACCAGCCATTAATCCCCCACACCACAGCAAGCATCTCCCCTCCTTCCAGCCATTAACCACTGCACCACAGCCAGTATCATCTCCCTTCCAGGCATTCCCCCTACGTAGCAGCTGCCGCTTTTCCTGTGTCAGCAGCGGCGGTGGGCATCGGACTTTAAACAATGGAAAAAAAAATTGCAGGTCTTTGCGACTCCACGCTTGGAAGGCTTGCAAATGCCCGCCCCTTCTGATACATTGTGTCAGAGAGGGCTGACATTTGCAAGCCTTACAAGCGTGGAGTCGCAAAGACCAGTGGCTTGTTTTTTCATTGTTTAAAGTTCGATGCCTGCCGCCACTGCCAACACAGGAAAAGTGGCAGCAGCAGTGGGGGAGGGGGAGTGAATCGCCAAGTGTTCTTTTTTTTAAGGTGCCACCCCGCTGAGAAAAAGGTGCCGGTATGCTGCACTGTTGTGTACTGGCACAAAAAAAGCCCTGTCTATAACACTATACTCTCCTCTTCTTTGGATGCTCTCACTCCTCCCATTCCACATACTGTGAAGCATACTGCCTCTCATCCTTGGCTGACCTCCAAAATCTGCTACCTAGTTTTCTATGCCCACTCTGCTGAATGCCTTTGGCTAAAATCCTCTGCCCATGCTGACTTCATACATTTCTAATTCTTGTTAACCTCCTTCAGATCAGCTATAGCACTCACCAAGTAAGAATACTTCTGTATGCCCATCTGGTAAACACTTCTGCCACCTTCGAACATGTTGTGATTACACTACAGTATTTCTCAAAAAGCCTTCACTGGACCTTATTTGTTCTTCCAATTATAGGCCCATCTCCCTCCTCCCTTTTGCATCCAAAACTACTGGAATGTGCTGTTCATCACTGTCTTGAATTTCTTTCCTCGCAAGCCATTCTGGATCCACTGTAATCTCACGTTCATCCTCTATATTCAATAGAAACAGCCTTTGCAAAAGTCTCCAGTTCCTGGTTAAATCCAAGGGTCTTTACTGGACCCTTATCCTTCTTGATCTATCTGCTGCTTTTGACACTGTTGATCACTACCTTCTCCTTGAGACCCTGTTCTTGCTTGGATTTCAGGGCTTTTTTTCATTTTGGTTTGCTTTTTATCTCTCTCATTGTGCTTTCACTGCATGTTCTGGTGGTTCTCTGCTATCCCACTTTCAGTTGGAGTACCTCAGGGCTCTGTTTTGGGACCTCTTCTTTCTCTACACTCATTCCCTTGGTGCTGTTATCTCTTCCCATGGATTTCAGTGCCATCTTTACTCTGATGACTCTCCGAGTTAACTTCCTAAATCAGATCTCTCTCCAAGAATCCAGGCCCGAATCTTAGCGTGGTTGTCTGATGTTCCTGGCCTAGCTATCCCACTGCTGTCTAAAACTGGAACATGGCCAAGACAAAGTTTCTTATCTTCCCCGCCTAAGACCACCTCCCCCCTCCATTTCTGTAAATAATATCATCATCTTCCCTGTCTCCTCAGTTCGCAACCTTGGGCCATCTTTGACTTTTTTCTCTCTATGCATATCCAACAGACAACTAAAACCTGTTGCTTCTTCTTCAACATCAGCAAACTTCATCCCTTCCTTTCTGAACATACTACCAAGACCCTTATCCATTCTGTGACCTCCCATCTAGGCTATTATAATATGCTCCTTGCTGGCCTCTCACTGAATCATCTATCTCCCCTTCAATCTGTTCAAAACTCAGCTGCATGGCTAATCATCACATAGCTCCTCTTCTCAAGTCACTACACTGGCTCCCCTATCCATTTCCACACAGTTCAGACTGTCCCAACTCACTTACAAGTGCATTTGTTCTGCATTTCCTCATTACCTCTGTTCTCTTATCTCTTACTACACCCTGCTTTGCAGCTCCACTCAAATCACCTTTATCTGTAACCCTTCTCTTCCACTGCCAACTCCAGACATTGTTCGTTCTACCTTGCTGTACCCTTATGTCTGGAAAGACTACTTGAGTCGGTACTTCAGACTCCATTTCTGGAACAATTCCAACCCAGACTAAAAAACTCATCTTTCTGAGGCTGCTTTTGGATCCTGATCACCTTATTCCCCTGTCTACTGCCATGTGTGTTTTAATCATTTCCCTTTAAATAATACCCTAGTCTGCTGTTTGTCTTCCACAGATTGCAAGCCATTTGTGGCAGGGACTCCCTATTATATGTATGTGTACAGCAGGGCTCAACAAATCCCAGGTGCCAGATCACCATGATGACCAGAAATTTGCACCTGGTGCCTGGGATTTTCTGGCCCCCTCCTCTATAAATAAATAAGCGATTGCAGTCCCGAAGGCAGCAGGCTGCCCGCGGACAGAAGTAAGCCGGCAAAAGCCTCTTCTGTCTGCCTGAAGGAGATCGAATCCCCATGGGCAGACTTGAAGGGGAAAATATCATGGCCCTGAAGGTAGCAGGCTGCCCTCAGGGATCCAATTTCCCGTGGACAGACAGAAGAGGTCATTGCTGGCTTGTTTTTCTTCTTCTGCCTGCAGGGGATGGGATCCCCGCAAGCAGCCTGCTGTCTTTGGAGCTGCGATTGTGGAAGAGGACAGCTGGATTAAGGCCTTATATAAAAAAGAAAAGGTTAGATGGAGGGAGGAGTGAGCCAGCCAATTCTTAAAGGAGCAATAGCCTTAAAAAAAAAAAGGAAGGAGGATGGAGGGGAATGAAGGGCAAGGGGTGGGCATGAGCATAGTTTGGGAGGATGAAGGGGCAACATTGACCCCCTGAACAAGTTGCTCCGATGGCCATGACCCCTTATGTCTGCCTGCAGAAAAGAAGGAATCGCAGCATGCAGAAAAAAAGGTAAAAAGGTTTTGTGTGTTGGGGGTAGGAGGAAGTGAGCTAGAGAAGAAAGGGACAATCTGAAGGGCAATGAGCCTATTAAAAAAGGAGGATGGGGAGGATTTTAGTCAGAGGATGGGAATGCTGGGGGGGGAGGGTGAAGGGGGGGGGGAAGAGTCTGGAAGGGTAGTCGAGGAGGGGAGCCAGCAGGAGAGGGGTTGGAGGGGGAGGGAAGAGTGCAAGGTGTTGCCAAAAGGTGCATTTCCCTCCCCCAAGAACACACATAAAGCATCCACACACACATACCACATATACAGGCACCCCACCTACATATGACAGTCACCTGCACACACATGCATCTCATCTCCGCACCACACACACACACACATATATATATATACAGGCATCCCACCTCTGAGCCACACAAGCACCCCACTTCCGAGACATACACACACATTCACACAGTCACCTCACCTCCACACTGTACATTCTGGCACTCCACCTCTGCACCACACGAAGACAGCCATGCAGCACACACACACATGCACTGCAGCCCTGCACCCCACTCACGCAAAGGCACCCCACCACCACATCCCACATAGAGACAGGCACGCCACACCACAGACACTTAATATCTGAAGCTGTAACTGTTATCTGTATTTCTGTCTAAAGATGTTGCATGGTATAGGAACTTTGGCGCTGGTCATGTGAGACTTGCGAACATAAGACCTGTGCGAGAGACAAGGTGAGAGGGGGGTGTGAGGAGGTCACAAGCACTGGCTCCTAAGATTTTGGCCTGGCTCCTAAATCCACACAAAATTTATTGAGGCCTGGTGTACAGCACTGCATATGCCTAATAGTCCTATAGAAATAATAATTAGTAGTAACAATACTCTGTTTCATGTTTGTTTTTCCTGCTTGCAAGCTAGGTTACTTCTATGATGCCAATCTCTTCTTTGAGGACCAAAATTTCTCTGTTTCTGTATCCTGACACTGCTGGCTTCACTAATTCTATTGTAATTAATCTTTCCTATCTTTCTGAACTTTGCTTCTCTTAGTTAATGTACACCTGCACCTGCACCTAAATTACTGCAATGTCCTCTTATCTATCTCGTCCTCAATCTGTCCTTTCTAATATTTTTTTGAAAGCAATGAGCTGGGAACCAGGGGTTTACAATTGTCTTCTACTATTTCTCATTTTTATAGTGCTACAAGGTGTATGCAGTGCTGTACATGTATAAGAGACAGTCCCTGCTCATCAAAGCTTACAATCTTAACAGACCACACAACTGGGGACTAGGATAATTCAAAGGGAATGGGAAGCTACAGATAGGTGATAAGCAGGAGAATAAGGGGTATCAGGCTCCAAATGCAGCCTCAAAGAGGTGGGTTTTTAGCCTGGATTTGAACAGAGCCAGAGAAGGAGCTTACTAACATGCTTTATGACCCTGGGCAAGTCACTTTATCTCCCATTGTTTCAAATACCTGTTTAATCACGTAAGCTCTTTAGAAAAAAATACTTATTATACTTGAATACTTATCACTTTTGTAGGTCATTGCATACGTCCACTACTGTTATAAAAATTATTATTAATATGCTTATGTTATTAGGAACTTAACAATCTATGCTGTAGTGCAGGACAATGTGTAATGAGGACACGGTACTTTGCATTTAGAAAGTAAAATCAACATCTATGCATATATTTTGTGTGTGTGTATTTTTTTCTTTCTAATCTGTAAATGGTTTGTTCAACCCTGGTGTTTCTGATCAGCTTTTCAGTTTCTTCTTTCGGGATATTTATTAGGGATATTCTGAACACCAAACTAGCTACATGCGCATCCAGGATAAGGTTATTAATACTTCATTCTAACCTTCTTCACCTTGCCTATCTAGCTCCTCAACTCGCATTTGTCTTCTCCCTAACCTTTAGCCTTCCAGGTTTGTTCAGTTTGAATTTCACATTACAGTATTGTAATAGACATGCACCTAATCTAATTTGTCTTAAACTACCAACAAAAAAGGTATGAATTTCATTCACATGGTAGCATTATATAAATGTTTAATAGTAGTCATAGTAAAATCCCAGTAAAGAAAATGAATATATAAAATATATAAAAGGGTCAGTGCCTCAGCACTTATATCTTTCACTGGCAATACCCCAGAGTTTAGTCCACCTAGTAAACAATGCAAAGCAGCAAAGATATCAACACTTAATTGGCAGAAGCACAATACTTCAGCTAACTTGAGTTTTTAGCTTAATTTCAAACAGTTTGTAGGGTTAACAGGATCTCCAGTTGCCAGAGAGGGTTGTAATCTCAAACCTACCCCCTTCTCACTTATTACCCATCCTCCTTCCACCCTTACCTCCACCATACCCATTCCCCCTTCCTTTCTCACTTACATATCATAAGAGATTAATAGACCTTGAACTGTTCACTACTTATGTTATTAATGTTTCAATACTTTAAATGATTCATTTTATACCTAACCCACAGAAGGCAACAAGTTAGATCCAGAAATCAGCAAGACCATTTACCCAACCACAAGGTATCCTGCAAGGCTCAGCCTATCAACACTGCTTTTCAACATTTACTTGCAGCCACTCTGTAGTATCATAAAAAAACAAAATCCAATACAAAATATATGCCGACAATGCTCCTTTTAATACTGAACAACCCGATTACACAAAGATTACACCATGCCTTGAGACAATGACAGGATGGCTCAATGAATAAAGCCTCACCATAAAATAAAAAAAATAAAAAAAAACCACAAACACAGAAGCACTACACATCACCAGGAGCACTATATTCTCTCCACCCCAAACCATAAAAGTCCTACTCCAAGACCTAGCAGTCAAACATGAAGTAAAGTACCTCGGTGTTACTCTCGACCAGGACCTTAGTTTCCAGGCACACATCAAAAGAACAACCAAGATGACCTACCACAAAATAAGAATACAGAAACTTAAGCCCTCACTTGACGACAGCAACTTCAGATCGGTATGCCAGGCCATAATAACACCCAGTTTAGACTCCTGAAAAACAACAATGCACCCACTCCAGCTGGTACAAAACACTGCAGCATGCATAATCAATGGAACCACATAACACCCACCCTACACCAGCTACACTGACTCCCAGTTCTCACATGTTCCAAATACAAAACTTTATTGATAATCTTCAAAATCTCACGCAATTTATCACCGGCCGTCCTCCAACCAATGATTACCAAGAATCCAGAGAACAGAAGAACCTCAAACAAACAAATTGGCCATCCCTATGAGCAAAACGAAAGCCAAGCAGACAACATTTAAGAGAGCATTCTCCTTGTACACTCCACCATTATGGAATGATCTGCCTGAAAAAATAAGAGCAATTAAAGACCTCTCAGACTTCAGGAAAGCAATAAAAACATTCCTCTTTATGGAGTATGGAGTATTATGGACCCACCTTATAAGCATATAGTGCTCTCTCCTAATCTTCCGCCTGTTTAACATGACCCATTCACATCTTCCTCCTCTCCC
Source organism: Ichthyophis bannanicus (assembly GCA_033557465.1). Taxonomy (NCBI): domain Eukaryota; kingdom Metazoa; phylum Chordata; class Amphibia; order Gymnophiona; family Ichthyophiidae; genus Ichthyophis; species Ichthyophis bannanicus. Next base: position 1,532,949,412 of record CM066032.1, read on the forward strand.
TTCCCTTTGTCCTGAATGTCTTGTAACCCCTCGACTTGACTTATTTGTAACCCTTCCCCTTAGCCCTGATAATATACCCACGCACCTGATACTTTCTTCGGCTTAGGGCCCATCTAACATCTAAGCATACATTTACTAGATTGTATATATTCTCTTCTGTGTTTATTTACTCTATATCTATGAATCCAGTTTGCTGAATGGCACCCCCTGTATAATCCTCCAAGTTTACTTCCCCTGTTCAATGTACATTTCCTGGTTCATGTTGTAATGTAAACCGCTTTGAATATATGATAAGGTATGTCAAGCCCCAGCCCTCCGCCTAGGGCTCAGAGGGTTGGGGTTGCCATTCTATGCTCCTTGAAGGTGAGATAAAACCTTTTGCTCCCGCTATGCCTGCTGGGAGTGGTAGTTCTTTTGCCCTCTGATAAGGAAATAGTTCCGAGACCAGTGGTAAGGCAAAATGACAAGAATTTATTCCCCAACAAAAAGATTCAGTGCAGATTAAATCAGGATACTCTTCAGATGTTTGCTCGAGGATATTTACAGAACTTAAACTGATTGAGCTTCACACTCTTTGCTCACAAAATGTGCAATGCATATCACATGTAACAGATAGAAAACATAACAGCTTCTTCTCACAAAGAAAAATATCTTCTTTCCCTTTGTTCACACTCAGCTCCCTCATACACATTTAGCAAAGGGATTTTATATCATCTGCAAAACACAGTGTACAGTCCATAGGCACTTCTGCTGAGTTACTCCCATTAAAGTCCTGTTGCATCTCTTCAAACTCTGGAACTATGGAGTTTGGCTTTAAGCTGTTATTATACGGCTTAGAATAATTTCCCCCTAAGACCTCTGGTGCTTCCTTTGGGCACAGTTCTATATGGTAAGGATTGGAAATACCTGAGGTTGTGGAGATTCCTCTCTGGCTTTGGTCAGCTAACTTTTTCCAGCTGTAGGGAAACGCTCTCTGATTCCCTGTTTGGAGTTCTTGTCTGGAGCACTGCTCTGGTTCCCAGTCCCAAACTGAGCTTTGCAAACTCCTGGGTTTTGTGCTAGGTTCCCACCTGTGAGCTCCTTGAAGCTTTTTATCTGGCAATGAGGTCTGAAGGTCTCTCTGCTCTCTCCCTCTAGGCAGGTTTCTGACAGCAGTCTGTCCCTTCTCTCCTTCTGCTCTGTCTGCTTCAATTCCAGAACTGCAGCTGGGTTTCCTCAAAGGTCTCCTCCCAGCTCTTCTCCAACCGTCTCTCCAACCACCTCTCCAGTCAATACTCTCATCAACACTATTACCAGCTCTCTCAGCGAAACTCCAATCACCAACTCCTCCTCCCTTACTTTCTCCTACCCAGGGTTTATATTCCTGTTCCCTGAGCCTTGGGTCTGCCTTCCTGAACAGGTGTGTGTAATTAGGTTCCAGGCTTGCAGTTACGTCAGAGCTTGGGTGTGTCAGCCTAGCTCCTGTTTCCCTATGCTTGCCTCTCGCAAACGCTGAAACGTGTGTGCAGCCTGACTGTCAGTTTGTTTAAAGGTAAAATCATCCTTTTCTTCTAATTCCATATGTTCAGTATGGGCTTCTTCATCACAGGTGGTATAAAAAAAACTTGTTAAATAAGTAGTTAAACTAATTCAAACTGTTCTATGTAAAGTTAAATTACGTTCCAAATGTTCCATGTAAACCACCTTGACATTATGATAAGAAGGTATATAACAATAGTTAAATAAATATAAGATCACAGTTGGCAATGTCTTTAAAAAATGATTTTTGTTGCTATGAATAACCACTTCACACCTACAACAAATTAGGCTTTCAAAAGATTTTTAAGTTCTTAGTTTCTCTCACTGTCCTAATCCCAGTCCTTCTTTATTTGCACTGAGGGAGACAAGAACATATTTCACACTTGTTTAACTATGTAAAAAGTTTTGATTGATCAGTTTTCTCACCTGTAACAGCAATTGTCTATAGACAGCAAGATTGACCAGGATAGCAAATTGGGGACTCCCAAGCTCCAGGGATGGCTCAATTTATAGATACTCTGTCCATTGTGCAGGAGTATTTAGTCATAGCTAAGAGGCAAAAGTTGCTAATTTCACGAATGCACTTAATAAAGACTGGTTAAACCAGTAGTATGTAATTGCTTTACATATAGTTTTCAGAGAAGCAGATATCAGGAGAGCCACATTAACTGCAGAGATTCTGATTTGATGAGGTCAAAGGAGTACCAATCTGTTTGCAACAGAACTGAATGCTAGCAAATTGGCTAAGGTCTGTTTGGCTACTGGAATACCAGTTTTGTTGAGGTCAAAAGATACAAACATTTGCATAGATTTCCTGATCAATTCAGTTCTTAAGATAGTAAGTGAGGGCTTTCATTTATTTATTTATTTTAACAGTGCAGAGTATGGAGGACCTTCTCACATGGGTGCTTATGTAGTTTAGGGTGAAAAGTAGAAATGATCCTGAAGAAGATATGTGAACACTCTGAGAGAATAGAATATCCCCCGGGTTCCCTGATTAAGCTGAGAGTAGAGGTGGGCTCCCCAATTGTTGTTGGAAGCATCCATTGTGAGGACAGTGTAACATTCTAGTAGTACAAAGAGGATGCTCTGGATATATTGAATTTGGACATCTGCGACTGTAGCATGGTCTTAAGTGAAGGGCAAATTTTGATAGCAAGAGGTTAGGTGTGTTGGTTCCATTGAAATTTTAGATCCCATTGTAGGTTTTCATTTTTAGGTGGGCAAAAGGCCAATGTGGATTGCAGCAGCCATATGGCTTAACATTTGTAAGGAGGTCCTGGCCATGACTGTCATGGAGTATTTTGATAATGATTTTCTGGACACGATGTATTGGTTTCAATAGTCTGTTTGGTGCCAGAAAAACCTTTGCTTGAGATGTGTCCAGAATAGTTCTTATGAATGAAATCACAGTTGTAGAGTGAAGTGTAGACTTCTCAAAGTTGATGATAAATCCTAGGCTCTGCAGGAAACACATTCTTTCATCTGTAACAGGTGATTTTCGGGAACAGCAGGAATTTAGTCTTCACATATGGGTATCATCGGTACCAATGGAGCCTGCGCGGTAACACTCCCCAGCGTCCAATAGGAAAGCTTTAGGGAGCATCCCACAGCGCCTGCGTGCTGCCTTCCCGCCTTTCCCGCCTTTCCCAACTGTCCCTCTCCAGATGAGTTTAAAGCTGAGACAAAAGAGAGGGAAAGAGAGAAAGAGAGAGAGATAGAGAGATACAACTCCTAGGGGAGGTGAGTGGGTTGTGAAGACTAAATTCCTGCTGTTCCCGGAGATCACCTGTTACAGGTGAGTAACTATGCTATCTCCAGGAACAAGCAGGAATGTAGTCTTCACATATGGGGACTCCCTAGATGCGGATGCCAGGGAGAAGGCCCCAGAAGTTGTGTGCCCTTGTGAAAGGGCTCCACTTCCCCCCATGGATCTCTGGCATCCTACCAGGGATGGTGGGTAGGAGTTGATTAAGTATGGAACAGGTGTTGAAGAACAGCCTGACCAAACAAGGCATCCCGGCGGGAGTCCTTGTCTAAGCAGTAATGGGCTGTGAAGGTATGAACCGAAGCCCAAGTAGCTGCTCGACAGATGTCGTCGATAGACACAGAATGACGATGAGCCATAGAGGCTGTCATGGCTCTCACATTGTGAGCTGTGACATGGCCTTCAAGAGGAAGGTTCTTACTCTCATAGGCAAAAGATATACACTGTGCAATCCAGCTGGACAGTGTTCTTTTGGAGACTGGAAGGCCCAAATGACTAGGAACAAAAGCAACAAAGAGTTGAGAGGACTTTCTATGTTGCTGTGTCCTTTGCAAGTAAAAGGCCAAAGCTCTTTTACAGTCCAAAGTATGAAGATTCCTTTCTGCATTTTAGGCCTGAGGCCTTGGAAAGAATACAGGAAGTTAAACCGCTTGGTTTAAATGAAAAGGTGACACCACCTTTGGCATAAAGTGTGGTTGAGTCCTAAGGAATACCTTATCATGATGGAACCTTGTATAAAGAGGATCAGCCACCAACGCTTGCAATTCACTGATGCAACGTGCTGATGTGACTGCAATAAGTAAGGTGACCTTCCAGGAAAGGAATTTCAAAGAGGTAGTGGCTAATGGTTCAAAGGGTGGTTTCATGAGCTGCCCAAGAACCAGATTTAAGTCCCATGCCACCGGTGGTAGTGTAATGGGAGGCTTATTTAAAAGAAGGTCTCTCATAAATCTCGCTATGAGAGGATGAGAGGAAATAGGTTGTCCATTTAGAGGCTTGAAAGAAGCTGCAATAGCACTCAAATAAACTCTCACTAAATTGGTCATAAGCCCTGCATTTGATAAATGAAGGAGTTACTCCAGTAATGATTCCAGAAGTATCACAAGAGGGTTAAGACCCTTCTGTGAGCACCATATGGTAAACCTTTTCCACTTAAATGCATAAGAGCGTCTTGTGGAAGGCTTCCTGGAAGCATAAAGGATATACTTTACCTACTGGGAAAGGTTAAGACCGTGAAGTTCTAGGCTTTCAGCAACCAGGCCCTGAGATGCAGAGACTGGGGATTGGGATGCCACAGCATCCTTCCCTCTTGAGAAAGGAGATCTGGAGCAGATCCTAACTCCAGAGGTGGAGCTTGAGAGAGATGTAGGAGCAGAGGGTACCACATTTGCTGTGGCCAACGTGGAGCTATGAGGATCATATCACCTCTGTCTCTCTGAAGCTTGAACAGGGTTTGGGGAATTAGGGGAATGGGTGGAAAGGCATACAGGAAGTCCTGACCCCAATGGAGGAGGAAAGCATCCCTGGCCTAACAATCCTGAGCCAGAATTCTGGAACAGAACCGGGGAAGTTTGGCATTCAGCGGACTTGCAAAGAGGTCTATGTCCGGGGTTCCCCAAATTTGAAAGGTTTTGGCCACCTGGTCTGCATGGAGAGAGCATTCGTGTGGAAGCAGAACTTGACTGAGTCTGTCTGCCCAAGAGTTTTGAATGCCTGGAAGATACACTGCAAGGAGATGAATCTGATGCTCTCTGGCGAGGTCCCATAGTTGCAAAGCTTCATTGCAGAGCGACAGAGAGCCTGTTCCGCCCTGCTTGTTCACATAGAAGATAGCTACTTGATTGTCCGTTTGAACTAGGACTGTCTTGTAGCTGAGCTGGGTGTGAAATACTCGAAGAGCAAGGAAAATTGCTCTGAGCTCCAGGAGATTGATATGGAGATAGGTCTCCTGTGGAGTCCAGGTACCCTGGGTAGAGAGGCCTTGCAGGTGGGCTCCCCAACCCACCTGTGAAGCATCTGTTGTTAGAGTGGCTTGGGGTGGGGGTTGCTGAAAAGGAGACCACCAAAAGGTTTTGGGGTGACTGCCACCATTGGAGGGACAAAATAAGGTGATCTGAGTTTGCTATTTTGTCTGATAGGCAACCTGACGCCTGAGTCCACTGAGTGGATAGAGTCCACTGGGCTGCCCTCATATGGAGGCGAGCATAAGGAACCACATGCACGGTGGATGCCCTGTTGCCTAGCAACTGTAACATTTCCCGAGCAGTGAGGTGAGGTTTTAGCACTGCTTGGGAAGCTAACTGCACAATGCGAAGGCAGCGGGGCTGTGGAAGGAAGGCCCTTGTCTGTCTGGTATCCAGAGAAGCTCCTATAAACTCTAGGGATTGAGTGGGAGCAAGGTTGGATTTTGGGAAGTTTATGACAAGTCCCAAATACTGAAGGACGCGCATTGTGCGAGACAGAGCAACACTGGCCTCTGGCTCTGAAGGGGCTCGAATGAGCCAGTCGTCTAAGTAAGGGAAGACGAATATTCCCAGGGTGCGGAGAAATGCTGCTACCACAGCCATGCATTTTGTGAACACCCTTGGTGCAGAGGCCAGGCCAAAAGGAAGAACCCTGTACTGGTAGGGCTTCCCTTGAAACAGGAATCGAAGGAACCTTTGGTGAGTTGGGTGGATGAGAACATGAGTGTTCACATCCTAGAGATCTAGAGAACAAAGCCAATCCTGACTCCGAAGGTATGGTAGCAGAGTTCCTAGAGAAATCATTTTGAACTTCTCTCTGAACAGGAATTTGTTCAATTCTCTGAGGTCTAGAATGGGTCTGTGTCCTCCTGTTTTCTTTGGAATAAGGAAATAGGGGGAGTAAAACCCTGTACCCCGTTGGGGAATGGGTACCTCTTCTATTGCCCCTTGAGCAAGGAGCATAGTGACCTCTTGACCTAACCGATCGTTGAGAGAGGTCTGAGAATTGAACTGTCTTACCATTGTAGGAGGGGCATACTGAGGAAATTAAGCTTGTACTTCTCTCTTACAATAGACAGAGTCCAATTTTCTGCTGTTATCTGACCCCATCTGGGGGCAAAATGACATAACCTTCCTGGGATGGTGGAGGGTTCTGGGCCGTTCAGGGTCAGGAAGGCAAAGTTCTCTAGATAGGAGTCAAAGCCCCTGTGGAGGCTGAGTCTGCTGAGCCGGTTGAGGCTTAGCTGCTTTTGGCTTCCCTTGTTGCCTAGGTTGTTGCTGCTGTCCCTTTTGGGCAGACTGACCTAAACGATGTCCCTGCTGGGTATAGGAGGGATAAAACGTTTTCTTCTTGCTGAAGAATGGTTTCTTAGAGGATCTTTTCCTCGCAGGATCAGTTGTAGATTTAGACAGTCTATGCAGCATCTATCTCATTAGCTTTTTCCTGCCAATTCTTGCGAAAGAGATTCTCCCCTGTGCAAGGTATATTCCCCAGTTTGTCCTGTACCCAGATTTCCAAGTCAGTGCACCTATGGCAATGGCAGAGGTTCTGCTTATGCATTCAAAGCAGTCAAAGGCTGCACGATTCACAAACTTGGAAACATCCTGAGCATGTTTAACAAGAGCAAGATAATCTTGCCTTTTATCATCAGGAAGGAGAGGGCTCATAAGCTCTAAATCTCTGTGACCGCTTTAAGGAACATTCCCATATACAAGATATAGGAACTGATCCTAGCAGAAAGCATGGAAGCCTGGAAGGATCGACATTCAAAGGCGTCAAGAGTCCTACACTCTCGTCCTGGAGGATTAGATGCATGCCTTTTTGCACTCTTTATCCGTCTCAAGGCTGATTCCACCACCATGGAATGGTGTGGTAATTGAGTCTTCTGAAACCCAGGACAAAGAGGAACTCGATACATGGTGTCGAGTTTGAGAGTGAGGAGATGTGGTCAGAGGTGTTTCCCACTTCCTTAACATAAGATCATGCAAGATCTCATGAATAGGTAAGGTAGCTGCCTCCTTGGGAGCTTTAGGGTATTGTAGGATTTCTAATTTCTATGCCCTAGGCTCTTTTTCAGGAGCCACTGTGATGGAAAGACCTCGGGCCACATCTCGGATAAAATCCTGAAAGGACATATCCTCTGGTGGAGACATCCTACGCTGAGGAGAAGAGGAATCCTCAGGAAGAAGTACTCTGGTATCGGTAGAGCTTTCAGAGTCTTCAGACTCATCCGAGGATTCGAAGTATCTCCGATCTGGGTGATCGTGCAAGGCACGGTACCGGTACCGATCGAAGTCGGCATCGGAGTGGTCCGGTACCAACTTATCGATGCCGGATAGAGACGCATGACTCGGTCCCAGTAAAATACCTGCCGATGTCAATGCAGTCAGTGCTGGTACCAGAGTCTGTGCCGGTACCGGTTGAATTGTCTGAAGCGGTTTCAGGGGCATTGAGGCCGTGAGAAGAGCCGCCAGACTGCGTTCAATAGCCAAGAACCTCTGGTCTATCGACGCTGCCGATGCTTGGGTATCGGTGCCGGATGAAGCGGCCGTAACCCCAGAGCATGGCACCAGTAGTTCTGCCGAGGTTGAAGCCTCGAGAACATCCTGGAGCCCCGTTAGTGCTTTGGAAGCCGAAGCCTCCCGCTGGGGCAATTTTGACGGTGAAAGTCCCTCAAGGGCAACGCCAGAGGCATCTCAATGTTTAGAAGGAGATCTACCCTTTGAGGACCGGCTAGATTTATGTTTAGTTACCTGAGATCCATGGGAGGAAGATGAAGCCCTGGAAGATGTCGATGCCACGGAGGCTGCATCGGAGGGAAAAAGGGTGCTAAGTTTAGCAGCTCGGTTTTGCCAGCCCTTTTCGACATCATCCCACAGGCAACACACTCTGAAATAGAGTGGTCAGGACCTAAACATTTGAGGCACCACTCATGGGTGTCGGTGATGGAGATGGTACCGCCACACTTAGAACACTTTTTGAAACCCGAAGTGGGTTTTTCCATTCTGAAGGAAAATGTTGGGCCTAGTGCCCAAAATGGCGCGTGGCACCTGAGGAGAAAATTACTGGAAAAGGCTCCAGAAAGTTGTTTTTTTTGTTTTTTTTTAAAGAAGAACCGGCGGTACCGGTGTAGCGTCGAGGGAAGGCAGACGCGACCACAAAAAAGAAGAATAAGAAGGGAATTTGTTCTGCAGTGACAGTGCGACCTGTTAGCTCTGCGGAAAATGAAGAACTGGAGAGAGACAGTTGGGAAAGGCGGGAAGGCAGCACGCAGGTGCTGTGGGATGCTCCTAGATGACATAAATAACTGCTTCTTGGAGCAGTTGGTCCATGAACCGACGAGAGGGGAAGCCATATTAGACCTAGTCCTTAGTGGAACACCAGATCTAGTGCAAGAGATAAGGGTGTTGAGGCCACTTGGCAATAGTGATCATAGCATGATCACCTTTGATTTAATTAGTGAAGGAGGAATAGTAACGAAATCCACAGTACTACCTTTTAACTTTCGAAAGGGAGACTATGATAAAATGTGGAAAATAGTTAAGAAAAAACTAAAAGGAGCGGTTGCAAAGGTTAAAGACTTACATCAAGCTTGGGTGTTGTTGAAAAATACTATCTTGGAAGCCCAGACCAGCTGTATTCCACGCTTTAAGAAAAGTGGAAGGAAGTCCAAAAAACTGCCAGCATGGTTTAAAGGTGAGGTCAGAGAGGCTGTTGTTGCCAAGAAAGCATCTTTCAGGAAATGGAAAAAAGAGCCAAACGATGAAACCTGGAAACAGCACAAGCACTGGCAGGTCAAATGCAAGGCATTGATAAAGAAGGCAAAGAGAGAATATGAGAAGAAGCTTGCTGCGGAAGCAAAAAGACGAAATAAAGATTTTTTCAAGTACATTTGTAGCAAAAAACCTGTGAGAGAGTCAGTTGGACCATTAGATGATAGAGGAGTTAAAGGGGCACTAAGAGGCGACAAGGCGATAGCGGAGAGACTGAATGAATTCTTTGCTTCGGTCTTTACTGAGGAAGATGTAGGGATGTTACTTATGACTGAAGTGGTATTTAAAGGTGCGGAAGAATTGAAGGAAATATCGATACATTGGGAAGATGTATTACAACTATTAGATAAACTGAAGAGTAGCAAATCACCTGGGCCGGATGGTATACATCCAAGGGTGTTGAAAGAACTGAAATATGAGATTGCAGACCTGCTATTAGTAATCTGTGAACTTTCATTAAAATCATCTCTAATACCTGAAGATTGGCGGATCGCCAATGTAACACCAATTCTTAAAAAGGGTTCGAGGGGTGATCCGGGAAACTACAGACCGGTGAGCCTCACGTCAGTACCGGGAAAAATGGTAGAAACCATCATAAAGAATAAAATTACTCAGCATGTAGATAGTCATGGCCTAATGGGAGACAGCCAACATGGCTTTAGACAAGGAAGATCTTGTCTTACTAATCTGTTATGTTTTTTTGAAAGTGTGAATAAACAGGTGGACAAAGGTGAGTCGGTTGATATAGTGTATCTGGACTTTCAGAAAGCCTTTGACAAGGTCCCTCATCAGAGATTTTTGGCAAAACTAAAGAGTCATGGGATAGGAGGCAGTGTACACTACTGTGGATCAGGAACTGGTTAAAAGATAGAAAGCAGAGGGTTGGGCAAAATGGCCAATTTTCCCAATGGAGAAAGGTGAATAGTGGTGTACCCCAGGGATCTGTGTTGGGTCCGCTGCTTTTTGACATATTCATAAATGACCTGGAAAGTCGAATAACGAGTGATGTTATCAAATTTGCAGATGACACAAAACTATTTAAAGTTGTTAAAACCCAAGAGGATTGTGGAAAATTGCAAGAGGATCTTGATAAATTGGAAGACTGGGCATCAAAATGGCAGATGAAATTTAATGTGGACAAGTGCAAAGTTATGCACCTAGGGAAGAACAACCCAAACTATGGTTACACGATGCAAGGTTCCACATTAGGAACCACCACCCAGGAAAAAGATTTAGGTGTCATTGTGGATAACATGTTAAAACCCTCGGCCCAGTGTGCAGCTGCAGCCAAGAGAGCAAATAGAATGCTAGGTATCATAAGGAAAGGAATGGAAAATAAAACAAAAGATATTATAATGCCTCTATACCGTTCCATGGTGAGACCGCACCTTGAATATTGTGTGCAATTCTGGTCGCCGTATCTTAAAAAGGATATAGCGTTATCAGAAAAGGTTCAGAGAAGAGCCACCAAAATGGTAAAGGGGATGGAAGGATACTCCTATGAAAAGGCTACAAAGGTTAGGGCTCTTTAACCTGGAAAAGAGACGGCTGAGGGGAGATATGATAGAAGTCTATAAATTAATGAACGGAGTGGAACGGGTAAACGTAGATCGACTGTTTACGTTATCAGAATATAGGAAGACTAGGGGACATGCAATGAAGCTACAGGGTAAACTATTTAAGACTAATAAAAGAAAATATTTTTTCACTCAACGTGTAATCAAACTCTGGAATTTGTTACCGGAGGATGTAGTAAAGGCTGTTAGTGTAGCTGGGTTTAAAAAAGGTTTGGACAAGTTCCTGGAGGAAAGGTCCATAAACCTTTATTAAGAAGGGACCCAGGATATCAATGCTTGACCTAGAACAAGCATTGCAGAACCTGTCTTTTGGGGAAACTGCTAGGTACGTATGACCTAGATTGGCCACTGTTGGAAACAGGATACTGGGCTTGATGGACCTTGGTCTGACCCAGTATGGCATATCTTATGTTCTCCCAAAGGCTTTCCTATTGGACGCTGGGGAGCGTTCCTGCGCAGGCTCCTTCGGTACCGATGATACCCATATGTGAAGACTACATTCATGCTTGTTCCTGAAGATGGCTAGCTCTAATGAAGCAGCTTCCAAAAGCCAGTCACAGAAGTATGGAAAAACTAGATGTCCTTGCTTATTGCGGTAAGCAGCCACCACTGAAAAGCTGTTGGTGAAAACTTGGGGGGCTGATAAGAGGATAAAAAGAAGGACTCTATCCCAACGATGGTTGGCCTGCAGAAAGAATCAAAGATTTTCTGCAATTGGAATGACTTAGTAGGTGTGTATAGGCATCTTTGAGATCCAGCAAGCAGAGTCAGTCTCCTTTCATCAAGTAGGGGAGGGCAGAGTTCATTTTGAACTTTCCTTTGCATAGGAGCAAGCTGAGGTCTAAAAGGGGATGTATCTCGCTTATACTCTTGGGAGTCAGAAAGTACTTGGAATAGATGCACCAATTCTTTTCCCGAGCTGGAACAGTTTCTATTGCATTTGACTAGAGGAGTGTGACCTCTTCCTGAAGCAGATGGATGCGCGCATGAGATATCTGAGATGAAGTCAGAGGTTGCCTGGTGGTGGAAACTAAAATTTGGGATAATAGCCCATTCTGAAGATGTTGAGAACTTAGGAATCAGTTGTGATCTTCCACTGCTGAATAAAGAACTGCATCCAGTCCTCTACAGGTAGAGTAAGATACAGGAACTGATTAACTGTAAATGATGGTCAAAAGAGAAGGCAGCTGCTTTAACTTGGCAGGCACAGCCTCCTTTATCCTCTTTCTTGCTGGCGAATTTAAGTAGAAGTCTGATGTTAGGCTTGCTGCAGTAACTTACAAACAGAACAAAACTTCTCTTTTGATAGAAGAAATTTCTGCGATAATGGATTGTGCTTATTTATTTAGTAGATGGGGGGGGGGGGGGGGCACAGATGAAAGGTGCTATAATGTAACAATGATTCTTGATGGTGTCCTCGGTCTCCTTAATTTTATCTCCAAAAGAGAAAATTGCTAATTCATGGTGCATCTGGTAATTTAGTATAATCATCCTCATGGAGACATCATGTGTCAATGTTAGAAGCTAAGATTCTTGTAGAGATAGTGAATAAATCATATACTGAGGGTATAAGATAGGTTCCACACTCAGCTAGGATTGCAGCCAGACTGCAACTGGAGAGACAGGTTAGATGAAACCCCTTGCAGTCTTTGGAAGATGATATGCATATATTGAACCATGTAGGATTGATGAACTGCAAAGTGCACAGGTAACACTGCACTCTGGAGTACTTTATTTTCTAAATGGTTAGAGTCCGGGATCTATACCAGGTGGATAACTTTGCATTTTCTCATCTTTTTCATGTCAAGTCAACTACTACAGTGGAACAAGTTGGACTTTTTTGAAACCAAGTGCTGACTGAACTTCATATTTTAAATCCATCTTTTTAAATACAGGCTGAATTGTTAGTGGAGACTGAAATCCATATCTGTTGGTCCTTTAAGAGACTGTGGACTAGAATGGCCACTGTGTGCTTTGGTGCCTCAGTGTACTTCCATGAAGTCAAACACTGTTTTTTGCCTCCTGCTGTAATGGGAATTTAACCTCTCTGGACATGGGCTAAATGAATCTAGATTAAGAAACATCTTCATAGAGAGCAGTGGCAGCACAAGGGTTTCTGCTGCCCTAGGCAGAACCCCCGTGCCACTGCCCCCCAAAAGACTGCACCTCCATCCAGCCCGTCATGCCGCCCCCCCCCCCCCCCTCAGCCTGCGCTCAAGCAGTAGTGGCTGAACTGCCACTTTAGCACTGCATTGGGCCTTAAAGTGCCCATATGCATGCATGTTCACGGCCTGCCGCTCCTGCCCCCCCCCCCTTCAATGCAACTTCTTGGAGAGGAGCAGCAGGCCGGAACTCCATGCCCGTGTACGGGCATTTTAAAGCCTGCCAAGGCACTGAGTAGCAGTTCAGCTGCCACTTCCCGGGGGTTGGGGTAGTGATGACGTCCATTAGGGTCTGCCGCCCTAGGTGACCACCAAGTTCGCCTATTGGACGGGCTGGCCCTGATAGGGAAATTCATTTCAAGTAGTAGTAGGAGAAGGATCAGAAAGGATTCCCATAAAGTACTCCTTGGGTAAGGAACATTTTAGAGGAATGCAATCGGAATCTGGGTAATCCGCTAGGCTACTTTGAAAGAGGTAAAGAATGCCCTCACACCATATGGCTCAGAGTGTGAGATAGACAGCAGAGATACAACTGGATCTAAGATGAACAAGTTTCTGTGTGCACAAGAGTAATGCCTGTAGGCTGAGATGGTGCTATACTTGGCTGTTGCTACTGGAAAAATAGTAGCCCTTGATAAACTCATTGAACATATTTTGTAGTAACAAGTGTGGCTACTTAGGAAGATGCAGAGAAACAGATGGAGAAGATTTGCTGGCTACTGTGACAAGGACTATAATGGATGCCGTGGAAGTTGCCCTGTCAACTGTTGCACAGGAGATATCTGCGTTACCACTGGACACTAAGATGACATCTGTACTGGTACAATGCTGTCAGCGTCCATTAATTCTAGTGCTGTATCAAGAATCCTGATCTGTGCTGGCGTGTAATGTTGCTCTGATTGAAAGGCAGATATAAGGCCTGCCCTGGTGGAGTGAGATGAAGAGTAGCACTACAATCAGGCTGGAGCTTTTTTGGTAGTATAGATAGCACAGAAGATGACTGCACAGGTTTGCGCTTAGCGGCAATTTTCTAAAGAACGTCTATGATGAGCTGCCTGTGCTTTTCCAGCACTTCAGATTAATGTTAGACCTCTACAAGTGTGCTGAAAATGACTTTGCTTTATCTCTGGAAGCCTCCAATAAGGCCTGCACTAGCTTGGGGGATCCTCTGTGTTGTTCTTTTGCAACTGGACTCCTAACATCACTGCACATGTAGGTAGAGGCAACATTTGTAGAAGAGAATCAACCGAAGTGCATAGAGCTGGCTGATCTGTGCAAAAGAGGTTCTCCTCTCCTCCTCTTGGGAAAACAGGAGTCTTGGATCCTGTCTCACAGACGGCCCGAGGCCTGCTTCCACTGGAAGGCAAGAGTCCACTGGGCTGTCTGAATATGGAGAGGGGGCAGAGTTTGTAGATAGAAATTGTACCCTTCCTGGACTATGATGAGTGTCCACTGCTCTGAAGTGATGAGGTGCCATCTGTGGGCAAAGTGACACAATCTGCCTGCTATGTGGAGGGGGTGGGGATCCTCCAGAGGCAGGGTGGCAATGTTCTCTAGGAAAGAGTCAAAAACCAGGTGCAGACTCTGGCTGCGGAACTGGTTGAGATTCATCCACCAGTGGCTTCTTTTGTGCCTTAGGAGGCTGCTGCCTTTTCTGTGGACCTTGAGCCTGGTACTAAGAAGAGAAAAATTTATTATTATTATTGTAGAAAGACCTCTTTGCGGGTGTCTTTTTCCTAGCAGGATCAGCTGTTACTCTGGACAGTCTCTTTAGACAGGGGTGATTCTTCCATTAGGCCACCAGAGGCGATGGCCTCAGGCAGCACTCTGAGGGGGGCGGCACTCCAGCTCCGTTTTAATTTTAGATTTTGCAGCCTCTGGCCTACCTCTGATTTCCTGCATGGGAAGACAGAGGCAGGACAGAGACTGCAAAATCTAAAATTAAAACAGAGCCGGAGTGCCGCCAGCATTGGACAAATCAGCCTGATCGCTTGCAGAAACCTTGCAAGCGATCAGGCTGATTTGTGCGATGGCGGCAGCACTCTGGCTGTTTTTATTTTAGATTTTGCTGCCTCTGACCTGTCTCTGCCTTCCCACCGCTATTTTTTCTTGCTGCAAGCATTCTTGAGGAAAAAAATCAGCGGGAAGTCAGAGGCAGGCCAGAGGCGACAAAATCTAAAATAAAAACAGCTGGAGTGCCACCCCTGCCAACGGATGAGAAGTGCAGGTGGAGGGAGTGGGGACAGGAGGAGGACAAGGAGCGACAAAGGGGAGAGACGGGGAGGGGAGGGGGGGGCAAATGCTGGACAAAGGAGGAAACAGGGGGACATACTGAACAAAGGGGAGAGACAGGGGGCAAATGCTGGACAAAGGGGAGAGACAGTGGGCAAATGCTGGACAAAGGGGGGAGACAGGGGGGACATGCTAGACAAATGGGAGAAACGGGGGGCAGGTGCTGGACAAAGGGGGGAAACAGGGGGCAAGTGCTAGACAAAGGGGAGAGACAATGGGCAAATGCTGGACAAAGGGGAGACGGGGACAAGTGCTAGACAACAGGGAAGCAGGGCAGGAAGACATGCTGGAGGGGGAAGCAGGGAGA
This sequence comes from Ichthyophis bannanicus, assembly GCA_033557465.1. Classification (NCBI taxonomy): domain Eukaryota; kingdom Metazoa; phylum Chordata; class Amphibia; order Gymnophiona; family Ichthyophiidae; genus Ichthyophis; species Ichthyophis bannanicus. Next base: position 1,532,964,774 of record CM066032.1, read on the forward strand.
CAAATGTTAGATGGAGGGAAGCAGGAAGACATGCTGGATAATGGGGGGAGACAGGAGGACAAATGCTGGACAACACAGAGGGGGCATGCTGGACAAAGGGGGAGACATGGGGCAAGTGCTAGACAAATGGGAGAGATGGGGACAAATGCTGGGCAACAGGGGGGGTAGGAAGACATGCTGTAGGGGGAAGCAGGGAGACAAATGTTGGATAGGGGGAAGCAGGGAGACAAATGTTGGATGGAGGGAAGCACGAAGACATGTTGGACAATGGGGTGGCGACAGGAGGACAAATGCTGGACACCACAGGGGGACATGCAGGACAAAGGGGGAGACATGGGGCAAGTGCTAGACAAATGGGAGAGATGGGAACAAATGCTGGACAAAGGTGGAGACAGGGGGACATACTGGACAAAGGGGGAGACGGGGGGATATACTGGACAAAGGGGGAGACAGGGGGACAAGTGCTAGACAAAGGGGAGAGATGGGGGCAAGTGCTGGACAAAGGGGGGAAATGGGGATAAGTGCTAGACAAAGGGGAGAGACAGTGGGCAAATGCTGGACAAAGGGGAGACAGGGGGACAAGTGCTAGACAACAGGGAAGCAGGGCAGGAAGACAAATGCTGGGCAACGGGGGGGGGGGGACAGGGGACAAATGCTGGGCAACAGGGAGGGCAGGAAGACATGCTGGAGGGGAAAGCAGGGAGACAAATGTTGGATGGAGGGTAGCAGGAAGACATGCTGGACAATGGGGGGGGGGAGACAGGAGGACAAATGCTAGACAACACAGAGGGGAAGAAGAGCTGGGGAATGGAAGGACTGGGAATGAAGGCTGAAAAGCGGTAGGTAGATGGCGTAAAAAAGAGGGAGATTGAGAACTGGATAGTAAGGAGTAGTGAAATCTGCATGGCCAGAGAGAGAGAGAAATAAATGGAAGACAGGTGGAAAGAAAAAAATCAATATCGAAGATGGAATGAAGTGAAGAAAACAAAAAGGAGAGACAAGAAATGGCAGATGGAGTCGAGACTGTATAAAGAGAGCTAAGAGAAGACAGAAGAAAGCAGAAGCTTCAGATCGGGACCAGCATGATCAGAGTATAAAATGGTCAGACAACAAAGGTAGAAAAAATAATTTTAGTTTCAAATGAGTGATTAGACTTTGCATTATTTTTATATTTTACACAGTACAGGGAAATGAGTCTCTTATTTCTCTAGTATTGCATTGCATGCAGAGTCTGTCTTCTTGGGCTTTCAGTTTAATTTTTTGTCTACATATGTTTATTTTCATTTTAGGTTATCCTCACTTATTCTATACTTGGTAAGGGTCTGTGTTCCGAGTGTGTGACTGAGGCCAGGAGTTCTGTTAACATGGAGTTTGTACGAAGGGACCTGTACTGTAGTAATTTGACTTGTTTAGCTTTTCAGTCGCTATATGGATGTTCTAGGGCCTGCTACAGTACTTACAGTGCTACTTTTATCTGGGAAGGCCCCTTGTATGAGTTTTGGAAGTTTATGCTGGTATGATATGGTTGATTTGGCTTTGTAGATCATCTGTGACTTATCTAGGGTTTTGTATTAGTTCACAATATGTCTGGTACTTTTAGAATATTTGTTAGTGAGATGACCAGAATCAGATTTTTTTAAAATTAGATATTGAGTTTTGTGGGTGGATGTCCTAGTTCTGCTGCTCTGCACCCATTGTTGAGTGGGGGTTCTGTGAATGCAAAATGTATGTTCAAAACTAAAAAGCAACAGCCATGACACAGGGGACAAAGGGAGAGACAGGGGGACAAGTGCTAGACAAAGGGGGGAGACAGGGGGCAAGTGCTGGACAAAGGGGGAGATAGGGGGACAGCCTATAACAACAAAATAAAAATTAGTTATTTAGTTTAGTGTTATAAACTGTGCAATGGTTCTCGCTCTCTCTTTTAGTTCTGTGGTATGTGAACATCTTTTTATTTCCTCCACATTATCTAATTAATTTTTTTATTTGATTCAGTCCCTGACTGCAGTTTTGAGAAAGCCTTCCCGACCCCCGGCTCGGGGGGGGGGGGGGGGCTATCTCATCCCTTGCCTCAGGCAGCAGATTGCCTTGAGCCACCCCTGTCTTTAGAGTAGCATTTTCTGACTCTAATTGAGAGGCCTTATCTTGCCAATCTTTGCCAAAGAGGTTTTCCCCTGTGCAAGGTATGTTGCTCAGCTTATCTTGAACCCATTGTTCAAGATCTGAGGCCTGAAGCCATAAAATTTGATGTGCACCAATGCTGAAGCTCTGCCTTGTGTATTCTAAAGCATCGAAGGTAGCCTTATTGACAAACTTTGAGACATTTTGGCTATGCTTAACTAGGGCAAGATAATCTGCCCTTTTGTCATCTGGGAGAAGAGGGGCAAAGGCCTCGAGATCCTTGGAGACCTCTTTCAGGAACATTCTCATGTAGAGGATATAGGAGTTAATCCTTGCAGAGAGTATGGATGCTTGGAAGCACTGATGCCCAAAGGCATCGAGAGTTGTCTATTCTCTACCTGGAGGATTAGAGAAGTGAGAACTTTTGATTCAGTGCATCGCTGATTCAATTACCATAGGAGCAATGTTGATGCCATCTGCAGCAGCTCTGATGCTGTGCCTGGAACCGGTGTCAATGTCTGTACCATATCCGGCATTTCGCATGATGGGTGCAGGTTTGGATGGGATTAGGATGAAGAGGATGTTAAAGGCTTCACGGATGTAGCTATTGCTACCTCATTATTCTCTGTGGTATCTGCAGGAGAAACACCGGGAATGCCCCTGCAACTACCACAAGACGTCTGCAACTAACTCCGGCCTTTTGCAGCGATCGCCTGGCATTAGCTGCAAAAACCTAATGCAGTTTAGTAAACATGGAGGAGAAGCCCAATGGTTAGAACACTGGCTTGGGAACCAAGAAACCAGGGTTCGATTCCCACTAGCATTTCTTGTGGCCTTCAGCAAGTCACTTAATCCAAGTTATCAATGTCCTTGTTTAATGTACATCACCAAATTTAAGTTACAATGTAAACAGCTTTCACTGAAATAATAAAGTGGTATAAAAATAACGGTTTAAATAAATCTGTTGTTAAAAGCATAAAAAATTAATAGTTATATACATATTTATTTATTTATTTATTTATTTAATGTTATTTTTATACCGCCTTATCAAACAATCAAAAGATACATATCAATTAAAATACATTCTTAAAAACGGACTCCAAAGAGGTCAGGATACTCCTAAGAAATGCCATATTGGGACAGACCAAAGTCCATCAACCCAGTATCCTGTATCCAACAGCGGCCAATCCAGGTCACACATACCTGGGAGGTTCCCAAAAAGGTACATAGCTTCCACAATGATTGTCCTGGGGTAAGCAGTGGATTTCTGAGGTCCTCTTTAATAATAGTTTATGGACCTTTCCTTTAGGAACTTGTCCAAAGCTACACCCAGCTACACTAACAGCTTTTATTACATCCTCAGGTAACGAATTTCAGACTTTGATTACATGTTGAGTGAAAAATATTTTCTTTTATAACTCTTGAATGGGTAACACTGTAGATTCATTGCTTGTCCCCTAGTCTTTCTACCTTTTGACAGAGTAAACAATCTATCTACTTTTACCCATTCTACTTCATTCATTAATTTTTAGACCTCTATCATATCTCCCCTCAGCTGTCTCTTTTCCAAGTTGAAGAGCCCTAACCTTTTAAGCCTTTCCTCATAGGGATATCCTTCCATCCCCTTTACCATTTTGTTGGCTCTTCTCTGTACTTTTTCTAATTCTGCTATATCCTTTTTAAGATATGGCAACCAGAATTGAAGGTGAAATTAGACTTACTTGCTAATTGTTGTTCCTTGAGGAACTCCAGTCTAGTCCCAAACCTTTGGGGTTTATGCTCCTCCTCCAGCAGCTTGGAGACTGAGAAACATCACTTTTGTGATGACACTGGTGCATAAGCCCAGGAACCGCCTCCTCACTCCAGTAACCTATTGACAAAGCAGACTCACCGGAGCAACAATTAAGTATTAATCATCACAAACACACACTCTGAATAACCCATTAGAAACTATGTACATATTAAACATTGCAATGCATGACAAGCGCTCAGGTCTGCTCTCCCCCCCTTATTGGAATCGCGGACCCCTCGCTCCATTCCCCAAGTGGCCGTTTGACACGACCGAACCATAACTCCCGCTAGATAACCTTCTGCTTACCAGTAAGCTTCTTATACTTCATATGCTTTTTATGCTTCAGGCCAAATAGCTTCCTAATCACCCGGGCGGGATACGGGACTAGACTGGAGTTCCTCAAGGAACAACAATTAATAGGTAAGTCTAATTTCACCTTCCTTATCGTCCCTCCAGTTTAGTCCCGAACCTCTGGGGATGTAACAGAGCAGTGAAAGAAATCAACAGGTGGGACCCTGCTGACCAGCCTGAAGCACAGCCGCTCCAAAACAGGTATCCCTCTCCGACTGAACATCCAGTCGGTAATGCTTGACAAAGGAATGCAGAGAAGACAGGTAGCTGCTTTACAAAATTTCCACAACCGGCACCAAACTGCACTCCATCCAGGACGCCGCCTGTGCTCTGGTAGAATGAGCTCTTAGTCCTTCAGGCACTAGCTTCCCTTTCAGAAGATACGCTGACGCGATTGCTTCCTTCAACCAGCGGGCAATAGAAGCCTTCGATGCTGCTTCCCCTTTCCTCAGAACCGCAAATAGGACAGTCTATCTGACTTCTGAAAACTGGCCGTCCTCCGCAAATACTTCTTTAATGCTCTATGAATATCTAAGCGATGTAACTGCCTTGAGGAATGATCCCTTCCTCCTGCATCTAACACCGGTAATGAAACCACCTGGTTCAAATGAAATGCAGACACTACCTTGGGCAAGAAGGACGGTACCGGCCTCAAAACCACCTTCGACTCCAAGAAGGACAGAAACGGTTCTTTACAGGATAATGCTTGTGATTCCAAAATCCTCCGAGCCGAAGCGATGGCCACCAAAAACACCACCTTAAGAGTAAGATCCTTGAGAGAAGCTCTCGCTAGAGGCTCAAATGGCTCCTGCCCCAACACTTGTAATACCAAGGGCAGATCCCAAGCCGGAACTATCTGTCTACGCGGGGGCCTTAAGAGAGCCACCGCTCTCAAAAACCGCTTCACATCCGGATGACCCCCCAGCGCTATGCCTTGCACCTTTCCCCTATAACAGGACAATGCTGCTAGCTGCATTCTTAAGGATGAAGCCGCCAACTCTTTCTGGAAGCCGTCCTGTAAGAACGCCAGAATCTGCGGCAGCGAGGCTTTCAACATACCATCTGTCTACATACCATGCCTCAAAAATCCGCCAGACCCGGATATATGCTAACGAGGTTGATCTACACCACGCCCTCAGCAAGGTGGAAATTACTGCCGCCGAATAACCTTTCGCTATCATCCTAGCCCTCTCAAGAGCCAAGCCGAAAGCGAAAATCATTCCACCTGCGGCATGAACAGAGGTCCCTGAGACAGGAGATCTCTTCGTAGAGGGAGCTGCCACAGCCTTTCGATCAAAAGTCTCATGAGATCGGCGTACCACGGCCTTCTTGGCTAATCCAGCGCAATCAATATCACCTGCCCCTTGTGTTGTTCTATGCACTGCAACACCCGACCTATTAGCACCCAAGGAGGAAACACATACAGGCGTTGTCCTTCCGGCCAGGCATGTATAAGAGCATCCAGGCCCTCTGACATCCTCTCCTTTCTTCTGCTGAAGTAACGATCCACCTGTGCCGACTGGAACCTCGCCATAAGATCCATGACTGGTGTTCCCCAACGCCGTACTAGCAGTGCGAATACTTCTGGGTGAAGAGCCCATTCGCCTGGATCCACCTTTACCCGACTCAAGAAGTCGGCTTCCATGTTGTCCACCCCAGCCACATGTGCCGCTGATAACGCTACTAGGTTCACCTCGGCCCAGTCTAACAAACTCTGCACCTCTGCCTCGAGTGCCACACTGCTGGTGCCTCCTTGTCAGTTGATATAAGCCACTGTGGTTGCGTTGTCTGAAAAGACCCGAATGGCCTCTCCATGAAGGTAAGGAAGAAAAGCGTGAAGAGCTAATGCTACCACCCGTAACTCCAATCTGTTGATCGACCAGAGCCTTTCTCGATCGGTCCACTGCCCTTGAGCAAACCTTCCCTGGTAATGAGCTCCCCAGCCCAAGAGACTTGCAGCCGTCGTCAGGGGAACCCATGCCAGCACCTCCAAAGGCATCCCCTTCTCCAGACACCCTGGCCGCAACCACAACTGCAGCGCCTCGCACGTTTCCGGAGGGCAGGACAGCCTCTGTGATAACTGATTGTTTTGGTGAGACCATCGCCTTAACAATACTCTTTGCAACGGCCTCATGTGGGCCCACGCCCACGGCACTAACTCGAGAGTCGCCGCCATGGTCCCGAGCAACTGTAGATAATGCCACGCAGTGGGAAACTGCCTGTTGAGAAACTGTCGGACCAGCTTCTTCAGCCCTAGCGCCTGCTGCCGAGGCAGAAAAACCCGCCCCTCATTCATATCGAAGCGCGCGCCTAGGTACTCCAGGTTCTGGGACGGAGTCAGCCTGCTTTTGACCAAGTTGGTCACCCAACCTAGACTCCATAGAAAGGCCACCACCTTGGCCGTAGCTGCCTCACTTTCTGCCCTGGACTTCGCTCGGATCAGTCAATCGTCCAAGTAAGGATGCACCAACACTCCCTCTTTTGGTAAAGCTGCCGCTACTACCACCATCACTTTGGTGAAAGCCCGTGGTGCTATAGCCAGACCAAAAGGCAACGCTTGGAATTGAAAATGCCCCATAGGGACCGCAAACCTGAAGAATTTCTGATGGTCCTGCCATATCGTAATATGCAGATACGCCTCCGATAGGTCCAGGGACGTAAGAAATTCCCCTTTTCTTACAGTCACTATGACTGACCTTAGGGTTTCCATTCGAAAATAAGACACCCGGAGACAGCGATTGGTCGATAAGAGCCTTCTTTCTTTGGAACCACGAAGTGTATGGAGTATCGACCACAACCTAATTGGTCGGGAGGGACCGGCACTATAGCCTTGAGGTCCAGCAGTCTTTGTACCATCTCCCACACTGCCCTGCACTTGATGACTGCCTTGCAGGGTGACTTCATGAAAGAATCGGTCACAGGCCGTTGAAATTCCAAAGCATATCCTTCTTGAATGACTTCCAGCACCCACTGATCTGACGTGATTCGGAACCAGGCAGGGTAAAACTCCCGCAACTGACCTCTGACGGGAATCAGCTCCGCCTGGGACCCCCTGGCTTCACTGAGATTTTCGCAGATTGGAGGAGGAAGAGGAGGGTGCAGCAAACCTTCTACCTGCTCCTTGAAAGCCCCGAAAGCTCTGGTTTCTATAGGGAAAACGACCCTTCTGACTTTGTCCAAACCTTTGGGAACGAAACCGTCGGAATTCCCTCTGCTGAGTCTTAGGCAGGGGAATCGTCCGTCCCTGCTTCTGCTTGTCTTCCGGCAGCCTACCTTTAGACTCCCCCAAATCCTTTACAAGTTTATCTAGATCTTCACCGAACAATAGCTTTCCCCGGAAGGGGAGCTTACTTAGTCTAGTCTTGGAAGAGCCATTTGCCGCCCAATTGCACAGCCAAAGATATCGCCTTGCCGCGACAACCGAGGATATACTGTTCGACAGTCCCCGGATAAGGTCATAATGAATGTCTGCTAGATAGGCCGCCCCCGACTCCAATCTGGCAGCTTCTTCAATCATCTCTTCCACCTGTTCCCCTTGAATCTTTTGTACCCAGCGAAGACAGGCTCTCGCTACCCAAGCTCCACAAATGGATGCTTGCAAAGAAAGGGCATTTACCTCAACCTGCTTCAACAGGGTCTCCAGTTTACGGTCGGATATCCTTGAGGGCCGCACTACCCTCAACCGGAATGGTAGTTTTCTTGGTAACCGCCGATACAGCTGCATCCACCCTGGGAGACTTAAATAACTCCCGATCTTCGTCCACCAGAGGGTACAGCCGCGCCATAACCCTAGACCCTTTGAGAGAGGCCTCGGGCAAATACCATTCCTCCTGAATCATTTCCCAGATCACCCTGTGTATCGGAAAAGCTCTTTGATTTTTCCAAAATGCCTGTAACAATGGATCCTCCAGCGAGGAATCCTCCGCCGGCCCTCCAGCCGGCATATTAAAGGCTTTGATAGTGTCAGAAATGAGCGCCAGTAGCTCTTCTCTCCTAAAGACGCACACCACTCTTGCTTGATCTTCTTGTTCCGCAATCTCGCCTTCCTCCAGCTCTTCCTCCAAGTCCAGATCGGGATCTGGCTCCTCCGAGCGCAAACCCTCAGAAATGACTGACTGCTCTGACCGCTCCTTCTTGCTCCTGTGCTTTTTCGCTACTAGCCCTGTCACCGCCATCGTCAACGGCGTCCCTGGCCTCTTCATTCCTACCTCCGACTCCGGCTTTCCAGGAGCAGAGCCAAATGCCTGCTGTATCAACGCCACAAATTCAGGCAAAAAGATTGCAGGCAGGCCCCCTGACAAGGATGACTGCGAGCTGGGGAGATCTGGAGCAGAAGAAGTACCTGGTACTGGGTCCAGAGATGAAAGAATTGGAGAACCCAGCTCCAAAAGCGGTATAAGGGCTCCCTTAAGCGCATCCTCTGCAGCCCCGGAGTCCTGTTCCAATGCCTCCTGACTGCATCTTCTGCATACTCCGGTATCCAATAATATGCTGCGTTTAGCCCCACACAGCAAACAGTGAGATTTAGAAGGCATGACTTTCCCATCAAACGTGCCCTCTCACTTCAGAGCTCACCAAAAATAAAGTACCCGCAGTCCTGACAATCCACCGCACAGTGCCAAGAACTGCCAGGCCCCAATAGCTAAGAGGCTTCAGTAACTGACCTTTATTTTATTTTTTTAAGTGGAACTCCTCTAAAGAACTGCCCCCAGCTCTGATATGGGATAAAACCTGAAAAACGAGGCCCGCTGCCTTGAAAACCAAGGCTTGCAAATTACTGTTGACCCCCAATGGCCTTTCCCGTGCAACTGACACGCAGCACGGCCTGCTGTCCTGCCGCCACGTCTCAGTGCGTTGCCACTTCAGGAACTCACGTCTGCAGCAAAAATGGCTTACCTCAACCCCGCTGGCTAAAGACTGCTCTGCTGCCTTCCAACCCGCGATCACCCCGTCAAGCAGGAGCTGCCGCTTTGGGAGCCGCTTGAAAAAACTGCGGCTGAGTGAAACTGTCCCCCGATGTCTCCGGCTGCTGAGCTCTAGCAGGCAAACATCTCTGCACGCGCTCAGAGCCTGTCGCACTGCCAGCCTCTCCCCTGAATTAAGGACTTGAGCACTGGAGGCTTCTCACTCCCTCAGCACTGCCCCAAGCCCATAGCCAAACTTACCGACAGCAGGGGGGGGGGGGGGGGAAGAGAGCACCTCAACACCGATCACCACAAAGGCAACTTGGAGGGCTTAAAAACAAACAAAGGAATCCATTCTTTTTTTTTAAATGGGAGAACTACACTAATGCTAACTTTCCTTAATTGCTCCTCTAGTGAGCCTGAACCCCCAGGCTCACTAATCCTCCAGCTGCTTGGAGACTGAGAGAACTGGAGTGAGGAGGTGGTTCCTTGGCATTGTACCAGTGTCATCACAAAAGTGACGTTTCTCAGCCTCCAAGCTGCTGGAGGAGGAGCATAAACCCCAGAGGGTTGGGACTAGACTGGAGGGACAATAAGGAACACAATATTCAAGGTGTGGTTGCACCATGGAATGATACAAAGGCACTATAATATCCATGGTTTTATTCTTCATTCCTTTCCTTACAATTCCTAGCATTTTATTTGCTTTCTTGGCCACCGCTGAACACTGGGCAGAAGGTTTCAATGCATTATGTCCCACTTTCTGAACAGCCTTCCTTTACCTACAATAAATAAAAATATTTGATGTATATTTATAACTGAAGGATTGCAAAATGAACTATTTATCATTATAAATAAAAAATATGATATAATAAATCTCTCATTACCTTAGTAACCTTGTGTATCCAGCATTCAAGAAAAGGAATAAATGCCCAAAACAATTTGGTATAACCAACAATGTTGTTGTTGTTAAGTGCCATCAAGTCAGTGTCAACTCATGGTGACCCTCTGGATAGTTGTCCAAAACTGTGCTTGATCTTCAGTCAGATGGCTCATTGTTGACAGAGCTGCTGTTATTGTATCGATCCATCTCATTGCTGTCCTTCCTCTTTTGCATTGACTTTCTACCTTGCTAAGCATGATGTCTTCTCTAATGATTTCTCTCTTTGCATGATATATCCTAAGTCTTGTCATCTGAGCTTCTAAAGAAAGTTTAGATTTGATCTCTTCTAGTACTGACTGGTTTCTTCTGTAGGCAATCCATGGCATACACAGTATTCATCCCCAGCACCATAATTCAAAGCATTGATTTTCATCCTGCCTATCTTTTTCACTATCCAACTTTCACATCCATATGTTGTTATTGAATAACATTGGTTGAACAAGCCAAATCTTTGTATGGAGAGAGACATCTCTGCTCTTGAGAATCTTGTCTAGGTTCTTCATAGCCATTCTGCTAAGAGCAATGTGTCGTCGGATTTCTTGAGTGCTTGTTGTTTTTATTGATCATTGGTCCAAATAGGTTAAAGTTGAAGAATCATATTAGAAAGTGCTGAGAGGAATCAATAACAGCATTTACAAAATTTTATGAAAGCACAATTTAGAAACTTTACCAAGACTTCTTTTATTTAAATTAATTTTTGTAAACAGCTCTGGTTGTTTACAAAGGGCAGTATATCAAGTGAAATAAACCATAATCAACTCATCTGGAAACATATCTTCTTTTTTTCAGATTTATCAATAAAAATCTCCTATTGATTACACTTGTCATTGAAATAACAATGTCTCTGCAAAATCACAACTGGAATCAGCTCCTCTATGTTTGCGTACTCTAATCTTGACCAGGAGCAACAAAGGGATTCTTTCTCAGTTCTTGGCTCCAATTTCCTGAACTCAATGCAAGTATGGAATGAAAACACATAGAATTATACCAAAACAGTGTAAGCTTAAAGCTTTAAGCAGAAGAATTCACAGGCTTGCAAACCTGATCAGTCACTTTTAATCCCTTCCATCTAGCTTGGCCGTAGAACTTTCTTTTATTAGGAAATAAACTGCCACAGTGTACAATTTCATCTTATTATTCTACATCATGCTTTTGCTTTACAGATCAAGCTAAATACTACATGTTTCAGGTCAAACTAGGCATAGACATTGCTCATACTTAATCAGGACAAGCTTCCTGCAAACAAAAACATTCTGTCTCATTCTCAGAAACATCTGCAAAATACAATCTTGGTTTTTCTAACACATTCTGCTAGGCTATTAGCAAAAGTACAAGTCATTTTCACTCTTTTTAACTCTTTCTCCAGTACCCCACTATAAGTCCCTTTCTACACTCTACAGCAGTTATTCTGCTCCTCAAGTCTTTGCATAAGCCTATTCATAACATCTTTCAATAAAATTTTCAAAAAAGTGTAACATCTGTTTTTCTTTGTGTTGTGAGAGCCAGAGAAGAAAGGGTTAACACAGTAATATAAGAAAAATCATTGAAATGTCTCAATGCTGGAATTGTACTGAGGTGCGTACGTGCAGCTTTCAGAGGTATGTGACATTATATGGAAAAGTATGTGAAAACACACTTATCAGTAAATGGTGGACAGAGAGGGTAAAAGGCAATTATGAGATATAAACATGCCAGCTTAGCATGAAGAAGAACACATGCCCCCCCAGTATAGTTGTCAGAACATGGGGAGTTAAAGAGATATATTTCTTGGGAACCAAGGGGTGGTAGAGAACCAAACAAAAGAACCAAGCAAGAAAACCAGGTAAAGAACTGAGAGTGGGGCAGAGGTCAGATAACAATATAAATCTGACAAGGGCCAGACTGATAATTGCAGACATGGGCCCAAGAAAAGGTCAACGGAGAGGGGTACAGACATGAGTAGAACAACATCACACAAGTGGGGCCCCAGACAGCTGGAACAAGAATGATCTAATTAGAGAAGAATGCCCCAACAGTAAGAATCGTCCTGAGCTAGGGTATATAATATGACAGGACCAGATGCACAATGAGTTCGTTTCCTGCGCAGTGGAAGCTGCGTGGGGTATGGATTCCCTGGGTTCTTCACAGTATCTCTTTTTGTCACGTGAGAGTTTTGTGGTGAATAGCAGTATGTATTGTTTTGTGTATATGTCTATTACACTGTTTCTCTTATGCCCAGGAGAGCCTGTCACACTTGCTATTGAGTCAGAGATAAGACAGAATTCAGGCAGGCAGGACCAGACATTCTGACTTGTAATTGTTTAGACATCTGCATCTGCATTGCTTGCTGTGAGAGGTGGTAAGATCTGTAATTCCACTGGACTGTTTTCCTTTGTTCTTAGTTTTCTATTTCTGTAAGACAGGGAATAATAAAAAGATCCTTTTGGAAGAAAAATCTGTGAGATAGTTATTACCATGTAAGAGTGTGTTGTCCTGTATAAGGAGAGATTTGTTCTGTATAAGGTGAGATTTTGTTGGGAATTGTAGGTCCTCTCTGTGATGTTTCTTTTGTTGGGAAGTGATATATCCTCCCTGAGTGGTTTCCCTTCTGGACGGAGGAAGGTGTCAGCTCGGGAACTGTCTGGCCAACAGTCCAGCTGACCCTTGGTTCCGTACAGTGTGTATGTGGTAAGGAAGAGTGAGTGGGTGGATTCTGCTGATTTATTCTCTCCCCCTTGCACTGTCCATTTCCCAATGGTCTGTGGTTCCATGTATCCAAGTAACTACTGTGAGACCTTTCCTTTCCTTACCCTTCGCTTTCTTCTCTAATCATGCCTTATCTTTCCATTGCTTTTCTTGTCCTCTTTCCCATTTTCTCTTGCGGTACCTCCTCCTTTTCTATAGCTGACAGAGTTTGGTCTCCCTACCAGCCATGCCAGACAGGCCCCCAGCACTGCTTCCACTTTGTCAGGCTGGGCTCTGCACCTGCCGCACCACTCCATGCTTTTGTGACATTTCTTGTTTGACAAGCAGGGCCTGGCGTCATCAGCCACACTGCATGCTGCCTCTCAACAGACTGGGCTCAAACACTTCACTAACCATACTACTTAGTGGCTCTAGTGCCACTGTCTGTTTGAGTTGTGGACTGTATACATCACATGCACAGGCCATGCTAACCCTAACAAACTTAGCAGGAAGCAAGTACAGATTCCTGTTGCTCTTTTCTGCTAGCACAAATGACGCTGAGTATCGGCTTCAACAGCACAGACTCCCATTCCTCATCAAGGATCCCTTGTGGCCTTAATCCGTACTGTGCATGCCTGCACACATGCAATTAACACAGAATATTGCTTCCCAAAATATGTACAGATGGCCACAAGATCAATACAATAAGTGTTTTCTGTCTCGGGAAACACACCTATAAGAGGGTCATTCCAGATAGGGAGTTTGTACGTGCGACAGGGACATGTATGTGCCGAAAACATCCCCAACCATATTCTGAAATACCCGACATGCATGTCCACGCTGCTAGCACGGGGATCCCAGGACATGGGTGGGAGAGGGTGGAATGGGGGCACGGTCAGCCGCAGAGACATTTAAAGCATATTTAGGACAGGTCCATGTAAGTATTAGGTGGTACCCAGAAATGTCTGTTATTCCTGCTGAAACATGGTATAAGGTTTGGATTTAGAAAAGATTCTACTTCTGCAATGCATCCCATAGAGAAGAATGGTTGTGACAAGTATGGTCTGAACTGGTGTGACTGCAGTCTGGAAAAATACAAGATACAGCCGTAGGGTACAGGGAGCAGAGGTGAGGGAATGTTGGAAGGTAAAGAAACATTTTGAAACACCTGTACAGAAATACTGAGAAGAGCAATGGTGGTTATTCAGGCTATGCACCTATATGCTATTTGTGCTAAAGGAGCCAATCTATGGGACACATGGGACTGCTGATGCAGGGATAGTATGGGCATGAGCAGGGAAAGAATTCCTTCTTAGGAGAGAAACAGAGATCATATTTGTAGTCCTGGTACCACATGAAATCATATTATCTCATAGCTGTCATGTAAAGGTTCAGGGCATCCTTTGGTCAGAATCATGCTTCTGTGCCAAAATGTTAGTGTGCAGTTGTGCGCATGGTTTGAGGGGTGCACGGGGGGGGGATATGGAGTGTTCATCTGCAATTTAGAGGGGGCATGAAAGCCTGGCCAGTACCTGGGCAGTCAAACGCAGAGTGGGTTCTCTAAGCTAAACGTAAAAACATATCCCTGTCAATAAGGGACCCTCAGAATAAGGGCACTCAACAGTGCAAACAGCACTAATGCATGCCCATAATGCACATTGGGTGGAACCAATGGTGGTGCTGCTGAGCATGTATTAGTGCTGTGTGCACCTCTGAATGCCCTTATTCTGAGGGTCCCTATGAATGGCAGGGATATATTGTGACATTTAGCCACAGGGAACCATTGCCGATCCCTGCTGGGATATGTTATATAGGGTACACTAATTAGATCAGATATTGTTGGAAGTGTGATAGGCAGCCAAAGATCCACTGAGCCTGGCACTGGGAGACACGCTTGATGTGGTGTAAACATACTGCTGAGTGTCCCATGAAGCCTACATCCCTACCGAGGCCAGGATCAATGAGAACTGCGAGACTGGCAATATATCTGGAGTCTGGCTACTTGGTGTGATGGCATTGGGATCACCTCTCCCATGCCCACACAGCCCTGACCAGGAAAGCAGTGCCACAAAGCTGGCTGTAGGAAGTTAGACAGGGTTGCCCCACAGATAGCGGATGTATACTGTCACCAGCTCTCCTTAAACCCCCGAGTAGAGGTTAAGGGAGTGGGTTTTTCCCTATTGAAAAAGCTATTTCACAGATCCTGGAGCAATGCCCCTTGGGAAATGTAGTCTTTTCACTCAATCAATAAGGAGCAGTTGTGGAAAAAGTGGTTAAGCAACCAAAGGATTTTATTTACCCTCCCGGGGTGGATTTTACCATGAACAGAAAACACAATCCAGGTATTTACTGGTATTTGGACAAACAAAAGTTCCTTAACAGAAAAAGGCTTTCTTCAGCATTAACCAAGGTGAAAACAAACATTCAAACAAAACCACGCTGTTTCCTCACAGCTCTCTGTTTCCACGTGAAATCTGTGCTGTACTCTCTTTTCAAACAGGCTTTCAACGCAATAAAACTATTCCATTGGCCAGAGATAATGTACAGTCCATTATATCTATATCTTCTCCAGTATCAATACACTCTGGTTCAGAGTCCATCAATTCCTCCTGGTCATAAAGAAATGTTTGAACCGGCACTGCTGGTGCCACGCCCTTTCTTACTGCTCCAGGCTTTACACGATATGCTTGGGTCAAGAACTGGCTTTCACACAGATTATTAGGCTCAGTATTCTTTTCCCAGCACCACCCTTCTGGGTACAAACAGTCACTGTAATTAAGTATATTCAAGCCTTTTGGCTTACCTTTCAGCCCTACTGGTGGAGGTTTTCTATGGTGCTTTTGAATAGCTGTAGGTTCCCAACCTAAGCCCTGCTCATAGCATTTCACTTGCCTCCTAGGCTTTCTGTCTCTCCCATGCTCCCCAGGATATTGCAGACAATCTCCTTTGCCCTTGTTATATCCTGTCCTCGGTGTTTCTTTCTTTCTCCTCAAGAAGGAATCTGTCTCTCCTTTCCATAGAGACTCTGGCTTACTCTGGGCATAGCTGTCTTCAGTGTAGCTCTCAATAGCTTCTCTCTCCAGCTCATATGCCTCACTTCCTGCTTCTTCAGCCAACTCTTCATTACCTCCTTCTCTGCCTAACTCACTCAACTCACCTGAACCTTCTTTAATAGGGTGAATTCTGGGGCCGTGCTCAACTCCACCCCCTAACAGGTGTCCTGCATTACCTTGTGATTCACCCCTTGAATGATAGCACCGGCGTTTCTCTTGCCTTTCTGCTTGGTTCCCACGGTAACCAGGAGCCATGTGCTTCTGTTTACAGCTCAGCTCTACTTTTGTTCTTGGCTTTTTAGCTTCATTACACGGGCTAGAAGGACCCACTATGTCACAGATCCCCCCCTTAAAATATTACGGGCTGCCAAAGCCTGCGACGGACAGCACGTAATCCCTTGTGTAGGGTTCCTGTGGCGCTCCTTCATAGCTAATTGTACTGTGGCTACCCTTTCTTGCCAGGGTTTTAAGACATTAATGTGATATACCTGGCGCCGGCCCTTACTATTCTCTACCCTGTATGAGATGGGACCTACCCTCTCCACTACTTTACAGGGCCCCTTCCATCTGGACTCGAATTTTGGACCTACCTCGGCCACCATAATCAACACTTTGTCGCCTATTGCCAATTGACGGGGTTTTGTTCCCCGGTCGTAGTACTTCTTCTGCCTCGTTTTCCAAAGAGGCTTGCGCCGTTCTCTTCAAACGACTTCTTAAGTCTTTGAGGAACTGGGGTACGTCTGTCTCCCCCCTATCTGGTTCCACCCATTGTTCCCTGAGTATGTCGAGAACTCCTCTGGGGGCTCTACCAAATAACAGCTCGTACGGGGATGCCCCTAGGGACGCCTGTACACGCTCCCTACACGCATATAAAACAAAAGGTAACAATGTATCCCACTCGGACGTCTGCCCATCTAGTCCCCTGCTAAGCATTTGCTTTATGGTCTGGTTTGTTCTTTCAACCATCCCATTGGACTGGGGGTGGTATGCTGCAGTCCGCACGTGGTGTATGCCAAAAGCATCCCACACACTGGCTAAATATTTCGATAAAAAGTTGCTCCCTTGGTCAGTGAACATCTCCTGAGGGAAGCCAACCTCACAGAACAATTTTATCAGTTCCAAAGCTATTGTTCTGGCAGATGTGTTTCTCATGGGTATGGCCCATGGGAACCGTGTAGCTTGGTCCACGATCACTAATACATACTGAAAACCTCGGGGAGTCCTTACGAGTGGCCCTATGATGTCCATTGCCATTCGCCTAATGGGCGTGGATATGGCAAGTGTGGGTATCATAGGCACTGCTCTCGGTTTCGAGGCAGTAACCCGTTGGCAGGTTGGACACGCTTCACAATAGCGGGAAATTTCCTTGTAGACCCCTGGCCAGTAAAAACGGGCCAAGACCTGGTCCAATGTCCCCTGAATCCCCTTGTGGGCTCCTACTGGGTGGTCATGGGCTAGACGCATCACTATGGCCTTAAATGTGGTTGGTACCACCAACTGCTTTCTCACCTCACCGGTAAGTGGGTTATTACTCTCCCTGTACAGGATATCCCCTTCTAAAAGGAATCGGGGCAGAGTATCTCTTTCCTCCTGCGCAAACACAAAGGCTCTTTTCAAAGCGGGGTCCGCTTTCTGTTCCCCTGGGAATTTCTTTACCAGCTCCGAGGGTACCCATGGTAAGCCCTCCCCGGCTCCCAAATCAGCCCTTCCTTGGGTCCTGTGCTGCCTTTCTTGTTTTTTCTTGGTCTTTCCTTTCCTTACCTCCTTGGGCATGGTATCAAAAAGGTCAGTCTGTATGGGCAATGGGTCTATTGCTTCCTCATCATATCCCCTTTCTAAGTCAGGGGAATCCTCCCTAACGTGAGATGGGCCTGCCACTTCTTCAGCAGGGTCCTCCTCCCTATGAGGGGTTCTTGCCTGGGAGCGGGTAGAGACATAGCCTGTCCTCTCTGCTATTCCCTTTTCAATTCCCCGGCAAAATGGGGGCCAATCATTTCCCAGAATTACATCATGTAACAGCTGTGGGATTATTGCCACCTTTACTCTCTTGGCTGCTCCTAAACCTTCTATCATGAGGTCATATACGGGGTAATAGGAGGCTGACCCATGCAAACACTGTACTTTCACCTGCCCCACTGCTGGACTCGGCGCTACTTGAGCTTGTATGGCTTCCCAGAGCCGTTGGGACACCATACTCTGGTTAGCGCCCGAGTCTAGTATCGCTTGGGCCTTTATGCCCTCCACCTGGACTGGTAGCAAAAAGCCTGCTTTAAGATTTTCCCCATTACCAGATATTAAGGCAGTGCATGTAATACAATCTTTTTGCCAGTGCCCAACATCTCCACATTTGAAACATTTTCCTTTTGTAGAGGAGAAACCACTATTTTTCCAAGGTACTTTACATTCAAAATTCTTACTCACTTTATCCATCTGCGTCATGCCCAGAACGCCGGATTTTGAGGTCCTTGAGAATTCAGCCTCAAAATACCGTTCTGTCATGGCCGCTGCTTCACTTGTTGTCTTACAGTTCTGTAACATAAGAAACTTTTTAACCTCAGCAGGTACAGCTTCCATGTACTGTTCCAACATTATTTCATCAAGCATAGATTCTACATTCTGCTGCTCAGGTTTGAGCCACTTACAAGCTAATCCCTTTATTCTAAAATACAGGGCTTTAGGGGTTTCTCCAGGCTTTAGCCTTGCCTCCCTAAACCTTCGCCTGTAGAATAGAGGGGTGAGCCCTAACCTGTCTCGTACCGCACTCTTTACAGCCTCATAATTCATTGCTAACGTAGCTGGCATTGACTTGTATGCTGACAAAGCTTCACCAGATAAAGACATAGCAAATCTTATAGCCCACTGCTCCTTAGGCAGTTTGACGGCTTCTGCAATCCGTTCAAATGCATCTACATAATCATCCACATTGTCAGTAGGAGATAACTGTCCCAGCAAAAGTGATCCTGAACCATTCAGTCCTACCCCTTGGGTAAATCCTGGAAAGACTTCCACTGGCTCCTGCTGTTCCTTGGCTAAATGTTCTATGAGAGCATTTATTGGTCTCAGCTGTTCTTGTACGGCAGCCATTGCTTGGTCATGCACCCTTCGTGACATCTCCAGCTGCTTATCCCATTGCAGGGACATCCACCTTAATATTTCTTGCGGGTCCATTCTGGATCTCCTGATACCTGCAACACAAACACAAAAAAACCCCAAGTGTGGCCCAAAAAAAAAAAATTCCGCTTTTCTTTTTTTTTTTTTTTTCAACGCCGTGCACTATGCCTGTGCACCACCCTTTTCTCCTTGTATCCTTCTCCGCCCATGCCCAGCCACAATTACCTGGCACCAGTGCAGAGTCAGGCACTGAGAAAAGGGAACTCCCCAGTCTGACCGACCGTCAGCCGAGCTCTGGATCTTTCCTCTGGTTCTCAGCTCTTTGCTGCAGGAACCTCCGTCCTTGTGGTGTCCTCCAATCCAGGCAAAAAATCCAAACTACTACACCATTTGTCACCAGCTCTCCTTAAACCCCCAAGTAGAGGTTAAGGGAGTGGGTTTTTCCCTATTGAAAAAGCTATTTCACAGATCCTGGAGCAATGCCCCTTGGGAAATGTAGTCTTTTCACTCAATCAATAAGGAGCAGTTGTGGAAAAAGTGGTTAAGCAACCAAAGGATTTTATTTCCCCTCCCGGGGTGGATTTTACCATGAACAGAAAACACAATCCAGGTATTTACTGGTATTTGGACAAAGAAAAGTTCCTTAACAGAAAAAGGCTTTCTTCAGCATTAACCAAGGTGAAAACAAACATTCAAACAAAACCACGCTGTTTCCTCACAGCTCTCTGTTTCCACGTGAAATCTGTGCTGTACTCTCTTTTCAAACAGGCTTTCAACGCAATGAAACTATTCCATTGGCCAGAGATAATGTACAGTCCATTATATCTATATCTTCTCCAGTATCAATACACTCTGGTTCACAGTCCATCAATTCCTCCTGGTCATAAGGAAATGTTTGAACCGGCACTGCTGGTGCCACGCCCTTTCTTACTGCTCCAGGCTTTACACGATATGCTTGGGTCAAGAACTGGCTTTCACACAGATTATTAGGCTCAGTATTCTTTTCCCAGCACCACCCTTCTGGGTACAAACAGTCACTGTAATTAAGTATATTCAAGCCTTTTGGCTTACCTTTCAGCCCTACTGGTGGAGGTTTTCTATGGTGCTTTTGAATAGCTGTAGGTTCCCAACCTAAGCCCTGCTCATAGCATTTCACTTGCCTCCTAGGCTTTCTGTCTCTCCCGTGCTCCTCAGGATATTGCAGACAATCTCCTTTGCCCTTGTTATATCCTGTCCTCGGGGTTTCTTTCTTTCTCCTCAAGAAGGAATCTGTCTCTCCTTTCCATAGAGACTCTGGCTTACTCTGGGCATAGCTGTCTTCAGTGTAGCTCTCAATAGCTTCTCTCTCCAGCTCATATGCCTCACTTCCTGCTTCTTCAGCCAACTCTTCATTACCTCCTTCTCTGCCTAACTCACTCAACTCACCTGAACCTTCTTTAATAGGGTGAATTCTGGGGCCGTGCTCAACTCCACCCCCTAACAGGTGTCCTGCATTACCTTGTGATTCACCCCTTGAATGATAGCACCGGCGTTTCTCTTGCCTTTCTGCTTGGTTCCCACGGTAACCAGGAGCCATGTGCTTCTGTTTACAGCTCAGCTCTACTTTTGTTCTTGGCTTTTTAGCTTCATTACACGGGCTAGAAGGACCCACTATGTCACAATACAGACCAACATACTCCATGGCTGAGACAGGTGTAGCTGCTGTGTGAAATGACAGCACCCAGATATGTGGGACTCAGATGCCATAGCCAGGTGGTCGTCTGACTACCACTTCTACTGCGACTGATAATTTGTATAGCGCTACAAGTCATACGCTGCGCTGCACAGACACACTTACAAGATGGTCCATGCTCAGCAGAGCTTACAATATAGTCAAGACAGACAACACAGCAGCTGTGGACAGGAAACATTTAGAGGAAATAGTAAGGACACTCAAGGGAGCGTGGAGTCTTGAAGGACTACAAAAAGGGACTGCTACTTCTGGAGAGAGATCTGCAATTGTAAGTCTTAGCTTCAAGGAAATTTTCTAAATTTGGTGAAAACGGAATTCTTTATATTAAAGCTGATTAATCTGTGAATCCAGTGTATTTGTTAAATCAGTTAGGGCCTAGTATCAGCAAAGAGCTTTTAGTTAAATTAAAAACTCAACAGGTAGCTTTCAGTTTAAGTTTAAAACCTAGCAGAGAGCTTCTAGTTTAAATTTAATACTCAGTCAGGGCCTAGCATCAGCAAAGATCTCTGTTTAAATTTAAAACACAGCAGAGAGCTTTTGGTTAAATTTAGAACCCAAGACTCCCTCTATCCAAGCAAGGGCTGCGTGAATCACCCATGAAATTGGTCACAGATTACCTTAGAAGCACAGGACAAGGTTTTAATAAGTCTTCTTTCCCTCCCTCCCTGACTACCACCCAGCCCTGGGATAATCATAGCTTTATAGGTGCTTATCTCTTAAAGGAAAGGTGTCATATTCACTTTCAGGTGCAGCTGTTTATTTTCATCAGGCATACATTAAGGACATGAGATTAATTAAACTTCAGGTGAACAAAGAACATTAAACGTATTAGGTATAGTTTTATTAGTATAAGAATCCCCAGCACCCCTTAGTAAGTAAAGCACTTAAATACCTAAACACAACCTTAAAACAAAGATGCAAACAGCAGTCCAGCAGCGAGATGGGGGTTTTCCAGTCTTTTGCACTGAGTGTCACATATATGATTTTCTCCCAGTTGGTGAGGGGTCTTACGTGTGCACTAGGTGCAAGGAGCTCTTTGCTCTCAGGGAATGAGTCTGATCGCTGGAGGCTAGAGTAGCAGACTTGGAGGACATAAGGAAGACAGAGAGGTACATAGACATGACCTAGAGGGATATAGTACTGAAGTCCCACCTCCAGTCTTGCAGCATCCCTGTTGCCATGGAGGAGAGAGGTCACGTGACAGGAAAGCATTACCCTGGTGAAGCAGGAAGTGATCCTGTAGCTAGGACCTGTCCTCCAGGTGATATAAAACCCTCTCGCACCGAGGAGGTTTCTCCAGGGCCATTTGCCCATGAGGGATGGGTTAGGACAGCCGTTATAGTTGTTGATTCAATCATTAGGCATGTAGATACATAGCTGGATGGCTCGTGGACATGAGGATCGCCTGGTAACATGCCTGCCTGGTGCGAAGGTAGCAGACCTCCGCATCACCTAGACAAGGTCTTAGATAGTGCTGGGGAGGAGTCTGCTGTCTTGGTACATGTCGGTACCAATGATATACAAAAGTGCGGTAGGAGGTTCTGGAGGCTAAATTTAGGCTTTTAGGTAGGAAGTTGAAATCCAGAACTTCCCATTCCTCACGCAGGACCCAAAAGGCAGGCAGAGCTATGGAGTCTCAATGCGTGGATGAGACGATGGTGCAAAGATAAGAATTTTGGATTTGTTGGGAACTGGAGAACATTCTGGGGAAAGGAGGGGCTCTTCCAAAGGGAGTGGCTTTACCTTAACTGGGACGGAAACAGGCTGCTGGCATTAACCTTTAAAAAGGAGATAGAGAAGTTTTAAACTAGATAATAAGGGAAAGCTAATAGTCACCCAAGAGCACATGGTTAGGAACAATGTATCCTTGAAGGACACTAGCAAAAGACTGAAGTTAAGGCATATCAGCAGAGAGGTTCCAATAAAGACAAAAGTAGCCCAAATGCCCTTGAGTACAGAGCAGACAGAGCTTAAAGATTCCAAATTGCATCTGCCTACCAATAGCCAGATTAAAATGAATAAAATACAGCCTCTAAAAAGCTTGTATGCAAATGCTAGAATTCTAAAAAATAAGATGGGAGAGTTAGAATATATAGCACTAAATAAGAGGTTAGATATGATTGGTATCTCAAAGACATGGTGGAAGGAGGACAACCAATGGGACACCGATACCTGGGTACAAACTATATCGTAATGACAGAGCAGATCAAATTGGTGGGGGGGTTGCGCTCTATGTTAGAGAGGGCATTGAGTGAGAAAGGATTAAAGATTTGCAGGAAACAAAATTCACTGTAGAATCTCTATGGATTGAAGTTCCATGTAAAAAGGGGAAGGGGAAGGTGATGGCAGTGGGGGTGTACTATCGACTACCTGGCCAGAATATACAAATGGATGATGAAATGCTCAAAGAAATCAGGGAAGCTAACAAAAGTTACAGCACAGTAATAATAATGGGTGATTTCAATTACCCCGGTATCAACTGGGTCAGGACATGCTAGGGAAATAAAGTTTCTAGATTAAATAAATGACTGCTTCTGGGAACAGCTGGTTCATGAACCGACCAGAGGGGAAGCCAATTTGAATCGAGTCCTTAGTGAACACAAGATCTGTTGCAAGAGATAAGTATGTTGGCGCCACTTGGCAATAGTGATCCTAGCATGATTGCATTTGATTTAATAAATGGAGGAGGGAGGGTAAGGAAATCAACAGTACTACCTTTTAACTTTCAAAAGGGAGTCTATGAAAAAATGAGGAAAATATATAAGAAAAAACTAACAGGAGCAGTTGCAAAGGTTAAAGATTTACATCAAATGTGGGTGTTTAGAAATACTATCTTGGAAGCCCAGACCAATTGTATTCCACACTTTAAGAAAAGTGGAAGAAAGTCCAAAAAATTGCCAGCGTAGTTTAACAGTGAGGTCAGAGAGGCTGTTGTTGCAAAAAAAAAGCATCTTTCAGGAAATGGAAAAAGTAGCCAAATGATGAAAACTGGAAACACAAGCACTGGCAAGTTAGATGCAAGGCATTGAAAAGGAAGGCAAAGAGAGAATTTGAGAAGATGCTTGCTGTGGAAGCAGAAATGCATAATAAAGACTACATTCAAAGCAAAAAACCTGTGAGACAGTCAGTTGGACCATTAGATGATAGAGGGGTAAAAGGGGCACCAAGAGGGGACAAGGCCATAACGGAGAGACTGAATGAATTCTTTGCTTTGGTCTTTACTGAGGAAGATGTAGGGATGTTACCCATGACTGAAATGGTGTTTAAAGGTGAGCTGCGAAAGAATTGAAAGAAATATTGATACACCGGGAAGATGCATTACAACAATTTGATAAACTGTAGAGTAGCAAATCATCTGGACCGGATAGTATACATCCAAGGGTGTTGAAAGAACTGAAATATGAGATTGCAGACCTACTATTAGTAGTCTGTGAACTATCATTAAAATCATCTGTAATACCTGAAGATTGGAGGATGGACAATGTAATGCCAATTTTTAAAAAGGGTTCCAGGAGTGATCCTGGAAACTACAGACCGGTGAGCCTGACGTCAGTACTGGGAAAAATGGTAGAAACCGTTATAAAGAAGAAAATTACTAAACACGTACATAGTCGTGGTTTAATGGGAGACAGCCAACATGGCTCTAGCCAAGGAAGTTCTTGTCTTACTAATCTGTTATGTTTTTTTGAAGGTGTGAATAAGCAGGTAGACAAAGGTGAGTCAGTTGATATAGTGTATATGGACTTTCAGAAAGCCTTTGACAAGTTCCCTTATGAAAGACTTTTGGAAAAATTAAAAAGTCATGGGATAGGAGGCAGTATATTATTGTAGATCAGGAACTGGTTAAAATATAGAAAGCAGAGGGTAGGATTAAATGACCAATTTTCCCAATGGAGAAAGGTGAATAATGGAGTATCCCAGGGATCTGTGCTGGGTTCGCTGCTTTTTAACATATTCTTTAATGACCTGGAAATGGGAATAACGAGTGATGTTATCAAATTTGCAGATGAGACAAAACTATTTTAAGTTGTTAAAACCCATGAGGATTGTGGAAAATTGCAAAAGGATCTTGATAAATTGGAAGACTGG
The DNA here is from genome assembly GCA_033557465.1 of Ichthyophis bannanicus. Taxonomy (NCBI): domain Eukaryota; kingdom Metazoa; phylum Chordata; class Amphibia; order Gymnophiona; family Ichthyophiidae; genus Ichthyophis; species Ichthyophis bannanicus. The sequence continues at coordinate 1,532,989,534 of CM066032.1, forward strand.
GCATCCAAATGGCAGATGAAATTTAATGTGGACAAGTGCAAAGTTATGCACCTAGGAAAGAAAACCCAAACTATGGTTACACGATGCAAGGTTCCACATTAGGAACACCACCCAGGAAAAAGATTTAGGCGTCATTGTGGATAACATGTTAAAACCCTCTGCCCAGTGTGCAGCGGTGGCCAAGAGAGCAAATAGAATGCTAGGTATCATAAGGAAAGGAATGGAGAATAAAACAAAGGATATTATAATGCCTTTGTATCATTCTATGGTACGACCGCACCTTGAATATTGTATGCAATTCTAGTCGCAGTATCTTAAAAAATATGTAGCATTATTAGAAAAGGCACAGAAAAACCCCACCAAAATGGTAAAGGGGATGGAAGGATACACCTATGAAGAGAGGCTAAAAAGGTTAGGGATCATCAACATGGAAAAGAGACGGCTGAGGGAAGATATGATAGAGGTCTATAAATTAATGAATGGAGTGGAACGGGTAAATGTAGATCGATTGTTTACATCATTAGAATATAGAAAGACTAGGGGGCATGCAAATCGATTTTGCAGGCAGTCTTTAAATTCCAGTGGTATATTCTCAAGGTCATGTTTTGCTGCATTCATGAGTGGTTTGCTCTTTTTCAGCTTTAGCTTGAGTTTGCATACTAGTAGTTGATAATCTGTACCACAGTCAGCTCCAGGTTTTGTCTTTGTTGATGTTATAGAGCTTTTCCATCGTTGACTTCCACAGATGTAATCAATTTGATTTTTATACAATCCATTGGGTGAAGTCCATGTGTACAGTCGCCGCTTGTGTTGCTGGAAGAAGGTGTTTGAGATGAATAGATCGTTGGTCTTGCAGAATTCTATCAGTCTTTCTCCAGCTTCATTTCTGTTGCCAAGTCCATATTTTCCAACAAAAGGAAAAAAAGAAAAAACGGCCAAAATGGATGACGGAAGAAACTCTGAAAATTGCCCAGAAACGCAGAGAAGCTAAAGCCAGAGGAGAAAGAAAGACAATCACAGAACTCAACAGAGATTTCCAATGTGCAGCAAGACAGGACAAGGAAAAGTACTACAATGACGCATGCAAGGAAATAGAAGCAGAAACTGTTAGAGGAAGAACAAGATCAGCTTTCCTAAAGTTACGAGAGTTAAAGAAAAAGTTCCAGCCTCGAATTGGAATGTTACAAGATACTCAGGGTTCTATGTTGAATGATGCTGAGAAGATCAAGAAAAGATGGAAGGAATATACAGAGTTTTTATATGATAAAGATCAAGTGGACCAACAGCTGTTTCAACCTGTACCTTATGATCTGGAACCATTGGTGATGAAAGAAGAAGTTGAAGCAGCATTGAAAGCCTTATCAAAGAACAAAGCACCAGGCATTGATTGCATTCCCATAGAAGTATTACAGCAATCTGATGCAGCTGTTACCGTACTTACAAGGCTCTGCTAAGAAATATGGAAGACAGCATCATGGCCAACTGACTGGAAAAGATCTGTGTTTATACCAATACTAAAGAAAGGTGATCCAACTGACTGTGGAAATTATCGCACAATCGCTCTGATCCCACATGCCAGCAAGATTCTACTGAAGATTATTCAAAAGAGACTACAATCATACCTGGAACAAGAACTACCTGAAGTGCAAGCAGGGTTCAGAAAAGGGCGAGGAACGAGAGACATCATTGCGGATGTGAGAAGGATCCTTGAAAAGACTAAAGAATACCAAAAGGATATCTATTTGTGCTTTATCGACTATAGCAAAGTTTTTGACTGTGTAAACCATGAGAAACTCTGGGCCACATTAAGAAGCATGGGTATACCAGAACACCTGATTGTTCTCTTGCACAATCTGTACATTAATCAAGAAGCAACAGTTCAAACGGAACAAGGAGAAACAGAATGGTTTAAAATAAGCAAAGGTGTACGACAAGGCTGCATACTTTCCCCCTACCTGTTTAATTTATATGCAGAACAAATCATCAGAGAAGCAGGATTGTATGAAGACAACAGAGGTGTGAAGATTGGTGGAAGACTCATCAACAACCTTTGCTATGCTGATGATACCACATTACTGGCGGAAAGTGAAGATGATCTGAAACATTTGCTTCTCACAATCAAAGAACATAGTCTCAAAATGGGCCTGCACCTTAATGTAAAGAAGACAAAGATCATGACAACTGGCATAATCAACAGGTTCATCGTCGAAGGAGAAGAAATTGAAATCGTGAATAACTTTAACCTACTTGGATCAACTATCAATAAAGAAGCAACAAGCAGTCAAGAAATCAGACGACGCATTGCTCTTGGCAGAATGGCTATGAAAGACCTAGATAAGATTCTCAAGAGCTGAGATGTCTCTCTCCATACAAAGATTCGACTTGCTCAAGCCGTGGTATTTTCAATAACATCATATGGATGTGAAAGCTGGACAGTGAAAAAGATAGACAGGAAGAAAATTGATGCCTTTGAATTATGGTGCTGGCGGCGAATACTGTGTATACCATGGACTGCCCGAAGAACAAACCAGTCTGTACTAGAGGAGATCAAACCTAAGCTTTCTTTAGAAGCTCAGATGACAAGACTTTGACTTTCATACTTTGGACACATCATGCGGAGAGAGAGATCATTAGAGAAAGACATCATGCTTGGCAAGATAGAAGGTCAACGCAAAAGAGGAAGGCCAGCAATGAGATGGATCGATACAATAACAGCAGCTACGGGTACCAGTCTGTCAGAATGAGCCGCCTGACTGAAGACCGAACACAATTTAGGATAGCTATCCAGAGGGTCGCCATGAGTCGACTCCGACTCGACGGCACTTAACAACAACAACAACAACAACAGGGGGCATGCAATGAAGCTACAGGGTAATCTATTTAAGACTAATAAGAGAAAATATTTTTTCACTCAACGTGTAATCAAACTCTGGAATTTGCTACTGGAAGATGTAGTAAAAGCTGTTAGTGTAGCCGGGTTTAATAACGGTTTGGACAAGTTCCTGGAGGAAAGGTCCATAAACTATTATTAAAAGGAACTCAGAATATCCACTGCTTGACCCAATACAAGCATTGTGAAACCTGTGTCTTTTGGGGAAACTGCTAGGTACTTGTGGCCTAGATTGGCCACTGTTGGAAACAGAATACTGGGCTTGATGGACCTCAGTATGACCCAGTATGGCATATCTTATGTTCTTATCAGATCCAAAAGCGGTAATGAAGAGCTGAGTGTTCAGCCTAGATGTGGGAAGGACCAGGCAAGAAGCCTGATATACAGACACAGGTAGTTTGTTGTAGGTATAGGGAGTAGCAAGGTGAAAGTCTGGATTTGGCAGTAGCGGAGAAGGGCACAGATAGAAGCAGTCTGAGAGAAGAACGCTGTTCCCGAGGAGGGTTGTAGGGAGAGATAAGAAGGGAACGGTAGTGCGGAGCAGCACGAGTGCTCGTATGGGCCATAGGCACAGAAAGGGCATACATTTGTTGCTCAGAAATATTATGCATCCTTTGGGGATCTGCAGGGTTCATTTGGGGAATTGTGGACTTAGTGAAGGTCCATCTCTAGCAGTTTAAGGCGTGTTTATAGAGATGACAAGGGCAGGACCCATTTGGGCCGGTTCCTACTGCCATGTACCATTTGATGCAAGGTAAGTCCTGACATACATTTTCATATTTATATTCTTGTATACCATATGGAGGTACACTGGGCTTACCTAGCACTTTTCTGGGCATGTAGGGGACTGGTTTATGTTCTAGGTTGCAGCAACTGTCATTTCTCATTTGTATTTATGTCTAGTGTGCATTAGCACACTACTGTCTGTGATGGGCAGCTTAGGAGATGCACATTTTTCCCGAGGGGCATGGCATCCGCAGGTATATTGCAGGGATGGGCAAAACATGTAACGTTTCAGTATGTGGTGGGTGCAACGACATCCAAAACATTTACCTGTGTCCACAGCATGGGGCTGGCTGGATAGTGCTTACACGTGCTCATTGAACATGTCTATCTCCCTGATTCCAAGCCTGCAGGCATATCCAGAGCCACAGATTCGGCATTAGGTTCAGAGGGGTCCATTTTCGATTTAGACGTGTCCACAAGTCGGACATGCACGTTATGGAATTGGGCTCTAAATGAATCGCTAGTCTGTAAATTATGAAAAGCTTTTCTCATTAGAGAGGTTTGTCATAAAGGAAAACTGGTCTAAAGAAAAGAAAAGAAAAGAAAAAGATAAAGGCAGTATTAAATTTCCTGCTAACATGAAAGAAAAGATCTATATGTTTCTAGATCAACACCCATAATAGAATGCAATTCCCTTTATAGAGAACGCTTAAGTTAATGATTGGACACCATGAATTTACGCATTTATGCTTTTTGTTCCATCTATCTATTTGAACTGTGTAATTATACAACATTTGTAAAGCACAATAGTAGGCTTGCGTGTTTGTTTAAAAAAAGTTCATGTACCCATTATACATCAACTTTTACCTCTGCTCATTGTTCAAAGCTCAACTCTCATTGCCAGTATACAGTACTTTGTTTAAAAAAAAAAGCCCACAGATTATGCTACTCAGAGAATAAGTGACTTTTTAAAAAATCATTTTCCATGTGTCTGGAAAAATTGTCTTACTGTCATCAAATTAAATTAAGATTTTAAAATCATATAACAAGTAGCCAAATACACATTTGGAGAAAAAAAAAGAGGAATGGTTATTCTGACAATCTTGGTTTCTGCACATCTAAATTAAGCATTTTTTTCATGATATGAATACAGAATGTATTTAGCACAAACAAATCATGTATTTGTTCTTGTGCAATGGGACGTATAGACCTTAGAAGCAGCCAAGGAAAGGCATTAAAATAGAGTATAGAAAAAAAAGATAGAATGTAAGAAATGCCATACTGGGTCAGACCAAGGTCCATCAAGCTCAGTATCCACCAGCTCAGAAATACCTATTAGGTTCCAAAAAAGGTACACAGGTTCCACAATGCTTGTCATGAGGTAAGAAGTGGATTTCCAAGGTCCTCTTTAATAATGGTTTATGAACCTTTCCTCCAGCAACTTGTCCAAACCTTTTTTTTAAACACAGCTACACTAACAGCTTTTACTACATCCTCCAGTAATGAATTACAGAGTTTGAATACGTGTTGAATGAAAAAATAGAAACATAGAAACATGACAGTAGAAAAAGATCACATGGCCTATCTAGTCTGCCCTTCCATAACCACCACTACAACAGTCCCCTTTTTTCCTTCAGAGATCCTCTGTGTTTGTCCCATGCCTTTTTGAATTCAGACACTGTCCTCATCTCTACCACCCTACGAAAGCAGATACTGTGCCAAATGCAGAAACCAGTCCAAAGGCGTGGTATAGTGGAAAAAACAGAACTTTATTGAGCAATGCCAACCCGACACAGGCCGTGTTTTGCAACACTTCATCAGGGGTTAAAATGGCATAAAACTGAAATTATAAACATAAACACAAATATTAAAAGACATAAAAAAACAGAGCAACTAGCAGCATAATGTTTTGATTGTTAAAACAATAAAAAATCCATAAATAAACAATCATAATAAATATTGACAAATGATACATTAAAATCAAAAAATATATATCACTTTTTAAAATTGGAGAACAAAACGAGTCTATCCAAAAAAGAAAATAGCATATAAAAACAAATACCTCTTGTGAAAGACCATTAAGCCAATGGTCATATACTGTGCTGTATGAAATTACTATAAATCTATAAACACTGAGAGAGACATCAATAAGATAATTAGTGAAAAATTACTTAAAAACCATATATACAGTAAAACTGGTAAAAGTAAAACCATTAAAATTAAAAAAAAAAAACTCTCAAGCAGAACACCATTCTATGTAAGGAAAAGAAGGGAGAGCAGGAGTGAGTCAGCGATAGGGGGATAATGGGAAGTCAAATAAAACATGGCATATAAAAATGTTTAAAACCTAAAACAGAACTGATTTAAAAATTGTTATCATTCATTAACATCTGTGCATGCCAAAAGGATGCTGGAACTAAAATCGGTTCTCAAATAACATTGCATAATATTGCATAAATAATGCATAAGAACATGCCCATAAATATGTTTTAATACTATTAAAAAAACTATACGAGTTAGAAAACAAACTTGAAAAATGGCTCACATAAGAAAATCAGTTTAAAAGCGGAGCCCGTCTGCTCTGAAGTTATCAAAAGTAACATGCAATCCTGAAAGGCGCGGCTCACACAAAAAGACTTATAGAACCGCAATCTATCAGCCTTCAAAGTAATAACACAATTAAATAACTGTGTAAATCGAATTATAAAGGAATTGTAAATTGAAGCGCAACATGCAGAAAATGATTTTAATGGTTTTACTTTTACCTGTTTTACTGTATATATGGTTTTTAAGTAATTTTTCACTAATTATCTTATTTATGTCTCTCTCAGTGTTTATAGATTTATAGTAATTTCATACAGCACAGTATATGACCATTGGCTTAATGGTCTTTCACAAGACGTATTTATGTTTTTAGATGCTATTTTCTTTTTTGGATAGACTCGTTTTGTTCTCCAATTTTAAAAAATGATATATATTTTTTTATTTTAATGTATCATTTGTCAATATTTATTATGATTGTTAAAACAATAAAAAATCCATAAATAAACAATCAAAACATTATGCTGCTAGTTGCTCTGTTTTTTTATGTCTTTTAATGTTTATGTGTTTATGTTTATAATTTCAGGTTTATGCCATTTTAACCCCTGACGAAGTGTTGCGAAACACGGCCTGTGTCGGGTTGGCATTGCTCAATAAAATTCTGTTTTTTCCACTATACCTCATCTCTACCACCTCCACTGGGAAACTATTCCACGGATCTATCACTATTTCAGTAAAAAAATATTTCCATATATTACTCCTGAGTCTATCCCCTTTCACCCACATCCTATGTCCCCTCATAGCAAAGCTTCCCTTCGATTGAAAGAGGCTCTCCTCCTGTACATTTATACCACGGAGGTATTTAAATGTCTCAATCATATCACCTCTATCCCACCTTTGCTCTAAAGTATACATATTAAGATCCTTAAGTCTGTCCTCATATGCTTTATAACGAAGACCACTAACCATTTTAGTAGACACCATTTATAGACTCCAGAATTGCACACAATACTCCAAATGAGATTGCACCAAAGACTTATACAGAGGCATTATCACCTCCTTTCCCTTTGCTGGCCATTCCCCTCCCTATGCACCCAAGTATCCTTCGAGCTTTTACAGTTGCCTTTTCTAACACAGGGCTGGAGAAGGGCTGACGTGGTACCTCTTCACAAAAGTGGTAGTTGGGAAGAAGGGACAAAAGTGGTAGTTGGGAAGAAGGGACAAACTACAGACCAGTAAGCCTTACTTCAGTGGTGGGAAAAGTAATGGAGGCGCTCCAGAAAGAGCAAATAGAAGACTTCCTTGAAACCAACAGGTTGCATGATCTGAGGCAACATGGTTTTACCAAAGGACGATCTTGCCAAACAAATTTGATTGAGTTCTTTGACTGGGTGACCACAGAACTAGATCAAGGCAATGCATGAATGTGATCTACCTAGATTTCAGCAAAGCCTTTGATATGGTTCCTCATAGGAGGCTTATCAGTAAACTCAACAGCTTGTGGATGGGTCCCAAGGTGGTGAACTGCATCAGAAATTGATTGACTGACAGACGACAGGTGACGGTAAACGGAATTCACTTGGATGAAAAGAAGGTAATTAGCGGTGTGCCCCAGGGTTCAATCCTGGGACCGGTACTGTTCAATATATTTGTGAGTGATATTGCTGAAGGACTGAATGGAAAAGTCTGTCTTTTTGCAGATGACATGAAAATTTGCAACAGAGTGGACTCCCCTGAGGGAGTGGATAACATGAGGAAAGATCTACAAAAGCTGGAAGAATGATCTAATGCTTAGCAATTAAGATTTAATATGAAGAAGTGCAGTGTCATGCACTTGGGAAGCACAAATCCAAGGGAATTGTATGCAATATGGGGCAAGAGATTGGTGTGCACGGACCAGGAGAAGGACCTCAGAGTAATTGTTTCTGAGGATCTCAAGGTGGCGAAACAGTGTGACAGGGTGGTGCCAAAAGCCATTAGGATGCTGGGTTGCATACAGAGAGGAATGACCAGCAGAAAGGAAGAGGAACTAATGCCACTGTACAAATCGCTGGTGAGGCCTCCCTCACTTGGAATATTGTGTTCAGTTTTGGAGACCATATCTCGCAAAGGATATAAAAAGGATGGAAGCCGTTCAGAGGAAGGCAACCAAAATGATTTGGAGCCTGCGTCAGAAGACTTATGAGAACAGACTTGAAGACCTAAATATGTATTTTATTTATTTATTTATTGTACATTTTTATACCGCATTTTTCTGGTGGATCAAAAGCGGTTTACATTGAAGAACAATTTGAATATTACAGAACAAGTAAATATTCAATTACATAGAACAATTTCTTCTTAACTATTTACAGTAACATGTAGCATGATAGAGAGTGCTTGGTATGTCTCTTTGAGCATCTCTATATTAAAGTTTACAGTTATGAGTAGTTTTCTGTATTCTGTTTGCTTGTTTTGGTATGACATAGGCAGGTTTTAGTTTTTACAATTCCTTTATGATTGAGTGTGTGGTGGGGTGGTGAGCTAGGTGGAGTTGATGTGGTGGTGGGGGAGGGGGAGTTGAGGAATCATTTTTAATTTGGGTTCCAAAGTGGAAGGTAAATAGGTGGGTTTTTAGTTGTTTTTGTAACATTTTCAGATCTTTTCTCTCTCTTATGTGATCTGGGAGCGCATTCCAGAGGATGGGGGCATTGTGGGAAAATGCTTTATTGTTGGTTGACTTCGTTGATTTCCTGAAGTCTGGTGGTATAGAGATTCTGTTTTTGTTGCAGTTGCACTGAGAGTGGGAGTTAGTTTCTTTCTGAATAAGAGTGGAGAGGTGTGAGGGGATGATATCGCTGATTAATTTGAAGGTAGTGACAAGTATTTTGTAGTTTATGCGGCTTTGTATAGGGAGCCAGTGGAGGTCATACACTCTGGAGGAGAGGAGGGACAGGAGAGATATGATTCAGACCTTTAAATACTTAGGGGCTTGTTTACAAAGCCGCGGTAGCGGTTCGCGGTCGTTATCGGAGCCGCGGCCCCATTGAAATCAATGGGGTCGCGGCTCCGATAACGATCGTGAACCGCTACCGCAGCTTTGTAAACAAGCCCCTTAGAGTATTAATGAACAAACAAACCTCTTCCAAAGACAGGGAAGCTGTAAAACTAGAGGGCATTCCATGAAGCTGCAAGGGGATAAACTGAAAGGCAATGTCAGGAAATACTTTTTCACTGAAAGGATGGTGGATGCTTATTATGCCCTCCCAATGGAAGTGGTGGGGGCAAATACAGTGACAGAATTCAAGATGGCATGGGATCGACACAGTGGATCCCTTTATCGTAACAGGATAAAATCAAAATAAACATAACTATCTCTTAAATCTGAATAAATAAGGGTGACCTACACAGAGTGGTGGGTACACCCCTAAACAAAGGCATGGGGAAGGGTGACCTGCACGGAGCGGCAGATGCACCTAATCTTGCCGCCTTGCTGGGCAGACTAAATGGACCATACTGGTCTTTATCTGCCGTCATATACTATGTTACCTGTTTAGCTACTTTAAGATCATCAGACACAATCATGCCTAGGTTCCGCTCTTCTTTTGTGGACAGAAGTACTTCACTCACTATACTATATTGCTCACTTGGATTGATGCAGCCCAAATGCATGACCTTGCATTTTTTAACACTAAATCTCAGCTGCAAAATTCTTGACCATTCTTCAAGCTTAGCTAGATCCCTCCTCATGTTATCTACACCTTCCTGGATGTCTACTCTATTGCAGATTTTGGTATCATCTGCAAAGAGGCAAACCTTACTCAACAGCCCTTCTGCAATATCACTAACAAAAGTTAAAAAGTATCGGACTAAGGACAAATCCCTGGGGCACACCACTGGTAACGACCTCTTCCTCAGAATGAGCTCTACCTCTGGGAAGAGGAGTCTTTCATTGCAAGCTCTGCTGGAAAGGTGAACTCTGTTTGCTTTTGTGTGTATCTGCTTGCTTTCTGTGAGTCCTGTCTGTCTGTCCCTATATATTTAGTTATTTATCTTTGTTAGTGTGCTGTCTTTCCTCATTGCACCTTTTTTGCACTTTTGTTCAGCTTTACTCAGCTGAATAACTTATACCCCCCACCCCCCTCCCCTCTACCCACCCACCCCCTGGCACTCAGTCTTTTATAGCTGTCATCTGCTCTTTACCTCTCTTTTTCACAGATGCACCTGATTCCCTGTGGGCCCTCACCCACCAATCTATTTTTTCTGGCCTTTGTTCTTCTCTCTGTCCCTCTTCTATGGCTCCACATCACTTTGTCTTCCTATTCTTCATACTCCCTAATTGTCTCCCCTCCTACCAACACCTTCGCTCCTCCCCTCCTTATCTCCCCTTTACCATCCTCACTTCCCCATCCATTCTGTCCTCTACGCTGTCATCAGTTCTTGAGCTTCACCACTATCTCCTCTCTCTAAGACAGCCTCAACCTCGTTTCCACTGTACTGTCTCCTCTCTACCCCATACTCTTCTACTCCTCCTTCTCTCATCTGGAGATATCAACCCCAACCCTGGCCCCCTAGACTTTTGTCACACTCTGAGAAGAGATCTTCATGCAACACCTCTGATCTTATTCATATCCCTCTCCTTTCCCCTTCTTCTCTCTCTTTCGTATGTGTCTTGTGGAACGCACACTCCATCTCAAATAAACTTGCTTTTACTCATGATCTCTTTATCTCTAATGCTCTTAATTTTCTTGCTCTGAGACCTGGCTTCTCCCAGAAGACACTACATCTGTCGCTGCTGTCTCTCATGGTGGTTATCACTTCTCCTACACACCTTGTCCCACTGGCTGTGGTGGTGGTATTGGGCTTCTACTTTCTCCTTCCTGCCAATTCCAACCCCTCCTGCTGCTTCAGTCTCACTCCTTTTCCTCCTTTGAAGTCCACTCCATCCATCTTTTCACTCCACTACCTCTCCGGGTAGCTGTTATTTATCGACCTCTTGACTAGTCTATTTCTACCTTTCTCACTGACTTTGACTCATGGCTTTCCTTCTTTCTGGATTCCTCTTCCCCCACTCTTATTCTCAGGGATTTTAACATTCATGTTGTTAACCCCTCTGATCCTTATGCTTCAAAGCTCCTTTCCTTTATCTCCTCATTCGACCTCCAGCTTTGCTTTACTGTCCCCACTCACCAGCATGGCCACAGCCTTGATCTTGCATTTTTCTCTAATTGCTTACTCTCAAACTTCTGTACCTCAGTTCTTCCCTTATCTGACCATCAACTGCTAATCTTCACTCTTTATCACTCGTCGCCTCAACCTTGTCCTGTCTCCTCCAACCTCTTTAGAAATCTTCATGCTATTGACCCTTTGGTTCTCTCCTCCACTGTTTCTTCATCTCTTTCCTCCACTATGTCATCCAAGTCAGTTGATGAGGCAGTAGCTTCCTATAATGCTTCACTCTCCTCTGCTCTGGATGCTCTCACTCCGCCCATGCCACATCCTATGAGGCGTACTGCACCCCAGCCCCGGCTTTCATTCACTACATGCCATCTAAATTCCTGTGCTCGATCAGCTGAGCATGCTTGGCTCAAATCCTGCTCCCTTGCGGACTTTCTACACTTCAAATTCATGCTTGTCTCTTTCCAGTAAGCCATAGCCCTTACCAAACAAGATTATTATGTTCATCTGACTAACTTTCTTGCCTCTGACTCTCACCATCTCTTTACTACTCTCAGCTCTCTCCTCAAGGTGCCTCCGCCCCTGACCCCTCCCCTCCCTTTCTGCCCAAACCCTGGCTGACTATTTCCATAACAAAATCCACAAGATCACCCTCCAATTCCCCACAAAATCAACTACTTCCCCTCAGGGCCGGCCCGTCCATTGAGCAAGAATGTTTTTTGCACAGGGCCCCGCGTTTCAGGGGGCCCCGCGCAAAAAACATTCTTCATTGCACAAGTAGAAAAAAACCCCAAACCGGCTGCTGCTGCTGCTGCCGCCATGGCAGCGGCAGAATCAAATGTCCCGCCGTGGGGCCCCGCCTGCCCGGCAGAGCCTCCCTTCACCATCAGCTCCCGAGTCCCCCCCAATGCGCAGACTTTCAGAGCCACGAGAGCTTCTCTGACCTCTCGTGGCTCTGTTAATCCCGCCGGGGCTGATGGGAAATCCCATCAGCCCCGGCAAGATTAACAGAGCCGCGAGAAGAAAGGGAAACTCTCGCGGCTCTGAAAGCCCGTGCATTTGGAGGGACTCGGGAGCTGATGGTGAAGGGAGGCTCTGCTGGGCAGGTGGGACCCCGCGGCAGGACATTTGATTCTGCTGCTGCCACGGTGGCAGTGGCTGCAGCAGCAGCAGCCGGTTTGGTTTTTTTTAAATCTATCAGGGCTGATGGGGGAGGGGGGTTAGGACTGGTAATGGGCTTGGGGGGGTTAGGACTGGTAATGGGCTTTGGGGGGGCTAAGACTTGAAGTGGGTTGATGGGGGAGGGGGGTTAGGACTGGTAATGGGCTATGGGGGGGCTAAGACTGGATGTGGGCTGATGGGGGGTTTAGGAATGGAAAAGGGCTGAGGGGGGGTGAGGATGTAATGGGCTATGGGGGGGCTAAGACTGGAAATGGGCTGATGGGGGGGTAGGACTGGTAATGGGCTAAAGGTGGGGCTAGGACTGGAAATGGGCTGATGGGGGGTTAGGACTGGTAATGGGCTATGGGGGGCATAGGACTGGAAATGGGCTATGGGGGGTTAGGACTAGTAATGGGCTAATGGAGAGTTAGGACTGGAATGGGCTGTGGGGAGGCTAAGACTGGTAATGGGCTATGGGGGGGGGCTAAGACTGAAAATGGGGTGTTGGGGGGCTTAGACTGAAAATGGGGTGTTGGGGGGCTTAGGACTGGAAGTGGGCTAATGGGGGGCTTAGGAATGTTAATGGGCTATGGGGGGGGGCTAGGACTGGTAATGGGCTGGGGGGGGTGGCTAGGACTGGAAATGGGCTGAGTGGAAGGAGGGCTTGAACTGCAAAAAGCTGATGGGGAGGGGGCTTGGAATGGAAATGGTCTGTAAGGGGAGGGAGCTAGGACTGGAAATGGGCTGAGTGAGGGGGGCTAGGATTTGACATGGGCTGATGATGGTGGGGCTAGGAAAGGACTAGAAATGGGCTGATGGGGGAGCTGGGATTGGAAATGAGCTGATGGAGGGACTCGGATGGGGGAGCTAGGACTTGAAGTGGGCTGATGGGCTTAGGACTGGTAATTTATTTTTTATTTTTTTATTTAGTTTAAACTTATATACCGCTACTTCCAGCGATCAGTAGCGGTTTGATTACAAATTTGGGAGATGTCAAATCAGGACAGAAACAATTGTGACAATATATACATAGATTTAGGGTCTGTCACACCATGCAGGGTTAGGCACTTCAAGGTTGTGTTTACATATTTACAGCTTTAACAATATTTACATTTATACAAATCAGCTACATGATTCCACTTTGGATTACATCTGGTTATAGTGATATTTGAAGAGATGGGTTTTTAGTTTCTTTCTGAAAGCATTTATGTCTTTTATAGCTCGTAGTTCGTGTGGTAGTTGATTCCAGGTTCGTGGGGCTGAGTATGAGAAAGCTTTATTGCTGGTACTGGCTTTTACTGATCTGATGTTACTAGGAACTTGAAGTTTGTCAGAGTTGACAGTTCTCCTGTCTCTGTTGGTTGCTTGCTTGCTGACCAGGGTTGAGAGGAATGATGGCGCTAGGTCATGTATGAGCTTGAATGTGGTTACCAAAGTTTTATATTGTATCCTGGCCTCAACAGGTAGCCAATGTAGCTCGATCAATACAGGTGTGATGTGTTGAGCAATGCTGGTTCGTGTGATGACCCTTGCTGCCACATTTTGGGCCAATTGTAAAATATTTAGCGTTTTCTTTGGCAGACCCTGTAATATGGCGTTACAGTAGTCTAAGTGAGGCATAATGAGTGCTTGCGCCACCGTCCGAAAATCACAGGGTAATGGGTTATGGGGGGCTTAGGACTGGTAATGGGCTATGGGGGGCTTAGGACTGGTAATGGGCTATGGGGGGGCTAGGACTGGTAATGGGCTGGGGGGGGGGGGTGGCTAGGACTGGAAATGGGCTGAGTGGAAGGAGGGCTTGAACTGCAAATAGCTGATGGGGACGGGGGCTTGGAATGGAAATGGGCTGAGTGGAAGGAAGGCTTGAACTACAAATAGCTGATGGGGAGGGGGGCTTGGAATGGAAATGGGCTGTGAGGGGAGGGAGCTAGGACTGGAAATGGGCTGAGTGAGGGGGGCTAGGACAGGAAATGGGCTGATGGAGGGCTAGGATAGGACTGGAAATGGGCTGTTGGGGGGGCTTGGATTGAAATGGACTCATGGAGGGGCTAGAACTGGAAGTAGGCTCATGGGGGGCTTGGATTGGAAATGGGCTGAGTGGAGGGGAGCTAGGATTTGACATGGGCTGATGGTGGGGCTAGGAAAGGACTAGAAATGGGCTGATGGGGGGCTGGGATTGGAAATGAGCTGATGGAGGGACTCGGATGGGGGAGCTAGGACTGGAAATGGGCTGATGCGGGGACTAGAAGGGAACGGATGCTGGGTGGGGCTGGAACTAGAAGGGAGCTGATGTTGGGGGAGGATTAGAATGGGATAGAGCCGGGAGAGTGAAATGGAGAGGGAAAAAATATTTTGTGTGGGAGGGAAGACAAATCTACAATTGGCCAGATATTGGGAGAGTAAGTGGGGATTGAGGATGGTGGGGTAAAATTTGAGTGGATGAAATAGGAATGAGGAAAGAGCTCAAGGAGAAAGTTTAGTATGTTAAAGCAGATGTAGAGAGAGAATGGAAAAAAACTAGAAGAGTGAAGAAAGGACAAATGGACAGCAGACGATGGAGAGTTAGCAGAAGACACAAAGAAACCAGAAGAAAGTGGCTGGAGCAATTGCAACTGAAAAAAAATGCACAAAAGGTAGAAAAATATCTCTTTATTGAATTTATTAACTGAAATATGCCAGCTCTGGAAAATGTGTATCATTAACGTCTGCGCTTTGTTTAGTACAAGAGGAAATTAATTTATAGTTTTATTTCTACAGTGTTGTTGGGCTTTTGGGGTTCCCAGTTTAATTATTGTCTTCCTGTTTCTACATTGTGATTTCTTGTTTGGTGACGGTCTATGTTCTGCATGTGTAACTGAGCTGAGGTATTCTGTTTAGGTAATTCCTATTTGACATTGCCACTTGTTCTCTTTCCCCAGTAGGTCATGTATTGTTGTTCTCTGAAATGTATTGGTTTAATATTTATAGTGTTGCCTTTTGATAGGTAGGGTCTTGTGCTTTGTGAGTCCTGGTAGTGCCGTTATGATACGGCGGGTTTGCTATGGGTTCTAAATGGGCAGTGTTTGTAGTAGTTCCTAATGTGCCTGGCAGTTGTCACTGGATTATAGTAATGTAGAAATCTTTTACTCTTTCTTTATCCATACACTCATTAAGAGGCATGTTTACTAAAAGTTAGTGTATGGTAACATTATGCAAATATGTATGCAAATGAGGTCCCTTATGCAAATGAGGCCCCACACCGAGTCTCCGCACATGGTCCCGCACCCCCCTTGGGCCGCCCCTGCTTCCCCTCTTCACACCCACTTTCCCCCTCTACCTCTGCTACCCTCTTTTCCTTTTCTGTGATCTCTGAAGAGGGAACTGTACACCTTCTCTCTTCCTCCAAACTCACTACCTCCTCCTTTGATTCTATCCCAACCCATTTCCTAAGCCCCATCTCCTCCACTGTTGTCCCTTCCATCTCTCATATTCTCCACCTATTGCTGTCCACTGCATCTGATCCCGCTGCCTTCACACATGCTGTAGTTACACCTCTCCTCAAGAAACCCTCACTTGATCCTACCTGTCCTTCTAATTATTGACCTATCTTCCTCCTCCTCTTCATTTCTAAACTACTCGAATGTGCGGTTCACCGTCATTGCCTTGACTTTGTCTCCTCTCAGGCTCACCTGGATCCTTTACAATCTGGCTTTTGTCCTTTACACTCGACTGAAATGGCTCTTGCCAAAGTCTCCAATGACTTGTTCCTAGCAAAATGCAAGGGCCTTTACTCTGTCCTCATCTTTCTTGACCTCTCTGCTGCTTTTGACACTTTTGACCACAATCTTCTCCTTGATACCCTGTCCTCACTTGGTTTTAAGGGCTCTGTACTATCCTGGTTCTCCTCTTATCTCTCCCATCGCTCTTTCAGTGTTTGTTCTTGTGGATCCTCCTCTGCTGCTATCCCACTCTCAGTTGGTGTACTTCAATGATCTGTCATGGATCCACTCCTTTTCTCTCTTTATACCTAGTCCTTTAGTGCGCTCATCTCTTCCCATGGCTTTCAGTACCATCTTTATGCTGATGACTCCCAGATCTACCTCTCTACACCTGAAATCTCTCAGGCAATCTAGACCCAGATCTCTGCCTGCTTTTCTAACATTGCTGCTTGGATGGTTCACCACCGCTTGAAATTGAACATGGCCAAAACAGATCTTATTTTTCCCCCTAAAACCTCCTCTCCTCTTCCTCCTTTCTCAGTCTCTGTGGCTAACTCTCTATTTATTTTATTTATTTATTTTATTTTATTTACAGTTCTTATATACCGCGCTATTTGGTATCAATGCGGTTTACAAATAACAAAAACTTGCATCAGAACAGGATCTTTTGCATACATTGTAACAGGGTCTGTAACTTGGGAATGTAACAGGGGAAACTATATACAATTGACAACAATAGTTGTGAACTATTTACAGCTTATCTATCAGCTTGGTAACTCGTAATGGAGAAGACCTTAAAAATCTATGATCATTGAGGGAGTGCCTGAGTGTAGGAGTAGTGTAGGTCTCTACTCCTCCCTGTTTCCTCGGCTCGCAATCTTGGGGTTGTCTGACTCCTCTCTTTCCTTCTCCACACACATCCATCTGATAGACCTGCTGTTTCTTTTTCTATAACATCAACAAAATCTGCCCATTCCTTTACTAAGACACTCATTCACTCCTTAATCACCTCCCGTCTTGACTATCGTAACCTACTCCTTGCCGGTCTCCTTTTGAATCATCTCTCTTCCCTTCAATCTGTTCAACTCTTTGCTGCACAGCTAATCTTCCGCCAGCCTCGTCATGCTCATATTACCCCTATTCTCAAGTCACTTCATTGGCTCTCTATCCATTTCCGTATCCAGTTCAAACTTCTCCTGCTGAGCTATAAGTGCATTCGCTCTGCAGCTCCTCACTACACCTGCTCTCGGGAACTCTGCCCTTCTGGCAAACTGCTTCTATCTGTGCCCTTCTCTTCTATTGCTAACTTCAGACATTGCTCCTTTCACCTATCTGCATCTTACACCTGGAACAAACTACCAGAGTCTGTACATCAGGCGCCTTCTCTGACCCTTTTCAAAACCAGGCTGAAAACTCACCTCTTTGCTGCCGCTTTCAGATTTTGACTCACCTGCTCTCCTTGTGTTGTCTGTCTTGACTAGATTGTAAGTTCTGATGAGCAGTGACTGTCTCTTACATGCCTGTGCAATACTGTGTATGTCTTATAGCACCATACAAATGCTCAGTAGCAGCAGTAGTAGTAGCATTTACCTGTCCCCTTTGTCGCCTCCCACTCAACCAATTTCTAACTCAAGCAGTAACTTTAGGGTCCATCCCTAGGGTGCTTAGTTTGTTTAAAAGTTGCCTATGTGGAACAGTGTCAAAGGTTTTTCTGAAATCTAAATGCACATCCAGGGCTCTCCCTCGGTCCAACTCCCTTTTCACCAAGTCAAAGAAATCAATCAGATTTGTCTAAAGAAGACCTGCCTCTGGTGAATCCATGCTGCCTCAGATCCGGAAATCCGTTGGACTCCAGAAATATTTTATTACACTTTAATGGGTTACATTGTAGCTTCATTGCATGTCCCCTAGTTTTCTACTTTTTGATGGAGTAAACAACTGATCTACATTTACCTGTTCCACTCCATTCATTATTTTATAGACCTCTATCATATCTCTCCTCAGCCGTCTCTTTTCCAAGTTGAAGAGCCCTAACCTTTTAAGCCTTTCCTCATAGGGGTATCCTTCCATCTTCTTTAACATTCTGGTTGTTTCTTCTCTGTACCTTTTCAAATTCTGCTATATCCTTTTTGAGATATGGTGACCAGAATTGCACATAATATTCAAGATGTGGTCACACTATGGAACAGTACAGAGGCATTATAATATCCTTGGCTTTATTCTCCATTACTTTCATTATGACTCCTAGCATTCTGTTTGCTTTCTTGGCCGCCGCTGCACACTGGGCAGAGTGTTTCAATGTATTATCCATGATGACGTCTGAACCTTTTCCTGGGTGATGGTTCCTAATATGGAACCTTGGATCATGTAACTGTAGGTGCAAAACTTTGCACTTGTCCAGATTAAATTTCATCTGCCAATTGAACATCCAGTCTTCCAATTTATCAAGGTCATCTTACATTTTTTCACAATCCTCTTTAGTTTTAACAACTTTGAATAATTTTGTGTCATCAGCAAATTTTATTACCTCACTTGTTATTCCCATTTCCAGGTCATTTATAAATATGTTAAAAAGCAGTGGACCAAACATAGATCTCTGGGGTACTCCACTATTCGCCATTCTCCATTGAGAAAATTGGCCATTTAGTCTACCCTGCTTTCTATCTTTTATTTATTTATTTATTTATTTAACAGATTTTTTTTTTATACCGCTTTATCATTTCAGTCAAAGTGGTTTACATTGTAACTTAAACTTGGTAATGTACATTAAACAGAGACATTGATAACTTGGATTTTTTCAAGGCAATGGAGGGTTAAGTGACTTGCCCAAAGCCATAAGGAGTGCTAGTGGGAAATGAACCCTGGTCTCTTGGTTCCCAAATCAGTGCTCTAACCATTAGGCTATTCCTCCACTCCAGTTCCTGATTCATAATAGTAGACTACCTCCTATCCCATGACTTTTTAATTTTCCCAGGAGTCTCTAATGAGGGACATTGTCAAAGGCTTTTGGACTATCCAGATAGAGTTTGCCAAAAAAAGAGTTTGCTAGAAAGATCAAGATGTCTTGGGATGGAGTTTCATGAACCGACGCCACTTAAGAGCATAGGACTGCCGGGTGGATGGCCGCCTGGAGGCCAAGACGACCTCCTCCACCTCCCGAGGCAGCAGAAGGGGAGCAAGGACTACCCTTTCAGCAGCCAGGCCATCAGATGAAGGGACCGGAGGTTGGGGTGTAGGAGAGTTCCCTGATCCTGTGACAGGAGATCGGGTTGAAACCCCAGAGGAAGAGGAGTGTCCACCGCCAGCTGCAGCAGAAGCGGGAACCAGGGTTGTCTCGGCCACCTGGGAGCTACCAGGATCATGGAGGCTCTGCCCCTGAGAACCTTGAAAAATGTCCGAGACACTAGTGGCATGGGAGGAAAGGCATACAACAGGCTCGTGGACCACGGAATCAGAAAGGCATCTGCCGCTACTCTGAGAGGATGCGGTTGTCGAGAGCAGAACCTGGGAAGTTGCCAGTTTAGAGGACTGGCAAAAAGATCCATGGTGGGGAGGCCCCACTTGAGAAAGATCCGTTGAACCATCAACGGATCCAATCTCCACTCGTGTGGTTGGAGGATCCTGCTCAGCTTGTCTGCCAGGTAATTTTCCTGACCTGGGAGATAGACAGCCTTGAGGAGGATGCCATGGCCGACGGCCCAAGAGCACAGTTTTTGTACCTTTTGACAGAGAAGGAAGGAGCCCGTGCCTCCTTGTTTGTTCACGTAGAACATGGCAACTTGATTGTCCGTCTGTACCAGCACAGACTGGTGAGAAGTGAGGTGGGAGAAGGCTCTCAGAGCTAGGCGGATGGCTCTGAGCTCCAGGACGTTTATCTGCTGAGCAGACTCCCAAGGTGTCCAGAGGCCTTGAGTACATGTCCCTTGGCAATGTGCTCCCCAACCCAGGAGAGAAGCATCGGATGTCAGTACCTGAGAAGGCGGAGGAGATTGAAAATCCACTCCTAGTACCAGGTTCGGTAGATGAAGCCACCATCGCAGAGAAGAGACCAGCAGGTCGGATATCAGTACTGAGTCTGCCAGGCTCCCTGTGGCCTGATGCCATTGAGTGCGAAGGCACCACTGAGCAGGACGCATGTTCAGGCGGGCATTGGGGGTCACATGGACTGTGGAAGTCATATGGCTGAGCAGTCTCAGAAATTACCTGGCAGAGACCAGGGAATTGCTGTGAAAGTGGCTGGCAAGACCCATGAGCCTGTTGGCCCTGTCCAGAGGCAGGAAGGCCCGCGCCTGAAGAGTGTCCAACCTGGCGCCTATGAACTCGAGATTTTGTGAGGGGAGCAAAGTGGACTTTGCGAAGTTTATGACAAATCCCAAGTGCAGGAGTAGAGTCACAGTGCGATGAGTGGCCTGAGTGGCTTCTTGGGAAGACTGGGCTCGGATGAGCCAGTCGTCTAGGTATTGAAACACAAAAAGGCCTTGAAGTCTTAGATAGGCCGCCACCACTGCCAGGCATTTGGTGAACACCCTGGGGGCGGAGGATAGGCCAAAGGGCAGTACTCTGTACTGGTAATGATTTCCTCCCACAACAAACCTGAGATATTGTCTGTGGTCTGGATGAATAAGGATGTGAGTATACGCATCCTTTAGATCTAAGGAGCATAGCCAGTCTCCCTGCTGGAGGTAGGGCAGCAGGATTCCAAGGGTAAGCATCTTGAACTTTTCCCTCTCCAGGAACTTGTTGAGGTTGCGCAAGTCTAGGATGGGTCTGAGGCCTCCTGTTCTTTTTGGTACCAGAAAGTACCTGGAATAAAAGCCGTGACCTCTCAGGTGGTGGGGAACCGGTTCCACAGCCTGTTCCTGAAGAAGACTTGCTAACTCCTGAAGGAGTAAGTCCCTGTGCAGAGGGAGTCTTGGAGGCTCCCCTGAAAAGTAGGAGGGAGGTACCTGGTGAAAGTGTAGAAGATAGCCTTTTTGAACTATATGAAGCACCCAGGTATCTGATGTGATGGCTGACCATCTGTGGGCAAAGTGGACCAGCCGGCCTCCTGTGCTGAGAGAAACCAGCGGAGGGGAAGAGGCTATACTGATGGAGTCAAAAAACCCCACCCTGCTAAGCAGGGGCCGGTGTTGTGGGCTTGGGGGCCTGCTGCCTACGGGACCCATTACCCCGTCGCTTGGCCTGCTGACCCTGTTGGGGAGCTGCAGAGGCCTGATAATGAAGGTAGTGTTTATAGGCAGCCGCCTTCCTCGGGTAAAAGGGCTTTTTCCCCGAGCCCTTCTTCTTCTGAGAAGGGGCAGAGGTTTTTCTGGACAGCCGTGTCCTGGTCAGAGTCCCGGTCTCGATCTGTGCAGCCTTTTCAGCCATGGGCTTGCCAAAGAGGTTCTCACCTCTGCAGGGGACATCGACCAACTTGTCCTGTACCCATGGCTCGAGGTCGGATGACTGAAGCCAAGCCTGTCGGCGGGCACCAATGCCGGCTCCGGCTATCCGAGCCGATGCTTCAAAGCCATCGTAGGCTGCTCGAGAAATAAACTTCGAGCACTCTTGAATACCAGTGGACAAGGCCTGGAACCTCTGCAAAGGTTCCTCGGAGAGACCAGCAGAGAACCCAGCAATTTCCTTTGCCAGGTCCCGGAGATACATGCCCATGTAGAGCTGGTAGGTCTGGACTCGACAAGCAAGCATAGAGCCCTGGAAGCACTTCCTACCGAGGGCATCCAGGTTCTGGGCCTCCCGGCCGGGAGGCACCGAGGAGTGCATCTTCTGACTCTTGAGTCGATGCATGGCCGATTCCACCACCATGGAATGGTGCGGTAGTTGATCCTTTTGGAACCCGGGGCTCTTGCGGACTCGATAAATGGAATCGACCAGCTTGCTTAACACCGGCGCCGATGCCGGGCTCTCCCACAAGCGGAAGAGAAGTCGCTCCAGCATCGGAGGAACCGGTACAGTAAAGGCCTCCTTCGGGGGAGAGTCATACTGGAGGGCATCAAGCTCTTCGGCTCGAGGCTCCTCCTCGGGATCCGTGGGGAATGCCAAGGCCTTGGCCATATCCCGCACGAAGTCCGAGAACCGGGTGTCCTCCGGGGTGGACCGTCTCCGAGGTTCGGACTCAGGCGAGTCCGATGGGACGCACCGAGTCCGAAAAGTACCGGGTGACTCTTCGTCCTCCGTCTCCCAGCCCGACTCCTCGGAGGAGGAATCGAGCGGCTCCGGTCGGGCGGGCACCGATGCCCTCCGCCCTGACGCCGAGGCCAGCATCGACGACCTCGGTCCCAAACGGGAGGCCGAGGGAGACCGTGACCGAGGATCGACTCGAGCTCGCATGGACTCGAGGATCGGCTTGGTCTCCAGGGTCGACTTGGACGTCGACGTCCCGGTGGTCGGGGCAGATGCACCGGCAAGGCCAGCGATCAATGCCCGCTGCTGGTCCATGAAGGCAGCGAAACTGCTCTCCAAGGCCGTCAACCTGAGTCCGAGCTCAGGAGACCCAGCAGCCCCCGACTCGGGCCCCGACGGCATCGGGCCCGAAGTCGTCTCCTTCGGAGGCGAGTCCACGAGGACTACAGTACTCACGTGTCCAGGAGACTCCATCTCAAGACAAGGATGTTTTGAAGGCCTCTCCGACTCCGAGGACCCGGGACGGCTATCGGGGCTATGCGACTTGGCCCTCGAGGAACCAGGAGCGTCCACCGACGCCGCCCTCGCGGGTTTCTTCTTCCTATGATGTTCCCGGGCAGGAGACCCCCGCTCAGAGGAAATCCGACGATGCTCAGGACCGGAGTCCCGGGACGTCGAAGCCTCTGATGAGGTCCGGGCCCGGCCGGACGCGGAGTCAGAGAAGATTTGTTCTTTCTGATGCTGCCGACTCCTCAACGCTTTTGAGGACATTTTGCCACACGGACCACAGATCATCGGGTCATGATCGGGTCCGAGGCAGCAGAGGCAGCAGTCGTGTGTGTCGGTAAGAGACATAAGCTTCTTACAACGATCACACTTTTTAAACCCGCTGGCAGCCATCGGGGGAAAAAGGGCCCCTGTGAGGTCAAAAGACAGGGCTGCCAGTGAAAAAAGAAAAATGGCGTGAACGCTAGTCACGAAGGACAAAAAACGAAAAAATAAAGAACAGACTCGATACCGGCGTATGGGGCCCGGGCGGGAAAAGGATCCGGCGTCGAACCGAGAAAAGAATATTAAATAAAATCAACTTTTTCAGCGGCAATCACAAACAATGTCTGTAGTGCTCCGCGGAAAAAAGAAGACTGAGCAAGATGGCACCCTTGGGTGGGAAGGGGACCGCGCATGCGCGCTGCAATTCCCAAAGGCTTTCTTTGAAAGCTGGGGAAATTGCTCCGCGAGGGCTCCGTTGGCGCCGACGTCACCCATATGTGAGGACTGACTTCCTGCTTGGTCCTGGAGAATGTGCAGTTCTGGTGGAAGGAAAGGCTGATTGATGTTGCTCTGCACAAGCCCTGATCGCTAGCCTCAATGTTTTGCCTGCCTCCCTGGGCTCCCTACTTGGTGAAATTAATTGGTTCCCCGATGTAGCTGCTGTGTGAGAGAGCTGGATCTGAAGTGCCCTGCCGAGGAACGGGGGTTGCTGAGCCTTCTGCTGGAGTCCTTTGCAGGGGATTGGTGCAGTGAGTACCGGAGGGAGAGCTGACTTAAGTTGCTGTATACTCTCTCCCTGTACATTAAGCTGTGGGGGCTGTTGCTTTGGACAATACCAGGAGGAAGGAATTGGGCATGAACTGCAGCGGAATAAGTGTGCTGCCCTGAGTTCTTAACTGTGGGTTCCAATTTATAATTCTGCTATCTTTTCTTCTTCAACTGAGCACATGGCTCTGCAGCAATGAATGAATAGCTCCATCTGGTGGTTGAATAGGGTCATGGTGGCCCAGAGCCTCAGGAGAGGGATAAGCAGATGATAGAGGGCCCAACTGGGAGTGTGGTAGTGTCTGATTCTGGCAAGAAGGACCCCCTCGCAGCGAGTGCTATTGTGGCTATTACAAAGGAAGAACTCAAATCGTGGTTCAATGAAATTAAAACGGACATTGCTGGGTTCAAAGGAGAAGTAGAAGGGATGTTCTCACAGCTGAGAGCTGATATAACCGAAGTAGGATGCTGGGTGGCGGAAGTTGAAGGATGTCTTGAGACATTGGAGGCGCACACTGAATTGTTAGAAAAAGGGATGAAGAGTTTGGAAGATGACAAGGAGAGTATGGCATTGAAGATGGAAGACTTGGAGAACAGAGCCAGACGACAGAATCTGCGCATAAAGGGTGTCCCTGAGGTAGACGCGTACCAAGATTGTATGAAAACAGCGAAAGCTATCTGTGAGGCAGTCCTGCAAGAGGCAGGGAAAGAAGTGGTGGAGGTGGTGCTGGATCGAGCACATAGATCGCTTGGAGCAGCGCGACGGGAGCAGCCTAGAGACATCATCATTTGCTTCCATGATTACCAGATTAAGGACAAAATAGCCAACAAGATGCGTTCCATGGGAAAGTTTAAATGGCAAGGAACTGACGTTGCTATATATGCTGATCTGGCCGCAGCTATGCTGCAGCGCCGGAAGTCCTGGCGGGAGTTTACTACTCGGCTACAAGAGGACAATATACGATATAAGTGGCTATTCCCGGTGGGGCTTGCCTTCACTGTTAATGGGACGACTCGGCGTGTGGAGACCTTGCTGGCACTGAAGGAAGCTATGAAGGAGGCAGGCATCCAGCGGATTCCAGAGATGGCGCAGATGGGCGGCACACAGCAGCGAGTTCCTGACAGGCGGTGGCATCGGGTAGACAGACGGGAGAGGAAGTCTGCCCATGGGGGAATGAATACGCCCTTCTGAAGTTGAGGGATGAATTTGTATGTTTAAATATGTTGTGGGGAGGGGTGATGTGGATATGTCAAGAGTGGGGAGGTGGGGATGACCATGTGTATGGGGAAGACAATGTCTATGGGATTGTGTATGTTGTTTCAGGGTGTGGGGTTGGGAATTTGGGTAAAGTTGGCTAGTGGAGAGGGGGAAGGTAGGTGAGTGAGGGTGCAGTGACACTGGGTTCTGGGGGGTCCAGATTGGGGTGGATGTGGGAGGAGCGAGCACGGTAGAGGGCTATAGGGGTGGGTGTTGAAGGGGAGGGGGGGAAAGGGGTTGGGGAACAGGGAGTGGGGAGGAGGGCAATCATAATTGGTTAAGTGAAGGGGTGTGGGGGGGGGTAGGGGAGGGGGGGCTCACTATGGAACGGTGCACACTGATGGTAAAAGTGATACCTGAGAATGGAACGTGAATTAAAAATCCTCACGCTTAATGTGCATGGTCTCAACTCCTGGCAAAAAAGAGACGGGCAGTGGTAAGAGAAGGAGCCCGAGTCCAGGCGGACGTACTCTTGCTGCAGGAGACCCATTTAAAGAGCTCTCGGGGGGGGGGGAACTTTATCAGGGTAAATACAATAGAGGCTTTTTTGCTGCCAATTGCAGTTCCTATAAAAAAGGGGGTGTGGGGATACTGTTTTCCAAGGACCTCCTGGTGGACACTAAGGAAGTTATTAGAGATTGGGAAGGGCGGTATGTTCTTTGGTGTGGGCTCTTGGCAGGGAGAGAGGCTACCATTTGCTGTGTGTATGCGCCTAACATAGCTCAAGGCCCTTTTTTTGACCGTATTCTTCCAATTATAGAGGAGCACAAACGGGGGAGCCTGGTCGTAGGTGGGGATTTTAATGTAGTTGTGGATCCGCGCCTGGACTCCTTGGGGGGAGGAAGGAGTTGGGATAAACTGGAAAGACGGAAGTTGGCTAAATTGATGTCCGCATTGGGATTGGTAGATGTTTGGCGGTATAGTCATGTTGGAGAAAGAGCTTACACCTTTTTCTCACATCCTCACCAAACGTATAGTAGAATTGATATGCTGTGGATAGACTCTAATTGGTTAGATAGGGTGGGCGCTGTGGATATTGGTGCTGTGTCATGGACGGATCATGCTCCGGTAATACTTGCTCTTGCATTTTATAAAGAGCATACCGGACTCCGGTTTTGGAGATTGAATGTATCGCTGTTGGCAGATCCAGAGGGGGTGGCCAGTCTGAGGGAATGCATTACAGAGTATTTTCAATTAAATGGGGGAGCGGAAGTATCCCGGGAGATAGTGTGGGACGGTATGAAAGCAGTAGTCCGGGGGCATTTGATAGCAATGGCGACAAAGAAGAAGAGGCAGGCGGGAGTGGTGGAGGAAAGGTTGAGAGCTCAGTTACAAGAATTAGAGAGCTCCAGAGGACTGGGAGTAGGGCGGTGTTACAACAAATGACTAGGGTGCGGGAGGATTTGGAGGTGTTAAGATTGGGGGAACTAGCCTTCCAAATGAAAAGGCTGCAACATGCATATTATGTTGGGGGTAATAAACCGGGTCGATATTTAGCTCGGCAACTTAAAAGAAGGCATGTGCAGCAGCAGATATATAAGCTGAAAAATGAAAGGGATGAATGGGAACATGGGACCGTCAATATCCAGGCGATTTTCAGTAGGTATTATAGGGCCCTGTATAAGGTGGAGCTGAGAGGATCGGAGGTGGAGATCAGACAATATTTGGAAAAACCTAATTTCCATCTCCTCCAATCTCCCGAAATTGGAGGAGATGGAACAGCAATGGATGGATAGGGCAATTGAGGAAGGGGAGGTGCGGGTGGCAATCAATGGCCTTAAGGAAGGCAAAGCCCCGGGTTTGGACAGTCTTACGGCCCGGTTTTATAAGACTTTCAGTTCCGAAATCTGTGGCGAACTTACCAGGGTCTTTAATGGTGTTCATCAGGGGGGGGCACTGCCACGGTCAATGGCAGTGGCGGGTATAGCCTTGGTGCCTAAACTAGGGAAGGATAAGGGGGTGAGTGAGTCATACCAACCTATTTCTCTAATTAATTTGGACGCGAAGATTTTGGCAAAGGTTTTGGCTACCCGTTTGCAGAACTTTTTACCTAAGTTGATAAATAATGACCAAATGGGCTTTATCCCCGGCAGGCAAGCCAGTGACAATATCCGGAAACTATTAAATGTTCTTTGGGTAGCTCAGAAGGCGGGACTGGATTCTTTGGTGGTGGCGGTGGATGCCGAGAAGGCGTTTGATAGAGTTGAATGGCCCTTTATGTTCGCTGTGTTACAAAGAATGGGGATTGGGACAGGGTTTCAAAACTGGATAGGTGCATTATATGACCAGCTGAGAGCTAGGATTCGAGTGAATGGCACTTATTCAGCAGAGTTTGAACTGGAGCAGGGCACTCGACAGGGGTGTCCTTTGTCCCCTCTGTTGTTTGCGCTAGTCATTGAGCCTTTAGCACAACGGATTAGAGAGCATGATTTCATTAGAGGTATCCAAGTAGGTAGTGGAGAATATAAAATTTCTCTTTTTGCCGATGACATTATTTACACTGTGAGTAGGCCGGCAGAGTCGTTACCAATGTTATTGGCGGAAATACGGGAATATAGTCTGGTTTCGGGATATAAAATGAATATGGGTAAAACTGAGATCTTGAAGATTAGGCTGGGTCCCCATATGGAGGCTCAGTTGAGGCAGGATTACCCCTTTCGGAGGGGCTAAGCAGAAGTTAAAATATTTGGGGGTCTGGATTTGCTGTGACTGGCGACAATTGAGAAGATTAAATTATGATCCTCTAGTTGCCGAAATTCTGAATGATCTTGTGAGATGGGAAAAGGCCACCTTTTCCTGGGTGGGGCGAATTGCCATTGTTAAAATGAATCTGCTGCCTAGGATACTTTATCTGTTCTTGGCATTGCCCATTGAGTTGTCACTGGCACAACTGAAGCTGTTGCAGCAAAGAATTTTCTCTTTCATCTGGAGGAGATGTCCGCCCAGGCTAAATAGAAGGGTGATGTTTAAGCATAGAAGAGAGGGTGGACTGGGTGTCCCGGATTTGCTGCGATATTATACAGCGGCACAGTTGTGGGCACTAGTCTATTGGAGGATAGGGCAGGAGGACCGAGGGTGGGTGCGAGCAGAGGAGGCCTTGAGTGGGCAAAGTGCGTTGGCAGACCGCATGTGGTTTACCGGCCAGGGGAGTGGAGGAGTGGCCTAGTGGTTGGGGCAAGGTACTTCAGGCCTGAAGGTCGGGGGTTCAAATCCCACTAGAGGACAGCAACCTTGGGCCGGAAGGACTGGGGTTTCTAGTCCCACAGGTGCTCCTTGTGGTCTTGGGCAAGCCACTTAACCCTCCATAGCCCATGTTCCCTGTAAAATAGTTATCTCCAAGTTATAATGCCCTGTTCAATGTAATTTCAGTTTGTTCAATGTAAACCGCACTGATGCAGAATAGCGCGGTATATAAGAGAATGTACATAAATAAATAAATAAATAAAATCGGGAGGGGGGATAAGGCAGGGGATGAGCTGAAGATGAGTCCCTTTACGGAGCTTACCCTAAAGGTGAGGAAACGGGAGAAAGCGCATCTGGTGGGGGTTAGGGTAGCTATCTAACTTGAGAAAATTAGACAGTGTAGTGGCTTCCATGAGGGGGGGAGAGCTGAGGTCTATAAAAAATGGGAGGATAAGGGCTTGGTGTGGATGGGGCAGTTGTTCTCGGAGAGTGGCCAGCTGTCTACTTTTGAATGCCTGCAGGAGCAATACGCCCTGGGGAAGGAGGAATATAGGGTCTCAAAGTTGCTGAAATCTCAGACTCGTACTGTACAAAGTCAAGGTATGTGATCAGACAAACGACTATATCTCAGAAAGTATTCCACGAGAGAATCTAAAACTTTACCAAAGTTAGTTTGAGACACATGGTAGTGTACATACAAAATTTCTGCAAAATCCAAGATGGTCGAGCGGGGCACCTTTTATATACTAGACCACTTGACATGGAATGACCCTTTGGTTACTGTCAATTAGCACATTTTGTGCAGAACAGTTTGAAGGGGGTGGAAAGAGGAACAGTTCGAACCCCTTTTGAAAGGGTGTTACTCCATGGGGGGGAATCTCGGGGTCTTGTATCGCAGATCTATAGGGGATTGGAAAGGGGGGGTGCTTATGCGGCGTATCAGGTGGCGTGGATGCGGGACCTGGGTGGTTCTTGGGATAAGGAAAGGTGGGCGTCAGTTCATGAAGAAACTAAGATTGCGTCCAGTTCGGCGGCGGTGCAGGAGCACTGCTATAAAATGCTGTATCGCATGTATATCACGCCAAAATGACTAGCCGAGATTGCTAAAACTAAAGATCCACGTTGCTGGAAAGGGTGTGGGGCTCTGGGCACGTATTTACATGTGTGGTGGGAGTGTCCAGTGATCCAAGGAATATGGCAATGGATGCAAGGCCTGGTAGGGACTATGTTGGGCTGGAAGGGGAAGTTAAGGCCGGAGCAGGTACTGATGGGGGAATGGGGGGAGTCAGGGCATGAGTTGGGGTATCTATTGAAGATGATTTCCATCGCAGTAAGGATGGAAATAGCCTATAAATGGAAAGACCCTGGCGGTCCGGAAGTGGACCAAGTGCTAAAGCGAGTTGTATTTGTTTGTCAAATGGCAGAATTACAGGTGCGTTTGACCAACAAATTGAATGGATATCACCGTGAATGGCATCCCTTCATTTAATGGAGGCGGGAAGCGCTGAAGTAGTGGGAGTGCTTGAGGGGAGGATCATGCTCTAGGGCCGGGGTCTCAAACACGCGGCCCGCGAGAGAACTTTGTGCGGCCCGCGACGGAGGCAAACAAAAACCCCCAAAAACCCTGGCTTCTGCTGCTGCCGTTGCCGCCGTGGCAGCGGCAGAATCAACTGTCAAATTAAAAAAAAAACTGGCTTCTGCTGCTCAAGCAGCAAAATCAGCTGTCCTGCGGCCCCTTCCCCTCTGCCCGGAGATCCCTGAGTCTGCTCCATCAGCAGCGTGCTTTTCAAGCCGCGAAGAGAGTATTTCCCTCTCGCGCGGCTTGAAAAGTGAATAGGCTTAAGCCGCGCGAGAGGGAAATACTCTCTTCGCGGCTTAAAAAGCCCGCCGCTGATGAAGCAGACTCAGGGCTCTCCGGGCAGAGGGGAAGGGGCCGCGGGACAGCTGATTTTCTGCTGCAGCAGCAGAAGCCAGGTTTTTTTTTAATTTGACAGTTGATTCTGCCGCTGCCACGGCGGCAGCGGCAGCAGCAGAAGCCAGGGTTTTTTGGGGTTTTTTGTTTCCCTCCATCGCGGGCCGCGTGTTTGAGACCCCGGTTCTATATGATGTGGCTCGGTAGCACTTCACTTGTCAGCAGCAGAAGCCAGGTTTTTTTTTTTATTTACCTGGGCTGATGGGAGGGAGGGAGGGAGGGTGTAGGACTGGAAATGGGCTGATGGGAGTTAGGAAGGACTGGAGGTGGGCTGATGGGGGGAATTGGGACTGGTAATGAGCTATGGAGGGGCTGACTGAAATGGGCTAATGGGGGTTAGGACTGGAAGTGGGCTAATGGCAGGGGGGGTTATGACTGGTAATGGGCTATGGTGGGGGCTAGGACTGGAAATGGGAAGATGGGGGTTAGGACTGGAGGTGGGCTGATGGGGGGGTTAGTACTGTTAATGGAATATGAGGGGAGGTAAGACAGAAAATGGTGTGATGGGGGATAAGACTGCAAGTGGGCTATGGGGGGGACTAGGACTGGTAATGGGCTATGGGGGGGTAAGACTGAAAATGGGGTGATGGGGGGTAAGACTGGAAGTGCACTATGGGGAGGTTAGGACTGGTAATGGGCTATGAGGGGGCTAGGACTGGTAATGGGCTGGGGGGTTGCTAGGACTGGAAATGGGCTGAGTGGAAGGGGGGCTTGAACTGCAAATGGCTGATGGGGAGGGGGGCTTGGAATGGAAATGGGCTGTGAGGGGAGGGAGCTAGCACTGGAAATGGGCTGAGTGGGGGGGGAGCTAGGATTGGAAATGGGCTGATGGGGGGCTAGGATTGGAAATGGGCTGATGGTGAGGCTAGGATAGGACTGGAAATGGACTGATGCAGGGACTAGAAAGAAGCAGATGCTGGGTGGGGCTGGAACTAGAAGGGAGCTGATGTTGGGGGAGGATTAGAATGGGATGGAGCTGGGAAAGTGAAATGGAGAGGGGAAAAATATTTTGTCTGGGAGAGAAGACAAATCTACAGTTGGCCAGGTATTGGGAGAGTAAGTGGGGATTGAGGATGGAGGGGTAAAATTTGAGTGGATGAAATAGGAATGAGGAAAGAGCAAAAGGAGAAAGATTAGTATGTTAAAGCAGATGTAGAGAGAGAATGGAAAAAAAAACTAGGAGAGAGAAGAAAGGACAAATGGACAGCAGACGATGGAGAGTTAGCAGAAGACATGAAGAAACCAGAAGAAAGTGGCTGGAACAATTGCAACTGAAAAAAAATGCACAAAAGGTAGAAAAATATCTCTTTATTTTGAATTTATTAACTGGAATATGTCAGCTCTGGGAAATGTGCATCATTAATGTTTGCGCTTTGCTTAGTACAAGAGGAAATTAATTTATAGTTTTATTTCTACAGTGTTGTTGTACATTCCAAGTTTGGCTTTTGGGGTTCCCAGTTTAATTATTGTCTTCCTGTTTCTAAATCTTTTAGTCTTTCTTTATCCATACTCATTAAGAGGCATGTTTACTAAAAGTTAGTGTATGGTAACATTATGCAAATATTTATGCAAATGAGGCCCCTTATGCAAATGAGGCCCCATGTCTTATGCGGCCCCTGGGTTACTTTACAAGTCCTCATTTGGACCTCAAAGCAATTTGAGTTTGAGACCCCTGCTCTAGGGGGAATTGGGGTAAGGATATGTGGTAAGTGGGATTTAGGATTTTGCTATGGGATTTGGTAGGGGGGTTGCTGCTGGTGTTCAGTACGGTGGGGGGAGCACGGTTCCATGGAGGAGAAGGAGGGGAGGGGAGGTGAGGGGCCCTGAGGTTGGGGAGGAGGGGAGGTAAGATGGGGGAGAAGAGAGGGGAGAGGGGGAGGAAGGGGAAGTTTTATTTCTGCGGTACTGTTATTGGGATGTTTTTCAGTTGGGTTTCTTGTGATATGTTACTGTTTATGCTTATGTACTTATTCTGTTATATGGGCTACGGGTTACTAGAGGAGGTATGGGTGGTGATTTGATTAGAGGTTGTTCACATAATGTTCTGTGGGGGCACTTATTTGATGTAGCCTGGGTTTGTTGGATATTGTTTTTCCAGTCCTGTACTGTTATGTTTCATTGACTGTGCATTAATAAAAAACATTAATACAAAAAAAAAAAAAAAAGAACCGAGAGCATTCGAGGCCTGCATAAAAGGCTTCAGAGCCCTGCACTGTTGAGGCATTCCTAATAGGGGCTATACATTTCAAGCAAAGGTAAGAATTTGTGGCTTTTTAAATTGCAAGCTCTCTGACTGGGAGCTCTTAAAATGGTTTTGTTACATTTTTAAAACAGTTTCATTCTTTTTGGTGCTTTAGTTTAAAAGGAGAAATATTTTCTTTAGTGGATAGGTTTAAAACTCTGCTTTAGTAACTTTCTCAGCTCTTTGGAGCTACTGACAACAAATCGTTCCCTCCCTACCCCCCCCAACTCCCACCCACCCCTAGTGAGCAGTCTTGCTTTATAGGGCACCTCCCCAATAACAAAACACAGGGACTTAGAACAGCACATTTTGAATATAATTCTCTGAAAGGACAGCTGGGAAACCAGCTGGTAGATCTCTCTCTTTTGCTTTAACAGATACCTAAGCTCCACGGACTGAACAATGGCTGGGAAAAATCATATTGCTAAAGCTGTTGCCCCTGTTACAGCTTCTGCCTCTGTCCAGACAGAGAGGTCCCAATGCCAGTTGAAGGACTGGTTCCAAGTGCAGGGCACCTGCATACTGAAGCTCTCAAGAAACAAGTGGAGGAACTCAGAGAGGAGGTGGCGAGGCTGAGGAACATTCAAGACAGTGAGAAGCACATTGATGAGATGCTTCTTGCAACAACCAAGCTCTCCAGCAGAGGAGAAGATGGGTGCCTTCAGAATGACGAAGGTTGGACACAAGTCATCAGGGCCTGCAGAATCAACAATCCAACTTCTCCAGCCCTTAAATTGAAGAACCATTATGCAGCCCTGGAAGTGGAGGAGGTGAAAGCATCCCTAGGAAGGGAAGATCCAGAGCTCAAGTACCCCAAAGTTGTAGAATCAGTGACCACAAGGAAGCGAAGGGTAGTGGTGGTTGGTGACTCTCTTCTGAGGGGTACTGAGGCATCCATCTGCTGACCAGAGGTATGCTGTCTGCCAGGTGCCAAAATCCGAGATGTTACAGAGTGTTTGCCGAGACTCATCAAGCTCACTGACTATTACCCAATGTTGCTAATCCATGTCGGCATAAATGATACTGACAGGTATTCCTCTGAGTGTATCAAAAGTGACTTCATGGCTCTGGGACAGAGGGTGAAGCAGATAGGTGCACAGGTGGTATTCTTTTCAATCCTCCCTATTGAGGGTAAAGCCAAGGCAGAGAGGCTCGCATCCTGGAGATGAATGCATGGCTGCGTGGATGGTATCATTGAGAGCGTTTTGATTTCCTGGACCATGGGATGTTGTTCCAAGGGTTGCAGAGCAGAGATGGTGTCCATCTGTCCAAGAAAGTTCTACGCATCTTCAGTAGTCGACTGGCTAATCTACTGAAGAGGGCTTTAAACTAGATTTGTTGGGGATGGGTGAAGAAAGCCCCCAGGTAAGTGAAACATTAAATACCTTTATAGAAATGGGTAAAAGGGGTAACATATGAAAAGCAGTGTGTATAAATGCCTGTAGCATGGGAAATAAGATCCCAGAAGTTGAAGCTGACTTGGATTTAGTGGCAGTTACATAAACATGGTTCACAGAAAACTATGACTGGGATGTAACTATACTTTATTCAGAAAGGACAGAGAAGGAAGAAGGGGAGGAGTGGCACTATATGTAAAAAATAATATTAAAGCTTTGGAATTACAGAGCTTAAAAGGGAGAGAGGAGGCACTGTGGGTTAAACTAGAAAGAGCGAAAGAGAAATCTATTTGCATTGGCATGATATATAGACCTCCCTCACAAGAGGAAGAGGTGGACAGAGAGTTAATTGAAGACATACGCATCATTGCTAGGAATGGGGACATGCAACTGATAGGAGACTTCAATATGCCAGATGTTGATTGGCACATTCCTGCTACAGTATCATCTAGAAGTACAGACATCCTGGATTCTCTACAGGGAGAACTATTCAGGCAATTGGTAACAGAACCCACATGTGAAGGGGCCATACTAGACTTGGTGCTTACCAATGATGAAAGTGTTTCTGATGTTATAGTGGGAGATCATTTTGCATCTAGTGATCACCAGATGGTGTGGTTCAGTATTAGGACTAGGGCCATTAAAATCAATTCAAAAGCGAGGGTCTTAGAATTTAGGATAACTAACTTTGCCAAGATAGGCCAATACCTCAGGGAGTCGTTAGTGGGATGGGAACAGCTGGGGGATGTAGAAAAACAGTGGGCAAAACTGAAAGGGGATATTTTAAGGATAACCAACCTCTTTGTTAAAATGGTAAATAAAGGTAAAAGGAAAAGGAGACCGCTATGGTTTTTGAAAGAAGTAGCTGAAAAGGTGAAGAAAAAGAGGGAGGCCTTCATGAAATACAAGAGATCACAGACAGAGGCATGTATTTCTGGAAAAATTTAGAGAAGCTAGCAAAGTAGTCAGGAAAGCAAAGAGTCAAAAAGAGGAGAAAATAGCCAATGCAGCAAAATGGGGGGAATAAGACATTTTTCAGATATGATAGTGAGAAGAGGAAGGGCAAATGTGGTATTGTGAGACTCAAGGGTGAAGGGGAGGAATATTTAGAAGCTGATGAAGATAAAGCGGAATTGCTTAACAAATATTTCTGTTCTGTGTTCACAGATGAAGAACCAGGAACAGAACCTCAGAAAACAACCAAAAACAGGAACAGAAGCGAGGGGCATCTTGAACAATTTTCAGAAGACTGTATTCATGAAAAACTAGTTAAACGTAAAGTAGACAAAGCGATGGGACCAGATGGGATACACCCTATAATACTGAGGGAACTGGGGGACGTTCTAGCAGACCCACTGACTGACCTTTTCAATGCCTCGTTGGAGTTGGGAGTGGTGCCAAAGGACTGGAGAGAGGCTCATGTGGAGCGGAAGTAAGGATGTGGTTGAAAACTACAGGCCGGTTAGTTTAACTTCGGTGGTGAGTAAATTATTGGAAACGCTGCTGAAAGAGAAAATAGTGAGGTTTCTGGAGTCCAGCAGATTACAGGATCCAAGGCAGCATGAATTCACCAGAGGCAGCTCTTGTCAGACAAATCTGATTGATTTCTTTGACTGGGTGACTGGGGAGTTGGACCGAGGGAGAGCCCTAGATGGGGTGTATTTAGATTCCAGTAAATCCTTTGACACCGTTCCTCACAGGCGACTTATAAACAAACTGAGCACCCTACGGATGGACCCTGAAGTTACTGCTTGGGTTAGAAATTGGTTGAGTGGGAGGTGACAAAGAGTACAGGTAAATGGAGCTCACTCTGAGGAGAAGGATGTTACCAGTGGTGTGCCCCAGGGATCTGTCCTTGGTCTGATTCTTTTTAACATCTTTGTTAGTGATATAGCGGAAGGGCTGTCGGGTAAGATTTGCCTCTTTGTGGATGATACCAAAATCTGCAATAGAGCAGACATCCAGGAAGGTGTAGATAACATGAGGAGGGATCTAGCTAAGCTTGGTCTAGAATTTGGCAGCTGAGATTTAATGGACTCTTATGTACATAGTATTGTATAATAGTGCACGATATAAATAGCCCACTAAGAATCAACGACACCCAACACATACACGCATTCACAGTCTCACTGCATGCACACACAAGACAGTATTTATTCGATTGTTTGCTGTGTAGACTGCCTTGATTAAAGGATAAGGCAGTATAGAAATCCATTTAAAGAAATAAAATAAATAATAAAAAATGCAAGGTCATGCATTTGGGCTGTGGCAAGCCAAGGGAGCAATACAGTATAAGGGATGAAGTACTTTTGTCCACTAAAGAAGAGCGGAACCTAGGCGTGGTTTTGTCTGATGATCTTAAAGTAGCTAAACAGGTAGACAGCAAAAGGCGACAGCAAAAGCTAGAAGGATGCTTGGATGCATACGAAGAGGAATGGCCAGCAGAAAAAAGGAGGTGATAGTGCCTCTGTTTAAGTCTTTGGTGTGACCTCATTTGGAGTATTGTGTGCAATTCTGGAGACCGCACCTTCAAAAAGATATAAACAGGATGGAGTCAGTACAGAGGGCGGCTACTAAAATGGTTAGTTGTCTTCATTATAAAGCATATGAGGACAGACTTAAGAGTCTTAATATGTACACCTTAGAGGAAAGGCAGGATAGAGGTGATATGATTGAGACGTTAAAATACCTCCGTGGCATAAATGCACAGGGGGAGAGCCTCTTTTGACTGAAAGCAAGTTCTGCTACAAGGGGACATGGGATGAGGGTGAAAAGGGATAGATTCAGGAGTGATATGCGGAAATATTTCTTTATGGAAAGAGTGGTGGATCTGTGGAATAGTCTCCCAGTGGAGGTGGTAGAGGTGAGGACAGTATCTGAATTCAAAAAAGCATGGGACAAACACAGAGGATCTCTAAAGGAAAAAAGGGGACTGTTGTAGTTGTTTATATGGAAGGACAGACTAGATAGGCCATGTGGTCTTTTTCTGTCGTCATTTTTCTATGTTTTTATGTTTATTTTGTTGTTATAAACTGCGTTATGGTTATTGCTTTTTTTTTAAAAACATATATTTTGCATTCACAGAACCCCCCTTCCTCAACAGTGGGTGCAGAGGAGAACAAGGACATTTACCCACAGAATTCAGTATCTTAAAAAAAAATCTGATTCTGATCATCTCACTAACAACAACAATAAACATTCTCAAGTACCAGGTATATTGTGAACTAATACAAAACCCTACAACAAAGTTACCGAGTATCTATAGAGGAAATCTACCATATTATACTATATCAGCACCAACTTCTAAAACTCACATCAGGAGCCCATCCAAAAAAAAGCATCACTATAAATACTACCGTGGGCCCTGGAACATCCAAACACCCATTTGGACAGCTGAACAATTCAGATTACTACAGTTACTACAGTACAGATCCCTACATACAAATTCCATGTTAACAGAACACCTGGTCTTGGTCACACACTCACAGACCCTCACCAAGTACAGAATAAGTGACTGTAACCTAAAAATAAACATATATTGATAAAAATTAAACTGCAACCCCACGAAGTCAGATTCTGCATACAGTGCAATACCAGAGAAATAGAAAGAGATGCTTTTCCATGTACTATATAAAATATAAAGAAAGCACCAAGTCTAGTCATTAAATTGAAAATAAAATTATTTTCCATATTTGTTGTCTGACCATTTTATTTTCTGATCATGTAGGTCCCAATCCGAGGTTTCTGCTTTTCTCTATCTCCCAGTGCACCCTCCTGTCTACTTTCCCCCAGGGACGGAGGAAGGGTGATGCAGGGCCATGTGCAGAGACTCACTGCGGCATCATTTGTATAAATTTAGTATACTGTATTTTAAAATGTATATGCCACCCATCTAAAATCCTAGGTGGCTTCTAAACATACACATGCAACTTAGTAAAACAGATGTTACAATAAAACAAACATAATAATAAAACATTACATTTGATTTATGAAAAGCCACTTACACAACCTCTCCCCCCCCCACCCAATCAAACCATTATAAGTATCTGCATATCAGATTTATTTTGCTAGAATCAGATTATTGATGAGGAGGAAAGAAGGGAAGATACAAAATGAGAAACTAATCCTGGTAGCCATGAATTCAAATACTGGATTGGATTGTGCTAGAGCTGGAAAAGTCCGGAACTCAGCAGCGGTGAAGCTATCAGGCTACTAAACAAAATTAAATTAAGACATTCCCTTAAAATTTGAAATTTCCTTGAATCTGAACTGACAAAATATTTTAAATTTCAGTCTGGCAGCATAAAGAATGGAAAAGTGCAAATCTAAAACACAATACATATTCCAGTACCCCACCAACACCCTACAGTTGACCTCACCAAGAACCCAGAATACAAGACCCATAAAGCAAATCTACTATTCCATAACAGCACTTACTTCCAAAACTCACACAACATGGAGCTTACCCAGAAAAGGTCAGCATCATAAATATTGCAGTGGACCCTAGAACATTCATATTCTTATTCAGAATACTGAACACGCCAAATTACTACAGCTTCCTACATAGAAACTCCATGCTAACAGAACATGTAGCCTCTCAGTCACAAAGATGCAGAACAGAGATAGATCTTCACCAAGTAGGGAATATATCAATACAAATAAAAAACAAACATATGTAGTAAAAAAAAATGCTTTTACCCATTACTGTTACGTTTACAGGATTTCTTTCCCAAAATTATACTTTGCTGCAGAGTGAGGTGAGAAAAAGAACTCTCACACACAGGCATCTGCACTGTTGGCAAAAACTAGCACAATGGCTCAGTGCAAGTAGTGTGAGTGCAACTAATGCCACCTCAATGGGTGGCCTTAGTTGCACCAGCAGCTGTTTTGCCACTCTGAAATACGGTAACTGCAAGGGATGTAACTGCCTCCCTGCAGTTAGCCTACAGCCCTGCTTAATCAAACTCTGGAATTAGTTACCAGAGGATGCAGTAAAAGCTGTTAGTGTAGCTGGGTTTAAAAAATGTTTGGACAAGTTCCTGGAGAAAAGATCCATAAATTATTATTAAAGAGGATCTGGGAAATCCATTGCTTGCCCTGGGACAAGCACTGTGGAACCTGTGTGCCTTTTTGGGAACCGGCCAGGTACTTGTGACCTGGATTGGCCACTGTTAGAAACAGGATACTGGGCTTGATGGACCTTAGTCTGACCCAGTATGGCATTTCTTATGTTCATATGTTACCAGTGTAGAGACTAGGAAACATGCTGCTAAATATGCTAAACAAGAGGGGCTCAACAGCACCCATGCAGCATCTTCCACTTCCACAAAAACAAGAGTGACTTGGCATCCCAACACAGAACTTCCCACCCTCTGAAAAACAAGAGGGACTTTGTGACCCCAACACAACACCTCCCACTCCAACATAAACACCAAAAAGGGCCTGGCAATCCCAACATAACTCCTGAAACTGCACAATGGACCAGCATGGTGTTAAATAGTAGTTACTCACCTGTAACAGGTGTTCTCCAGGAGCAGCAGGAATCAGTCCTCACATATGGGTGACATCGGCGCCAACGGATCCCATGTGCAGAGCATTTCCCCAGCTTTCAAAGAAAGCCTTTGGGAATGCAGTGCGCCTGCGCGGTTCCATTCCCGCCCAAGGGTGCCATCTTGCTCAGTCTGATGACATAGCTAAAAGACAGCAAAAAACAAAATGAAGTATATGACTGCAACTCCAGGGGAGGAGGAAGGGTTGTGAGGACTGATTCCTGCTGCTCCTGGAGAACACCTGTTACAGGTGAGTAACTCTTCTTTCTCCAGGACCAAGCAGGAAGTCAGTCCTCACATATGGGACTCCCCAGCTCTAGGCTACTGGGAACCCAAAGCTGAAAAAATGGCTCCCTCTGAAGAGCCTCAGCATCCGTGATAAGAATATCATCTGAGAACGCCCCCATACAATAGCCCAACACAAGGGCCGGAGGGTAGGAGTTGCCTAAACCTCAAAGAGATTACGGAGTACCGCCTGTCCGAAAGTACAGTCCCTTCGGGACTCTCTCTTGAGGCAGTAGTGAGCTGCAAAAGTCTGGCTTGAAGACCAAATAGCGGCCTGGCAGATGTCTGCCAATGGAACAGAGCGGAGATGAGCTACTGACGCGGCTTTCGCCCTGACACGGTGGGCCATGACTCGACCTTGCAAGGAGAGGCCGGCTGCCTTGTATGCCCAGGCTATACAATCTGCTACCCAAGTGGAGAACGTACGTTTGGAGACAGGCAACCCCAGTTTATTAGGGTCAAAGGAGACGAAGAGCTGAGTAGCCCTTCGGTGCCCCCGCGTACGTTCTATGTAAAAGGACAACGCCCTCTTGCAGTCCAGGGTATTCAAGACTGTTTCAGCCTGGCTGGTATGCGGACTGGGAAAGAATGTCAGAAGAACCACCTCCTGGTTGAGGTGGAAGGAGGAGACAACTTTTGGAAGGAACTTCAGATGGGTCCATAGGACCACCCTGTTCCTATAGAACCGTGTATACAGTCTATCAGAAACCAGAGCTTGTAGCTCACTCACACGTCTGGCTAAGGTGAGAGCTACCAGGAAGAGTGCCTTCTAAGAAAGGAAGTGTAAATGGCAAGTAGCCATCAGCTCAAACGGTGGGCGAGTAAGTTGCTGCAAGACCACGTTCAAATCCCACTCAGTGGCCGGTGGACGAATCAGAGGCTTGTGCAGAAGCAGGCCTCTGGGGAAGCGGGACACCAAGGCGTAAACCAACAGAGACTGACCCTCCACCGGTGAGTGATGTGCTGACAGAGCACTGAGATGGACCCGAACAGAGTTGGACTTAAGGCCTAGGTCTGACAGGTGAAGTAGGTATTGTAGTACTACTGGCACAAGGCAGGAGAAAGGATCTTCATTGCGCTGAGCACACCATATTGAGAACCTACGCCACTTGAGGGCATAGGACTTTCTGGTGGACTGCCTCATAGAGGCCAAGACCACCTCCTCAACTTCCCTAGGTAGAAGTAAGGGAACTAGCACTATCCTTTCAGCAGCCAGGCCATCAGATTGAGGGATCTGAGAATGGGGTGCAGGAGGGAACCCTGATCCTGAGACAGGAGATCGGGTTGCAACCCCAGAGGGAATGGAGTTTCCACTGCCAACTGCAGAAGAAGTGGAAACCACGGTTGCCTCGGCCATCTGGGGGCTACCAGAATCACAGAGGCCTTGTCCCGTAGAATCTTGAACAGAGTTCGGGCCACCAGGGGCGTGGGACGAAACGCATACAGGCGGCCCGTAGACCAAGAAAGCAGAAACGCATCTGCTGCCATTCTCAGGGGATGTGGCTGTCTGGAGCAAAACCTGGGCAGCTGACGGTTTAGTGGACTTGCAAAGAGATCGATTGATGGAAGTCCCCATCGTAGAAAGATCTGCTGGACCACCAGTGGATTCAACTGCCATTCATGAGGCTGGCGAATCCTGCTTAGTTTGTCTGCCAAGAAGTTCTCCTGACCAGGTAGATAACTGCTTTGAGAAACATGCCTTGTCTGACTGCAAAGGAGCAAAGGGCCTGCGCCTCCTGACATAGGAGTCCGGACCCTGTGCCCCCTTGCTTGTTCACATAGAACATTGCTACCTGATTGTCTGTCTGAACTAAGACAGACTGGTGAGAGAGGGCATGAGAAAAAGTCTGGAGAGCCAAGCGGATTGCTCACAGCTCCAACAGATTGATCTGCTGTGTGGCCTCCCGAGGAGACCAGAGGCCTTGAGTGCACGTGCTCTGGCAATGTGCACCCCAGCCCTTTAAGGAAGCATCGGTCGTCAGCACCCTTGTGTGTGCTGGGGCCTGAAAAGGTACCCAACTGAGAAGGTTTGGGAGACATAGCACCACTGCAAGGAGTCCAAAAGTGGTTTGGACACCTTTACTCTGTCTCGGAGGTCGCCTGTGGCCTGCACCCACTGAGCTATGAGGCACCACTGAGCAGCCCGCATGTGCAGATGGGCATTCGGAGTCACATGTACCGTGGATGCCATGTGGCCCAGGAGCCACAGGAAGTGCTTGGCGGAGACCTGAGAATTGCTTTGGAACTGGTTGGCCAAGTCCATCAGTCTGTGGGCCCTGTCCTCGGGCAAGTAGGCTCTTGCCTGCATGGTGTCTAATCCTGCCCCTATAAACTCTAGGCTCTGTGAGGGGAGCAAAGTGGACTTTGCGTAGTTTATGACAAAGCCCAGATGCTGAAGAAGAGAGACAGTGCGAAGAGTGGCTTGTCTGGCCTCCTGGATAGACTGGCCCCTGATGAGCCAGTCGTCCAGGTATGGGAAGACAAAAATTCCCTGATTCCTGAGATAAGCCGCCAC
This sequence comes from Ichthyophis bannanicus, assembly GCA_033557465.1. Lineage (NCBI taxonomy): Eukaryota > Metazoa > Chordata > Amphibia > Gymnophiona > Ichthyophiidae > Ichthyophis > Ichthyophis bannanicus. The sequence goes on from CM066032.1 coordinate 1,533,031,767, forward strand.
CACCGCCAGGCATTTGGTGAAAACCCTGGGTGCAGAGGCTAGGCCAAAGGGAAGTACCCTGTACTGAAAATGGTTTCCTCCCACCACAAATTTGAGATATTGTCTGTGGTCTGGGTGAATGAGGATGTAAGTATAAGCATCCTTTAGGTCTAAGGAGCATAGCCAGTCTCCCTGCTGGAGGTAGGGCAGCAGTATCCCAAGGGTAAGCATCTTGAACTTTTCCCTCTCCAAAAACTTGTTTAGGTTTCGCAAGTCTAGGACAGGCCGCAGTCCTCCTGTCCTTTTTGGTACATAGAAACAAAGAAACATAGAAATATGATGACAGAAAGACCACATGGCCTATCTAGTCTGACCTTCCATATCAACAACTACAATAATCCCCTTTTTACCTTTAGAGATCCTCTGTGTTTGTCCCATGCTTTTTTGAACTCAGTCACTGTCCTCATCTCCACCACCTCCACTGGGAGACTATTCCACGTATCCACCACTCTTTCCGTAAAGAAATATTTCCGCATATCACTCCTGAATCTATTTCCCTTTACCCTCATCCCATGTCCCCTCGTAGCAGAACTTGCTTTCAATTGAAAGAGGCTCTCTCCCTGAACATTTATGCTGCGGAGGTATTTAAACATCTCAATCATATCACCTCTATCCTGCCTTTCCTCTAAGGTGTACATATTAAGATCCTTCAGTCTGTCCTCATATGCTTTATAATGAAGACCACTAATCATTTTAGTAGCCACCCTCTGCACCGACTCCATCCTGTTCACATCCTTTTGAAGGTGCGGTCTCCAGAATTGCACACTATACTCCAAATGAGGTTGCACCAAAGACTTATACAGAGGCATTATCACCTCCTTTTTTCTGCTAGCCATTCCTCTCTGTATGCACCCAAGCATCCTTTTAGCTTTTTCCGTCGCCTTTTCTACCTGTTTAGCTACTTTAAGATCATCAGACACAACCACGCCTAGGTCCCGCTCTTCTTTAGTGGACAAAAGTACTTCAACCCCTATACTATATTGCTCCCTTGGATTGCTGCAGCCCAAATGCATGACCTTACATTGTTTAACATTAAATCCCAGCTGCCAAATTCTAGACCATTCTTCAAGCTTAGCTAGATCCCTCCTCATGTTATCTACACCTTCCTGGGTGTCTACTCTATTGCAGATTTTGGTATCATCCGCAAAGAGGCAAACCTTACCGACAGCCCTTCCGCTATATCACTAACAAAGATGTTAAAAAGAATCGGACCAAGGACAGATCCCTGGGGCACACCACTGGTAACATCCTTCTCCTCAGAGTGAGCTCCATTTACTTGTACTCTTTGTCGCCTCCCACCCAACCAATTTCTAACCCAAGCAGTAACTTTATGGTCCATCCCTAGGGTGCTCAGTTTGTTTATAAGTCGCCTGTGAGGAACAGTGTCAAAGGCTTTACTGAAATCTAAATACACCACATCTAGGGCTCTCCCTCGGTCCAACTCCCTGGAATAGAAGTACCTGGAATAGAAGCCTTGCCCTTCCAGGTAGTGAGGCACTGATTGCACCGCCTGTTCCTTTAGAAGACTTGCCAACTCCTGAAGGAGGAGGTTTCTGTGCAGAGAGAGTCTTGGAGGCTCCCCTGGAAAGTAGGAGGGGGGTAGCTGGTGGAAGTGGAGCATGTAGCCCTTTTGGACTATGCTGAGTACCCAGCTATCCCCTGTGATGGCTAGCCACCTGTAGGCGTACAGGGTCAGCTGACCTCCTGTGCTGAGTGGAGCCAGCAGTGGAGAAGAGGCTATGCTGTGGGAGTCAAAACCCCGCTCCTTGCTGTGCAGGAGCTGGAGCTGGCAGCTTGAGGGTCTTCTGCCTACGGGACCCATACCCCTGCCCCTTGGCCTGCTGGCCCTGTTGGGGAGCTGGAGAGGCCTGATATTGAGGGTAGGATTTGTAGGCAGCACCCTTCTTCGGGAAAAAGGGCTTCTTTCCCAAGCCCTTCTTTTTTTGAGAAGGGGCAGAAGTCTTCCTGGACAGCCTTGTCCTGGTGAGAGTCTCAGTCTCGATTTCTGCAGCCTTTTCAGTCATGGGCTTACCGAAAAGGTTTTCACCTCGGCAGGGAACATCGACCAACTTGTCCTGTACCCATGACTCCAGTTCTGATGACTGTAGCCAGGCCTGACGGCGTGCACCGATGCCGGCTGCGGCTACTCGGGCTGAAGCCTCGAAGCCAACATAGGCTGCTCGAGAGATAAACTTCGAGCACTCTCGGATACCTGTTAACAAAGCCTTGAAACTCTGCAAAGGTTCCTCGAAGAGGCCAGCTGAGAACCTGACAATCTCCTTTGCCAGGTCTCGTAGGTACATGCCCATGTACAGCTGGTAGGTCTGGACATGGCAAGATAGCATAGAGCCCTGGAAGCACGTTGTACCGAGGGCATCCAGGTTCCGGGCCTCCCGGCTGGGGGCACTGAAGAGTGCATCTTCTGACTCTTCAGGCGGTGCATGGCCGATTCCACAACCATGAAGTTGTGCGGTAGCTGCGCCTTTTGGAACCCAGGGCTCTTACGGACTCGATAAATGGAATCGACCCGTTTGCTAAGAACCGGGGCCGAGGCCGGTGCCTCCCACATATGGAAGAGCAGCCGTTCCAGCATCGGAGCAACCGGTACAGTAAAGGCTTCCTTCGGAGGAAAGTCATACCGGAGGGCATCGAGCTCCTCCGCTCGAGGCTCCTCCTCGGCGTCCGCAGGGAAGACTAAGGCTTTGGCCACGTCCCTCACGAAGTCCGAGAACCGGGTATCCTCCAGGGGGGACCTTCTCTGAAGCTCGGACTCCGGTGAGTCCGAAGGGATGTACCGGGTCCAGAAGGTGTCCGGGGACTTCTCGTCCTCCGTCTCCCACACCGACTCCTCTGAGGAGGAATCGAGCGGCTCTGGCCGTGTGGGCCTCGGTGCCACCCGCCCTGATGCTGAGGGTATTGGCGTCAATGACCTCGGCCCTGCACGGGAGGTCGAGGGGGACTATGACCAAGGATCGACTCGAGACTTCATTGACTCGAGGATCGGCTTGGTCTCCGGGGTTGACTTGGACGTCGAGGTCCCATTGGTCGGGGCAGATGCACCGGTCAGACTGGTGATCAGCACCCGCTGCTGTTCCATGAAGGCAGCCAAGCTGCTCTCCCATGCTGTCAACCTGAGTCCAAGCTCAGGAGACTCAGCAGCTCCCGACTCGGGCCCCGACGGCATCGGGCCTGATGTCGGCTCCCCTGGAGGAGAGTCCATGAGGACAACAGTACTTACGTGACTCAGGGACTCCGGCTCCACGTGAGGTAAGTTGGATGGCCTCTTCAACTCCGAGAGCCCAGGGCGGCGGTCAGGGCTACGCGATTTGGTCCTCGAGGATCCAGGAGCCAACGCCGCCCTCGCAAGCTTCTTCTTCCTTTTGTGCTACCGGGTGGGAGACTCCCTCTCAGAGGAACCCCGACGGCGCTCGGGGTCAGACTCCCAAGATGTCGAGGCCTCTGACGAAGTCCGGGCCCGGCCGGACACGGACTCTGAGAAAATTCTCTCACATTGATGCATGATCGCATTTGATTTAATTAGTGGAGGCGGGATAGTAAGGAAATCCACAGTACTACCTTTTAACTTTCGAAAGGGAGACTATGATAAAATGAGGAATATAGTTAAGAAAAAACTAAAAGGAGTAGTTGCAAAATACTATCTTGGAAGCCCAGACCAGCTGTATTCCACGCTTTAAGAAAAGTGGAAAAAAGTCCAAAAAACTGCCAGCATGGTTTAAAGGTGAGGTCACAGAGAGGCTGTTGCCAAAAAAGCATCTTTCAGGAAATGGAAAAAAGAGCCAAACGACGAAATCTGGAAACAGCACAAGCACTGGCAAGTCAAATGCAAGGCATTGATAAGGCAGGCAAAGGGAGAATTTGCCAGTACAAGCATTTTTCCAGTACAAGCATTGTGGAACCTGTGTCTTTTGGGGAAACTGCTAGGTACGTATGACCTAGATTGGCCACTGTTGGAAACAGGATACTGGGCTTGATGGACCTTGGTCTGACCCAGTATGGCATATCTTATGTTCTTATGACGGCTCTGCAGTGCCTTTGACGACATTTTGCCGCACGGGCCACAGGCCAGCGGGTCATGGTCGGGCCCGAGGCAACGGAGGCAGCAGTCCTGTGTGTCGGTGAGAGACATATGTTTCTTGCACCGATCACATTTTTTTAACCCACTGGCAGCCATCGGGGGAAAAAGGGCCCCTGCAAGGTCAAAAGACTGGGCTGCCAGTGAAAGCACAAAAAGAGCACGAACGCTAGTCACGAAGGACAAAAACCGAAAATCAAAACTCCGGACTCGATACCGGTGTACCAAGCCCAGGCGGGAAGGGGAACTAACGTCGAACTGGATCAGAAAAAGCCAAAATAGTTGAAAAAAATCTACTTTTCCCGGGTGACACGAATTCACGTCTGTTGGGCTCCGCAGAAAAAGAAAGACTGAGCAAGATGGCACCCTTAGGTGGGAAGAGGACCGCGCATGTGCGCTGCATTCCCAAAGGCTTTCATTGAAAGCCAGGGAAATGCTCCGCACGGGGGCTCCGCTGGCGCCGACGTCACCCATATGTGAGGACTGACTTCCTGCTTGGTCCTGGAGAATGAAGGAGAAGCACTTGCTTGAAGAGCTCAGAGCATGGAGACTAGAAGGACAATAGATGATTCTGAAATGGATGCATGTGCATCCTGGCTCACAGGATTAACCCCAGAGTTAATGCCATGGACCCCAAGAGTTGAAGATGGTCCCAGGTGCCAAGCCTGGGGAGCAGACTGAAGGTATAACTCTTGTCAGTTGCTTTGGTAGCTTGAGAATCCTCTCCATTGTGAGACACTGATACACTACCCTAAATTAACTCCGTAGAGGGATTGAAGTTGCTCTTGGGATAATTGATCACCAGCCTCAACCATTCCAGCCACTGAACCACCAGGGATTATCTAAAGAATCTTACCAAATCAGCCAGTATTCCACTACCACCATCACTTTTGAGAATGTGCAAGGACCCATCGCTAAAGCAAAGGGAAGAGCCCTAGAATGGAAATAGTGGCTTAGGATGCAGAAGCAGAGGGATATGAAAATGGGCCTCAGCCAGGTCTAGAGAAGTCAGGAATTCCCCTGGATGAATTGATGTGACGACACAACAGATGGTGTCCATTCAAAAATGGGGAACCCAGAGCCTGGCGGTGACCGGCTTCAGGTCAAGAATGGGCTGAGCAACCCTCCTTTCTTGGGCACCACAAAATAAATGGAATCCCTGCCCTGACCTTGCTCTGCAGAAGGCACTAGTATGATAGCCTACAACTTTAGCTTGTAACATGTCTGTGACCACCGCTTGCACAGACATTCCATGAAGGCACCTCAGAGAAACTGTACAAATTCTAATGCATAACCCTGACCCAAGAGCTCCAGTGCCCATTGGTTTGAAGTGATCTGGATCCACGCTGATAAAAAATGCCAGAGCTACCCCCTATTACCTGTCCCTCAGAAGGAACCCACTGGATTTTACTGTGAAGACTTGCTGGCTCTGGAAGTGGCTGTGTCTTTAACTGAGACTTATAGGGGAATGGGAATGGACTGAGTTGGAGTTTTTGAACACACTTGGGTTTCTGAACACTTCATGAGAAGTTCTTTGAGACACCAAGAAGACAACCTTAGGCCTTTCCTGTGGTAGCCTCTGAGGACATGCCTCACCTAGGTCCTTTACTAATTTTTCAAGATCTTCACCAAAAAGCAACTTGACCTGAAAGGGGAGCTTGCTGAAATGCAACTTGAAGGCTACTTCTGAAGGCCAACTGCAAAGCCAGAGCCACCATCGATCTGCAGGACTCCCTGATAAGATAGTTTAAGGCGTTCGCTATAATGCATCCCTGCAGTCTAACCACCTCAGGACTATCCAGCATCTGTTATGAAACTGGCACACAGGGCTGTTTGACAGCCCAAGACCAAGGCGGTGAAGGCATTCTTCAGGAGAGCCTCCACCTTCCTATTGTGAACCTCCTTTAACACCATACCACCTTCCACTGTAATCACTGTGCGCTTCATCACTTCTGTGATCAGGGCATCCACCCAAGGAAGCCCAATAAGTTGATCCAGCAGGCCCCAAGAAAGCAGCTGATATAACTGAGCCAGGGCCTTCAGCCCCTTGAGGGTCATTTCTGGATTTTCCATTGGAAGACTGTTCCAAGAACTCGATAACAGGAAAAACCCCAATGGATATCTGATACCAGATTCCCCTTAGATAGCAGCTTGGTAGCAGGCTCTTTGAGATCTAAGACTGAACTAGATCAACACAATTCCAACACCCCTCCTGCTGCCTCAGTCTCATTCCTTTCCCTCCTTTGTCGTCCACTCCATCCGCCTTTTCACTCCACTACCTCTCCGGGTAGCTATTATTTATCGACCTCCTGACAAGTCCACCTCTACTTTTCTCACTCACTGACTCATGGCTTTCCTTCTTTCTGGATTCCTCTTCCCCCCACTCATTCTTGGGGATTTTAACATTCATGTTGATAACCCCTCAGATCCTTATGCTTTAAAGCTCCTTTCCCATACCTCCTCATTCAACCTCAGCTTTGCTCTACTGCCCCCATTCACCATCATGGCCACTGCCTTGACCTTGTATTTTTCTTTAATTGCTTATCCTCAAACTTCTGTATCTCAGTTCTTCCCTTATCTGACTATCACCTGATAAGCTTCACTCTTCATCACCCACTGCCTCAACCTCGTCCTGTCTCCTCTAACCTCTTTAGAAATCTTCATACTATTGACCCTTTGGCTCTCTCCTCCACTATGTCATCTGAGTCTGTTGATGAGGCAGTAGCTTTCTATAACACTGCACTCTCCTCTGCTCTGGATGCTCTCGCTCCGCCCATGTCACATCCTGCGAGGTGTACTATACCCCATTCCTGGCTTTCTACCACTACCCATTATCTATGTTCCTTACCTGTTCAGCTGAGCGTGTTTGGCTCAAATCACGCTCCCTTGCAGACTTTCTACAATTCAAATTCATGTTTGTCTCTTTCCAGTCAGCCATAGCACTCACCAAACAAGATTGTGTCCTTCTGGCTAATTCTCTTGCCTCTGATCCTCACCGTCTCTTTATTATTCTCAACTCTCTCCTCAAGGTGCCTCTGCCCCCTCCCTTCCTTTCTGTCCAAACCCTGGCTATTTCCATGACAAAATCCACAATATCACCCTCCAATTCCCCAAAATATTAGCTAATTCTCCCCCTTCACCTCCGCTACCCTTTCTTCCTTTTCTATGATCTCTGAGGAGGAAACCGCACACCTTATTTCCTCCTCCAAACTCACTACCTGCTCCTCTGATCTTATTCCTACCCATCTCCTAAGCCCCATCATATCCACTGTTGTCCCTTTCATCTCTCATATTCTCAACCTATCGCTCTCCACTGCAACTGTCCCTGCAGCCTTCAAGCATGCTACAGTTACACCTTTCCTCAAGAAACCCTCACTTGATCCTACCTGTCCTTCTAACTATCAACCTATCTCCAACCTCCCCTTCATTTCTAAACTATTTGAATGTGCGGTTCACTGCGGTTGCCTTGACTTTCTCTCCTCTCAAGTCCTCCTGGATCCTTTACAATCTGGCCTTTGTCCTTTATATTTTACTGAAATGGCTCTTGCCAAAGTCTCCAATGACTTGTTCCTGGCAAAATCCAAGGACCTTTACTCTGTCCTCATTCTTCTTGACCTTTCTGATGCTTTTGACACTGTTGACCACAACCTTCTCCTTGATACTTTGTCCTGGCTTAGTTTTAAGGGCTCTGTACTATCCTGGTTCTCTTCTTATCTCTCCCATCACTCTTTCAGTGTTTGTTCTGGTGTATCCTCCTCTGCTGCTATCCCACTCTCTGCTGGTGTACCCCAAGAATCTGTCTTGGAGTCACTCCTGTTCTCTCTCTATACCCAGTCCCTTGATGCACTCATCTCTTCCCATGGCTTTTCATACCATCTTTATGCTGATGACTCTAAGATCTACCTCTCTACACCTGAAATCTCTCCAGCAATTCAGACCCAGATCTCTGTCTACCTTTCTGACATTGCTGCCTGAATGTCTCACTGCAGCTTGAAATTGAACATAGCCAAAACTGAGTTTATTTTCCCCCCTAAAATCTCCTCTCCTCTTCCTCCATCTCTGTGGATAACTCTCTATTTCTCCCTGTTTCCTCGGCTCACAACCTTGGGGTCGTCTTGGACTCCTCTCTCTCCTTCTCCACATCCATCTGATAGCTAAGACCTGCCATTTCTTTCTCTATAACATCAAAACAATCCACCCATTCCTTTCTAAACACACTACTAAGACACTTATCCACTCGTAATCACCTCTTGTCTTAACCTACTCCTTGCTGGTCTCCCTCTGAATCATCTCTCTCCCCTTCAATCTGTTCAAAAATCAGCTGTGTGGCTAATCTTCTGCCAGCCTCTACATGCTCATAAAAGCCCTCTTCTCAAGTCACTTCATTGGCTCCCTATCTGTTTCTGCATCCAGTTCAAACTTCTCCTGCTGACCTACAAGTGCATTCACTCTGCAGCTCCTCACTATCTTTCCTCTCTCTTATACCTCCCTACACCCCTCCCCGGAAACTCTGCTCTTCTGGCAAATTGCTTCTATCTGTGCCCTTCTCTTTTATTGCTAACTCCAGACTTCACTTCTTTCACCTTGCTGCTCCTTATGCCTGGAACAAACTACCTGAGTCTGTACATCAGGCTTCATTCATCTCTAGCCCTTTTAAAATCCAGGCTGAAAACTCACCTCTTCACTGCCGCTTTTGGATCTTGACTCTCCTGATCTCCTTTGTATTCCTTAGCACACCCCCTAGATGTATCCGTTGTCACGCCCTTAGCCCCTTACAGACAGTGTGGAGGGGCGTGCTTGTCATAGGAGAGATTCACCATTTAGCCTTTACCTGACTGGCTGCCTTGTAATGCCTCATGGGAAAGGTAGTTCAGTCAGGAGGTACTTGGCTTCAGGTAAAAAAAACACAATTGTAGTTGGCTTTGAGTGGTAAGGCTTTTAACAGAAATTTATTGATGGGGTAAATGCTAGGGTCATAAATTAACACCTTTGGATTGTTTCTCCAGGATTCTTTCAAAAATACATCAGGCTATAACTGAAGTCAAAACAAAACAGCTTATAATGTTCTTCAGCATAAAGAAAAGTCCTTTCAACAACCAATGCTATCAGATATGGCTAGCAGTGCTGCTTTAAACAAACAGAAACAGCTTTTCCTAAAGCAGGTTTCTTTTCTCACAGTCCAGAACACTTCCCGGCTGTTTGTCTCCTTAAGCACAGTAAAAACTTTCAACAAGAAGTTAAACTCTTCATAGGCAAACAATTCTCTATGCAAGGTTTTTAGGAATAGTGAAAACAAAATCAAAGCTTTTCTTACTTTCACCATCAGCACGGCTTCAGGCTGTGCACTGCACTGGCTAGCAGCTGTTTCACAGGTTTTAATTAGAAAGCTTCTGCATGCTCAGCTAAAAAGGTATTTCTCCTTTAATATAGGACTTTCACAAGTTATCAACAGGCTCTCAGGGTTACCGGACTCTGGAGGTTTTCCTTATGGTTGACTCCCTTCCAAACCCTCTGTATTTGAAGATTGGCATAAAGAGCAATCCATGTATGAGTCTTCTTCTACAGCTAGGTCTTGTTCACCCAGTTGCATTGGCTCTACCTTCGTTTCTGGCTCAGAGGGCTTAGCTGACTGCCTTCCGTTAGGGCAAAAGCTGTCTCTTGCAACGCTGTAGTGCTCCAAATTAGACAAGCTTCTAATGCTCCTACCTGGGGCAAGGCTTGTATCAGCTTCTCCTCGCTCATGCTCTGGCCACCATTCACCTGAGCTTCCTCGTCCTGTCCTCCAACTTGTGTTCCTTGTTCCTGCTGTTCTTAGTGTTCCAGCTCCATTCCTCTTCCAGTAGGCATTCCTACTCCTCCCTCTCTCTGGATAATCTGACCTAGACTTAAACCTCTCAGGCTCCAGCCCCACCCCTTCTCCTCTCAGGTGTTGGAGATCAAACTGCCTCGTGGCAGCTGAGTGATTGGGGAATTCAGTGACGTAAGGGATCCTTACCCTGGGCCTGCATTCCCTCTCCTTTTCTCCACTAGGGGCATTCTGCAACCTATTGCAGCTAGGAAAAACCTGCTTTCTAGGTGTAAATGGAGTTTTGTGTCTCTGACCTTGTAAAATAAGTCCTTTGATAAGGGTGAATTCCTTCTCTTTATCCCTGTCTCCTGGGTCCTGATAAGCTTCCTTATCACACTGTCTACACCTACTGTGTTGTGTCTTGACTAGACTGCAAGCTCTGATGAGCAGGGACTTTCTCTTAAATGTCTGCAGTGCTGCATACATCTTGTAGCGCTATACAAATGCTCAGTAGTAGTAGTCCTCCCCGCAAAAAAGGCAGACTGATAGATCCTCGCTCTCCATGAGGGAATGTCACCTTCCTCCTCAGACTCGCTTCCAGATACAAGAGGATCTTCTCCCATAGCATAGCTAACCCCCATAGGGGATAAGGCTGGGCTCCAAGAAGAGCACCTTGGCGAATGGGTGAGATGGGGGCATTAGCCCCTAAAACAACCGTGACGGTGTCACCCCATGGCCCGGATTCCCCGGCAGAAGAGTTGGGGCCTCAGACCCATGATGGAGGTTGTCATGCAGCCAAGACATTGTTTCAGCAGCTGGTGGTCTCAACTATCCACGAGGTTCTCCTTTGGCCCTGAAGGGCACACTGGACCTCATTGACCAGAGGCTGGGACCCCTTCAGTCTTCCATGGAGCCTCCTGAGGGTACTTAATGAGTGCCATCCAGCCTGCAGTTGACATGGCGCAGAATAGGATTAAAGAAGGCTCTAGAGTTAGCACTGGGCTCCGGGCCCCCTATGGGGGACACAATACCGGAAACTCCTAAGCTCTTACATCCCCATCACACAGGGGGCAAAAGGAACTTACCACAGAGCTGATCTTGAATGTGCCACAACTGGTACAGCTGCTGGCATATAGCATGCTTGCCCTGCTCCATGCAGCAACCCCCCCCCCCCAACATAACGCGATACTGAAACTGAGAGGTTAACCAAACTTTTTCCATCATGGAACTCAACCATTCCAACATCCAATCATGTTGTGGGAAGTATGCAGCATGTCATTTTTCAGGAGCTACATCCAGGCACAGCAATGGGTGAGAAAGCGAGTAGACTGGCTGGAGGGGGGGGGGGGGGGGCAGGGCAGAGACTGTGAAGCCTGCGAAGGGTTGTGTGTGCATGTGTGTCACAGAGAGAGATATACACACACACAGCCCCCAACACTCTCGATGAGATGCGCACCCACACAAGAATGCAGCTAGCCCTCAACATTTCCCATGACATGCACTCACACGCACATACCTACATACAGCCTCTTATTTGACTATATTTGGATTCTTTCTACATCAACAACAAAGCTATTTACACACAAACACACATGCATATCCCTATCACACCTCCCTCATTATACATACACATACACGCTACCCTTGCATTTATGGTTGTTTGCAGAGGCATCTACATAGACATTCCCAGAATAATATTCTAGACCATGGATGTCTAGGAATAACCTAAACATTAGATTAGTGGGTTAGGACTAAGGAAACCAGGGTTCAAATCCCACTCTGCTATTATTGTGATTGTACAGAGTATTGGGGATGGTAGAGTGCCATCTTCTCTATGCCCCCTGGACGTTTTATGGCCAAAAAGTGTAGTTACTCTCCTGTAACAGGAGTTTTCCAGGGACAGCAGGAATCACTCTTCACTTATGGGTGACGTCGGTACCGACGGAGCCCACGGGAAGCAATTTCCCAGTTTTCAAAGAAAGCTTTTGGGATTGCTGCCACGCATGCGTGATCCTCTTCCCACCCAAAGGTGCCATCTTGCTCAGTCAGGTCCCATAGCTAGAGCCCTACTAAGCAGATGGCAAGGGAAGGATAATAATAGCAACTTTTAAGGGAAGGTGGGAGGATAGTGAGGACTGATTCCTGCTGTCCCTGGAGAACATCTGTTACAGGTGAGTAACTATGCTTTCTCCAGGAACAAGCAGGAAGTCAGTCCTCACTTAAGGGATTCCCCAGCTACAGGCTACTGAAACATGTAAGCAAAAGTGCCTCCGCGAAGCTGTGAGCAGATGCCGATGATCCGAAGAAAGCCCGAGTCCTCGGGTCCAAGCTCCTGGTAGGTACAGAAGGGTCGGAGGGCAAGAGTTGCTTATACCTTGAACAGATTATGGAGTACAGTCCCGGCGGAACTCCCTCTCCAGGCAGTAATGTGAAGCAAAGGTATTCACTGAAGACCAGGTCATAGCCCGGCAAATGTCTGTCAGAGGCACTGAGTGCAGCGAAGCCACCGACACCACCTTGGCACGAATGCCGTGTGTGATGACTCGCCGATCCAGAGGAGCACCAGCCTTTGCCTGAGCGAAAGTGATGCAGTCCACCACCCAGACGGAGAGAGTGCATTGGTGACTGCAAGTCCCAGATGGTTAGCATCATAGGCGATGAAGAGCCGGTTGGACTTGCGATGACCCTGGGTGTGCTGCAGGTACAAGGCGAGAGCCCTCTTGCAGTCGAGCCTATGCAGGACTGCTGACACCCGGTCGGCGTGAGGTCTCAGGAAGAAAGTCGGTAAAGACTATCTCCTGGTTGAGATGGAAATCCGAGACAACTTTCAGTAGGAACTTGGGGTGAGTTTGGAGGACTACACTGTTCCCATAGAACCTGGGGTAAGGGGCCCCAGCACAGGACAGGGTACTGTGTAGCAGCCCTCTTTTAATAAGTGTTATTTCCCTCCCTCCCACACCCACCCACCCCTGGGATAATCGTAGCTTTATAGGTACTTACACCTCTTAAAAGACAGGAGGTGCTCTCAGGTGAAGCTTGTTACCCAAATCAGACATACACTAAGGACCTGAGATTAATTAAGCTTCAGGTGAACAAGGTATATTAAACGTATTAGGTACAGTTTTATTGGTATAAATATCCATAGTAACCCTTAGTAAGTAAAGAACTTAAAGATCTAAACAAAAACTTAAAACTAAGATGCAGACAGCAGTCCAGCAGCGGGATGGGGGCTTTCCAGTCTTTTGCATTGAGTGTCACATGTATGATTTTCTCCCAGTTGGTGAGAGGTCTTACGTGTGCACTAAGTGCAAGGAGCTCTTTGCTTTCAGGGAACGAGTCCGTTCTCTAAAGGCTAGAGTAGCAGACTTGGAAAACATAAGAAAGACAGAGAGGTACATAGACGAGACCTACAGGGATATAGTCCTGAAGTCCCACCTTCAGTCTGGCAGCATCCCTGTTGCCATGGAGGAGAGAGGTCATGTGACAGGAGAGCATCACCCTGGTGTGGCAGGAAGTGATCCTGTAACTAGGACCTGTCCTCCAGGAGATGTAAAACCCTCTCGCACCGAGGACGTTTCTCCAGGGCCATGTGCCCATGAGGGAAGGGTTAGGACAGCCTTTATAGTTGGTGATTCAATCATTAGGCATGTAGATAGCTGGGTGGCTGGTGGACGTGAGGATCGCCTGGTAACATGCCTGCCAGGTGCGAAGGTAGCGGACCTCACGTGCCACCTAGATAAGGTCTTAGATAGTGCTGGGGAGGAGTCTGCTGTCTTGGTACATGCCGGTACCAATGACATAGGAAAATGTGGTAGGGAGGGTCTGGAGGCTAAATTTAGGCTTTTAGGTAGGAAGTTGAAATCCAGAACTTCCAGGGTAGCATTTTCCGAAATGCTTCCCGTTCCACGTGCAGGACCCAAAAGGCAGGCAGAGCTCCGGAGTCTCAATGCGTGGATGAGACAATGGTGGAGAGATGAGGGGTTTGGATTTGTTAGGAACTGGGGAACATTCTGGGGAAAGGAGGGGCTCTTCCGAAGGGATGGGCTTCACCTTAACCGGGATGGATCCAGGCTGCTGGCATTAACCTTTAAAAAGGAGATAGAGCAGCTTTTAAACTAGATACGAGGGGAAAGCCGACAGTCGCCCAAGAGCAGATGGTTCGGAAGAATGTATCCTTGAAGGATACTACCAAAAGCAGAGAGGTTCCAAAAAAGAGTAAAGTAGCCCAAATGCCCTTGAGTATGGAGTAGACAGAGCTTAAAGATCCCAAATTACCCATGTCTACCAATAGCCAAATTAATATGAATAAAATACAGTCTCTAAAATGCTTGTATGCAAATGCTAGAAGTCTAAAAAATAAGATGGGAGAGTTAGAATATATAGCACTAAATGAGAAGTTAGATGTGATTGGAATATCAGAGACATGGTGGAAGGAGGACAACCAGTGGGACACTGTGATACCTAGGTACAAACTATATCGCAATGATAGAGCTGATCAAATTGGTGGAGGGGTTGCGCTCTATGTTAGAGACGGCATTGAGTCAGAAAGGATTAAAGTTTTGCAGGAAACAAAATTTGCTGTAGAATCTCTATGGATTGAAATTCCATGTAAAAAGGGGAAGACGATGGTGGTGGGGGTGTACTATCGACCTCCTGGCCAGAATGAACAAATAGATGATGAAATGCTCAATGAAATCAAAGAAGCTAACAAAAGTTACAGCGCAGTAATAATAATGGGCGATTTCAATTACCCCGGTATCGACTGGGTCAGTGTCACGGCAGTACATGCTAGGGAGATAAAGTTCCTAGATGATATAAATGACTGCTTCTTGCAGCAGCTAGTCCATGAACCGACGAGAGGGGAAGCCATATTAGACCTAGTCCTTAGTGGAACACCAGGTCTAGTGCAAGAGATAAGGGTGTTGGGGCCACTTGGCAATAGTGATCATAGCATGATCACCTTTGATTTAATTAGTGGAGGAGGGATACTAAGGAAATCCACAGTACTACCTTTTAACTTTCGAAAGGGAGACTATGATAAAATGCGGAAAATAGTTAAGAAAAAACTAAAAGGAGCAGTTGCAAAGGTTAAAGACTTACATCAAGCTTGGGTGTTGTTGAAAAATACTATTTTGGAAGCCCAGACCAGCTGTATTCCACGCTTTAAGAAAAGTGGAAGGAAGTCCAAAAAACTGCCAGCATGGTTTAAAGGTGAGGTCAGAGAGGCTGTTGTTGCCAAGAAAGCATCTTTCAGGAAATGGAAAGAAGAGCCAAACGATGAAACATGGAAACAGCACAAGCACTGGCAGGTCAAATGCAAGGCATTGATAAAGAAGGCAAAGAGAGAATTAGAGAAGAAGCTTGCTGCAGAAGCAAAAACGCAAGATTTTTTCAAGCACATTCGTAGCAAAAAACCTGTGAGAGAGTCAGTTGGACCATTAGATGATAGAGGAGTTAAAGGGGCACTAAGAGGCGACAAGGCGATAGCGGAGAGACTGAATGAATTCTTTGCTTCGGTCTTTACTGAGGAAGATGTAGGGATGTTACCCATGACTGAAGTGGTATTTAAAGGTGTGGAAGAATTGAAGGAAATATTGATGCATCGGGAAGATGTATTACAACTATTACATAAACTGAAGAGTAGCAAATCACCTGGGCCGGATGATATACATCCAAGGGTGTTGAAAGAACTGAAATATGAGATTGCAGACCTGCTATTAGTAATCTGTGAACTATCATTAAAATCATCTCTAATACCTGAAGACTGGCGGATCGCCAATGTAACACCAATTTTTAAAAAGGGTTCAAGGGGTGATCCGGGAAACTACAGACCGGTGAGCCTCACGTCAGTACCGGGAAAAATGGTAGAAACCATCATAAAGAATAAAATTACTCAGCATGTAGATAGTCATGGCCTAATGGGAGACAGCCAACATGGGCTTTAGACAAGGAAGATCTTGTCTTACTAATCTGTTATGTTTTTTTGAAAGTGTGAATAAACAGGTGGACAAAGGTGAGTCGGTTGATATAGTGTATCTGGACTTTCAGAAAGCCTTTGACAAGGTCCCTCATTAGAGACTTTTGGCAAAACTAAAGAGTCATGGGATAGGAGGCAGTGTACTACTGTGGATCAGGAACTGGCTAAAAGATAGAAAGCAGAGGGTTGGGCTAAATGGCCAATTTTCCCAATGGAGAAAATTGAATAGCGGTGTACCCCAGGGATCTGTGCTGGGTCCGCTGCTTTTTGACATATTCATAAATGACCTGGAAAGTGGAATAACAAGTGAGGTTATCAAATTTGCAGATGACACAAAACTATTTAAAGTTGTTAAAACCCAAGAGGATTGTGGAAAATTGCAAGAGGATCTTGATTAATTGGAAGACTGGGCATCAAAATGGCAGATGAAATTTAATGTGGACAAGTGCAAAGTTATGCACCTATGGAAGAACAACCCAAACTATGGTTACATGTTGCAAGGTTCCACATTTGGAACCACCACCCAAGAAAAAGATTTAGGCGTCATTGTGGATAACATGTTAAAATCCTTGGCCCAGTGTGCAGCGGCAGCCAAGAGAGCCAATAGAATGCTAGGTATCATAAGGAAAGGAATGGAAAATAAAACAAAAGATATTATAATGCCTCTATACCGTTCCATGGTGAGACCGCACCTTGAATATGGTGTGCAATTCTGGTCGCCGTATCTTAATAAGGATATAGCGTTATTAGAAAAGGTTCAGAGAAGAGCCACTAAAATGGTAAAGGGGATGGAAGGATACTCCTATGAAGAAAGGCTAAAAAGGTTAGGGCTCTTTAACCTGGAAAAGAGACGGCTGAGGGGAGATATGATAGAAGTCTATAAATTAATGAACGGAGTGGAACGGGTAAACGTAGATCAACTGTTTACGTTATCAGAATATAGGAAGACTAGGGGACATGCAATGAAGCTACAGGGTAAACTATTTAAGACTAATAAAAGAAAATATTTTTTCACTCAACGTGTAATCAAACTCTGGAATTTGTTACCGGAGGATGTAGTAAAGGCTGTTAGTGTAGCTGGGTTTAAAAAAGGTTTGGACAAGTTCCTGGAGTTAAGGTCCATAAACCATTATTAAGAAGGGACCCAGGATATCAATGCTTGACCTAGTACAAGCATTGCAAAACCTGTGTCTTTAGGGGAAACTGCTAGGTACGTATGACCTAGATTGGCCACTGTTGGAAACAGGATACTGGGCTTGATGGACCTTGGTCTGACCCAGTATGGCATATCTTATGTTCTTAGGGCTTCCAGCTTGCTGACTTACCGAGCCGAGGTCAGCGCCACCAGGAAGACTACCTTCCAGGAGAAGTGCCGAAGCAAGCATGTCGCCATCAGCTCAAAGGGCGGCTGCGTCAGCTTCATGAGCATGATGTTCAGATCCCATTCCGCCAACAGAGGCTGGATGGGGGATTTGGAAAGCAAGAGGCCCCGCATGAAGCAGGAGACCAGAGGCTGGCCCGAGAGGGGTTTTCCCTCAACGGGGAGGTGGTTGGCTGAAATGGCGCTCAGGTGAACCCTGACCGAAATGGATTTCAGCCCCACCTGCGAGAGGTGGAGCAGGTACTGGAGAACCCACTGGGTGGAGCAGGAGAACGGATCGATCTGGAGCTCGGAGCACCAGACCAAGAAGCACTGCCACTTGAGGGCATAGGCCCATCTCGTCCTTCCTCGACGCGAGCAGGACTTCCTCCATCTCCTCTGGGAGGTGCAGCGAGGCTAAAGAGACCCGTTCAGCTGCCAGGCTGTTAGGGATAGTGAGTCCAGGTTCGGGTGAAGCACCCGTCCCTTCTCCTGTGTCAGCAGACCCAGGGCACTGCCTAGGGGGAATCGGGGGCTCTGACGCGAGTCGGAGTAGAAGCGGAAACCAAGACTGTCGAGGCCACGAGGGAGTCATGAGAATCACCAAGGCTTGGTCCCGCTGAATCTTGTGGAGGGTCTTTGCAATAAAAGGAGTGGGGGGAAACGCATATAGAAGCCCGGAGGTCCAGTTCAAGAGGAATGTGTCTGGGGCTACCCTGCTCGGGTGTGGTATCGGCCCGCAAAAACGGGGGAGGTGTGCGTTTGCTGGACTGGTGAACAGGTCTATGGATGGAGTCCCCCTGCGGCGAAACAGGTGGAGAACCACCTCTGGACTCAGGTGCCACTCGTGCGGGGACTTCAGGGCCAACCTGACCGCTTGAAATTTGAACAGGTTGATCTGCTGCCAAGATTCCTCGGGTGACCACCATCCCTGGGTACGGAGGTTGTCACAGTGGGCTTCCCAGCCCGACAGCGAGACATCCATCGTCAAGATCAGCTTGTGTTGCAGTCTGGAAGGGCATGCCCTGAAGAAGGCTTCGGGGATTCTGCTACCAATCCAGAGAACTGGATAGGATGCGTGAGACCGAGGTAGGATCCTGGAGCCAGCCCGAGGCTTGGGACCATTGTGCTCTGAGGCACCATTGAGCTGCTCACATATGCATATGAGCGTGGGGAACGACGAGCACGGTCGAGGCCATGTGCCCCAGGAGGCACAGCATGGCACGTGCCGAGACCCTGGAATGGCTTTGGATCTTGGTAGCCAGAGCGTGGAGGTGGTCCATGTGTGCTTGAGGGAGGAAGGCAGTCGCTCGTTCCATGTCGAGCAGAGCACCGATGAACTCCAGTGTCTGCACCGGCTCGAGGTGGGACTTGGAGTAGTTGATTAGAAAACCGAGGAGCTTGAGGAGGAGGACTGTGCGCGATGCTGAGAGGCGAGCCTCCTCTGCCGATGTGCCTGTGATGAGCCAGTCGTTTAAGTAAGGGTAGACGGATATGCCCTGCAGCTGGAGGTGGGCTGTGGCCACTGAAAGGCATTTTGTGAAGACCCATGGGGCAGACGCGAACCCGAAGGGGAGCACTCTGTACTGAAAGTGATCCCCCCTACACCCTGAAATGCAGGTACTTCCTGTGCTTGGGGTGGACAGGGATGTGAGCGAATGCGTCTCTGAGATCCAAGGAGCATAGCCAATCGCCCTGCTGGAGGAAGGGCAGGACACCAAGCGATAGCATTCTGAACTTCTCCCGCATCAGAAATTCATTTAGGTTCCTGGGATCGAGGATGGGGCACAGGCTCCCCGGTCCTCTTCGGAATGAGGAAATAATGGGAGTATAACCCCCAACCTCGAAGGTGTGGGGGAACCCTTTTGATCACCTGTTGACCGAGGAGATTGTTCAACTCTTGCTGTAAGCAAGTCTGGTGCGAGGGAAGCTAAGTAGGCTCCGCTGGGGAGAAGGGAGGAGGGAGTCTGTCCAGATAAAGTCGATAACCGTCCCGGACTACCTGGAGGACCCAGGTGTCTGATGTGATGGCCTCCCACTCAGGGGCGAAAAGAGGCAGACGTCCCCCCACCGGCGGGGGTGCCACCGGGGGGCGAGAGGCTATTTGTTTGGCATCAAAACCCAGGGGCTGGCTAGGGTGGTGCCGGTGGTTGGGTCTTGGGCCCCTTAGGTTTCCGGTGACCCTGAACTCCCCCTTTGCCTTGGCCGCCAGCACAGGGCCAGGCGGATAGGGTGGGTATCCCTGGTAAGGGAGCCCCTTCCTCTGGAAGAAGGGCTTCTGTGGTGGCGAGACAGGTATAGAGCCCAAAGAAAGTGTGAAAAAACAGCCTTTTACCTCTGGGTAGAAGAAAGGTTCAGGGAGTTTAACGGTTAAAACTCTAACCAAGGAAAAAAAACTCTGTACACAGAGATGTAGAGAGTGAGCCACGCCCTAGCTCCATGGTGACCAGGGGAGGTGATGAGGGAAGCCTGGGAGTGGAGTCTGAGGCTATAGGGCAGCCCCAATCATATAAGCAGAGAGAGTCTTCCAGAGAAGGGGGGAACGAAAGGAGGAGGAGGAGTGAAAGGAGAGAGACCAGGAAGAAGGAAAGCAGGAGGAGATCGTGTCCGTGGGCGGAGTCCAGGAGGGAAATCCTCTGAGGAGGAGACGTTCCCTAGCAGGCTGGACACTAGCAGAGAATCTCTTGAAACTACAGGAAGTAAGGAGATTAGGAGGACACGTGCAAGAGAAAAGTGCTCTATCAGAAGCCTCAAAGGAGATCCTTATAGCATGCAGCATTCAGACAACTCAAGCCCTGAAGGCAGCCTAGCTGGTAGGAAGGGTACAGCTGGCTTGGAACACAGGAGAGTTGATTCTGGGAGAAATGCTGGTGGAAAGCAAGGAACAGGAATCTCTGTGAGAGAGGCTGTGGAGAAGGTTCTACCGGTGGCACAGCCTGAGAGAAGACAGGTTGCTGGGAACAAGGTGAGCCCCTTGCAAGTTTTAAAAGGTTTATTAAAAAAGAAAGATCTCCTATATCCTTCCTCTGCAACTCAGCGTAGTGAGGATTCCCAATGGGAACAGGTTTTGAAATTGTTGGAGCAGTTGAAACCTGCCGTTAGAGATGCTGAGGCCAGCCAGGTGCTAATTGAATCAAATGAGGAAAGTATGGAAGTAGAAGAATGCCTTTCAGAAAGTGTATGTTCTGATGTTGAAATGGATTGCTCTTACTGTGTGAGTCAGAAGAAGTAAAAGCTGTATGGTTTTTTTTTAAAGTAGTGAAAAGCCAGAAGCTTTGGAAAGTTTATGACCTGCTGGAAATTTGGTTAATTGAAGCACTAATGTTGAGCTAGTCAGACAGGCTCAAAGAAGGCTATGAATGCTGGAAGTTAAAAGCCAATATTTGCAACTTGAAAGTGAAGAATACTAATGTCTTTAAAAAGGAATGATACACGGGCTTAGCAGCTTGTAACCAAGAAGCCAAGGTGCTGTGCAGAGCCCTGAGTGATACAGATTTGTGCTATACCAAGCCTGGGACCTAAGAATGTAATCTTGACTGAAGGCAAGGTTTATTGCTTCGTTTAAAACAAGCTGTTTGAAATGGCTAATGCCTGAACTGTGCTGTAAAGTTTGTTTTTCCTTTTTGAATGGAGAAGTATCCCATTTTTGTTCTGGTTATATCTGAACTGCTGACAAAGAAGTTCAATGGTTAAGTAGAAAATAAAATTCCTGTTACCTTTGAAACCCTCGGCTGTTTTGGTTCTTACCACACAACTACATTATTGAGAAGCCTCAGCATTGGGAATTCAGGTGATAAGGGACATAAAGAGGTACGCCCACTACATATAGGCAACCGCCTAACCCGTAGAGGGTGATACACTTCTTACTGTGCTACTTCTTCTGAGGAAGAGGTTTTGCGAGAGAGACAGGTGCAGGTCACGAACTCCGTCTCAATCTTGGCCGCTTTTAACTCCATGGGCTTGCTGAACAGCTGCTTGCTGAGACAGGGAACATCCAAGAGTTTCTCCTGGACCCATTGCTCCAGGTCTGAGGACTGGAGCCACGCTTGACGCTGGGCTCCGATGCCAGCCGCTGCCACTCAAGCGGAAGACTCGAACCTGTCATATGCGGCGCGGGAAAGGTATTTCGAACAGTCTGCGACCGAACTCAGGAGTGTCTGAAATCTGAGAAGGTGTTCACCTGAGAGGCCCGCGGAGAAACCGCCAAGCTCTTTGGTGAGGTCACGGAGGAACATACCCATATATAGTTGATATGCCTGAATGTGGCATGCCAGCATGGATCCCTGGTAAGCCTTGCGCCTGAGGGCGTCGACGGCATGGGATTTTCTAACAGGCAGGACCAAAGAGTGTGGCTTCGGGTTCTTCTGCTTCTGCATCACGGATTCCACTACCATGAAGGTATGGGGAAGTTGGGTCTTTCAAAACCCAGGACTGCACTGGACTCTGTAGATGGCATCGAGTCTTTTACTGACAATAGGGACTGAGACGGGTGCTTCCCAGATGCAGAGGAGCAGCCAGGTCAGAGTGGACAGCAGAGGGACCGTGAGAGACTCCCTAGGGGGAGACTCATATTGCAAAATGTTGAGTTCCTCTGCCCTTGGTTCTTCTTCTGTCTGCGTGGGCAGATTCAGGGCCCGAGCCATATCCCGTACAAATACCAAGAAGGAGGTATTTTCGGGAAGTGACTGCCTTTGCGAGGCAGGCAGGGATGGGTCAGAAGGAAGGTCCCTATGGGCGTGGGTTTATGGGGACGTGTCCCCATCCGATTCCCAGCCTGAGAGGTCCAAGAAGGACTCGGAGCCGGATTGATTCTCATGTCTGGTGGCCGAGGCCTGCTTGGAGCCGGAGGCACTGACTCTGGAAGACCTCGCCCCTGAGGAACGAGACAGCGAGCGAGATTGGCGCCAAGGACCCTCATGAGGTCCATGGCTCTTGGGGGTTTCCAAGGCAGTTTTCAGGACCAAACTTAAGGGACCCTCGGTCTCAAGGCGCGAGCCAGTCGTGCTGGGCAAAAACGCCTGCTAGGCAGCTAGGAAGGCAGAAACACTGCACTCTAGTGCCAGCATATGTGACTCCCACTCAGGGGTGGGCCCCTGTGACGCCGCCACCGGGGTTACCGGGTCTGGGGTGGAGGAGAAGAGGGGGGTCCTGATCGGGACTACCCTCAGGAGACCAGGAGCCATCGCCAGAGGCCTCCGTATCCGTACGAGGTACCTTTCGAGGCCGCTCCTTGTCTGACTCTTGGGAATGCCGGGGTGGGCTAAGGGAACGAGCGCGAGACCGCTCACGCTTATCTGGAGCCCCCAACAGCGACTTTGAGGTTGTCTTCTTCTTTCGCCATTCAACCTCGGGCGAATCCTGGTCGGAGTGACGCCTGGAATGCGGAGTCACTGCGGGAGATTATGCAAGTGATGGATCAGTGGAGCAGGGCACCACGGGTACCCCAAGGCTGCCTTACGGAAAATGTCATCTAACTTCTGCTTATGGTTTAGCAAGGCCTTAGCGGACATTTTCTTACAGAGCAAGCTCTGGGTTGTAGTCAGCCCCCAGGCACCGAAGGCAATAGTCGTGGATGTTCGTCAGCGACATATTTTTGGAGCATATCACATTTTTTGAAGCCGGTGGCCATGGGGGCAAAAAGAGCCCCTGCGAGGCCAAATGCCCTCAAGGCCAGCAGTTAGAAAAAGGGCACGAAAAGGGCCCAAAGCAATAAAAAAGGAATCCAATGGCTCAGAGCCGAAGCGGAGGCATCGAGGAGGACCGGTGCAAATGGAAAAAAGGCCGAAGGGTCAGAAGAGAAAAAACTTTTTTCAAGGGACGAAGACGTGTGTTTTCAAAGGGCTCCATTTAAAGAGGGAGACTGAGCAAGATGGTACCCTTGGGCGGGAGAGGACCACGCATGCAGGGCAGCAATCCCAAAGGCTTTCTTTGAAAGCTGGGTAATTGCTCCACGCGGGCTCCGTCAGTGCTGACGTCACCCATAAGTGAGGGCTGATTTCCTGCTTGTTCCTGGAGAATGAGCACTTTCCAGATGCCTGTTCGTGCCTGAAGCAGCTATAACCTTAAAGAAAACTCCAGACGTTGTGGACATTTGTAATCAGGCAGTGACGTCCAGGTTCATAGGAATGCAGCAGCTATGCCTCCACCATTCCCCCATAGACATCCTCATATTGGGGACGGCTTCTAAAATGTCTCTGTGCCTTGGATGTCTCTATGCCCATTTTCAGTTGTCAAAAGCATGAATAGGGCTTCTAAAATACCCCCCATATCAGTTTGCTAATGAAGGAAAGGTATACACACCATTTTGTCACATTAGAAGTGTGAGATTTTCATTGTTTAATTTTTAGAATACATTATTTCAATATTGGAGTGCATAATATATGTGGCATGGATATACCTTCACTCAATCCCCCCCCCCCAATTAAATTTTAAGAATTTTGATATAGTATGAGGTGTGACAAAAAGAAACAAGACTGTGGCAGCCACACCTATGACTCAATGCCAATTGGCTAACCGCTTATGTGCTGTGCAACCTCTTGCCGCTATTCTGCTATAATATTTATCATCTCTCTCACTTTGTTTTTCTTTTTCAGGTTTTTTCCAGGTTTTTTTTATAGCACACTGCTCCATCGCTTTGTCACACAACTAGAGGTGGCAGAAATATGGAGCAAAGAATCAACTTGAAATTTCTGGTTAAGTTGGAGAAGGGCCCAAATGAGTGTCTCCATCTTCTCCAAAAGGCTTATGGAGAAGATGCAATGTCAAGGCCGCGAGTCTTTGAGTGGCACAAATGCTTCAAGACTGGCCGCGAGGAGGTGGAGGATGACCCCAAGTCAGGACGGCCTCCACGACAAAGACGGCTGAGAACATTGACAAAGTGAACCAGCTAGTGCGGAGTGATGGCAGATCGACGGTGCGGATGACAGCTGAGGAGCTCAGCCTGAACAGGGAGTCAGTGCAGACCATCTTGGTGCAGGAGCTGGCGATGTGGAAAGTGTGCGCCAAGATGGTGCCAAAGCTTTTATCGGATGACCAGAAGGAGCACTGGGTCAATGTTTGTTGAGACTTGCTAGAGAAGAACGGAGAAGATCCAGAGTTCGTTGGCCGATTCATCACAGGAGATGAGACTTGGGTCTTCCAGTACGACCCTGAAAGCAAGAGACAGAGCCTGCAGTGGAAGACTTGACTGTCACCCAGACCCAAGAAGGCATGCATGTCCAAATCAAGGATCAAGGTCATGCTGATCGCATTCTTCGACCAGAAGGGAGTGGTCCATCATGAGTTTGTGCCTGAGGGTCAGACAGTCAACCAGCACTTCTATCAGCAGGTCCTCAATTGCCTCCATGACCGAGTTCGGCGCAGCAGGTGGGTTCTGTGGAGAGACAAGTCGTGGCTGCTTCACCATGACAACGTGGCCGCTCACACTGCGCTTAGTGTGAGGCAGCTCTCGATCACCCTCCTTATTCTCCAGATCTCGCACCGTGCAACTTCTGGCTCTTCCCCAGGCTGAAGACTGTGCTCAAAGGAACTCATTTCACCTCTGTAGAAGAAATCAAGGCCACTATGATGAGGGAGCTGAGGGACCTCAAGGAGGACGACTTTACTGAGTGGTTCCCTATGTGGCAGATGCGAATGCAGAAGTGCATTAACTCGGGGGGGGGGGGGATTACTTTGAAGGGGATAATCAGCAATTTCTCTGTTGATTTTGTAATAAAACATTTATGGGACAGTCTCGCTTCTTTTTTGTCACACCTCGTATATCACTACATGATTAATTTGATTGATTTTATAAAATGTGGTTCACAAAATCACATTGGTATATACACAATGCATTTTTATTATTTACTACTTATTCTTTATGAATTTAGATGTAGAGATCACTGTGTGTTTAGTTGGACAATAAATGAGCTGTTTGGTGGTGAGTTTGTCCCTTTAAATAAGGCAGCATTGCTTCAGCATCTCTCTGATGCTAGTAGTTTTGGTTTGCGGAAGTGATGCTAGATCAGGGGTCTCAAACTCAAATTGCTTTGAGGGCCAAATGAGGACTTGTAAAGTAACCCACAGGCCGCATCGTTGTAACTTTTTTTTACAATGGAAAAAAGTCAGTGTCTGCAAAGTACTACTCCCCACCTCTGACAAACATCGCAGAGCCACTGCAGTACAAATCTGCTCACCCTCCACCACATACGGCAGCGTAGACTTGCAGTGAAGCACCGCACCGCTTATCCAGCTCTCACACACATCAATTGTACCAGGTTGATCACAGAAAGCGGAAGGCTGGATATCATATTTCAGCAATCGGGAACCACTCAGAGTAGCATCAGGCTGCAGGCTTGCCCTCGGGAGCTGTGCGGGATCGGGCAATCAACACTGGCATGGCAGGGAGGCAAACATAAATAGCAGCGATTACATACCGGCAACAACTACATCAGTAGTTCTCAACCTTTTTTGTACCACGACCCCTTTTACCATTGGTCAACTTGTGATGACCCCCAATGATAAAATCAAATGCATCTTTCTTTCTTTACCATTAACGCATTGTCGCTGTAATCATTTGTTGAATTATTAATATATTATAGGCCTTTGCGATATGCTTTTATTTATAAAACTTACTTATTTAAACCACAATAATTAATCACAAGAAGTAACAATATTTGATTTCAAAATTATGATGATTTTGTAGTCAAATCACTAATATGAAATAAAATTATTTTTTCTACCTTTGTTGTCTGAGCAATTTATTCTCTGATCATGCTGGTCCTGATCTGAGTCTTCTGCTTTCCTGTCTTCTCTTAGCTCTCTTTCTGTGGTTTATGGTCCAGCTGCCATTTCTTATTTCTTCTTTTGTTTTCTTAACTTCTTTCCATTAGCTTATTTCCAGTCCCCTTCTAATCCAAATACCATGGCAGCCCCTCTCAGCATCCACTCCCTTCCAGTCCCATTCTCCTATCCCCTCGCATCAGCCCATTTGTAGCCCTAGCCCCCAGTTTTCTTCCAAGGCCAGCAGCTCTATCCTCCCCTCCCCACCATCAACCCATTTCCAGTTGAAGCCCCCCCCCCCAATCAGCTCACTTCCAGTGCTAGTCCTCCCCTCAACCCCATTACCAGTGCTAGGCTCCCCTAATCAGCTCATTACCAGTCCTACCCCCCCCCCCATCAGCCCATTTCCAGTTGAAGCCCCCCCAATCAGCTCACTTCCAGTGCTAGTCCCCCCTCAACCCCATTACCAGTGCTAGGCTCCCCTAATCAGCCCATTACTAGTCCTACCCCCCCCCCATCAGTCCCTTACCAGTCCTAGCCTCCTCTAATCAGCCCATCCCCAGTCCTAACCTCCCCAATCAGCTCATTTCCAATGCTAGCCCCTCATCAGTCCATTACCAGTCCCAACCCCCCCCCCTTGATCAGTCCATTCTCAGTCCTAGCCTTCCCTAATCAACCCATTACCAGTTCTACCCCTCCCCCGATCTGCCCATTAACAGTGCTAGCCCCCCATCAGCTCATTGTAATCCTAACTCACACTGTCTCTCCCCTCTGTCCAGTATTTATCCCGTCTCTCCCCTTTGTCCATGTCAGCCCCCTCCCTCCCTGTCAGCCCCCCTCCCTCTCTCCATCCATATCAGCCCCCCTCCATGTCAGCCCTACCTCCCTCCCTCCATCCATCCCTCCATGTCAGCCCAGTCCCTCCCCCATATCAGCTCCGTTGCAGGTTCCCTGCCTCCTGCTCCCCTCTCCCTATGTCTGCCTGCTACTGCCCTGTTCTTCTGCAGCCGTGGTTTCCTGTCTCTTAGGGGACTGCAGCTGTGCTGGTAAAGCTGTTGCAAAGCCTTCCTGTCTCGACGGGTTCCATGCAGCATTGTCCTGCTTCCAAAGGACACTTCCTTTGGAGGCGAGACAATGCTGCACGGAGCCCGTCGAGAGACGGGAAGGCTCCGCAACATTTTCACAGGCACAGCCGCGGTTCCCTAAGAGACAGGAAACCACTGCTGCAGAATGAACAGAGTGGAACGGGTAAACGTAGATCAATTGTTTACCTTATCAGAATATAGAAAGACTAGGGGACATGCAATGAAGCTACAGGGTAAACTATTTAAGACTAATAAAAGAAAATATTTTTTCACTCAACGTGTAATCAAACTCTGGAATTTGTTACCGGAGGATGTAGTAAAGGCTGTTAGTGTAGCTGGGTTTAAAAAAGGTTTGGACAAGTTCCTGGAGGAAAGGTCCATAAACCATTATTAAGAAGGGACCCAGGATATCAATGCTTGAACCAATACAAGCATTGTGGAACCTGTGTCCCTTGGGGAAACTGCTAGGTACATATGACCTAGATTGGCCACTGTTGGAAACAGAATACTGGGCTTGATGGACCTTGGTCTGACCCAGTATGGCATATCTTATGTTCTTATGACAGGGAGCCGTGGCTGCAGAAGAAGGGAGGCGGTGAGTGTGCTGCTGCCGAGAAGTGGACTCGGCAGTGGCAGCAACTTGTGCAAAATGCGTTGCGGGCCGCACAAAATTCTCTTGTGGGCCGTGTGTTTGAGACCCCTGTGCTAGCTTCATGCAAGTTAATTATATTTTATAAAGAATAATATATGGTTGGTTATTATTTGTGGATATTTAGCTTTGGTACGTTATAAGATAGAAAGATGGAATTAGATCTTAGCTGCTAACGTTTTTCCTTGAGTTTCTGCAGTCCAGTCCAGACAGGTGGATTATGCTCTCCTATCAACAGATGGAGACTGAGAGACACTGGTTTGAATGTGTCACCCTGTACGGGCCCTATGCAGCCGTCTGAAATCTACCAAAGCAAGATGAGCCCCAGACCCCAATTCTCTGGCCAGGTTTCCCTCATTATCTGCCTCTTCTCTCTCCTTTGTCTCTTTTTTTTCCAACTGAACAGAACATGGAGACAAGGAACTACCAACCCCCCTCCCCCCAACAAGAGGAGCAGGCAAAGCCAGGGCTTATGGCACTCCCCACCCTCCCTCATTACTAGTACCTTTTCCAAAAGTCCTTGTGAACTCTGTTCACATGATGCTGGTATTTCTCCTTCAAATGAAAATGTTGTAACAAGAAACTTGCAGTGATGGGGCCCCAATATTATATCTCTCTTGTCCACCCTCTCATGCAGAAAAAAAACACAAAGGGGGCTTGGAATCCCATACATTATACCTTCCCCCTCACACAGAAAAAGAAAGGAGTTCTGCTGTCCAAACAGTACATCTCTCCCCCAGCCCCCTCCTCCCGCCTTCACATAGAAAAAATGCAAAGGGAGCTTAGCAGTCCAAATGTAACATCTCCCCCTCTCCTCTGAAGACATGACGACAGGGACTCAGTGACTCCAAGATGATGCCCCTCCCCCCCACATGATATCGATGGGGCAGGCATTTTATGAAATAAAAAAATCTTGCAAAAGATTACTCACAGTCTAAATCAAACGAGCCATACCATAACAGCACCACAAGTAACATAGTATATGATAGCAGATAAAGATCTGTATGGTCCATCTAGTCTGCCCAGTAAGGTGGCTAGAGATGTACCCACCATTCCATGCAGGTCACCGCCCTCTATGCCTTTCTTTAGGGTTGTACCCGCTGCTCCATACGGGTCACCCGTCTCTGATTGTTGAGGTATAAGAACTCAATAACTTAATTTTGATTTTATCCTCCTGCTATGAAGGAATCCACTGTGTCTGTCCCATGCCATTCTGAATTCTGTCACTGTATTTACCCCCAACCTCCTCCAAGCATCCACCACCCTTTCAGTGAAGTAGTATTTCCCGATCTTGTTTTTAACATTTTATTATTTAACTCCAAAGAGGAACATTACATTTATATCCATATAGAGTTTTCCATCTTTCTGTTACATATACAGACCATGTTTCTATTTACATTTGTAGCAATGGCATTTTCTCATACATCACTAAGTCATAATCTACCACCCTGTTACTCTCCACCACCTTTTCCCTACATGTTCAGCCAACCGACCTGTTCCCGGCCATGCCTGGTTATTAAGCTGGGTTTATGTCCTGCAGTCGTTTGCCATTCTCCCATTCCACGGTTTGCTCTGTATCCAAGCCTTCCACACTGATTATTACAATGTTCACTTAATGTTTTAAACTTCTTAACTTAACATAACATTACATTCTACAATAAATTTGCCAAGTGGAGTTATTATCCCTTGTCTTGCTGAGAGGGTTCTTGTGATGGGGTAAACCTTTAATGGCTATCCCATTTTCTTCGGTGCTGTTGGGTTTGGCTCCCCTGGGTCCATCTCCCCCACCTTTCCTTCCACTGTTTTTGGTTTCCTTGAATCACTGCGATGATTTTTTCAAATGTCTTAGCCTCCCCTACCTTTCCCTACCAATCTTTCACTCGGGGGCTGAACTGTGACTTCCATCTCCGCGCAAATGGAGACTCTGGCAATCAGGAGCAGTTTGGCCCATAAGGAGATGTATCTTTCCTGCATTTGCAGACTGCTCTCCAGTCCCAGGAGGAATTGCACTGGGTCTGGGAGTCAAGCAACTTATCCATTTCCTTTGCTACCTCTTCCCAAAATTGGCGTACTTTGGGGCACTCCTACCACATGTAAAAAAAAAAAAGTACCTTGGTTACCACATCCTCTCCAACATGGTCCATGTGTCTTACAACCCAATCTATGCAACTGTATAGGGGAGAGGTATGTTCAATGTATTATTTGCAGTTGGGTCTGTTGCCATGCCTTGAGTTCCTGTGGGCTCTCACGTGAATATTCTACCACTGCCTTTCCGTTAAGGGGTATCCCATCCACTCCAGCCATCTTTCTACATGGGTGGGGGGAGGGGGGTGTCTTTATGTTCCTCTGCACGGAGCCCTCCGTATAGATTGGAGATGATTTGTTTCTGTCTGCCTCCTCTCATTATTAAGTCTTCTAACCACATGGGTTGCTTTCCTAACTGGGGAAGTGTGTCAGTGTGTAGGATGAAAAAGTGCAGCTGAAAGTATGAGTAAAAGGGAATTATTTTGCCCACCTTGGTTTCTAGGTCTTTGTGTGCTAAACAGGTCTCCCTGGTCACTAGGTTCAGAGAAACAACTTATCCCCACCCCCTGAAGGTCCTTTATAAGTGATGAGAATTCTGGCTCTGAAAAGGGTCTGTGGTCTCTAAATTGGGACCATTTTGAAATCCCTACTGATAGGATGCCCCATTTACCATACGTTCTCTTTATCCGCTGCACTGGACCTATGAAGGGGTGTTCCCCTCCTTCCTCGCTGTGTTCCAGCTCTCAAATATAGAAAGGGGAGAGATGGTCTGTCTTTCTATGTGCACCCACAAGGCTCCTTCTGGCAGTGCTTGATAAACCTTGAAGGCTCTTAACATGGCAGCTTGATGATATAGCTGTAGAAGCGGGCACTTTACCCCCCCCCCTCCTTTTTTCCTTTATTGTAGAGATTCAGCGAACTCCTATCCAGGTTCTTTTCCCACCCCAAATTTTAGCAGCGTTTTCCCATTTTTTAAAGAAAATCTCTATGGAGATTTATGAGGATTTGATTAAACAGGAAGTTGAACTTCGGAACTAGGTTCATTTTTAAAGCTGCCAATAGTGAACTTAGACTTACCTGCTAACTGCTATTCCTTGGGGAACTCCAGTCCAGTCCCGCACCTTTAGGTAGTATATCTCTTCCAGCAACTTGGAGACTGAGCATGTCACTCTTTGATGACACTAGTATAAATACCACTGGAACCGCCCACCAGCTCCAGTAACCTACTGACAAAGCAGACTCACAGGAGCAACAAATAAGTGGATAACCTTTATACAAAAAACAGTTCTTTCCTGAATCCACTGCAATCAGGTATTCCACCCCCCGGAGGATGGATTCCCCTCCCCACTCCTCGCCTAGCACAAGACGCGGAACTGATCCATGGCACACCAGGGAGAAGGATGACCTCGCCGAGCACAAACCCGAGCAAACAGCAGTCCACCTCTCCTACCATCCTATTAGTGGACTTACCTGGATCCACCTTCAGGCTGCGATCTCATGCCAAACGGTTCTAAGGGAGGGATTCGAGACTGGACTGGATTTCCTCAAGGAACAGCAATTAGCAGGTAAGTCTAATTTCACTTTCCTTATCGTCCCTCCAGTCCAGTCCCGGACATCTGAGGATGTAACAGAGCAGTAGAACTATAGGGCGGGGTCTGACTCAGCGGCCTGAAGAATGCCGACCCAAAACAGGTATCCTGTGCTGCCTGGACATCCAAGCGATAATGCTTAGCAAAGGTATGAAGCGAATACCAGGTCACTGCCTTACAGATCTCCACCAAAGTATATTCCGCTCACGAGGCTACCTGTGCCCTTGTGGAATGCGCATGCAGCCCCTCCAGTACCTTTTTCCCTTTAAGGATGTAGGCCGACACAATTGCCTCCTTAATTCACCTGGAAATGGAAGCCTTGCTGCCGCCTCCCCCTTGCACAGTCCCCCAAAGAGAACAACTGATAGGACCAACTGAATGGCTTGGTCTGCTCGAGGTAATGCCGCAGGATGCGTTTGACATCCAAAAGGCGCAACTGAGAGCCTGCGGCCGATCCCTCTACCCTGTCGAAGACCAGCAAGGAAACAGCCTGATTCAAGTGAAAGGCCGAGAGCACCTTGGGAAGAAAGGACAGAACCGGCCGCAGGACCACCCTTTCCCTAGAGAAGGAAAGAAATGGCTTCCTGCAAGACAACGCTTGAAGCTCTGAAATCCTGCGCACCAAACAGATGGCCACGAGAAACGCCGCCTTGAGCATCAGATCCTTCATGGCGGCCCTGCTTATCGGCTCGAAAGGCAGCAGCACCAGAGCCGATATATCCAAGTTTAAGTCCCACGAAGGCACGACTGCCCTCCATGGTGGCCGCAAGAATGTCACCGCCCTAAGGAACCATGCCACTTCCGTGTGAGCACCTAGTGAAACGCCCTGCACCTTCCCGCGATAGCAGGAAATAGCCGCCAGTTGCACTCTCAAGGAGCTAGTTGCTAATCTCTTATCAAGACCGGCTTGCAGGAAGGCCAAGATGTCCGGAAGTGAAGCTTTGAAAGATCGGGTCCACCTATCCACACACCATGCTTCGAAAATGCGCCCGACGCGAACATAGGTGAGCGACATTGAGCGTCGTCTAGCCCCAGCAAAGTAGAAATTACATGCAGTGAATATTCTTTCTTGCTCAATCTCGCCCTCTCAAGGGCCAGGCCGTAAGCAAGAACCGTTCCACCTGGGCGTATGAACAGGGCCCTGCAGCAGCAAGTCCTCTCAAGCCAGTAGACACCACTGACGGCCTGCCAGAAGCCGTACCAAATCGGCATACCACGGACGCCTCGGCCAATCCGGAGCTATCAGGATGACAAAGCCCGGATGTGCCCTGATCCTCTGCATTACTTGGCCTATCAGAGCCCAAGAGGGGAAGACATACAGGAGAGCCCCTGCTTGAGCCACTTTTGCAACAGGGCAGGACATCAGTTCCCACCGCCTGCTGAAAAAGCGGCTGCCCTTGGCCGACTGGAATGTTGCCATCAGATCCATCACCGGTGTGCCCCAGCGCAAGCACTATCCGCGCCTGCTCCTCCTGCTCAGGAATCTCACCCTCTTCCAGGTCATCGGCCTAGAGGTCCACATCCAACTCCTCGCCTTCTGGCCCTTCAGACACCGGAGAGTCTACTTGATCCTCCTCTTGGGACTGGAGCTTCTTCACAGGCATGACCCCTGGCTCGCTGCCCAGAGGACTCCCTGCCCTTTTGGTTCTGCCCTGGGCCCCTGCTGGGCCCCCAGTCTGTTTCTTGTGTAGGTAGAACACCTGGTGCAGCAGGAGAACGAACTCTGGCGAAAACATTCCTAGGACACCCGCCTCTCCCAGGCCAGGGGAGGAGGAGGAACCCGGCGCGACCGAGAAGCCAGTCGCCGTCTCTTGTTGTGTTGGGCCACCACCCCCCAGCTCCTGTACCTCTCTGACCGGAGACTACGCCAACACCTGCACACCAACATTATCTAAGGTCTGCTCCATGGAAACGGCCTCGTGTGCACCCCCTGCAGACCTCGTCCTCGGATACCCGCCCTCGGCAGGTCCCACATCCGAGAAACTGGGGTCTAGCGGGCATCCTAGGCCAGAGGCTCCCAAGGTTGAAACACCATTGCCTCGTGGCCCCCCTCCGGAACCCCAAGGGGGGTTTCCCCTCACTCACCACCCCTTGGATCAATTGCGGGGAAAAAGGAACTTTTCCTCTGTCTGCTACATGGTTCCTGCCTGTTCTTTTCTTCTTTTTTTTTCTTTACAGTATCCTGAACCCGCCGGCAAAGAGAAGGAAGGGTGGGGGGACTGCGCTGTGGGAGAGCGCCACAGTCCTACGAGCAGGAAACAAAGAAGTTCTGCCCCCTGGCTTGTTGCGCTGCTGCCGACCATGCAGCCAGGCCTTGATACTGCCGCCCGCTTTCTCCTCTGCCCCCACCCTCTCCCTCGTACCTTAAACACCTGCCAGCTGATCCGGCCACCGGATATGCGTTTCCTTCCCTCTGCTACGGGAACGCTGCTCTGTTATCTCCCCTTGCGCTCAGCCAATTGTGGCTTCGGTGCCAAGGAGGACCTCCGGGGGATTCTGATGTTTCCTGTGTGCCTGCACTCTCGGCCATGTAGCTCCTCACCCCAAGCCAGGGATCGGGAACCACTCACAACCCCGGTGCACATCGGATACCGCTAAACCACCCTCTTTTAAGTGGATGGGAGGAGCGCTGAGGAGAGAGAAAGACAGGGGTCCTCCAACCTATTTTTTTTTTTAACTGCTCTACCAAAAACAACCTCTAAGGCAAGAATGCCAAAAAATGAATAAAGAATACAAAACCCCTAAACCTGATCTAACTAGACCTCCTTAGTTGTTTCTTCGGTGAGCCCCGCACCCTGGCTCACTACCTCCTCCAGCTGCTTGGAGACTGAGGTTACTGAAGCTGGTGGGCGGTTCCGGTGGTATTTATACTGGTGTCATCAAAGAGTGGCATGCTCAGTCTCCAA
This sequence comes from Ichthyophis bannanicus, assembly GCA_033557465.1. Taxonomy (NCBI): domain Eukaryota; kingdom Metazoa; phylum Chordata; class Amphibia; order Gymnophiona; family Ichthyophiidae; genus Ichthyophis; species Ichthyophis bannanicus. Next base: position 1,533,066,038 of record CM066032.1, read on the forward strand.
GCTGCTGGAAGAGGTACACTACCCAGAGGTGAGGGACTGGACTGGAGGGACAATAAGGAACTACCCATCCAGCTCATTGTCAGGCTTGACCAGTGAAGCAGATTGTTTGCTACTTGTGTTGCTAATGGTGTGTAGTTGCATCTGAAGAAGTCCTGTGGGTCTCTTCCAATAAGGACTCCCAAATACCTGATATTCTGGGTTGCCCATTTGAAAGGCAAATTCACTATGAGAGAGTCTGCCCAGGTTCAGTGCTTCAGGCTTAATTAAATTGACTTTAAACCCGGAGACTCTAGAGAACATCTTGATTTCTGTTAAGTGTGGAAGGGATTCTCTGGGGTTGGAAATGAACAGCAAAGTGTCATCCACATATATTATTATTTATGGTCTAGTTTCCCTACTTTTATTGGGATGATATCCAGCTTCTCCCTATTCTGGCAGAAAAAGCTTGGATTACCATAGTGACTAACATGGGGGAGAGAGGACACCCCTGCCTCGTACCTCTCTGCAATGTGAAATACTCCGATCTGTCGCCATTGGCCAAGATCCAAGCCAAGGGATTTCTACAAATTGCCTGATCCCTATTCCAAAAACCCTCTCCCAGGTTGAATTTCTTGATCATCTCAAATAGGAACCACCATTCGACCCGGTCAAAAGCTTTTTCCGCGTCCAGTGCCACATAGAGAGCTAGCTTATTTCTCTCCTTAAATAATGGAGGAGGTTTACTGCTCTCCTTATGCTGTCTAAGATCAGATGCCCTTTTATAAATACCGTTTAATCAGGGTGTATCAGTTCTGAAAGAAGGTTTTTAATGCATTTGGCTAGCACTTTAGCGAAGAGCATTGCCTCAGTATTAAGGCAATAGGCCTATAACTGCTACAGAGATGAGGTGGTTTGCCTTCTTTTGGTAGAACAATGAGATTTGTTTGGTCCATTGAGTCTGGAAGTGGGTTACCTCTCAATGCTCCTGAGAATATTCTTGCTAGGAGGGGGGATAATTTTGCTGCCAGGCACTGGTAAAATTCTACTGTGTAGCCATCCCCCCCCGTGACGCCTTCCCCTTAGACATATCTCTAATAGCCTCCTGTACTTCGGCGCCGGTAATTGGAGCTCCCAGCTTAGTTGTATCCTCCTCCCTGAGTTGCAGGACTTATTAAACTGATTTAAGATAATTTCCCAGCTCTCCCTCTGATGCCATATATTCAGACCCATATAACTCAGCGTAAAAAGCCTGAAATGCCTTATAAATTCCCTTCGTGGTATATGGTTTTTCCCGGTTTGGTCCCTTAATTTCAGCTATTAGTCATGAAGCTCATTGTTTTTTCAATTGCCAAGAAAGTAATTTCCTTGCTCTGTTACCTTGTTCCATGTACTGTCTCTAAGTGAGACTCAGTAGATGGGCAATACGCTTGCTTTCCATGTCATTAAATTGGTGTCTAATCTCCGTAAGTCTATGCAGTGTGGTTTTTTTCCTATTTTTCCTATGTTCAATTTGTAGCTTCCTCAGCTAATGGAGTGAGTTTTATTTTTTTTTCCCGCTTTGTCTGGGCTTTCCATTGATTATCAATCCCCTCATGAGGGCTTTGCCCACATCCCAGCGAGTATTTTCCGAGGTACCTCCATTGTCATTAGTGGTAAAATATTGGTGCCACTCCTTTTTAGTCTGTTCACTAGCGCCTCTTATTGGAACAAGAATGCATTGGCTCTCCATCCAGTCCAACCTGCCCTTGCACCCTGTCCATTTGGGTGCCACCTGCACTCCACCAGTCCATGATCCGCTAGTTCATTGGAGTGTATTTTTATTTTGTCGAAAGCCCCTAATCTGGCTCTGGATGTTAAAATGTAGTCCAATCGGGCATATGTGTCTGTTCTGGGTGTATAACCTGTAAATTCCTTAATTCTCCACATTCTCTCTCTCTACAAATCTACTAGGTTCCAGCAGTTAACGCATGCCCTGAGTTCACTTCGTCTTGGCTATGAAATTGTGCTGTGTAGTTTAAGAACATAAGATATGCCATACTGGGTCAGACCAAGGTCCATCAAGCCCAGTATCCTGTTTCCAACAGTGGCCAATCTAGGTCATATGTACCTAGCAGTTTCCCCAAGAGACACAAGTCCACAATGCTTGTACTGGGTCAAGCATTGATATCTTCGGTCCCTTCTTAATAATGGTTTATGGACCTTTCCTCCAGGAACTTGTCCAAACCTTTTTTAAACCCAGCTACACTAACAACCTTTACTACATCCTCCGGTAACAAATTCCAGAGTTTGATTACACGTTGAGTGAAAAAATATTTTCTTTTATTAGTCTTAAATAGTTTACCCTGTAGCTTCATTGCATGTCCCCTAGTCTTTCTATATTCTGATAACGTAAACAATCAATCTACGTTTACCCGTTCCACTCCGTTCATTAATTTATAGACTTCTATCATATCTCCCCTCAGCCGTCTCTTTTCCTGGTTAAAGAGCCCTAACCTTTTTAGCCTTTCTTCATAGGAGTATCCTTCCATTCCCTTTACCATTTTGGTGGCTCTTCTCTGAACCTTTTCTAAAATCGCTATATCCTTTTTAAGATACGGCGACCAGAATTGCACACAATATTCAAGGTGCGGTCTCACCATGGAACGATATAGAGGCATTATAATATATTTTGTTTTATTTTCCATTCCTTTCCTTATCATACCTAGCATTCTATTTGCTCTCTTGGCCGCCGCTGCACACTGGGCCGAGGGTTTTAACATGGTATCCACAATGACGCCTAAATCTTTTTCCTGGGTGGTGGTTCCTAATGTGGAACCTTGCATCGTGTAACCATAGTTTGGGTTGTTCTTCCCTAGGTGCATAACCTTGCACTTGTCCACATTAAATTTCATCTGCCATTTTGATGCCCAGTCTTCCAATTTATCAAGATCCTCTTGCAATTTTTCACAATCCTCTTGGGTTTTAACAACTTTAAATAGTTTTGTGTCATCTGCAAATTTGATAACCTCACTCGTTATTCCACTTTCCAGGTCATTTATGAATATGTCAAAAAGCAGCGGACCCAGCACAGATCCCTGGGGTACACCACTATTCACCTTTCTCCATTGGGAAAATTGGCCATTTAGCCCTACCCTTTGCTTTCTATCTTTTAACCAGTTCCTGATCCACAATAGTACACTGCCTCCTATCCCATGACTCTTTAGTTTTGCCAAAAGTCTCTGATGAGGGACCTTGTCAAAGGCTTTCTGAAAGTCCAGATACACAATATCAACCGACTCACCTTTGTCCACCTGTTTATTCACTCCTTCAAAAAAACATAACAGATTAGTAAGACAAGATCTTCCTTGTCTAAAGCCATGTTGGCTGTCTCCCATTAGGTTGTGACTATCTACATGCTGAGTAATTTTATTCTTTATGATGGTTTCTACCATTTTTCCCGGTACTGACGTCAGGCTCACCGGTCTGTAGTTTCCCGGATCACCCCTGGAACCCTTTTTAAAAATTGGTGTTACATTGGCGATCCTCCAATCTTCAGGTATTAGAGATGATTTTAATGATAGTTCACAGATTACTGATAGCAGGTCTGCAATCTCATATTTCAGTTCTTTCAATACCCTTGGATGTATACCATCCGGCCCAGGTGATTTGCTACTCTTCAGTTTATCTAATAGTTGTAAGACATCTTCCCGATGTATCGATATTTCCTTCAATTCTTCCGCACCTTTAAATACCACTTCAGTCATGGGTAACATCCCTACATCTTCCTCAGTAAAGACCGAAGCAAAGAATTCATTCAGTCTCTCCGCTATCGCCTTGTCGCCTCTTAGTGCTCCTTTAACCCCTTTATCATCTAATGGACCAACTGACTCTCTCACAGGTTTTTTGCTACGAATGTACTTGAAAAGGTCTTTATTTCGCGTTTTTGCTTCCGCAGCAAGCTTCTTCTCAAATTCTCTCTTTGCCTGCCTTATCAATGCCTTGCATTTGACTTGCCAGTGCAGCTTGTGCTGTTTCCAGGTTTCGTCGTTTGGCTCTTTTTTCTATTTCTAGAGCTCCCATAACACAATTCAGGTCTCCTCCCACTATCCATTCTACTTTTGCAAACTCCTCCAGACTTTTATTAAAAAAAATTACCCTTTGATCCATTAGGGGCATACAGATTAAGGAGGGATATCTCCTGCTGCTCGATTCTTCCTGTCACCCAGATCATACGCCCCTGTGAGTACTTTCCTGTGTTATATTTTACAAAGGGGATTCTTTTGTGGACTAATATAGCTTTTTTGAGTTAAAGGCCGAGCAAATGTTTGTTCATAGCCCCGGGCTTTTAGTTTTTTATGTTCACTCTCTGTTAAGTGTGTTTCTTGAAGGAGCGCTATGTCTATATTGGCTCTAGCTAAGGCATTTAAAACCTTGTGTCTCTTGCAGGGATGATGTATCCCTCTAACATTCAAGGTGCCAATCTTAATTCCCTCCATCTAGAATAAAGTGAATTACCATTACCTCAAATTTCCTGTCAGCACATTTTCCCTCTGTTGAGGCTTTCCTTTGTCTCCACTTGGCATTAATTTCTGCAACCAAAGTATAACCATTTAACTTTTCAACCACTCCTTTCAATTTCACCTCCTTCCTCCCCTTCTTTTTTCCCTTTTCCTTTAAGGACTTCCTCCATATTCTCTTTTATCACTTTGTTACATGGTAAGCATCTCACACCCCATCCCCGCAGCTTCCCTCTGCCCTCTTCTGATTCTTTCCCCTTCCCTCTCTCCCCTTAATTCCTTTAATACATTTGCCGAAGTGTCTGCGGCCAGGTCTGGGAAGATAAGCACCTTCCATTTTTTGTAATTTATAACCCTGGATTTACGTGCTGCCTTAATTATCAGCTCACAGTCTTCGAAGAATAGCATCTTTATAATAAATGCCCCGGGGCGTGAGTTTTTATCTGGCTGTGGACGGGGCTCTCTATGCGCCCTCTCGATTTCAAATTCCGTTGCTGCTCCAGAGTCTGGAAAGCACTCGCTCAGCAGACCTTGGATAAAGGTAGCTGGGTTCTGGTCTTCTGTCCCTTCCGGGATCCCGAAGATTCACAAGTTTGACCTCCTATCCCAGTTTTCATAGCCCTCCAATTCATCATACAGTCTGGTAACTGGATTTTAAGTTTTGTAAAGCCTTCCGTATGAGCCAGTTATTCGTCCTCAACACAGCCGATCCTCCCCTCTGCTTGCTCCATTCGCTCCCCTAGTGCAACACATTTTTCCTCAATTTTATATAAACTGTATTCACAATCTCTGTTTTCAATGCGTGGATGTCTTGAAGTACTTTGAGAAGCATAGTGTTTTCCCCTTGCATTTCTTCTTCCGCATACTCATGGCTGATGAGGAGGGGGAGGGCAGCTATGTAGTTGCTTCAGTTGTTTTCGCCATCATCTTTAATTTTGTTACATATAGATCTTTTATTCAGGTATTGGCTTTGGGTCTGATGATTTTGGACATCTTCTCCCCGGGATTGACTGTGTCTGCTCATGGGCTGCTGTATCTACCCCTTACAGTGATCTAGATGTAGAAGCACGGTCCCTTATGTCCCCTCAGGTTGCCCTCCGGGCCAGAGATCGGTGATATCCCCTTTTGGATATGTTAGGGCTGCAGTTCCAAGTGCCTCCACTTGGTGGTGCTCTTTCCACACAAATTAGCACAGTCGGTTTGCTGTGTTCTTTATATGGAGGCCATCAAGATATGGGGGGCTGGAGGACTGCTCATCCACAATTTAGTTGAACTGCACTCCCCATTCTCTCCGCTGTATCCTTCCAATAGCACTGGCTGCAAGGTCTCCCAGGGATCCCACACAGCTCGGAGGCACGGGTTGCCGCTTGTTGCGCTGCACAGCACTGTCAAATCAGGTGGGAATGAGGATCTTTGGGGGATGTGCCCCATCACCAAAGGCTTCTCTCTGTGCACGGTACAGGAAGCTACCCCTCCTGCGGTGTCTGGGCCCTCCTGCATGCCACACTGCGTGTCAGTACCATGTGGTCAATGGCGTCGTTAATTTCAATGACTACTGCCTCCAGGGGTTTGCAAAGACACAGTTTAAATTATATGGCTGCGATGGAAGTCTGCACTGGCATTGCTGCCCCCTGGTAATTCTCTCCTTATATATATTCCCCGCCACTTCGTTGTTGTTTGGCATCCCTTCTGCCGAGACACATCAAGGCTCCTCATGAATGTTCTTGAAGACCTCAACTCTGATACCAACAATCTGGTAGAGCTAATAGACACATGGAATAACACCCTAGCTCAAGCCTCACTCTTACCACCCTCCACTAAACCCTCTAAGATGAAGCACACAGTGATATGGTTCACCACCGATCTTCGAGATTCCTTATTACTCCTCAGGAAGTTGAAGTGACGCTGGCGGCATTCCAAGCATGATATCAACCACGTGGCCTACCTGTCTAAACTTCAAGAACACTGAAAAGTAGTTTATCTCAAGAGAAGGGAATACCATACTAACACCCCTATGCGCTCACTTAACAAGCCTCGCGAGCTCTTCAGTATTGTTAGATCTCTTACAAATGATGCTGCCAAGAATCTACCAGCAATTACCCCCAGCCTGGCCGATTTTGCCTCCCACTTCCAGATTAAAACAAATTCGATCACCTCACTCTGTTAACCTCGATGATGAAGATTACCTATCTGAACCGCCCCTTCCTGGCATTTCCCCTATACCTACTCTTGACTCCTTCTACCCTTACTCGGCGGAACAAGTGGAAACATCATCAGCACATTCAACACCTCTACCTCCCCAGCCGATCCTTGCCCTGCCTTCTGGATCAAGCAGGCAAGATCCAACCAAAGTTCAACTATCTCCAGAATAGTACACCTATCCTTTTCCACAGGTTCTCTACCAGTATCCCTTAAATCTGCCTCTATCAAACCCCTGCTAAAAAACAATAAACCAAAACCATCTGAGATCAGTTCATACTGACCAATCTCCAGCCTACCCTTCCTTACCAAGATCTTAGAAAAGATTGTTCAGCAACAGGTCCAAGACCGCATCGACCTCCACACCCCTTTTGACCCACAACAGCACGGATTCCGTCTTCAGCATGGAGTGGAAACTCCCTTTGTAACTCTCCTAGATATGCTCTGTTCCGGCATAAATAAGAAGAGGCAGGGATTCATCCTAATCTTCCTGGATATCGCCTCTGCCTTCGACTCCGTCAGCCACCGCCTTCTCCTAGGCCGCCTAGGGTATTCGGAACTTTGCTCTCAAATGGTTTAGATCTTATCTGACGGATCGCCGGCAACAGGTCAGACTGGGAACACAATCTTCAAGCACCTTCCAGCAAACGCAAGGAGTCTCACAAGGTTCACCGCTCTCAGCCCTGCTGTTCAATGTCTACATACAGCCAATCTGTTCAATTATTAAGTCCTTCAACATTCTATAATCACATCTATGCAGATGATGTTTTACTCTATACCACCTTCTCCACTGAGAGACCTGACTTTTCAGTCATCTCAGAATGTTTCATTGTTGTCTCTGATTGGCTCTCTACACACAACCTGAAGGTCAATTGCAAGAAGACTGAGGTCTTATTTATTTCTAGAGACCAATCTTTTACCCCACCATCCTCCCTACGGGTGAGAGACATTGAACTCATCACTAAGTCGGAAGTTCACTACCTGGGGGTAACCCTTGACCAACAATTGTCCATGTCTACCCACATACATAATGTTATCAAGGCTGTTTATCAGACCTTTAAATACTTAAGGAGAAATAATGAACAAACCAACCTCTTCCAAAGACGGAGAAGCTGTAAAACGAGAGGGCGTAACATGAAGTTGCAAGGTGGAAAATTGAAAGGCAATATCAGGAAATACTTTTTCACTGAGAGGGTGGTGGATACTTGGAATGCCCTCCCGATGGAGGTGGTGGGGGCAAATACAGTGACGTAATTTAAAATGGCATGGGACAGACACGATGCATCCATTTATAGCAACAGAATAAAATCAAAATAAACGGAACCATCTAACTTCTCAACAAATAGGGGTGTCCTGCATGGAGCGGTGGGTTCATCCCTAAACAAAGACATGGGGAGGGGTGGCCTGCACAGAGTGGCACCTACTCCTGCCATCTTACTGGGCAGACTAGATGGACCATACTGGTCTTTATCTGCCGTCATTTACTATGTAAGATAAGGACTTACGCCCGCTACTCGACCCCTCGGATTTTTGTTCAGTCTTGCAAGCTCTCATCCTCCCGCATTTTGACTATGCAAACATTATTCTTCATGGCACCCTTAAATACATCCTCCAACCACTCCAACTGGCCATGAAGTCTTGAAGGACTAGAAAAAGGGACTGTTACTTCTGGAGAGAGATCTGCAACTGTGAGTATATACTTCTGGTAATTTTCTAAAAGGAATTCTTTGTATTAAAGCTAATTAATCTGTGAACCCACTATTTTTTGTTAAATCAGTCAGGGCCTAGTAGCAGCAGTTTAAGTTTAAATTTAAAACACAGAGGAGAACTTTCTGGTTACATTTCATACCCAGCAGAGAGCTTGTAGTTTAAATTTAATAGTCACTCAGGGCCTAGCATCAGCAAAGTACTTTTAGCTTAAATTTAAAACACAGAAGAGAGCTTTCTGGTTAAATTTAGAACCCAGCAGAGAGCTTGTAGTTTAAATTTCATAAGAAGTTAGAGCCTAGCAGCAGCTAAGAGCTATAATTTAAATCAAATCAGAATATAGCTTACCTCAGCAGCACAAGACAGAGTACTGTGTAGCAGCCCTCTTTTAATAAGTGTTATTTCCCTCCCTCCCCTGGGATAATCGTAGCTTTATAGGTACTTACACATCTTAAAAGGCAGGAGGTGCTCTCAGGTGAAGCTCGTTACCAAAATCAATCATACACTAAGGACCTGAGATTAGCTAAGCTTCAGGTGAACAAGGTATATTACACGTATTAGGTACAGTTTTATTAGTATAAATATCCATAGCAACCCTTAGTAAGTAAAGAACTTAGATCTAAACACAAACTTAAAACTAAGATGCAGACAGCAGTCCAGCAGCGGGATGGGGGCTTTCCAGTCTTTTGCATTGAGTGTCACATGTACGATTTTCTCCCAGTTGGCGAGAGGTCTTACGTGTGCACTAGGTGCAAGGAGCTCTTTGCTCTCAGGGAACGAGTCCGTTCTCTAGAGGCTAAAGTAGCAGACTTGGAAAGCATAAGACAGGCAGAGAGGTACATAAAGGAGACCTACAGGGATATAGTCCTGAAGTCCCACCTCCAGTCTGGCAGCATCCCTGTTGCCATGGAGGACAGAGGTCACGTGACAGGAGAGCATCACCCTGGTGTGGCAGGAAGTGATCCTGTAACTAGGACCTGTCCTCCAGGTGATGTAAAACTCTCTTGCACCGAGGAAGTTTCTCCAGGGCCATGTGCCCATGAGGGAAGGGTTAGGACAGCCGTTATAGTTGGTGATTCAATCATTAGGCATGTAGACAGCTGGGTGGCTGGTGGACGTGAGGATCGCCTGGTAACATGCCTGCCTGGTGCGAAGGTAGCGGACCTCATGCGCCACCTAGATAAGGTCTTAGATAGTGCTGGGGAGGAGTCTGCTGTCTTGGTACATGTCGGTACCAATGACATAGGAAAATGTGGTAGGGAGGTTCTGGAGGCTAAATTTAGGCTTTTAGGTAGGAAGTTGAAATCCAGAACTTCCAGGGTAGCGTTCTCCGAAATGCTTCCTGTTCCACGCGCAGGACCCAAAAGGCAGGCAGAGCTCCGGAGTCTCAATGCGTGGATGAGACAATGGTGCAGAGATGAGGGTTTTGGATTTGTTAGGAACTGGGGAACATTCTGGGGAAAGGAGGGGCTCTTCCGAAGGGATGGGCTTCACCTTAACCGGGATGGAACCAGGCTGCTGGCATTAACCTTTAAAAAGGAGATAGAGCAGCTTTTAAACTAGATATTAGGGGAAAGCCGACAGTCGCCCAAGAGCGGATGGTTCGGAAGAATGTATCTTTGAAGGATACTACCAAAAGCAGAGGTTCCACAAAAGAGTAAACTAGCCCAAATGCCCTAAAGTATGGAGCAGACAGAGCTTAAAGATCCCAAATTACCCATGTCTAACAATAGCCAAATTAATATGAATAAAATACATTCTCTAAAATGCTTATATGCAAATGCTAGAAGTCTAAAAAATAAGATGGGAGAGTTAGAATATATAGCACTATATGAAAGGTTAGATATGATTGGAATATCAGAGACATGGTGGAAGGAGGACAACCAGTGGGACACTGTGATACCTGGGTACAAACTATATCGTAATGATAGAGCTGATCAAATTGGTGGAGGGGTTGCTCTCTATGTTAGAGAGGGCATTGAGTCAGAAAGGATTAAAGTTTTGCAGGAAACAAAATCTGCTGTAGAATCTATATGGATTGAAATTCCATGTAAAAGGGGGAAGGCGGTGGCAGTGGGGGTGTACTATCGACCGCCTGGCCAGAATGACCAAATGGATGATGAAATGTTCAAAGAAATCAAGGAAGCTAACAAAGGTTACAGCGCAGTAATAATAATGGGTGATTTCAACTACCCCGGTATCGACTGGGTCAGTGTCACGTCAGGACATGCTAGGGAGATAAAGTTCCTAGATGAAATAAATGACTGCTTCTTGGAGCAGCTGGTTCATGAACCGACCAGAGGGGAAGCCATATTAGACCTAGTCCTTAGTGGAACACCAGATCTGGTGCAGGAGATAAGGGTGTTGGGGCCACTTGGCAATAGTGATCATAGCATGATCGCCTTTGATTTAATTAGTGGAGGAGGGATAGTAAGGAAATCCACAGATGTAGGGATGTTACCCATGACTGAAGTGGTATTTAAAGGTGCGGAAGAATTGAAGGAAATATCGATACATCGGGAAGATGTCTTACAACTATTAGATAAACTGAAGAGTAGCAAATCACCTGGGCCGGATGGTATACATCCAAGGGTGTTGAAAGAACTGAAATATGAGATTGCAGACCTGCTATTAAAATCATCTCTAATACCTGAAGATTGGAGGATCGCCAATGTAACACCAATTTTTAAAAAGGGTTCCAGGGGTGATCCGGGAAACTACAGACCGGTCAGCCTGATGTCAGTACCGGGAAAAATGGTAGAAACCATCATAAAGAATAAAATTACTCAGCATGTAGATAGTCATGACCTAATGGGAGACAGCCAACATGGCTTTAGACAAGGAAGATCTTGTCTTACTAATCTGTTTTTTTGAAGGAGTGAATAATCAGGTGGACAAAGGTGAGTCGGTTGATATTGTGTATCTGGACTTTCAGAAAGCCTTTGACAAGGTCCCTCATGAGAGATGTTTGGCAAAACTAAAGAGTCATGGGATAGGAGGCAGTGTACTATTGTGAATCAGGAACTGGTTAAAAGATAGAAAGCAGAGGGTAGGGCTAAATGGCCAATTTTCCCAATGGAGAAAGGTGAATAGTGGTGTACCCCAGGGATCTGTGCTGGGTCCGCTGCTTTTTGACATATTCATAAATGACCTGGAAAGTGGAATAACGAGTGAGGTTATCAAATTTGCAGATGACACAAAACTATTTAAAGTTGTTAAAACCCAAGAGGATTGTGGAAAATTGCAAGAGGATCTTGATAAATTGGAAGACTGGGCATCAAAATGGCAGATGAAATTTAATGTGGACAAGTGCAAGGTTATGCACCTAGGGAAGAACAACCCAAACTATGGTTACACGATGCAAGGTTCCATATTAGGAACTACCACCCAGGAAAAAGATTTAGGCGTCATTGTGAATACCATGTTAAAACCCTCGGCCCAGTGTGCAGCTGCGGCCAAGAGAGCAAATAGAATGCTAGGTATGATAAGGAAAGGAATGGAAAATAAAACAAAAGATATTATAATGCCTCTATATCGTTCCATGGTGAGACCGCACCTTGAATATTGTGTGCAATTCTGGTCGCCGTATCTTAAAAAGGATATAGCGATTTTAGAAAAGGTTCAGAGAAGAGCCACCAAAATGGTAAAGGGGATGGAAGGATACTCCTATGAAGAAAGGCTAAAAAGGTTAGGGCTCTTTAACCTGGAAAAGAGACGGCTGAGGGGAGATATGATAGAAGTCTATAAATTAATGAATGGAGTGGAACGGGTAAACGTAGATCGATTGTTTACCTTATCAGAATATAGAAAGACTAGGGGACGTGCAATGAAGCTACAGGGTAAACTATTTAAGACTAATAAAAGAAAATATTTTTTCACTCAACGTGTAATCAAACTCTGGAATTTGTTACCGGAGGATGTAGTAAAGGCTGTTAGTGTAGCTGGGTTTAAAAAAGGTTTGGACAAGTTCCTGGAGGAAAGGTCCATAAGCCATTATTAAGAAGGGACCCAGGATATCAATGCTTGAACCAATACAAGCATTGTGGAACCTGTGTCCCTTGGGGAAACTGCTAGGTACATATGACCTAGATTGGCCACTGTTGGAAACAGAATACTGGGCTTGATGGACCTTGGTCTGACCCAGTATGGCATATCTTATGTTCTTATGAATACTGCTGCCCGATCACTCCAGGGTGTCTCTAGGTATGAGCACATCTCACCCATCCTGATGCAACTGCACTGGCTCCCCATTTCCAGCCATCTGACTTATAAAGCTCTTCTTCTCACATTCAAGATTATCTACAATTTATCCGCTTCCTCCTTGTCATCAATTGTTCAACTAACCCCACACAATCGAACATGAAGATATAACATGAAAAATACCCTGGTCTCTCCTATCATAAGGACTTGCTCTAAAGCTGCCAAGAACCGAGCCTATTCCTTATAAGCTCCAACACTTTGGAATGCTCTTCCTGCCTCAGTCCAAATCATCAGTGACCTCTCTACTTTCAGGAAGGCTTTAAAGATCTATCTTTTCCAGCTGCCTTATGACCACATAACATAATGAAGGTCTCCATAATGCTGTCCACATAATACTTTAAGGACCCTCTTAATGCCAACCAAAGAACTTGATGCTGCTCTTTGTTCTCCCTCCTCCCCCTCTTCCCCTCCCCTCCTCTCCCTCCACCCTTTCCCTTTGTTTAGTTTTACCCATTTACTTGTTATTTACCGCCCTGCCTTGTTATCAAGAATTGTTGTTTTTGCCTGTTAAACTTAAGATACTGGTTCTGATGTTTTATGCCTGTTCTTTATTCGTTCTTTGTAAAGTTGCTTGTCTGTTAATGTTCCTTGTAAACCGCTGATACTAAATAGTGCGGTATATAAAAGCTAATAAATAAATAAATATTCAGGCTTCCTTTACACTGCTAGTTAATGTAGTAGTACGGGGTAAGTGACTTTGTGGGAGTGCACCACCTGTGTGCCGGTTTGCCCCGGAGAGTGCAGGATTAACCAGTCGGATCCTCAGCATGCGGTGCCCTTTGCTTACCGGGGTATCTGGGAACGGAGCTGGCAGGACCAGGTGGCAAGGCTCATAGTCATCCCGGCTTGGGCTGCTCAGCGTTTCTTGCTTTCAACAGGGAGGAGAGGGTCGAAGGATGCCAGACCCCACAATTTTCAGCGCATTTCCTTTCAGCGTTATACTCTGCTTTCCATTACTCCCGCTTCAGTTCCCAGGCTATCAATCCCTTCAGTTATGTGGGGTCAAGAGGGAGAGTCTCACCATGCGTCCTCTTACGCGGCCATCTTAGCCAGAAGTCTCTTCCTAATGTTGCTTTTAAGTTAACCTTCTTGTAGTTTCATTTTATGGCCTCTAGTTTTATAGCTTCCCCCCTTTGAAAAAGGTCTGTTTGTTCATTAATACCTTTAAGTATTTAAACATTTGCATCATATCTCCCCTGTTCCTCCTCTCCTCTAGTGTATACATATTTAGGTTTACACCTATCTGTCATTTTTTGCTTCTCAAATAGAAGATTCTTAATGTCTCTCAAACTACAGTGGGCCAAAGACTCATGTAATAGACTCTAGGCATGTAGTTGCGACTTTCCTGTACTGGCAGCACCGTGGATTAATTCCTTATTAAAAGTAACTATAAACAGAGAATTATTTAGATGCAGAGAAAACTAAAATGGCTAAATGCTGAGGATAAGTGGTGCATCCTAAAAAGTGATATAAACAAATGTGATATGTTATTTTTACAATGTAATATAAGGCTTGCATTCCATTCATTCACCATTCTGTAATATAATTTTGTATGTGTGCATTCTGGGAAGAGAGACTACGTGGTTAAATAATACTTAGCCTGTCACAGGTGCAGAGGTACAAAGCTAATTCACCTTTACTGTATGTCTGCATTCTGGGAAGAGAGACTACGAGGTTGAATAATTCGTAGCCTATCACATGTGCAGAGGTACAAGGCTGATTCACCTTTACTGTATGTCTGCATTCTGGGAAAAAGGGATACGTGGCTAAATAACCCATAGCCTGATGTATGTAATGATTTTCTGACTTCCTCACTGTATGACTGCATTCTGGGAAGAGAGACTATGTGGCTAAATAATATGTAGCCTGACAATTATTAATTACCAAATTTGCTATAAAAACAACTGTGAAACAGAGGTTGGGTGTGAGTGCTTACTGAAGCATCTCACCCTTTACAGTACTTGCAAGCAAAGACATTAAACTCTGCTTTACTGAGAAGTCTGTTATTGTGTAAAAAGTTATGTTTTCTTACAACAGTGACCTAGATATTACAATTAAGGAGCATTTAGTGTCTTCCTTAACCTTATTTTGGTAGGACAAATCTGACATACTTGCCTTTATCGCAATCCTTGACTTTCAAATTACTTAAACAAATGCTTATAATCAATACCAAATATATGTACAGACCCTTTAAAAATAGATGGCCGCCTGATGCGAACAACTTAAAAAAAAAAAGGGGGGGGGGGTGATTGGCACAGGTCTTCTAAAACGACACTGTCCTCCTCCACATAGGCCGGGTTAGCCAAGATCCCATTTAAAAACTATTGTTACCCAACCTCCATTTCCAGGTGTCGGTGATGACATGCAGTTAGGGAAGCAACAGCCTGTGTCTGACCTAGCCCGCTTCTTTATGCCCCTAGCCATCGGATGAGAGGTTTGCAATGATGGAGTGGGCAGGCTAAAGTAAAATGGAAGCCACTCTGTGCTAGGCACGGGCGAGTCTCTCATACTCAATCCCAAACAAGCTCATCTAGTCCTTTCTCTCCTAAAGTGAGAGGAGTGGCCTATTGGTTGGGGCAAGGTACTTCAGGATGGAAGGTTGGGGGTTCAAATCCCTCTAGAGGACAGCAACCTTGGGCCGGAAGGACTGGGGGTTTCTAGTCCCACAGGTGCTCCTTGTGGTCTTGCTATATTGTGTTCTCTACACAACAGGGCTTGTAACATCTGAGATCCGATGTGCCAAGCAAATATCTAGCAGAAGCACCACTTTTAAGCGTCAAATCTTTCAGAGAAATGTTTATGTTTATTAAAATACTGCACTTCAACAAAATTAGCAGGGCGGTTCACAATAAAAAGTAAAAGAAAACCCAGGGGGGAAAAGAACTCCAAATGTCACAGAAAGAACAGGATCTCAATCATACTAAGAGAGAGAAAAAATAGGGCAGGGGAAGAGAGATGATCATCAACATGGGCCCAGTGAATCAGGTGATAGGGATATCAAAGGCCTCATAAAACAAAAAGGTTTTAAGATGGGCCTTAAGGTCGTATAGGAGGGCACCAATCAAAGAGAATGGGAAGGTTGTTCCAAAGGAAAGGGCCTAGGAAGTAGAAAATGGAATGGTGTCAGTTGGTACCTGGCATGAGAAGCGGAAGGAAGATATAGGTGATTAGAGTGGAGTGAGCGAAAGGGATAATGTGGAGCATGAAGAATGACAGAGGAGGAGAGATAAGCGGGAACATCACTTGTGTGAAGAACCTTGTGGACCAGTGCAAGAATCTTGGAACGTATGCGATCCTGGATAGGGAGCAAATGAAAATGCAGCAGAAGAGGAGAGACATGATCGTAGTGAGAAGCATGAGTATGGAGACGAAAAGCAGTATTCTGAATAAGCTGGTGAAGTTGATGTTTGGGAAATCCTGCATAAACATCATTACAATAGTCCAGACAGGAAATCACAAGAGAAAGCAATAAAGTGGCCAAAGCAGAGGAGGAGGAGAGGAGAGAACAAAGGGCTCTAATCTGGCACAGGATGTACAGAGATTTGCGAAAGACAGGGGAAATGTGATGGTGAAAGGTCAGCACTGAGTCTAGGACAGTGATGGCTAACCTTTTTGAGCCCGAGTGCCCAAACTGCCGCACAAAACCAAAGAATTTCCTCAAAGTGCCAGCACGTCAATTTGCATAAATATTTGCATAATGCTAACATACACTAACTTTTAGTAAACATGTCTCTTAATGAGTGTATGGATAAAGACAGACTAAAAGATTTCTACATTACTATAATCCAGTGCCAACCGCCAGGCACATTAGGAACTACTACAAACACTGCCCATTTAGAACCAATAGCAAACCCGCCGTATCCTAACAGCACTACCAGGACTCACAAAGCACCACACCATACCTATCAAAAGGCAACACTGCAAATATTAAACCAATACATTTCAGACAATAACAATACATGACCTACTGGGGAAAGAGAACAAGTGGCAATGTCAAAAAGGAATTACATAAACAGAATACCTCAGCTCAGTTGCAATTGCTCCAGCCACTTTCTTCTGGTTTCTTCATGTTTTCTGCTAACTCTCCATCATCTGCTGTCCATTTGTCCTTTCTTCTCTCTTCTAGTTTTTTTTTCCATTCTCTCTCTCTACATCCGCTTTAACATACTAATCTTTCTCCTTTTGCTCTTTCCTCATTCCTATTTCATCCACTCAAATTTTACCCCTCCATCCTCAATCCCCACTTACTCTCCCAATACCCGGCCAATTGTAGATTTTTTATCCCTCCCACACAAAATATTTTTCCCCTCTCCATTTTACTCTCCCAGCCCCATCCCATTCTAATCCTCCCCCAACATCAGCTCCCTTCTAGTTCCAGCCTCACCCAGCATCCATTCCCTTCTAGTCCCTGCATCAGCCCATTTCCAGTCCTAGCAACCCCCCAACCCAATACCAGTCCTAGCCCCCCCCCATCAACTCACTTCCAGCCCTAAACCCCCATCACCCCATTTCCAGACAGCCCCCATCAGCCCACAGCCCATTAGCAGTCCTACCCCCCCCGCCCGCCCGCCCATTAGCAGTCCTAACCCCCCCCCGCCCATTAGCAGTCCTAACACACCCCCCCTCCTGCCCATTAGCAGTCCTAACCCCCCGCCCGCCCGCCCATTAGCAGTCCTAACCCCCCCAGCCCATTAGCAGTCCTAAACCCCCCCCCCGCCCCGCCCATTAGCAGTCCTATCACCCCCCCCCTCCTGCCCATTAGCAGTCCTAACCCTCCCCCCCTGCCCATTAGCAGTCCTAACCCTCCCCCCCCTGCCCATTAGCAGTCCTAACCCCCCCCCTCCTGCCCATTAGCAGTCCTAACCCCCCCTCCTGCCCATTAGCAGTCCTAACCCCCCCCCCTCCTGCCCATTAGCAGTCCTAACCCCCCTCCTGCCCATTAGCAGTCCTAACCCCCCCTCCTGCCCATTAGCAGTCCTAACCCCCCCTCCTCCTGCCCATTAGCCGTCCTAACCCCCCCTCCTCCTGCCCATTAGCAGTCCTAACCCCCCCCCCGGCAAATTTTTTTAAAAAAAAAGCAGGCTCTGGCTGCTGCCGCAGCAGATTACAATGTCCCGTGGGGCCCCCTCCGCCCGCTAAGCCCCTCTGCAAGGGCTTTCTGATTCGCGAGGGTGAGCGTCTCCCTAGCGTATCTGTTAAGACCGCAGGGGCTAATGGGAAATGTCCCATCAGTCCCTCGCGTCTAAAGGGGCTGATGGGAAATTTCCCATTAGCCCCTGCGGGCTTAACAGAGACGCGAGGGAGACGCTCTCCCTCGCGAATCTGAAAGCTCTTGCAGAGGGGCTTAGCGGGCGGAGGGGGCCCCGCGGGACGCTGCATTCTGCCCTTGCCGCGTCCGCGGCAGCAGTCAGAGACAGCTTTTTTCTTTTTTTTGCGGACCTATTGCCCGCGTGCCAGCTGCAAGGCCTTCGCGTGCCACAGCTGGCACGCGTGCCATAGGTTCGCCATCGCTGGTCTAGGACAATGCCAAGATACTTAACAGAAGAGACCAAAGGGATAGGGGTGCCAAGAAGAAAGGGAGCAGACAGGCAAGGAGGCAATTCCAGTTAACCAGGTGGCTGAGGTTTTTGCTGGGGTTAAGTGCGAGCCAATTCATATGAAGCCAGGCAGCAACATGGGAAAGACAAGTGTTAAGTAGGGAGAGAACAGGTGAAGATGGGTGCAGGAGAAACAAAATATCATCAGCGTAATAATACGCAGGAATGCCAAGTTGCTGGATAAGGAAAGCAAGGTGGGAAAGAAAGACATTGAATAATAGTGGAGCAAGGAGGGAGCCTTGTGGGACACCACAGTCTAGGGGGCAGAGAGAGGAGGTGAAGGAGTTAGAATAGACCGAAAAATATCGCCCAAGAGAAAAGAACCAAACCAGTGAAGGATAGTGCCATGGAGATCAGGAGAGAAGGATCAATAAGATCGAAGGCAAAAGAGAGACCAAGAGAAACTATATTCCCTCTATCTAGGGATTCACGGACTTCGCTAAGGAGGGATAAGAGAATTGTTTCTGTGCTGTGACCTGGATGAAAGCCGGCTTGATGGGGATGGACGGCATTAGTGGTGTCCAGATGGGTAACAAGCTGCAAGACGAGTTTTTCCAGAATCTCTGACAGGAAAGGGAGGTTAGAGACCGGTCTGTAACTGGAAGGGGAGGTTGCATTTGAAGAAGCATGCTTAAGGATGGGACAAATGAGAGTGTTTTTCCATGCCTGATGGAAGACGATGGACGCCAAATTAGTGTTAATAATGGACAGAACAGGAGGGAGAAGGGCAAGAGCGGGGTCAAAAAGCCAAGAGGAGGGTATGGGATCAAGAGAGCAAGTAGTCTTGCAAGATGAGGAAACTTGTTTGGAGAATGCAACAGACAAGAAGGGATTGCAGGAAAACTAGGTGTGACCAAGAGAAGGAGGGGGTGTGGAGCCTCTCGAGGTCTCAGGCATAGGGACTGAAGAAAGAGAAGCAGATGGAAAAGCAGAGCAAAGTTTAGTAGTTTTGTCAAGAAAAAACAGGGCAAATTGATCAGAGGAAGGCAGAGAGATGGGGGATGTGGGCCGAGGAGGGCGCGTCAGTTGGGAGAAAACTGAATATAGCACTCTAGAATTATTGGAGGAGGAGTCAGATAAGGCTACCACCTTGTCACATTGTTTCACCACCCTGAGATCCTTAGAAATAATCACTCCGAGGTCCTTCTCCTGGCCCGTGCACACCAACCTCTCGCCGCCTATCGCATACAATTCCTTAGAATTTCTGCATCCCAAGTGCATGACACTGCACTTCTTCACATTAAATCTTAACTGCCAAGCATTAGACCATTCTTCTAGCTTTTGTAGATCTTTATTAATGTTATCCACTCCCGCTGGGGAGACCATTCTGCTGCAAATGTTTGTGCCATCTGCAAAAAGACAGACTTTTCAATTCAGTCTTCAGCAATATCACTCACAAATACATTGAACAGTACCAGTGCCAAGACCGATCCCTGTAGCACAACACTACTCACCTTCCTTTCATCCGAATGAGTTCTGTGTATCATCACCTTCTGTTATCTTTCAGTCAACCAATTTCTGATCCAGTTCACCACCTTGGGACCCATCCCTAGGCTGTTCAGTTTATTGATAAGCCTCCGATGAAGATCAGTATCAAAGGCTTTGCTAAAATTGAGGTAGATCATGTCCATCGCATGCCCTTGACCTAGTTCTCTGGTCACCCAGTCAAAGAACTCAATCAGATTTGTTTGGCATGATCGTCCTTTTGTAAAACCATGTTGCCTTGGATCATGCAACCTATTGGTTTCAAGAAAGTCCACTATTCTCTCTTTCAGGAGCACCTCCATTATTTTCCCTGCCACAGAGGTAAGGCTTACTGGCCTGTAGTATGTCACTTCTTCCTTATTACCACTTTTTTGAAGAGGTACCACATCAGCCCTTCTCTAGTCCTGTGGAACCTCTGTCTCCAAGGACCTATTAAAAACATCCCTAAAAAGGTCCTGGCAGAACCTCTCCGAGCTCTTTCAGTATCCTTGGATGTATCCCACCTGGTCCCATGGCCTTGTCCACTTTCAGTTTTTTAAGCTGTTTAAATATATCATCTTCTGTGAACAGTGTAGTATCTGCTCCATTCCTATTTGTATATCTGTCAATCACAGGTGGTCCTTCTCCAGGATTTTCTTTAGTAAAAACAGAAGTATTTGTTTAGCATTTTTGCTTTTTCAATGTCACTTTCCATGAATCTTTTCTCAGCACTTTTGAGTCTTGCAATTCCACCTCTGATCTTCCTCTTCTCCTGAATAAACCTGAAAGCACAGTTACTTACCTGTAACAGGTGATCTCTGGGAACAGCAGGAATTAGTCCTCACATATGGGTACGTCGGAACCGACGGAGCCTGCGCGGGAAAGCTCCCCAGCTTCCCAGAAAGGAAGCTTTTGGGGCCTCCCACAGCACATGCGCGCTGCCTTCCCGCCTTCCTGCCCAACTCTCTTCAGTTCGAGTTTAAAGCTGAGACAATAGAGAGAGGAAAGGAAAGAGAGAGAGAGAGAGAGATACAACTCCTAGGGGATGTGGGTGGGTTGTGAGGACTAATTCCTGCTGTTCCCAGAGATCACCTGTTACAGGTAAGTAACTGTGCTATCTCCAGGAACAAGCAGGAATGAGTCCTCACATATGGGGACTCCCCAGCTAAGATGCCTGGGAGATCCCCAAGGGTATGAAACCCTGAAAGGTTCCTCGTCTTCCTATGGATCTCAGGCATCCATTAAGGGACGGAGGGCAGGAGTTGTTTAAGAATGGAACAGGTGTCTGAGGACAGCCTGACCAAACAAGGCATCCCAGCGGGAGTCCTTGTCCAAGCAGTAATGGGCTGTGAAGGTATGAACCGAGGCCCAGGTGGCTGCTCGACAGATCTCATCAATGGATACAGAATGAAGATGAGCCATAGATGTGGCCATGGCTCTCACATTGTGAGCTGTGACATGGCCTTCCAGAGAAAGGTTCTTACTCTGATAAGCAAAAGAAATACATTGAGCAATCCAATTGGACAGTGTTCTTTTTGAGACTGGAAGTCCTAAATGAGAAGGATCAAAAGCAACAAAAAGTTGAGAAGACTTTCGATGTTGCTGTGTCCTGTGGAGGTAAAAGGCAAGAGCTCTTTTACAGTCTAGAGTATGAAGGTTCCTCTCTGCATTTGATGCATGGGGAGCTGGAAAAAAGACAGGTAGATATACCTCTTGATTAAGATGAAAAGGTGAGACCACTTTAGGCATAAAGTGGGGATTTGTCCTAAGGACTACCTTATCATGATGGAACCTTGTATAAGGTGGATTAGCCACTAAAGCCTGCAGTTCACTGATGCGGCGAGCAGAAGTGATTGCAATAAGGAAAATGACTTTCCAGGAAAGGAATTTTAAGGAGGTAGTGGCTAAGGGTTCAAAGGGTGGCTTCATAAGCTGACTAAGAACTACGTTTAAGTCCCATGCCACCGGAGGAGGCCGAATGGGAGGTTTAGTTAAAGTTAGACCTCTCATGAATCTTGCAATAAGAGGATGAGAGGAAACAGATTGTCCATTGATAGGCTGAAGAGATGCTGCAATAGCACTCAAATGGACCCTTACAGAATTGGTTTTAAGCCCTGCATTGGAAAGATGCAGGAGATATTCGAGTAAAGAATTCAAAGGTAGTGCTAGAGGGTTAAGACCTTTGTTAGCACACCAAATTGAAAATCTTTTCCATTTAAAAGCATAAGAATGCCTGGTGGAAGGTTTCCTCGATGCATGGAGGACATCCTTCACCTGTTGAGAAAGATTCAAGTCTTGAAGGTCTAGGCCTTCAGTAACCAAGCTCTGAGGTGAAGGGACTTGGGGTTTGGGTGCCACAAGGTCCCCTCCTCTTGAGACAGAAGGTCTGGAGCAGCTCCCAGATCCAGGGAGGGTGTCTGGGAGAGATGCAGAAGTAGAGGGTACCACACTTGGTGTGGCCAGCATGGAGCTATGAGGATCATGGATCCTTGATCCCTCTGAAGTTTGAATAGAGTCTTGGGAATCAAGGGAATGGGTGGAAAGGCATATAGGAGGCCCTGACCCCAATGAAGGAGGAAGGCATCCCTGGCCTGCATTCCCTGACACGGAATCCTGGAACAGAACCGGGGAAGTTTGGCATTGTACGGACTTGCAAAGAGGTCTATGTCCGGGGTCCCCCATTCCTGAAAGATTCTGAGTACCTGATCCATGTGCAGGGACCATTCGTGTGGAAGCAGAACTCGACTGAGTCTGTCTGCCCAAGAGTTTTGGATTCCTGGGAGGTACACTGCCAGGAGATGGATCCGATGCTCTCTGGCAAAGGCCCACAGTTTTAGAGCTTCGTTGCAAAGCGACAGAGAGCCAGTCCCTCCTTGTTTGTTTATGTAGAACATGGCTACTTGATTGTCGGTGTGAACAAGGACTGTCATGTTGATGAGGAGGGTATGAAAGACCTTGAGAGCAAGGAAAATTGCTCGCAGCTCCAAAAGGTTGATATGAAGGGTGGTCTCCTGTGGAGACCAAATGCCCTGAGTGGAGAGGTCTTGGAGATGAGCTCCCCAACCTGTTTGGGAGCCATCTGTAGTGAGAGTTGCTTGGGGTAACAAAGGTTGGAAGGGGGCCCCCAACAACAGATTTTGAGTGGATATCCACCATTGGAGAGACCAAAAAAGACGTTTCGAGGTTGCTATTTGGTCTGAGAGAGCTCCTGATGCTGGGTGGACAAGGTCCATTGAGCTGCTCTTATATGTCGGCGAGCATAAGGCACCACATGAACTGTGGATGCCATGGGGCCTAGGAGTTGTAGCATCTCTCTGACAGTCAAGTGGCTTCTGGACTGAATCTGAGAGGCCAAGTGCACTAGACGGTGGCAACGGGCCTGAGGAAGATAGGCCCTTGCAGTGGTAGTATCTAGCCAGGCCCCTATGAATTCTAGGGATTGAGTAGGGGTGAGTTGAGACTTTGGCAGATTGATGACAAGTCCCACATACTGCAGTATGCGTCTGGTGTGGTCCAGGGAAGTCTGAGCCTCGGACTGAGATGGAGCTCGGATGAGCCAGTCGTCCAGGTACGGGAAGACAAAGATCCCCAGAGTGCGTAGAAATGCAGCTACTATTGCCATGCATTTGGTAAATACCCTTGGAGCAGAGGCTAGACCGAAGGGGAGTACTCTGTATTGGAAATGTTTTCCCTGGAACAGAAACCGTAGGAATTTTCTGTGGGATGGATGGATGAGTATATGTGTGTACGCATCCTTGAGATCTAGAGAACAAAGCCAGTCCTGACTCTGTAGGTACGGAAGGAGAGTACCTAGAGAAAGCATTTTGAATTTCTCTTTGTATAGGAATTTGTTCAATTCTCTGAGATCCAGAATGGGTCTGTACCCCCCTGTTTTCTTGGGAATGAGAAAATAAGGGGAGTAGAAACCTGACCCTTGTTGAGGAAGAGGAACCTCTTCTATTGCCTTTTGGGCGAGAAGAGTGGTCACCTCTTGGCCCAACAGGTACAGGAGAGATGGGGGAGAATTGAATTGTCTCACCATGGTATGGGGAGGAAGGCTGGAGAAATGTAGTTTGTAGCCCTCTCTGATGATAGAGAGGGTCCACGGTTCTGATGTGATTTGTTCCCATCTGGGAGCAAAATGAGCCAACTTCCTGGAATGGTGAGAGGTTCTGGCTGTTGCAGAGCCAGAAAGGTTAAGTTCTCTAGAATCAAGTCAAAAACCCTGAGGAGGTTGGGACTGCTGGATTGTAGCAGCCCCTGTAGCCTTTGTTCTGGCCTGTTTAGTTTGCTGACACTTAGGAGCAAAGCGAACTTGGGAAGATTGCTGGCCAGTATTTGTGGAGAATCTGGTCTTTTTATAGAAAGTTTTCTTTAAAGGTTTTTTCTTGGCAGGGGTAGAGGTAGACTTAGAAAGTCTATCTAAAGCAGCATTCTCTGCATCCATTTGAGTGGCTTTGATTTGCCACTCTTTGCCAAACAGATTTTCACCTGTACAGGGCAGATTGCCCAAGCCTTCTTGTACCCAGGGTTCCAAATCAGAGGCCTGGAGCCAAGCCAGTCTGCGAGCAGCTATGGCTATGCCAGAGGCTCTGCTTGCCCCCTCAAAAGAGTCAAAGGCTGCTCTGTTGGAGAACTTTGAAACATCTTGAGTGTGCTTTAGCAAAAGAAGGAATTCCTCCTGTTTATCCTCTGAGATAAAGGGGAGAAACTGACGTATCTTTAATGCAATCTCTTTCAAAAACATGCCCATATAGAGGCTGTATGAATTGATTCTGGCAATAAGCATGCTAGCTTGGAAGATTTTTCTCCCAAAAGCATCCAGAGTCCTACATTCTCTTCCTGGAGGGGTAGAAGAGTGTCTTTTGGTACTCTTTATCTTTTTCATAGCAGACTTCACCACAATAGAGTGGTGAGGAAGCTGAGTCTTTTGAAAACCAGGAGAAGGAGGAACCCGATACATGGTGTCCAAACGTCGAGAATGTGGAGATAGGGTGAGAGGAGCCTCCCACAAATCCATCATGTGTTCTTGAAGAATTTCATGTATGGGTAAGGTGGCTGCCTCTTTGGGAACCTTAGAGTATCCTAAAATATCTAATTTTTTTGCTCTAGGTTCCTTTTCAGAGGATACAGATATGGAGAGTCCTTTAGCTACTTCAATAATGAAGTCTTGAAAGGACAAATCCTCTGGAGGAGACATTCTCCTTTTTGGAGAAGAGGGCTCCTCAGGAAGAGTAAAAGAGACGTCAGCAGAATCATCTGATGTATCAGAATCTTCAGAGGATTCAAAGTATCGTCTATTTGCTTCCAGAGATCGATACGCGTACCGGTCGGTACCGACATCGGGCGTACTGGGTATCGGAGCGGTATCGAAGAAAGCTCTGGAACCGGAGACCGGAACCGGCATGCTACTGGAAGTAGATGCTCTGGGTACCGGTATCGGTTGCGGTACCGGAATCGGAACCGATTGTTGCGGTACCGATGGCGGTGCAGCATTAATGAAAGTCAGTAAGGCCTGCTGCATGGATTGTACTGTAGTACCCATAGCCGCCACAACTGCCTGGAAGTCAGTACCGGTGTTAGCCGGTACCCCAGAGCAGTCTAACAGGAGATCGGTCGAGGCCGTGCCATCGATGTCTACCTGTAACCCCATAGGAGGAGCTTTGGAAGCCGGAGCTTCCCGCCGGGGTTGTTTGGCTGGGGCAGGGTCCTCAGGGTCAATTGCAAGGGCCTCTCGCTGCTTAGAGGGAGATTTGCCTTTTGAGGACTTGCCCGAAGAATGTTTGGTTACCTGAGATCCATCAGGAGAAGAAGACCTGGAGGATGTTGATGCTGGAGTATCGGTAGAAAACAGCATATGAAATTTAGCTGCTCTGTTCTGTAAGCCCCTTTTGGACATCAGAGAGCAGGATGGACAATCCGGAATGGAATGGTCAGGCCCCAAACATTTAAGACACCACTCATGCGTGTCTGTAACTGAAATAGTACCGGTACACTTAGTGCATTTCTTAAAACCAGAAGCTGGTTTTTCCATGAGGGAGACCTGAGAAGGCCTAGAGGCCTCACAGAAAAAATACACCAAGTGTAGAAGTAATTATATATATATATATATATATTTTTTAAATAAACGAAAAAAGGACCGGCGGTACCGGTCTGGAATCGGGGAAGGCAGACACGCGGTCAAAGAAACAAATTAAAATAACAATTTCTTCAGCGGTGACAGGAACACGACCTGCTGGCTCCGCGGAAAAAAGAAGAACTGAAGAGAGTTGGGCAGGAAGGCGGGAAGGCAGCGCGCATGCGCTGTGGGAGGCCCCAAAAGCTTCCTTTCTGGGAAGCTGGGGAGCTTTCCCGCGCAGGCTCCGTCGGTTCCGACGTACCCATATGTGAGGACTCATTCCTGCTTGTTCCTGGAGATAAAAGGTTTGTCTCCACGCTTTAGATCTTTAGCCATTTTTTTCTTCTGTCTTTGCTTTTGCTATCCTTATTTCTCTTTGTCTTTTAGCTTTATTCTGTATTCTTCTGTTTGCAAACTTCTGAATTTTGTGAAAGCTATGTTTTTTACCTTTATTTGTGCAGCCATTTTTTTGGAGAAACATATAAAAGTTTCCTTTTCCTTTTATTTACTTTCTTTACATACGTATCTGTTGCTCCTTTTATTGCTTTCTTTAGTTTCGCCCCACTGCAAATTCCACTTCCCTTATCTCCTCCTACCCTGCCAACTCCTCCTTCAGGCACTTGACCATTTTACTGAAGTCAGCATTTTTGAATTCTAGGATTTTGAACTTGCTGTGATTGGACTCTGCCTTGGCTTTTATTTCTAACCACACTGTGTGATGATCGATGCTACTCATGTGGGTATCTACCCAGACATTCGATACGCTATCTCCATTGGTGACTACTAAATCCAGCACCGAACTTTCCCTGGTTGGTTCCATCACCATTTGTCTCAGCACTGTTTCTTGGAAGGCATCCACAAATCTTTACTTCCTTCCAGATTTGCAGAAAGAATACTCCAATCCACATTGGGTAGATTAAAGTCACCCAATATGATCACTTCCCTCTTCATGGCTACCTTTGCAATATTAATAATCAAGCCTTTATCCATTTCTTCGGTTTGAGTTGGAGGCCTGTAGACTACACCAGTATGGATGATAGTGCCATCTCCTCTTTCCAACACAATCCACAGCGCTTCTTCTTTTCCCCACATACCCTGCATTTCAGCAGTTTTAATATTGCTTTTGACATATGGGGCTATTCTTCCTCCTTCTCTATCTCTTCTAAATAAATTATGGCAAGCTATGGTTACATTCCATTAATGCGACTCGTTAAACCAGTGGTTCTCAATCAAGTCCTCTGGGACCCACAGGCCAGTCAGGTTTTCAGGGTATCCACAACGAATATGCATGTAATAGATCTGCACTTTCCATATTGTCCTGCTAAACCAGCCCTGACAATTGGGATGTACCAAAACTTTTAAGATCTCCGAGCCAAAAAGGCTGTGTCTGCCTGAGCATGGACATCCAGGTAGTAATGCTGGACAAAAGTGAAATGTGATGCCCACATTGCTGACAGGCAACTGAGCTACGCTCACGAGGACACTCTGCACACACAAACTCTCTGGAACTGGCCAGTTCCACAATAAATATGTGGAAGCAATCACCTCCTTGATCTAGCATCCCAACGTAGACTTGGCAGCTGCCTCACCTTTACACGGTCCCACAAACAGCACAAGAGTTAGTCACCTTAAAGTACCGGAGAAGCACTCTCTAGACATTCACTTGGTGAAGGTTCTTGTCCTTCCCTTGGCACTGCTCCTTAGAAAAGAGGGGCAAACAGACTACCTTATTTACATGGAAGGCAGAAACCACCTTGAGTTATCCAAAAGAACTGGTCATTGATGTAATAGCCCCCGATTCGGGGCAACAGTAGAAGAGGATCTTGCGAAGCCTCATTAGGGCACCCAACCACGTCCTCCATGGCCAATCCAGTACCACCAGGATCACCCAGTCCAGATGCTGCTCTATTTGCTAAAGCACACGATCCACTAGCAGCCATGGAGAAACATGTACAGCAGGCCACACTTTGACCAGGCCTGAATGAAGGCACCGACACACTCAGAGCCCATTTCTCTGCAGCAACTGAAGAGGCATTTGCCCTTTGTCATTGAACTGTGTCACCATCAGATTCATCTTGGGACGACACCTGTCAATAGGCTGTTTGACTCAATTCTCACTTCCCAGAATCAAGAGTGACTAAGGAAGTTTGCCTCCACGTTGTCGACTATGGCAATATGTTGCGCTGATAGAGCTGGCAGGTTCCTTTCCATCCAGGAAAGTCATCTCCTCCAGGGCCACTCTGGCACTCTTCATACCCCCTTACCAAATGATGTACACCACTGCTGTAGCACTGTCCAAACTTTACTCTTGACCAGGGTTCGGAAGTAAAAAAGGGCCAACCAAATGGCCCTTGCATGGAGGCAGTTGATGGGCCATGCCGACTCGAGCCTGTTCCAAATGGCCCAGAGCTATTCAGGCCTTGCAATAGGCTCTCCAGCCAAACAGGCTGGCATCTGTCGATAGGAGAAGCCACGAGTGATCATTCAGTGGCATACTTTTCCTCGGGTGCTGCCGTTGCTTTCTCACCTCAGACTGGATACCACCTCTGACTAGAGGGGCATCCTGACCTCGAACTCCTGATAGTTGGGAGACCATCAAGAAAGCAAGGATCTCTGAAGCAGCCTCATATAAACTCATGCCCAAGGTACCATGTCAATCATTGCCACCATTAAGCCAAGAAGCTGTAGATAATCCTAATCTCAGCAGGCTTGGAAGGCTGCTGATTGGGCCAACCACCTGTTTACTTTCTCCTTGAGCAAGATGACTCTGCCTATCTGAGTGTTGAAACATTCTCCCAGGTATTGAAGAGATTGGGAAGGCACCAAGAAGCTCTTTCCTTGATCTATCACCCAACCAAGTCTCTCTAGAAACTGTACCACATGGGCCAAAACCCAAGACGCTTCGGACTACAACCTGGCCCAAATGAGCCATTCGTCCAGATATGGATGTATACAGATCCCCGGGCACCTCAGCGCAGCGGCCGCCTCCATCATAACTTTCAAGAATGTCCTGAGGGTGGTGGAGAAGACAAAGGGGAGAGCAGCAAACTAAAAACAAGAGCCAGCAAAATGAAGAAAGTGCTGTTAATCCTCTCAGATAAGGATGTGGAAGTAAGCTTCAGCTAAGTCCAGAGACTCAAGGAACTCTTTGCAGTGTACCACCTGAATCACTGACCGCAAGGTCTCTGTAAGGAAGAGAAGGGTGCACAGGTGAGTGTCGACTTCCTTGAGGTTGAGGATTGGTCAAAAGGAACCATCTTTCTTTGGCATCACAAAGTAGATGGAATATCAGCCCTGGCCCTGGTCAACCAGAGGGACTGAGACCACCACCTGTAGATTGATTTGTCTGTCCAGGGTACACTGAACTGTAGCTCTCTGACTGAAGAGCTGCAAGGAGAGAGAATACAGGCGTTCGGAATAGGCTCGCTGCATTCCAGAATAAAGCTGTTAAATGGTGTCCAACACCCACCAATCCTAGATAATCCGGGCCCACTCCTGGAAGAAAAGGCACAGCCTGCTGACCACTGGGTGTACCCTGGAATGGACCCCCAAGCCGTCAGGGCGGTGTAGGAGTCCTGAGACCCTTGCGGTCCATGAAAGGGCTGAGTCCATGACTGGAACCCAGAAGAGGAAGAAAAGTGTAGTTACTCACCTGTAGCAACTGTTCTCCGTGAACAGCAGGAATAAGTCCTCACATATGGGTAACGTCACCGACGGAGCCCCACATGGAATGCTCCCCAGCTTCTAAAAGAAGCCTTTGGGAGGTACACTGCTTATGGGCACCTGCCTTAATGCCTGCCACGGCATCATCTTCTTCAGTCTAATAACATAGCAGGAGCCACCAAGGCAATTCTCTGGGGAGGTGGGGGGGGGGGGTTGTGAGAACTTATTCCTGCTGTTCACGGAGAACACTCGCTATAGATGAGTAACTATGCTTTTTCCGTGAACAAGCACGAAGTAAGTCCTTACGTATGGGACTTCCATATAGCTATCGGAACCTGAGGAGATCAACAGCCCTGCAGGGGCAATGAAAATGGAGAAGCCAGAAAGAACAGTAAGGTAGTCCTACTGAGGGACTTATCTGATTCAGCATCCTCAACAGACATCGACCTGAGGGGTTTTAGGACATAGCCTGGATGGACAGAAGGATCAGTGGGCAGGTGTTAACTAAGACCCGAAAAGAGATACCGGAGAATGGCCTGTCCAAAATCCCCATCCAGACAGTAATGGGCTGCAAAGGTATGGACCGAAGACCATGTTGCAGCCATGCAGATTTCCTCTGCAGAAACCAAGCAGAGGTTGGCCACTGACACAGCCATCGCATGGATATTGTGAGCCGTGACATGACCCTCAAGGCTCAAACCAGCCTGGGAATATGTGTGAGCGATGCAGTCCACTAATCAAAGGGATAACAGGTGCTTCGAGACAGCAGAACCAAGTTTGCTAGGGTCAAAGGAAATGAACAGCTGGGTGAACGGCTGGATGGACTGGTGTTGCATACATTGGACTCCAGGTAGAAGGCTAGCGCTTGCTTGCAGTCCAATGTATACAATGCTGCCTCTTCTCAGTTAGCACGAGGCTGGGGGAAGAAAGTCTGTAGGACTATCGACTGATTGAGGTGGAACGCCAAGACAACCTTCGGCAGAAAGAGGAGTTGCATGTGGAGGACCACTCTGTTCTGGTGAATACTGATGTAGGGGGTGGGAAGGGTGAGCGACCAGAGCCTGGAGCTTGCTGATGTATTGCACTGTTACCGCCAACAGAAAGAGGACCTTCTAGGTCTGGAACTTTAGGGACATGAGTCCAGTCGCTCGAATGGGGCCTGCATCAGCTGGGTAAGTACACATTGAGATCCCAAGCTACTGTTGGGGACTTGAGCAGGGGCTTTGAGAGGAGCAGATCCCTCATGAATCGAGACACAAGAGGCTGGGCCGAGATGGGCTTCCCCCCCCACCCCCCGAGCCACGATGATATGCCCCTATTGCACTGTGATGAACTTGCAGTGAATTGGACTTCGGGCCAGAAAGGTGCAGAAAGTACTCCAGCAGCTGAGCACCAGGCAGCAAACCTTTGCCACTTTAGCATGTAGGCTTTGTGTGTCGAGTCCTTGCGGGATGCCAGAAGGATGCTGGCGACATCCTCTGGAAGGCTGAGCTTGGAGAGAACTATCCACTCAGCATCCATGCCGTGAGGGCCAATGAGTGGACAATGGGGCGCAACAAGGTTCCACCCTCCTGCGAGTTGAGGTCTGGGGTGGAGAGGCTCCCTCTGTGAGAGCTGCAGCAGCAGTGGAAATCACAGCTTCCGAGGCCAATAGGGTCGACAAGAATCATGGAGCCCTTATAGGCCTGGAGTTTCAGGAGGGTTTTCGCCACAAGTGGTATTGGTGGGTATGCATACAGCAAACACTCCCCCGGTGGAGGAGGAAGGCATCCAAGGTCAGGCAGTTGCTGGCCAGCCTCTGAAAGCAGAACTGAGCCATCTGGACATTGTGTGCCATGGCAAAGAGGTGCACTATCAGAATTCCCCACTCCTAAAAGATCCAGTTTGCGATCACCCTCTTGAGGGTCCACTCGTGCGGTTGAAGCACTCGGCTGAGCTGGTCAGCTTGAAGCACTTGGCTGAGCTGGTCCGCTTGAAGCACTCGGCTGAGCTGGTCCGCTAGACCATTGTGCTTGCCAGGCAGGTAAGACACCTGGAGGGCTATGCCATGGAGCAGGTTGAACTTCCACAGTCAAACAGCCTCCCAACATAGGAGGTACAAGCCAATTCCCCCCTGCTTGTTCATGTAGATCACCACCACCTGGTTGTCCATTTGGATCAGGACCACCTGAATGGCAAGGTGTGCTCGGAAGGCATTTGCTGTTGCCCAGAGCTTGAGAAAGATGATCCGAAGCAGGCTCTCCTGCTTTGATCACAGGCCCTGGGTGCACAGACCATCCAGGTGCGCTCCCCAGCCGAGACGGGACATGTCCATTATAAGCATCTTGCGGGGGGCTTCCGATTGAAACGGGAGGCCTTTCAGCAGGTTCCCTGGCTTGAGCCACCAAGCGAGGGCCCCCACCAGGGGCGAGGTGACCGCAATCTTGTCCCAGAGGCAGCCCAACGCCTGCTTCCGTTGTGTGCTTAAGGTCCACTGCGCCTGGTGCATGAAGAGACGGGCCTCGAAGGGTGACATGCACCGTGGTGGCCATATGGCCGAGGACTCCCAACATCCTGTGGGCTGCTGTTGCACATCACCCACCACCTGGATGAGCCACTACATGTGGTCCACCGGTAGAAAGGCTCAAACCCGAGCGGTGTCGAGGAGGGCCCTGATGGACTCTAGCTGCTGTGTAGGCTGGAGATGGAACTTTAGGTAATTGATCACAAAGCCCAAATGCTCGAGCACCTGAATGGTGAACTCGTCAGACTGCCAGACGATGTTCAGTATGGGACCTTTGATGAGCCAATCATCCAGGTATAAGAAGACAATGGCTCTCATGGTCCGGAGAAAAAGTGGCTACAATCACCAGGCACTTCATGAAGACCCACGGGGCTGAGGCCAGCCCGAAGGGAAGCACTCAGTACTGAAAGTGCTGGTCACCCAGCACGAACTGTAGATACTGTTACTTGGGTGGATCAGGATGTGCATGCACGCAACATTTAGATCTAAGGAGCTTAGCCAATCGCCCTGAAGGTGGTACGGGAGCAGTATCCCTAACAAGACCATTTTGAACTTCTTGTGTACAAGGAACATTCAGGTTTCACAGGTCCAGGATGGGCCAGAACCCACCGGTCTTTTGGGGAATCAGTAAGTATCAGGAATAGAAACCCCAACTGGCCTGAGCTTGGGGAACTGGCTCGATGGTTAAGTTGGCTATCAGAGTAAAGACTTCTTTCTGCAACAGGCTCCGGTGCATGGGGTCCATAGAGTATTCCCCAGGGACATATGGGGGCAGCAGATGGGCGAGGTGCAGCCAATATCCACTTTGGATGATCTGCAGCACTCAGGTGTCTGAGGTGATGAGGGGCACCGGTGGCAAGTGGATAAGCTGCCCCCTACCTGCAGGGGTACCCCAGTGAATAGCAGTCGGCTGGCTATGCATCCGAGGAACCTGCCAAAAACTCATCCCCGGGCTGGTGGAGGTTTGGAGGATCTGCACCTTAGGCTGCGTCTGGTAATACCGGCAGTGGCATGGGTAAAGACAACCTTAGCCTGATGCTTCTTCCACGTGGGATCCGCGGTTTTCCTGAAGAGCCTTGAGAGAGTCATATGCCCCTTCTCAAGCTCCCCCGCCTTCTCCTTCACCAGCTTCCTAAAAGTTTCTCATCTCAGCAGGGGACATTGGCAATCTTGTCCTGAACCCACTGTTCCAGGTCGGAAGAGTGAGGAATGCCTTCCGCTGTCACCTGGCCAGCAGGCTCAAAGGCATCATAGGTGCCATGCAGCATGAATTTTCAGCAGTCTTTGCAGTGGGCCACAAGGCCCTGAAACGGCTCACTGTTGTCCCCGGGGAGGAGGGCAGCAAAATCCTCCAGGTCCAGCATCCTTGAGGAACATGCTCATATATGTCTGGTAAGCCAAGACCCTGGGAACCAGCATGGACCCCTGGTAGCATTTCCTCCCGAAGGAGTCCAGGCTTTGCGCCTCGCGGTATGGAGGTACTGAGGAGAGTGTGTTGGCACTTGTCGTCCTCTTCAAAGCAGATCCAACCACAATGGAGCTGTTTGGCCGCTGAGGCTTTTCGAAGCAAGGGGCCAGTAGAGGGAGTTGAGTCTGTGGTTGATAACAGGAACCATAAGAGTTTTTTTCCCATAGCCGCAGTAACAATCCCTTCAGGGCATGGTAAATGGGGACGGTCACCATCTCCCTGGGGGCCGAAGGGTACTGGAGCAGCTCCAGGTCCTCTGCCCTCGGTTCCTCCTCTGATTCCAGGAAGAAGAGGATGGCCTTGGCCATGTCCCTAATGAAGTCCTAGAAGGACATGTCCTCTTGAGGTGACTTGCACCGCTTCGGGGGGGGGGGGGGGGGAGAGGGGTGACAGGTCAGACCAAAAGTTTGAGGCTGTCGATTTCTCCTCAGTTTTCCACTCAGATTCTAATTCCAAGAGGAAAATGAAATAACGCAGTCTCCTCGGCTTGGGAGAGGGTGGTTGCCAGTGGCCCTCATGTCACCCGGTGCATCGATGTCTATGACCCTGGGCCTCGGATTCTGACACACTGGAATGGGAGATCGCTCTGAGACCCTGAGACAATTCCGATCTCCCACCCGATGTCCCCACCTTGGTGGGCAGGATATGGGTCTCTACAAGGGCTGGATGGAGTGCGGCGATGATGCTCCTGGTGCCGCAAAGCCTGCCATTTTGCAAAGCTACTAACACCAAGTGAGCTTCGAGGCCTCAAAGGCGTTCCTCCAGAACCACCTGCAAGGGGGTAGATGCCGCAGCCATGGATATTGTCATCAACACGTTAATAGGGCTTCACGATAATTGGTGCATCAGGAGACATCCAGCAGTCCTCCTGGACAATGGGAGGGGGGTTTGACTCCGCTGTCTGGGTCAATTCTTGTCAGGCAAGCTTGGCTGGTTGCTTTCCACATCACACAGAGAAGGACTGTGATGCTCCTGCACCTCGATTTTCTCCCAGTGCTCACCCTTCAATGTCGATGGCTTGTCAAAGAGTCTCCTCTTGCTGCTCGGGCCCCTCTGTTCTGACTGGGCTTGTAGCTCCTTCCCCTTGGATGCCTCTGTAACACTGGCAGG
This sequence comes from Ichthyophis bannanicus, assembly GCA_033557465.1. Lineage (NCBI taxonomy): Eukaryota > Metazoa > Chordata > Amphibia > Gymnophiona > Ichthyophiidae > Ichthyophis > Ichthyophis bannanicus. The sequence goes on from CM066032.1 coordinate 1,533,100,602, forward strand.
CGTTTATGAGGGGGGTTGGAGCAGAGGATGCTGAATCCGATGAGCCGAAGAGGGACTCCTATTTTTTCAGACCCTCCAGTCCTCATTATGTCATCTGCAAGCAAAGCTTGCAGGACACCGTCTGATGGTCAGGTCCAAGGCATTGTAAGCACCAGTTGTGGCAGCTGTTGGCCGAAATGGTCTTGCCACACTTAGTGCATTTCTTAAAGACACTAGCTGGCTTAGAAATGCCAAAAAATACTGCCTCTGCAAAGTTAAACTGGAGAGCTGCCATGGGTGAGAAAAACACCCCAAAAGGGTAAAGACACTAAAAAGCAAGGAAAAAAAATAAAAACAAAGTTGGCAGACCAACTAAGTCAATGACAGGTGGCAAGAAAAGGCAAAAAAAAAAAAGTCGGCCCACAAGGGCCAGAAAAGAAACTTTTTCTGGACTGCAGGAACACTTCCTAGAGGCTCTGTAGAAAAGAAACTGGAGAAGATGGTGCCATGGCAGGTGGGAAAGCGGGTGCACATGGGCAGTGTATCTCCCAAAGACTTTCTTTGGAAATTGGGGAGCTTTCTGTGCAGGGCTCTGTGCGACGGGCCATATCTGAGGGCTTACTTCCTGCTTGTTTACGAAGAAAGGAGGGCTTTCCAAGAGTCCAAATAGCATATGCAAGGAACATGAACGTACGCAGAAAAGGAAGAAATGACCCTGTGCTTCCCAGACTCTTCTGACCTATCCTCCAGGAGGTGATGAGATTTGGACTCGCCCAAGACCTTAACCAGCTTCTCCAAGACCGTGTCAAACAGGAGCCTGAATCTGCCACCCAATGGTGAAGCCAAATCTAATGTCACACCGCAGTCGACAGAGCAAGGTCTTTAGCAGCCAAGCGGATGAGATGATATATAGCATGCAACAAAAAAGGCTGTAGTGGACTCCAAGAGGGGCATGTCCTCTGGTACAAGGGACTGAATCCATTGGAGCAGAGCTCAAGTCGTCAGACCCACACATGCTGCCAACTGATTCTTCAAGATAGTGTCCACCTTACGATCCACGGGGTCCTTCAGGGCAGTTCCGCCCTCTACTGGAATGGCAGTCCGCTTCATAACCACTGTAACTTGTGCATCCACTCTTGGAATGTTAAGCCACTTGGCATGATCATCTTGTGGCAGGGCATAAAGCCTCCTGCAAACTTTCAGCACCTTCACTGGAGAGCTGGGCAAGTCTCACTCTGAGCTTATTATGCTCTTGACAACCTCCTGAAAAGAAAAGGCTATTTTGAACTTCTGAACCAGAAGCCCCCACTGTACCAGGCCCGATTCAAAGTAGTTAGAGAGAGGACCACATATTCTAGGGCAAGCTATCTTCACACCACAGTCTGGGTGGCCAGTCTGGGGCCACTAGGATCACTAGGCCTAGATGGGCCCAAAACCTGTGCAAAAACAGATCAACAAGGGCCACAGAGGAAGACATACAACATCCCTTCCCAAGGCCACCCATGCAGTAGGGCCTCCAAGTCCACCATCCGCAATTCTTCCTGCTGCTGAAATAGCTCTCCACATTGGCATCTGAGTGTCCATCAAGTGGGGCACTAGAAGGTCCTGTCTTTGCATTCTGAGGTCACATGCTGGAGAGGAGAGCTCTTACTCACCCAAAACCATTAAGTTCTGACAACCGGCCTGCATGATTGTCAAAGCTTTCAATGTGCGTTGCAGAAGGGGCATTCAGATGCTCCTTCTCCCAGTAACACAGCACTGGACAGGAGGTGGGATTGGGGGGGGGGGGGGGATTGAGCTACCAGCAATTTTACTTACGTCGGGGTGGCGGTCAATATCAGGGGGAGACAGTGGCCTCCCTGACACTGCCAATGAAATTGGAGGCTTTCCCCTTTATCTGGATCATCTGAGGCAGTGTCAAAAGGACAGCAAGCCAGACTTGTGCTAACTCTTGTATGCATGTGTTTGACTTGCTCTCCCAGTTTAACGCTGAATTTTTGCGCACTTGTTAATTTGCATATTGCATCGCAGTGCAAAAATTCAGCATTAAAATCATGCTATGAAACCCTGTTCTAGAGCTTTAAGCATTGGGCTCTAGCACTGTGTTTCTGTATCAGCCTATTAGACCTTCTGGAAACAGGGAAGGTGATATTTTACTTACCAGATAATGTCTTTTCTTTGAGTCCTGCTAAACCAGTCCAGATAAGTGGGTTGTATTCCCCTACCAGCAGATTGGTGGAGACAAATACCAATGAAAAGCTTAGGTTTCAATGACATCACTCCCATGCCCCTATCTAGCTCAACTGCCAGAGGTCTCTTCAGTATTCATCCCAAAGCATATGGGAGATACAGAACAAGCCACACATGCCCTCAATGTGGGCAACAATGAGTACTCAACAGTAGTGAACTATGTACAGGAAGGTAGAACAAAAGGCTGTCAGTAGAAGATAAGCCTACAGAGCCAAGTATAAAATCATGGTGGACCAAAGGAAATGGCAACAGAAGAACAGAGCAATATAGCTTCGGACTAGTCTAGCAGGGCTCAAGGAAAGGACATTAGCCGGTAAGTAAAATGTCACCTTCCATATTGTCCTGCTTGACCAGTCCAGACAAGTAGAATGTACCAAAGCTATAACACCTTGCAAAATTCTTGACCCGAAGGCCATGTCCATCCACACATGGACATCCAAGCGGTAATGCTTGACAAAAGTGGAAAGAGATGCCCACGTTGTTGCCTGACAAATGTCTGCAGGGGCCACCAAGCTCTGCTCTGCCGAGGATGCTTGTGCTCAGATAGAATGGCGAGTAAATCCCCTGGAACCAGCTGATTCCATAACAGACATGTGGAGGCAATAGCCTCCATAATCCAACGCCCCAAGGTTGACTTGGCGGCTGCCTCACCCTTCCGCGAATCTGCAAACAGCACAAAAAGATGGTCAGACTTATGAAAGGAATTCGTAAACTTCAAGTACCAGAGCAGCATCTGCTGGACATCCACAAGGTGAAGATCCTTATCCTTCCCCCAACACTGCTCCTTAGAGAAAGAGGGCAGACAAACCACCTGGTTCACATGAAAGGGAGAGAGCACTTTAGGCAAGAAGGAAGGCACAGGGCAAATGGAAACGGCCTCAGTTGAAGAGGACAGATAAGGATCTCAGCAAGACAGAGCCTGCAGTTTGGAGATCTGTCTTGCAGAACAAATGGTGACCAAAAAGACAGTCTTGAGTGTCAAATCCTTCAGGGTAGCATGCTTCAAAGGCTCAAAGGAGGCTGTCATCAAGGCACTGAGCACCAGACAGATCTCAGGAAGGGCTCACGGACCAAAGGGGAGAATGCAGACATCAAATCCCTTGGAGGAAATGGTAGATGTTCGGGTGGGAAGGCCAAGGTCTTGCCGGCCACTCACTAGACCATGAAAACAGGCCAATGCTGCCATCCAAACCTTCAGGGAGCTAAGAGAGAGACCCTTCTCTAGGCCATCAAGCAATAGGGCCAACAAGGACAACACCTTGGCTGCCTCCGGAGCCAAGTGCCACGCGCCACACCAGCGCTCAAAGAGGCACCATATCCATACATATGTTAGCTTGGTAGATCTCCTCTAGGCACCAAGTACAGTTGTGGTCAACATTATTGGCACTCTTTCAGTTCAACCCCTTAATGTCCAGTAACTCCAAAAAAAGAGTGGCCAGTGAAATGGCTTTGGACTATATATGAGGTGTGACAAAAAAGAAACGAGACTGTCCCATAAATTTTTTTTTTACAAAATCTACAGAGAAATTAAGCATTGGCCCCTTCAAAGCAATCCCCCCACCCCCGAGTTAATGCACTTCTGCATTCGCTTCTGCCACGTACGGAAGCACTTGGTAAAGTCCTCCTCCTTGAGGTCCCTCTGCAACCTCGTCATAGTGACCTTGAACTCTTCTACAGAGGTGAAATGAGTTCCTTTGAGCACAGTCGTCAGCCTGGGGAAGAGCCAGAAGTCACACGGTGTGAGATCTGGGGAATAAGGAGGGTGGTTGAGAGTTGTGATGTTTGTTGGCCAAGAAGTGCCTCACACTGAGCGGGGTGTGTACGGGCACATTGTCATGGTAGAGCAGCCATGACTTGTCTCTCCACAGAGCCCGCCTGCTACGCCGAACCCGGTCATGGAAGCGATTGAGAACCTGCTGGTACAAGTGCTGGTTGACTGTCTGACCCTCAGGCACAAACTCATAATGGATCACTCCCTTCTGGTCAAAGAATGCGATCAGCATGACCTTGATTTGGACGTGTGCGCCTTCTTGGGTCTGGGTGACAGTCGAGTCTTCCACTGCAGGCTCTGTCTCTTGCTTTCAGGGTCGTACTGGAAGACCCAAGTCTCATCTCCTGTGATGACTTGGCCAACGAACTCTGGATCTTCTCCGATCTTCTCTAGTAAGTCTCAACAAACATTTACCCGGTGCTCCTTCTGGTCGTCCAATAAAAGCTTGGGCACCATCTTGGCACACACCTTCCGCATCCCCAGCTCCTGCACCAAGATGGTCTGCACTGACTCCCTGTTCAGGCTGAGCTCCTCAGTTATCATCCGCACCATCAATCTGCGATCACTCCACACCAGCTGGTTCACTCTGTCAATGTTCTCAGCCGTCTTTGTCATGGAAGGCCGTCCTGACTTGGGGTCATCCTCCACCTCCTTGCGGCCAGTCTTGAAGCATTTGTGCCACTCGAAAACTCTTGGCCTGGACATTGCATCTTCTCCATAAGCCTTTTGGAGAAGTTGGAGACACTCAGTTGGGCCCTTCTCCAACTTAACCAGAAATTTCAAGTTGATTCTTTGCTCCATATTTCTGCCACCTCCAGTTGCGTGACAAAGCGATGGAGCAGTGTACTACAAATAAAACCTGAAAAAGGAAACAGAGTGAGAGAGATGAAAAATATTATAGCAGAATAATGGCGAGATGTTGCACAACACAGTGACATAAGCAGTTAGCCAACTGGTATTTAAAGAGTGTTCTTCCTTTTCTTTCTAAGCGAGAGTTTCTCCTGGCATCCGTCATCAGCAAGATGCAGGAGAAATTGTCCAGCAGAATGCTTTTCCTCAGATGACAGGACTGCCACCATCACTGCAGGCTGGCCTTCACCATCATTGGGAGTGTGAGCCTGAACTCGAGCTCCTGAGAACTCTGTGATCACAGAGTCAACAAGGACCATTTGAGCAGCCACATGTGAGCATGCACCCACAGAACCATCTCTATGGTCACTGCCATCAATCCGAGGAGCTGAAGATAATCCCAGATTCTGAGGGCCTTCTGCGCACAGAACATCACTAGGCAATTCAACAGTCTTTTGATTTTGTCCTCTGACAGGAAAACACTGCCCACTTGAGTGTTAAAATGTGTTCCCAAAAAGTCCAAGGACTGATAAGACAAAAGCTGGCTTTTTTCCCTGATTGATCACCCAACCAAAGCTTTCCAAGAAGGCCATTTGGGACGTCACCTGAGACGCTTGTGACAGAACAGGCGTGGATGAGCCAGTCATCTAGACAGAGATGGACACAAATCTCTTGGCACTGCAGCTGCCACCATCATCATGACTTTGGAAAATGTCCTTGGGGCAATGGAGAGCCTGAAAGGAAGGATGGCGAAATAGTGAGAGTCAAAACATGGCAAAATCGCAGGTACTTCTGCTGATCCGCCCAGATCAGGATCTGAAAATATGCCTCTACCAGATCAGAGAAGCCGAGAATTTTTGAAGCATCGAGCGCAAGGTTGCCACCCGAAAGTGAAGGATGTTCAAATGCTTGTTAACCCCTTTGAGGTCCAGGATGTGCCAGAAGGAACCATCCTTCTCTGGCACCACAAATTAGATGGAGTACCTGCCCTTGCCCCGCTCACCTGGGGGACAGGCACCACCACCTTCAGGCAAACAACCTGTCCAAGGTGGTCCACGCCACAGCACCTTGGATCACAGACCTACAGGGCACAGACCAGGACACAGCTGAATTGAATGGTGCCTAGCACCCAGCAATCCTTGGTAACCTGGGCCCATTCCTGAAAGAAATGACAAAGCTTGCCGCCCACTGGAAGTACCAGGGAATGGGCCCCCAAACCTTCATTGCTTGGCCTGAGTGGGTCTCCTCTGGAGAGGGCCAAGTCCCTGAGTTCATGTGTTCCATGAAAGGACCAAGAACAAGCCCAGGGTACTGAAGAAGAGTGGAAGAAAGACTTTCCAGGTCGGTAGTGACAATAGTTCTGAGACCACTGAGAATCTGGCCAGCGTGCCCTTGGCGGTCAGGCAGAGGCTGATGAGAAAGGGGCACTCACCTGCTTCGCAGGCCCTCTGGACCTGTCTTCTGGGAGGAAGAAAGATTTTGTCTCACCCAGGTTCTTTACCAGTTTCTCCAAATCTACTCCAAACAGGAGCTTCCCCTTAAAGGTCAGTTGAAACAACTGTGAAACAGTAGTCAGGGCACCATCCCTGGCATCAGAAAGGAAGGCCATAGCCAATTCCAAGAGAGAAGTAGTATCATCAGGAAGAAGAGACTGAATCCACTGGAGCAGGGCTTGAAAAGTCAAGTTGGTGCATATCCCTAGCTGTAGAGTATCTGCCAAGATGGCAAACTGGATCTTCAGCAAGAAATCAACCGTGTGGTCCAGGACATCTTTTAAGGCCGATCCGTCTTCCACGGAAATGGTGGTCCATCTAGTAACCACCATGTCCTGTGCATACACAGTGAGAATGTTACACAACTCACTGTGCTCCTCTTCCGGAAGAGTGTAGAGCTCCTTAGAGATCCTTAACCTTTTAGGCAGGGAGTCTGGCGAGTCTCATTTGGACCGGATCATATCTTTGATCACATCGGGGAATGGGAAGACAGTAGTGGATTTCCGCACCCCTTGAAGAAGCAGGTGTACTTCTGGCTTCTGCTCCATGCTGGAAGCATCTGCCAATTCAAGGTGGACGAGACCCTAGAAACCAACGCTACCAGCTCCTCTTTCCAGAACAGGCAGATCCCACCAGCCTTTTCATAGACTTCTGAAGGTGATGAGGTCCTCATCCACATAAGAGCCACATCTGGGTTTGAAGCATAGTCAACATCTCAGACAGCTCCCAAATGTTCCTCATCTTCAGGAAGTGTCCCGTGCTGAGGACGCTTAGCTAAAGGCAATCGAGCAGGGCTGCTGCTTCCAGCCTGCCCGGTATGAGACTATGTCTGGGGATACCCCAGAGGCTGCAAGGTCTCAATTTCCATGCCAGAGGGGCCAAGCCTGTTGAAAAAAGAAAAACTGCTGAAGCTCTTCTCGGGAAAGGCTCAACATCAGGGGGTATAGTGGCCACAGACCCTCTAGATTAGCATTCTTACCTTTAGCACCATCCTACATCCCTTGCCCTGATGTAGGAAAGGGTAGACTAACTGTGTGCTCTGGCTGAAAGGGGGAAAACATGCCCTCCATGGACAGCTGCTACACAGGAAAAGCAAAGTCTAGAATGCCATAGGTCAAATGTTTCCTAGAAGAAGACAGAGTTAGGGTATCTCCACAGCATGCGTTAAGGCTGCGTCGACTCACAAGTTCAAGTTGACTGCGCTTTTACACAATGCATGTTAAAGGCGCTAGGGAAGGAGCATGTTTTGGAGCTGCTTGGGCAGAATGCTCATTAGGATCGTGCAATCTGCAGGCGCACAATAGGCAAAAACATTACTAACTCATGCAGAAAAGGGCAGGAAGCCCCCACTCAGTGCCAATGGTCACTAGCCGTCCACCCCAAATTGCGTCCTTCAGAGATGGAACTGGGAGCCCCCAACAAGATCAATGACAAGGTCAAGCCTTGGTACCCCTGAAAGCTCTGGGTTTGGGCTCTGTGCCAGGCTCAGCTCTATACCCCTGAAATTGCTTCATTGGCTGAATTTATATTTCAGCAGCGCTGTGTGAAAGGTGGCTGGAAGGCAGATCCCTCCGAGAGCCTTCTGCAATCTTCGGGAGAGTGTAGGAGTGGAAGGAGGAGGAGGACAGAGGGGACACTGAAGTTGTGTGAAGTTGCTGTACTCTTGCAGATTCTTCTTAATCCTTCCAGTTTGTGGCTGCTCAACAGGTCCTTATCATGATAAGGATGTGGAGATGAATCAATTTTCCCTCCTCCTATGGTTACCAAAAAGACTGCATTCTAATGGAGCCTCCCACGTTGCACTCAAGTGAGAGACACCTCTTTAAGGCCTGTGGTGGTCATTCACAGCATTTTATCAATCTCGTTTCCTCTCAATATTCAGATTTTTTACAGAGAAGAGAAAATCCATCCACCATCTGCTGGAGACAAAGACATACTGAAGGGACCTCTGGTGGCTGAGCCATGTGAGTGATGTCATTGAAACCTGGGCTTTCCATTGGTCTTTGTCTCCTCCAATATTCTGGTAGGGGAATACTACCCACTTAACTGGACTGCTCTAGCAGGATGATATGTAAATACCGATTTGTACCTGAATATAAGGTACCTTTAAAGACATTTTTGTTGTTAAGTGCCTTCGAGGCGGCGTCAACTCCTGAGGACCCTCTGGATAGTTGATCTAAACTTTGTTTGATCTTCAGCCAAGTGGCTCATTGTTGACAGAGTGATGTCCATAGCTACTGTTATTGTATCGATCCATCTCATTGCCGGCCTTCCTCTTTTACAGTGACCTTTTACCTTGCCAAGCATTATGTCTTTCTCCAATGATCTTCCTCTGCATGATATGTCCAAAGTATGAAAGTCAAAGTCTTATCATCTGAGCTTCTAAGGAAAGCTTAGGTTTGATCTCCTCTAGTACTGACTGGTTTGTTCTTCGAGCAGTCCACAGTATTCGTCGCCAGCACCATAATTCAAAGGCAACAATTTTCTTCCTATCTTTTTCACTGTCCAACTTTCACATCCATATGATGTTATTGAAAATACCATGGCCTGGACAAGTCGAATCTTTGTATGGAGAGAGACATCTCTGCTCTTGAGGATCTTGTCTAGGTCCTTCATAGCCATTCTACCAAGAATATGTTGTTTAATTTCTTGACCGCTAATCCTTTCTTTATTGATTGTTGATCATAGAAACATAGAAATATGATGACAGAAAAAGAGCACATGGCCTATCTAGTCTGTCCTTCCATATCAACAACTACAACAGTCCCTTTTACCTTTAGAGATCCTCTGTGTTTGTCCCATGCTTTTTTGAATTCAGTTACTGTCATCTCTACCACCTCCACTGGGAGACTATTCCACGGATCCACTACTCTTTCCGTAAAGAAATATTTCCGCATATCACTCCTGAATCTATCTCCCTTCACCCTCATCCCATGTCCCCTCGTAGCAGAACTTGCTTTCAATTGAAAGAGGCTCTCTCCCTGAACATTTATGCCACGGAGGTATTTAAACACATCTAGGGCTCTCCCTCAGTCCTCGATCAACGTTAAAGCTGTCAACCATTTCAATTTCTTCTCCATCAACAATGAACTTATTGATTTTTCCAGTAATCAGGATCTTTGTCTTCTTAACATTAAGGAACAACAAGAGTACAATGGAGGGCAATTTACCATGGCCAGCCAAGGATAGTTTATTTATTTTATTTATTTATTTACATTCTCTTATATACCGCGCTATTCTGCATCAGTGTGGTTTACATTGAACAAACTGAAATTACATTGAACAGGGCATTATAACTTGGAGATAACTATTTTACAGGGAACAATAAAGCCGTTTTTATCAACTATCCTTGGTTGGCAGTGGTAAATTGCCCTCCGCTGTACTCTTGTTGTTTGTTTTTTGCGGAAGGCCTCCTTCTTTCTTAACATTAAGGTGCAGATCCATTTTAAGACTATATTCCTTGATCTTGAGAAGCAAATGTTTCAAATCGTCTTCACTTTCAGCCAGTAATGTGGTATCATCAGCATAGCTGTTGACGAGTGTTCCACCAATCTTCACACCTCGGTTGTCTTCATACAGTCCTGCTTTTCTGATGATTTGTTCTGCTTATAAATTAAAGAGGTAGGGGGAACGTATGCAGCCTTGTTGTTCACCTTTTCTGATTTTAAGCCATTCTGTTTCTCCTAGTTCCGTTCGAATTGTTGCTTCTTGATCAATGTAAAGGTAATGCAAGAGAATGATCAGGTGTTCTGGTATACACATGCTTCTTAATGTGGCCCAGAGTTTCTCATGGTTTACATAGTCAAAAGTCTTGCTGTAGTCAATAAAACATATATGGATATCCTTTTAGTATTCATCTTTTCAATGATCCATCTCACATCTGTGATAATGTCTCTTGTTCCTCACTCTTTCCTGAACCCTGCTTGTACTTCAGGCAGTTCTCGTTCCAGGTATGGTTGTAGTCTATGCTGAGTAATCTTGAATAGAATATTGGCATGTGGGATCAAAGCGATTGTGCAATAATTTCCACAGTCAGTCGGGTCACCTTTCTTCAGAATTGGTATAAACACAGATCTTTTCCAGTCAGTTGGCTATGAATTTGTCTTCCAAATTTCCTGGCAGAACCTTGTAAGTATGGTAACAGCTTCATCTGATTGCTGTAATACTTCAATGGGAATGCCATCAATATCCAGTGCTTTGTTCTTTGATTAGGCTTTCAATGCTGCTTTGACTTCTTCTTTCATCAACAATGGTTCCTGATTATAAGGTACAGTTTGAAATGGCTTTTGGTCCGCTTGATATTTATGGTATAATAACTCTGTATAGTCTTTCCACCTTTTCTTGATCGTCTCAGCATCATTCAGCATGGATTCTTGAGCATCTTGTAGCATTCCAATTCAAGGCTGGAATTTTTTCTTTAACTCTCGTAGCTTTAGAAAAGCCGATCTTGTTCTTCCTATAATAGCTTCTAATTCTATTTCCTTGCATGTATTATTGTAGTAATTCTCTTTGTCTTGTCTTGTTACACGTTGGAAATCTCTGTTGAGTTCTACAATTGTCTCTCTTTCTCTTCTGGCTTTAGCTTCTTTGCGTTTCTGAACAATTTTCAGTTTCTTCAGTCATCCATTCTGGCCATTTTTGCTTTTTCACCTTATGTAGAGGCTTCTCACTTTCTTCCAACACAACCTTCTTTATGTCCCATAACTCTTTTGGAACTCTGTCATTTGTATCTAAAGCAGCAAATTGATTTTTCAGGCAGTCTTTAAAATTCCAGGTGTATATTCTCATGGTCATATTTTGCTACATTTATGAGTGGCTTGCTCTTTTTCAACTTTAGCTTGAGTTTGCATTTGAGTTAGCTTGAGTTGGTGATCCGTACCACAGTCAGCTCCAGGTTTTGTCTTTATTGATGTTATCAAGCTTTTCCATTGTTGTCTTCCACAGACGTAGTCAATTTGATTTCTGTAAAATCCATTGGGTGAAGTCCACGTGTAAAGTTGGCGCTTGTGTTGCTGGAAGGTGTTTGAGATGAATAGATCACTGGTCTTGCAGAATTCTATCAGTCTTTCTCCAACTTCGTTTCTGTTGTCAAGTCCATATTTTCCAACCACTCTGCCTTCTTCTTTGTTGACAACATTTGTGTTCCAATCACCCATGACTATCAGGATATCCTGTCTGCATATTCTGTCAATTTCAGCTTGTACTTGTACTTGTTCACAGAACTCATTGTCTTCCTCTTCTGCTGCTGTTGTTGGGGCATGTACTTGAATTGTAATTGTGTTGATGGGCTTTCCTCATAGACAAATAGAAATTAAGCGTTCACTGATCTCATTGTATTTCATTATAGTTATTGCAAATTTCTTCTTAATTATAAATGCAACACCATTTGTCTTTCATTTCCAGCATAGTAGACCATGTGATCATCAGATGCAAAATGCCCAAAGCCAGTCCATTTCAGTTCACTGACACCCAACAGATCGAGTTGTACACGTTCCATTTCATACTTGATCACTTCAAACGTCTGTTGGCTCATGCTTCATCCGTTTCATGTCCCACTATGTAAGACATCTTTGCAACTTCTGACTCTCTTTTCATGCGCAGCTACATCAGCAGATCCAACCATATCATAAATGCTGGCTTTACTCTGAGAAGTCTTAAGCTCATCCCCAGTAGCCATTTGAGTGTCTTCCAACCTGGGAATCTCATCTTCCAGCACTATAGTGCAATTTGTTTTGTGACTATCCATTGGGTTTTCGTGGCAAGATCCAGAAGTAGATCTGCCAAGCCTTTCTTCAACGCAGTTAATTCTAGTATCATTGCATTTGTCATAGAAATATGATTGTCCACTTACAACACTATCCCATTCTGCTGCTGCCCAGATGGGTGGTTTGTCTTAGTCTGGCATCTCAGCTGAGACCTGTCTAGCTTAGCTCTCAGCATCACTGATGCATACAAGCCCTCACAGCACAACAAGCTGCAAACCAAGTGACATTAGCTAAATGCAAAAATGAGGCCATGGGGTTGGAGAAAGAAAAATAGTATGGGAGGTTGTGAATGAGGGAGAATGGTATGTGGTTGCAGAAACAGAGAGAGTGGTGTGGGTTGAAGAGCAAGTGTCTCAAAACCTGTCATCTGAATATACTTAGGTGATCATAAATGAAAGAAATATAGGCTACTTGATGTTTTTTAATTATTATTTTTAACTTATTATTTCCTCTTATATCTGGAAACATATTCCTTAACTTACATTAATACTGCCAAACTTAAAACAAGGCCTGGGCTGGGAAGAGACTACACACACTGAACATGAGGTAGTGAAAAAAAAGCACATGACAGCAGAAAGTGACCATCTGGCCTACATAGTCTGTCCTTTCATATCAACTATTATAGTACCCAGGTGGAATGAAAGGTGCAGACAGCCCTGCTAAGTGTGAAAATAACTACAATGAGCTCCTCTCGCACGCAATATTTAAAGACATCCATCAAGAGAACAGCCAGAACGGAGTGAAAAATCATCTCACTACCTTCCGGTTGTGTCCTTAGTATTTTGTCTAAGTTGTAATATCAAACCCTCTTTTCCTTTTCATCTCTCCAGGCCAGTCCAGGAACAGTAGTTCAACCTCCTTCAGCAGCTGAGAACTGACAATCTTCAAAGACTACAAAACACAAACAACTCCACCAATTTAACCAATTGTAGCAATTGAATAACCTTGCACTACACAAGCTAACAATACTGCGGTGACAGGGGAGCACAGACCTCAGACAAAACCCCAAATAAGCATTGAGTACTTCAAAACCGGAAAAAACGGATTTCAGTAAACCATGGGGAAAGAATAGCATCAACGGTCTGTGACCTACCCCCACCATCCATCAAACAGTATTGAAAAGCTTATTTTTATACAGTACTGATGGGAAAACAACACTTACATATTCCAACTACAATAATGAAAGAGACATAATATATAATATGTATCAATAGGTAGCTAATGCTTTAAACCTTCAATAGCAAACAAATAACATATTTTATGTCCCTTAATAGCCATTGCTCAAAATGGAAACAAAACAAAACTTAAAAAGCTCAAAAAGAGCAAAAACCCATCAGTAAAAGTAGTAATCCTCAGCTTCAAGATGGCATAAGATGGCATTAGATCTCAACCCCGACGCCACAATCAGACGTCCCTCTTAGCGTTTCGCAGACGCTGCTTCAGGGGGGTGAACTATAAAAACAAATAAAACAATAAAAAAGTGCTAAATATATCAACTACATACCACATACTTCATTTTCACTTCAAAACAGATCAAAGCCGGGAGTTCTTACCATGCCCGCACCGAAACCACATGCATATCAGAAAGCTCAGCAAGCGTACCTTCTCACATCCATGAGCCAGATTAAATACCCAACTAATGGCGTCTGACGTCATCTAGCCTGTGCTCCCCTGTCACCGCAGTATTGTTAGCTTGTGTAGTGCAAGGTTATTCAATTGCTACAATTGGTTAAATTGGTGGAGTTGTTTGTGTTTTGTATGCTGTACCATAGTTAAACTCCGGTTAGGCTGTTTATATTTGTATGTTTACAATGGAGGGCCCTGGTGTATGGGTTGACACTCTGAGTTTTTCAGAGGCACATATAGGGAAAATTTCAGCTGAAACTACTCCATTTTCCGAGCAGAATCTATCAGAGCCGGTGGAGGATATTAATTGGAGCTTGTTACTGATCCTTCAGAAAAGACGAACCAGATTGGAGCTACACCTCGCATCCTTAGTGGAATATATCAAACGTAAACACATTCCACGTGGGCTCCGTGTTTATAAAGAGCCCCGCTTGTTTGCCTCTGATGGTGCTTTCTTGGACGATTGGGATAAAGTCCTGAATAAATGTTCGCTTGACCTTATGGTCCTGACTGTGGATAAGTTGCAAGGCCAATTAACTGAACTGGATTTGGTGATTAAGAAACAGTTGGACAGTTTACGGTCTTCAGAATCGGCTGATGAACATCGGCAACAATTTGAGCAGTTGCGAGTGGAGGTGATGAAGACGAAGTTGAAAAAACTTAAGCGGGACTATGATGATTTCACTACGGGATATGTTTATCCCTGGCGTAATCCGAATCGTCAGAAGAATTATCGGGGCCAAAGGAAGATCTGGTTTGACAGTTCATCAGAAGAGTCGGTCAGTTCTAAATCCTCTAAGGAAGGTTTTTTAGAGGACGGCCGTCAGAAAAAGGAAAAGAAAAAAGTTTGTTGAATGCTATGGGTTCTGTGAGTAGTGTGAATCCCTCTCTGGTTGTCAATATTTCTGATGTGCTTCTCACTGAAGGGGAATCTGACCTGTTGTCTAAAGGTTTCTCATTTGTCCCTAGAATTGTGTTTGATCCTTTTCAATTTAGGATTGATTTTGAAAAATTTCTGCGTAAATTGCATTTGAAACATTTTTTTGGGTGTATGACGGAACATGCAGTACGAGAGGAGGGTGTAGCTTCTATTGGTTCTCCTTTGCAGAGGGTTCCCCTTCCTTTTAAATCTACATGGAATCCCCCTAGCCCAATGCACCCTAATTTAATTGCTTTTCGGGAGTTGGTAATGCGCGATATGGCTAGGCTGGAGAGTCTGCCTATGCGCAAATCTAAGAATGTGTTATCTCCCCAGGAACGATCTGTTTTAGAGGGTCTGACTATTAGGTCGGATATTATTATTAAACAGGCAGATAAAGGGGGTGCGATTGTGGTTATGAATAGGGGAGATTATTTAAAAGAAGTTTATCGTCAGTTGTCTGATCTGGATGTGTACGTTAAATTGGAAGGGGACCCCACTGCAGCTTTACAATCGAAGATACATGAGTTAACGTCCCAAGCTCTCGAGAAACATTTGATATCTAAGAAGGAAATGTTATTTTTGAATGTTCGATCACCCTCTGTACCTGTTTTCTATTTGCTTCCTAAAATTCACAAGAATCTGAAACATCCCCCGGGGAGACCTATTGTCTCGACAAGGGGATCAGTTTTGGAGCCCCTTTCTATGCTGTTAGATTCATTTCTGCGTCCCTTATTGAAGCTCATTCCTTCTTTTCTCCGTGATACTATGCATTTTTTGGATGTTTTAATGGCAGCTGATGTTTGGGCCAAAAATTTGTCTATCCTCCTAGTCACCTTGGATGTAAATGCCCTTTATACTAGTATCCCGCAGGGGGCGGCGCTGGAGGCGATTACTTTGGGGCTTCAGCAACGGGGAGATGTTGAGGGTGAGTTACTTGAATTTTTGTTGCAGTGTGCTGGGCTGGCTCTTGGTCAGAATTATTTTCAATTCAACGATGAAATGTTTCAGCAGAAGATGGGGGTAGCTATGGGAGCGTCTTTTGCTCCCTCTGTCGCTAATCTCTTTATGGGATTTTATGAGAAGCGATGGTTGGAGAATTCGCCGTATTCATCCCAGGTTAAAATCTGGCGGTGATACATTGATGATATCTTTATGCTCTGGGAGGGCACCGCTGAGTCCTTGACTATGTTTTGTGATTGGCTAAATGGAGTTGACCCGTCCATACAGTTCACGATGACCTTTGATGCATATTCGGTGGTTTTTTTGGATGTTCGTATATGGCGACAGGAAGATAGTTGGGGCACCACTGTTTACAGGAAAACAACCGATAGGAATACTTTTCTACATTTTACCAGTGCTCACCCAAAGGGATTGATTAGAGGTTTGCCGTTTTCGCAGTTTTTGCGCTACCGGCGCAATTGTTCTTCTAGAGAAGATTTTAAGGTCCAGGCTTGTTTTTTGAAAAATGCCTTTGTTCAGAGGGGTTATCCTGTGAAGGTGGTAGAACGGGCTTATAAGCGGGCGTTATACAATGATAGGAGTTGGTTGTTAGCCCCTAAGGAGAAGCCGGTACATCAGGAAGAGTGTGTGAACTTTATTTCTAGATACTCACCTTTGAGCATGCAGATTCAGCGAATTTTACGGAGGCATAGTAATGTTTTGTAGCCTTTGCCTGGTCTAGAAAACAAGAGCATTAGGTGTGTATGGCAGCGGAATAGGAATTTCAAAGAGCTTCTGAGTCCCTCCAGGTTACCGAGTGTGGAACAGATTGAATGCCGGGGACGGCACGTTCGGTGTGGTGAATGTACATGTTGTGGGGTCTGTTGGGAGACTGATCGTTTTGTTTATGCTGGGAAAGTGTATTATTTAAAATCATGTACTTCCTGTAAATCAGATTATATTGTGTATGGGATTTTTTGCCCGTGCCGTCTCCTGTATGTTGGTAAAACCATTCGTCCTTTATATATACGTTTGGGGGAACATCGCAGTAGGTTGCGCTGCAAGAGACGGGAGGCTCCATTGGTTAGCCATTGTTTAGAGTTTGGACATGTATTTACTGATTTGTTGTGCTTTGGCATTGAGCGAGTACTTCAGGAGAAAACACCGTTTGAAAACTACCTGGAAGCTCTACAACTGGAGAGGAGTCCACAACTACTGCTTGGACCGTCTCCCTAGATTTCGCCGCCTTCTTCCGCGGTTTCTGCTGAAGCACGGGAAGCACAGCTGTGTTCTCCAAAATGGCGGCCATTCCCACCTTTACCGCCGTGGCCTGAAGCTTCCCTGCACCATCTTGTGCGTCTGCTCTTTCCTCCATCGTGCCTCCGAATGACCGCTGATACGTCGGGAGCAGCGGTGGATATTTTTGCTTCGTACGGTGGCCCCTGGGGGATTGAATTTCACCATTGATTGGCAGGCTTGTGTGTGAGGGTTCTTGTATGTGGGAGTGATTGGATGGACAGCAGTAATGGGGACATGGTCAGGGGTAGCCTCATTGGGTAATTTTGGCGGTGTTTCTCCCGGAAGACAGAGTACTAAAGCTGTTATGGCAGGTATCAGCTTTCTTGCAAATCAAGGCTCCGATGGCCTGGAGATACTTGCAGCTACTAGGCTCCATGGCAGCGGCCTTGGACTTGGTGCCCTGGGCCAGGGCGCATATGTGGCCTCTCCAACACTCGTTGCTGTCTCGTTGGACTCCGCAGGAGCATCCGCTGAATCAGCGGTTGGACTGTCCTGCGGGGGTTCGTGAGCGTTTACAATGGTGGCTAGATCCCACTCATCTCAGGGCAGGAGTTCCGCTGGAGACTCTGGATTGGGTTTTGCCAGCCTGTCCGGTTGGGGAGTGCATTGTCTGGCTCAGGTTTGTCTGGCTCAGGTAGCTCAGGGCCGATGGTCGGTGGACCTAACCAACTGCTCCATCAATCAGCTGGAAATGCAGGCCATATGGCTGGCATTCCAGGAATTTGACACTCTTTTGGAGGGGAGAGCGGTACGAGTTTTCTCCGACAACGCAATGATGGTGTCCTATATCAATCGACAAGGGGGCACCAGCAGTTCGGTCTTGTTGGAAGAGAGTCAGGAGTTGTTGCAGTGGGCGGAGAGGCACCTTTTAGCGTTATCGGCGGCACATGTAGCAGGGAAGGACAACGTGCAGGCAGATTTCTTCAGCCGCCATGTATTGGATCCCGGCGAGTGGCAGCTGAACGACGCAGTCTTTCACGACATTACGAGGCATTGGGGTCAGCCAGTTATGGACCTGATGGCCACGTTTGGCAATGCCAAAGCATCTCCCCCCCTAGTCCCACAGATGCTCCTTGTGGTCTTGGGCAAGCCACTTAACCCTCCATTGCCCATGTTCCCTGTAAGTATTAGTGTATGTGTCTCATATCCCCGCGTGTTAAAAATGTATCCCCCAATTGTGTTGTGACCGCTTTGATTGAAGGATAAGGCGGTATACAAAACTGTCTAAATAAATAAATAAATAAATCTCCCCAGGAATCTGTACTGGGTCCGCTACTCTTTGACATATTCATAAATGACCTGGAAAAGGGAATAACTAGTGAGGTTATCAAATTTGCAGACGACACAAAACTGTTTAAAGTTGTTAAAACCCAAGAGGACTGTGGAAAACTACAGGACAATCTGGATAAATTGGAAGACTGGGCATCCAAATGGCAGATGAAATTTAATGTGGACAAGTGCAAAGTTATGCACCTAGGAAAGAACAACCCACACTATGGTTACACAATGCAAGGTTTCACATTGGGAACCACCACCCAGGAAAAAGATTTAGGAGTCATAGTGGATAACATGTTAAAACCCTCCGCCCAGTGTGCAGCGGCGGCCAAGAAAGCAAATAGAATGCTAGGTATCATAAGGAAAGGAATGGAAAATAAAACAAAGGATATTATAATGCCTCTGTATCATTCCATGGTACGACCACACCTTGAATATTGTGTGCATTTCTGGTCGCCGTATCTTAAAAAGGATATAGCGTTATTAGAAAAGGTACAGAGAAGAGCCACCAAAATGGTAAAGGAGATGGAAGGCTACTCCTATGAAGAGAGGCTACAAAGGTTAGGGCTCTTCAACCTGGAAAAGAGACGGCTGAGGGGAGATATGATAGAGGTCTATAAATTAATGAATGGAGTGGAACTGGTAAACGTAGATCGATTGTTTACACTATCAGAATACAGAAAGACTAGGGGACATGTAATGAAGCTTGTCAGGCGGCTGCCTGGGTGAGAATCTTCACAGTCTTGGCAAGTGCATATATCTATATGATTTGCAAGGGATTGTGGGCAATGCAGTTCATTCACACCAGACACAGCTGCTCACAATAATTAGTTGTGCTTTTGGGTAAAGCCAATAAGATATTTATTTATGGGGTTATTTCTCCCAACACAGATATGCTTGGTAGCACATAAATCAGGTTACTTGCTTTCAGTGTTAAACTTGGAAAAACAAAATCAGGAAAACAATATTTTAACTTATCAGGCAATCAAAGCAAAAGAAATAAGACCTGGTTGATAACAAACTGGTCTTTTCTGTAGGCTTAGCTAATATTTTCTTAGCATGTATCAAACAACAAACCAAAAGCTACAAAGAAAGAAAAAAACTTGTTCTTTTCAGGTTAACTTCTTATATCTTCCCACATAGATTCAGAAGTGATTCTCTCCTAGCTCACAAGCAATTAGGTAAGGCTCAATTGCTAGCAGTTATCCAGCTGAAACCTCTTAGCTGGCTTGCCTTCTACTGCGTGGCTAGGAATCCTATTTAGGAGCTTTTCTGAATAGATTAAAGAACAAGTTTGTATTTCTTTGTGATGGTTGCTGTACTTTATAACAGAAAATCACCAAAGGAGTTTAGACAGAGAGCAGTCCATGTAAACAGATTCTTCATCTGTTATCACCCCCCTTCTTCAACAAGCATGGGTTCAATATCATGGATTGGCACAGATGAATCTCCCAATGGAGCACTTTCAGGAGAATACTTGTTTCCCTGCTGTCTTTCAAGGTTATAGCTAGGGCATAGATCAGTGTTCATACCTGAGCTTCCATTGCTGTTAAAGTTCCTCTCTATATAGCCTGGCCAGAATGTAGTCCAGTTCTTATGTCCAGCCTTCCAATCCAGATCCCTGGACACTGGATCTCTCTTCACATACCTTCTGGCACGGGTCTTAGGGTCCCTTCCACGTGCAGCCGTCTCCCTCACAGGTACCGTCTGGAGATTCCTAGCTCTGCAGCACCATTCCTCTGGCTTTCCCCAGTCCAATGGTGTATGCTGGCCCTTGGAATGCCTCCCAGTATACGTACTGCTTTGGACTCTTCTAGACCTCTCAAAGGCTTTTCTCCTTTTTCTTCCAAAGGGTTTCTTTCCCTCTCTGTTCGTCCGGTTTGGCTTCTGCTTCTGATGATCCTCCTGATGATGAAGATGATCAAGCTCAAGCTGATTCTCTGTAGAATAAACTCTACCTTTATTCTGCTTAGATGAGTGCTCCTCCCTAACACAGCGCAGCTGTGCTGAATCAGGCCCTGCCCTTTGAGATGAGTGCTTAGGGATTACCTCATAGCCCTCCTGATTGAACACACGTTTCCCCACTTCAGCTCCTCTAATGGCTGCTGGAAACCTGGTGCATTCTGGGACTGGTAGTCTTTTATGGGAAAATTCTGTTTTCTTATTTCTACCAGAACTGACAGGTTGCTTGTCCAGAGTCACTTCACCTTTTCTATAGCTCCTTCCTGAGCTATGATAAGCTAACTTATCACAAGCTACAGGGTAAACTATTTAAGACAAATAAGAGAAAATATTTTTTCACTCAACGTGTAATCAAACTCTGGAATTTGTTACCGGAGGATGTAGTAAGAGCTGTTAGTGTAGCTGGGTTTAAAAAAGGTTTGGACAATAAACCATTATTAAAAAGGGACCCAGGATATCAATGCTTGACCCAATACAAGCATTGTGGAACCTGTGTCTTTTGGGGATACTGCTAGGTATGTATGACCTAGATTGGCCACTGTTGGAAACAGGATACTGGGCTTGATGGACCTTGATCTGACCCAGTATGGCATATCTTATGTTCTTATCTCGGTTTTTCAGCAGATGCAGGGCACGCACATCGGAGGGACTCGACGGCTTGGTTCAGCCTTGGCAGTCGGTGGAACTCCTTTATGTCTTTCCTCCGTGGCCGATGATCGGTCGAGTCATTCGCAGAATAGCAGGTCACCAAGGGAAGGTGATTCTCATTGCACCGGACTGGCCGAGAAGAGCGTGGTATGCGGATCTCGTGCGCTTGCTGGTCGACCGTCCATGGAGGCTTCCGAGTCGGGTCAATCTGTTGTATCAGGGGCCAATTCTCATGCTGCAAGTGGATCGCTTCTTGCTTACGGCTTGGTTCTTGAAAGGGAGTGCTTAAGATGTAGAGGCTATTCCGCGGCAGTAGTTAATACCATTTTACAGGCAAAAAGACGGTCTACATCACTAGCTTATATCCGGATTTGGCGCATTTTTGAAGGTTGGTGTGAGAGACGTAGTGTTCAGCCAGGAATGGTGTCGGTGGCGGATGTCTTGTCGTTCTTTCAAGGCAGGCTAGATAAAGGTCTCGCGTTCAGCACCCTAAAAGTGCACTTGGCGGCTCTATCTTGTTATAGGGGCAAGGTACAGGGCAATAGCTTGTCTCTACATCCGGATGTTCTGAGATTTCTCCGAGCGGTCAAGAACATGAGACCGCCAGTAAGGCCGATAGTATCGCCTTGGGATTTAAATTTGGTGCTGCAGGCACTGACATGGGTTCCATTTGAGCCTGGGAAGGCGGTGGCGCTAAGGGAGCTTTCTTGGAAAACCGCTCTTTTAGTAGCATTGTGCTCTGCAAGGCGGATTTCAGATTTACAAGTGCTTTCCTGTAGGGAACCGTACATTCAGTTTTCAGAAGAGAAAGTGGTGTTGTGTCCGGTTCCCTTGTTTCTATTGAAGGTAGTGTCCGCTTTTCATGTAAATCAGCCTATTTCACTGCCTACCTTTCGGGCCAGGGAAGCAGATAGTGCGGACAGGTCGCTTCGCAGATTGGATCTCGGTAGAGTGCTCCACAGATACCTCAGAAGGATGAAATCCTTTAGGAAATCAGATAGGTTGTTTGTCCTATTTGAGGAGCGCGGAGAGGTGAAGCTGCTTCCAAGGCCTCCATTGCGCGCTGGGTGAAGCAGGCGATAACGGCGGCATATCAGGCGAGCGGGAAGGTGCCGCCGGAAGGGCTGCGAGCTCATTTGACTTGGGAGGCAGGCGACGTCCTGGGCCGAGAGAGCTTTGATTCTACCGGTGGATATTTGTCGGCGGCAACTTGGTCATCTTTGCATACGTTTGCGCGACATTATCACTTGGATGTTCAGGCAGCGGGAGATGCAAAGGTCGGGGCTTCGGCCATTCTGGCAGGGTTACTAGGACCCTCCCGAGAGTAGGTACTGCTTTGGTACTAGCCTACTGTTCCTGGACTGGCCCGGAGAGACGAAAAGGAAGAAGAAATTAGACCTTACCTGCTGATTGTCTTTCCTTGAGTGCTCTCCAGGCCAGTCCAGGACCCACCCTGGACATCATTGTTGGCTATTGGGAATCAGTACTAGGACTATTTGTTGGGCATCGGAGCTCGGCAGGTGAGGACCTTAAGAGGTTCTGTTTGCGATATCAGTATGTAGGTTTGACCTCGATGCAGTTCGGTCTTTTCCAGAGGGGAATTGGCTAAGGGGCTCCCTTTCGGATCCACGATGGCAATTTGGGGGTTGAATTAAAAATAAATAAATAAAAGGAAGAGAAGGAAAGTTCAGTCACAGTGTTACACTACAGTTAGTGGTTGTTAGCTAGTAGAGGGTGAGATGTTAGTTAAGATGTTAGTTGAGTTACGTTACAGTTTATATAAGAGAGTGTGTAGTAGTCAGGATGTTGCTTGGACATTGGTAGACTGACTATCTGACTCCAGGGGGAGCTAGGTAGGCTGTCAGCAAGTCTTTGAAGATTGTCAGTCCTCAGCTGCTGAAGGAGGTTGAGTACCCTGTAGCAGCAAAGCGCAGACAAACCAATGATACCAGGAGTCTATTCAGAAGGTCCAAATCATTTATTTGTGCACAAGTCTCAAGCAAGGCAATTTCAAAATGGCTGAGCAAAGTTTTCAAGCATTACAACAGCTTTTATAGACTTCTGTTCCATTCTAGGTATAGAAAAACATTTCATTGGTCCCGGTACTCTCCCGTACCTCCCGTAGCCCTTCTATTGGTCCCGGTACTGATAAGTTTCTCCAATTATGTTCCTTCTGTGGGCTTCTGTGGGCATGACACCTGCCTGCCCCCCTTCTAGTCCCAATTACAATGGTCAGTTCATCAACTTGTTACTTTCACACTTTCAAGGCTATGGGACCATTTGTGCGTGCAGAAGAGCAAGGTTCTGTAACTCATCTGTCAGCACTCCTCAATATTTCTCTGCAAATGTACTTTTTTCTTATCAGTAACTTTAAAACACATCTTTTCTGTATTTTTCCATTTCTTAATTCTGCAATTCTGCTTATCTAAGCTAATTCAATATTTCTACTGAGTTCTTTCTTACAATAGCAGCATGTTGGGGGATGTGCAATCCTATATGCCTCTCCACAGGCCTCATTTACAGGTCAAGCTAGCCATGCTGGCCTGCCTATGTCAGACACCGTGGGTCACAGGCCTGCACCTGCCACATTCCCCCCTTTGATTAATCTCACCCTATTACTTAATAAGGTGTGAGAATTAAATCACTTTCTAGGAGATTCACATCCTGATTAAAGGATTCTTACTAGTTCCACTAGGGCTAGCTTTGTATAAAGCCATTATTCTAGTTGCGGTCTTCCGCTCTACTGTACTATCAATAGCACTATGAAGGGAACGCATACAACATGGGATTAAACATGGTAAGCAGAGGACAACAGCAACAAGGATTAGTACTAAGATAACGAAAGTCTTAAATCCTCCCAGCCAAGAGAAAAGGTTAGCAAACCAATTAGGGAATTTCAAGGCGTGCCAAGTCTGTACTGGCACATAAGCATGTCTTTGCATATCTTTAGCAATTTCTTCAACTACTTGACCTTTATCATCTATTTTCAAACAGCAATTAGTTAAATTCAGTTTACCACATACTCCTCCTTCAGCTGCTAGTAAATAATCAAGGGCTAAGCGATTCTGGTATATGGCAGTGCGCATCTGAGTACTTTGTCTAGCTAAGAGCGTAAGAGCATGACTAGTTTCATTGGTTATTATTTCAACTACTGCTTGTAAGCGAATAATACGATTAATCATATAAATTGGGGTACGATAACCATACATACCATCATCATTCCAAGTGGCAGGTCCATAATACTCAATAATTCTTTCTGGTGGCCAATCATCACCTCGCCACTTCTCCCACTTGCCTATCTGTAAGGCCTCTCTTCTCTGTCTAGATGCTCCTTTGTGTTTGTGGGTAGTATATACAGGGTACCCTAATTGTTCTCCATGTTCAGTGTTTAACAGGAAGAAAGAAGGTCTGATGGTTCCTAAGACACATGCTCCTCCCCATTGTGGCGGGAGTTGCGCATATGCTCGGTTTCCACAGATCCAATATAGGCCAGGTGGGGCTTGCCAGGCTTGGACTTTGGCAAGGTTAGTCCATAGACCTGCAAGTTCAGGAAATCTAGCTAATGGGTTAGGAGGTTCAGGATGTCTGATTCCTGACCACCATGCTGTCTTTTTAGTCGTGGCATTATAGTATTTCTGGCTAAGACAGACCAGCTGTCCTACCTTTTGGGTGAACTGGGGTCCAGTTCTGGCAAAGCAAAGACGTCCAACGATTGAGTGCGCTAACACCCATTCACTGGTTGTCTTGTGTAATTCAGTCTGATTGTAAATCATGGAATAATTCAATTCTTGGGCTTCCCAGGGCCATTGGTCTCCCATTTGGGTTCCGCCACAGAAATAACAATCTGTGATCTTAAGACTAGATACTACTGCTCCGGCTAATTCTAGAAACAAATTCTGTGAAGGGTGAGGGATCTCAAACTTATTTACATGCATAGCTTCATAAAAGGTATTATGAATATGATATTTAGATGACTTGTGGGCTTGGGTATTCAATCTAATATACACAATGGTCCCTGGATCTGTTCCTCCTCCAGCAATACGTAAACCAAACTTATATCCTTGTTTCCATGCATGGGGGTTATGTACACGCAAATGTAAGGGGTTGCAAGCATCTTTCTGACATTTATCATTTGTGGTTGGCTTGGTTAGAGTAGCCATCCGCTTATCTATTTTCTCATCAGTTATACCAGTGTTCCAGGTAGCATAGAAAACACATTCCCAATATGGGCAATAGTAGTCTGCCGCTGTAGCAGTACTATACCCTGATCCTGTTTTACCTGTACACTTCCACCAATTTGTGGCACCTTCTGGACACATATACTTATGGTCATTTCGATACGCTTTCTCCCATGTACCACAGGTGGACTGACTATCTCTATTAATAGCATTACATGCATCAAAATTCAAAACAGCAGGTTTAGTAATGTCCTTAAGTGGTGGTGTAGCAGCTAATATAGGTCCATCTGCATCCTTCCATCTTATTTCCAACGTGTAATAGGATGGATTCTGATGCGGATTATAGCATGCTTTGATTTTGCCATGAGTGCAAACATTTAGTTCAGTGGTGTTATAGATACACCGAGTTATTGTTCCCTTGCAGGTATAGTAAGAATGGTAAAGCAAAGTCTGAGTCACTTTCAGTCCAGTTCTAGTAGAGGTAATGCAAGCGGTGCATGGAGGTAGAGCATAAGTCTGTTCAAAACCTCCAAAGAAGGCAACCAAGGCAAAGCAGAAGCAAAGATACATGTTGATGTTGATTGGAGTTCTTCTGAATCCTCAGCTTGCTGATCTTGATCACGACGTTCTATTATTCTTCGTCCCGTTTGCTAATGAAGCAATTTAACGGTTGCTGAGTGTTGATTGAAGATCCTCAAGATGTCCAGCACACATTAACCAACTTAGCAATTCAGTTGGCCTGTGAAGTCTGGCTTAGTCAATGTAGTCTCAAAGTAGTGTGTCAAATCACACACACAAATTGGGTTCGTTGAAACAAAGCTGTTGCTGCATGGAAAACAGCAATCCTCTTCGAAAGACTTGGCTACTGCAAAGCACTTGTGATGAAGTGTCTATGCTGCTGGTTGCCGTCTCAAAGTAACTCGCAAGGGTACATCAGGGTGCTGCTCTGCTGTCCACCGCTCTGGTTCAGGATCGGCGGCGGGCTTGACTCGGCTGTGGTGGATCCAGGCGTCGATCTCGGCTACCTTTACTGCAGTTGGGGTAGACAGGATGACGGTGTACGGTCCCTTCCAATGGGGTTCCAACGGTATCTTCTTCCAATCTTTGATCCACACCGAAGTTCCAGGCTGGTAGGGATGCAAGGGTTCCGTCAAGTTGATAGGCAATTGGTCTTGGATCCACGTATGGAGAGTCTGCAGAACAAAACTAAGAGCTAGGAGTTCTTGTCTGGTTACTTCTGAACCAATCTGGGCTAAATTTCCTTTGACTCCCTGCACTATTGGTGGGGGTTTACCATACAAAACTTCAAAAGGGGAGAATCCTGTTGACTTTACAGGGGCTGAGCGTATTCTGAGTAAAGCAATGGGGAGCACTTGGGGCCATTTCAAGTGTGTCTCCTGACAAAGCTTGGACATTTGGGCTTTCAAGGTACGATTCATTCGCTCAACTTTCCCTGAACTCTGGGGTCTGTATGCAGTGTGGAGTTTCCACTGTATCTGCAAAGCTTTTGCTAACTGCTGAGTAACTTGGGAGACAAATGAGGGTCCATTGTCTGACCCTATTACTGCTGGAATTCCAAATCTGGGGACAATCTCTCTCATTAAGGCTTTGGTAACTTCTCGGGCTTTCTCAGTTCTGGTTGGGAATGCTTCTACCCACCCAGAGAAAGTACAAACTAATACTAGTAGGTAATGGTATCCATTAGCTTTTGGCATTTCGGTGAAATCAACTTGGAGGTTGTGCATGGGGGTCACACCTCTTGACTGAACTCGGGGTGCTGTAATAAGGCCTTGCTTGGCGTTATTCTTGGCACAGGTTTGACATTGTCGTGCTACTGAGGCTGATATGGTTGTCATCAGAGGAATGTAGAAATGTGGTCTGAGTGCTTTCTCCATAGCACTCTTCCCATAGTGTGTGGCTTCGTGGAAAGCTTTGACAAAGGATGGTCCTAATAGTTCTGGAATTACTATTCTTCCCGGAGGTTGACTGCCCTCTTCTGGTGGCAGCTCAATCCATCCGTCTTTCAATACTCCATTTTCTTTGTCACAATAGTAATCCAATTCTTTGGTGGTATATCGTGGAGTCCATAGATTCAAGGGTACTGGAAACAATGCTGCTTGCATTGGCATAGCTTGTGGGGCAATCTGTCCTGTCATAGCTGCTTGTCGTGCTGAGGCATCTGCAAATCTATTTCCTCGAGCAACTTCTCCTTTCCCTGCTTGATGTCCTCTACAATGCATGACAGCTACACGTGTTGGGGCCCAGACTGCATCAAGTAACATCAATATCTCGGGACCATATTTGACTGATTTTCCTCCGGATGTGATGAGTCCTCTTTCTTTGTAGAGAGCTCCATGGGCATGCAAGGTAGTGAAGGCATATTTGGAATCTGTATATACATTTAGCACAAGTTTTTCTCCTAACAACAATGCTCTGGTGAGTGCTATTAATTCGGCTTTCTGGGCTGATGTGCCTGAGGCTAGAGCTGATGATTCAACTACTTCGTGTTGAGTGACGACTGCATATCCGGCACAGCGTCGTCCATCAAGGATGAGACTGCTCCCATCAACATAATAGATCTGGTCAGGATTGTCTATGGGCACATCTGTCAAGTCAGGTCGACTAGAGAACACAGTTTCCATGACTTCGATACAGTCATGTTCTGGGAGTTCTTCACTGATGGGTATCAAGGTAGCTGGATTCAGGGCATGGCTCACTTCAAGTTGTATCTGTGGGTTTTCACATAACATGCTCTGGTACTTCAACATTCGGGAATTGGTGAGCCAATAATTTGCTTTCTGTTCCATGAGGGCAAGGACTGCATGTGGCACAGTGACTCGTATGTTCTGTCCTAGTGTGAGTTTGTCTGCTTCACTCACTAGTAGCGCTGTAGCTGCAACTGCTCTCAAGCAGGGTGGCCATCCTTTGGCCACAGGGTCCAATTGTTTCGATAGGTAGGCTACAGGTCGTTCCCAATTTCCTAACTTCTGAGTCAACATGCCTAGGGCATTTCCCTGTGTTTCATGTACAAACAAGCGGAAAGGTTTGTGGACATCTGGTAGTCCAAGTGCTGGTGATGACATCAATTCTTCTTTTAACTTCTGGAAGGCTGTATCCTGCTCAAGTCCCCACTCCAGTGGTGACTTCTCTTCTCCTTTTGTGGCTTCATACAGTGGTTTGGCAATTTGGGCAAAGTTGGGTATCCAGATTCGGCAATATCCTGCTGCTCCCAGAAAGGCTCTGACTTGCTTTCTGGTTGTTGGAGTTGGAATTCTGCATACTGCTTCTTTTCTTTCTCTGCCTAATCTTCTGCTTCCTTGGGTAATACGAAAACCCAAGTATTTCACTTCTGTTTGGCATAGTTGTGCTTTGGCTCTGGAAACTTTATATCCAGCTTCATTTAGTAACTGCAAGAGATCTTGGGTGGCTAATATACATTCTTTTTCTGATACGGCAGCTATCGACAGATCATCCACGTACTGGAGAAGTACTCTCTTCCCCGGGGCTACTGGATAGCTTGAAAGATCTTGATTTAGTGCAGCACTAAAGATGGTAGGTGAATTCTTGAATCCTTGGGGTAATCTTGTCCAGGTAAGTTGGCCCCCTCTTCCAGAGATGGGGTCCTGCCATTCGAATGCAAACAATATTTGGCTTACAGGGGCTAATCTTATGCAAAAGAATGCATCTTTTAAATCCAGTACAGTGAAATGGGTAGCTTCAGCAGGTATCAGTCCTAGAAGAGTGTAAGGATTGGGCACAACTGGATGTATAGTTTCAACTGCATCATTTACTCTTCTCAAATCTTGCACTGGGCGATAATCATCTGTCTCAGGTTTCTTTACTGGCAAAAGTGGAGTGTTCCATGGGGATTGACATACTTTTAGTAGGCCATACTCAAGCAATCTCTGTAGGTGGCGATGAATGCCTTCAATTGCGGCTCTTGGAAGAGGGTACTGTTTGACGTGCACTGGTGTAGCACTAGGCTTGAGGGTTACAATCACTGGTGCTATATGCTTGGCTAGGCCTGGGGGACTGCCTTCTGCCCATACTTCAAGTGGTGCATGAATGTTCTTTAAAGTTTGTTCAAAATAGGTATCTTGTATCGAATCATCAATGTAGTATCTCCATTCTTCTTCTCGGGGTACTGTCAGCAGCATTACTCCTGCTGGTTTGGCTTGAGAATTCACTGTCATTTGCATTTCTCCTTGTTCGGAGAAAGATATCTGTGCTTGAAGCTTGGCTAGCATATCTCGTCCCAGTAATGGTACTGGACATTCGGGCATGTAAAGGAATTGATGAGTTACTTGCTGTCCTCCTAGACTGCATATTCGGTTTTGAAGGAAAGACTTTGTGGCTTTGGCACCAGTTGCTCCTATAATGGTGACTGCTTTTTTGGTGAATGGGGCTATCTTTTTGTCTATTACTGAATGTTCTGCTCCAGTATCAACCATAAAGTTCATAAATTGGTCTCCTATTTGTATTTCGACCATAGGCTCCTGGAGACCTAAAGCAAACTTGGAGCCCGGTCTGTCCTAATCCACGTCATCCTCATCATGGGCCTGTGTGGCCAATGCTTGGATGGCTCCTCCTCCCCTCTCTCGCTGGAATTGTTCTCGATTGGCTCCTCCTCGGCCTCGGGGACGGCCTCGTCTTTCTTCTCGCCATTGATGATCGTTGTCGTCATCTTGCTGGGCGTCTTCGAGTTGCGGGCACGTATCTCTCCAATGTCCTTCCTCTTTGCAATAGGCGCATTGGTTCACGCCTAGTCTCTGGGTCCGGCCTCCGCCTTGACCCCGCCCTCTTCCTCTGCTCCTTCGATTAGGGACACCTCCCCTTTTCTTTTCAACTATGGCCGCAGCCAAAAAATCAGCTTTCTTCTTCATCTTTCTATCACATTCTCTCTGTCTTTCAGTATCACGATTCACATACACTTTATGAGCGACTTCCAATAACTGTGTTGCATTCATGCCCGCAAACCCTTCTAATTTCTGTAATTTACGTCTAATGTCTGGTTGAGACTGGTTTACAAAAGCAGAATTCACCATGCATAAACTTCCTGGTGCCTCGGGATCATAGGGAGTATACATTCTATAGGCTTCAGTTAATCTTTCATAATAATCTGCTGGGCTCTCATCTATTCCTTGGATAATTCCTGCTACTTTGGAAAGGTTCATAGCTTTTTGGCCTCCTCTTCTCAGGCCTTGTAAAAAACCTTGGCGAAAACGGGCTAGGGCTGTGGATCCTTCATCTGTATTTGGATCCCATTGGGGGTCTTCATTCGGGAATTCTCTCTGAGCTGCTTCTCTACGATCTATTATATTCTGCCCCTGCGCCGGAGCGGCAGGGTTTTCTGCCATCCATTCGATAGCTGCTTTTCTAATTCTCGCTCGTTCTTCTGTAGTGAATAGGGTGGTCAGGAGCTGACGGCAATCTGGCCAAGTGGGTTGGTGAGTTTCCATAATACTAGTTACTAATTCTGTCAGCTCCTGGGGCTTGCTAGTATAGGAGGCATAGTGCGACCTCCAATTTAATAAATCAGTTGTAGAGAAAGGGATATACACATAAGTTAAGGGTCCCGCTACCACTTCATCATTATCATTCTTTACGGGCACCCCTGGGACTTGCCTTAAGGGAAACAATTTGGCTGTCCCAGGCGTCATTTGGGTCTGGGATCTAAGGGTTACTGTCGTTGTCTTTGCAGGAGTCGCTTTCTTTTTCTCAACTGGTTTTGCTTTGGGTTTCTCTTTCACTGGCTTACTAGTGCTAGCGCTGGCTTCCTCAATTATTTGTTCACTGTCCTCTTCTTCTTCTTCTGGGGGATTCCCTCCTTCTTCTTCTAGCTCCGCTTCTGACTCACTTTTTACGTCCTCCTCTTCTCTTCCCGCTAATTCTTTCTCTTTCTCTCCTCCAGGAGGAGGGGGGTCAGGGGTCGGGTCTCGCCTCGGCTCGGCTCCGGTGGTCTCTGGGGTTCTGGGACAGGACGCCGCCGGGCTATTCTTACTGGACCTGGGGTTCGGGGCTGCCTGAGGACTACTTCTGGGGAATCGGGATCTGCCAAGATGGGTTTCTTCTTGGCTTTCTTATCCTGCTCTTTCATTCTAGGCTGTTCCTTTTTCTGTCTAGAATCTGTTTTAGCTAACATTATTCTGCACTGTTCCTCATAACAGCGCTGCGCCCAGGAGGGCGGATCTTCACAAATACTTAACCAGGAATCTATATAGGGGTACTGATCGGGGTGCGCTACCCGCACTCTACGATGTATTGACTGGATAATCTCTACGGTGAACGTTCCCTCTCGGGCCAGATGGGGTCTAGATCGGGCCACTCCCTAGTACACAAAATCTGCAAACGGGCTGCTGTCATTTTAATACCGTAATCTCCTGAATATCCCTCTTTAAAATGTGCGATCATACATTCTAATGGAGTGTTCCTAGTAGACTCCGCCCCTCCCATTTCGATGTGTGCGCGCAACAACAGACAGAAGGGAAAAGGAGTGCGGACCGTGGGTAAGGGGTCCTCACGGCCCTGGAAACGTACAGGGAATACAAATAACAAGACAAGACGACAATCGCTTCCCCCTTTTCGCGACCTGAACGCGGTCGCCCGGTCAGGAAATGCGCTAATCAGGGGTCCGCCTTCACTTGGTCCGTGCTGCCAGACCTCTCATTCACACTTCGTTCACACAATCATGCTAGCAACGTATTCCCAGAATGCATTCGTTTCTATCTGTTCTGACTAGTCTTTTTCCCAAATTACAAAAAGGATGAGGGTTTCACCTAGCGAATTCCCATGCCAGGCTACTCGGCTCTTCCTTGAGAGGTGATCAAGCTCTCTTACCAATTCCCAATATCTCGAGATTACAAATTCCAATGGCAGTACTGCTCTTTCTATTTCTGTCTAGACCCAAAATCAAAACTATACTCACCGGATCCGGTCCTCAAACTTCCCAAGCAGGCGCATGAGTTGGACCTCGGACTCCCCTCACTCGGGTTCGAGGCGTTGGCTCCGACCGGGCCCGGCACCCGCCGAGGTCCGACCAGCTCCCTCCGATACAAGGGACCGGTGGCGCCAGGGAGCGGCCCTCGTCGGAAGGGCGCGATCCCGGCAGGACCAAGCCTATAGAGGCGGAAAGTCGTGGTATATTGCCCTATATACACTTTGATTCCACAACTTCCCGGCCAACGCACCAAGGAATATGTAGCAGCAAAGCGCAGACAAACCAATGATACCAGGAGTCTATTCAGAAGGTCCAAATCATTTATTTGTGCACAAGTCTCAAGCAAGGCAATTTCAAAATGGCTGAGCAAAGTTTTCAAGCATTACAATAGCTTTTATAGACTTCTGTTCCATTCTAGGTATAGAAAAACATTTCATTGGTCCCGGTACTCTCCCGTACCTCCCGTAGCCCTTCTATTGGTCCCGGTACTGATAAGTTTCTCCAATTATGTTCCTTCTGTGGGCATGACACCTGCCTGCCCCCCTTCTAGTCCCAATTACAATGGTCAGTTCATCAACTTGTTACTTTCACACTTTCAAGGCTATGGGACCATTTGTGCGTGCAGAAGAGCAAGGTTCTGTAACTCATCTGTCAGCACTCCTCAATATTTCTCTGCAAATGTACTTTTTTCTTATCAGTAACTTTAAAACACATCTTTTCTGTATTTTTCCATTTCTTAATTCTGCAATTCTGCTTATCTAAGCTAATTCAATATTTCTACTGAGTTCTTTCTTACAATAGCAGCATGTTGGGGGATGTGCAATCCTATATGCCTCTCCACAGGCCTCATTTACAGGTCAAGCTAGCCATGCTGGCCTGCCTATGTCAGACACCGTGGGTCACAGGCCTGCACCTGCCACACCCTACTGTTCCTGGACTGGCCAGGAGAGCACTTAAGAAAGACAATTAGCAGGTAAGGTCTAATTTCTTCTTCTTCCTGTATGAAGAAGTTGTTTTTTACTCCTGTAAACTGTGCATCACAAAGTGCAGTATATCAAATGAAATAAACGATCCTTGACCTATCCGATTCCTACCACAGTCCTCCGAAACATTGCTCCCCCACTTTACTTCCTTCCGCCTCACCTCCGAGCACCAGCACCAGCACCAGCACCATTTGGATTCTACACACTAGAGAAAGAACCTTACAGCCTCTAGCAGACTAGCACAGACACAGCTTCAAGACCGGTCTATGGACACGCAGGCAACACCAGCTGAGAAGAGAAGGGACAGTCGCGGTCTGAAAACAGCCAATTCCTAACATTTTTTTCCTGTTAGTCCTTAGTTCCTTCGATAACCAGCGTCTGCCTAGGAACGAAGGTCAAAAAGCTACTCCACTCCCTCAATAGCACAAATTCGCGCTTTTCCTCCAGAAAGTAGCACGCGCAACTACACCGACTGCACAGTCGAAAGCGGCGGTTGGTTACAGCCTGTGACGCTTCAGTGTGTTGACAGGCATGCGCGGAAGAGCGCTACTCTGCCTGGCTCCATAGTCCGCTTCTGCGGTAGGTGGAAGCGAAAACTTGCTGTCGACGATGGAGAGGTAAATATCTTGGTTTAATGTGGTAGGATAGGAAAACTATTAGTTGACAGTACTACCGTATGTATTAAGCTACTCAGATAGTCTTGGTTTTGCAAGCTCAGCGTGAGGGTGCAGATATCTGTGGTGCCACAGTTGCTTATAAGCTTTGGTACACTTTCCTCACCTGCTCTTCGGTTTTTGGACCATCATCCTATGGTTTCAGAGAGATAAAAAGTTGTTATTATGCTTGAAGCGCAGTAGTTTTTAAGAATAAAAACCCCATTTAAATAGCGTTGTTTGACAGCAGACTGAAACTGGAGTTTCCTGCAAACTTTAAAGTGGTAAAAGTTTGTGTCAAGAGCAGTTTGTTTCTTCCATATAGGCTCTCTCCTCCTTACTTAGGAAAGTAAATTCTGTCACAGGTAAATCATTGAGTCACCCTAGCCAGAAGGGAAAGAGGATGATTCAGGAGTTAGTTTTCCAGGAATGGAAAAGGGCGATTCAGTTTCTGTCGCAGAGCAAAGAGCAGTTGCAAGAGAGTACAGTCAAGCGATTCGTTGCCACCTGATCAAAACCAGGCGTGTGAGGAGTGACAGACAGAACGTTTGCCTGCCAAATCGTCTTAAAATGAATTCAATTTTGGTTATTTTCTAGGAGTTGTATTTAACTGCATTGCTTCTCCATGGCGTACATTGGTTGTGTCTCTGTCCCTATTTGACCACTAAGAGTTTGTTATAATTGCTCAAGCTTTTATTATTTTTTTGCTTTGAATATGGTAATTCTATGTATGTCAGTCAACCCAAAAAGTTGCTTCCCACCCTTCATATGGTACATACTACTGCTGTCGTGTTCATACTGTTTTTGCAAAATCTTCACCGGCTATCTATATTTTTAATCATGCTCAATTCAAGATCTTAATGTTGAATTTGCTGTGTTTAGGTTCAGCTGCTTAGTTCCTCCTTGAAACCCCTTTAACATGTTAACAAATCTTTTTTAAATTGTTCAGAAGAATGATTAAGATTTACCTTTTTTACATATCTTTTAGGAGTGAATATTTCAATGGTTGTATTTTTAAAGTGGTGCTATTATGCTTATTCTATTATCTAATTTTTCATGTTCCTGTTACTCTCCTTTTGATTCATATACAGTCAAACCTCGGTTATCGGTTGCCCCGGTTTTCGTCGGTTTCGGTTTTCGACGTCTTTTCCCCACTCAGATGTTGTCTCGGTTTTCGTCGATAGCCTCGGTTTTCGTACAGCCCCCCCCCCCCCCCCCGATTCACCGATCGCGTGTGCGTGTGCCTGCAAACAGAGTACACTGCCTGCCCAGTCCCGGCAGCATTACCCCCCCCCCCCGGACTCACCGATCGCGTGTGCGTGAAGGAGATCTGGAGATGACTGGAGATTGGCAGACTTCAAACCCAGCTGTTGCGTGTGCCTGCAAACAGTACACTGCCTGCCCAAGTGAGCAACATCCTCGAGCCAGACATGGAAGGATTGCAGAGAGGAAGGCCCCGATCTCTCCACCGCCTGCCTGTTCTCTGGAGCGCCCCCTCAGGCTCGGAGGTAGCAGGAGATGTTGAGGGGTAAGCAGGAGATGTTGAATGAATGTGGCAGGCAGTTCTTTCTCTTGCGGGGTATGCTGTTGAGACAGAGTCAGCGATCACATTGGTGTCCTAAGGTATCTGTGTGTTTGCTGAGAGAAGTGACAGGAGCTGTTCTACTGCTGGCTCAGACTTCTCATTGTCAATTTCTCATTGTTTTCTGTATGTAAAAATATAGTTATTCTCTATAAATGTACTTTTTGTCAATATTTTTGGGTGTCTGGAACGGATTAATTGAATTTACATTATTTCCTATGGGAAATCTTGCTTCGGTTTTAGTCCGTTTCGGTTTTAGTCAGACTTTTTGGAACGGATTAATCATGAAAACCGAGGTTTGACTGTATTTTCTAGCTTGTTTCTTGACTTTTAGGATTATATTATGATGTGTTAGTCAAATTTTTGCTTTCTTTGAACACTTTTGATAATTTGATTTTGGTAAACTCAGCAAACATCATCCCACCACCACCCTTCCAACAACAGTCCTGTACAAAAGAATATTGGACATCCTACTTTTTAAATATTAAACTTTTTACTCCTGGAATTCTACAAAAAAATCAAACTTCTGTTTCAAAAGGTCTGAATTATGCAAAATTTTGCATGCTTTATTTGTCAAAACAACAAAGCATATTTGTTTTTCAAGTGATACTTAATTTAAAATAGGGCCATATCAAAGGCTGTGTGAGCAGTGTGGCTGCACAGGGCGCAAGCACAGAAGGAGGCTTTGATGATATCGCTTGACTTACAAAGCTCAAAAAGAGGGAGTTTACTGAACTTGGCTGGGTGGAGGGGGCCACCAGATTTGTTAATCGCACCGGGCGCATTTCTAGTTTGGTATTGTTCTGATTTAAAATAGGATACAGAAGCAAATATCACATAGTGTGCAGCATTCCACCAGAGAGCTTTTCATTTAAATCAAATCAGTATCGTTTAGCATAGAAGGTAGAATAGGGTAAAAGTTCTTTGAGTAAAAAGAAACAAATTGTTTCTAGAGACCTTTACAAAGAGGCCTTACAGTTAGGAAGCAAGAGACCTGTGAAATTTGTTTTAAGTAGGTGATAAAGCCAAGTGACAGATCAAAGGAGCAATTTGAAAGGCTCTCTCTAGCAAACCAAGCGGCTGTGTGAATCACCAAGAAATAGTTAAGAGATTACCTTAGAAACATAGGTCAGGGCAGTGTATAGCAAGCCAGCTTTTATTAAGTATTCTCTCTCCCGTCTCCCCCTCCTGAATAAGCTTAGCTTCCTGATCGACAGTGTCCCCAGTCTAGTCCTGGAACCTCTGGGTTCCCTATCTCATCCAGCAGCTTGGAGACTGAGAAACTCCCACTTCTCTGTACCTGTTTCTTTAAGTTTTCTTTGAGTTTTTTCTTCTACTGCCTTTTCCCCCCTCCCCCCCTCCTCCCGTCTCCTCTTACTCTTCAATTTCCTAGCGTTACCTTGGGGGTTTGAGGAGCGAGGGTCCCGCTCTGCCCAGATGCTGTTGCCCTGAGTTCAGCGGTGTCTGTGAGCAGCGTGAAGGAGCTTGCTGGCGAAAAAGCTCAGATCGAGCACAGCCGATGCCGTGCAGAAGACCTGCCTGCCGGTGCGTCTACAGCTCTCCCCTCTGCACAAGGCTGTCTTCCGGATTCGGCAGCGCTGTGTGGTATCGGGGCCGGGGGCGTTGAAGACTCCCGGATCTGCCTGATGGCGGACTTTTCGCAGCAACCGGCATAGCGCTTTCGGCAGCTGTGCAAGGTAAGCGCTGCTCTCCCTGGTCTTTTTCCCTCAGCGCGGTTTTGGCACGCTTTTCAGGAGGTAGGCCCTGCCGCGTGGTGTCGGCGTGCCGGGTTCTCTGGCCCAGGGGGAAAGACATTTTTTATTATTTTGGGGGCCCCCTTTCAGTCCTTTCTCAGCGTTTGTGGGCTAGATAAAAAGCAGCCGCTACTGAGCGTTTTCGCGGCTTGCTTTGATTTTTCTTTTTTCTTTTCCTCAGAAGGAGTAGAGCAGGTCTGTTTTTCCGGCCCGGTGAGGCTTCCTTTCAGCGGCTCTCATCTACGGCATACCTCCGGGGCAGCGGGAGTGTGTGCTTCTCGCTATGCCCTCCAAATCTGTGTGCTTGGTGTGCGGCTCTCGTTGGAGTGCCAGCACCGGGGTATGTCAGGTCTGTGCTGCCGGCTCTACTGAGCTGGGCCAGTCTCAGGAGCTGACCGAGGAGGTCCAGGAACCAATAGGGATTGCCTCGGCCTCCTTGGGGGCTGCAGGGGCTCTGCCAGAGCCGGTGGCAGGTCCGTCTTCGAGTGCAGGTCCTTCCCTCTCCCAGCCACCTCTGCCTTCAGAACTGTCGTCCATTTTTTCACAGCAGTTTATGGCTTTACTTCAGCAAACTGTTCTTGCGAGCGCTTTGCAGCAGCAGGGGGCAAAAGATGTTGGGAGAGCGCGAAAGCGCTCTGCGTCCCCTCGAGAGGAATCCTCTCCAGGCGGTGGTAAGAAGGCCCGCACGGAAGGCGAAACCTGGGAGCAGTCCGGAGCCTCTGTGGACCCTCTGTCGGATGAGGAGGGCCACAGTATGGCGTTTGATGAAGAGCTGGAAGAAGGGGAGATTTCTGAGCGGGAGGATCAATCCCGAGTAGTGCGAGTCTTCAGGCGAGATGAGCTTCCAGCGCTTATTGTCGAGACGCTGAAGGCACTGAATATGCCGTTCCCGGGATCTGCTGAGGATGACTCCCTCGAAGACCCTTTGTTGCAGGTGTTCCGAAAGACTCAAAGGGCCTTCCCCGTTCACCGAGTTTTCCAGGAGATGATTCAGGAAGAGTGGAATGTCCCGGAGGCGCCGCTGAAGGGTGCTAGAGTTCTGGGACGGTTATATCTGCTCGTGGAGCAAGATAAAGAGGTCTTGAAATCACCTAAAGTGGACGCGGCGGTCTCGGCGGTGACTAAGAAGACTACTATCCCAGTGGAGGGCAGTGCGGCCCTCAAGGATGGTCAGGATAGGAAGCTGGATGTCTTGTTGCGACAGGTGTTCGATGTCAATGCCCTGTCGCTGCAGGCGGCTATTTGCGGCGCCTGGGTGGCCTGAGCCTGTCTTCGCTGGGCGCAGCAGGTACAGGAGGGTCAGCCGAGTCCACTGGCGGGAGAGGCTGCCCGCTTGGAGTCAGGGGCGGCCTATCTAGCGGACATACATTATGATCTGATGAGAGGTCTGTCTAAGAGTATGGCTTCGGCTGTAGCTGCGCGTCGATATTTGTGGCTTTCCAATTGGGCGGCTGACAGTTCTTCGAAATCTAGATTAAGTAAGCTGCCTTTTAAGGGGCGCCTACTTTTCGGAGAGGACTTGGAGAAATTGGTTAAGGAGCTCGGCGAATCTAAAGGGGGCCGATTGCCTGAGAATAAACCTAAAGGATCCCGCGGTGCTCCGGGTGGTAAGGGGCAGACGCAGGAGTTTCGACGTTTTCGTTCCCCGAGGTTCCCTCAGTCTCAGCGGGGTCGTTTTCCCGGTAAAGGATAGGGGTTTCGGGGGTTTCGAGGAGCCGGTCGGGGTTTCGGTCCCTCTACCTCTTCCTCGAATAGCTTCAAGAAGCTGCAATGAGATGAGGGGGACCCAGGCTCCTCTACCCTCCGTGGGGGGGCGTCTGCAGGAGTTTTATCCTGCCTGGGTCCAAATCACGTCAGATCAGTGGGTGCTGGAGGTGATCCGAGAAGGCTATGCGCTGGAGTTCTTGCGCCCCGTAAGAGACTCCTTTGTCCGGTCTCCCGGCAGGTCAGTTGCAAAACGAAGAGCGCTGCGGGAGACCGTGCAAAGGTTGCTGGCCCTCAAGGCCATTGCCCCTGTGCCGTCCGACCAATGCGGCTGCGGTCGTTACTCTATCTATTTCGTTGTCCCGAAAAAGGATGGGGGGAGCTCATCCGATTCTGGATCTCAAGGGGGTCAACCGTTGTCTGCGGGTGTCGCATTTTCACATGGAGACTCTGCGCTCAGTTATAGTGGCCGTGCAGAGCGGAGAATTTCTTACGTCTCTAGACCTCTCGGAGGCATACCTCCATATTCCTATAAGGCCAGACCATTACCAGTTTCTCAGATTCGCAGTACCTTTCGGTCATTATCAGTTCCAGGCGTTGCCCTTCGGTCTCGCCACAGCTCCGAGGGTATTCACCAAGGTTATGGTAGTGGTAGTGGCGGCGCTTCGCAAGGAGGGTATCCTCGTGCACCCTTATCTGGACGATTGGCTCATCCGGGCGAAGTCTCGTGCAGAGAGTGAAAGGGTAACGGCCAGAGTGGTGACATTTTTGGAAAGCCTGGGGTGGATAGTCAATGTGGCGAAAAGTCGCCTGCAACCGTCCCAGAACTTGGAGTATCTGGGGGCTCGCTTCGACACCCAGGGGGGCAAAGTGTTTCTCACAGCTCAGCGGGCTCAGGCCCTGCACCGGCTAGTGGGCCGGTTCCTACAGTTCAGGGATCCCTCGGCATGGCATTACCTGCAGTTATTGGGGACCATGGCGGCATCGATCGAGACGGTCCCGTGTGCGCGAGCGCATATGAGACCGTTACAAAGGGCATTGCTGCGCCGCTGGTCGCATCAGTTGGACTCCCTATCCTGCAAACTGGTCTGCCTGGAGGAGACACGGCAGGCTCTACTCTGGTGGTTGCTTCTCGAGTCCTTGAAGCGGGGGAGATCCTTGGAGACTCCGGACTGGGTGGCAGTTATGACGGATGCCAGTCTGTCGGGTTGGGGGGCCCATTGCCAGGGCTGCTTTGTTCAGGGGTGCTGGACTGCGCCAGAAAGAGAGTGGCCGATCAACCGGTTGGAGTTGAAAGCGGTATTCCTGGCTCTGCAAGGGTTCCAATCCGCTCTCGTAGGTCGGGCGGTCCGCGTGTTGTCAGACAATGCGACGGCGGTGGCCTATGTCAACCGGCAGGGGGGCACCAGCAGCGTGTCTCTGGAGGCCGAAGCAGCAGCCCTGTTTGCCTGGGCAGAAGCAAATCTCTCGGACTTGTCGGCGGCCCACGTAGCGGGGGTGGACAATGTGGAAGCCGATTATCTCAGCAGAGTGAGGGTAGACCCGGGGGAATGGGTCCTGCATCCCGAAGTCTACGACATGATCGTTCGCAGGTGGGGGCTCCCGGTCATGGATCTGATGGCAACCTTCGAGTCCGCAAAGACCAGTCGGTTCTTCAGCAGGCGTCGAGAGCGGATGTCGGAAGGACTGGATGCCCTCCTACAGGCTTGGCCGGCCGGTCAGCTGCTGTACGTTTTTCCCCCGTGGGTCCTGATAGGAAGAGTCCTGCAACGGATAGAGAGGTACCGGGGGCGCGTCATTCTGGTGGTGCCCGATTGGCCACGTCGTCCCTGGTACGGGGATCTGGTGCGGCTTCTGGTGGCTCCAACC
The DNA here is from genome assembly GCA_033557465.1 of Ichthyophis bannanicus. Taxonomy (NCBI): domain Eukaryota; kingdom Metazoa; phylum Chordata; class Amphibia; order Gymnophiona; family Ichthyophiidae; genus Ichthyophis; species Ichthyophis bannanicus. Next base: position 1,533,141,040 of record CM066032.1, read on the forward strand.
TGGAGGCTCCCTTGCAGAGTGGATCTTCTCTCCCAGTGTCCCCTCCTTATGCCGCACGTGGCTCGATTTCTCGCTTACGGCTTGGCTCTTGAAAGGGCTCGTTTGAGATCCCGAGGGTACTCGCCGGCAGTCATTGCTACCTTATTAAGGTCAAGGAAACGTTCCACGTCTCTAGCGTATGTGCGCGTTTGGAGAATCTTTGAAGCATGGTGCGGGGTCAAGGGGTGTGAAGCCCTGAAGGCCTCTGTCTCTCAGATCTTGGATTTTTTGCAGGATGGTTTTGACAAGGGTCTAGCGGCGGCCTCGTTGCGAGTTCAGGTGGCAGCCTTGTCCTGTTATAGGGGCAGTATAGCGGGGAAGTCGCTCGCGGTCCAGCGGGATATTAAACGTTTTTTGCGAGCGGTAGCCCTTGTTTGTCCTCCTTCTCTGCGTATTTTTCCCAAATGGCACCTTCCCTTCATGCTGTGCGGGCTTCTCTCAAGGATCTTACCCTGAAGACGTTTTTTTTGGTGGCGGTCTGCTCAGCGCGTCGGGTGTCCGAACTTCAGGCGCTGTCCTGTAGGGAGCCCTATCTCTCCTTTTTTGCAGCCAAAGTCGTTCTCCGGCCGGTGCCGGCCTTTTTGCCAAAGGTAGTCTCCTCCTTCCACCTGAACCAGGAGATTGTGTTACCGGTTTTTTCGAGGGACGTTCCCGGTTCTTCCTCTGGGAGGCTGCATCGGCTGGATGTGCGGAGAGCGTTAAAGAAGTATCTCCGGGGCACGGAGTCTTTTCGGAAATCCGACCGACTGTTTGTGCTGTTCGGGGGGCCGCGAAAGGGGGACGCTGCATCTAAGGCTTCCATCGCTCGGTGGATCAGAGAAGCCATTGTGTCGGCTTATGTGCTGAAAGGACGGGTAGTGCCTGAGGGGTTGCGGGCTCATTCCACTAGAGCTCAGGCTGCGTCCTGGGCAGAGCTCCGTTTGGTGCCGCCGGTTGAGATTTGTAAGGCGGCGACGTGGTCATCCTTGAACTCCTTTGTTCGGCATTATCGCCTCGATGTTCGGATGGAAGAAGCAGCTTCTTTTGGTAGAGCGGTCCTTCAGGCGGGTTTGCCTGGACCCTCCCGTACTTGACTTTTCTTACTGCTCTGGTACTGACCCAGAGGTTCCGGGACTAGACTGGGGACACGATCAGGAAGGTGAAATTAGACTTACCTGCTAATTGTAGTTCCTGGAGTGGACACAGTCTAGTCCCGTATCCCTCCCGGCGTGCACAGGCAAACAGACGCCTGAAGTATCTCTGTGGATTACAGGTAGGACTTATTTATTTTTTGTGTTCTTTGCGCAAAGGGCTGTCAGAATGCAGTAATATCTCTTGATGATCATACGCTTATGAGCGGGGGTGGGTTCCACCATTTTTCTTCGGTTGGGGCTTTCCCTCTCCCTTTCTTTCTGCTGTGGGCTTGACCTATTCAAGGTTTTAGTCACGGTGTTGAGGGGCTGTTTCTTGTTCTCCTCTCCATAATTCTAACGATGTTCAGTTGTATGCTTACTTGTTTCTCTGGTAAGTCTGCTTTGTCAATAGGTAACTGATGGCAGGAGGCGGACACCGGAGAGTTATACTGGTGATGTCACAAAAGTGGGAGTTTCTCAGTCTCCAAGCTGCTGGATGAGATAGGGAACCCAGAGGTTCCGGGACTAGACTGTGTCCACTCCAGGAACTACAATTAGCAGGTAAGTCTAATTTCACCTTTATAGGCCCTTAAACTTATTAAAGGGAAAGAGGTGATCAAATTCACCATCAGGTTCAGCCAATTATCCTCATCAGGAATAGATTAATTTCAGGGCTTTAATCTTGAGGTGAACAGTTGCTTAAACGTTTATTAGGTATAGTTGTATTAGTCTATCTCTAGCAACTTTAAGTAAACAACTTAAATAGCTAAACAAAACCTTAAAACTAAGATGCAGACAGCAGTCCAGCAGTGAGATGGGGGCTATCGAGTTTTCTGCATTGTTTTACATGTACGATTTTCTCCCAGTTGGTGCACTAGCTAAAAGGAGCTCTTTGCTCTCAAGGAACGAGTCCAATCTCTAGAGGCTAGGGTAGCAGACTTGGAGGACCTAAGAAAGACAGAGAGGTATACAGATGAGACCTCACATCCAGGAGGTTTCTCCAGGGATGTGTGCCCATGAGGGAAGAGTTAGGATGGCTGATTATAGTTGGCGATTGAATCATGAGGCATGTTGATAGATGGGTAGCTGGTGGATGTGAGGATTGCCTGGCAACATGCCTTCTTGGGGTGAAGGTAGCGGACCTCATATGCCATCTAGACAAAGTTTTGGATAGTGCTGGGGAGGAGCTGATGGCATTAAACTTTAAAAGGAGAGAGAGCAGCTTTTAAAGTAGATGGGGAAAGCTGACAGTGCCCCAAGAGCACTTGGTTCAGAAGGATGTATCCTTGACGGATACTAGCAAAAGAGGGAGGTTAGGGCATCCCAACAGAGAGGGTCCAATAAAGATAAAAGTTACCCAGATGCTCTTAAGTACAGAACTGAAACAATCCAAATTACCCCATCAACTGATAAACAGATTAATATGAATAAAATACAACCTCTAAAATGCCTGTATGCAAATGAAAGAAGTCTAAAAAATGGGCGGGTTAGAATATATAGCACAACTGAAAGGTTAGATATGATTGGCATCTCTGAGACCTGGTTGAAGGACGACAACCAATGGGACATTGTGATACCTGGGTAAAAACTACAGTGGTGTGCAAAAGTCTGGAATCACTTGTAAATTTGACGTTTTTTCAACTTCGTGACCTTATATCTTAATTTCCTTTTCCTTCCAGTGGCCTTTTCTGTGTATCTCATGATAAGTGATAGATGTGGCTATTAGGGCCAACTTTAGTATTGGTTTGGCCCTTATTTTCTGAGTTTGTTCCCCATAGTTGTCCTGTTGACGCAGGATCCACAAAAATCGCAGTAGCTATCTCCCAGTGTCTGTAAAGTATTTAAATTGGAAGCAAGGAATGCAAAAAAGTCAACTCTAACAGCCAAATGTATCCCTTTTAAAGTGGTAGAAAGATGAATATGCCGGGCTAACGCAAAATGTAAAAAAACCCGTTAGTGCGAAAAACGCAGAACTCACAAGTGATTCCAGACTTTTGCACACCATTGTATATTGCAATGATAGGGTAGATAAAACCAGTTGAAGGGTTGCGCTGTATGTTAGAGAGGACATTGAGTCACACAGGATTAATGTTTTGCAAGAAACAAAATACACTCTCGAATCTCTATGGATAGAAATCCCATGTAAAAAGGGAAGGCGATGGCAGTAGGGTGTACTACTGACTGCCTGGCCAAAATGCATAGATGGATGATGAAATTCTAAAAGAAATCAGGGAAGCTAACAAAAGTTACAACACAGTGATAATGGATGGTTTCAATTACTCCGGATTCGACTGGATCAGTGTCACATCAGGACATGTTAGGGAGATAAAGTTTATAGATGAAATAAATGACTGCTTCCTGGAGCAGCTGATTCATGAACCAACACAAGGGGAAGTTATTTTGGACCTAGTCCTTAGTGGAACCCAAGATCTATTGCAAGAGATAAGGGTGTTGGGACCACTTGGCAATAGCGATCATAGCATGATCGCCTTTGATTTAATAAAAGGAGGAAGGATGGCGAGAAAATCCACAGTACTACCTTTTAACTTTCAAAAGAGAGACCATGATAAAATGTGGAAAACAGTTAAATTAAAAGGAGCAGATGCAAAGTTTTTTTTAAAGATTTATATCAAGCATGGGCACTGTTTAACAATACTATTTTGGAAGCCCAGACCAGATATAGTCCACACTTTAAGAAAAATCGAAGGGAAGCCAAAAAACTGCCAACATGTTTTAAAGGGGAGGTCAGAGAGGCTATTGAAGCAAAAAAAAAAGCATCTTTTAGGAAATAGAAAAAGAAGGCAAATGATGAAAACGGGAAACAACATAAGAACATGCAAGTTAGATGCAAGGCATTGATAAAGCTGGTAAAGAGAGAATTTGAAAAACAAAACTTGCCGTGGAAGCAAAAAATGCATAATAAAAACTTTTTCAAGTACATTCATAGCAAAAAACCTGTGAGAGAGTCAGAAGGACCATTAGGTGGTAGAGGGGAAAAGGGGCGCTAAGGGAGAACAAGGCCATAGTGGAGATTCTGAATGAATTCTTTGCTTTGGTCTTTGATGAAGATGTAGAGAAGTTACGTATGCCTGAAATGGTACTTAAAGGTGATCTATGAAAAGAATTTAAACAAATTTTGTTAACCGGGAAGATGTATTGCAACTATCTGATAAAATAAAGAGCAGCAAATCACTTGGACTGGATGGTATGCATCCAATGGTGCTGAAAGAACGGAAATATGAGATTGCAGACCTACTATTAGTAATCTGTGAACTATTATTAAAATCATCAGTAGTACCTGAAGAACAGAGAATGCCAGCTCTTAAAAAACTTTCCAGGAGTGATCTGGGAAACTACAAACTGGTGAGCCTGAAATCAATACTGGGCACAAATGCTTGAAACCATTATAAAGAATAAAATTACTCAACATGTAGATAGTTGTGGCTTAATGGGAGAAAGCCAACATAGATTTAGCTAAAGACAGTCTTGTTTTACTAATCTGTTTTTTTTTTTTTGAAGGTGTGAATAAACAGGTAGGCAAAGGTGAGTTGCTCGATTTAGCATATCTGCATTTTCTGAAAGCCTTTGACAAGGTCCCTCATGAGAGACTCTTGGTGAAATTAAAATGTCATGGGATAGGAGGCAATGTACTGTTCTGGACCAGGAACTGGTTAAAAGATAGAAAGCAAAGAGTAGGGCTTTCTCAATGGAGAAAGGTGAATAGTGGAGTATCCCAGTGATCTGTGCTGGGCCCGCTGCTTTTTAACATAGTCCCATTTCCAGGTAATTTATGACTATCGAGTGAGGTGATCAAATTTGCAGATGACACACAATTGTTCAAAATTGTTAAAGCACAAGAGGATTGTGAAAAATTGCAAGAGAACCTTGATAAACTGGAAGACTGGACGTCCAAATGGCAGATGAAATTTTAATGTGGACAAGTGCCAAGTCTATGCACCTAGGAAACCCCCCCCCCCCCCCAAACTATGATTACATAATGAAAGGTTCCACATTAGGAATCTCCACCCAGGAAAAAGCTTTAGGCATCATCGTGGATAATACATTGAAACCCTTTGCCCAATGTGCAGCAGTGGCCAAGAAAGCAAATAAAATGCTAGGAATCATAAGGAAATGAATGGAGAATAAAACATAAGATGATATGTCTCTGTATCATTCCATGGTGCGACCTTACCTAGAATATTGTGTGCCGTTCTGGTCGCCATATCTTAAAAAGGATATAGCAGAATTAGAAAGAAAGGTACAGGGAAGAGCCACCAAAATGGTAAAGGGAATGTAAGGCTAGCCCTGTGAGGAAAGGCTTAAAAGGTTAGGGCTCTTCAACTTGGAAAAGAGACGGCTGAGGGGAGATACGATAGAGCTCTATAAATTAATGAATGGAGTGGAATGGGTTAACATAGGTTGTTTACTCCATCAAAAAGTAGAAAGACTAGGGGACACGCAATGAAGCCACAATTTAACACATTTAAGAGTAATAAGAGAAAATATTTTTTCACTCTACGTGTAATCAAATTCTGGAATTTGTTATCCAATATGGTAGTTCTTATGTTCTTATGCTTTATGTATGTGTGTGTGTGTGCATTCGCTCCCTCTGCTGGTAAAAGGATACGTTGATGGTTTGCGTGAGTGTTGGGATCTATTGTTTTGCTTTGACTGCTCATATACTGCCCTTCAGAAGCTGTTGCCCTAGGCGACAGCCTAGTCTTGCCTAATGCTTGAGCCAGCCCTGGGTGGGGGCAGTTTGTGAAGTGGTAGTAGTGCAGGGAGTCTAGTTTTTTGGGGTAGGGTTATTTTGCGAGGTGAGGCAGTTATGGGCAGAGGCTATTTTTGGGGGGTGAGAGTAATTTGAAAGGTGGTGGGGTAGTTGTGGGGAGTAGCTTTTTGGAGGGGCACGTTTCAGGTGGTAGGAATAGTGTTTTGGGTGGGGCAGTTGTGGGATCATTATGAGAGCAGGTAGAGCAATTGCGGGAAGGGGAACCTTTGGGGTTTGGCGGCAGTTTGGAGAGTTGGGAGAGTAGAGAAGGGGGAGAGGCAGCTCAAAAGGAGAAATTCTCTTACTGTTATTTCACTGTATGCAAGGTTCCAGCTTTTGTAGCATGGAAAAACTCCTCCCAGAGAAATGCATTAGACCATTTTTGGGGGACTGTATTTCTCTGGAATTCCTGGTCCATTTTCAAACTGGATGTGACTTTTTTAAACCAGTTTTTCCTACATGCTAAGTTCTGTCCCTTTCCATAAATGTTTGAAGCTTTATTTTGCCTGCAGGCAGAAAAACATTCATGACACCTCTTGTTTAATTCTTTCCTGCTTTTGTTTGGTTGGAAATGATAAAAATGGGTTATAAATAGGATTGATTAAGACAAAATGCACTCGTCAGGTACTCTGGCTGCTGCTCTCCTCCAGTAACCTTTGTGAGGGGTGGAGCGCACAGAATATACGATTTCTCCCCTGGTGATTGCACACCTCTAGCCATCTCATGCATCCCTCTCTCTCTTCCACTCCCCAGCTTCTCACCTCTGCCTCCTACTTTTTTCCAGCTGGTCCCCCAGCCCTCTCATACTTATCCTCTGCTTCTTCCCCCCTCCATATGTGGTGCCTGAATATCACGTTTGGGAAGGCAGATTGTGCAACTGATTGCTGCTCAGTTAGGTCCAGATAAACAATTTTTGTTCCCTGAAATATTCAATAAAATATATCTGTTCACTCTTGAAGATCCTGTTTCATTTCTTCCTCCCACCAAGCCTCTACTCCTCCAACTTCTTCTTTGTTTAAATTTTATATTTATAGAATTACAATATATATTACAAGGATACAATCACTTGCACAGAAACTGGGGACAACCAATGATATTAACAAAACATAAGAAAAAAAAAGATAGAAGAAAACATCTAATAGGTAACCCCGCTCTAGTCCACAATACAGGATCCAAAAATAAGGAGGAAAATACTAACTTAATAGCTACTCTTACAAGAAATTAGCAGAGACAATATCAGCCAATATAACAAATTAAAGCAGTGTAAAACAGCTGGTAGACCCTTCTCCCATTGACCCCCAAGCATTCAAAAAAAGAAATTAACTGAGATGGAAAATAAAAATATAGGAAATGTCCTCCAGTTTCACAAGGCACTTGCAGGGATACTTTAGAAAAAATACCTCACCCAATTGCAAAACCCTTGGGCGCAGAAGCAAAACCTCTCTTCTGCATCATTGGGTTTCCCTGACAAGGTCAGGAAATATGTGTATCGGGCAACCCTTAAAAGGCACATTCCTCTTCCTAAAAAAACAGTCGCTATCAGAACCCAATGCAAACATAACCAAACAGGTGGCAGGAGTAACCAATTCAATATCTGAATTCTCTAACAAAGCAGTTACCTGGACCACAAGTGGCTGATGTATTAAATGTATCTCAGCACTAGTCGGAACTTTCTGACCACTAGGAATATAATATATCTTCACCAATGGGGGATATAAATCAAAGGAAACCCCCAATATTTCCAACAAATACGTTTTAAACATCTCTTTGGCAGATATACTAGGTAGCCTTAGAAAATTTAATCAATCAGTCAAGATTGACTAATTTACGTTTATCTAAATACTCCAGCCGACTTCTCACATTACTAAAGTCTTTCATTAGTGCCTTAGCTTGAGAATCCAAACTATCAGTTATTAATGATAAATCAGTCACAATGGCTCTGAATATCTCTATTTGTAGAGCAAGTTTTTTCATTCTGCAACACTTGTGTTTGTAAAAGTTGTACCTGAGGAATAATGGCCTCACCAAGTTGTTTAATGGCTGACCAAATTGCCTCCAAGATAAACTGCTCTGGTTGCTCTAAATCAAAGGAAAAAGCAGAAACCTCCCTCACAGTGTCCGTTGCGACTACTGCCATCATGGGATCCCGGGGAGGGGAAGAAGCGGCTCTTCTCGCCATGTCCTTCAGTATCTCTTCTCCAATTGGCGTCCTGGGGCAAGGAAAACCCTGCGGAGCTACTCCTACTCCTGCATTTGTGCCGGTCCGATTCGTCCCCAGCAAAGCAGCAGGAGCACCAACTTCGGATGCCGCCATTGCTTCCAAAACCTCTGAACACACCCCTGGATACGCCTGCTTCAGAGGCCTCTGCGATTCTGGGGGCGTCAGATCACTGCCCAAGTTTTTTTACTCCTCCAACTTCTATCTTTCTTTCTAGCCCTTCTTTGGGAATTAGGGGGGATGATGGAAGGAGCCACTGATGGTCAAGCTGTGAGGCCACATGTCCTGCGCAAATTTCCTTGGTAACAGGAGATTAGCATAGGATGAAATTGTGGGGTCTGAGAGCACACACAGCTTGCAAGTCCATCTCACATTCTATCTTTGACTGCTGCTGTCCTGCTGCATTACTCCTTTCTGTTTTCCTAGGCCTCAAATATGACAGCACCTCGTGCTTTTATTATTGATTTCTTACAGTTAAGAAAAACTATCTAAGCACCTTTTTATTTTTAAAAACAGATTTTTTTATCCAGCTTTTCATTTTGTCATAACTGCTGTTCCTTATCGTTCCTCCAGTGCAGTCCTCTACTTCTGGGTTGTCAACCTCCTCCTGCAGCTCGGAGACTGGCATGTCAAAACTATGACATCACTGGATATAAGCTGCTGCTCTCGCTCCACCTCCCCAGTGTGACCAGTCTCCTTGCAGCAGGGGAACGTTGTGAGCCTCGTCTGAGGCTCACTGGAGGAGCAGATAAGGAGCCTATAGGCTAGGGTAGCTTTCATTAATTAATTTGGTTTTTGTCCCTTTAAATTTATTTACCACAGCAGGTGAGGATTTCCTCACAGGGGAGGTGGGAGAAAGATTCTAGCATCTCTTACACCTTCCCTGTCCGGTTTCAGGCTGCCTTGCCTTCTTTTCTGTCCTGTACAAAAAGGGGAACGCTGGAACTCTCCCCCCGGACATTTCGGGGGAGAGCCCTCCTTCAGGCCAGTTAGCTGCCCGGAATGCGCATTTCCTAGGACGCGGTTTTTTTTCCCGGTGACGGCAGAACAGGAACGCACTTTGGGGCGCTTCTGCAGGCTCGCGAATACTGCACCGCGCCAAATTTCAGAGCCGGAAGGCAGCCTTCCCTCAGAGCAGTCCTAACCGGTCAGCCCCTAATCGGTTCAGGCGGCGTCTGTTTGGTGAGTGTCGGGGAGTTCTTCGGAAGCCTGCGCCGGCCTGCTGAAGCACTTTCGCGCCTTTTTCTTTCCCCTCTGGGTTTTGCGGCAGCCATTTTCAGCGGTACAGGGCAGCCGCGTGGCTGGCTGCCGTTTCAGGGCTATTGGTCCGGGGGGGGGGGTAGCGCTTCTTAGGAGCAACGTTTTTCTTCCCTTTCTCTGTTTGTTTTTGGCCTTTCTTTATTTTTTAGGGGATTGTTTTCTTTTTAGCGTTGCAGCCCCGGGTCTGGGTTCCTGGGGTTTGTTTCCTTCCCGGTTCTCGTGCCGGGCAGGGTTTGGTAGCATTGGTCTTTGGCCTTACTGCTAATTGTTTTCTTGCAGATTTTGATTTCTGTTTCAAAAAAACAACAAAAAAAACTCAAACATTTTAGATACAAAAAAAAAAAAAAAAAAAAAAAAAAAAGGATATATCAGGAAATAAACCCCAAAAAGAGCAACCACGAACGGGGGGGGGGGGGGGGGGGGGGGGGGGGTGTGTGCAGTGATGGCATCCCGACCGCAATGTGTGGTTTGCGGCACCCGGAGGGGGACAGTGGCTAACTCCGGGATTTGTCGGGGCTGTGCTTCCCTCTCTTCCACAGTGGAACAGCAGATGGACCTTAAAGAGTCCTCTGAGCTGCAAGGGCCTCCTCTATTGGCAGGGCTAGAGTCATTGCAGCGCGAGGAGCCGGTTTCCGCTGTTGAAGATGCCGGAGCATCGTTGGACTCTCTCCCGAGTGCTCAGACGGCGGATCTCGGGGATTTTTCCCCGGATTTCGTTTTGTTGATGCACCAAGCATTTTGTTTGCGGCGTCAAGGTAGACTACCGTCTGTTTTACTGCCTTCCCTTCCATCCCCGCAGCTGGAGGGGCCGGAGATGGGGGGCGAGGGTCCCTCAGCTTCTAAAAAGGCGAAGACGTCTTTGGAGGCAGAAGGGGAGCGCCTTGACGTCGATGATGCTGACTGGCAGCTTGAGGAGGGGCTGGAGGATCTCGAGGAGGGTGAGATCCCAGAGCCCGAAGATCAAGCCAAGATCATACGGGTCTTCCGTAGGGAGGAGCTGACGGCTCTGATTACGGAGTCCCTGCAGATCTTAAATCTAGCGACACCGGCAGCCACTGAGGAGGAGGTTGAGGATCCGGTGATTCAGGTGGTGCGCTCTACGCAGGTGGTGTTTCCGGTGCATAGAGTGGTTGACAGGATGATCCAAGATGAGTGGGATCAGCCGGAAACAGGACTTTGTGGTATTCGGACCATGAACAGGCTCTACCCGCTGGCTGACAGGGACAAGGACAGGTTCCGTGCTCCGCGGGTTGATGCGGTGGTATCAGTGGTCACTAAAAAGACCACTATCCCGGTAGAGGGCAGTGCTGCCTTAAAGGATACCCAAGACCGTAAGGTCGATGGGTTGCTGAAACAGGTGTTTGAGGCGGATGCCATGTCTTTGCAAGCTTCCATTTGTGGAGCTTGGGTAGCTTGGGCGTGTTTGCGCTGGGTGCAGCGTTTACGCCAGTCCCCGCGTTTGACCCCTGAGGAGCTCCGAGAACTCGGCAGGCTGGAGTCTGGTACAGCGTACTTGGCAGACGTTCATTATGATTTGATAAGGGCTCTAGCTAATAGTACAGCATCCGTGGTGGCCGCTCGCCGGTCGGTCTGGCTGCGTAACTGGGCGGCGGACGGGTCTTCCAAATCCCGGTTAAGTAAGCTCCCCTTTCGGGGGAGGTTGCTCTTTTGGAGAGGATCTCGATAAATTGGTGAAGGACCTTGGGGAGTCCAAAGCTGGTAGGCTCCCAGAGGACAGACCGAAATAGAGTAAGGCTCCGCACAGTTTTCGTGGCCAGTTTCGGGACGTTCGGAAGTTTCGTACCTCTCGCTTCAGCGGTTACCAGAGGGGCCATTTTTCGTCCCGAGCCCAAGGGTTTCGGGGATTTCGAGGAGCCAGTAGGGGTTTCCCCTCGACAGCCTCTCCAACGGCTCGTAAATCACAATGAGATGAGGCGGGTCCTGGCAGAGGAACCTTCCATAGGCGGGAGGTTTCGGGGGTTTCTCTCTGCTTGGGCCCACATCACCTCCGACCAGTGGGTGTTGCAAATTATTCAGGAGGGTTACGCGCTGGAATTGGCGCGGCCCGTGAGGGATTCCTTTGTCCTGTCCCCCTGCAGGGGACAGAGAAAGACACTGGAGGTCTGCAACACTTTGGAGCGTCTGCTGCGGTTAGGTGCGGTCGTGGAGGTTCCGGAAGCGGAACGCGGCCTGGGTCGGTACTCCATTTATTTCGTGGTGCCAAAGAAGGGCGGAGCGTTACGGCCCATTTTGGACCTCAAAGGCGTGAATCGCTGCTTGCGGGTCCCTCATTTCCGGATGGAAACCTTGCGTTCCGTCATTGTGGCGGTACGGCAGGGAGAGTTCCTGACGTCGCTCGACCTGACCAAGGCCTACTTACACATTCCCATTCGCCCAACACATCAGCAGTTTTTGCGTTTTGCCCTTCCTTGGGGTCACTATCAATTCCAGGCCTTGCCATTTGGGCTCGCAACAGCGCCACGCACGTTCACCAAAATTATGGTTGTGGTGGCGGCGGCTTTGCGCAAAAAAGGTATTCTGGTGCACCCGTACCTCGACGATTGGTTGATCCGCGCCAAAACCGAAGTGGAAAGCAGACAGGTGACAAGCAGGGTTGTCGAGTTTCTGCAAAGTCTCGGTTGGGTGGTCAACCCGACCAAGAGCCGTCTGGAGCCCTCTCAGGTGCTCGAGTATCTGGGAGTCCGGTTCGACACGAAGCAGGGTCAAGTCTTCTTACCGGTGCGGAGAGCTCAGGCTCTTCGGAGTATGGTGCGCAAGTTCAGGGTTTCTCCGGCGCCGTCGGCATGGGACTACCTTCGAGTGCTGGGGACGATGGCGGCGTCCTTGGAGACGGTTCCTTGGGCCAGGTTCCATATGCGTCCGCTGCAGAGGGCGCTGCTCCGTCGCTGGTCTCATCAGTCAGATTCCCTGAACAGACGGTTACCGGTGCCGACCACAGTCAAACAATCTCTGCGGTGGTGGTTGCGGCCGCAATCCCTGGAGGCGGGGATGCCACTGGAACATCCGGTGTGGCTACCGCTCTTGACGGATGCCAGTCTGATGGGCTAGGGGGCGCACTGCGAAGGCAAGTTCACACAAGGCCTGTGGTCTCCGATGGAGGCCTCCTGGTCCATCAATCGCCTGGAACTTCGGGCAGTAGCTCGAGCACTGCTGGCGTTCGAAACCGAGGTGGTGGGTCGGTCGGTCCGGGTTCTCTCCGACAACTCGGCGATGGTCGCCTACATCAATCGCCAGGGCGGCACGGGAAGTGCGGCCATGGAAGAGGAAGCAGATCTGCTGTTCGCTTGGATAGAGGGTTGCTTGTCGGCGATTTCAGCGGCGCACATCGCGGGGAGAGACAATGTGCAGGCCGATTTTCTCAGCAGGGTGCAAGTAGATGCGGGAGAGTGGGAGCTGCATCCGGACGTGTTCGATCAGCTTGTTCTCCGTTGGAGTCCCATCATGGACTTGATGGCGACTTGCAACTCAGCGAAGGCGCCTCGGTTTTACAGCAGAAGGCGGGAGAGAATGTCGGAAGGCATCGACACCCTGTTGCAGCGCTGGCCAATCTCCGGCCTCCTGTATGTGTTCCCGCCGTGGGCCTTGATAGGCCGTGTCATCCAGCGGATCGGAGCTCATCCGGGAAGGGTGCTGCTGGTAGCTCCCGACTGGCCGCGCCACCCCTGGTATGCCGACCTGGTGCGTCTTCTGGACGGGGAACCATGGCGGTTGCCGGAGAGAGCGGATCTGTTGAGGCAAGGTCCCCTCTTCATGCCGCAAGTGAATCGGTTCTCGCTTACGGTCTGGCCATTGAAAGGGCACGGCTGAAGAAAAAGGGCTATTCGGCTTCAGTGGTGGCTACTTTGCTCCGAGCAAGGAAACAATCTACGTCCTTAGCGTATGTGCGAGTTTGGCGTGTGTTTGAGGATTGGTGTTCGCGGCGACAAATTCGGGCTGTTACAGCCTCTGTCCCTGTGGTCTTGAGTTTCCTTCAAGATGGATTTGAGAAAGGACTTGCTGCCAGCTCGCTGCGTGTTCAGCTTGCGGCGCTCTCTTGTTATCGGGGCAAGGTGCAGGGAGTGCCTCTTGGGACTCACCCTGACGTTGTGCGGTTTCTCAAGGCGGTCTCTAGTTTGCGTCCGTCTGGTAGAGTGGTAGTGCCACCGTGGGACCTCAATTTGGTGTTGAAGGCTTTATCCGTTTCTCCCTTTGAGCCGTTGTGTCATGCATCGGTAAATGATTTGACCTTGAAGGCGGTGTTTCTGGTGGCCATCTGTTCGGCTCGGCGCATTTCGGAGCTGCAGGCCTTGTCGTGTAGGGATCCCTTTTTGTCTTTCTCCAAAGAAAAAGTTGTCTTGCGGCCGGTTCCTTCCTTTTTGCCCAAGGTGGTGTCGGCCTTCCACTTGAATCAGGCGGTTACCTTACCGGTGTTGGGTTCGCTGGGGGGTTCTGATCAGGATCGCCGTTTGCACCGGTTGGATGTTAAAAGGGTGTTAAGGCGCTACCTGAAGGTGACTCAGTCCTTTCGTAGGTCCGATAGGCTTTTTGTGTTGTTTGGCGGTATCCGCAAAGGGGAGGCGGCTGCTAAGGCCTCCATTGCCAGATGGATTCGAGAGGCGATTGCGTCCGCTTACATTCTTCACGGGCGGTCCGTGCCAGTCGGTTTGCGAGCGCATTCTACCAGAGCGCAGGCTGCTTCCTGGGCGGAGCGCGCTTTGGTGCCCCCAGGGGACATTTGTAGGGCGGCGACTTGGTCGTCCTTGCATACCTTCAGTAGGCATTACCGTCTGGATGTGGCGGCAGCTAGCGATGCTTGCTTGTTTCGGTTCGGCAGTCTTACGTGCCGGCTGGAAAGGTCCCGCCTCATGATTACTGCTCTGGTACATCCCAGAAGTAGAGGACTGCCCTGGAGGAACGATAAGGAAATGATAATTACACTTACCTGGTAATTGTAGTTCCTTGAGTGACGACAGTGCAGTCCTCAGTCCCGCCCGGGATTCTCTCTTTATTCAGGTTCAAATCAAGCATCGCGACAGGTGGAGAAGAATTTCAGGTAGGTCGCCTGTCCTTCGCTTTCATTTTCCTTGGCTTTCACTGTATGAGTATCTGCGTCTGCGTGTCGCAGGGAAGGTTTAAGACAGCTTTGCCGTGGACGGGATTAGTCCAGTTTAGTTAACGATGTTTTAGTAGCTACTTATTTGTTGCTCTTTTGAGTCTGCTTTGTTAATAGTTTCACACTGGGGAGGTGGAGCGAGAGCAGCAGCCTATATCCAGTGATGTCATAGTTTTGACATGCCAGCCTCCGAGCTGCAGGAGGAGGTTGACAACCCAGAAGTAGAGGACTGCACTGTCGTCACTCAAGGAACTACAATTACCAGGTAAGTGTAATTATCATTTCTCTGTGCTTTTAAACAATCCAAAATGATTTAAAAAAAAGTGGGTCCTCTCTCCCCTCCCATCTGAAACATTTTTCTTTCCATGCCTCCTTCATTTTCTGTCTTTGATTGGTTGATAGCTGCATAGACTTCTGGTGTCCCTATTGATGACCGTATAAAAACAAAAATCAAGACCACAACTGTAAGTTCAGGCAGGCAGTGGAGTAAAACCTGTCCTAAAAATCTGGGACAAGTTGGCAAGCCATTATGGTCCTTATCTGCCCTCATTTGTTGTGTGGTGTTTTTCAAATAAATGCCTTCTTTAGCCAGGCCTCTCCAAGCATGTGTAGGTTCCAGTGCCTCCCTAATAGGGTTTCCCCAGTTGGTTTGACAGGCCTTGGGACTCTCATTTTGCCGTGGCTCTGTGGCCTTTTTCCGGTGCATCTTTTTCTTTTTTTGGCTGTGGTTCTCTTTTATGCAGCTCAGTGCAGCCTGCGGCCCCCTACATCTTTTTTTTTTTTTGTCTCCACTAGGGCTGTGATGCCCAGGACATTTTTTAACTGGAATCTGGAGACCCATGTGGGGGGCCTGATGCCATGCGTATGGTCCCCGAGGCCCTTGTTGCTCCTTTTTTTTTTTTTTCCTTTTCCTTTTTGCCTGTGAGTCTGCAGCCAATTCAATTGGCTGATTGGGGTCAGTGAAAGTGGAGCATGGCAGAGTGTGACTAGTTGCATTCCCAATGATGCTGGGGGGCCCTGTAGGGCTTGACTTATGTGCCAACTTGCACTGCAGTTCCCAAAACAGCCCTCAGGCTGTATTCACTTGGCTAGCTGCTTGGCAGCCCCCTCGAGGGGGGGGGGGGATGTTTGAGGCCCGGCCATACTCTTGGAAACCCAAGACCTCTGAACACTCTTCTAAGCAGCAGAACTTGCAGATCCAGTGTGGAATTTTTGGCTGTATAGCTGGGCTGTTGGGTAGAGAGGTCATGGCCTCTGCTTTACATTTACACTTTGTTCTTCTGCGAGCCCAGATTTTCCCTGTGGGGGTTAGTTGAAGGGCTCGAGGACAGATCTAACTGTCGGTAAGTTGGAGGACCAACTAGTGGGTCCTCTATGTGCTGGGAAGGATCACTGAAGAATCCTCCTTTTTTCTCAGCTAGGCCCTGTTTAGGTCTGCACAGGACATTACGACTACGGAGCTGACTTGCGGATAAGGTTAGCAGGCGGTTCCCTAAACAACCTCTCCATGGTCCTATGTAGTGGTTCAGGGGCTTTTGGGGTAAAACCCCCAAATTGGGCCTATGGGGTCCTAAGGTCCTATCTTAGCTATCCCTTCAACCACGGCAAGTGAACTTAATCCTTTGGCCCCATGAGATATAAGTTCACTTCACGACTGTGATTAAATGCTTAACTGTCTTGGTGGTAGGAGATGTTGCATGTGGGGAAATCTTGGTTGAAGATCGAAGTACTAGCCTTCGTAAGACTATGTACATACTTGCAGCCTAGCTCTCAGAGGAGGGCGCCACCGTTTGCAGGCAGCCTGGTGGCTTTGTCTATAAGGCCTATGGCCCCTTGCTCCCAAAGTTGCAGATTTGTTTATGAGAGCATCTGTCTTGGAGGGGGAGGGGGTTCAGTTTGTCATTTTGCTCAGTCTCTTTCCAGAGGCTAGGGGGCTTTCAGTGCTCCTTCTGGGTGGCTGCTGTTAGGTAATGCTGGTGTAGAGTCTCTCCCAGCACCATGGTGGTGGTAGTATGGGCCAGTTATGATGTTGGCTTTATTCCAATGAGAGCTGTGTTCTGTGGAGGAGCAGTTCCCCTTAAGGGTCGCTTTCTTTCTGAGTGGAGAAACCAACCCAAGAGACTCCTGGAAATAGGTCAAAGGACTTCTAAGGCCATACATAAGCCTGGAGCTGCCTTCTGGAGAAGGAGTGTCCTGTGGGGCCCTTCGTTGCAGTAAAGGCAGTCCTGGTGGAGTGACTGGTGGGCTCCGGTCACCTCCAGGGGACCTTGGGAGCCTGTAATTCCCCTCTATCAATATCTTCAGTCTCTCCTGAGGTGCTACTGGTTGGGGCATATCTCAGTCTATTCCTGCAGAGCACACTTACAGTATACTATGTTCAACTAGTGGGTTTTGGGGTCTTTTGGCGGGCTGGAATTGTCAGCTTCTTTGATAGGCCACCTGTCCTCAGCCATCATATGATGGTTTAGGGGATGGAAGGATATCCCTATGAGAAAAGGCTTAAAAGGTTAGGGCTATTAAGCTTGCAAAAGAGATGGCTGAGGGGAGATATGATAGAGGTCTTTAAAATAATGAGTGGAGTAGAATGGATAAATGTAGATAGGTTGTTCCTTCAGAACGCAGAAAGACTAGGGGACATGCAATGAGACTACAATGTAGCACATTTAAGACTAATCAGAGAAAATATTTTTTCATTCAACGCATAATCAAACTCTGGAATTCATTACCGGAGGATGCAGTAAAAGCTGTTAATGGAGCTGGATTTAAAAGAGGTTTGGACAAGTTTCTGGAGGAAAAGTCCATAAACCATCATTAAAAGAGGACCGGGGAAATCCATTGCTTACCCATTGAACAAGCAGCATTGGATCTGTATACTTTTTGAGAACCTGACAGGTATTTTTGACCTTGATTGGCCACTGTTTGGAAACAGGATACTGGGCTTGATGGACCCTTGGTCTGACCAACTATGGCATATCTTATGTTTTTATTTAGGCCAGCCTGGGACTTCGGATGCACACTAGGTGAATTACAGCAGAATTTGCAAGGTCTCCCCAGGAGAGTCTCCCTGAGACTGCTATCCCTGGTACATGTGGATCTGCGAAGGGATCTTCTTTCTGGCATGTCCTAGACCTAGAAACAGTGATCTTTGGACTCTGCGTCTCTCATCTTCGTATGGGATCCTTTGGGTCTAGCATTACAGCAGTCGAGTAGGGCCCACTTCGTGGACTCTGTCATGGCATTTGTCGCTTTCCAGGGTGAACAGCATTAGCTGTTTCTCCCTGCCTGCATTGTATGCCGCCTTCACGAGTCTGGGCCTAGACGCAGCTTCCCATTCCTTTACTAAGGTGGTAGTAGCGCCTCTCTGCCTGCAGAGGGCCAGGTTGGGTAGGCCCAGTTAATCTCTGTAGGGGTGCCCAAAGGTGGCACAGGCTGGAGTTCCTTTGCCTGGTTATGCTGAAGTTGGGGATAATTGTCAATAGAGCTGCTTGATTCTCTCCCATCGTTTGAAATTCCCAGGGGTCTGGTCCTACTCTCCTGAGTTAACTTCTCTCATGGTGGAGGGTTTGCTCTAGCCTCAGCCGACTTGAAACAGATGATTCTTGGTCACTTCTACTGGCCTTGGTCTCTTTTCACCCTCAGGGGTGGAACATCAACCTTCAGGTCAGATCCTTGTCTGCAATACATATGCACTAGATTCAGAAGCATTGCCTATCTTCTAGTCTCTGTTGCTTGTTGTTCGACCAGGCTCTTCTTTTCTTTGGGAGATCAGGGAGCAGGTGCATTAGCGGTTGTGGTTCCTCCTTATGACCAGGAGGCTGTGAAAACCACCTAAAGAGATTCTTGTCAACTTGAATCCTAGCTGGATGGGCTGGAGGTGTGAGACTTGGTCCAGGGAACTCCTGGGGAATATTTTGTCTGAAGGCTGGAGCGATCAGGTTGACCCTGGGGAGACTCATACTTTAGTGCAAGCCTCGAGCTGTGTGTTCTGGGACATGGTCTCAACAGTCATGCCTGTTGTCTTCTGCAACAGAACTCTCAGATCTGGTGCAGTTCTTAAGGCCATAAAGCTGGGCTACTTGGCGAAGGAGCATCTGATTGCACTAGCTATAGTGCATATTGTAAGCTTTGGTGTACAGGCCACCTTTTTGTGTGCAAAGTGAGAGCTCAGCCCTCCCATGCTGGGTCTCATAGTTCAAGGATGTGGCCTTCTGGTACCCCATATAGTGGCCACTCTAGTGAATGCTGATTGCGGAGTAATCACAGGTGCAGGAAGATTCTGTGGCTGGTGGGCTTGTGGTCCTTCCTTTGGAGTGGCCTAGAGGAGGAATGTTATGTGACTTCCTCCATCACCCTGGGTGAGCTGCCTTCTGCACAGGTTATTGTCTCATCTGGTCCCTGTGATCATAGGCACCCTGTCTAGACCTTGTGCACCATGTTACATGGAATCTTATACATGGTATATACAAATATACCACAAGATACGAACTCTACGACACCTTCGACCATTGTTGCAACCCGAAGACTTCAGATCAGTGTTCCAGGCCCTGATTCTGCCTCACCTCGACTACGCCAACGTGATCTTACATGGCCTACCCAAGAGCACCTTAAACCCCCTACAGCTAGCCATGAATGCGGCCGCCCGTGTCCTAAGTGGAGCTTCTAGAGGGGATCACATTACCCCCATCCTCAAGAGCCTACATTGGCTCCCAATATACTGTAGGTTAGCCTATAAAGTAAACATCATAGCATTCAAGGTAATCAATAAATTAGCCCCTATAGCCTTAATAGACCTTGTTCACCCCATCTCAGCAAACAGGGATAGAAGATCCTGCACTACCAATACTCTACAGATCCCCAAAGAGATAATGAAATGCAATAAATCAACAAGAAACAGAGCCTTCAAATTATATGCACCCAGCTGCTGGAATGCTCTCCCAGCACCCATAAGAGCCATAACGAACCTGACACAATTCAGAAAGGCGTTAAAACATCACCTATTTCTTCTACACTACTCTCAATGCACCAATCCAACACCTTCTATTATGTAGACAATAGCAACCAACTCAATACCTGCCTAAGAATGTACATACTGTAGATACATATTGTAGTTATTTCTCTGAATATTGTATATAGCTCCCTTGTTCAAGTCCAAGTTTCATTCCCCTGTTTCATTGTAAGTGTCGACCGGCACAATATTAGTTTTATGTAAACCGCGCTGATTTTTAAGAGTGCGGTATATAAGAACCAATAAATAAATCTTGAACAATCAGTGTGGCCTTTCTCAGGCTCTATAAGGTACAGGGCCTGCAACAAGAAATATGGCAGGGGCTTCAGATAAGGCACTTTCCCAGTGCATTCTTGCTTAGGGCCTGGCTAGTTTGAGCTGCTTGGGACCTGGTGAATCTCTATGCCCTTAGCAGATATTAGAGCCTTTTATCAGTTAGAACATAAGATATGCCATAGTGGGTCGACCAAGGTCCATCAAGCCCAGTATCCTGTTTCCAACAGTAGCCAATCCAGGTCACAAGTACCTGGCAGGTTCCCAAAAAGGTACACTGGTTCCATAATGCTTGTCTCCGGGCAAGCAGTGGATTTCCTGGGTCCTCTTCATTTAATGTTTTATGGACCTTGCCTCCAGGAACTTGTCCAAACCGTTTTTTTTTTAAACCCAGCTACATTAACAGCTTTTACTACATCCTCCAGTAACATTGTAGCTTCATTGCATGTCCCCTAGTCTGTCTACTTTTTGATTGGGTAAACGTAGATCGGTTGTTTACTCTTTCTACTCTAGTCATTTAATTTACAGACCTCTATCATATCTTCCCTCGGCTGTTTCTTTTCCAAGTTGAAGAGCCCTAACCTTTAAGCCTTTTCTCATAGGCGTATCCTTCCATCCCCTTTACCATTTTGCGGTATATTAAATAAAACCAACCATAACCATTTTGGTGGTGCTTCTTTGTACACTTTCTAATTCTGCTATATCCTTTTTAAGATATGGCCACCAGAACTGCACACACTTTTCAAGGTGTGGTCGAACCATGTCATGATACAGAGGCTTTATAATATGTGTTTTTATCATTTCAATATTTATTGACTTTATACAAAACATTGATAATTCTTGAAAGAACAAGATATATAGGTACAATTCAAAAGAAAAAAGTAATCTCCAGGAACAAGCAGGAATATA
Source organism: Ichthyophis bannanicus (assembly GCA_033557465.1). Taxonomy (NCBI): domain Eukaryota; kingdom Metazoa; phylum Chordata; class Amphibia; order Gymnophiona; family Ichthyophiidae; genus Ichthyophis; species Ichthyophis bannanicus. The sequence continues at coordinate 1,533,161,740 of CM066032.1, forward strand.
GTCATCACATATGGGTATCGTCTGTACCGACGGAGCCTGTGCGGGAACGCTCCCCAGCGTCCAATTAGAAAGCTTTTGGGAGCATCCCACAGCGCCTGCGTGCTGCCTTCCCGCCTTTCCCAACTGCCTCTCTCCAGTTATTTTTCCGCGGAGCCAGCAGGTCATGTTCCTGTCACCGCAGAAGAATTCTTTTTTTCTTTCTTTCTTTTTTGTGGTTGCGTCTGCCTTCCTCGACACTTTACTGGTACCGCCGGTTTTTTTCTTCTTATTTCTGTCTTTAAAAAAAAAATTCTCTTTTTTTTTTTTCTTTTTCTTCAGGTGTACGCGCCTTTTTGGGCCTTAGGCCCCTAAACTCTTCCTTACCATGGAGAAACCTGCCTCAGGTTTCAAAAAGTGCACCAAGTGTGGCGGTACCATTTCCGTCACTGACACCCATGAATGGTGTCTAAAATGTTTTGGTCCTGACCACTCCATCACGGATTGTATGTCCTGCACCATGAGGTCTAAAAGAGGTCGGCAGAACCAAGCTGCTAAGCTCAGTACCCTGTTTCCCTCTGATGCAGCTTCGGTGGCATCGACGTCTTCCAGGGCTGCTTCTTCCTCCCATGGATCTCAGGTAACTAAACATAAGTCCAGCCGGTCCTCAAAGTGTAGATTTCCTTCTAAGCATCGAGATGCCTCTGGCGTTGCCCTCAAGGATTCTGCACCGGCAGAACTACTGGTGCCATGCTCTGGGGTACCGGCGGTCTCCTCCAGTACCGACATCCAGGCATTGGCAGCGTCGATAGACCAGAGAGTTCTGGCTATGGAGCGCAGTCTGGCGGCTTTCCTTGCTGCATCGACGCCCTTGGAACCGCGACAGACAATTCCACCGGCCTCGGTATCGGTATCGGTATCGGTGTCTGCTTTGACGGTACCCAGTCATCCGATGACCTCCGGTACCGATACTCCGGTACCGGTTATTCCCGGTACCGACTTTGGTCGGTACGGGTTTCGGGCTCTTCAAGAGCATCCGGACAGACGGTAGTTCGAGTCCTCAGAAGAATCTGAGGATTCTGACAGTACTGTCGATGCGTTCACACAATATAACAATGGTCACTTGAACGATAATGGACACAATATTGTTATGAAAATACCGTTCTTCTTTTAATGTAGGAGATTCTTTAGCACTTTAGGTCTCAGTTTAAAATAACACTGCTAGTTTAAAGGTTTTACCCTTGTAGTAGCAATCGTGTTTTTTCACATCAATGACCTTGTGCCTTTACTTATGAGAATCAATGTGTGATAAACCTTGGGATTTATATTCACTTATCAAATGGCGAGGTAATGCAACCATGTACTCAACTTAGTGAAACTGATGAAGCCCCGTGGTTTGTTCACACTTCTGTTCACAATCCCGACAATCAATCCCGGTACCTGCTGATGTTTCAAACTTTTCATCAGGGGACTGGTTTTTACTGTGAAACCAACAAAAATGAACCGTTAAAAATATGTCTATCTCATACTCTATAAACCTAACTGAACTACACTTTAAAATCCTGCAGTCTTCACCGCTATATCACGTTTGTACCTGTGATGCTGCCCACGTTTATCGAGGATCTCAACCGTGAGTGACCGAAAGACACTCTTCCAATGCAAAACGCCGCGCATGCATGGCAAACCCCCTAATCACCTTTTAAAATCCTACCTATCAGTCAATCAGCTGTTTTTCATATAGATTTTGATTATCCTGCAAGTTTACACTATCATAGGCAGGCCATCCAGTCTATCTCATTATTAAGTCCCTTCGGATCAAGTGTGTCTAATGTGAAAATCAAACGTTGTTCTCTTTTGAGTAATGTTTGATCTAGCGTTCTGCCGTGGCTTGCCAAAACCACTTGTTCCAAACATAAGCAACGTAATTGCTCAAAAGTGTGTGCTTTTTCTATGCAATGTTTAACTATTGGTGCTGTCGATGCAGCGATGCTTCTCCCACAGGAGCCCTCCTCCCCTAAATGCAGGATGTCTCCTCCAGAGGATATTTCATTCCAGGATTTTATCAGGGAGGTGGCTCGGGGCCTGTCCATTACTGTGGCCTCTGAAACAGCCAAGGGCCAAGAAATTGTAAATTCTACAATATCCCAAAACTCCTAAGGAGGCAGCTACCTTGCCCATTCATGAGATTTTATATGATCTCATGTCAAGGATGTGGGAGACACCTCTTACCACCTCTCCTCATTCTCACAGACTGGATACTATGTATTGAGTCCCTCCTTGTCCTGGGTTCCATAAGACTCAGCTTCCTCACCACTCTATTGTAGTGGAATCAGCTATGAGAAGGATCAATGTGCAAAGAGGCATGCCTCTAATCCTCCAGGACGTGAGTGCAGAACCCTGGATGCTTTTGGACGTTGGGTCTTCCAAGCTTTCTGCCAGGATCAGTTCCTATAGTCTCTACATGGGAATGTTCCTGAAGGAGGTCACAGATGATTTAGAGGCTTTAAATCCTATTCTTCCTGAGGATAGAAGACAGGATTTTCTCACTTTGGTCAAACATGCCCAAGATGTTTCTAAATTTTCCAACTGTGCAGCCTTTGACTGCTTTAAATGCATAAGCAGAATCTCGGCTATTGCCATAAGTGCACGTAGAATTGCTTGGCTCCAGGCATCTGATCTAGAGCTCTGGGTACAAGACAAATTGGGAAATATCCCTTGTACTGGTGAGAACCTGTTTGGTAAAGATTGGCAGGAAAAGGCCAATGAAATGGATAATCTATCCAAGGTGGAATTTTCAGCATCCAAGTCCACTGCTGATCCTGCTAGAAAGAAATTGTTCAAGAAAGCGTTCTTTTCTAAAAAGAAAATATTTTATCCTGCTTATGTTCAGCAGGGACGTTCTGCAGGTCAGCTTGCCAGGAGAGGTCATCAACCACCCAAACAGAAGAAAGCAAAGGCTGCTAGGCCTCAACCGGCCCAGCAGGCTCAGCCTCCACAGGGCCTTTGACTCTCAACTAGATAACTTAGCCTTCCTGGCTCTCGGGGGACCAGAGCCTTCCACCATCCCAGGAAGGCTATGTCATTTTGCCCTCAGATGGGGGCAAATAACTGCAGAGCATTGGACACTCTCCATCATAAAGGAGGGGTACAAGCTTCATTTTTCAAGCATGCCCCCTCACACAATAGTAAAGCAGTTCAATTCTCCGACCTCTCTCATCAACCTGTTAGGTCAGGAGGTCGCTATCCTTCTTGCCCAAGGGGCAATAGAAGAAGTACCCATTCATCAGCAGGGTACAGGGTTCTATTCCCCTTATTTTCTTATCCCTAATAAAACAGGGGGTTACAGACCTATCTTAGACCTCAGAGAATTGAACAAATTCCTTGTCAGAGAGAAATTCAAGATGATTTCTCTCGGATCTCTGCTGCCATACCGTCAGTCAGGATTGGCTTTGTTCTCTAGATCTCAAGGATGCGTACACTCATATCCTCATCCATCCAACTCACAGAAGGTTCCTTCGGTTCCTTTTTCAGCAAAAGCACTACCAATACAGGGTGCTTCCTTTTGACCTGGCCTCAGCACCAAGGGTGTTCACGAAATGCATGGCTGTAGTAGCAGCATTTCTTCACACTCTAGGGATATTCGTCTTCCCTTACTTAGACGACTGGCTCATTCGAGCACCAACAGAGTCAGAGGCCAGGACTTCTCTATCCTGCACAATGCGTATCCTTCAGTGTTTAGGGCTGGTAATAAATATCCCAAAATCCAGTCTAACTCCCACTCAGTCTCTAGAGTTCATAGGAGCTTTGCTGGATACCAGAAAGGCAAGGGCCTATCTCCCCCAGGCCCGTTGCCTTCGCATGGTGCAGTTAGCTTCTCAAGCAGTGCTAAAGCCTCATCTAACTGCTCGAGAAATGTTACAGCTACTAGGCCAGATGGCATCTACTGTGCATGTGGTTCCCTATACTCGCCTCCATATGAGGGCAGCTTAGTGTACTTTATCCACCCAATGGACCCAGGCATCAGGAGGCCTGTCAGACAAAATAGCAAACACAAGTCGCCTTATTTTGTCCCTCCAGTGGTGGAAGTGCACTCAAAACCTGTTGCTGGGGTCCCCTTTTCAACAACCCTTACCCCAAGCAACTCTCACAACAGATGCTTCTCCGATGGGTTGGGGAGCTCATCTGCAAGATCTCTCCACCCAGGGCACCTGGTCTCCACAGGAGAGTTATCTACATATCAATCTCTTAGAGCTCAGAGCAATCTTCCTTGCTCTGTGAGTGTTCTACACCCTACTCAGCTACAAGACTGTCCGTATGAATGAGGACTATCAGGTAGCCATGTTCTATGTGAACAAGCAGGGGGGGGGAACAGGCTCTCTGTCGCTTTGCAACAAAGCTTTGTGACTATGGGCCCTCGCCAGAGAGCATCAGATTTATCTTCTGGCAGTGTATCTTCCAGGCATTCAAAACTCTTGGGCAGACAGACTCAGTCGAGTTCTGCTTCCACACGAGTGGTCTCTGCATGCAGACCAGGTAGCCAGGATATTTCAACTTTGGGGAACCCCGGACATAGACCTCTTTGCAAGTCCGTGGAATGCCAAACTTCCCCGGTTCTGTTCCAGAATTCCGGCTCAGGGATGCTTTCCTCCTTTACTGGGGTCAAGACTTCTGTATGCCTTTCCACCCATTCCCCTAATTCCCAAAACCCTGTTGAAGCTTCAGAGAGACAGAAGCCATATGATTCTCATAGCTCCACATTGGCCCCGGCAAGTGTGGTACCCTCTGCTTCTACATCTCTCTCAAGCTCCCTCCCTGGAGTTAGGGTCTGCTCCAGATCTCCTATCTCAGGAGGACAGAATGTTATGGCATCCCAATCCCCAGTCTCTGCATCTCAGGGCTTGGTTGCTGAAGGCCTAGATCTCCATGATCTTAATCTCCCTCAGGAAGTAAAAGATATTCTTTTTGCTTCCAGGAAACCTTCCACTAGACGCTCTTATGCTTTCAAGTGGAAAAGGTTTACCATATGGTGTTCGCAAAAGGGTCTTAACCCCCTTGCGATACCTCTGGAATCATTGCTGGAGTATCTCCTTTATTTATCCAATGCAGGTCTTAAGACTAATTCAGTAAGAGTCCATTTGAGTACTATTGCAGCTTCCTTTAAGCCTCTAAATGGACAGCCCATTTCCTCTCATCCTCTTATAGCAAGATTTATGAGAGGCCTTCTTCTAACTAAGCCTCCCTTTAGGCCACCACCGGTGGCATGGGACTTAAACCTGGTTCTTGGGCAGCTCATGAAGCCACCTTTCGAACCTTTAGCTACTACCTCCTTGAAATTCCTTTCTTGGAAGGTTATCTTTCTCATTGCAATCACATCAGCACGCCGCATTAGTGAGTTGCAAGCGCTAGTAGCTGATCCACCTTATACAAGGTTCCATCATGACAAGGTAGTCCTTAGGACTCATCCACACTTTATGCCAAAGGTGGTCTCGCCTTTTCATCTGAACCAAGCGGTCTACCTACCTGTGTTTTTTCCAAGGCCTCATGCATCAAATTCAGAGAGGAATCTGCATACCTTGGACTGTAAAAAAGCTTTAGCCTTTTACTTACAAAGAACACAGCAACATGCAAAGTCCTCTCAACTCTTTGTTGCTTTTGATCCTTCTCATTTGGGACTTCCAGTCTCCAAGAGAACTCTGTCTAACTGGCTTGCTCAGTGTATTTCCTTCACCTATCAGAGTAAGAACCTTTCTCTGGAGGGCCATGTCACAGCTCACAATGTGAGAGCCATGGCAGCCTCAATGGCTCATCTGCCCTCTGTGTCTATCGACGACATCTGTCGAGCAGCCACCTGGGCCTCGGTTCATACCTTCACAGCCCATTACTGCTTGGACAAGGACTCGCCGGGATGCCTTGTTTGGTCAGGCTGTTCTCCAACACCTGTTCCATACCTAATCAACTCCTACCCACCATCCCTGGTAGGATGCCAGAGATCCATGGGGGGAAGTGGAGCCCTTCTCAGGGACACACAACTTCTGGGGTCTCTCCCTGGCACCTAAAGCTAGAGAGTCCCCATATGTGATGACTACATTCCTGCTTGTTCCTGGAGATAGCATAGTTACTCGCCTGTAACAGGTGATCTCCGGGAACAGCAGGAATTTAGTCCTCACAACCCACCCACCTCCCCTAGGAGTTGTATCTCTCTATCTATCTCTTTCCTTTCCCTCTCTCTCTCTTTGTCTCAGCTTTAAAACTCAACTGGAGAGAGGCAGTTGGGAAAGGCGGGAAGGCAGCACGCAGGCGCTGTGGGATGCTCCCAAAAGCTTTCTAATTGGACGCTGGAGAGCGTTCCCACGCAGGCTCCGTCGGTACCGACGATACCCATATGTGAGGACTAAATTCCTGCTGTTTCTGGAGATCACCTGTTACAGGTGAGTAACTATGCTTTTTAAGAAAGCAAACCTATAAATCCTGGTAGTCCACAATAGTGGGGGGAGAGAAATATATAGGACCCAGAATAGGAGTACCTCGGGGTCCACTTAGGAAAGAACTTTACGGATTCAAGTCCAAAAGAATAATCAAGACTGACCGTGAGCACACAGGCTAAGTAATAAGAGAGATATTAACATTATTATCCTGAGACTTGACTATTTCCTTTAGCTTAGTATTAATAAATGTGGCAAGATCGGCCGGTTGAGAGAAAATATATCTATGAGACTTATACAATACTAAACATTTACAGGGAAATCTTAAAAATAAAGAGCCCCCGATCTGTATAACCCCAGGCTTATGGAAAAGAAAAAGCCTTCTTCTCTTCTGTGTTTCCTTTGAAATATATGGATACATTGATATGGTAAGACCATAAAAAGTCTCCAGTCTCTTTTTAAAGAAAATTTTCAGCAACCATTCCTTATCAGTGGCCAGTGCACAAAAGACCAGCAAAGTAGCTGGAGAACATGTCCCCGGGTCAGAGACCTCAAGTAGTTCGGACACATTCAAAACATCCAAATTAGCAAATTCTACTGAAGCTGCTGGTTCTTTTTTCCCCCTGAGGGAGATAATACACCTTTGTCAAAGGTGGAATCAATTCCAACGGCACTTTTAGCACTTCCAGGAGATATTTCTTAAACATATCAGTGGTCAGAATGCCCTTCGCCTTAGGAAAATTTAATAGCCTTAAATTCACAGCTCTAACAGCATTTTCCAAAACTTCCATTTTGTACTAGAGCGCCATGTTATCTTTAATCAAAGCAATAGTTGAATCTGATAATGTTGCCAGCCGACTTCCATGTTCTTCTACCTGGGATTTGATACAGTCACTTACAGTTTCCAAAGAAGCAATTCTAGCCGAATTTTCTTGAGTCTGAGATGACAATGCCTTGGTCTGACTGTGTACTGCCTCCGAGAGGGAAACAATCGCATCCCATATTACCTCAAGCATGAAGACTTTAGGTCTCATAGGAATAGCAAACGCAGAAGTAGAAGTCCCAATAGGAGAAGCACTAAAGCCTTCAGCATGCAAGCCGGGACCTGTCATAGCCTCGGAGGATTGCTGTGCACCCAAATCCTCCCCGGAACCTGCAGAGGAGAGCTGAGTCTGAACCGAGGCAGTTTCCCCTCCACCGGCGTCTCCATTCTCTGTGTATAAGGGAGGGATCGCCGAAACAACCGGGGACAAGCTCAGTGTTGCAGGGCACAGCGGAAGCAATCTCTCAACAGGAGACGGAGAGAATTCTAGCTCCGCGGACGTCAAAAGGCTCTCCTCAGCCATCGTTGCAGCACCGGAGCGAATCTCCTGCTTTTGTGCCTGTGTGAGTACAACAAAACGATCCATAGGACCAGTGGAAGGAGACTGGGGCTCCGAGGGGAAAACCCTCAGCTTCCCTTTGCGTTTAGGCATCTGTGGAAAAGACAAACTCGGCGGCCATCTTGAAAAGGTACCTCCCCCGCAAAATATCTGATATGTGGTTTTATTTTCCATTCCTTTCCTTATGATTCGTAGCATTCTCTTTGCTTTCTTAGCTGTCGCTGCACACTAGGCAAGGGTTTCAGTGTATTATTCACGATGATCCCTAAATCCTTTTCCTGGGTGGTGGTTCCTAATGTGGAACCTTGCATCATGTAACTGTAGTTCCTTATTGTCCCTCCAGTCCAGTCCCGAACCTCTGGGGTTGTGCACCTCCTCCAGCAGCTTGAAGACTGAGCATGTCATCTTTTGATAACCCTGGTATAAATACCCAAGGGACAGCCCATCCGCTCCAGTTACTTAGTCTCCAAGCAGCTGGAGGAGGTGGTGAGCCAGGATGCTGGGCTCACTTGAGGGACAGATAAGGAATTTTAGGTGTTTAGTTAATTGTTAGGTTTCTTTTTTTGGAAGTCCTTTGTTTATTGCTGTTTGCCTTTGAAAAAAAAAAAGGCAAAAGAAAGGAAAGCCTTCCTCCTCTCTCATCCCCTCCCTTCGGTTAAGCGGGGTATGAGCAGAGGCTGTTCAGGGTCAGGGGCCTGAGGAGCCGGTTGAATTCTGCAGAGCAGCACTGTTGTTTTTGGTGCAGATGCCTCCGGAGCCCCCACTTCCCTTCTCTGCGCCGAAGCCACGATTCTGGCTGAGCGCAGGAGGAGACAGCAAGCGGCTAAACAGCAGGTTGAAAAAGGCAGTAGCGAAGGCAGCAGAGCCTTCTGTGGAAGGAGCAACAGCTGCAGCAGAAGAGTCAGTTCTGGGGGGTTGTTTGACTGGTGACTGAGCGGGAAATTACAGTGGGGGCTGTTAGAGGCGGGCAGCAGGCTGGACCATGCAGTTTTTAAGTAAAGCATGCCTAGCCACGTAGCAGCAGCATGGGAAGTACAGAGGGGCAGGCTTCTTCCCTTTTTTTTCTTTTTTTTTTTAAATTGCTGCCAGTCTCGCTGTTTTTAGGCACTGGCTACCAGGTTTTTTGGGTAGATTAACTGGAGAAAAAAGAAAAAGTTTGTAAGGGAGCCTTGTCTGGCCCATTGCTTCTGTGTTTGTTTCAGGCAGGATCCTACAAGATATTGTATAGGCTAGCCCCTGTTTGTCAGATGGTATGCCTTCCAGACCCCAGTGCCTGGTGTGTGGCGCTCGGTGAGGGGCTGTATCAGAGACAAGAATTTTGTAGAGGCTGTACACGGGAGGCAACCTCTATGGACAGTGTGGAGCTAAAGGCGGCGTCTTCTCCGTTTGGGGATCAGGACCCCATGTCCTTGCTCTTGCCATCCCAGGAGATGGTGCCCTGCTCCTTGGCCAATCCCGGTCTCTCCCTTCCGCAGTCCCTGGGTCAGGCAGGGGTACCGACTGTTTTTCTCCAGAGTTTGTACTTCTACTCCACCACGCCTTTTGTCTGCGCCGGCAGGGAGCTGGACCCGTGGGGGCAGAACGTGGGGAAAAGCGATCGGGAGCTTATGTAGGGGTGATGTTGGAGGTAGTCCCTGTGAAAAAGTCAAAACTCTCGGAGGTGGTTATGGATCGTTCTCCGGTTGGTTCCCCAGTGTCGGAGGGTCTTGATGGGGAGGACCACGACACAGTTGGAGGTCGAAGAGGACCTGTAGAATGGTGAAATCCAGGAGCGAGAAGAGCAGGCAAGAGTGCTCTGGGTGTTCTGTCAGGAGGAATTACCGGCACTCATCACGGAATCCCTCAAGGCTCTTAATTTGCCCGCTGCTCCCCCAGCGAAGGATGATTCTTTGGAGGATCCCTTGATTCAGGTGGTATGTAGGACACAGGGTGTTTCCAGTGCATAGAGTGATCTGCAAATGATTCATGAAGAATGGAATAAGCTGGAAGCGAGTCTCAGGGGCTCTAGGGCTATGACTCTGCTCTATCCCTTATTGACAAGCAAAAAATGATACTCTGTAAACCTTACCATGAAAGTTTCACGGTAAGGTTTACAGAGTATCATTTTTTGCTTGTCAAGATTTATCTCTGCATAAAAGACCATAATTGCATTTGCTATCCCTTATTGAATCAAGACCGAGAACTCTTTTGGCTGCCCAAGGTGGATGCGCCAGTCTCTCCAGTCATCAAGAAGACAATGATCCCTGTGGAAGGCAGTGCGGCTCTGAAGGACATCCAGGATAGAAGGCTGGACACCTTATTGAAGCAGGTCTTTGATATGAATGCCCTGTCGATTCTGGCCTCCCTTTGTGGGGCGTGGGGTGCTAGGGCCTGCCTCCGGTGGTCGCAGCAGTTACAGCAAGCAGGGTCAGTGGAGGAGCAGGCAGGAAAAGCGCCCCGGCTGGAGTAGGGGGCGGCATATTTAGAAGATGTCCACTACGACCTTATCAGAGGTCTATCGAAGCGCGAGCCGCTACCACTGAAGCCATACTCTATCTGTGGTTGCAGAACTGGGTGGCGGACAGTTCCTCAAAGGCCCTATTAAGCAAGCTCCCCTTTAGGGAAAGCTGCTCTTCGGGGAGGACCTGGACAAGTTGGTGAAGGACTTGGGCGAGTCCAAAGGGGGTTGTTTACCAGAAGATAAACAGAAGCAAAATCACCCTCCATCAGTGCCCAAAGGGCAACAGCAGCAAGAGTTTAGGTGTTTTCGTTCTGCTAGATTTAACCAGCACCAGAGGGGAAAGTTTCCTTCCAAAGGCCAGGGGTTTCAAGGGGCCGGCAGAGGTTTTGCGGCCTCTTTGTCCTCGGGGCCCAAAAAATCACAATGAAGCGAGGAGGGCCCAGGGGGGAGTTTTTTTACCCTGCTTGGGTCCAAATCACCTTAGACCAATGGATGCTGGAAGTCATTCGGGAGGGTTATGCCCTAGAACTCGAGCGCCCATTGCCCAATTCCTTTGTTCAGTCTCCTAGCAAGGCATAGGCCAAGCTAGAAGTGGTGCAGAAAATCTTAGAGAGGTTGTTGCAGCTCAAGGCCATGGTTCCAGTTCCTCCAGACCAGTACGGTTGCGGTCGATACTCCATTTGTGGTGTCCAAACAAGGAAGGATCCTTTCGCCTGATCTTAGATCTCAAGTGGGTAAACTGCTGTCTGCAGGTGTCGCATTTTCACATGAAAACGTTACGGTCCGTCATAGTGGCGGTAAGAAATGGAGAATTCCTTACTTCTCTGGACCTGTCGGAGGCTTACCTGCACATTCCATTACAGCAGGACCACCAGCAGTTCCTCAGGTTTGCAGTTCCTATGGGACATTTCCAGTTCCGTGCCTTGCCTTTTGGGTTGGCTACGGCGCCGTGCACCCTCACCATGGTGATGGTGGCGGCACTTCGCAAGGAAGGGATACTAGTGCATCCCTACCTCAACGACTGGCTGATTCGGGCAAAGTTGAAGGGCGAAAGTGTACGAGCCACAGCCCGGGTGATTCAATTTCTGCAAAGTCTAGGCTGGGTGGTCAATATGGCCAAGAGCCGGTTGACCCCTTCTCAGAACTTTGAGTACCTGGGAGCACGGTTCGATATGCACGAGGGGAAAGTCTTTCTGCCAGTGCTGCGGGCGCAGGGGCTTTGTAGGCTGGTGCTCTGGTTTCTTGCCAGGTCCAACCCCACTGCCTGGCATTTCCTACAGTTTCTAGGGATCATGGCGGCTACCCTCGATCTGGTGCAGTGGGCAAGGGCACACATGAGACCGTTGCAGAGGGCCCTACTACAAAGGTGGTCACACCAGACCCATCCCCTCTCACAGAGGCTCACCTGTCCGCTGGAGACCAGGAGGACCCTCTGGTGGTGGCTTCCCCAGGAGAGCCTGGAGAATGGAATGTCGCTGGAAACGCCATCATGAGTGGCACTGACGACAGACGCCAGCCTGTCGGGCTGGGGAGCCCATTGCGAGGGGTGCTTTGCCCAGGGGCAGTGGAACAAGCAGGAGAGGAGTTGGTCGATCAACAGGCTGGAAATGAGAGCGGTGGGTTTGGCACGCCAGAAGTTCCAACCTTGGCTGCAGGGGAAGGCGGTCCAGGTGCTGTCAGACAACGCAACCACAGTGGCCTACATCAATCACCAAGGGGACACGAGCAGGATGCCCTTGGAGGTGGAGGCTGACCGACTGCTAAGTTGGGCTGAGGAGAACCTTCAGGATCTGTCGGCGGTGCACGTGGCAGGAGTTGACAATGTGATGGCGGACTGTCTCAGCCGGATAAGGGTGGATCCCGGAGAGTGGGTGCTCAATCCAGGAGTGTTCTCACAGGTAGTGCGCCGCTGGGGCTTTCCGGTCATGGATCTTATGGCAACCTTTGAGTCCGCCAAGGCCAGTTGCTTCTTCAGCAGGCGGCAGGAGAGGATGTCGGAAGGTCTGGACGCAATATTCAGAGGTGGCCCAGGGAAGGGCTTCTGTACATTTTCCCACCGTGGGCCCTGATTGCGCGTATCGTGTAGCGGATAGAGGCCCACCGGGGTCTAATGATTCTTATCGCGCCGGATTGGCCAAAGAGGCCATGGCAGCTCCCAGTGCGGGAGGATCTACTAGTGCAGGGGCCGGTGCGCATGCCTCAGGTGGATCGATTCTCGCTTACGGCCTGGCTCTTGAAAGGGCGCAGCTGACGAAGAAGGGATATTCAGCCGCAGTGGTCCTCCACCTTGTTGAAGGCCATCTCGCTTATGTTCGGTCTGGCGCATCTTCAAGGCGTGGAGTGTGGACAGGCAAGTTTAGCCGTCTAAAGCTTTGGTGTCAGATGTCTTAGCATTTCTGCAGGATGGATTCGATAAGGGTCTGGCAGCTAGCTCCTTGAGGGTACAGCTGGCAGCGATTTCCTGTTATCGAGGGAAGGTCCAGGGGGTAGCGTTGGGAGCGCACCCGGATGTGGCAAGGTTCCTAAGGGCCGTGACTCTCCTATGGCCGCCGAATAGGGTGATTGTGCCAACGTGGGACCTCAATTTGGTTCTGGAGGCGTTGGTACAGGAACCTTTTGAGCCATTGGGCAGAGCTTCGCTCAAGGATCTTACCCTCAATACGTTTTTTCTCGTGGCCATATGTTCTGCGTGGTGGATTTCGGAGTTACAGGTTTTTATTTTATTTATTTATTTATTTACATTCTCTTATATACCGCGCTATTCTGCATCAGTGCGGTTTGTCTTGCTGGGAGCCGTTTTCTGATGAGAGGGTGGTATTGAGACCGGTTCCCTCCTTTTTGCCCAAGGTGGTCTCGGTTTTTCATATGAATCAGACTGTCACTGCCGGTTTTCGGTAGTTGGAAAGCATTTAGGGCTCCTGGACATACGGTGGGCCCTGAAGAGATACCTGAAAAGGACAGCCTCTTTCCGCAAGTTGGACCGGCTGTATGTGTTGTTTGGGGGTCTGCGGAAAGGAGAAGCGGGGGCGAAGACCTCTATTTCCAGGTGGATCAGAGAAGCTATCGCGTCGGCGTACATTGTGAAAGGTAAGCTGGTACCAGCGGGGCTGCGAGCTCATTCCACTAGGGCTCAGGCGGCCTCGTGGGCAAAATATAGCTTGGTTCTGCTGGTTGAGATTTTTAAGGCGGCTACCTGGTCATCTTTGCATTCCTTTGTCAAGCATTACCGGCTGGATGTCCAGGCAGCAGGGGATGCCCGTTTTAGATTGGCAGTGCTTCAGTTTGGCAGGTCCCTCCCGTTGAACATTTACTGCTCTGTTACATCCCCAGAAGTTTGGGACTGGACTGGAGGGGTGATAAGGAAGGTGAAATTAGGCTTACCTGCTAATTGCTGTTCCTTGAGGAACTCCAGTCCAGTCCCGGATCCCTCCCCACGTGTTAGTGTTCTGTTCTGGGGCCTGAAGCAGGATTCAGAGTCTTCCGAGAAGGGGAATAGGCCTCGGGATTCGCATGTTCGGTGGAGGAGGTAGTGGGGACACATGGCTTGTCTGATCCTTGCTCGGCTAAGGTGGAGGTCTGGTACCCGGAAAAGCATCTGGTAAGTTCCCACTTAGGGGAGGAGGGGCAGTTCCTTCTCCACCAAGGGATAGCATAAGTTAAGTTTAGGGTTGTTAACGTTTTTGATTCAGGTTATCTACTTATTTGTTGCTCCTGAGAGTCTGCTTTGTCAGTAGGTTACTGGAGCGGATGGGCGGTCCCTCTGGTATTTATACCAGGGTCATCAAAAAATGACATGCTCAGTTTCCAAGCTGCTAGAGGAGGTGCACAATCCCCCAGAGGTTTGGGACTGAACTGGAGTTCCTCAAGGAACAACAATTAGCAGGTAAGTCTAATTTCACCTTTGGGTGGTCCTTTCCTAGGAGCATAAGTTTGCACTTGCCCACATTAAATTCCATCTGCCATTTGGACACCCAGTCTTCCAATTTATCAAGGTCCTCTTGCAATTTTTCCTCTTGTGTTTTAACAGCTTTGTATAATTTTGTGTCATTTGCAGATTTGATCACCTTACTTGTTGTTCCTTTTTCCAGGTCCTTTATGAATATATTAAGAAGCAGCGGGTCCAGCACAGATCCCTAGGGTACTCCACTATTCACCTTTCTTCATTGGGAAATTTGGCCCTTTAGCCCTACTCTCTGCTTTCTACCTTTTAACCAGTTCCTGATCCACAACAGTACACTGCCTCCAATCCCATGACTTTTTAATTTATCTACATGTTCAGTAATTTTATTCTTATAATGGTTTCTACCATTTTGCCCAGTACTGACATCAGGCTTACCGGTCCCGGATCACCACGGAGTCCTTTTTTAAAAATTGGCATTGCATTAGCTATTCTCCAATGTTCCGGTACTACAGATTTTAATGATAGTTAACAGATTACTTATAGTAGGTCTGCAGTCTCATATTTCAGTTCTTTCAACACCCTTGGATGTATACCATCTGGTCCAGGAGATTTGGTACTCTTCAGTTTATCAAATACTTGTAATACATCTTCCTGGTTCTTCTGATACATCACCTTTTAGATACCATTTCAGTCATGGGTAACTTCCCTACATCATCTTCAGTAAAGACCGAAGAAAATAATTCATTCAGTCTTTCCGCTTGACCTTGTCCTCCCTTAGCTCCCCTTTTACCCTTTCAATCATTCAGTGTTCCAACTGACTCATAGATATTTTGCTACAAATGTCCTTGAAATAGTTTTTATTATGCGTTTTTACTTACATGACAGGTTTTTTTCAAATTTTCTCTTTGGCAGACTTATCAATGCCTTGCATCTAACTTGCCAGTGCTTATGTTTCCCATTTTTTGTCATTTGGTTCCTTTTTCCATTTCCTCAAAGATGCTTTTTGGCTACTACAGCCTCTGACACCTCTATTTTAAACCATGCTGGCAGTTTTTAGGCCTTTCTTCCACCTTTCTTAAATTATGGAATACATCTGGTCTGGGCTTCGAAGATAGTATTTTTAAACAACACCCATGCTTGATGATGTAAATCTTTAACCTTTGCAGCTGTCCTTTTAGTTTTTTCTTAACTATTTTCCTCATTTTATCATAGTCTTCCTTTTGAAAGTTGAAAGTAGTACTGTGGATTTCCTTGCCATCCTGCTTCTATTTATTAAATCAAATGCTATCATGCTATGATCACCATTGTCAAGTGGCCCCATCATCTTTTTCTCTTGCACCAGATCCTGTGTTCCACTAAGGACTAGGTCCAAAAAAGCTTCCCCTCTTGTCGGTTCATGGATCAGCTACTGCAAGAAGCAGTACGTTTCTAGATGAAATAAATATCTCCTAGCATGTCTTCCTGTGACACTGACCCAATTTATCCGGGGTAATTTAAATCACCAGTTATTACTGTTTTGTAACTTTTGTTAGCTTTCCTGATTTCTTTTAGCATTTCATCATCCATCTGCTCATTCTGGCCAGGCGGTCCACCCCCACTGCCATCGCCTTCCCCCTTTCACATAGGATTTCTCCCCATAAATATTCTGCAGTGTTATTTTGTTTCATACAGAACTTTAATCCTATGTGATTCAATGCCTTTTCTAACAGGGAGTGCAGCCCAACCACCAATTTGATCTACCCATTCATTGTGATAGTTTGTACCCAGGTATCACAGTGTCCCATTGGTTGTCCTCTTTCCACCAGGTCTCTGAGATGCCAATCATATCTACCCTTTCTTTTAGTTCTATATATTCTCGCTCTCCCATCTTATTTTTTAGGCATCTAGCATTTGCATACAGGCATTTTAGAGATTGTATTTTATTCATATTGAAGAAAACCAATGATCTGGCCACAATACCCCGGTTCTTTCGGTCTCTGGTCCCTCAAGCAGTGAGAAATAAGCAGAGAGTAACACAGAACACAATCACACACAAAGTGCTACTTTCTTTGAGCTCAGAGGGAAAACAGACGGTCTATGGACTCAGCACAGTTCAACGTCTGTTGGATTCAAATTCTTCCTCCTGAAAAGCTCTCTTTTTTTTTTATTTTAAAGAAAAAAAGGGAAGTAACAGTCATTAATCATAACACAAGGTGTCGCTAGAGTTCTTTCTACAGAGTAAGAGCTGATTACAGTGTATTAGATAAAATACTTGATTATGACAGGATTATTTATAATTGTAGAGTTGCAAAAATTATGCTGTGCCAGCAGGGACCTATAGTTGACTGTACAATGAACTATGGTTGCGCAGTTCATAGCCTATGTTTACTCTTTATGCTTGCGTTAACAATGTTCCCAAACTATTTTAAAAGACAGTTACACAGAACTCATGATCATGATATCCTATTCTATTTAAGAGGAAGTAGGTGAAAAGACAAAATTCTGAGCACATTTTTAGATATCTGCATCAAGAAATTCAACTATCTTTAATTACATATTGGGGATTCTGGTATTCCCTTTATCTGTCCATTTCTACGCATATTAATCTGTTTATCAGTTGATAGAGGTAAGTTGGAATCTTTCAGCTCTGTACTTAAGGGCATCTGGGTAACTTTTATCTTTATTAGGACCTCTCTGTCGGGATGCTCTAACTTCCCTCTTTTGCTAGTATCGTTTAAGGATACATTGTTTCGAACCATGTGTACTTTGGTGATTGTCAGCTTTCCCTTATTTTCTAGTTTAAAAGCTGTTCTATCTCTTTTTTTGTAAGGTCAATGCCAGCAGCCTGGTTCCATCCTGGTTAAGATGGAGTCCATCCCTTCAGAAAAGCTCCTCCCTTCCCCAGAATGTTGCCTGGTTCCTAATGAATCCAAAGCCACCACCTTTGCACCATCGTCTCATCCATGCATTGATACCCTGGAGCTTTGCCTGCCTTTTGGGTCCTGCACATGGAACAGGAAGCATTTCAGAAAATGAAACCCTGGAAGTTCTGGATTTCAACTTCTTACCTAAAAGCCCAAATTTGGCTTCCAGAACTCCCCTCCCATATTTTCCTATGTCAACGGTACCAACATATACCAAGATAGCTGGCTGCTCCCCAGCACTATCTAAAACCTTGTCTAGGTGGCGTGTTTGGTCTGCTACCTTCGCACCAGACAGGCATGTTACCATGTGCTGTTCATGTCCACCAGTCACCCAGCTATCTACATGCCTAATGATCAAATCATCAACTATAAAAGCTGTCCTAATCCTTCCCTCATGGTCACATGTCCCTGGAGAAACCACCTCAGTGCAAAAAGATTTTACATCACCTGGAGGACAGGTCCTAGCTACACAGTCGCTTCCTGCCACACCAAGGTGATGCTTTCTTTTTAGTTCAGCCTGGACTATGGCTTGGCCCTGAACCATTAATGTTAGGCCTGTTGTGCTACAGGAATTGCCTCCAAAGGATTCTTTGGGGGAGGTATCTCCGTGCAGTCTTAGCAGGAGTGAAGCAGTTCTGTCCACCTGAGTGTCCTGTTGAGTCTCAATGGGCTCCTGTGGTAAAGGTCCTTGGGTCCATGTGTAAGGAGGACTCCATGGTGGTTTGGTTCCTTTTCAATTCATTCCCAGAGACTCTGATGTCTGCCATATTGTGTCCATGCTGCAACCCTGGCTTTGAGTACACCTTTCTGGTTCTTTGGACATCTCCTTTTAGTGTGAAGCTTATACTGTTAATTCTTCAAGGAGGCTGCTCCCCTCCTTTCTCATCCTCTCTGAATTGTGGTCCTGACTTTTGTAGAGAAGGATCATCAAACGGACTTCCCGTCATGTCTGAAGGATGGGCAGAAGGTGTTGCTGGAGTTCAGCACAACTCCTCATTCTTCCTGTTGATCAGACCTTCTCCATTCTCAGCAGTTTGGGGGTGGTGCTGGCACAGGTCAAGTTCTCTTATTGTCTATTTATCCCTGGAGATCATTGGGGGAAGGGTGCATCCTTCCTAAGTACATTCAGGAACGAGTCTTGGTTCGCTCCGTGGAGCACAATACTCTTAGGTGGAGTCCACTTGGGTGTCCTACAGGACAGTTCTAAGGCTTTCTGGCCTTTGTTGATTGCCTTGCGAGGTTCTACAGGGTGTTTGTGGAGGTTACTCAGATGATTCCTTTGACAGGGTAGTCTGTCTTGAAATTAGTCGTCCTCCCACCCTGGGTCCTGACTGCTTGTGTACATTCCATTTGCCTGTACTGGTCTAGCAGGATGATAAGGAAGGAGAGGTCTTAATCATACTTGATAATCTCCTTTACTTGAATCTTGCTAAACCAGTCCTGTAAGACTTCTTTTGCAGGTTGGGAAGCCTGCTGCCTTTGGTTGCATTAGCAGTGTCTCTGCCTGGGAGACTTAGGGGTCTGTTTACTAAACGGCGCACTTGTACGGGGCGCACATGAGCGCTCTAAAAGAGGTATTTAAGTGCTCTTAAGCGCCCCGTACGAGTGCGCGGCACATTAACGGGTCCCGCAAGCGTGCGCCGACAACGCGCACATTTGCGGGACGGTAATGTGCGAAACAGGCGTGGAAAGGAGAAATGAGGGCGGAGGAAGGCCCCCTAGGGGCGGAGAGACGGGGTCAGTGGGCGGAATGTGGGAGGGGGGAGACTCGCCGCACAGGAGCGTGCCCGAATCTCCAAAGAAATATACCGCGAGTCCAACAGTCGCGTTAGAGGTGCTGGGAAGGGAAAGGAAACCGTTTCCGTCAGCAATGTGCAGCACAATACTGGAAAGCCCAAATCCGTGAGCAGTGTGTCCCATGTGCACAGATCAACCTCGTTAATTGCACAGGGCACTAACCACACGGGCGCCGCGCACCTTCGCGCATCTGTCACTCACAGCTTCCCGACGGAACGCCCACTCCTTCTACGGCACCCGCTCTGCACCGCGGACCGCACACCACCGGCCTTTAGTAAACAGACCCCTTAGAGTTCCAGCTGCCATTGAAGGTCTAGTCAACCTTGTGGGCTGTCTCCAGTTTCCTTATAGTAAGAGAGCCAAGTACTTGCTCATGCTCTTTGTGGCGAAGCTGTTTGTTTGTTAATGTTACCTGAGTTTTTGGGATTTCTGCTTGGGAAGTGTCATGCTGGTTTCTCTGTGCCATACTAGAGGATATACCAAGTGATAAGATAACTGAAAGCTGCTTAAGTCTGCCTCTACCTGCTGGCTGGGGAGCATAATCCACTCATCTGGACTGGTCTAGCAAGCTTCAAAAAAAGCAGATTATCAGGAATGATTTAAAATCTTTTTCCATATGTTCCTGTGTTACTGCCACCTGCACTGCTTGGGAAAGGCAGTGACTATAGTCACTATAGGGCGGAAGGGGAGGAACAGCAAGGCCACAACTACTATCAGATATAACAACTGGTGCTGGGGAGGAGGAGGAAAGAGCAGGTTCCTTATCGTCCCTCCAGTCTAGTCCCAAACCTCTGGGGTTTTGCTCCTCCTCCAGCAGCTTTGAGACTGAGAAACATCATCCTTTTGATGACACTGGTATAAAACCCCTGGAACCGCCTTCTCACTCCAGTTATCTCAGTCTCCAAGCAGCTGGAGGGTGGTGAGCCCGGAGCTTCGGGGCTTGCTTGAGGAACAATTAAGAAGATGGAGAGAAGAGATAGAGATAAGATTGGAGTTTCCTGGGACGCTAGCTAAATTTTGGGTTACAGATTGTTTTAAATCAATTTCTATTGTAAGACAGTCTGTCTCTTTAAGGAGAGTTGAACTGAAAGGCCTCCCCCCCCCCCTCCCCGCTGGACTTGGATGTGCAGTGAATACTGTCTCTGTGTAGAGCACTTTGCCGGTGACCAATTCTTTGGAGAAGCAGGCTTCAGAGTAGGCAAGGCTCCGGTTCCCAATCCCACATTAATGGGTGAGGAACCGGTAGCTTAGGCTCTACAGGCCATGCAGATGGGGTTTACCTGTTTGCGCTGAGCCGGCGACGGAGGACCCGGCTGATCAAGGCAGTGATTCATTCTCTGTTTATCTCCCGGCGGACAGCCACGCAGTGGCGGAGGACCGCGGAGGGAGAGATCAGCTGAGCACAGAGGATTCCCGGAACGAGATAAGGGGCCGGGTAAGGCAGAGCAGAGACGGCCCCATGTGAGCAAGGCCCAGCCACGTGGCAGCAGCGCGGGAAATGCCAGTAACATCGGGGTACCTGCAGAAACGCGTATTTAAGCAGGAGAACCTCGTTTTATTATTTTTTCCACAGAATCTGTCTGGGAATACATCAGTGAAGGTTTCACTTCAATTTAAAGACCCCCCCCCCCCCCCCCGCGAAGTATATAGCCTGTTTCAGTTACAAGCTGCTGTGGGAAGCAAGGCCTCTGCTAAGGGGGGGGGCTCTAGTTTTTCAAATAGAAAAGATCTGCTCAAATGGAATGCCTTCTAGACTGCAGTGCTTGCTCTGCGGTACTAGAAGGGGTATGGTGTCGGACACAGGTGTGTGTAGGGTGTGTGTGCAGGAATCTGCCACTTTGGAACAAGCCTTGGAGGCTGGCGTGGAAGGTGGCAAAGAGGTAGTTGGAGGCTTGCCGGAGCCGTTTTCCCCCGATTTGCCTCTGCTGGAGCCCGTGGCGGGGACATCCTCCACACTGGATTTTGTTTCCCCTCAGCCGCCTTTGCCAGGTGGACTGGGGGCAATTTTTTCCCCAGATTTCGTTGCACTTATCCAGCAAGCGTTTAGAGGCACTCAGAGAAGGTCCTCAACCGGTTCCATAGAGACGGAACTGGGGGGCAAGAGGCCAGGGATGCCTCTGACTGCGGGGGCATCAGGGAGCCTGACAAAGAGGTCCAGGATAGATAAGGAGCGACTGGATCAGTCGGTGGCCTCGGAGGGTCTTCACTCCGAAGATGGAGATCCTGACCTGGAGCTCGACGAAGAGTTGGAGGAAGGAGAAATCATGGACCAGGAGGACCAGGCTAGGGTGGTTCGAGTTTTCCGGAGAGACGAGTTACCGGCGCTCAGAAGGTTATGCTTTGGAGCTTTAGTGGCCAGTGACCAATTCTTTCGTACAGTCTCCGTGCAAAGCACTTCTCAAGTGCAGGGCGGTTAGGCAGACTGTAGAGAGACTGTTAGCCTTCAAGGCCGTAGTTCGGTTCCTCGAGACCAATGCTGTTGTTGATACTCCATTTACTTCGTAGTCCCGAAGAAAGAAGGATCCTATCGGCCAATTTTGGATCTGAAAAGAGTAAATCGCTGTCTTCGGGTGTCTCATTTTCACATGGAGACCCTGAGGTCGGTCATAGTGGTGATAAGAAAAGGAAAGTTCCTTACGTCCCTGGATCTGTCGGAAGCGTACCTGCACATTCCGATCCGGCAGGAGCACCAAAGGTTTCTCAGATTTGCAGTTCCTATGGGACATTTTCAGTTCCAGGCGTTACCATTTGAGCTGGCTATGGTGCCATGGACGTTCACCAAGGTGATGGTGGTAGTAGCGGCATCATTGTGAAAGGACGGAGTACTGGTACACCCTTATCTGGACGATTGGCTGATTTGAGCGAAGTCAAAAGCTGAGAGCGAGGCGGCTACAGCCAAGGTGGTAGAATTCCTTCAAGGTCTAGGTTGGGTAGTCAATATGTCAAAAAGCAAGTTAATTCTGTCGCAGAGTCTGGAATACCTGGGGGCTTGAGATATGGAGGTTGTCAGGATCTTCCTGCCACAGCACCGAGCGCGAGGCTTGAGGAAGTTAGTCCGCGAGTTTCTGGGCAGGTCGCATCCCACGGCGTGGCATTATCTTCAGTTGCTCGGTACCATGGCGGCGACTCTTGAACTGGTTCCATGGGCGAGGGCACATATGCGACAGTTTTAGAGAACATTGCTCAGACAGTGGTCACACCAGAACAACCTTCTATCTCGGAAGCTTCCCTGTCCAGCAGAGACGCGGCAGGCGCTTCAGTGGTGGTTGCATCCAGGGTGTCTGGAAAAGGGGTTGCCCTTGGAAACGCCTTCTTGGATACCCCTAACAGACGCCAGCCCATTAGGCTGGGGAGCTCATTTCCAAGGAAGGTTCGCGCAAGGTCAATTGACCAATCTGGAAAAGCTATGGTCAATCAACAGGTTGGAGTTGAGAGCAGTAGGGCTGGCATTGCAAGTGTTTCAACCTCATCTCTACGGAAATGCAATTTGAGTGTTTTCTGACAACATGACCACAGTAAGCCTACATCAACCATCAAGGGGACACCAGCAGTGTAGCTTTGGAAGCCGAGGCCGAGCAGTTCGTTTGGGTCGAACAAAATCTGGTGGCTCTGTCAGCAGCGCATGTAACAGGAGTGGACAATGTACAGGCCGACTTCTTGAGTCGAGTAAAGGTGGACCCAGGGGAGTGGGTTCTTCACCCGGAGGTGTATGAAATGGTGGTGCGTCGCTGGGGGACACCAGTGATGGATCTCATGGCAACCTTCCAGTCAGCAAAGGTCAGTTGCTTCTTCAGCAGAAGACGGGAGAGAATGTCGGAGGGCCTGAATGCTCTCATACAGGACTGGCCAGAAGAGCAGCTCCTGTACATGTTTCCACCTTGGATGTTAATAGGCCGGGTGGTACAACGCATCGAGTTACACAGAGGATTGGTGATATTGATTGCACCAGATTGGCCAAGAAGGCCTTGGTATGCGGATCTGATGAGACTCTTGGTAGCGCAGCCATGGCATCTTCCAGTCCGGAGAGATCTGTTATCTCAGGGACTGCTGTACATGCCTCAGGTGGATCGATTCTCGCTTACGGCTTGGGTATTGAGAGGGCAAGGCTGAGAGCTAAGGGATACTCCACAGCAGTGATTGCTATATTGTTGAAAGCACGAAGGAGATCTACTTCATTGGCGTAGGTGCGCATTTGGCGTATTTTTGAAGCTTGTTGTTTAGACAGGGAGTTGGAAGCGCAAATTCTTTTTTTGCAGGATGGATTTCAGAAAGGTTTAGCGGCCGCAGATTAAAGAGGAAGCGCTGGGGGCTCATCCAGACGTTAAGCGCTTTTTAAGGGCGGTGTCTCTTCTGAGACCACCTTGTAGTCAGGTGGTTCCGACGTGAGATCTCCATTTAGTTTTGGAGGCGTTGGTGCACGAGCCCTTTGAGCCTTTATCTCGGTCATCTTTAAAGGATCTTACTCTCAAGGTGGTCTTCCTGGTAGCTATTTGTTTGGCTAGGAGAATCTCGGAGTTGCAGACGTCTTGTCTCAAACCTTTTCTGTCTTTTTTCACGATACGGCGGTGGCATTGAGGCCAGTGCCATACTTTTTGCCAAAAGTGGTGTCAGTGTTTCATGTGAATCAGGTAGTTTCATTGCCAGTGTTCGGTGAAGGTACGGAGGCTTCTTCCACAGGGCAGTTACATCGGTTGGATGTTTGTCAGGCATTAAAGAAATATATCCGATGGATGGCTGATTTCCAAAAGTCGGATAGACTATTTGTCCTGTTTGGCGGTACAAGGAAGGGAGAAGCAGCGTCAAAGGCTTCCATTGCCAGATAGATTAAAGAGGCGATAGCGTCGGCGTATGTTTTGAAGGGTAAACCCGTACCGGAAGGGCTTAAAGCTCATTCGACTAGGACTCGGGCGGCTTCATGGGCTGAGTACAGGTTGGTACCAGCGGTAGAAATTTGTAAGGCAGCGACCTGGTCGTCTTTAAATTCCTTTGTAAAACATTACTGTCTGGATGTTCAGGCAGAAAGGGATACCTGTTTTGGAGCAGCGGTGCTTCAGGCTGGTCTAGCAGGTCCCTCCCGTTGATTTGTTTCACTGCTCTGTTACATCCCCAGAGGTTCGGGACTAGACTGGAGGGACGATAAGGAAGATGAAATTAGACTTACTTGCTAATAGTTGTTCTTTGAGGAACTCTAGTCCCGCATCCCTCCCTGTTTTTGTTCATTGGACTAGAGCCTGAAGCAAACGATGTATCACAGGTAAGAGAAAGATGAAAGTGTGGGATTATGGCCCATAAGGGTAGGTTCTAGACATGGGGATTATAATAGGGTTGATATCCTCCATAAAAGGGAAGGGCGGCCTAAGCAGTTCTAACAAACGTCAGTATAGCGGAGGGGGAGAACAGAAGAAGAGATGTTTTTTCCCTTAAAAGTTATTAGTTAAGTTAGTTTACAGTTTGTTCGTAGTATTTACTACTTCCTTATCGGTCCTCCAGTTCAGTCCTCTACTTCTGGGTTGTCAATCTCCTCCTGCAGCTTGGAGACTGGTATGTCAAACTAATGACATCACTGGATATAGCCTGCTGCACTCCTCCTTCCATCCCAGTGTTACCAGTCTCCATGCAGCAGGAGGACTTGACGAGCCTTGTAGAAGGGCTCTCTGGAGGAATGGATAAGGAGCTTTTGGTATAGTGGTGGATTGGGATAACATACTTAGTCTATTTTATTTTGATCGGTATCTCTTTAAAAAAAAAAAAAAGATTGAGGCACATCTGTTTATTCCGGCTCTTTTGCTCCTTGCCTGTGCCTGAGAGGTGTTTGGGGGTTCTGGCTCAGGGCTTTCGAGTCTTCCCTCCTTGGAGCACGGAGGTCTCTCCCCCAGGACTTTCGGGGGAGAGCCCCTCTTGACAACGGCAGCATATATCTGACTGCCTGCCTTGCCGTGGCTCACCTGCCAATACAGAAGCCGACGGGGAACTTCCAAGCCGGTGCTGCAAGCAAACAGCAGTTCCGTTTTTGTCGGAGCAGCTGCGGATCGAGCCGGTAAGCCTGCCACCGGCTTCGTCTGTTTTTTCTTCGGGGAAAGCCTTCTTTTAAGGTAGGAGGGTTCCCGCGGTGTGTTTGGCGCCTTTTTTGCCGGCGCGGTGATTTCTCGGTGGCCATTTTCTGAGCCGCGGAGAAGCCGCATGTAGGAGATAAGCCTGCCGTTGCAGTGCAGTCAGATTCGGGGCCCCGATTTCATTTGTTTTCATTTGCTTTAATTTGATTTCATTTGCTTTCTTGCGTTTCCTTTATTTTTTGATTGGTTTTATTTTTGGGGGTCTCCTTAATCGCTAATCCCTCTTCCTTCAGCCTTCACACAAGGGAGGGGGGGCTGGCTGGAAGGGATTTTTTTCCTTGTGGTAGTAGTGTGTTAAAAAAAAAAAAAAAGAAGTCTCTCTTCAGATAATAAAAAAAAAAAAAAAAAAAGAGGGCTTGCGGTTAGGCTCTGGCTCGTTAGCCATATGGCTGCCAGACCTCAGTGTATTGTGTGTGGCACCAGAAGAGGCACAGTGGCTGATACTGGCGTTTGCCGGGGTTGTGCAGCGCTATCATCCGCAGTGGAGCAGCTGATGGAAATGCAGGAGCCCACTGAAGCGCATTTGTGACGCAGGGGGCCGCGGTGGAGGAGTTGCCGGGGTCTTCCGGGATCTCTCTAACCGTACCGTCGCCGGCCCTCGGTGAGTTTAGTCCAGAGTTTGTGCTGCTGATGCATCAGGCTTTCTGCCTAAAGCGACAAGGGGCAGCAGCGGGCCCTGGGTCGCTGGCGTCGCCACCTCTGCAGCTGGAGGCCTCTGAGGATTTGGGTGAGGGCCCTTCGGCGCCTAAGCGGGCGAGAACCAGGGACCCTGCGCTGGTGGAGGGAGATTGGCCTGAGGTTTCCGTCCCGGAATGGGACCCGGAAGAGGGCACCCAGGATCTCGAAGAAGGGGAGATTCCTGAACCTGAAGATCAAGCTACGATAGTTAGTCTTCCGTAGAGAAGAGTTGGCAGCCTTGATCTCGGAGACCTTACAGATGTTGCATCTGGCAACGCAGGTAGCGGTGGAAGAGGAGCTGGAGGACCCGGTTATCCGGGCAGTCCGACAGACTCAGGTGGTGTTTCCAGTACACAAGGTGGTGGACAAAATGATTCAAGATGAGTGGGATAAGCCGGAAGCAGGCCTGAGGGGCTTGCGGACATTGAAGAGATTATATCCGTTAGAAGATAAGGATAAGGAAAGGTTCCGGTCTCCGCGGGTGGACGCGGTGGTTTCGGCGGTTACAAAGAAGACCACCATTCCGGTGGAAGGCAGTGCGGCCTTGAAAGATACTCAGGACCGTAAGGTGGACGGTCTGCTCAAGCAGGTTTTTGAGGCGGATTCTATGTCACTGCAGGCGTCCATCTGTGGAGCCTGGGTGGCCAGAGCTGCTCTGCGATGGGCACAACTACTGCGTCAGTCTTCTCATTTAGATCTCGAGGAACTGAAAGAACTGGATCACCTGGAATCAGGGGCGGCTTACTTGGCAGATGTTCATTACGATTTGATCAGGGCGCTGGATGATAGCACCGCGTCCGCGGTAGCTGCCCGGCGTTTATTATGGTAGAGGAATTGGGCGGCGGACGGACGGTCGAAGTCCCGTCTTAGCAAGCTTCCCTTTAGGGGCGGTTTGCTGTTTGGTGAGGAGTTGGATAAGTTGGTGAAAGACCTGGGGGAGTCCAAGGCGGGCCGGCTTCCGGAGGATAGACCGAAGCAGGCCAAGTCAGACCAAGGATTCCGGAGTCAGTTTCGAGATTTCCGGAGGTTTCGTTTGCTACGATTCGGAGGTTTCCAGAGGGGTAGGTTTCCGTCTCGGGCCCAGGGCTTTCGGGGGTTTCGGGGAGCGAATAGAGGTTTCGCTTCCATCCCAGCGAACGCTGTCCGTAAGACACAATGAAACGAGATTTTGCCACCTCCTCGTCTTGGGGCCTCAAGAATCCCCAAGGAAGCGAGGGGAGCCCAGGCAGCAGTGCAGCCCTTGGGAGGTCAGCTGCGGGAGCTTTTACCCTGCCTGGGCCCAGGTCACATCCGACCAATGGGTCCTAGAGATCATCCGCGAGGGGTATGTCCTCGTGCTGGCGCAGTCGGTGGGGTTCATCTTAATTCAGTCCCCCTGCAAAGCACACAGCAAGGCGGAAGCAGTAAGGGACACCTTGTCTTGGCTGAGTCAGCTCGGAGCAGTGGTCCCTGTACCTCAAGATCAGTGTGGCCGTGGTCAATATTCCTTTTACTTCATGGTGCCCAAAAAGGACGGGTCATTCCGCCCGATCCTAGATCTCAAATGGGTGAACTGCTGTCTTCAGGTCCCACATTTTCAAATGGAAACGCTTCAGTCGGTGATCGTTGCCATAAGAAGAGGGGAGTTTTTTGAAGTCTCTTGAACTCGCGTAGGCATATCTCCACATTCCCGTTCAGTCGGAGCACCAGACGTTTCTCCAGTTTGCGGTCCCAATGGGACATTTCCAGTTTCGGGCCTTGTCATTCGACCTGGCAATGGCTCCCCGCAAGTTCACCAAGGTCATGGTAGTGGTAGAGGCAGCGCTCTGCAAGGAGGGGGTGCTGGTGTACCCAGACCTCGACGATTGGCTGAGACCGGCAAAGTCCAGAGACGAGAGCGTGCAGGTGACGTCCCATGTGGTGCAGTTTCTGGAGAGGCTTGGCTGGGTAGTCAACATAGTCAAGAACCACTTAGTTCCATTGCAGGAATTGGAATATTTAGGAACGTGCTTCGACATCCGGATAGGGAGGGTCTTATTACCGGAACATCAAGCCCAGAGCCGGTATCTCTTGGGGCGCTGGTTCCTGAGGTGGCCGCTTCTAGCGTCTCAGCATTATCTGCAGGTCCTGGGAACCATGACAGCCACCCTAGAGGTGGTACCATGGGCAAGGGCACACATGCACTACTGCAGAGGATATTGCTCCGTCAGTGGTCGCACCAGATGCATTCTCTGTCCCAAAAGCTCCCCTGCCTGCCCGAGGTCCAAATGGCTTTTGGTGGCTTGCCCGGGAAACCTGGAAGCAGGCATGCCCTTTGAGCCTCCTCAGTGGGTCCCGCTGATAACTGATGCCAGTCTTTTGGGCTGGGAAGCCCATTGCGGGGGACACTTTGCTCAGGGGGGCTGGGGCACGCCAGAGGCCGGCTGGAGATGTGAACGGTAGCTCTGGCATTCTGGTGGCCTACATCAACCATCAGGGAGGCATGGGAAGTGCAGCCCTGGAAGAGGAGGCAGAACTGCTGTTCAGCTGGGCTGCAGGTCGCCTCCAGGTGCTGCTGGCGGCGCATGTAGCGGAGATTGACAGTGGGACGGCAGATTACCTCAACCAGGTTGCAGGTGGACCCCGGGGAGTGGTCACTCAATCAGGAGGTCTTTTTTCAGGTAGTGCACAAATGGGACGCACCGGTCATGGACCTGATGGTGATGTTCGAAACTGCCAAAGCATGCTGTTTCTTCAGTAGAAGGCGAGAAAGGATATCCGAAGGGCCCAAAGCCCTAGAACAGCTGTGGCCCATGGAGGGCCTGCTATATGGTTTCCCTCCGTGGGCCCTCATAGACCGGGTCATACAGTAGATCGAATCTCACAGGGGACAGGTCATCTTGATGGCTCCGGATTGGCTGCGGTGCCCGTGGTATGCCGACCTAGTACGACTCTTCATGGATCGGCCGTGGCGCCTCCCATCTCAGGAGGTGCAGAGTGCGGTGCTCATGCTCCAGGTGGATCAGTTCTCGCTTACGGCCTGGCTCTTGAAAGGGCGCATTTGAGAAAGGCGGCTTACTCTGCTCCGGTTATTGCAACCCTGTTGAAAGTGAAAGGGCATTCTACATCTTGGGCTTATGTCTGAATATGGCACATTTTTGAAGCCTGTTGCGAAGATAGGCAGGCGCAGTCTATGACTGCCCCCGTTCCAGACATCGTAGCATTCTTACAGGCCAGTTTTGATAAGGGACTAGTGGCTAGCTCCTTGCGGGTGCAAGTGGCGAATTGCCTGTTACTGGGGCAAGGTTTAGAGGGTGTTGCTGGAAACGCATCTAGAGGTAATATGTTTCCTGAAGGTGGTAGCCTGACCTTCGTCCTCTATGGAGGGCGGTGGTTCTTCTGTGGAATTTTAACATGGTTTTAGCAGTGCTGGCCAGAGAGCCATTTAAGCCTTCGGGCCGGGCTTCACTGAAGGATTTAACCCTTAAGACAGTGTTTTAGGTTGCTATTTGCTGCGCGCGCAGGATTTTGGAACTGCAAGCCTTATTGTTTTGGGAGCTGTTCGTGTTCTCCAGGGAGAAGGTAGTCCTGCGGCTGGTACCTTCGCTCCTGGTTTCCCTCACGGTCCTGGGGGGTTCGGGGGTGGTGCCGACAACCCTCTGTTGCGTTTGTTGGATGTTCAAAGAGTCCTCAAAAGTTATTTGAAGGAGACAGCGGCCTTTTATAGTTTGGATTGCCTGTTTGTGTTATTTGGCGGTCCGTGCAGAGGTGAAGCCTCTATTGTCGAATGGATACGCGAAGCAATTGCTTCGGCCTACATCTTGAAGAGTCACCAGGTTCTAGCATGTTTGCAGGAGCATTCTACGAGGGCTCAAACGGCCTCATGGGCATAGCTTGGTGCCATCAATGGAGATTTGTAAGGTGGCAACCTGGCCTTCACTTCATACTTTGCAAGGCATTATCACCTGGATCTTCAGGCGGCAAAGATGCCTGTTTTAGTTCAGCGGTGCTTCAGGCCAGTGTGGCAGGTCCCTTCCGTTAAGTTAACTGCTATGTTACATCCCAGAGCCCGGGACTGGACTGGAGGGATGATAACAAAAGTGAAATTAGACTTACCTACTAATTGTTCTTCCTTGAGGAATTCCAGTCCAGTCCCAGATCCCACCTGAGTTCTGGAACTGGCAATTGGCACAGTTTGCTTTCAGGTGTTTCTGGCAATACAAGTGCCAGGGAACCAAAGTCCTGGGGTTTTCGGCATTTAGGAGCGGACCGGGAGAGCTGTTAGTCTTCACTCTGAGCTCAACGTCATCGTCCTGGGATTTCTTCGGGTGAGCCTGCTCTCCTGGGGGGGGGGGGGGGGGGGGGGTTCCGCCTTGGGTTTGGGTGGGCGTTAGTTAATAAAAGCATAGAATTGTTTATGCCTAATTAACTACTTATTTATTGCTCCTGTGAGTCTGCTTTGTCAATAGATTACTGGAGGCTGGTGTGCGGTGCCAGCTGTATTAGTACTGGTGTCATCAAAAGGATGACATGCTCAGTCTCCAAGCTGCTGGAAGAGGTGTACTACCCAGAGTTCAGGACTGGACTGGAGTTCCTCAAGGAACAACAATTAGCAGGTAAGTCTCTAATTTCACTTTCTGTTAATGCAATGCAATGTGTGCCTTCGAGTCCATGCCGACTCCTGGCGACCCAGCACTCCTGGGTTTTCTTGTTGAACAAGTTAGAACCTCCAGCATTCCTGGGATTTCATAATGTTTATCAGTTAGACACAAAAATTGCATGATATTATAGAAATTATGTACGCCTCTAGAGGAGGAGGCAGCAGACAGTCAGGAGTACTGGAGTCGGACTTCAAACACTTCAAGAAAGCCTTGAAGACACACCTATTTGCATTTGAATCTTCCTAAGAGTTTACCACCCCCTCCTATCCTTCCCCCCCCCCCGTTGCCTTCCCCTCTCTCCCAACTTTATACTTCAACGCTATTCACATTTTTCTTCCTTGCTATATTTGAATTGGAATTCTTTAAATTTTTCATGACTTGAAGCATTGTAAATTCCTTTATCGTTTCTCCAGTTTAGTCCTCCACCTCTGGGTTGTGTACCTCCACCTGCAGCTTGGAGACTGGGCATGTCAAAATCGTGACATCACTGGATATCAGTCCCAGTGTGTCCAGTCTCAATGCAGCAGGAGGACATAGTGAGCCTAAGTGCTGGGCTCACTTGAGGAACAGATAGGAGCAGTATAATCAGAATTTAGGTTTTTAATTTTCATTGGCAGCAATTAATTTAAAACTCCTTATTTGCTTTAATGATTCTATTTCCTTTAATTTCATTCACTTCACTTCGAGGCATTATATTTTAATTGGAGGAACTGTCCCTAAGAAGGACTTCCATTTATTTCAACTCGATGTGTCACCTTACCACTTAGGATCTCTCCCCCTGGACTGTACTGGGGAGAGCTCCATGGGCCATACCGGCACACTGAGTGTGTGCACGCCGTCAGCTTACTTTCGTGGTGAAATTATCTTTTTACTTTCTTGATCCCACAGAGCAGCTCTCATCGTGGTTGCCGCTTGCGGCAGCGCCAGGTGGCATCGTGGCTTGAGAGACTGTTTTCCCCAGGGTAAGAGGAGCATGGTTCTTGAATTTCGGAACCGCAAGTTAGGCCCTCGGACTAGGAAGGGGTGATTTGAGCGGTTTCAGCAGCGGGGGTTTTTTGGCGCCAAACAAAGCTGACGGAGATCGGCGCCATGTTTTTCTGCATGCTCGGTGTTGCGTGCCGGGTTTGCAGCACCCCGTGTTTGGGGAGAAAGCGCCATGGCACAAAGATACAGTTTGTATTAATTTCTTTGATTTAGAATATTTTGGATTAGAGTTTTATGTTCATTTGGTTTCGTGTTAAAAAAAAAAAAAATGCTACCCGCTCTCCCTTACTGAACTGCACGGAGGGTAGCCGTCCTGTGCCACAGCGGTGGTGGCTCTTGCTTCGGCAGGCAGTGGCGCTTACCGCAGGCGTTACAAGGCGCCGCGGAGCTTCGGTGCGGCTTGTCTTAACGGCGCAGCTGTCACCCCGATCTCAGCTCTCTGTTGAGCAGAGCTGCCAGGACTACGATGGACAAGAGGTAGGACAATGTTCAGCTATTCTGGCCGGGGAGCAGTCCCCGGTAACATCTTGTTTGTAGCGTGGGGCTCCTTTCGGCCGGAGGTCGCGAGTGCAGCGCTTTAGCAGTTGTGGCCGGCTAAGGGGCTTCGTGAGCAGTTCCTTCCCGCGTTTTTTTGCTGCCGACTATGAAATGGGTTTGGGAACTGAGTTTTTGGTGCTGTTGCAAAGGCAGGTTAATAGTGTGAGTTTAACACTTTTGGGTTTCTTTTCCTTTACGGTCTTAATGAGGAAGTTAAAAAAAAAAAAAAAAAAGGACAATGGAAAGCCTTTAGGCTAGTAGTTGAAGTAGCCTGTGGCAGCTTTATTTTCTTTAGAGCACACGGGCGGCCTTGCCGGCTAGGTCTGGCCCGGTCCTGTCCTACCCTGATGTGTTACCTGGACGGATCTGATAGTTTTCTTGCTAGGCTTCAAGTTACATTTATTACAGGTACCCTAGATGATCATTTCTTCTAATCTCTGGATATTGGCAGCAAACCAGGGCTCTGTAGTATGGGAACATAAAGTTCTGGGTACCAAAAGCTGTCAGGGGATTTTTTTTTCTCATGTCAGATAAGGCAGCTCGAGTACCATCGAGGTATTCTCATCGGAAGATCAGGCATTAAAAAAAACAAAAACAAAACACATCTGGGTTTGTTTTTATGCTTTGCCTGCGTAATCCAGTATTTGCCCGTATCACAAGGCGGTGACTCTGACCTGCTGGGAATTTCAGCAGGAATAGGGTTGTGATTCCTTTTGGAAACAGAATCTCGGCAGGGTCTCAGATCTGCTATCGACCTTGCTACAGCTGATCATCGAACACGATTTGATCCAGGCCTAAAGCATTGGCCATGCTGCAGGCAAGACTTTAATGTCAGGATGCTGCACATACTAGGTATTCATGCTTCTTCTGGTAGGGATGACTCCATTAATTCTTCGGAATTCTGCAGTGCTAGCTGTATTTCAAGCAGAGCATTCTCACAGTTCGGGATGTCTTGCTAACTAGACAATTAGACTTAAAGCTCCCCTTTCATTGCAGGATTAGGTTGTCTATTGGTAACCTGGCCAGCCATTATGTCATCTCCAAGCTTCAAAGTGTCTTTCTACAGGACTGTAGAGAAGGTCTGAAAAAGGGACTTTCTAATGGGCTTTGCCGAAGATGATGTATTTGGTTGGTAAGGAGGTGGTGCAGAGTTTCTTTGGGGGGATAATCGTCATTGCTCCATGGCAATACCTGTGTGCACATTTTTGAGAAAGCTTATTGAGCATTCAAAGATGGATGTTTTACAGGTGTGGGAGTATATGAATCACTTCAAGGGTGGTTCTGCGGCTCAGTATGAAAGCTTCCAAAATATCTACGCTTTGTAATCATAACAATTTTCACCTTACAAGTGAAGGTTACAGGTTTAGTGCCAGCCATAGGAACTCACCTTTTGATAGGTTTCACAGAACCATTAAAATGTTTAGTCGTCCAGTTTAGTTTCTGTGTCCTCTCAGAGATCAAATTTTGACACCAAAGAATCCGTTTGACTTGGGGAAAAAATAAATATGTCCCTGGTGTCAATTAATTGAAAGGCTTATCTGCACATTCCCATCAGGGCTGTTTATTAAACGCCTCGGAGGTTTGCCTTTCCGTGGGGGCACTACGAATTCCAGGCGTCACCCTTAGGTCTGGCAACGGCTCCGCGCACCGTCACTAATATTCTAGGGGTACCGGCGGCAGCAATGCAGACAGAAGGCATCTTAATGCATCCCTATCTCAACAACTGGTGGTGTCGGGCGAAGGCCGAGGTCGAGAAGGAGCAGGTTACAGGCAAAGTGCTACAGTTTCTAGAAAGGCTCGGCTGAGTGATCAATCCGGTCAAGAGTCGGTTGGTTCCGACTCAGGCTCTGGAATACCCGGGTGTATGCTTAGACACCCGGAAGGGAGCTGTATTTTTGCCGCTTCGACGAGCTTAAGCACTTCGGCTCGTGAGCCAGTTTTTATTCTCCCGGCACCATCGGCCTGGAGCTACCTTCACTTGCTGGGGACATGGCATGACCCTGGAAGTAGTTCCTTGGGCCAGATTTCTCATGCAACCATTGTAAACACCGCGGCTGAGCCGTTGGTTTCACCAGAGCGGGTCGCTGAGCAAACGTCTTCTCTGTACACTTCGGGTCAGGAAACCCCTCTAATGGAGAATCGCTCTGGGACATCTGGTAGCGGGCCTGTCCTTGGAGCAGCCGCAGCGGCTCCCAGTGGTGACGGACGCGGGTCTCGCGGGTTGGGGAGCACAGGGTGGAGATCTCTTCATGCAAGGGACTTGGTCGGTTTGGGAGGGGCAATGGTAGCTCTCCCGGCTTGAACTGCTAGAAAGAGCTCTGGCGTTGCAGGCGTTCAAGATCACGGTAAAGGGCCGGGCAGTTCAAGTGCTTTTGCACATTTCGGCAAAGGTGGCTTGCATCATCCGGCAAGGCAAATCGGGAAGTGTGGCCATGGACGAAGAAGCAGTAACTTGGTTCGCTTGGGGTAGTGCTCCGGCTGCTTGCGATATCAGCGGCGCACATCACAGGAAAGGACAATGTGAAGGCAGACTCCCGCAGCGGGGTCCCAGTGGATACCGGAGAATGGGAGCTCCATCCGGAAGTGTTCGCTCAAACAGTCCACAGATGGGGTTCGCCGATAATGGATCGCATGGCGACTTTTCAGTCAGCAAAGGCGACTTGCTTACAGCAGGAATCGAGAACAAAGGTCAGAGGGGATAGATGCCTTGAGCTAACCTTGGTCAGCATCGGGTCTCCTCTTCGATTTTCCGCCATGGGTGTTTGTCGGACAACTGGTTCAGTGCATTCAGCCCACTGAGGGAGAGTGCTGTTGGTGGCCTCAGATTGGTTGAGGCGACTGTGGCATGCCGATCTGGTTCAGCTGCTCGAGGGAGAACCCTGGAGATTCTGATATGGGAAGATAAGAACATAAGATATGCCATACTGGGTCAGACCAAGGTCCATCAAGCCCAGTATCCTGTTTCCAACAGTGGCCAATCTAGGTCATATGTACCTAGCAGTTTCCCCAAAAGACACAGGTTCCGCAATGCTTATTTTATTTATTTATTTATTTATTTACATTCTCTTATATACCGCGCTATTCTGCATCAATGCGGTTTACATTGAACAAACTGAAATTACATTGAACAGGGCATTATAACTTGGAGAACTATTTTACAGGGAACATGGACTGTTAAGGGTTAAGTGGCTTGCCCAAGACCACAAGGAGCACCTGTGAGACTAGAAACCCCAGTCCTTCCGGGCCAAGGTTGCTGTCCTCTAGTGGGATTTGAACCCCCGACCTTCCGGCCTGAAGTACCTTGCCCCAACCACTAGGCCACTCCTCCACTCCCTTGACTGATACTGGATATCAATGCTTGACCCAGTACAAGCATTGTGGAACTTGTGTCTCTTGGGGAAACTGCTGGGTACATATGACCTAGATTGGCCACTGTTGGAAACAGAATACTGGGCTTGATGGATCTTGGTCTGACCCAGTATGGCATATCTTATGTTCTTATGTTCTTAAGCATTGATATCCTGGGTCCCTTCTTAATAATGGTTTATGGACCTTTCCTCCAGGAACTTGTCCAAACCTTTTTTAAACCCAGCTACACTAACAGCCTTTACTACATCCTCCGGTAACAAATTCCAGAGTTTGATTACACGTTGAGTGAAAAAATATTTTCTTTTAGTTCAAATCTTTTTTATTAATTTTATACACTTAAACCCCTTAAATGTGCAGGGGAGTCATCAACAAAATGCAGCATAATACCAGGAACATTACATAACCAGGATATCAACTCGTCTAACACATAGTTAGTATATCTGTACGCTCCCAGAAGCTCGAACTTACAGCTACTTTCCTGAAGATGTCAGATATCTAACATACAATTCTATCTTCTCCCTCCCTTCCCACCCAAACCCCCCACCCCTTCCCTCCCCGCCGGGACAAACAACCTCTCAAATCCCACAGAGCCACCCCAGCAATGAGCAGCACAAACCCCACATCACCTTACAGGTTTCACCCAACAATCAACTCGCACCTCATACTCCAGCCCAACTCTTGCAGCACGACTCGGTCAGCAGGTTATCCCCTAGACATTCAGCACCCTGCTTCAATCTCTCATCGGTAGAGTGGCAATAAACGGACCCCAAAGGTCCAAGAACATATCCCACCACTTACCACCTTTTTGCTTTGCCGTCAACCTTCCATATACAACAGTTCAATCATAGCTCTCTCCCAAACAGTTATCACAGGCGGTGAAACTTCCACCCACTTACCCAAAAGCACTTTTTTAAGTAACAAAAATCCCCTTTCTAAAAAAGCTCTATGTTGCGGCGCAACCCCCAGACCACCTGCTTCCCACCTATGGAACAAGCACACCTCTATTCGCAGTACATCCCCCATCCCCAGCCACTCCGCCATCTTACCACAAGCTTGCACCCACAGATCTTGCATTAAGTGGCAACTCCAGAACTTATGCAACAGAGTACCTGCTGCCAGCCCACACCATCCACACATGGCCGTAGTTCTGATTCCTACACGAAATGCCTACTCATCCGTGGTATACGCTTGCCACAAGAACTTATACTGCAGCTCATGTAGATACACCCACCCTGACCCCTTTGAGGTTCCTTCAAAAGCCTCTTGCAAGGATGCCACGGACACTCCCTCCAACCCCTCTTTACCCCATCTATGGGCTAACTCGGAAAGAAACACAGTGTCCATTTTGGGACGCACCAGTTCCCTCCCCTCTACCCCTCCCGAACTCCTTCCCGCCAGTTTGTCCAAAACATGCCTAGGCAGCCCTCCCTGCACACCAAGGCTGCCCACATAATGCCGAGCTTGCAAATAACCATAGAAGTCCCGCATATGAAGTAGGTATCGCCCTTGCAAACTCTGAAAACTATCCACTACCATCCCGTCTGCCATAAATAGATCCCCAATACAAGAAAGCCCCTTCGCAGCCCACCCATGGAAAATAGTGTGCCCCGAGAACCCCGGAGTGAACCCCGGATTCCCCACCAAAGGAAGCAAGGCCGACTTCCTCCAATCCCAACCATATCTGGAACACACAGTCCGCCAAGCAGCCCGCAGGGCCCCCATGTATCCCCACCCTGCCCCACTACTGGACGCAGCACCCTTATCCATATGAAGCACATACAAACTATGATATGGCGCACATAATTCATGCAGCTGCCGCAACGGGGCACATCCACCTTCCCCCTCTGCTATCGCCCCGATATGTCGCAATATATAACGAAGGTTATAGTTCCGTAACGACGGCAGCTCCAACCACCCTCATCCCTCCTTCGTAGCAAGGCGCGGAACGGGATCCTCGCCCTCTTACCCCTCCACAGGAATGCACTCAAAGAGGACTCAAAGCGCTTCCAATCCTTGTCTAAAACCCATATAGGCAGCTGACGAAGCAGGTACAGCCATCTAGGCATCTCTACCATGGTAAACAATGCTATCCTCCCCTTAAGCGACAGAGGCAAACCCCTCCAGCCCACAAAGGTCCGCTTAGATTTCTCCAACATTCCCGGGACATTGGCCCTATACAGGTTCTCCGGAGACTCCGGCAACTGTATCTCCAAGTATATAATCGCCCCAGCTGCCCACACCAATGGAAAAGTACCTTGCCAGCACGGCTTCACTCTCCCCCCCACATCCAATACCACCGATTTTGACGTATTAATTTTTAGCCCTGAGAAGCTACCAAACTCATTTAACAACTGCAGTACTCGCTCTAAGGACGCTTGTGGCCGCGTTAGACAAAGTAGCATATCATCGGCAAATGCACTAACTTTCATCTCTTCCCCCCCAAAGTGATACCTCCAATCCGCGAGTCGCATTGGATAGCTCGCAATAGAGGCTCCAACGTGAGCACAAACAGGGGCGATAAGGGACATCCCTGCCGCATCCCTCGCTCCAGCGTGAATGGAGCAGAGGTCGTCCCATTCACCCCCACTCGAGCCATTGGGTTTTTATACAAAGCCTGTAGCCACTGCACAAAGTTCCCCTGCAGACCAAAACTTGCTAACACTTCCCACAAATACCCCCAGGCCACTCTATCAAACGCCTTTTCGGCGTCCAAGCTCACCAAAAGCAAAGCCACCTCCTTTCACAGGCAGTGACTCATACTTAACAGCAACCCGGCAATATTTTTGGTCGCTTCCCTACCCTGCACAAAACCAACCTGCCTAGCATCAATGAGAGATGGAAGTATCGGGTTGAGTCTCCCTGCCAACACTGACGCAAGAAGTTTCATGTCAAAA
The DNA here is from genome assembly GCA_033557465.1 of Ichthyophis bannanicus. NCBI lineage: Eukaryota > Metazoa > Chordata > Amphibia > Gymnophiona > Ichthyophiidae > Ichthyophis > Ichthyophis bannanicus. The sequence goes on from CM066032.1 coordinate 1,533,199,755, forward strand.
TTTATAAGCGATATAGGTCTATAGGATGCCGGGTCAGTTGTATCCTTTCCGGGTTTCGGGATAACCATGATATCCGCACAACGCATGTCTCGAGGAAATTCCCCAGTCTGTCGGATGCAGTCAAACATCACCGCCATAGTGGGAGCCACTTTAACCGCCAGCATCTTATAATACTCAATACTAAACCCATCGGGTCCGGGAGCCTTGTGAGACTTTCCTTTCCCGATGGCGTGCATAAGTTCCCGTACTGTCAATGGTGCATTAAGTCTACACAGCTCTTCCTCTGAAACTTGCGGCAATGCTAGCCCCCTCAGGAAGGCCCTACCTTTATCATAGTCCCTAACCTCCTCACTATACAACTTGGCATAGAAAGACCTAAAGACACTCGCTAATTGTTGGGGTTGGTTTTGCAATCTCCCGCCTTCATCCCGGAGCACGGGTATGAAACGAACACCACCAGGGTCCCTAACTAGCTTTGCCAAGAGGCGCCCCGTTCTATTTCCAAACCGGTGCAATTGATGTCTATAATATTGCATAGACAGTACAGCTTGCCGTTGAAGCAACTCATTCATGGCTATTTGTGTCCTCAGAAATTCTCGCTGACACCCACCACCCCCACTACGACTGAGCTGTCCTTGCAAATCTTGAAGACTCCGCTCTAACGTGATGATACTGCGGTCTAAATGTCTACGCCGCTGAGCTGTATATGAAATAATAGCCCCTCGCATCACTGCTTTACTGGCCTCCCAGAACAACACCGGGGAGCAGTTCACCTGATCATTAAAGGAGGCATATTCATCCCATTGCTTCCCAAGATATAGCTGAAAGTCCTTGTTTTCACAGAGATAGGCCGGAAACCGCCAGCCCCTTCTGACCATTCCCTGACAGTCCCATAGCACCCATACTATCCCATGATCGGATACTGCTATTGGCTCAGTCCCGGCTTGCAGTACCCCCTTCACTCACCAGAATATAGTCTATACGTGACCAGGTGCGGTGAGCTCTGGACATATGAGTGTACTCCCGCACCCCAGGGTGAAGAACTTGCCATACATCCACCAAGTCTCCCATTCTACAAAGATATCCCCACTCCCTTACGGGCCCAGGAGCCCACCCCACAACCGTGAGATTTATCCAGATTCGGAGAATGCGGGCAATTAAAGTCCCCTGCCATAATCAACTTGTTGCTGCCCGCCTTCTTTATAAACCCCAATAACAGCTTAAAGAATGCATGATCATACACATTCGGAGCATATATATTCGCCAGCCATATTGGTTCATTATTTAACTTAGCAGTCAACAGAATATACCTCCCTTTGGGATCTGCCTGTACATTATTCACTTCAAAAGGGAGGCCCCGCTTCACTAACACCACCACTCCCGCTCTTTTCATACCCGAGGATGCCCCATACGTCACTGCAACTCAGTCTCTGGCTAACTTCCGATGTTCCAAATCGCTTAAATGCGTTTCTTGCAACATCGCAATATGCGTTCCCTTTCTTTTCAACATTTGTAATATCTTGGTGCGTTTAACTGGAGATCCGAAGGCTCCTACATTCCACGAGACTAATTTTATATGCATGATTTAATATGAAGGCGGCTACCAGCATTGCCCTTAGTACCTGCACCCACTCCAGGAGACGCCCAGCCTCGCCCCCAGAGCCAGAACCCTTGCCTGCCCACTTTATACCATAGCCTGCACTGCTTACCCTGTGGACTCCCCAAAAGGTGTTGGCCACTCCATCCCAGGCAAATATTTTCTTTTATTAGTCTTAAATAGTTTACCCTGTAGCTTCATTGCATGTCCCCTAGTCTCTCTATATTCTGATAACGTAAACAATCGATCTACGTTTACCCGTTCCACTCCGTTCATTAATTTATAGACTTCTATCATATCTCCCCTCAGCCGTCTCTTTTCCAGGTTAAAGAACCCTAACCTTTTTAGCCTTTCTTCATAGGAGTATCCTTCCATCCCCTTTACCATTTTGGTGGCTCTTCTCTGAACCTTTTCTAATAACTCTATATCCTTTTTAAGATACGGCGACCAGAATTGCACACAATATTCAAGGTGCGGTCTCACCATGGAACGATATAGAGGCATTATAATATCTTTTGTTTTATTTTCCATTCCTTTCCTTATGATACCTAACATTCTATTTGCTCTCTTGGCTACCGCTGCACACTGGGCTGAGGGTTTTAACATGTTATCCACAATGATGCCTAAATCTTTTTCCTGGGTGGTGGTTCCTAATGTGGAACCTTGCATTGTGTAACCATAGTTTGGGTTGTTCTTCCCTAGGTGCATAACTTTGCAATTGTCCACATTAAATTTCATCTGCCATTTTGATGCCCAGTCTTCTTATTTATCAAGATCCTCTTGAAATTTTCCGCAATCCTCTTGGGTTTTAACAACTTTAAATAGTTTTGTGTCATCTGCAAATTTGATAACCTCACTCGTTCCTTTTCGTCCCTCTAGTCCAGTCCCGGAACCATCGAGTTTAGAATCTCCTCCAGCAGCCTTGGAGACTGAATGACATCATCGCTTTACTAACACTGGTATAACTAGGCAAGGACTGCCCCCTTTCTCCAGTACTTTCAGTCTCCAAGCAGCTGAGGAGATTCTGAGCCTAGGGCTGGGCTCAGCACAAATAAGCAGAGCTGGGGTTTATAGCCCCTATTAGATTTTTCTTTACGATTTTTAGGCTTTCGTTTTTTGTTGAACAGATTCACGGCTGCTGCTGAAGAGGAGTTTTCTCCTTGCTTTGGCTCCATCCTACTCCCTAACCCCCCTCCCCCCTTCCCTCCCCCTGCGCTGATCTCCCCATCGCTTAAACGAGCAAGGTGAAAGGACATAGTGTTAGCCTCCCTGCTCCCGAACCCGCGATTAGGGGTGAGGAGCAGGTAGCAGGCCCAATCACAGTGCCTCGAGTACCCGAGGAGGCTCCGGGTGCAGAATTAGGCGGTTGGCAGCGTCGGAGCCGAAGCCGCGGTCAGGCTGAGCTCCGGCGCGTGTGTGACTCATTGCAGCACAGTGGTTCCAATATGCTACCTCCGTCCCCGTCTTAGAGAGAGTGAACAGTGCATAAGGGCTGCAGGAATTTTTGAGGAGGTTAAAGACGAAAGGTACCAGGATGCTATGAGTGAGGATAGGAAGCAGTACTAGACTGCAGCTGACTCTGGTTTTCAATGTAATAGGAAATGCCAAATTAGCAGGCCAAATGAGCCTGGATGTAGGGGTAGATGCTGGAGAAATTCAGTGTAACTACCTTAAAATGTTGTTGTTCTGTAGGACATGCGCTGCAAGGACTTGTACATTTGTTTCATTTTACAACACAGGAAAATTATGATAATGCATAGCAATATTTGTACAGCAGTTAAAATAATAATAGGGTGAATAAAAACATTAAAGACATGATCAGCAGTAGGTGAGTAACCAAATAACAATTCCCACACAGACACATGAGCATCTTGTAGCAAGTGTCCAACAATTTGTTGAATGTGTCCATTCTCATAAGCGATGGTGTGATTCACTTCAGTGGATGTTGGCATGGAGTTCTGTAAAGTTGAGCAGTTTATGTAGTGTCTCTTCTCCCATGCCAAGTGGTAATGGATGCACAGCATATGAGATAAAGTCTGGAATGTCCATAGAGTCATTGGTAACCAGCGGTGTGGAATAAGTTGTCCCGTTAATGGTGATGGAGACCAGTGGTGTATGACTGCACCAGGTATTGTTTGGTAAATAGTTTGAACTGTACAACAAAGTGTTCTTGGGAAGGCGAATGTCATGCATTCTGGGAGCAATCGAAAAAGAAACATTCTGGGGAAAGAACAGATGAAAACAAAAGTGTCCAGCTCCAAGGTAATACAAACTGTGTGAGGTAGTCAGGGAATATGAGAGCTTAACAGTCAGGGAGCAGGAGGAGGAATTGTTCCAGCAGGAGGTGTCAGCCTCTTTAAACTGGTGAGGTTGACACTTGAACTGAAATGTAGTCTGCTCATACAAACTGGGGTCCATCGGCTTGAATGAAGTCCAGGTGTCGTCCAGTGGCTGCACCCATGTGAGATGGTCCACAGGATACATAAGCATATTATCAAACTGCACCCCAATATTAACAATAGGATAAATAACTGTGTGTTGTCCTGACCATGGGATCAAAGTACAGATAGAGCAGCCTTGTGGTGAACAAATGGGAACACTAACTGTCCACCAATCAAGGTGAGCTATAGCAAATTCAGGTATTTTGGTACTAGCCATATGGACGAGAGATGTTGGCCAGTGTCCTAACTTAGCAGTGATCAGAATTTCCTTTAGTGTAGTAATAAGCTCGATCTGTACTTGATCACAGGCAAGAGCCCAGGAAATATTCTTTCCCAATCTATATTCTGCATGTGCTAAGGTAACAATTTTCTGTTCTATAATGGGAGATATAAGAGCAAAGGTATCTACAACTACATTGGACAGTTTAGAGGAAGCTTCATTAATAATATGTTGTGAGGTAAAACCATCAGCAGCATGCTGAGCAGTGGATCCCATTTTATTACGGAGCACCTCTATATCAATTATATTAAGGGCACCCAGTGCAGTCCCTGTGCCATCTAAAATTGTATCAATTAATTCACGCTTGTGTCGAAATTGCTTGGCTCGAGGTGTTACTGCCTGCATATCAAACCAAGTATTGAGCATTTGTATGTGGTTGGCAACAAACAGAGCAATTTGGATATTTGTGAGTAACTAGAAACAATTTGTGAAATAGATGGCAAGTAAGAAAATGGTATTCTACATCATATAAAACATCGTGTGGTGCATCATATTTAATCTGAAAGGGATGTCCTTCCTGAAATGGGTGGATATCAGAAAGGTAGATTACAGGAGGAGCAGAAGTGGTGGGATGGGTGGGATGAGGGGTGGTAGGTAAATAAGATACATCCAAAAGGAATGAAGTCTCCGTGATGTGCTGTTGATCACTCACAACCCATGTATAAGTTATTTTCCAGGTATCTCTGTCCTGACAGGAAATATTGTACAAAATCAAGGCAGGAGGACCTAGAAAGTAATGTTCTGGAGGTGCCCTCAATTCTTGTGTCCTTTCTAGAGAAGTGGAAACTGGTGGCTCCCACTGTGCTTGAGTGATGTTTAATGAATAGAACACTGTCTTGTCCTGTACGGAACAGAAACTCAGGATGACCAGATCCTTTCCTTCTGGGAAATGTGGGGGTATTTCTTGATAACGATTATACCCCACCTGTGGAGTTAGCCCAGCCAATCGTGCATATTCGGCTGATAGTTCCTGTAATGAGACTGGGGTAGAAGAGTGCAGATACAAGAACAACAGGAAACCGAGACATAATAAAAGCTAACTTGTTTCACTCTACTAGGGAGTAAACTAGTGCTCCCCACTTATACTATGCAACAGCAGAAATAATGTTTACTACTTATTTACATAACTATTAGACACATGTCCATTTTATATAGGACACATCAACTATACAGCAGAAGTAAATAGCTACCATCCTCAAGCGACTTTTGTTTAGAAAGCAGTTGTCCGTGCTGTCTTCAGAAAGCAGCTGTCCGTGCTGTCTTCAGGTGGTATCTGAAAGCAAAGACTGATAAAACACGTATTACCCATATGGTTTCAACTGGGTGATGTGTTTCCAATACTGCTGGTTGTCGGGCATTAGGATTTGGTATAGGCTTGGGCCTAAGGTATCAGTAACTAAGTACGGTCCTTCCCACTTTGCAGTTCCAAAGGGGAGGTTGGTCTAGGTCTCAGAATCATCACTTTACTCCCAACCTTGAGGGGCCTTAAATCAGAACCTTTTGCATGTACCTCCTGCAATGTAGCTTTTTCTGTGTTAGCTAGCACAGTGGTCTGAATTTCTTTTAGATGTTCTTGCAGGGATTTCATCCACTCATTGGTGAGAATTACGGTCTGGTCCTCTGGAAGAAAAGGATGCAGCATATTTTCCCACCGTTGCATTGGCCTTCCCATTAAGACTTCATAGGGTGCAAAACCTGTGGATTTACAGACATTAGCTCTGATACGCATAAGGACTAAAGGGAGCACCAGATCCCAATTTTTCTCGGTCAGATTAAGCATAGGGCTGAGGTGGGCCTTAATTGTTTGATTCATTCTTTCTACCTGCCCTGCTGCCTGTGGATGGTACGGAATGTGGAGTTGTTGTTCTATGCCTAGAAAATCAAACAATTCCTTGATGAGCTGAGAAACAAATGCAGGACCATTATCAGAATCAATAGTCTTGGGAATGCCCCAGTGTGTAAAAAATTGCATAGTTAAGATTTCTGCAGTGATTCGAGCAGTTTGATCTGGGACAGGGAATGCTTCTACCCAATGAGAAAAGGAATAACAACAGTGAGCAAAAATCTATTTTTCCTAGCTGTTAACGGAAGAGGGCCCACATGATCTATTTGCAATCTCTCAAATGGGCCACGAGGAGGTGCTCTCATTAACTGTCCCCTTCTCTTTTTAGGTTGCCTCCCAAATGAAGCACAGATTACACAGGAGGAAACATGATCCTGTATATCATGTTTCATTTCTGGCCACCATACCAACCTATTGAGGATAGTCTGCATTTCTTCTGCTTTAGGGTGTCCCATAGGACCTGCACCATGAACCCAATGCATCCACTCTTTACCTCGAGCTCTAGGGATAGCTATAACCAAGCCTTCCTCTCTTTTTGCACATAGAATGTCTTTCTCTATAGCGAGTGTGAGAAAGGGTGTGTGTGCTGATATAGGTTATCTGGGGCGTCCTGCACAAGCTTCCTCAAATTGGAAAGCTCAGGGTCCTTTGTCTGCAGTGCTACGAAGTAATCTGGTGGTATTATCTGATCATAATCTGTGGAACGTGTAGCAATAGCAACCATGCGTGTCTGCTCATACCAGGGCCATATGAGGCCTACATGGCATGCTTCCTTGGCTAGTGAGTCTGCTAATGTGTTTCCTTTCACTAAAGGGCCTTTCTTCCTATGTGCCTTTACTTTAACTAAATGTACTCTCTGAAACTTCTCACTCAGTTCTTGTGCCATAGTCCACAGTGATGAATTTTTCACTGTGGACCCATCCGTAGATTTAAATTTATTGGCCAGCCACCAGGGTAACAGGGCAATGGCACTTTTAAAGACATAATCGGAATCTAAAATGATTTGTATCTCTGGGTGTGAATCCTGATATTGTTGCATACAAGCTACAAAAGCAGCCAGCTCACAGTACTGTTCTGACGCTGACCCACAGGAATACTGTCTCTGCAGTACCACTTGGTTATTTGGGTCCACTTGTACAATTGCAAAACCTGCTAGTCGCCTGCCTCCTTCACATTGGCTACTACCATCAATATATACTGTAGGAAGAAAAGGTGAAATTTTGTCTAGTCCCAATTCCCTAAAGATCATGTGATTGGGGGCACTGGGTGAGGACTGACAGTCATGAGGTTGCCCCTCCAGCAAAATTCCAGCCACTTGCACGTTAGGTTCTTTCAACAATTCAAACTTTACATTCTGTGCTTGCAACATGAGAGTCCACTGGACTATTCTCTCAGTCCTAATCTTGCTAACGTTCCCTCTACAATGAATTTGAGGGGTGTGTGATGGCTGCATATGTATGTGGTTTGAGCACCAATGATGTATGTAAATTTCTGCATAGCAGCATAGGAAGCCAGTACATGTTTTTCACATTTTCCCATTTTGAGTTCAGGAGAAGTGAGAACTCTGGAACAGAAAGCAATAGGGTGATCTACTCCTCCTAGGCGTTGTGTTAGAGCTGCACCTATACTGTTCTCTCCAACTACAGGGTACAGGAAAAAATATTGTGTGTGATCTGGGTGTGCAGGAACAGGAGCAGAAGTCAGAATGTGCTTTAATTTAGTTACAGCTTCTGTATGTTCTTCCTCCCAAACATAACTTTTACTTCTTAGCAAGGAGTAAAGTGGATCTGCCACTTTAGCATAATTGTGCATGAAGTCATGACAGAAACCAGTGAGCCCTAGAAATGACTGGAGTGATTTCTGATCTGTAGGAAGTGGATGTTTCTGTATCAGCTCTATCCTCTGAGAATCTACAGATTTACCATCCTGGCCAATAGTAACCCCTAAAAAGGAAACCTGTGATTTGCACAGTTGAGCCTTGACAGGATTAACTTTAAGACCAGCTTGTAAGAGGGCTTTTAAAACTTCTCTTACATGATTCCAGTGTACAGCTTCATTCTCAGACTGAATCAGAATGTCATCTACATACTGAATTATATTATCTCTGCAAGACAATAGTGACAGGGCTTCCTGCATGTATTTATGAAATATTGAGGGGGAATCCTTATATCCCTGTGGAAGCACAGTCCATGCATATTGTTTATTCAGCCACTGAAAAGCTGTTTTGTACTGGCATTCAAGGGCCAGGGGCAGACTCCAAAGCCCATTGGATATGTCTAAAACAGAGAAAAATTTACATTTGGGATTCAGTTTAGAGATCATTTCAGGGTATGATGCTACCACGGGCACTACAGATTTTGAAACTTGAGTCAGGGCACGGAAGTCCATAGTGAGCCTGAAGGAACCCCCCGGTTTAACTATCGGCCAGGCTGGTGAATTGCATGTGGAAGAAATAGGTCTAATCAGACCCCTCTCCTCCAGTATCTTCACAATTTTAGTCACTGGTTCTATAGCCTGATGAGGTACTGGGTATTGTTTCTGTGGTGGAGGACCCTTGCCTTCCAACAGTATTTCTGTGTGCATTTTCCCACAATCTAACTTGTCTTGAGCCCAGACTGGAATATCAGCCACCTCTGAAGGAATTACACACAGATAATAACTGCTGAGCTGCCTTGGTGCACTGAGTTGCTAACTGCACGGGAATGACTTCATGCACTAAAGTGTTAGAAGCACTTGAAGTTCCTGAATACTGCCACAATTTAAGATTAGCCATATCCACCACCAAATTTAACTGGTTGAGAACGTCAATTCTAATTATTTCTTTTGGTGTATTCACTATAGTTGAGGCAGTGGTTTCTAACATTTCCTTGTTTTGTTCACTGTGCACAGGGATACCCTATTTAACTGGGATAGCTACACATTTGGAAGCTGTGTCATTAATTCCTTGAATTTCATAAATTTCCATATTTTTCTGATCTGCAGTGGGAGAAGCTCTGTTTGTAAAACTAATTTCAGCCCCTGTGTCAATCAAAGCTAGTTTATCCTGACCCCCTATTCTACTGATAACATTGGGGCGTCCACAAGAGTCCAGTATCAGGGATGTTACAAGCCTTAAACTGTATTCTGGGCCTGTATCTGTTTCATCATCCAGAGGCTCTGGAATTGAGTCCTCTGCTGAGAGAACGGAGGCAGGCTGGGCTATGAAGGCTTGAGACATTTTGATATCTGAACCCAGGAGGTCAGGACATCCCTATGCACTAGCCTTGTGTTTGTCCTGAGCTGCTTGTATGTCCTGTTTTAATTATCTAATTCTACCTGCAGTATGTATTTGTCCTGTTCCCATTTCATTTTCTCCTTTTCTAATCCATCTCTCTGTGCTTTGAGCTCCTGAAAGGGAATGTAACCTGAGGAGTTTCTAAAAGTACCTCTGCTTTGTCCTCTCCAAGATGTCTGTCCTCGGTATCCTTTGTCTGTGTTTTTTGTGTATTGGGAGGATCCCTCAGCTTGCCACTTCCGTGCTTCTGATACTGTTATGACCTGGGAGGGCTGGGTCTTCCAAACAGACCCAATTCTGAGCATTAAAGTATCAAAAGGGCTTGCTTTAGGGTCTTCAGAAAATAACAGAAGGTGTTTTGTAATCTCAGGGGATAGCAATTCTAATAAAAATGTTTTATGCATGCTCTCTCCATAATCTTCTGCATTGGGCCAGGACTCCTGCTCATCAAGAACTGCTTTTAAAATCCAGGCTCTATATGCAAACTCTTCCAGTGTATCATTTGGTAGAGGTGAAATAATTTTTAATACCTGCATTGGGGAACAGTGAAATAGTTTCTCAATACCCCTTTTAACCAACTGGTATGGGTGAGTGAGAGAGCCAACTTTATAATAGTGTGGCCCCAGAGCCAGATGCATAAGTCTATCAAAGTCTGATTGTTTTCTTCTGTATTTCCCTAGACCCCAGTGAATCAGAATATCAGTGGCCCATTTGCACCAATCATTTACATTAAAAGGCATAGGGCCAATTTTCTCAACTATTCTTTCCATGTCTCTATCTTTTAAATTGTCCTGCAGCATCACTTTAACTGGTGCTCTGAGTTCAGTACTGGGTGCCATGTCTGAGTCATCTGAGTTATCCTCCTGACACAGGTCCTGGTTATTACTCTGTTCTGGCTGAGATAAACTATTAGGATTTTCTTCTTGTGATTCATCTTTATTTTTTCCATTCCTAAGTCCAGCTATGCATACTTCTGTATTCTTTTGTTTCTCAATAGCTTGGATGCATGGCTTATAGGGTGTGTCATAGGCATAGGGGGCTGAGGGAGAAATGGGTGTTGGCCAGGGCGTATATTTATTTTGTCTTTCAGAGACCAATTGATCCTTAACGTGCCTCAATTCAAGTTTAAGTGCTTCTAATTGCTCACTAACAGTTATAAAAGAATTTGTGGCTTGTATCACCTGAGTCCTTTGTATGGCAATGCAACTTTGTGCCTCCTCAAGGTCTTTGGTCAGTTGGGTACAATGAGAAGTCAGTTCAGTATTGTCCTGTTTCATGCTAATGAGCCCCCTGCACATGCCTTGGATAAAAAGGCATTTTCTTTTATTTGTTTTCTTTTTGAATTCTTGATAATGGTCTAACATTTGTCTTTGAATATTATACCATAATGACTCAAGGAATTCACCTTCAAAGGGACCACCTTTCCTCTTATAGTATGTCAGTACTATTTGTTTCAGTTCTTTAAAATCAAAGGCTTCCATATTTGAGACTGCAGAAAGGCTGTAGTTGGACTATCTCAAATGTGCAACCTTGGAAGGAGGAATGCTCACTTTTATGAAGAAGTGAGACTTAGAATTATAATTGGAATGGCATAAATTTTATTTGTGTTCAGTAAAGAGTACTGGCATAAAGACCACGCCTTAAAATTATACCTGAATAAAAAGTGGTTACCACCTTTTAACAGGGTGGAAGTTCAGGATGAAATTATAGTAAGAAGGGTGTTAGGAGATTAACAGAATTGTCAGTTATACCTGACAGGAGACTGAGAAATAAAAGGCAAGACAGGAGGTAATAGTGTTACCAGGAAAGATGTATATTGTATTCAATGAGGGAATGTTTACCTGTGTACCACTTCCAAACTAAAGCTGGACTATCTCTCTGTCTTTTCTTAGCAGCTCAAGTACTAGAGAAAAATCTGTGCCTTGTAACAAACAGTAACAAGCCTCTACCTACAAATAAGAAAATTGCAAGCCACTCTATATAATGTCCCTAGGTGTAGGTAATATTAAACTTCTGGATTATTACAGAGCCTTTTGACAATAAAAATCTCACCTTGTCTAACCCACAAAACAAAGGTATCACTGGAACTTTTCACTAAATCCAGCCTGTAACCAAAATTGTCAATTGTACATGGTCACAAGGGCTTTTGATTTTCCTGTTGAACCCTGTCTGAAATCCACTTTAATGTATCAAACAAAATTATTACTTACCCAACTGGAGATCTGCTGTGAAGTCTGAGACTGCCCCCATAAAATGTAATCTTCTGAATATATAATCTTCTGGAATGTAATCTTCTTTTGGCTACGCTCCGTTTGGTCCTGGGTTCATTTCCCAGAGACAGTAGGGTAAGCAGCATAAATAAGACAACCAAAACTGGTGTAAGAGTTTTATATCGAAATAGGCTTATTACATAGGTACAGAACAGAGTTATATAGTGGTTGTTATAGAGCTGCTTCAGTGTGCATCAATGAATCTATATGTGTGTGTGCATGTGTGAAGTGTGAGAGAGAATAGAGTATATGAAAGACTCTGTGTGTGCATGTGTGTATGTGAGAGATCAGAGAGAGAAAGAGGGGTGAGGGGTGAGGAGAGGTGATTGTCAGAGCCTCATGGCAAGGTGTGTCCGATGAAAATAGGAAGAGAGCGAGAGAAAGAGGAAGTATTTCTGTCCTTTATAGTGAATTTTCTCTAGCACCTCCCTTTGAGGTCTGGTATTGTTTCCAGTCACCTCCCTTTGAGGTCTGCTATTCTTGATTTAGCAAGGAGGGGCTGCAGACCAATCTCATCAGTCCGGAGACTGACATCACCAGGGGGTCAGAGTTAATCTCATCTTGTAAACTACCCTCATTAAGTTTGGAGACCTGATATCACCAGAGTAACAAAGCTGCTTGAAATCCAAGGTCTGGGAACAGCCCTGACACCTATACTAGGCATGATGTCCTGCTGGTATATGCTGACAAAACCCTTTGAGCCTTTACCCCAAGTTTCCGTCAAGGATCTGCCATTAAAGACTGTGTTTTTGATGGTCATTTGTCCAGCAAGGCGGGTGTCTGAGCGGCAGGCGTTTCCTGTCGCGAATCATTTTTGTCATTTTCTAAGGAATAGATGGTGTTGCGTATCGTTCCATCGTTTTTACCCAAAGTAGTCTCTCCGTTCCACTTGAATCAAGCGGGGTCCTGGCCAGGATGGGGTTCTGCAGATGGGAGCGTACCGAGCTGTAATCTTCGTCGCTTGGACATACAAAGAGTGTTGTGGTAATACTTAAAGATTTCAGAGGCTGTTCGTAAGTCAAAGCATTTTTCGTTCTCTTTGGAGGTCGCCGTAAATGGCGAAGCGGCTGCTAGAGCCACTATCTCCAGGTCGGTCCGGGAAGCAAGTGTGTCAGCATAGAGGTTACAAGGGTGCCAGGCGCCGGAGGGGCTCCCTCTACTGGAGCACAAGCAATGTCATGGGCGGAGCGCGGCTTGGTTTCGCCAGTGGAGGTGGGCAGAGCGACCACCTGGTCTCCTCTGCATACCTTCAGTAGGCGCTACCGACTGGTCGTTCTGGTAGCAAGTGATGCCTGTTTTGGGTTGGCGGTGTTGCGATCCGGTGGAAAGGTCCCTCGCAATGATTACTGCTCTGATACATCCCAGAGGTGGAGGACTAAACTGGAGGAACGATAAGGAAATAGAAATTACACTTATCTGGTAATTGTTGTTCCTTGAGGAACTCCAGTTTCCTGAGCGGTCCTCCAGTTTAGTCCTCCACATCCGGGTAGTGCACCTCCTCCTGCAGCACGGAGACTGGACCAATCAGAATCTTGCTCTCATGAAGTATCCTGCTGGAGCTCCCATCAGCCCCCCAGTGTGTCCAGTCTCCGTGCAGCAGGAGGACTTGTGAGCCTGGTGCTGGGCTCACTTAGTGACTTTGAGGCAACACTTGTTAGATTTCCTTGGGGTTTCTTGTTTATTTCCTTCTATATATTTTTCTTTTCTTTTGGTGGCTGTCCCTTTAAATTTCTTGTTCAGCTATCTAAAGGGGGGGCCGTTTGAGGAGCCGAGTCTGCCCGCTTCTTCTCCCAGCGTCTGTGGGTGAGCTGCAGGCAGCAAGTGACTGTAGATCTCCCTCCTAGACAGTACGGGGGTGAGATCTGGTCTGTGCAGCCCCGTTGCTCCTTGTCACGCCGGCCGTATGATTTTCACGGCGGTGGCTGACTTCTACCTTTAGTGAGCTTTTCTTCATGATCGGGGCTGTCACGCGGTGCTGCATCCGCTCAGCGGTTCTTCAGCGTTCAGCTTCCTGGCAGCCAGCAGTGAGTCTCAGAACACCGGCAGCGCTTTAAAGCGGCGTTATTTATTTCTTTTGGGTTGTTTTTCGTCGAGCTGCTGATCGCGCGGTTTACTTTATTATTTTTATTTTTCCCGCCGTTTTTTTTTACTTCAGCCGTCGGTGCCGGCGGCCATTTTAACGCGCCGGCATCCTTTTCATTTTCCCGCGTTTTTCTCGTTGTTGAGGCTGCTGCGGGTGTCCCATCCTGATTTCGTTGTTTTGGTTTGTCAGGCCTGAGGCCCTGCTCTCAATAGGCTCCCTTTCTCCTACCAAAAAAAAAAAAAAGGTAAAACAAAAGACACTTGGTGTAGGCCTTCCTACTGTTTGACCTGCTGGCTCCTGGCTTCGATGTCGGCAAGGCCACAATGTTTAGTCTGCGGTTCTCGCAGAGGGGCTGTATCGGAGTCCGGGGTTTGTAAGGGCTGTGCGTCAGTCTCCTCTGACCTTGAACTCCAGATGGAAGGCAAGGCTTTGTTGGACCCGGGAAGTCTGGCCCGGCAGCCTGACCGGGTGCCGTCTCCAGGCTCTCAAATGCCAGTCTCTCCTGTGGCGTCCAAGGGGCAGAGAGTTCCCTTGCCCGAGGCTCCGTCGGGCTCTTCCTCGATGGATTTTTCGCCAGGTTTTGTCCTTTTGATGTATCAGGCTTTCCGCCTGGGACGTCTGGGCAAGCTGCCAGAGGCCGGGGCCTCTCCGTTGTCTCTCCCCTCCTGTTTAGGTGAGGAGGGTCAGCGGACTGTCTCTAAGCCAGCTAAACGCTCTCGCTTATCTTTTGAGAGTGGGGACGTTGACTGGCTGGAGCCTGACCTGGCGATGGAGACCGATGACATCGGTGAGGAATTGGAGGAAGGGGAAATTCCGGATCCCGAGGATCAGGCACGGATCATTCGGGTGTTTCGGAGAGAGGAGTTGACTCTGTTGATTACGGAGTCTCTTCAAACGCTCAATCTAGCCTCAGTTCCTTCGACGGAGGAGGAGGGCCTGGAAGATCCCCTCATTCAAGCCGTGCGAGACTCTCAGGTGGTTTTTCCAGTGCATTGCGTGGTGGCTCAAATGATTCAGACTGAATGGGATCAGCCCGAGTCCGGTCTAAAGGGCATTCGTACGATGAACCGGTTATATCCTCTAGCTGACAAGGACAAGTTTCGATCTCCGCGAGTTGACGCCCTGGTATCGGCAGTCACCAAGAAGACTACGATTCCAGTCGAAGGCAGTGCAGCTTTGAAGGATACGCAGGACAGGAAGGTAGATGGTTTGTTAAAGCAGGCCTTTGAAACTAATGCCTTGTCTCTGCAAGCCTCTATTTGTGGAGCCTGGGTGGCTAGAGCCTGTTTAAGATGGGCTCAACGTTTAGGACAAGACTCCAACTCCAGAAGTTGTTAGAAGTGACCCGTTTGGAGTCTGGATTGGCTTACTTGGCGGATGTTCATTATGATTTGATTCGGACATTGGCTAATAGTATGGCTTCCTTGGTTGCGGCGCGCAGATCTATTTGGTTGAGGAATTGGGCTGCGGACGGTTCCTCTAAGTCACGCCTCAGTAAATTACCTTTTAAAGGGAAGTTATTGTTTGGGGAGGATTTGGATAAGTTGGTGAAAGATTTAGGAGACTCGAAAGGTGGTAGACTGCCGGAAGATAAGCCTAAGCTCGGCAGGACTTCGTCGGTCCCGCGAGGTCCATCTCGGGACTTTCGCAGGTTTCGATCGTCCCGTTTGTGGAGTTCCCAGCGTGGTCGCTTTGGGTACCACTCTCAAGGATTTCGCGGCTTCCGGGGAGCAGGCAGGGGATTTGCCCCTGCAGCCTCTTCGTCTTCCTCCTCCTTCTCTCGCAAGCAGCAGTGACGCCAGGCGGTTTCCGGAGGGGTGTCCGGTTATCGGGGGTCGTCTTCAGAACTTCTTGCCGGCCTGGACCCAGATAAAGTCCGATCAATGGGTGTTGGAGGTCATCCGAGAAGGCTATGCCCTCAAGTTTGCCTGTCCCCTTCGGGATTCCTTCGTTCTGTCTCCCAGCAAAGGACCACACAAGGAGCAAGTGCTTTGCTTGACGTTAGATCGGCTTATCACCTTGGGGGCGGTGGTTCCCGTTCCGGTTGCCGAGCGCGGTCTGGGACGTTACTCTATTTATTTCGTGGTGCCAAAGAAAGGCGGTTCCCTACGACCTATTCTAGATCTCAAAGGCGTCAATCGTTGTCTCCGCGTACCTCATTTCCGCATGGAAACCCTCCGGTCCGTCATTGTGGCGGTCCATCAAGGGGAGTTCCTCACCTCTCTGGATTTGTCCGAGGCTTATTTGCACATTCCTATCCGATCGGTCCACCAGCGTTTCCTGTGGTTCGCGTTCCCCTGGGGGCACTTTCAGTTTCAGGCTCTGCCCTTCGGGTTGGCGACGGCTCCGCGTACTTTCACCAAGATCATGGTGGTGGTGGCCGCGGCTTTGCGACGGGATGGCGTCCTGGTCCACCCTTATCTGGATGACTGGTTGATTCGTGCAAAGTCCAAAGAAGAGAGCTTGCGGGCTACAGAAAAGGTGGTGACTCTCCTGCAATCTCTCGGCTGGGTGGTAAATGCGCAGAAGAGCCAGTTGGTGCCGACACAGTGTCTCGAGTATCTCGGAGTTCAGTTCGACACGGCGAGAGGGTTGGTTGCTTACCGCTACGGCGTGTTCAGGCCTTGCGGAATCTGGTGCGCACTTTCCTCGGGATGTCCGCTCCTTCTGCTTGGTGGTACCTGCGCGTCTTGGGGACGATGGCAGCTACTCTGGAGGTTGTTCCCTGGGCCAGGTTTCACATGTGTCCCCTCCAGAGAGCCCTCTTGCGGCGTTGGTCGAACCAGTCGGAGTCGCTCAACAAGCAGTTGCCTTGCCCGCTCCGTGTTCGTCAGGCTCTGCGGTGGTGGAGGTGCTCCCGGACGTTGCGTGCGGGGCAGCCCCTGGAACAGCCTCGGTGGATTCCGGTGATAACGGATGCCAGTCTCCTCGGCTGGGGTGCCCACTGCGAGGGTTGTTTCGCGCAGGGGACATGGTCGGCCCAGGAAGCCTCCTGGTCGATCAATCGGCTCGAACTTCGCGCGGTGCGGAGAGCGCTGGAGACCTTCGAATCAGCTCTGCAGGGCAGAGCAGTCCGAGTGCTCTCTGACAATTCAGCGGCGGTAGCATACATCAACCGGCAGGGCGGCACAGGAAGTGTGGCCTTGGAAGCAGAGGCGGAAGCGTTGTTCCAATGGGTCGAGCTCCGTCTGTCGGCGTTGTCGGCAGCGCATATCGCAGGAAAAGACAATGTCATGGCGGATTTTCTCAGCAGGGTGCATGTGGATCCCGGAGAGTGGGAACTGCACCCACAGGTCTACGCGCAGATAGTTCGCCGGTGGGGTCCTCCGCTGATGGACCTCATGGCAACATTTCAGTCGGCCAAGACGGGCCGCTTCTTCAGCAGACAGAGGGAACCCATGTCCGAGGGAATAGACGCCCTCATTCAGCCGTGGCCAGGGGATGGTCTTCTCTATATCTTTCTGCCGTGGGCGTTGATCGGCAGAGTCATCCAGCGCATCGAGGCACATTGCGGTCAGGTGTTACTTGTGGCTCCGGATTGGCCCAGGCGTCCCTGGTACGCCGATCTGGTATGTCTGATCGACGAGCATCCCTGGAGGCTTCCAGTTCGGCCGGATCTGCTGCTTCAGGGACCGCTGCAGATGCCTCAGGTGGTTCGATTCTCGCTTACGGTTTGGCCATTGAAAGGGCTCGCTTGAGGAAGAAGGGCTATTCTTCAGCAGTTATTTCTATTCTGCTGCGGGCTCGCAAATCTTCCACCTCCCTCGCTTATGTGTGCGTTTGGCGCATTTTTGAGGACTGGTGTTCGCGTCGTGGGATCCGTGTGGCGACGGCTTCCATTTCCATGATTCTCAATTTTTTGCAGGACGGCTTTGATAAGGGACTGGCCGCCAGTTCCTTAAAGGTTCAGCTGGCGGCTCTCGCCTGCTACAGAGGCAAGGTGCTGGGGGTCTCGCTGGGGATGCACGCGGACGTCCGACGTTTTCTGAAGGCAGTATTCCGGCTGCGGCCTTCGCGCAGGATGATTGTTCCTCCTTGGGATTTGAACTTGGTCTTGCAAGCCTTGGCTCGTCGGCCCTTTGAACCGTTGCGTCAGGCGTCGGTTAAGGATCTAACTCTGAAAACTGTTTTTCTCGTAGCCATTTGTTCAGCGCGGCGTATTTCGGAGCTGCAGGTGCTCTCATGCCGGGAGCCGTTTTTATCTTTTTCTAGAGATCGAGTGGTTTTGCGGCCGGTACCATCCTTTCTTCCGAAGGTGGTCTCTCCTTTTCATCTGAATCAGTCCGTCTTTCTTCCAGTGTTTCACTCTAATGCAGCGGATGATTCGGTGGCCGGATTGCATTCCTTGGATGTCCGGTGGGTACTGCGTCGGTATTTGAAGGTTTCGGAAACCTTCCGTAACTCGAATCGCTTGTTTGTACTCTTTGGCGGGCTGCGCAAAGGCGAAGCTGCGGCGAAGTCGTCTATTTCTCGGTGGATTAAGGAAGCGATTGCCTCCGCTTATCTTGTGCAAGGGCGTGAGGTCCCGTTGGGGTTACGTACTCACTGTACTAGGGCGCAAGCGACATCGTGGGCAGAACATGCTTTGGTTCCGCCGGTGGAGATTTGCAAAGCGGCTACTTGGTCGTCCCTCCATGCTTTCAGTCAGCACTACCGCTTGGACGTGTCGGCCGCTCGGGACTCTTGCTTTGGGTCAGCGGTTTTGCGCGCCGGTTTGCAGGTTCCCGCCCGTTCCTAACTGCTCTGTTACATCCCGGATGTGGAGGACTAAACTGGAGGACTGCTCAGGAAATGGAAATTACACTTACCTGGTAATTGTTGTTCCTGAAGGGTCCAGTTTAGTCCTCCTTCCCTCCCTTCTCTCTCTCTCATTTCTGTTCCTGTTGGCGTGCTTGCTACTGGGCATCGGTGAGTCCTATCAGACATTTTTTGGGGAACTCTTCTATTGGGGGTTCCTAGGGCTTTTCCGTATTGCCGTGCCATGTCAGTTCCTTTTTATCGCTTGCTGCCTGTGGTGTCAGATGGGCAGCAGAGACGCGGTGCAGAGTCTTGGCTTCCTCGTTTGGGGAGGGGGTCATTGTAACTGTTCAGGGATTTCATTGGGATATAGTTACTATTTTTACTTTCTTCATGTGTTGCTTCTTTAAGTCTGCTTTGTTAATAGTTCAGTGGGGGGCTGATGGGAGCTCCAGCAGGATACTTCATGAGAGCAAGATTCTGATTGGTCCAGTCTCCGTGCTGCAGGAGGAGGTGCACTACCCGGATGTGGAGGACTAAACTGGACCCTTCAGGAACTACAATTACCAGGTAAGTGTAATTTCCATTTAGTCCTCATTCCAGCCCGGGTGGGGGGTGGGGGGTGGTGATCAGTTCACAGATTAATTTCAGATGGTGAGGAAAATCAGTTTCGAAGAGTGGAGAAATTCTTTCAGTCTCTGGATCACAGTGAGTATGGATGTCTGTACTGTTTTACTTTCCTTCTCGCTTGGTCTGTTAGGAAGTGATAGATTTAAAAAAAAAAAAAAAAAAAGCAATGGCCTTCTTGTGGAAGATTTGAGAGTTAGTTTTCGCCTAAGGGTATGGTTGTCGTTGAAATTAAATTATAGCTACTTATTTGTTGCTCCTTTGAGTTTGCTTTGTCAATAGTGCACTGGGGCTGATGGGAGTTACCAGCAGGCTATATCCAGTGATATCACGATTTTGACATGCCCAGTCTCCAAGCTGCAGGTGGAGGTACACAACCCAGAGGTGGAGGACTAAACTGGAGTTCCTCAAGGAACAACAATTACCAGGTAAGTGTAATTTCTATTTGCATTGCTTGTATGCATAAATGCAGTATATCAAATACAGACAAACATAAATATAAACTCTCTGGATGTGAAGCAGTATGTCCTAAATGCCTAACTAAAATTATGTTAAAAGTAGGGGCTCAATTTCATCATGGGGGAGTTGCCTGCCTTCCTCTTGACTTTCTTGTCCCCAACCTCCAATCAATCCCTTGGTCTCCAACCAGGGTTGATGCTGCTACTAGAACGCTGGCCTTCTGGGAGCACCCATTGTTGCCACCTCTCTCTGGGGCCAGCAGCAATGGCAAGGGAACTACAATGCAGCACTTACCTAAGGCTCTGCCACTACATTGTGGTTCCGGCCTACTATTATCATCAGCTTCTGCCCCCTCTGACTCAGACTTCTGGTTTGGAGTCTACATCAGAGGGAGGGGGGGGGGGGTGGAAGCAGGCGATTATTAGCAGGCCTGAACCCCGCCGCATTGGCAGAGCCTTAGGTAAGCACTGCATCGCAGTTCCCTTGCCATTGCTGCTGGCCCCAGAGAGGGGCAGCAGAATGGAGTGTCCACCTGGAATGCTTTCAATCCAGCAGGAGAGTGATGCTTAACTGTTTTTTTTTTCCTTATCCTGCTAGACTAGTCCTGATGAGTGCATTAACATAAGAACGTTCCTTATCGTCCCTCCAGTCCAGACCTGCACCTCAGGGTAGTCAACCCCCACCAGCAGCTTGGAAACTGAACATGTCATGTTTTGATGACATCGGGATACTTAAGCAGCTGGCACCACCTACCAGCCTCAGTAGCTCAGTCTCCAAGCAGCTAGAGCGGGTGATCCCAGATATCTGGACTCGCTGAAGGGACAACTAGGAAGCCTGTTAAAGAAATAGGTTACTTAAGAGTTATTTCCTTATTTCTGGTTTTTCCTTCTGGTTTGGTAATCCCCCCCCTCCCCCCTGGCTGGGTGTCTTTCAGGGAGATGCAGCTCCTGCTGTCCCCTTCATGGGGCTAGGCTGATCACTCTAATCCACTTAAAAAAAAAAACCAAAACAGCCAAATCTGCAGCTGGGGCTTTGATTGCGTGCAGTGATTGCAGCTCCCGAACCCGTTGCAGTGGGTGAGGAGCTGCAGAGGAGGAGAGGGACAGGCAAGCTGGGAGACTACATAGGAACAGGCAAGTCAGCTCCATTTGCTCTCCTGCCTTGGTGCCGAACCCGCAGATCGGCTGTGCACCGGGGGGCAACTACTTGAGCTGCACTCGACCGGACACCCGGTCGAGTGCGTTTGCTGGTGGGAAGACCTCGCTTTTTCGGCAAGGTAGGTTTTTTGAAATTGGGGGTGGAGTGCGGCCTGGAAACTGCGTGGTAGAGGCCCTGTGTGT
Organism: Ichthyophis bannanicus; assembly: GCA_033557465.1. Lineage (NCBI taxonomy): Eukaryota > Metazoa > Chordata > Amphibia > Gymnophiona > Ichthyophiidae > Ichthyophis > Ichthyophis bannanicus. Next base: position 1,533,220,706 of record CM066032.1, read on the forward strand.
AGCGCGGCAGGTAGCCGCGCCATTTTCAATATCAGCCAGGAAACTTGCAGGCGCAGTTTATCCATTTTTACTGTCATTTTACTTTCATTTCAGTTTTGTTCTACTTTTCTTTTAGTTTCATTTTATTTGCTTTGGTTCCATTTTTTTACTACTTCTTTGGAGATTTTTGCTACTGGCAAAGCAGCAAAAAACCCCACAAAGAAAGAGCAAGGGCACAAGGCATTTAGACTTGTCTAGCAGGGCTCAGAGGTAAATCAGGTCTTCCCTATCGAGCTAGGTGGTCATGCCTGCAAGGCCCCAGTGTGTAGCTTGTGGGGCATTTCGGGGCACGCTTTCCACAGAATGAGTTTGCTATGAGTGTACTGCAGAGGTGCTCACGGCAGAATGGAATATGCAAGATGAAGCGGGGACTGCCATGGAGGCCGTCCCACAAGTTCTGGGCTCCCCGCTGGCCATGGGGGTACCGACCCAGAAGGGGGGAGGGGTCAGACTGTCTCTGCTGTTGCTGCAGCTTTTTCAGTGGGACCTGGCCTCTCTGGGGCCCTCTTCCTCCCAGGGGCTGAGGGAGGGGGTCCTAGGAGATTTTTCTCCAGAGTTCGTGTTGCTGCTCCACAGGGCCTTTTGCTTGAAGCAGCAGGGAGCAGGCTAGGCGGGCAACAGCAGGAAGAGAGTAGCTTTTGAAGAGCCGCAGGGTTCTTAGATGGGAGTCGGGCAGTCCCCTGCTAAGAGACAGCTCGAAGGCAGGGTAGCAGATGAGACCGAATCCCTTCCCTTTGAGGTTGAAGCTGAGGAAGGTTTGGAACCAGAGGAGCTGGAAGAAGGGGAATTCCACAGAAGGAATCTCGAATAGTCAGTCTTCCTTAGGGAGGAGTTGGCAGTTCTTATTGCCGAGTTGCTCAATATGCCAACAGGATATGCGACCGAGGAGGAGACCCTGGAAGACCTGATTCTTCAGTCCGTGCGCAAACCTCAGAGAGTATTCCCCTTACATAGGGTCATTAAGCAGATGATCCTAGATGAATGGGACTTTCCTGAGTCTGGACTCGGAATCTCACACCATGACCCTGTTATATCTGTTGTCGGAACAAGAAAGAGAAATGTACCATTCACCGAAGGTTGATGCTGCAGTGTCTGTGATAACCAAGAAGACTACGATTCCCGTAGAGGGCAGTACGGCTCTCAAGATGTGCAGGATAGAACGCTAGATCCCTGTTGAAGCAAGCTTTTGATGTAAGTGCTCTGTCCTTACAGCCTACGTTTGTGGGGTTTTGGTTGCGCATGCATATCTGCATTGGGAGAGCGGCCTATTTGGCAGATGCCTTCTTTAATCTTGTGAGGGGGTTTTCGAACAGCATAGCCTTGGTGGTGGCAGCATGCCGCTACCTCTGGCTTGCAACTGGTCAGCGGATGTCTCCTCAAAGGCCCATTTAAGTAAGCTGCCTTTCAAGGCTAAGCTCTTGTTTGGGGAGGAGCTCGAAAAGCTGGTAAAGGACTTAGGGAAGCCCAAAGGGGGGGATGCTTTCTTGAAGATAAACAGAAGCAGGGGCGCAGCTGTGGTTCGGGGAGAGGGCAGCCCCATGAGTTTAAGTGTTTTCGTACAGTGCGCTTTGCGCCGTTCCAGAACGGACAGTTCGCACTTCGGGGGACAGTCGTTTTGTGGGTTTCAGGGGGCAGGTAGGGACTATTACTTGGCCTCCGCCGTCTACCTCTTCCAAAAGAAATCATAATAAAGTGAGGAGGGCCCCAGCAGGGGTGCAGCCCGTGGGAGGTCAGCTGCGGGACTTCTACCCAGCCTGGGCTCAAATTATGTCGGACTAGAGGGTCCTCGAGGTGGTCCAGGATGGCTACGTGCTGGAATTCGCCAGACTGCTCGTGCTGGCCTTCATTCACTCCCCTGCAAGGCGTGCAGGAAGGTGCAAGGGGTGCGGGAAAAGCTTGAAAGGCTCCAGGAGTTGGGAGCAGTAGTACGAGTACCTGTGGACCAATGCGGCGCAGGTCAGTATTCCATTTATTTCATAGTCCCAAAGAAAGGGAGGTTCTTTTCATCCTTTATCTGCCATCATATACTATGTTACTACATTACTATTCTCGACCTCAAGCAGATGAACAGTTGCCTGTGAGTACTGAGGTTTCATATGGAGACTCTCAAGTCTGTGATCATGGCCGTGAGAGAGGGGGAGTTCCTGACCTCTCTGGACCTTACAGAAGCATATCTGCATGTCCCCATCCATCCAGATCATCACCAGTTTCTGCGCTTTGTGGTGCCCATGGGGCACTTCCAGTTTCAAGCGTTGCCTTTCGGTCTCGCTACGGCTCCCCCGCATATTCACCAAAGTGATGGTTGTTCTGGTGGCTGCTCTACATCGCAAAAGAATCCTAGTGCACCTGTACCTCAATGACTGGCTCGTTCGAGCAAAATCTAAGGGAGAGTGACCAGGTCACAGCACGAGTTCTCAAATTTCTGTGGAGCCTAGGCTGCATCATCAATGTCTCCAAGAGTCACTTCATCCCTTCATAGGACCTAGAGTATCTCGGGGCTCACTTCGATACCCACTGTGGCAGAGTTTTTCTGCTACAAAAGAGGGCGTGGGTGCTGAGGCAGCTAGTTTGACAGTTCCTGCACATTGCGGAACTGCCAGCATGGCATTATCTTCAGCTCTTGAGGATAGTGGCAGCAGCGATAGAACTGGTTCCAATTGCATGAGCCCACATGAGACCATTGCAAAGAGCCCTGCTGTGGCGGGGTCGCATCAGCAACATCCCCTGTCACAGCGGTTGCCCTATCCATGGCATGCTCGGACAGTGCTCATATGGTGGCTCTGCCATGAGAATCTAGCAGCGGAAGTCCCGTTGGAGCACAGCACTGGCATCCCCTGCCAGCCTCTCGGGCTGGGGAGCCTACTGCGAGGGGCACATTGCTCAAAGTCAGTGGACCGCGGAAGAGCATGCTTGGCCAATAAACCGACTGGAAATGAGAGCTGTACTCCTAGCATTTCAGGAGTTTCACCCCTTTCTGGTAGGAAAGACGGTACGGGTTTTCTCTGACAATGCCACCACAGTAGCCTACATCAATCATCAAGAGGGCACAGGCAGCGTCAGGATGGAGAGCAAAGTGGAGATTTTGTTGGGATGGGTGGAGACCCATCTACAGGCGATTTCGACGGCATACGTAGCTGGAACAGACAATGTGACAGCCAACTACCTCAGTTGAGTGCGCTTGGACCCAGGAGAATGGCACTGAACCAGGCGGTCTTCGAGCAACTCGTGCGCTGGTGGAGGGTGCCGGTCATGGATTTGATGGCGACCTTTGCATTGGCCAAAGCGAGCAGGTTCTTCAGCAGAGAGAGAGAGAATGTCAGAGGGCTTGGACACGCTTGTAGAGAAGCCCTTGGATGGTCCAGCCCTGTACATCTTCCCTCAATGGGCACTCATAGGGCAAGTGGTTCAAAGAGTGGAAGCGCACCGTGGTCTGGTTTTCCTGATTTCTCCAGATTGGCCGAGGCGCCCATGGTGCTGAAGGCAGACCAGACGTGGAGACTCCCGAGCAGGCCAGATCTGCTGTCTCAGGGACTGTTCTTCATGCCCCAGGTGGATCGATTTTCTTGCTTAACGGCATGGCTTTTAAGAGGGCGTGGTTGAAGAAGAGATGTTATTCCACCCTGGTAATCTCCACGCTACTTAAGGCCAGGAAAAGGTCCATGTTGCTGTCCTACATTCGAGTGTGGAGGATATTTGAGGCCTGGTGTGCTGAGAGAGGCTGTAGGCCATTGGCAGCAGCTATTCCGGAGATGTTAAGAGTTCCTTCAGTCGCGGCTTGATAAAGGGCTGGCAAATGGCTCTCTGAGGGTACAAGTGGCCGCGCTGACTTGTTACCGAGGTAGGATCCAGGGAGTTTTCTTGGGAGCGCACCCGGATGTGACTTGTTTTCTGAGGGAGGTTAAGCAGCTTTGATCGCCCTTAAGGTCGATGGTGCGCTCTTGAGACCTCAATTTGGTGCTTTTGGCGCTGGCGGGGGAGCCATTCCAGTCGTTAGCTTCATGTACCCTGAAGGATCTAACTTTGCCACCAAAAATACCATTTTCAATCTGTCCTGTCCAGAGGGTCTTGGAACTCCAGGCACTTTCATGTAGAGAGCCTTTTCTGACCTTTTTGAAAGAGAAAGTGGTTCTAAGGCCGGTACCCTCCTTGCTGACGGTGGTTTCGTCGTTTCACCGGAACAGCCAGTGTTGATGGGATTGGCTGAGGGCGGACCCGCAGTTGTGCCTCCTCAACAGATCGACTGTTCGTCCTGTTTGGAGGGCCACGCAAGGGGGGGGGGGGGCGCACCGGCGAAAGCCTCCATTTCTAGATGGGTCAAAGAGGTAACTACATCAGCATATATGTTGAAAGGAAAGGTGGTCCCGCAGGGGCTACGGGCTCATTCCACTAGTGCGCAGGCAGCTTCCTGGGTGGAGTGGAGTTTGGTCCCGCCAGGGACTATCTGTCGGGTGGCAACCTGGTTATCTCTTTCATTTGTGAAGCATTACAGGTTGGATGTGCAGGCAGTTGGGGATGCGAGGTTTGGGTCGGCAGTGATTCAGGCCAGGCTTGCAGGTCCCTCCCACATGTAGTTGGCTCTGTTACATCCCTGAGGTACGGGACTGGACTGGAGGGACGATAAGGAAGGTGAAATTAGGCCTTACCTGCTAATTGGCTTTCCTTGAGGAACTCCAGTCCCGGAACCCTCCCTTCTGCATTTCTACATTGCCTGAAGAATCTCAACTTATTAGGAGACCTAGGGCATTAGAAGTTGCAGCACACTGACGAAGGAGGAGAGGCGCATGTTCCTGTGTCTGTTCGGTAAGAAGCCTGTCCCATCCTTGAGCGGTGGGTTGGGCAGGTGGTGGTGTGGACAGGTAAGCTGTCCTATGATTGGAAGGCTCCTGGGCTGAGAGTAGGGCCCAGAGAGGGGGCTTCCTGGGAGTTTTTTTTCCTTATGGGTCCCAATATAGTTTTTTGTTTATGATGCTAACTTATTTGTTGCTCCTGTAAGTCTGCTTTGTCAATGGGTTACTGAGACTGGTAGGTAGTGCCAACTGCCTAAGTATCCTAATATCATCAAAACATGATATGCTCAGTCTCCAAGATGCTGATGGGGGTTGACAACCCTGAGGTGCAGGACTGGACTGAAGTTCCTCAAGGAAAGTCAATTAGCAGGTAAGGCCTAATTTCACTGAAGATGCCATACTGGGTCAGACCAAGGTCCATCAAGTTCGGTATCTTGTTTCCAACAGTGGCCAATCCAGGTCACAAGTACCTACCAGTTTCCCAAAAAGACACACAGATTCCACAATGCTTGTATTGTCTCTATGCTCCCTTGCCAGCAGGTGGCGGCAGATTTAAGCATCTTTCAGTGATGTTATCAGAAGATAAAACAGCTGGTACAGCACTGAGAGAAGCCAGTAATTGTATGCCTCCAACGGGTAGCAAGGTGTGTGTGAACTGGTGCAGCAGTGTTCATGTGGGCCAGGAGAGCAAAGCCTATGGTGCAGTGGCCTAGGATTGAGCCTGATAGGACCATACAGAGCTTGGAGTGAGGGTACGCCCTTGACTCCTCGAGCTGACAGCTGCCCAGAATCCCATGGCAGTTTCGCATGGGTTTCTAGAACTTGGTGGGCTGAAGAGGAGCAGAAGGACCCCCGCAGGGCCCATGAGGATTCTGCTAAGTTGGGCCCAGAGCCCCACTTCCTGCTTCTTGTCTCTGATTGCTTCCAATTGTGCATATAGGCTTAATTTGGGCTGCATTGGCTGTTTGGTAGCAGCATTAAAAAAGAAAAAAGATAGATGAGGCCTAATTTGGCAGTGGGGCCTCCTAGGCCTGTGTAGGCCTTCAGGTAAGCCCAAATCGGGTTTTCCCCAACTGGCCTCAAAGGCACAGGGTCTCCTTATTTAGGATCCCCTTTTTGCTCTGGGAAAGTGAATTTGCCATGATCGATTTTTTTGTGGCCTGCACGGTTTTGTTTTGTTTTGTTTTTTTCCAGCAAGCCTTTTTGTGGCCAATTTGTGGGGGTTTTGAACAGGGTAAGCATGCCATTGTCACACCCACAGAGTCATCTCTGCAGCGGGCTCCTTTATCCCCCAGTGTGTGGTGGGGATGTAAAGGCCCAGGAATGTTTGGCATCATTGGGACCCCTGTGAGGGCCAGGGTCCACTGCCTCTTCTGGGGCTGCCTCCTCATCTCATTCTGCGCCTCTGTTGACTGACTGGGGTGAGCGACTCTTGCTAAGGACCTATGAGGGGCCTTGCAAAGGGCTGAGGTCCCAGCAGGCTAGGGCCCTTCGGGACCACAGGAGGACCTCTTGCCTGGCGACGAGAAGCAACTGCTAGAACAGCTTCTCGGCTATCTTCAGTCTTGTTTCCTGCATGGAATCTCTCTTCTTGGGGAACTGGGGCTTCAACCCCCCTACGAGGGAATCCGGGCCCTCAGGTGATGCCATGGCTGTTTCAGGAGCTACTATAAATGCTCCCATCACTCCCATTCACCCAGACGTTCCTTTGGGAACCCAGCCTTATCCCCTACAGGGAGTTGGCTGAGCTGCAGACGAAGAGCCCTTTTTCATCTGGAAGTGAGCCTTAGGAGGAAGGGAGATCCTTGCTCTGCATGAGAAGAATTTTATTGGTGGTTTGCCTTTTTCATCGGGAGGATGACATCGGTGCTGTGCTAGCCTTCTTTCAAGCAGGCTTGGACCCGGGTTTGCCCCTGAATTTGCTTAACATTCAGATTGGGGCCTTGGTATGCTGCTGGGAGTGGTTCAGGGTTTGTCCTTGGCGGACCACCCTGATGTTGCTTGCTTCTTCAGAGAGGTCAAAGAGATTTGATCTCCCATGAATATGATCTTCCCTCATTGGAGCCTCTCCTTGGTATTGAAAGCACTGACAAATTCCCCTTTGGAGCCCATCTGCAAGGCCTCTCTCAAAGATTTGATTCTGTAAGACAGTTTTTTTCTAATCGTGATTGCTTCTGCCAGATGGGTCTTGGAGCTCCAATCCTTGTCCTGTCACAAGCCCTTTTTAGTGATTTCAGCAGCTTTGGTCGCCTTGTGTACAGTACTGTCCTTCCTTCTGAAGTTGATTTCTCTTTTTCATCTTAATCCGGAAGTAGTTTTGCCTTCTGTTTTGGAGAACGACATCTAGTCAGATCACTCTCTGCATCTCCTCGACATGAAAAGATACCTGGAAAAGATCAATTCTTCTTTTTCTGCGGTGAGACCATCTTTTTGTTCTATTCAGTGGTCTGAAAAAAAGGACAGGTAGTGGCCAAGTCTTCCCTTTTCCTGCTGGATCAAAGAGGCCATTGGTTCAGCATACCTTCTAGGCAGAAAGCGGGTACTGGAAGGAATCAAAGTTCACTCAACCAGGTCTCGGGCCTCCTTCTGGGCAAAGTCAGCCCTGGTGTCTCTGGAAGACTACTCTTTGAGTACCTTTTTTGTGAAGCACTAAAAATTGCATGTGGTAGCAAGTGGTTTTGGCATAGGTGTCCGGGCCAGAATGTCGCCTTCCTCCCACCCTGTGTCCTGATTGTTTGGATACATTCTGTTTGTCTGGACTGTTCTAGCAGGATGATAAGGAAGAAGAAATTTTTTAATCATACCTGATAATTTCCTTTCCTCGAATCCTGTTAGATCAGTCCAGGACCTGCCCTGGAAGATTATTGCTGCAGGTTGGGGAGTCCTACTGCGCTTGGAGTGATGTCTATTACAGAGACCAACTGATTTTATATTATGGTAAGACAGCCAGATGCTAGTTCCAATTGTTGTTCTAATGATTGCCTGTTTTTTTTTTTTTTTTTTTTTTTTTTGGGGGGGGGTTGCTAGTTGAGTTTCTCTGTTGAGTTTTCAGTTTTGCTTACTGCTTGGTAAGTGTCTTACTGGCTTCTTTTAGTGCTGCACCAGTGGTTATACCAGCTGATAACTTCATTGAAAGATGCTCAAGTCTGCCTTCACCTGCTGGCAAGGGAGCATAACCCATTCGTATGGATTGGTCTAGAAGGATTCAGGGAAAGGAAATTTATCAGGTATGATTAAAATTTCTCCATAAGTGCTTAGCACGTTGGTTTTTTTTTTTTTTTAACTAAAACAACCTCTAAATTCAGTTTCTATGCAGTTTTGAAACAACACTATGTATGCATACCTGTGGATTTTATTTTGTGAATCCCTAGGAAGTGGAGAAAAATTCATGGGAAATAATGACAAAGCAGCAATTAAAACTTTGGCATAATAAGATGCTTTGGAATTTTTGTTCAGAAGCACCAAATTAAAAAAAATCCTTTAATGATTTTACTATAGTATTTTCTGCACCAGCTTTTATTTCCCTTTGCGCACTTTACATTTGCTGATGAAGGGGAAAAAAAAATCTATTAAATCCTTGGACCAAATGTGATGCTGCCTAAAACTGTGGAAACAGACAGACTTGAGGGCTTTTTGCAGACCTTTTGCATTTTTTTTGTCCAAAACTTAAATTCAGGCCATATGTTTTTCCTGAAGTAGATTTGGAATCCTGGAGCAGAAATATTGTGTTGAATTGTCACTGTAGGTCTTCAACACAACATAAAACAAACAAAGATGTTAAGCTGAATTTTTGTGCGTTAGATCTATTGATGTGGAACCAATATTTTATTATCATTCTGCAAGACCAGTCCAGATAAAAGAAAGAAACAAACAAATATTTTCTACCTCCAGCAGGTTGCAAGGTATTTGGACTGGTGCAGTTAGGCCTGTCTCTCTTGGCCCGCACTAAGCTGTTGTGGTCACCGTGATTGAGTCTGGTAGGGTTCAATATTGCTCGAAGCGGGTTACGCCCATGTCTCCAATAATAGTGAGCTAAAAAGGAGCAGGTGGACCCATGGGTCCCCTGAAGGGTTGTTAAGTTGGGCCCAGGTCTCTCTTATCTCTTGCTGTCCCTTATCTGCGTGCTAGCTTTTTTTTTTCTAAATTTGTTAAATTATTTTTTAAGCACATTCATTTATATTGGACTGTATTTGGCTCTTCTTTCTTTCTGCTTTAATAAAGCAGATTAAAAAAAAAGTTATGTCAGGCCTGGTTAGGACAAGGTACCTCAGGCCAGGGGTTCAATTCCCACCTGAGGACAGCAATCTCAGGCCGGAGGGACTGGGGTTTCTAGTCCTATAGGCACTCCTTGTGGCCTTGGGCAAGCCACTTAACTCTCCATTGCCTCAGGTATACATAGATTGTGAGTCCTTTGGGAACGAGGGAATGTATCCAGTACCTGCTTGTAGTGATTGTAAACCGCTCTGATGCCCTTCAGCCTGGGCAGTATATCAAGAAATTGCATAAACATAAATATTTCTTGGCAGCTGTCCTCTCGGACTTGTGTGGGTGTTTGGGGAAGCCCAGATAGTGTTTTCTCTGAATGACCTTTCAAGGCTGGGATTCCCTATTCGGTACTCCCTTTTTTTCGCTGTAAAAGGCCTAGTCAGTCCTGTGGTCTGACTCCAATTTCATCATCGTACGAGTCAAATACTTGCTCACGCTTTTTGTGTCAAAGTTGTTTAATGTTTTCTGATTTTTTTTTTAGGCTTTCTGTCTTGCTTACTGCTTGGAAAATGTCATGTTAGCTTTTCTTAGTGCTGCACCAGAGGATATATCAAGTGATGACATCAATGAAAGTTGCTTATTTTCCGTCTCCACGTACTGGCAAGGGAGCATAACTCACTTGTCTGGACTGGTCTAGCAGGATTTAAGTAAAATAAATTATCGGGTATGTAAAATTTATCTAGCTTTAGTTGTTGCAGGGAATGATGGCCTTCAGATCTGACTATGCCGAAGGCTACTTAATGTGTTTCTGCCTTAGCTCCTAATCAGGCCCCTAATCCTCTGGAGAATGGAGAAGCATTCCTCCTTGGTTCTGCTTTTGGTTCCGGACAGGTCCAGGCAACGATGTTACACAGGTTGATACATCTAGTAGTGGGACCCTTGCTTCCTCTTCTCCGATGGCCAGGTTTCCTGAGACAGGACTCAGTAATGATTCAAGACCCTTATCCCTTTTGTCTTAATATTTTGACCCTTGAGCTTTATGGAAAAAGCTGTTCCTCCTCAGTAATTTCAACTCTTTCTGAAGGCCCACAGGACTTCAACTTTACCGGCCTATGTTTGAGTCTGGAAGGTTTTTGAAAAGTGGTATGCTGGGGACAAGGTTTCACCTTGGAAAGCAAATATTTCCTTTGTGTGAGCCTTCCCTTTAGCAGGGTTTGGAGAAAAGCTTGGCCCTGAACCCGCTGAATGTTCATGTGATGGCTTGGAATCCTATTGGGGTCGGATTGAGGGGGCAAGCCTTGCCATCTCATCTGGGTATTTTCCATTTTATTCACGGGGTCGAGCAGCTGCGACTTCTATTCAGGAAGGTTGTTCTGCAGTGAGGTCTCATTCTGTTTCTTTGAGCCTTTGCATAAGCTGAATTGCTGAAGCATATGATTTTGAAAGTTCTCATCTTGAAAGTGGTTTTCCTGGTGGTTATTTGTTCCACTGAGTGTGTCTGAGAGTTATAGGCTTTCTTATAGAGACCCTTACCTGCCATTTTCGGGTGAGTCTGGTTTCCACTTTCTTGCTGAAGGTAGTTTCTTTGTTTCATCTGAATCAGATGATATCTCTCACACTCCTCCTTAGAAAAAGATGGAAGAGGGGTGACCAGATTCTGCAGTTGTTAGATGTATGTAGATGCCTGATTAGGTATTTGGAGGTCACGAATTTGTTCCAAAGGTTGGATAGACTTTTTGTGCTGTTAAGTGGCCCTTGGAAGGACATACTGCATCAAAGTTGTAGGTGGCTAGGTGGATCAAAGAGGCCATAGCTTTGGCTTGTGTTTTTGAGGGTCAGTTGGTCCCGGGGGGCCTTGGAGCACATTTCACTAGAGCTCAGGCACTCTTGTGAGATGAGGCACAGGTTTTCTTGCTGGTAAACATTTGCAAGGTGGGCACTTGGTTGTCTCTTCATTCCTTTTATTAAGCATTACAGGTTGTATGTCCAGACATGAGAGGGCTCTGCCTTCGGGGAAGCAGTGCTTAAGGCAGCCATGGCCGCCACCTCCTCAGTGGGGTGAAGCATGTGTTCTCCTGTACATCTGGACTAGTCTATCAGGATGATAAGGAAGGAAAAATTTGGTTCTTAACTGCTAATTTCCTTTGGACCAGTCCATTTCTTGATCCAGGATGCCTTGGCTGTGTTGATATCCTCCTTTTGGTGCTGGCACCTTTTCCTTATCGTCCCTCCAGTTCAGTCCCTCACCTCTGGGTAGTGCACCTCCTCTCGCAGCATGGAGACTGGGCATGTCAGACTTGTGACACCACTGTACATATCCTGCTGGCACCTCCCACCAGCTCCCAGTGTGCTCAGTCTCCATGCAGCTGGAGGAGGTAGTGAGCCTAGGTGGTGGGTTCACTAGAGGATCAGATAAGGAGCTTCATTCAGGTTAGATAGGGCTTTGATCTTTTAGTTTCTCCCTATAACTTATTTCTTTTGGGTGGTAGCTGTAAAGTTAATTGAAAAAAAAAATCAGAGACAGGAAGGGGAACGGAGGAAAATCGGGAGGATCTCCTCTCACTCTCCTTTGGGCTTCGGTCTGTTCTGTCTGCTCGCCCCTCCTTGTTTGCACAGAGGGGAGCTGTACAACAGTCTGTCCTTCCTCTTACCAGCATGGTTTCTGCTCTGGCAATTTTTTTTTTACTGTGGAACCATCGTTGGGGCTCTCTGCCTGTTGCTGCTGCCGGCTGTCAGTGTATCCAGAGCTGTGCTACTTGCAGAAAGCCCGTTTCTGTCAGCGATGAGCAGGGCAGGATTTAAAGGTCCCGGAGGCAGAGGTGAGTGCTCCGATCGCTGGTTTTAGAGTTGGGGGAAGAATTGGGGCCTGCTACCGCATGGAGAGCATGTTTTGGCGGTTAGCAGGGCTGAGTAGCTTCGCGGGCCGTTTTTCCCGCAGTTTTTGAGCTCAATGCTGTTTTTTTCTCACAGTCAGCTTTGGATATTAAAGGTTTTGCCTATTTGATTGTTTTTGGAGGAGATTCTTTTAATTTCTTTTAATTTTCATAGTTTGATCTCTTAAAGGGCCAGTACAAAAAAACAAAACTCCACTTCACGTTTTTGTCTTTGTCCCTTTGGCTGGCTGCGGGGTCCCTCCTTTTATTCTCCGGTTTTACGGATTCCGTAGCACTAATGCCTACGCGTCCGCAGTGCCTCGTTTGTGGTTCCCGTAAGGACACAGTCTCGGACGCGGGGGTCTGTCATGGCTGCGCAACTGAAGCGCTTAATATGGAGCAAGAACTTCAGGATAAGTCTAAGGAGGGGACTCTATTGGGGGTCCAGGGGCCTGCAGGTTCGGTAGAGGGGGAGTCTGTCCTTGAGTCCCCAGCCGCTTCTCCTACTACAAACCTGGTTTTGCCTGGTGCTTCCACCGCTCTGGTGGTGACTGGAGCAGCTCTCGGAGTGTTTTCTCCGGATTTTGTGCTGCTGCTTCATCAAGCTTACTGTTTGCGGCAACAAGGGGCGGTTGCGGATGCTTCACTACTTGGGCCGCAGGAGGCCAAGCGTCCACGGAAAGGGTTGGAAGTAGTGACGGTAGATCAGCTAAGAGAGCTCGATCGGTGGAGGATCAGCCTCTTGGATCAGACTGGCCGGAAGGAGAGGACTTCGATATGGAGCCGGAATCTGCAATGGAAGATCTAGAGGAAGGTGAGATTCAGGAGCCTGAGGATCAGGCAAGGATTATTCTAGTCTTTTGGAGAGAGGAGCTGACAGTGCTCATTACGAAGTCGCTTCAGGCTCCCAACCTTTCTATTGTTCAACCAGCGGAGGATGAGGGTTTGGAGGATCCCCTCATTCAAGCGGTACGGAAGTCCCAGGTTGTTTTTCCCGTTCACTGGGTGATCAAGCAGATGATTCGGGATGAATGGGATTTGCCGGAGGCAGGATTGTGTGGTGTAAGGTCTATGAATAGTCTTTATCCCTTGTCTGATCAAGACCAAGAAATGTTTTGTTCTCCGCGTATAGATGCAGCGGTTTCAGCGGTCACGAAGAAGACTACCATCCCGGTTGAAGGCAGTGCAGCTTTGAAGGACGTACAGGATCGGAAGGTGGACACCTTATTGAAGCAAGCTTTTGAGGTTAATGCTCTGTCACTACAGACGTCTATTTGTGGGGCTTGGGTAGCGAGAGCATGCCTTCATTGGTCGCAGCGTTTACAGCAGCCAGCGCAGCAAACACAGGAGCAGTTAGCGGATGTGACAAGGCTAGAGTCAGGTTCAGCTTATTAGCCGATGTCCACTATGATCTTATTAGAGGTTTGGCAAATAGTATGGCTTCCTTGGTAGCCGCACGCCGTTATCTTTGGTTAAGGAATTGGGCGGCGGACAGTTCTTCCAAGTCTCGGCTTAGCAAACTTCATAAGAACATAAGAGCAAACACCTCACACACACAAAGACGATTCAAGTGTTTCGACAAGGACGAATTCATACAGGACACAATACAACACCTGAACATCACTACGGACGACCTGGAGGAACAAGTTTCCAGCTGGAACAGCATTCTAGCCAACGCCGCAAAACCACCAGATGGCGGGACCGAGAAACAACACCACAACAAGAGACAAAACAAACCATGGTACTCAGCAAAACTACGACAGGAAAAGAGGGAACTCAGGAAGATTGAACGGAGATGGAGAAAGAACAAAACAACTGCCGACCAGCATCTCTATCTAACAAAGCAAAAGCAATACAATGAACACATCAACCAATCAAAGAGGGAATTCCACACAAACATGATAAACACCTCCATCAACAAACCCAGAGAGCTTTTCGAAATAGTAAAAATCCTCACAAAAGAGCAAACAACAGAAGAGGAAGCACAAATTGATCCACAGAAATTCGCCGACCACATCAAGGACAAATTTCACTCAACAGAACAAACAACGCCTAGTAGAACCTCAAGGACAGATGTACACTCCAAAACCTGGGGCACATTCTCCTCACCCTCAACAGAACAGATATCCCACATCATCTCTACAATCAACACAAGCACCGCTCCTACAGACCCATGCCCAGTGTCGTGGGTCAAAGCCACCAAATCAAGCCTCATCACCACCATACACAAAATGGTACACAACTCACTCACTCAAGGTCTCATGCCAAAGCAACTAAAACTTGCCTCAGTGAGACCAATCACAAAGAAAACAACTCTCGACAGAAAAGATCCAGCAGCATACCGACCAATATCCAGCATACCCTTCCTCGCAAAAGTCATCGAAAAAACAGTTCAACTACAACTTCAGGATCACATCGACAAACACGAAACACTCGACGACAACCAACACGGATTTCGTCCTAACCACGGTGTCGAAACACTACTGATCTACCTCTTCGACAGCATCCTAAGAATAATTGACAACACCAGGAATGGAATAATAATGATATTCATCGACATCTCCTCAGCCTTCGACACAGTGGACCACAACACGCTCCTAGAAAGACTACAGAACACTGGTATACAAGGTATCACACTGAAATGGTTCCACTCGTACCTAACCGAAAGACAGCTACAGGTCAAGGTGGGACACATCACCTCCCGACCCATCAAAGTCCGTCAAGGTGTACCTCAAGGTTCTGCGCTCTCAGCACTCCTATTTAACATCTACATCCAACCAATCTGCAACATCATGAAAGAGAACAACATTCAATACACGATCTATGCGGACGACATCATGATATACACCCCGATATCAATCGACAACCCGGACTTCTCTAAGATAACAGACTGCCTTACACAAATGACCAGTTGGTGTCAAAACAACAACCTCGCCATAAACTACAACAAGACTGAAGCTTTAATCATCACTCGGAACCAAAGCTTCATACACCCACCAAATATAAAGATACAAAACATTACTATACCAATAAGGTCAGAAGTAAGATACCTCGGGGTTACGCTGGACAATAAACTCAATCTCAAGCCACACATAGACAAAACAATACAAAAAGCCTACTACAAGATGCGAATCATCAGGAGACTGAAACCACTCCTCGCCCCAGAACACTTCCGTACCGTCTGTCAAGCACTGATAACCCCTCTACTGGACTTCTGCAATCCGATATACCTTGGACTACCGAAACAAGCCATCAAACCACTCCAACTGGCACAAAACACCGCAGCACGAATCATATCCGGAACTGCAAGACAGGAGCACATCACACCCACCTTAAAGGACTTACACTGGCTACCAATCGATGCACGCATCAGATACAAAACTATCATAAACCTATTTAAGATAAAACAGCAAACATCAGCCAACAGCCTGCACACCCTCATACAACCAGACACCAGCACACGTCCTAGAAGAAAACAAACACACAACCGAGTCAGCACCCCAAGTGAATACAAACACACACGCAAGGACACAACAGACAGAGCACTCTCCATGGCTGCTCCAACAATATGGAACAAACTACCGGACGATTTGAGGGCAACTACAGAGCTCAAGGACTTCAGAAAACAGCTGAAAACCATGCTGTTCATAGAACACTTTGGACACATCACATAAACTAAGGAACTGTATAGCAGCACACGTTACCGCCTAACACTAGATGTATATAAAATGATTTTAGCACCACTGTAAATAGCCCACATTGTACATAGCTCACACCAATCTAGCACACAAGACAACACACACCCAACGAACTTTCCACCCTCACTGCATGTATCAACACTCACACTACCAGATTGTTTGCTGTGATACCACCTTGATTATTATGATAAGGCGGTTTAGAAATACTGTTAAATAAATAAAAAAATAAATAAGATATGCCATACTGGGTCAGACCAAGGTCCATCAAGCCCAGTATTCTGTTTCCAACAGTGGCCAATCTAGGTCATATGTACCTAGCAGTTTCCCCAAGGGACACAGGTTCCACAACGCTTGTATTGGTTCAAGCATTGATATCCTGGGTCCCTTCTTAATAATGGTTTATGGACCTTTCCTCCAGGAACTTGTCCAAACCTTTTTTAAACCCAGCTACACTAACAGCCTTTACTACATCCTCCGGTAACAAATTCCAGAGTTTGATTACACGTTGAGTGAAAAAATATTTTCTTTTATTAGTCTTAAATAGTTTACCCTGTAGCTTCATTTCATGTCCCCTAGTCTTTCTATATTCTGATAAGGTAAACAATCGATCTACGTTTACCCGTTCCACTCCGTTCATTAATTTATAGACTTCTATCATATCTCCCCTCAGCTGTCTCTTTTCCAGGTTAAAGAGCCCTAACCTTTTTAGCCTTTCTTCATAGGAGTATCCTTCCATCCCCTTTACCATTTTGGTGGCTCTTCTCTGAACCTTTTCTAAAATCGCTATATCCTTTTTAAGATACGGCGACCAGAATTGCAGACAATATTCAAGGTGCGGTCTCACCATGGAACGATATAGAGGCATTATAATATCTTTTGTTTTATTTTCCATTCCTTTCCTTATCATACCTAGCATTCTATTTGCTCTCTTGGCCGCTGCTGCACACTGGGCCGAGGGTTTCAACATGGTATCCACAATGACGCCTAAATCCTTTTCCTGGGTGGTAGTTCCTAATGTGGAACCTTGCATCGTGTAACCATAGTTTGGGTTGTTCTTCCCTAGGTGCATAACCTTGCACTTGTCCACATTAAATTTCATCTGCCATTTTGATGCCCAGTCTTCCAATTTATCAAGATCCTCTTGCAATTTTCCACAATCCTCTTGGGTTTTAACAACTTTAAATAGTTTTGTGTCATCTGCAAATTTGATAACCTCACTCGTTATTCCACTTTCCAGGTCATTTATGAGACCACCTTCAGTAGGAATTTGGGATGGGTGCAGAGGACCATCCTTTTCCCGTAGAACCTGGTTATGAATCCTCAGTCATGAGGGCCTGAAGTTTGCTGATGCGGCGAGCCGAAGTCAAAGTCACCAGGAAGACCCCCCCCCCCCCTTCCAGGAGAGATGCTGAAGTGAGCACGTCTCCATTGGCTCAAAGGGTGCTCGTGGGAGCTGCATCAGCACCACATTGAAGTCCCACTCCGCCGGGCAGAGGCCGAATGGAAGTCTTAGAAAGCAAGAGACCAAGGGCTGCCCTGAGAGGGGTTTCCCCTCGACGGGGAGGTGGTTTGCAGAAATGGTGCTCAGGTGTACCCTAACCAAATTGGATTTCAACCCTGCCTTTGAGAGGTGGAGGAAATACTGGAGAATCCACCGGGTAGAGCAGGAGAACGGGTCGATCTGAAGCTCGGAGCACCAGGTTGAGAAGCGTCGCTACTTAAAGGCATATGCCCATCTCGTTGAGTCCTTCCTTGACGCGAGGCGAATCTCCTTGATGTCCTCCGGGAGGTACAGCGGAGCTAAGGCAACCCGTTCAGCTGCCAGGCTGTAAGGGACAGCGAGGCCAGGTTCGGATGGAACACCCGACCCTCCTCCTGTGTCAACAGGCCCAGGGCACAGCCCAAGGGGACTGGGGGCTCAGACGAGAGCCGGAGTAGAAGTGGGAACCAAGGCTGTCGAGGTCACAAGGATCACCGAAGCTTGATCCTGCTGAACCTTTTGGGAGGGTCCTCGCAATGAGAGGAGTGGGAGGGAATGCGTAAAGAAGGCCGGAGGTCCAGTTCAAGAGGAACGCATCCGGGACCACCCTGCTTGGGTGCGGGACCGGCCCACAGAAGCGGGGAAGCTGTGCATTCATCGGACTGGCAAACAGGTCCATGGATGGGGTCCCCCACTGATGGAAAAAGACTCCGGCAACCTCCGGATCCAGGCGCCACTCGTGTGGGCGGAGGATCCTGCTGAATTTGTCCGCGAGGACATTCTCCTGGCCTAGGAGGTAGACCGCTTACAGGGTCATCCCCTGGCAAGACGCAAAGGAGGATCGCCTCTTGGAAAAGGAGGTGTGATCCTGTTCTCCCCTCCTTGTTGATGTAAAACATGGCTACCCTGTTGTCGGTCTGCACGAGCACCAACCTCCCCCTCAGATAGCCCTTGAAGGCCCTCAGGGCCCATTGGACCGCCCGAAGATCGAGTAGGTTGATCTGCTGCTGAGACTGCACGGGTGACCGCTATCCCTGGGTGCACAATACGCCACAGTGGGCTCCCCACCCCAGCAGGGAAGCATCCGTCGTTAGAACGAGCTTGTGCTGTAGGATCTGAAAGGGCATTCTCCGAAGGAGACTTCAGGGTCCTGCCACCAACCCAGGGAGTCGTTGAGACTGCGGAAGACCCAGATAGGGTCTCTGAGGTGGCCAAAGGCCTGGCTCCATTGTGCCCTGAGGCACCACTGGGCTTGTCCGCATGTGCATGCGGGTGTGGGGGATCACATGGATGGTGGAATCCATGTATCCTAGGAGGCGCAGCATGACCCGTGCTGTAACCCAAGCTCTGCTCTGGACCTGGACCACCATGGCCTGGTGGCTGTCCGCCCGGTCCACGGGCAGGAAGGCGGTGGTTTGCTCCATGTCGAGGCGGGTGCCGATGAACTCCAGGGCCCACACCGGCTCAAGGTGGGACTTGGGAGTAGTTGACCAAGAAGTTCGAAAAGGAGGATCGTTCGCGATATCGCCAGGCGGGCTTTGTCGATCGAGCTCCCCGTGACGAGCCAGTCATCGAGGTAGGGGAAGATGGATATGTCCTGCCACTTGAGGGAGGCGTCGGCCACAGAAAGACACTTTGTGAAAACCCGCAGTGCAGACGTTAACCCGAAGGGGAGCACCCTGTACTGGTAGTATTCCCCCTGCACACTGAAGTCCAGGTATTGCCTGTGTTGGGGGTGGATTAGGATGTGGGCTTAAGCGTCCTAGAGGTCCAAGGAGCCTAGCCAATCGTCCTGCTGAAGGAAGGGCAGCAGGACGCCAAGCGATAACATTTTGAACTTCTCCTGCACCAGGAACTTGTTTAGGTTCCGGAGGTCGAGGATGGGGCGTAGGCCCCCTGTCTTTTTCAGAACGAGAAACTAGCAGGAGTAGAACCCACGGCCTTGAAGGTGCAGCGGTACCTTCTCGACCTCCCATTGATCGAGGAGGTTGGATAGCTCCCGCTGCAAGAAGGTTTGCTGAGAAAGGAGCCGAGTAGGCTCCGCTGACAAGAAGGGAGCCAAGTAGGCTCTGCTGACGAGAAGGGAGGAGGGCGCCTGTCCAGGCGAAGACTATATCCATCCAGGATCACTCGGAGGACCCAGGTGTCCGACGTGATCGACGCTCATTGCGGCGCGAAGAGGGACAGGTGTCCCCCCACCGGCGGAAGTGCTGCCGGGGTGCGAGAGGCTATGCTGTCAGCATCAAAAACGCAGCGCAGGTTGGGGTGGTGCTGGTTGCTGGGCCTTAAGCCTTTTAGGCTTGCGGTGGCTATGCGCGCCTCCCTTCCCCTGCGTGCTGGGAGCCGGCACAGGGTGGTCGGGAAAGGAGGGTAACCCTGGTAGGGGAGTTCCTTCCTTTGGAAGAACGGCTTTTTTGTTTGTTTCTTCCGAGAGAGGGAGGAGGTCTTAAACGAGAGACGGGTTTGAGTGACATACTCCATTTCTATCTCAGCGGCCTTATCCTACATAGGTTTACCAAACAGCTGCTCGTCGAGGCAGGGGATGTCCAGGAGCTTCTCCTGGACACACTACTCCAGGTCCGAGGATTGGAGCCATGCCTGGCATTAGGCCCCGATGCCAGCTGCTGCCACTCGGGCAGAGGACTCAAACCCATCATACGCAGTGTGGGAGAGGTACTTTGAGCACTCCACAATGGATCTCAGGAGGGTTTGGAACCTGAGAAGGGGTTCATCCCCGAGGCCTGCTGAGGACCTGCCGAGCTCTTTGGCGAGGTCACGCAGGAACATGCCCATATACAATTGGTATGCCTAGATGCGGCATGTGAGCATGGACCCCCTGATAGACCTTGTGCCCAAGAGCGTCGAGAGCTCTCGACTCCCAGCCCGGGGGGACCGAAGAGTGGGACTTCGGGCTCTTTTGCTTCCACATCGCCGACTCCACTGCCATGGAGGTGTGTGGGAGCCGGGTCTTCCGGAACCCCGGGCCACAGTGGACCCTGTACATAGCGTCAAGGTGCTTGCTCACTATGGGGACCGAAGCAGGTGTCTCTCATATGCGGAGGAGCAGCCTCGACAAAATGGGAGGAACTGGAACAGTAAGAGACTCCCGAGGCGGGGACTCATATTGCAGAATATCGAGCTCTTCAGCTCACGGCTCCTCTTCAGCCTGCATAACCAGGCTGAGGGCCCATGCCATGTCCCGCACAAGCACTAGGAATGATGTGTCCTTGGGCGGCGAATGCCTCCAGGAGGCGGGCAGGGACGGGTCCGAAGGGAGGTCCCTGTGGGTACGGGTCTCCGGGGAGGCATCCCCGTCCGACTCCCAGTCCGAGAGGTCTGAAAAGGAGTCTGACTCGGGCTGGTCGCCCTGTCCAGAGGTCGAGACCCGCTTGGAGCCAGCCTTGGAGGATCTCGCTCCCGAGGACTGGGAAGGCGAGCGAGACCGACGCCGAGGACCCTCATGAGGCCCACGGCTTTCAGGGGTTTCCAGGGTGGGTATTGGTGTCCCTTTCGAGGGAACCTCGGTCTTGAGGCACGGGCCAGCCGTGCTGGGAAAGAGTGCCTGCTGGGCAGCTAAATAGGCAGAAACGCTACGCTCTAATGCCAGCATACGGGACTTCCACGTAGTCTGGTGTGGAGGAGGAGAGGGGGTCCTCACCGGGACGGCCCTCAGGAGACCGGGCGCCATCGCCTGAGGCCTTCGTATCTGTACGAGGTACCTTACGAGTCCGCTCCATGCCTGACTTTCGGAAATGCCGAGGGGGGGGGGGCTGAGTGACCGAGTATGGGAGCACAGCGACTTCGAGATCGTCGTCGTCGTCTTACGCCTCTCCACTTCAGGGGACCCCTGGTCAGAGTGCCACCGAGAGCGCAGGACCGAAGTGGGGGATCCCACCAGTGGAGGGACAACTGAGGGTGCTGCCGAGCATTCCGGGGCTACCTTCCGGGAAATGTCATCGGACTTATGCTTATGACTTAGCGGGTCCTTGGAGGACATTTTCTTGCAAAGAGAGCAGAGCTCCGGGTCATGGTCGACCTCAAGACACTGAAGACAGCAGTTGTGGGTGCCCGTGAGCGACATGTTTTTGGAGCATCTGTCACATTTGTTAAACCTGGTGGCCATTGGGGCAAAAAGGGCCCCCGCTAGGTCAAAGACCTTTGCGGCCAGCGGTTGTGGAAAAAGGGGCGCGAAACCCGCAAAAAGAAAAACCTTTTACAGAAAAAAAAGTCCCCTCACTCAGGGGAAAGCAGAGCAACGGAGGACGGGTAGAGGACCGGTGCTACCAGAAAAACCACAGAGCAGAGGCCGAAAACGAAACACTTTCTCCGAGGGATGAGGACGTGCGTCCGAAGGGCTTAAGAACATAAGAACATAAGATATGCCATACTGGGTCAGACCAAGGTCCATCAAGCCCAGTATTCTGTTTCCAACTGTGGCCAATCTAGGTCATATGTACCTAGTATTTCCCCAAGAGACACAAGTTCCACAATGCTTGTACTGGGTCAAGCATTGATATCTTCGGTCACTTCTTAATAATGGTTTATGGACCTTTCCTCCAGGAACTTGTCCAAACCTTTTTTAAACCCAGCTACACTAACAGCCTTTACTACATCCTCCAGTAACAAATTCCAGAGTTTGATTACACGTTGAGTGAAAAAATATTTTCTTTTATTAGTCTTAAATAGTTTACCCTGTAGCTTCATTGCATGTCCCCTAGTCTTTCTATATTCTGATAAGGTAAACAATCGATCTACGTTTACCTGTTCCACTCCGTTCATTAATTTATAGACTTCTATCATATCTCCCCTCAGCCGTCTCTTTTCCAGGTTAAAGAGCCCTAACCTTTTTAGCCTTTCTTCATAGGAGTATCCTTCCATCCCCTTTACCATTTTGGTGGCTCTTCTCTGTACCTTTTCTAAAATCGCTATATCCTTTTTAAGATATGGCGACCAGAATTGCACACAATATTCAAGGTGCGGTCTCACCATGGAACGATATAGAGGCATTATAATATCTTTTGTTTTATTTTCCATTCCTTTCCTTATCATACCTAGCATTCTATTTGCTCTCTTGGCCGCCGCTGCACACTGGGCCGAGGGTTTTAACATGGTATCCACAATGACGTCTAAATCTTTTTCCTGGGTGGTGGTTCCTAATGTGGAACCTTGCATCGTGTAACCATAGTTTGGGTTGTTCTTCCCTAGGTGCATAACCTTGCACTTGTCCACATTAAATTTCATCTGCCATTTTGATGCCCAGTCTTCCAATTTATCAAGATTCTCTTGCAATTTTTCACAATCCTCTTGGGTTTTAACAACTTTAAATAGTTTTGTGTCATCTGCAAATTTGATAACCTCACTCGTTATTCCACTTCCCAGGTCATTTATGAATATGTCAAAAAGCAGCGGACCCAGCACAGATCCCTGGGGTACACCACTATTCACCTTTCTCCATTGGGAAAATTGGCCATTTAGCCCTACCCTCTGCTTTCTATCTTTTAACCAGTTCCTGATCCACAATAGTACATTGCCTCCTATCCCATGACTCTTTTTAGTTTTGCCAAAAGTCTCTGATGAGGGACCTTGTCAAAGGCTTTCTGAAAGTCCAGATACACAATATCAACCGACTCACCTTTGTCCACCTGTTTATTCACTTCTTCAAAAAAACATAACAGATTAGTAAGACAAGATCTTCCTTGTCTAAAGCCATGTTGGCTGTCTCCCATTAGGTTGTGACTCAGCTCCACGGAAAAAGGGAGACTGAGCAAGATGGCACCTTTGGGCGGGAAGAGGACCATGCATGAGTGGCAGCAAACCCAAGGGCTTTCGTTGAAAGCTGGGGAATTGCTCCTTGCGGGCTCCGTCGGTATCAACGTCACCCATAAGTGAGGACTGACTTCCTGCTTGTTTCTGGAGAACTGTAGGTGCGTGCCGTAAAAAGCAGGGGATTGAGGATTAAATGATACAAAGGGGAAGTGAAATCTGAATAGAGAAGCAGAAAAATACACAGAAGAAAACTGAAAGGAAGAGATCAATGTTAGAGATTGATGTAGTAGAGGAAGAGAAGATAGGAATAGAGAGAAGAAATAGCAGATGGACAGGAGACCCTGGAAACATAGGGGTCTGTTTACTAAAGGCCGGTGTTGTGCGGTCCGCGGTACCGAGCGGGTGCCGTATAAGGAGTGGGCGTTCCGTCGTGAAGAACAGAAGCTGTGATTGACAGATGCGCTAAGGTGCGCGGCGCCCGTGTGGTTAGTGCCCTGTGACATTACGGCGTTTGATCTGTGCACATAGATCACACTGCTCACGGTTTTTGGGCTTCCACTATTGTGCTGCACATTGCTGACGGAAACGGTTTCTTATCCCTGCACAGCACCTCTAACGCGAGTGTTTCACTGGCGGTAAAGTTCTTTGCAGATTCGGGCACGCTCCTGTGCGGCGAGTCTCTCCCCTCCCACATTCCGCCCACTGACCCCGTCTCTCCGCCCCTAGGGGGCCTTCCTCCGCCCTCATTTCGCCTTGGCACGCCTCTTTCGCACATTACCGCCCCGCAAACGTGCGCGTTTTCGGCGCACGTGTGCGGGGCCCGTTACTGTGACCCGCACGTGTACGGGGCGTTTAAGAGCACTTAAATGCATCATTTTAGGGCGCTCAGGTGCGCCCCGCACAGGTGCGCCGTTTAGTAAACATGCCCCATAGTTGAAGAAAGACAGAAAGCAGAGTTTGGAACCAACATGATTAGAAAAATAAAATAGCCAGGCAACAAAGGTAGAAAAAGTAATTTTATTTCCTATTTGGTGATAGGAATGTGTCAGCTTATGGAATGTACATCTTCCAGGACACACGTGTCCGCATATGTCTGGGGCTCAGCCCAGCACAAAACTTTGGGAGGAAGACTCACTAGCAGGGTGTCCTTTCTTTTAGCCCGGGAACCTACAGACACACCCACACACGCTATGCCCCCAGTCACTTAGCCCCTGCACCCATACACTGTAAATGTTCAAGACGATATGTTGCAACTTCCAAGCCTGTGTATGTCAGGCATGGCGAGTGCATCAAATACTTATCTGAAAACATAATTTACGTATTTATGTTTATATTTATGCTTGCATGATATTTTGATATCATCTGGGGGGGAAGGTATGTGAATTTTCAGTTGCTAAAATGGGGTCATAAGGGAAAAAAGTTTGGAATGTACTGCTTCACACTCATCATCACTGGAGTTAGGCCACATTGGAAGCATGGCTGACAAGTGTCCAGGATTATTTATAGGGGCAAGATAGAAAAATGTTTATAAAACTTTCATGATTTTTGGATGACCACATTTTATTTTGACCGTAGTCTTGATGATAATATCTGTGTTACTTGTTTGTTTTTCATTTCTCTTTGCAGGATCTCCACTCTCTGTAGTTCTGGATTTTCTCAGATACTGTGCCAGGTCACTAACAGAACAGAACAGCAGAGCTCCAGCCTCAGATACGTCAACAAGCAGTTTAGCAGTATGCCCCTCAATATGACTGGTTCCTTGGGAAACAAGTACAGTCTGTACGTTGGGGTGACCCTAGCAGTCATGTCCAGTATTTTTATTGGCTCCAGCTTCATACTGAAAAAAAAGGGTCTTTTACGATTGGCTGATAAAGGAGTCACCAGAGCTGGTAAGAGAGCCTGTCATTTCTCTATTCCAGGTGCCAGGAAAGACTCTATTATAAGAAGGTTCAATGTTTTATCTGTAAAGTATGCATGGAAATGTGGTTACTCATAGCAAAAAAATATATTTATCACAAATCCCTTAGAAAGAAAATGTTTGTAGTTTCCTTATTATTCCTCATCATCCCTCCAGTACGTGTGGGTTCCTTATCGTTCCTCCAGTTTAGTCCTTAAACTCTGGGTAGTGAACCTCCTCCTGAAGCTTGGAGACTGGGTATGTCAAAAACTCATGACATCACTGGATATAGCCTGCTGGTCTCTCCCATCAGCCCCCAGTGTGTCCAGTCTCCATGCAGCAGGAGGACGTAGTGAGCCAAGCTTCTGGGCTCACATTGGGGAACAGATAAGGAGCATTTAGTGTGACAAATTCTATTCTGATTTTACTTTTGATTTTTACCTTTAATTTTACGTTTAATTTTACTTTCAATTCAGTTACCTTTGGTTAATTGGCAATCAGGGATTAGTTCCCTTTAGTTGTTAGGAGCAAATTTCCTTATATTTACAGTAATTTTAAATTTGAGCCTGTCTCTTTAAATTAGCAGTAGCTCTCGCCTTCCCTCCTTGTCAGTTATTTTCACTTGCTGCAGGCATTTGCCGGTGCGGATCTCTCTCCCTTGACGGTATGGGAGAGAGCTCTGGGACCCGTACTGCCACACTGAAGCTGTGTGAGACGGAGCCTCTCCGTTGCTGCGGGATTCTAATTTTACTCTGTGGAACCGGCTGAGCTGGCTAGCCGCGGCTGCCAGGCGCAGCAGCGCGGCTTGAGGATCGGATGAATTCAAGGCGGTAGGAGCAGGCTGCGTGGCTTTCGGCCCTGCAGGTAAGGCCTTCGGGCTCTGTCGGTCTTCTGAGGCCTCCTTTTTGCAGCGGCGGCTGTTCTTGGTGCCAAAATTCATTGGCAAAGGGGCGGCCATTTTCTCTCTAGGTATTTGGACCGCATGGCGAGAGTTGCAGTGAGCTGCCTGTGTGAGGAAGACGACAGGCAGAATAGCTAGATTTTTAGGTCTAGTGTTTCTTTCTTTTGTTTGTAGGTTTTTTGAGGCTTGGGGGGTTCCTCAGCCTTAAGGGAGCTGTTGTCGGTCCTCTTTATTTTTAAGTTTATTCTTAGTTTTATAGTACAGCAGTTTTGGCATTGATCTCTGATAAATGTTAATATGGTTATTTATCACAGAGTCTATAATGCAAATGGTAATGTTACTCTGTAATGCATCTGGGGAAGCAGTTAATATATCATCTTAGACTCATGGCTAGCGAGGTCTCAGATACCATAGGCTGCCACTGTTTTAGAAATTCTCCAGTGGACTAATGCCTAAATATACATCAATGACCTCTTACTTAAACTGTTAGCCATATAGGTGTTCTCCAAAAATAATTTTTTATAAGTTATTTTTCAATGTTTCTAAACTCTGATGATATTCTTGACAAGTTTTTTAAACATGTTACTTGGTTTAGAATAATAGACCAGTGCTTAGCTGTGCGATGAATTCCCGACGCTTGTTCATGCGCTATGAGATGCGTTTCTCCAACAGGTTTCATCAGGGGAATTTTTCATATCAACACTAAAAAAGGAAAAGAGTTCTTTAGATATATACTTCTCTTATCATACTTATGTTTCATAGATTTTTCTACCGTGTACTTCGACCCTCCTACCTGATGTGGCACCGGCATAGCTCAATTGGGCTTTGTCAATTGTGTACGTTGCAACAAAAACGCCGCGCATGCGGGGAAGTAAAATAGTGAGACTTAATTGATTCTACTTAAAAAAAGTATTATCACCCATCAACAAGGAACAGAATATGCTAGTTTCATCAATCTTGCCTCTTATAGGCACATTTCCCATTCTGTTCGGGAATTTAGTCCCTGGGGCACTGTAGAAGCCAGAGTATGGATCCATCGTTGTTCCCGGTATAGCAAAGTCTGATCTATTGATTTCCCTCGAGTTGGGAAAATGACCTGTTCAATGACGAAACACCGTAATTTGGAAAAAGAATGCTGTAGGTGCAAGCAATGATCAACGATCGGAGCTTCTCGTCTTTGACATTTTAACTTGCTTTTGTGTTCATTGATTCTCACCTGTAGAGAACGGATTGTCTTCCCCACATACAAGAGATCGCAGGGACAGCGAATTGCATAAATGACCTGTGTAGACTTACATGTGGTTCTATTGCGTAAACAGTAACGTGTGTTATGATAATAAAAATCGGTAATTTCTAAGGTGATCGAGCAAATATTGCAATCTCCGCAGCGTGTGTGGCCTCCAGTTGCTGGTGGAGTTAAGGCTAAAGGAGAGCGTAAAACTGCTGGACTAAGTAACTCTTTAAAATTTTTTTGCCTTTGCCAAACACATCGAACTGTGTAGTCTCTAAGCTCTGGGATACTTTGTAGAACATTAGCGTGTCGTTTTATACTCCGTTGTAGAGAATAGCTAAACGGTGAAAATGGAGTAATTAAATTAATATGCTTTTGAGGAGCAACTATTCTCGTGGTTGGAGGGTTAATCAATAAGTCTCGATTAAAAAACTTGGCTCTCTTATAAGCTTGATTTACTACTTTAACAGGGTATCCCCTCTGTAAAAAGTTGTTTCGCAAAGTAGATGCCTGATTTTTAAACTCCCGTAAATCTGAACAATTTCTACGATAGCGAATAAATTGTGACGCTGGCAAGCTGTTTTTTAATTGTGGAGGATGGGCGCTTTCATAATGCAATAAAGTGTTTCGATCTGTTTGTTTGCGGTACGTGTTTGTATGTGGGGAAGACAATCCATTCTCTACAGGTGAGAATCAATGAACACAAAAGCAAGTTAAAATGTCAAAGACGAGAAGCTCCGATCGTTGATCAGAGGAGGAAGTGATACCGGAGCCGATGGCGGCTTGAAAGAGCTGCTCCGGCACCGACCCAGCCATTAAATCGGAAAAGCAACCCCTCGGAGGCGGAAAGTGGTGGCCCCGGGTGCAGAAAGAGGGCAGGAGGTGCCGGGATCGCTGGAACGCAGGCGGCAACACAATTACACCGGCGGTGAGCCGCGTGAGCGGGAGGACATCGCAGCAGCGTGGAGGGCCGAAAATGGCGCCCGGAGGCAGCGTGGAGGTGGCGTTTGCGGCAGGCAGACAATAAGGTCCTGTGCCTCTGACAGTGTTGAAGCTCCCCAGCGTGAGAGAATTGCGGTACACAGAGGGCTGGAGGTGAGCTGGATCGCGGTGAATAGCTGTGAGGTGTGGAGCAGGATCGCTGTGCAAAGTGGTGCTGGAGGTGCGCAGGGGCTGAGGAGGGTAGCCCAGAAGATCTGAGAAGGCTGAGACAGCTGTGGGTCTGCAGTGTGGAAGCCAGAGAGAGTGCTGTGACTTGTGGAAGGGCACTGAGAGGATCTGGTGGCAGCTGAACATCAGCAGAAGGACAGTTCAGCTCAGAGGAGGGGACAAGAGCTTTGTAAGTCAGCACATAGGGCTGGTGGGTCTAAGTATTGGAAGACCTGTGCTGAACCTGAAAGAGGCATCTGGTGAAAAGATGACTACTAGAAGAAAAGCGGCAGATCTCAGAGAATATGTGTACTCCGGGTCGCACGGAGGGAAAGGCGATGCCGAGCAGATGGAGAACAAAAATCTCCCTGATGTGCAAGGAGAGCAGGGTAGAGGAGTGGAAATGGAGAATGTAAAAACCCCTGGAATGGAATCTATGCAACGAGAGCGGAGCTTAGAGACTGGTTTCTTGAAATTAAAAATGAGGTGCAGTCAGTGAAGAGTGAGTTGAACGACGTGTTGGGTCCCCTGAAGGAAGAAGTTGGAGAGTTGGTGTGTAGAATGGGAGATCACGAGAACAGGTTACAAGAAATTGAACAACACCAGGAAGAAGAGACACAAAGATCTGTGAAGTTGGGCTCACAATATGAGACTGCTATATAAGTTGGAGGATTTGGAAAACCGTTCTCGACGTAATAATCTGAGACTCCGAGGAATACCAGAGGAGAAAGAATTTCAGGATAGTGAGACGGTTGCACGATCAGTGTGCTTTGGAGGCTTTACGGCAGGGCGGTGAGGAGGTGACTGCTACGGGCATACAACTTGAAAGAGCCCATCGTGCACTGGGAAAGCCAGTGGGCAATAAACCACGAGACATCATCATCTGTCTAGCACGTTATAAAATTAAGGAGAAAATTGTTAACAAAATAAGGAGAGCAGGAGCCCTCATGTGGCAGGGTTATCCGGTGCACATATATGAAGACCTCTCTGCAGGCACGTTGCAGAGGCGGAGGGCCATGCAGCCCGTTCCTATGCTTTTAAATGGAAAAGGTTTACCAATTGGTGTGCAGAGAAGGGTCTTAACCCTCTTGCAATACCTCTGAATTCTTTACTAGAGTATTTGCTGCATTTATCCCATGCAGGCCTTAAAACGAATTCAGTAAGAGTCCATTTGAGTGCTATTGCAGCAAACCTTAAGCCTCTCAATGGACATCCTATTTCCTCTCATCCTCTTATTGCAAGATTCATGAGAGGCCTAACTTTAACTAAACCTCCCATTAGACCACCTCCAGTGGCTTGGGATTTGAACTTGGTTCTTGGCCACCTTATGAAGCCACCCTTTAAACCCTTAGCCACTACCTCCTTGAAATTCCTTTCCTGGAAGGTTATTTTTCTCATTGCAGTCACCTCAGCTCGCCGTATCAGTGAGCTGCAAGCCTTAGTGGCTAATCCTCCTTATACAAGGTTCCATCATGACAAGGTAGTCCTCAGAACTAATCCACACTTTATGCCTAAAGTGGTCTCACCTTTTCATCTGAACCAGGAGGTGTATTTACCTGTCTTTTTTCCAGGACCTCATGCATCAAGTGCAGAGAGGAATCTTCATACCCTGGATTGTAAAAGAGCACTTGCTTTCTACTTACAAAGGACACAGCAACATAGAAAGTCCTCTCAACTCTTTGTTGCTTTTGATCCCTCTCATGTAGGACTTCCAGTCTCTAAGAGAACTCTGTCCAATTGGATTGCTCAGTGTATTTCCTTCGCCTACCAGAGTAAGGACCTATCTCCAGGAACAAGCAGGAATAAGTCCTCACATATGGGTACGTCGGTACCGACGGAGCCCGTGCGGGAAAGCTCCCCAGCTTCTTAGAATAGAAGCTTTTGGGACCTCCCACTGCACATGCGCACTGCCTTCCCGCCTTCCTGAACAGCTCTCCTCAGTTTCTCTTTTTCCGCGGAGCCAGCAGGTCGTGTTCCTGTCACCGCTGAAGAAATTGTTATTTTATTTGTTTCTTTAGACCGCGTACCTGCCTTCCCCATACCGATACCGGTATCGCCGGTCTTTTCTTTCTTTCTTTAAAAAATTATAATTCTTTTTTCTTATTTTTTAGCTTTTTGGTCACTTCAGAGAGGCCTCTCGGCCTACTCAATTTCTCCTCATGGAGAAGCCAGCCCCTGGATTTAAGAAGTGTACCAAATGTAATGCTGTTATTTCAGTCACAGACACCCATGACTGGTGTCTGAAATGTTTGGGGCCTGACCATTCCATACCGGACTGCCCATCTTGCTCCCACATGTCTAAACGTGGGCTGCAGAACCGGGCCAACAAATTCCATGTGCTGTTTGCTTCAGAGAATACAGCATCACAGTCATCCAGGTCTTCTTCTCCGGATGGATCTCAGGTAACCAAACCTTCTGTGGGCAAGTCCTCAAAGAGCAAATCTCCTTCAAAGCATCGAGAGGCTCTTAGCTTAGAACTTGAGGACCCTGCCCCAGCCAAACAACCCCGGCGGGAAGTCCAACTTCCAAAAACGCCAATTCAGGGGTCTCAGGTTGATATCGATGCTACGGCCTCGACAGATCACCTGTTAGCCTGCTCTGGGGTACCGGGTCACTCCGGTACCGACATCCAGGCAGCTATGGCGTCCATGGGCGATACTGTACAGTCCATGCAGCAGGCCGTCATGGCTTTCATTAAAGCTGCAACGCCATCGGTTCCGCTTTCAGCGGTTCCGGGCCCGATACCGGTATCGTCCGCCATGCCGGTATCGAGGCCGTCCACCTCTAAACGCAAGTCGGTACCGTATGGGCTTTCGCTCCATACCGGTTCCATACCCGATACGCCCGATATCGATACCGATCGGTACGCGTATCGTGCGTTAGAGGAAAGCACCGATTCCTCTGAGGATTTTCACTCCTCTGATGATTCTGCTGAGTTTTCACTCAACTTACCTGAGGAGCCCTCTTCTCCTAAAAGGAGAATGTCCCCTCCAGAGGATTTGTCCTTCCAGGACTTTGTTTTAGATATGGCTACAGCCCTTTCTATTACCACATCCTCTGAAAAGGAACCCAGATCCAAAAAACTGGATATTTTGGGATACTCAAAGGCCCCTAAGGAGGCAGTTACCCTGCCTATCCATGAAATCCTTCAAGAACAACTGATGGATTTCTGGGAAAATCCTTTGACTTTGTCTCCTTATTCCCGTAGGTTGGACACCATGTATAGGGTCCCTCCTTCTCCTGGTTTCCAAAAGACTCAATTGCCCCACCACTCTATTGTGGTGAAGTCTGCAATAAAGAAGATTAGGAGTACCAAAAGGCACTCTTCCACCCCTCCAGGACGGGAATGTAAGACTTTGGACTCTTTTGGTAGGAAAATTTTCCAGGCTAGTATGCTTATAGCCAGGATTAATTCCTACAGTCTCTATATGGGCATGTTCCTGGAG
Source organism: Ichthyophis bannanicus (assembly GCA_033557465.1). Taxonomy (NCBI): domain Eukaryota; kingdom Metazoa; phylum Chordata; class Amphibia; order Gymnophiona; family Ichthyophiidae; genus Ichthyophis; species Ichthyophis bannanicus. The sequence goes on from CM066032.1 coordinate 1,533,252,179, forward strand.
GAACTTGCCAAAAAGGTGCGGCATTTTGCCCCCTTTATCCCTGAGGATAAAAAGCAGGGATTCCTTTCCCTAGTGAAACAACTCTTAGAGGTTTCTAAGTTCTCTAATAGGGCAGCATATGATTCCTTTGAGGGAGCCAGTAGGGCTTCGGGCATTGCTATTGCAGCCCGACGTCTTGCTTGGCTCCAGGCCTCTGATCTGGAACCTTGGGTTCTAGATGGCTTACGGAATCTGCCCTGTACAGGTGAGAACTTATTTGGGGAAGAGTGGCAAATCAAAGCCACCCAGATGGATGCTGAAAATGCCACCTTGGAAAGACTTTCAAAGTCCACTTCAATTCCTACTAAGAAAAAGTCTTTTAAAAGGCCTTACTATAAGAAGGCCAGAGTTGCTTCAAATACTGGCCAGCAGTCTTCTCAACCTCGCTATACTGCTAAGCGTCAGCAATCCAAACAAGCACGAGCTAAGCCTGCAGCAGCTACTGTAGCTCAGCAGGCTCCAACCCCTCAGGGGTTTTGACTTGCTCCTAGGGAACTTGCCACTTCTGGTTCTAACACAACCAGAACCTCTCACCATACCCGGAAGGTTGGTTCACTTTGCTCCCAGATGGGAACAAATCACAACAGAACAATGGACCCTCTCTATCATTCGAGAGGGTTACAAACTTCATTTCTCCAGCCTTCCTCCCCATCATATGGTGAGACCATTCAATTCTCCCCCATCTCTCCTAACCCTGTTGGGTCAAGAGGTTTCCTCTCTTCTTGCCCAAGGGGCCATAGAAGAGGTTCCTCTTCCTCAACAAGGGTCCGGTTTCTACTCCCCTTATTTTCTCATTCCAAAGAAGACAGGGGGATTCAGACCAATCCTAGATCTGAGAGAATTGAACAAATTTCTCTTCAAGGAGAAATTCAAAATGCTGTCTCTCGGCATTCTCCTTCCTTACCTCCAGGGTCAGGACTGGCTTTGTTCTCTAGACCTACAGGATGCGTATACACATATACTCATCCATCCATCCCACAGAAAGTATCTTCGCTTTCTGTTTCAGGGAAAACATTTCCAATACAGAGTACTCCCCTTCGGTCTAGCCTCTGCTCCAAGAGTATTCACAAAATGCATGGCAGTCGTAGCCGCATTTCTAAGAGGCATGGGAATCTTTGTCTTCCCATATCTGGACGACTGGCTCATCCGAGCTCCAACTCAGTCACAGGCCCAGATTTCCCTGGACCACACAAGGAGCCTTTTGCAGTATCTGGGACTGGTAGTAAACCTTCCCAAGTCCCAACTCATCCCTACTCAATCTCTAGAATTCATAGGGGCCCAGTTGGACACCATCACTGCAAGGGCCTACCTTCCACATGTTCGAGGCCAGCGCCTCCTGAGTTTGGCCTCCCAAGCTCAGTCCAGCACTCACTTGACAGCCAGGGAAATGCTACGCCTACTGGGTCATATGGCCTCCACAGTGCATGTGGTGCCCTATGCTCGTCTTCATATGAGAGCAGCTCAATGGACCCTGGCCACTCAGTGGACTCAGGCGTCAGGAGCGCTCTCAGACCAAATACAAACCTCCGATCGTCTGTTTTGGTCCCTCCACTGGTGGACTTCCACCAAGAATCTGTTGTTGGGGGCTCCATTTCAACCATTGCTACCCCAAGCAACCCTCACAACAGATGCCTCCCAAACAGGGTGGGGAGCCCATCTGCAAACTCTCTCCACTCAGGGCACTTGGTCTCTACAGGAGACCACCCTTCATATCAATCTTCTGGAACTGCGAGCAATTTACCTTGCCCTCAAGGTCTTCCACTCCCTCCTAGCCAACCTCACTGTCCTAGTTCAGACGGACAATCAGGTGGCCATGTTTTACATAAACAAACAAGGAGGGACGGGCTCTCTGTCGCTTTGCAACGAAGCTCTAAGACTATGGGCCTTCGCCAGAGAGCATCAGATTCACCTGCTAGCAGTGTATCTCCCAGGAGTTCAAAACTCTCGGGCAGACAGGCTCAGTCGAGTTCTGCTGCCACACGAATGGTCCCTACATTTGGACCAAATAAACCGAATCTTTCAGGAATGGGGGACCCCGGACATAGACCTCTTTGCAAGTCCGTGGAATGCCAAACTTCCCCGGTTCTGTTCCAGAACTCCGTGTCAGGGAGCTCAGGCCACGGACGCCTTTCTCCTGAATTGGAATCAGGCATTCCTATATGCCTTTCCACCCATTCCTTTGATTCCCAAGACTCTGTTCAAACTCCAGAGGGATCATGGAACTATGATCCTCATAGCTCCACGCTGGCCACGCCAAGTGTGGTTCCCTCTACTTCTACAGCTCTCCCAGGGATCCTACTTGGATCTGGGAGCTGCGCCAGACCTCCTGTCTCAGGAGGAGGGGACTTTGTGGCACCCAAACCCCAAATCCCTTCACCTCAGTGCTTGGTTACTGAAGGCTTAAGCCTTCAAGACTTTCATCTTTCCCAACCAGTGAAAGATATCCTTTCTGCCTCTAGGAAACCCTCTACCAGGCGTTCCTATGCTTTCAAATGGAAACGTTTTTCCATTTGGTGTGCTCAGCAGGGTCTTGACCCTCTGGCACTTCCTTTGAATTCTCTTCTTGATTATCTCCTGCATCTATCCAATGCAGGCCTCAAGACGAATTCGGTAAGAGTCCATTTAAGTGCTATTGCAGCATCCTTGAAACATATAAATGGACAACCTATCTCCTCTCATCCTCTTGTTGCAAGATTCATGAGAGGCCTGACTCTCACTAAACCTCCCATCAGACCACCCCCGGTCGCATGGGATTTGAATCTAGTGCTCGGTCAACTTATAAAGCCACCTTTTGAGCCAATGTTTTCCACCTCCTTGAAATTTCTTTCCTGGAAGGTCATCTTCCTCATTGCAGTCACTTCGGCTCGCCGCATCAGTGAGCTGCAGGCTTTAGTGGCTAATCCACCTTACACAAGATTTCATCATGATAAGGTGGTCCTTAGGACGAATCCCCACTTTATGCCTAAAGTGGTCTCGCCTTTTCATCTTAATCAAGAGGTATATCTACCTGTCTTTTTTCCAGCTCCTCATGCATCCAATGCAGAGAGGAACCTTCATACTCTGGATTGTAAAAGAGCTCTCGCTTTTTACCTTAATAGGACTCAGCCACATCGAAAGTCTTCTCAACTTTTTGTGGCCTTTGATCCTTCCCATTTGGGACTTCCAGTCTCCAAGCGTACACTTTCCAATTGGATTGCTCAGTGTATTTCTTTTGCTTACCAGAGCAAAAATATTTCTCTGGAAGGCCATGTCACTGCTCACAATGTGAGGGCCATGGCAACTTCTATGGCTCATCTGCACTCTGTTTCCATAGATCAGATCTGTCGAGCCGCTACCTGGGCCTCGGTTCATACCTTCACAGCCCATTACTGTTTGGACAAGGACTCCCGCCGGGATGCCTTGTTTGGCCAGGCTGTCCTCAAGCACCTGTTCCATTCCTAAACAACTCCTGCCCACCTTCCCAGAATGGATGCCTGAGATCCATACGAAGATGGCGAACCTTTACAGGGGATCCCATGCATCTAAGCTAGGGAGTCCCCATATGTGAGGACTTATTCCTGCTTGTTCCTGGAGATAGCACAGTTACTTACCTGTAACAGGTGATCTCTGGGAACAGCAGGAATTAGTCCTCACAACCCACCCACCTCCCCTAGGAGTTGTATCTTTTATCTATCTATCTTCCTGTCCTCTCTCTGTTGACTCAGCTATAAACTCGAAACTGAGGAGAGCTGTTCAGGAAGGCGGGAAGGCAGTGCGCATGTGCAGTGGGAGGTCCCAAAAGCTTCTATTCTAAGAAGCTGGGGAGCTTTCCCGCACGGGCTCCGTCGGTACCGACGTACCCATATGTGAGGACTAATTCCTGCTGTTCCCAGAGATCACCTGTTACAGGTAAGTAACTGTGCTTTCTCTGGAGGGCCATGTCACAGCTCACAATGTGAGGGCCATGGCAGCCTCTATGGCTCATCTAAACTCTGTGTCCATCGACCAAATCTGTCGAGCGGCCACCTGGACCTCGGTTCATACCTTTACAGCCCATTACTGCTTGGACAAGGACTCCCGCCGGGATGCCTTGTTTGGTTAGGCTGTTCTCAAACACCTGTTCCATAACTAATCAACTCCTACCCCCCATCCCTGGTTGGATGCCAGAGATCCATGGGGTGAGGTAGAGCCCTTCTCAGGGACTCACAACTTTGGAGATCTCCTTGGCATCTCTAGCTGGGGAGTCCCCATATGTGAAGACTCATTCCTGCTTGTTCCTGGAGATAGCACAGTTACTTACCTGTAACAGGTGATCTCTGGGAACAGCAGGTATATGTCTTCACAACCCACCCACCTCCCCTAGGAGTTGTATCTCTCTATCTATCTTTCCTTTCCTCTCTCTCTCTTTGTCTCAGCTTTAAAACTCGAACTGGAGAGAGGCGGTTAGGAAAGGCAGGAAGGCAGCATGCAGGCGCTGTGGGATGCTCCCAAAAGCTTTCTTTCTGGACGCTGGGGAGCGTTCCCGCGCAGGCTCCGTCGGTACCGACGATACCCATATGTGAAGACTTATTCCTGCTGTTCCCAGAGATCACCTGTTACAGGTAAGTAACTGTGCTTTACATGGGGTTGGAGATGCAGTCGTGGGTTCTGCTGTGGAGTGAGCCGTCCAGAGGAGCTACAGTGTCACAGTCACCAGTTTCCCTTTCTCTTTGGGCTTTGCTCCCAGATCCTAGCCCCTCTTTCTCTCTGATGTCCAGGACGCAAGGTCCCTGGCCCACTGGACAATCTATTCTCAGCCTTTTCTCAATGCTGGCAGAAGGACTGGGAGAGCGAGAAAGGAAGACCAGGAACCAGCACTAGCTCTGATGTCTCTCCACTGCCAGTGTTTGCTACGGTCACATATTCCCAGTCAGTTATTTGAGTATACTGATTGCCTACAGGTCAGGGTGGCATACAGTCGATTATGGTATTTCTACTTCCCTTGTCCCTGAAGGGCTCACAATTTATGTTTTGGTACCTGAGGCAGAGGGTTAAGTCGCTTAACGAAGGCCAGAAGGACCACCTGTGGTACCAGAAACCCCAGTTTTTATGGCCCAAGGTTGGTGGTCTCGATTGGAATTCAAACCCTTGGTCCTCTGGCAACTTGCCTCAACCACTAGGCCGCACTGCTCCGTGTGAGCTAGCCATAGGGCCAGGTGCAGCCTGTTACTTCCAAGGCAGAGACCTTGGGGAGGTTCCATTCATAAGGATACGAGAAATGCCATACTGGGTCAGACCAAGCTCTTTCAGGTCCAGTATTCTGTTTCCTAGGGTAGCCAATCCTGGTCTTAAAGACCTGGCTGGTTTCTAAAAAGACGAATAGGCTACTCAATGCTTGTATCGGGGCAAGTGGTAGATTCATGTATGCTCATATTTTAAGGGTTCCGTTGCATGTACAACAGATGTGACGCTCTGTTGGGTTGTGTGCCTTGTAGAACATCTTGAATTGGTGAAAGTTGGTATAAAAAAATTATAATTTTACAGCTTCTCCCTAATAAAAGGTTATGGACTTTTCCTCCGGGAGCTTGGCCAAAAGCTTTGTTAAACTCTGCTATGTTCGGAGATCGTTTCGCACAAGGCTCTTGGAGTACACAGGAGACCCAGTGGTCAATCAACTGACTGGAAATGCGAGCGATACGCCGGGCGTTGCAGGCATTCGAAGCTACGGTGACAGGTCAAGCGGTGCGAGTACTGTCCGACAACTCCCCGGCGGTGGCCTACATCAATCGTCAGGGCAGAACCGGAAGTGTGGCCATAGAGGCCGCGGCAGAGGGTCCGTGTGTGTGGATAGAGCTTTGGCTGCCAGCGTTTTTGGTGGCGCATGTTGCGGGTAAGGACATTGTGACAGCGGATTTCCTCAGCTGGGTCCGAGTAGATGCCAGAGAATGGGAGTGGCATCCAGAGGTGTTCGCACAGATCGGTCGCATATGGGGACAGCCAGTAATGGACCTCATGGCGGCTTTTCACTCTGCGTAAACGGGTCGCTTCTTCAGCAGACGCGAAAGGAGGTCGGAAGGCATCAGCGCACTGTTTCAACGGCGGCTGTCGTCCAATCTTCTCTGTCTTTCCACCAGGGGCACTCATAGGTCGAGTGGTTCTGCGTATCGAAGCACTTCGGGGAAACGTGTGGTTGGGGGCCTCGGGCTAGCCGAGGTGCCCGTGGTATGCCTGCCTCATACGGTTGCTCAACGGGAATCCATGGAGGTTTCCAACATTGGAGATTCTGTTGCTACAGAGTTCCCTTTGAATGCCTCAGATGCATCGTTTTTTGCTTACGGGGTGACCATTGAAAGGGAAAGCTTAAGAAAAAAAAGTTGCTTGACAGCAGTCTTTGCCACCTTGCCGCAAAAAAAAAAAGTCTACGTCCCTTGCATATGTGCATATATGGTGCATCTTTGAGCGCTCGCGGAGGCACGCTCATGCGACTACAGTGTCCGTTCCCTTGGTATTAAGTTTTCTGCAGGACGGGTTTGGTAAAGGCAGGTCCTGGAGAGTTCAGTTAGCAGCTCTGTCTTGCTATAGGGGCAAAGGACAGGGAGTTGCTCTCATGCACAGGTCGATGTGGTACACTTTCTCAGGCAGTTATCAGACTGTAGCCATGTCATAGGATATTAATTCCACTGGGGAAGCTCAAGTTGGTTTTAGGAGCATTAGCTAGCACGCCATTGGGGCCCTTGCAACAGGCATAGGTTAAGGGTTTTGCCTTGAAGACGGTATGTTCGATGGTCATCTGTTCGGCGAGGCGATTTTCGGAGTTGCAGGCGTTGACCTGTCAGGAATCGTTTTTTGTCTGTCTCCAGACAGAAGGTGGCCTGGCGGCTGGTTCCGTCGTTGCTGCCAAAGGTGGTTTCTACCTTCACCTAACTAAAATGGTCTCTCTTCCAGTGCTAGGTGTGGCGGAGGGGAGTGTATTGAACCATAGCTTGCGCTGTTTGGACGTCAAGAGAGCGCTGTGGCAGTGTTTAAAGGTTTCAGAAACTTTCACAAGGCGGATCGTCTCTCTTCGGGGTGTTCGGAGGGCCCCGCAAAGGGAAGCGGCGGCGAAGGAGTCCATTTCTGGATGGATTGGAGCGGCGAGTGCGTCGGCTTATCTTCTACGGGACCGTACAGTCCCAGGGAGCTTACGAGCTCACTCTACCAGAGTGCAAGCGTCTTCTTGGATGGAGCACAGTTTGGTTCCGCCAGTGGACATCTGTAGGGAGGCCTCTTGGTTGTTTCTCCATACTTTCAGTAAGCACTACCACCTAGATGTTCTGGCGGCTAAGGATGCCATTTTCAGGGAGGCGGTGTTGAGGTCTGGCTGGAAAGGTCCCTCCCAATGATTACTGCTCTGATACATCCCAGAGGTTGAGGACTAAACTGGAGGAACAATAAGGAAATAGGAATTACCAGGTAGGTGTAATTCCTATTTATCTCCCCCATCCAGCAGCTGAGGACTGAGCATGTCAGAATTCTGATGTTGCAGTACAAGAGCTTTCTCTTCAACTCCAGAATCAGTATTCTCAGTCCTCAGCAGCTGAGGGAGCGCCCCTTGTGTAGGGCCTCCAAGGACTGACTTTGTACGCAAAACAAGAGAAATGAAAAATAAGAGGAAGGATCTGAAAGGACGTTGACAGAAGTGATGTATACAGAAGCTGGGTTTCACCCCATGACGTAGTGGGGTGTGAGGGCTAGTAGTGCAGGGGGGATTGCTTAATTCCACCAGGATCCTTGAGTGGGTCTGGGGGAACCCTGGGGTTAAACTACCTGGGGGTCCAGGTCCCTTTCCTCTTCAGCTGGACTGTCCATCGGGTCTATCAGCAGGTCCCTTGGCTTCCTTCATTTTGGTTGTGTGTATCTGGATATCACCCCTCCTCTTAGCTGCTTCCCAAAACTTGGGAGAAAAGGCAGTAAGGGAAGTGGCAGCAATTTACATAAAAAGCAAATATGCACAGGCCTGATTAGGCCACTGTTCCCTTCAATGGAGAGACGCTGTCTTTCAAGCGCTGCTTCTCTCATGGGGAAGACTTGCAGTTTGCTCAACTGTCTCAGAGTATGGTACTTTCACTTCCTTGTGGTGATTTTACCATGCAGGCTCTTTGGCCTATTTATTTGTTTCTTTGTTTTGGGGGTATTTTTTTCTTGGTGGTGCCTCTCTCTCCCTTGCGCCTGCACAGGCAGTGGCAACCAACAACAATGTCTGGGTGTCATGTTTTCAGCCGGCACCAGACCTGCAGCATTTGGCACCTCTGGGTCGATGTTTCAACATTTGGGAAAAGAAAAATAAAGGGAAGAAAAACTAAGTGTAAGGCTCCAATTATTGGGCTGCAAGCCATTTAGCTGTTGTATTCTTTTCAGTGGGCGATCCCACAGTCTTACCAGAAGGGCTTTTGGCGCGAACCTCTGCATTCCTTCGGGTCTCTCCACGGTCTGCAAGAGGCTAGTGAGCGCCCTAGGACCTTGCAGTAGTCTTCCACGCCGTTTGGAGAACCGCGTGATGAGACCGGTCTAATTAACGCTATGTATTTTGTGTTTCGTGGCATATCTTTACTCGAGCATATATGGTTCTGGTCCTCAGGTTTTGTTCATTTTTTGAAGCTCTTAACAAAGCCAAAAAACAAAAAAAGATAGAGAGCAAAATGAAGGCGCAAAGAAAGCCGCTGGCATGCTGGAGGAGTTGGCTGTGACGAGTTTAGCACACTTAGAGTAGGAGTGAATGAGAGATTCTTTTGGCACGAACATCCACCATTTTGTTCTTTCTCTCTATATGCTAACTCTATTGAGAGTAGAGCTGGGCACGCCTCCCTTCTAAGTCATACACAAAAAAAAAAAAAAAGGCCAGGTTCCTCAGCGTCTCTCCAGTCCAGTTCCTCTTCACTGGGTTGTGCCCCCCTTCCAGCAGCCTGGGAGACTGAGCACGTCATCATCTTGATGACCCTTCTGTATAAGTACCTCTGGCACCACCCACCATAGCCAGTATTTGTTCAGTCTCCAAAGCAGCTGCAGGGAGTCACTGACTCAGGGCAGGCTTTTTGGAGAGATGCTAGAGTTAGGAGAGTTTTTTTCCTTTTGGTTTGATATATTTTATATATATTTCTTTATTTTTCAATAAGGGATAATTTTAGAGGGTTTCTGGGAGCGATTTCCTTCCCTTCCCTCTTTTCTCTTTCCCTCCCCTTTCTTAGGCCGTGCATGACGGGGCTTAGTAGATGCGGAGGGGAAGGGAGTGAATCGCGGTGCCAGCAGCAAGCAGACAGAGTAGTCGCAGTGCCAGCAACAAGAGGAGCCGCGGAGACAGGCGCTTTATGCGCAGGCAGCACGTCCCGCCTCGTGGCTGAAGCCCTGCTATGCTGTGCACGAGGGCGGGAAAGTGCGCCCCGGCTGGGGAAGAAAAGCGGGCCCTTGAAGAGACACAGGAGCAGCCCAGCGTGTTGGCGATTCCCGCGGAGGGTGTGATTCACCGCAGGATTGCCAGCCGCGGTCGAGTGAGAGGCCAGCCACCTCCGGTGAGTCCCGGTTAAGGAGGAAGGTGTGGGCGGCGCTTTCGCGTGCTTTTGGGCCGCGGCTGGCTGTTAGGCCCGGGGGGGGGAGACACAATGAAGCGAGGGGGGGTCCAGGCAGGGGTGCCGCTGGTAGGGCGGCTTTTAGGCCAGTTTCTCCCCTCCTGGGCCCAGGTCACGTCCGACCAGTGGGTCCTCGAGGTGATTCGAGACGGATATGCCCTCGAATTGGCGAGACCGGTTCTTCCATCTTTTGTACAGTCCCCGTGCAGTTCTCCAGCCAAGAGATTGGCTGTAGAAGAGACCCTAACCCGTCTTCAGCTCTTAGGGGCAGTAGTGCCGGTTCCCAGAGACCAATGCGGATCCGGTCAATACTCCATATATTTTGTGGTCCCAAAGAAGGAAGGCGCCTTTCGGCCAATTCTCGACCTGAAGCAGGTTAATCAATGTCTCCGGGTCCCTCACTTTCGGATGGAAACTCTAAGATCGGTGATTGTCGCGGTGAAACAGGGAGAATTTCTGACCTCGCTAGATCTCACAGAGGCATATATTTGCATATTCCCGTCAGGGAATCGCATCAGCAGTTTCTGCGTTTTGCGGTGCCGAGTGGGCATTTTCAGTTTCAAGCCCTGCCGTTCGGTCTAGCAATGGCACCTCGGACCTTTACCAAGGTAATGGTGGTTGTGGTGGTGGCGCTTCGCAAAGAAGGAGTCTTGGTCCACCCATAGCTTGACGATTGGCTAATTCGTGCTAAGTCCAAGGAAGAGAGTGTAAAGGCAATGGAAAGAGTGGTAGGGCCCTAAGGAACCTCAGTTGGGTCATCAATCTGACAAAGAGCAGATTGGATCCCTCGCAGGAACTCGAGTATCTCGGCGTAAGATTTGACACCTCCATGGGCAAGGTATTCTTGCCGGAGCAGAGGGCAGAGGATCTTCGCCGCCTAGTGTGGCAATTTCTGGACATGGAGGTTCCCTCAGCATGGCTTTATCTGCAAGTGCTGGGGACTATGGCGGTGACCATCGATCTGGTTCCATGGGCCAGAGCTCATATGCGCCCGCTTCAGAAAGCGCTTTTTCGCAGGTGGTCTCATCAGAGACAGGCATTCAGTGCTGCTGCCATGTCCCATGGCGACATGGAAGGCACTGCGCTGGTGGCTTTCTCCACGGAATTTGGCAAGGGGCATGCCCCTGGAACCTCCGGATTGGCTGCAGTTAACAACGGATGCCAGTCTGGGGGAGGGGGGGAGCCCACTGCGAAGGTCGGTTTGCGTAAGGGACATGGTGTCCCTGGGAAGCTCAGTGGTCCATCAAGAGATTAGAGTTGAGGGCAGTGTGTCTTGCTCTCAGGTCGTTCGAGCAATTGGTCAGCCAGAGGACGGTCCAAGTACTGTCGACAATGTCACCACAGTAGCATACATCAATCGTCAGGGCAGTACCAGCAGCCCTCCGCTGGAAGAGGAGGCGGAGGGTCTATTCGTATGGGCCGAGACCCATCTGGTGGCCCTGTTGGGGCAACACATGGCTGGAGTGGACAACGTCACAGATAATCTGAGCAGAGTCAGAGTGGATCATGGTGAATGGGAGCTCTGTCAGGGAGTGTTCGAGCTAGTGGTGCGCAGATGGAGGGCTCCTGTCATGGATCTGATGGCTCACTGTGAGTCGGCCAAAGCAAACTGCTTCTTCAGCAAAAGAAGGGAAAGGATGTCAGAAGGGCTAGATGCGTTGGTACAGAAGTGGCCCTCGGAGGGGCTTCTGTACATGTTTCCGCCGTGGGCACTGATCGGCAGGACACTCCACCGAATAGAATCCCACAGAGGACGAGTGATACTTATAGCTCCAGATTGGCCGTGTTGTCCATGGTATGCCGACCTCATGAGATTGCTGGACGACCGTCCGTGGTGGCTTCCGCTGAGGGACGACCTTTTGGTTCAGGGCCCGTTGAGGATGCCACAGGTCGATCGGTTCTCGCTTACAACTTGGCTCTTGAGAGGGCGAGGCTACGGAAGCGGGGGTATTCTTGGCCAGTGCTTTCAACGTTGCTGAGAGCCCGCAAGCGTTCTACCTGTCTTATGTGCGGGTGTGACGCATCTTTGAGAACTGGTGTGAGGCTCAGCAAAAGAGGCCTATGGCTGTATCTGTTCCAGAGATCTCCAGGAACAAGCAGGAATGTAGTCTTCACATATGGGTATCATCGGTACCGGCGGAGCCTGCACGGGAACGCTCCCCAGCGTCCAATAGGAACGCTTTTGGGAGCATCCCTCAGCACATGCGCGCTGCCTTCCCGCCTTTCCAACTGTCCCTTTTCAGTTCTTCGTTTTCCGCGGAGCCAACAGGTCCTGTTTCCTGTCACCGCAGAAAATTCCGTCTTTAAAATTCTTTCTTGTGGTCGCGTTTGCCAACCGCATGATGCCTACCGGTACCGCCGGTTCTTTTCTTTTCATTAAAAAAAAGAAAAAAACCCTTAGACTTAGACTGTTCCTTTTCAGAAACTTTCCTTTTTGGTGCTAGGTGCCATTTTTGGCATTAGGCCCCATTTTTCCAAAATCATGGAAAAGCCAACTAGTGGTTTTAAAAAATGTACTAAGTGTGGCGGTACCATTTCCGTCACTGACACCCATGATTGGTGTCTAAAATGTTTAGGACCTGATCATTCTCCAACTGAGTGTCTCTCCTGCAAGGGGATGACCAAAAGAGGAAGACAGAACCGGGCTGCAAAGCTCGGTACCCTCTTTTCTTCAGATGACAGATCCATTGCATCGACATCGTCAAGGGCCTCTTCTTCCTCCCATGGATCTCAGGTAACTAAACACAAAAGCCGGTCCTCAAAGGGTAGCTCTCCTGCTAAGCATCGAGAGGCCATTGGCATTGCCCTTGAGGGAACCACACCAGCAAAACAGCTCCGGCGGGAGGCTTCGGCTTCCAAAGCATCGATGGGGCTTCAGGATGTTCTCGAGGCCTCAACCTCGCAAGAACTACCTGTGCCATGCTCAGGAGTTCCGGCCGTTCTTACCGATACCGACACCCAGGCATCGGCAGCGTCGATAGACCAGAGGTTTCTTGCTATCAAACGCAGTATCACAGCTCTTCTCTCAGCTGCGGTACCGGTGGTCCCAAGGGCACAGACACCGGTACCGTCAGACGATGCCGGCCCCGATGGGAACTCTTCCCATTCCACCTCCGGCTGGAGTGGATAAAGCGGTACCAGGTCACCTTGGTACCGACTTCGATCAGGCTTTGCAAGAGCATCGGGGTCAGGAATACTAAGATTCCGCCGATTCCAAAGACTCTGACAATTCTGCTGGCACCAGAGGGTTTCTCCTAGAAGACCCCTCTTCTCCCCAACGTAGAATGTCACCTCCAGAGGACATGTCATTTCAGGATTTCATCCGTGATATGGCCAAAGGTCTTTCAATCACAGTAGCTCCTGAAGAGGAACCCAGAGCAAAGGAATTGGAAATCCTCCAATATCCTAAAGCTCCTAAGGAGGCAGCTACTCTGCCTATCCATGAAATTCTGCATAGCTTGATGCTCAGAATGTGGGAGACACCTCTGACTACTTCTCACTCTAGGAGACTTGATACTATGTGTCGAGTTATACCATGTCCTGGATTTCAGAAAACTCAGCTGCCACACCATTCAATGGTAGTGGAGTCAGCTATGCGTAGGATGAAAAGTGCAAAAAGACATGCATCCAATCCTCCAGGTCGTGAAGGCAGGACTCTGGATGCTTTCGGACGCAGAACTTTTCAAGCTTCCATGCTTTCAGCTAGGATCAGTTCCTATATTCTATATATGGGAATGTTCCTTAAGGAAGTCACAGGAGACTTAGAACTTATGAGCCCATTTCTCCCAGATAAGAGACAAGATTTTCTTGCTCTAGTTAAGCATGCTCAAGATGTCTCCAAGTTTATCAATAGTGCAGCCTTTGATTGCTTCGAATGCATCAGCAGAACGTCTGCTATTGCCATTGGTGCATGACGGATTGCCTGGCTACAGGCATCAGACTTGGAGACTTGGATACAGGACAAGTTAGGCAACATTCCTTGCACGGGGAAGAATCTCTTCGGCAAGAACTGGCAGGAAAAGGCTAATGAGTTGGATCCTGACAATTCTACCATAGATAGATTGTCAAAGTCTACAGCCACTCCAGCCAAAAGGAAACCTTATAAAAAGCCCTCTTTTAGCAAAAAGAGGAAGTTTTATCCTTCCTATACCCAGCAGAGTCAGACTCCAGGTCAGGTTGCCCAAAAGGGACAAACCAGAAAGCAAAAGAAACCAAAAGGCCAGAGAGCCCAACCAGTTCTCCAGGTTCAGCCCCCTCAAGGGCTTTGACTCCTTCCTAGAGAGCTTTGCCTTCCTGCCTCTGAGGGGTCCCCAGCCCCCCAATATTCCAGGCAGGTTATGCCATTTTGTCAACAGATGGCATCAGATAACAGCAGAAGATTGGACTTTGTCTATTGTAGGAGAGGGGTACAAACTTCATTTTCACAGTATACCCCCTCCTACAATTCTAAAGCAATTCAGATCACAAACCTCTGCAGACAATCTGCTAGATCACGAGGTCTCCACACTTCTTGCCCAAGGGGCAATAGAGGAAGTACCCATTTTTCAACAGGGGACAGGGTTCTACTCCCCCTATTCTCTTATTCCAAAGAAAACAGGGGGACACAGACCCATTCTAGACCTCAGAGAATTGAACAAATATCTGTTTCGAGAGAAATTCAAAATGATTTCTCTAGGAACTCTTCTGCCATACCTTCAAAGCCAGGACTGGCTTTGATCTCTAGACTTAAAGGATGCATACACTCACATTCTCATCCATCCAGATCACAGGAAATTTTTACGTTTCCTTTTCAAGGGAAGACATTTCTAGTACAGGGTTCTTCCTTTTGGTCTGGCTTCAGCACCAAGGGTGTTCACGAAATGCATGGCAGTAATAGCAGCATTTCTACGAACCCTGGGAATTTTTGTCTTCCCTTACTTAGACGACTGGCTCATTCGAGCCTCCACAGTTGCAGAGGCCAGCACTGCACTGTGCCATACAATGCGAATCCTCCAATAGTTGGGATTGGAAATAAACTTCCCGAAGTCTCAACTAGTTCCTTCCCAATGCCTAGAATTCATAGGAGCCTGTCTGGATAACAGACAGGCAAGGGCTTTCCTTCCACAAGCCCGGTGTCTTTGCATTATGCAGCTAGCTTCCCAAGCAGCAGGCAAATCCTCCCTCACTGCTTGGGAATTACTGCAGTTACTGGGACACATGGCATCACAGTTCACGTAGTCCCATATGCTCGCCTCCACATGCGAGCAGCTTAGTGGACACAGGCCACGGGTCATTTGTCGGAGAAAATAGCAATCTCTCAATGACTAATTTTGTCCCTCCAATGGTGGCAATCACTAGAAAATCTGACAGTGGGGTCTCCTTTCCATCAACCCCTCTCTCAGGCCACCCTAACAATAGATGCATCACAGGTGGGTTGGGGAGCACACCTGAATCATCTCTCTACCCAGGGCACCTGGACTCCACAGGAGGTTGGTTTACACATAAACCTCCTAGAATTAAGAGCAATTTATTTAGCTCTTTGAGTGTTCCACGCCCAGCTCAGCTACAAGACAGTCCTAGTCCAGACGGACAGTCGGGTAGCCATGTTCTATTTGAAAAAGCAGGGCGGGACAAGCTCACTGTCGTTATGCAACGAAGCTTTATGACTATGGGCCCTCCCCAGAGAGCATCAGATTCACCTTTTAGTGGTATATCGTCCAGGAATTCAAAACCTTCGGGCAGACAAACTCAGTCGAGTACTGCTACCTCACGAGTGGTCACTCCACCTAGACCAGGTGGTAAAGATATTTCATCTCTGGAGCACTCCAGACATAGACCTCTTTGCAAGTCCATTAAATGCCACACTTCCCCGGTTCTTTTCCAGGATTCCCGCGGACAACTGTCAGGCAAGGGATGCCTTCCTCCTTCACTGGGGTCAGGACTTCCTTTATGCCTTCCCACCCATTCCCCTCATCCCCAAAACACTCTTCAAGCTTCAGAGGGACAGGGCTCGCATGATTCTCGTAGCACCACGATGGCCACGCCAAACGTGGTATTCCCTGCTTCTGCATCTCTCTCAAGCGGCACCTCTGGAGTTAGGGCATGCTCCAGATCTCCTTTCCCAGGAGAACGGGATGCTATGGCATCCGAATCCCCAGTCCCTGCACCTCACGGCCTGGTTGCTGAAGGCTTAAATCTCCAGGATTTCAACCTGTCCCAGCAGGTAAAAGATATCTTTCAGGCTTCTAGGAAACTTTCCACAAGAAGATCTTATGCCTTCAAGTGGAAACGTTTTACTATATGGTGCTCCAAGAGGGGATTAAACCCCCTGGTCATACCCCCTGGTCATACCCTAGAATCGATACTAGAGTATCTCCTTCACTTATCAAATTCTGGTCTAAAGACCAATTCAGTAAGAGTCCATCTTAGTGCAATTGCAGCTTCTTATAAGCCTCTAAATGGACAACCAATTTCCTCTCATCCACTCCTATCAAGATTTATGAGAGGCCTTTTATTAACTAAACCTCCCATCAAGCCATCACCGGTAGCATGGGATCTAAATCTAGTTCTCGGACAGCTTATGAAGCCACCTTTTGAACCTTTGGCCACTACAGCCCTTAAGGTTTTGACTTGGAAGGTCATCTTCCTAATTGCAATCACCTCTGCCCGTCGCATTAGTGAATTGCAAGCTTTAGTGGATGATCCTCCTTATACTAGATTTCATCATGATAAGGTTGTTCTTCGAACTCACCCACACTTTATGCCAAAGGTGGTTTCGCCTTTTCATTTAAACCAATCAATTTATCTTCCTGTATTTTTTCCGAGGCCTCACGCCTCTAATGCAGAAAGAAACCTTCATACTTTGGATTGTAAAAGGGCCTTAGCCTTTTACATACAAAGAACACAGCAACATAGAAAGTCCTCGCAACTTATTGTAGCTGTTGACCCTAGTCATTTGGGACTTCCAGTCTCCAAAAGAACTTTATCTAAATGGATTGCCAGTGCATATCCTTTGCTTATGAGAGTAAGGGTCTTCCTCTTCATGACCATGTCACAGCTCCATAATGTGAGAGCCATGGCAGCTTCTATGGCTAATCTCCACTCTGTGTCTATCGATGACATTTGTCGAGCAGCAATCTGGGCTTCGGTACACACCTTCACAGCCCACTACTGCCTAGATAAAACCTCCCTTTGGGATGCCTTTTTTGGCCAAGCTGTTCTTCAAAATCTCTTTCAAACTTATACCAACTCCTACCCACCAACCCTGGTGGGATGCCAGAGATCCATGGGAGGAAGGATTCTCACCTTCGATGGTGGCACCTTCCTGGGGATATCTCCATGGCATCTTCAGCTAGGGAGTCACCATATGTGAAGACTACATTCCTGCTTGTTCCTGGAGATAGCGTAGTTACTCACCTGTAACAGGTGATCTCCGGGAACAGCAGGAATTTAGTCCTCACAACCCACCCACCTCCCCTAGGAGTTGTCTCTCTCTCTCTCTCTTTGTCTCTTTCCTCTCTCCCTCTATCCTTTCACTCAGCTACATACTTAACTGAAGAGGGACAGTTGGAAAGGTGGGAAGGCAGCACACATGTGCTGAGGGATGCTCCCAAAAGCGGTCCTATTGGACGCTGGGGAGCATTCCCGCGCAGGCTCAGTCGGTACCGACGATACCCATATGTGAGGACTAAATTCCTGCTGTTCCCGGAGATCACCTGTTACAGGTGAGTAACTACGTTATCTTGGAGTTCCTACAGGCAGGGTTCGAGAAGGGGTTAGCGGCCAGCTCCCTGCAAGTTCAACTGGCTGCTATTTCCTGTTACAGGGGTAAAGTTCAGGGTAGGTCCTTAGGGGAGCACGCTGGCGTGAGTAGGTTTCTGAAGGCGGTCCGTCAACTATGTCCGCAACAGAGACCGTCAGTGCCTCCATGGGATTTTAATCTTGTTTTGAATTCGCTAGCAGGAGCACCCTTTGAACCGTTGGAGCAAGCTTTGGAAAAGGATTTGACCCTTAAGACAGTCTTTTTGGTGGCAATCTGTTCCGCTAGTTGCATCTCGGAGCTGCAGGCTCTCTCCTGCCGCCCACCGTTCCTAACGATCTTCAAGGAGAAGGTGGTCTTGCGAACGGTGCCTTCCTTTTTGCCTAAGGTCATCTCGCCCTACCATTTGAATCAGACGGTAGCCCTTCGTTCCCTGGTCAGGCAGGGGCAAGATCCAGAGGATGGGAGGCTGCGTTCTCTGGATGTGCGCAGGGTGCTCAAGCGCTACCTGAAACGCACGGCGGTATTCAGGGTATCGGAGCAGTTGTTTGTGTTGTTTGGAGGGCCGCACAGGGGAGTGGCTGCCTCTAAGGCTTCTATTTCCAGGTGGATTAAGGAGGCTATTGTTTCGGTGTATATGCTGAAGGGAAGACCAGTCTCAGGGGGGTTACGGGTGCATTCTACCCAGGCCCAAACGGCTTCCTGGGGGGAATTTAGTCTTGTACCTCCTCTAGAGATCTGTAGAGCGGCAACTTGGTCTTGCCTGCACACTTTTGCCAAGCACTACCGTCTGGACGTCCAGGCGGCGGAGGATGCCAGGTTTGGGGAAGCTGTTTTGTGGGCCGGTCTTGCAGGCCCCTCCCAGGTGTGAACTTCTCTGATACATCCCAGTGAAGAGGGACTGGACTGGAGAGACGCTGAGGAAAGAGTAATTAGACGTTACCTGCTAATTTAGTGTTCCTGAAGGAACTCCATTCCAGTCCCTGATCCCGCCCGGTTTGTGGTTGGTTTTTTAGGGAAGAATAATACGACCGTCCCGAAACTCAGGTAAGCAAATGATTATTGCCAATGTGTGGGGCTTTCTAGTCGAGGGGGGGAGGAGCGGGCTAGGGGAAGAGTGAATTGGGGTTAACTCTTTCTTCGCCTGCTACCTTTCTTCTCCCCCTTCTCCTCTTGTCTCTGGGGAGGCGGGAGGTTTCTCCTCGAGTTACGAAGGGGGGACACGGTTGTTATGTAGTTGAATTGTTGGGAGTTTTTCGTTAAATTTGTCTCTCCGTTAGAGTCTGCTTTGTTAATAGGATACTGGCTATGGTGGGTGGTGCCAGAGGTACTTATACAGAAGGGTCATCAAGATGATGACGTGCTCAGTCTCCCAGGCTGCTGGAAGGGGGGCACAACCCAGTGAAGAGGAACGCTAATTAGCAGGTAAGGTCTAATTACTCTTTAAGAGCTGCAGTCCTAGATTTGGCCCATTTGCCTTTTGACGGCTTTGATGCGGAATGTCTGGTTGAGGGGCAGCTGAGCCACATTCCGTAGGCCTGCAGGTCCTGATGCACGAAAGGTGGCCATATGGGAGGCTCGGGATCGCGGAAAGCCTTCCCTGGTGATCAGTCACGATACCCTGCAGAGCTGAGAGGAGCTGGCATGGCTGACATGCGATGTGAGGTGCTGGTCTAGTCTCTCTTCTTAAAACCAAACCCACTGCTCTAAGGACTAATACTCATCAATAATCAAAAACAAAAACTCCTTAGAAATGCCTCTGGGGTGTGGCCACTTCCAAGATGGCGATAGAGAGAGTTTGAGCGCGATGCCTAAACGCAAGGGTAAGACTCGGGCGCGCCCTACAGAGCCCGAAGCTGTTGCTACTGGACCAATGGATCAATTTGTGTGTCTCACAGAGGAGCAAAGAGGGGGAATTTGCAGGAATATGGTGGCGCCGGCTGTGGAGAATTCGGCTGCCCCTTCCCTGGAGGTTTCGCTTTCCCCGGATGATCGTTCCCCTCCTGTGGTATCGGGGCTATCCTCAGGCCCTCAGGAGCGTGGTGTAGCAGGGACGCCGGAGTTGGCGCCCTCTGTTTTACCTGAGTGGGGCGCACCTGGGGAGATGGCTGAGGAGCAGAGGAGCGATACCAGGAGCCGGCCAGCAATCTCCGGCATTAAACAACCTTTGGAAGGGCAAGCTATCCTTAGTTTGGAGGCTGAGTCTGATGGGCGGATGGCTGTCTCTGGAGCTCCGGTGCCTGTGAGTACCCCGGTGATCACTCTTGTTCGACCTACTAAGGTGACTCTGGAAAGTATCTGGGAGGCTATAAGTCAGCTTTCCCAGGTAATGAATCAACAGTTGGCTTTATCCTTTACCAATTTATCTGCAGTAGAGTCCACTACAAATAAGTTGTCCATGGAACTTGTGGATGTGAAGAATCAAGTTGTTTCTATGGATTTGAGACTTTCTCAAGTGTCGGGTCTGTCTGACTCGTTGATGAAGGACAATATGTTTCTTAAAGCGAAGATAGAGGCCTTGGAAAATGCTACCAGAGTGTCTAATTTACGGTTATTGAATTTTCCTGTAATTCCTGCGGTGGCCCCGGTGGAACTCTTTAAGAAATATATGCAGGAGTCTCTAATGATTTCACCTGAGCTGTTTCCTCCTGTTGCGAAGGCATATTATTTGCCTATTAGTAAAAAGGAGGGGGAATGTGTAGTTGGGGGTATACAAATGGATTTGCTGGATGTGTCAGCCTTGTTGCAATCCCCTCCAGAGGAAGAAAGAAAGGTCTCTACACTATTGGTGACTTTAGCACTTCCATCTGATAGAGACTGGCTTCTTAAAGTGTATTTTAAGAAACGTAGTAATTTGTTTATGGGGAGGAGGATTTCTATCTTCCCAGATATCTCTAGGGACACCCAGCGTAGACGGAAAGCTTTCCTTTTGTTAAAACCTGGGGTTCTACGACTAGGGGCCTCTTTTTTATTAAGATTTCCATGTAAATGTGTAGTTTTGCATAATTCTGTTAAATATATATTTTTGCAACCTTGAGATTTATCCTCCTATATCAGTACTCATATGGCAACGCCCTCCCCTGTATAAGGATTATAGCGATCTGTAATTAGTACTCCTCGCCCTCTTTTGCTCTTTTGGCTTTCTGTGTATATGATTTCTTTATATAGGACTTAGGGGGTTCTCCACCCCTTGGTTCTTAATTTCCTTAGCTTTCACCCCCATGTATTACCCTAGGGATTGTTTTCTTTTTGTGATGGTTTTTGGAAATTTTCTATGGTGTATATCTTTTCTGTACAAGTGTTTATGCTTGATTCTAATTTGAAAATGCATAAATAAAAAAAAGAAAAAAAGAAATGCCTCTATACCTTATCCCCAATCAACAAAAAATCTTACAAAAATGGCTAAAAATTCTTACTTACATCAATCGACTCACCACCAACTTCCCACCATAATAAGGGAGAAAGAGACCTTAGGATGGCTACTATCCTACCACGCAGCGATCCAACTCGCCATAGGGGAAAAGTGAGACACTCACATCACAGGTCTTGTAAAACTCCCTATAAACTTTAATCTTTATTAATATTAACATTTAGTCAAAAAAGTATGGAGTCTATTGATGTAAGTAAGAATTCTTAGTCATTTTTGTAAGATTTTTTTGTTGATTGGGAATAAGATAGAGGTGTTTCTAGTCTCTCTTCTTACCACGGGGTAAGTAGTTGCTGGTAGCACACAGTAAGTGATTTATAAGAGAAAAAAAAAACCAAAGCCAGTCCATAGTAGTTAGACACCAGTCCTAGCCCTCGGAGGGCATGGTCCGGTGTATCTCGGTGTTAAGGGAGTACCACAAGCGCCGGTTTGGCTGGTATTCTAGCTCCTAGTGCTTTATGGGTTTCTCAAGCGCTTAGCACTTGGACTATTTCTGTGTTATTGGGCTAATCTGTCCTTTCTGCAGTCTTTCTCGTCTTGGTTTAGGGGACAGGTGTTTATCAGATTGCGTTATCCCCTTTTAGGTTTTTTTCATTGGGTGTAAGCGGTTTACCTCTAGAACTGATCTAGTGCACCTGATCTGTTCGTTGGCTCGGATTCCATCTACACCAGGGGTCTCAAACTCAAATTGCTTTGAGGGCCAAATGAGGACTTGTAAAGTAACCCGGGGGCCGCATAAGACGCGGGGCCTCATTTGCATAAGGGGCCTCATTTGCATAACTATTTGCATAATGTTACCATACACTAACTTTTAGTAAACATGCCTCTTTAATGAGTATGGATAAAGAAAGACTAAAAGATTTAGAAACAGGAAGACAATAATTAAACTGGGAACCCCAAAAGCCAAACTTGGAATGTACAACAACACTGTAGAAATAAAACTATAAATTAATTTCCTCTTGTACTAAACAAAGCGCAAACATTAATGATGCACATTTCCCAGAGCTGACATATTCCAGTTAATAAATTCAAAATAAAGAGAGATTTTTCTACCTTTTGTGCATTTTTTTTCAGTTGCAATTGTTCCAGCCACTTTCTTCTGGTTTCTTCATGTCTTCTGCTAACTCTCCATCGTCTGCTGTCCATTTGCCCTTTCTTCTCTCCTAGTTTTTTTTCCATTCTCTCTCTACATCTGCTTTAACATACTAATCTTTCTCCTTTTTCTCTTTCCTCATTCCTATTTCATCCACTCCAATTTTACCCCTCCATCCTCAATCCCCACTTACTCTCCCAATACCTGGCCAATTGTAGATTTGTCTTCTCTCCTAGACAAAATATTTTTCCCCTCTCCATTTCACTTTCCCAGCTCCATCCCATTCTAATCCTCCCCAACATCAGCTCCCTTCTAGTTCCAGCCCCACCCAGCATCCGCTCCCTTCTAGTCCCTGCATCAGTCCATTTCCAGTCCTATCATAGCCTCACCATCAACCCATTTCCAATCCTAGCCCCCCATCAGCCCATTTCCAATCCTAGCTCCCTCCCCTCACAGCCCATTTCCATTCCAAGCCCCCCTCCCCATCAGCCATTTGCAGTTCAAGCCCCCCTTCCACTCAGCCCATTTCCAGTCCTAGCAACCCCCCCCCCAGCCCATTACCAGTCCTAGACCCCCCATAGCCCATTACCAGTCCTAACCTCCCCATAGCGCACTTCCAGTTTTACCCCCTATCACCCCATTTTCAGTCTTAACCCCCCCCATAGCCCATTACCAGTCCTAACCTCCCCATAGCGCACTTCCAGTTTTACCCCCATCACCCCATTTTCAGTCTTACCTCCCCTCATAGGCCATTACCAGTCCTAACCCCCCAATCAGCCCACCTCCAGTCCTAACCCCCCAATCAGCCCACCTCCAGTCCTAACCCCCATCTGCCCATTTCCAGTCCTAGCCCCCACCATAGCCCATTACCAGTCATAACCCCCCCTGCCAATAGCCCACTTCCAGCCCTAACCCCCATTACCCCATTTCAGTCAGCCCCTCCATAGCTCATTACCAGTCCTAACTCCCCCCATCAGCCCACCTCCAGTCCTTCCTAACCCCCACCTGCCCATTTCCAGTCCTAGCCCCCACCATAGCCCATTACCAGTCATAACCCCCCCGCCAATAGCCCATTTCCAGTCATAACCCCCCTGCCAATAGCCCATTTCCAGTCATAACCCCCCTGCCAATAGCCCATTTCCAGTCCTACACCCCCCTGCCAATAGCCCATTTCAAGTCCTACCCCCCCTGCCAATCGCCCATTTCCAGTCCTACACCCCCCCTGCCAATAGCCCATTTCCAGTCCTAACGCCCCCCGTGCAAATAGCCCTTTTCCTGTCCTCCCCCCCCCCCCCGGTAAATAAAAAAAACACCTGGCTTCTGCTGCTGCAGCAGAAAATCAGCTGTCCCGCGGCCCCTTCCTCTCTGCCCGGAGATCCCTCATTGTGCTTCATCAGCGGCGTGCTTTTTAAGCCGCAAAGAGAGTATTTCCCTCTCGCGCGGCTTAATCCTATTCACTTTTCAAGCCTCGCGAGAGGGGAATACTCTCTTCGCGGCTTGAAAAGCACACGCTGATGGAGCACAATGAGGGATCTCCGGGCAGAGAGGAAGGGACCGCAGCACAGCTGATTTTGCTGCTTGAGCAGCAGAAGCCAGGTTTAAAAAAAAAAAATTGACAGTCGATTCTGCCGCTGCCACGGCAGCAACGGCAGAAGCAGAAGCAAGGCTTTTTTCTTTCCCTCCGTCGCGGGCCGCACAATGTTCTCTCGGCCCGCGGGCCGCGTGTTTGAGACCCCTGATCTACACTAAGGGGCTTGTTTACTAAGCAGTGGTAGTGACTTCCGACCATATTGAAGCCATGGCCCAATTGAAGTCAATGGGGCCGCGGCTACGATATTGGTCAGAAGTTGCTGCTGCTTAGTAAACAAGCTCCTAAGTTATTCTGCAGGGCTCTGGTTTAGTGTGTTACCCTGCTTTAAGATAATCTAAGGCTCCAGATTTGTTCTACATTCACTTACGCTAAAATAATCTACGTATCGCTGGATTAATTGGTATTGCCCTGATCTTGGGGGATCTAAGTGCACCTGAAGGGTTATGGTTTACTCTGTGGGACCCTAAACCTGATTGATTTCCGTATCTCTGGACTAATTTGTGTTACCGAGTTAAGGGGGGTCTAAGTGCAACTGATTTCTTCAACTTAGCTCTGGATTCACCTAAACAGAGTTAACCTGCGTGTCTCTGGATTAATTTATATTATCTTGAACTACAGTGATTTAAGTGTACCTCTCTTGTTCTGGGTTGCCCTGAATTTACATATGCAGAGCTATCCTCCGTGCCTTGGGATTACTCAGCATTACAATCACCCAATGTGATCTCAGTTCTCCTGGCTGATTCTGTTTTGCTCTGAATTCAGCTAAACAGTGCCTACCTACATATCTCTGGATTCTTTTGGATTCATCGGATCTAAGTGCACCTCATTTGTTCTGATTTGCTTTGAATTTTCCTAAATGGAGTTTACCTCTGTGTCTCTGGATTAATGTGTATTAGCCTGTACTTTGGTGATTTAAGGACACCTGCTGTAAAGGGATCTAAGTGCAACTGCTTGGTTCTGGTTTGTCCTGGATTCACCTGAACCCAGTTCGCCTACGGGACTCTGGATTGGTAATAATCTGAACTACGATGATTTAAGTACACCTGATCGTGCTGTGAATTCATCTAAGCCAAATTTACTGATTACTCCAGAGACACTTCGGTGATATAATTCAAATGATAACCTTTCTAAGAAAGACTGCTATTTTATTGTTCTGATTGTTAAGTTCTGTTCACTTGTTCAATGTAAACCTGTTCTATGTATTGAGTTGTTCTGCTGTAAACCGTGCTGATTTAAAATAGTACAGTATATAAAACCAAATAAATAAATAAATCATTTGAATTAAGGTGATTTGGGTGCTCCTGATTCTTCAGGTTTACTCTGACGTCGCCTATATCGAGTTAGTCTCTGTGTTTCTGGGTCAAGTGGTATTCACCTGCGCTACTGTAAGGTGGTTTAAGTGCACTTGATTGGTTGGGGGTGCTCGGAATATCTCCTCCGCCAAGTTAACCTACATGTCTCTAGTTTACTTTTGAGTTACTCTACACTAAGTTGATCTCCTTGCTTTTGCCTGATTCACCTTTTGTTATGCAAACTGACTTCTCGTAATGACAGATGAGAGCCTCACAGGGTGGTGAGCACATTGTCAGTCTCACAGAGCCAGTGGACTCTGGAGGAGAGTGCATGGTTCATTCACCATCCTGGGCGATTCTTTTAGCTCTCCAGTTCTTCCATCCTTTGATTTGCCGGTGAGTGGTCAGTGTGTTTTGGCAGCGCGACCGCAGTGACATGCATCAACTGACAGGGCTGCACAGAAAGTGTTATGCTTGCAGAGGGGATTTAGCCTTGATGGTATGGGCAGAGGAAAACTTAGCAGCCCTCTCTGCGGTTCATGCACCGCCTACAACCCTGGAACCCTATCTTTCTGAAATTCTAGTCTTTTATAAATATGTCCACCTAATCGTATTCCCCATAAATGCCTGTTCAATGTAAACTTCACGTTTATGTTATGTTGTAAACCACTTTGAATATATGAGAAGGCGGTATAGAAAATTTGTTAAACAAATAAATAAAATATAGCAGACAAGGAAGACAGGCGTTTTTACTCGAGCATCCCCAATAAGACCCGGGCAAATGGGAAATGACTGCAGTGTTTTTTTCCCAACTTTATCAATCGCCGGGGTAAGTCGATCATGGTCCTGATGGCGTCTCTGTCCAGTGCCAAACAGAACAGGTTTTTTCAGCAGATGTAGGGTGTACATGTCCAATGGGCTTGACGCTCTCACGCAAAGGTAGCCAGCGGAAGATCTTCTGTTTGTGTTTCCACCATGAGCTCTTATAGATCGCCTTCTACAGTGCATAGAGACTCGCAGCAGTCCGTGATCTTCATTGTTCCGAATTGGCCTCGCAGGCCATGGTATGTGGATCGGATCAGACTCCTGATAGCTAGTTCATGGCACCTTCTTAACAGATTCAGTCTGCTCTCACAGGGGCGATTTGTATACCCCAACTGGATTGCTTTCTTACTTGTAGCTTGGCTCTTGAGCAGGTGTGGTGGAGGCATAGGGGCTGTTTTGCTTTCGGTGGTGCTGTGGAAGGCCAAAATGCTTTCTTCTTTGGCCTGTGTGAGGGTCTGGCGAGTGTTTGAAGAATGGTGCTCTTCCAAAGCTATTTGGTCCCTTTTTTTTCATCCTCCCTTCTGGATGGCTTGGTGTTCTGCAAGATGGGCTGGACAAGGACTTGGCTCTCCTTAACGGTCCACGTTGTGGCTCTCTCTGGCTACAAGGGGGCGTTTGCAGGGTACTCTATGGTGGCACACCCTGCTGTGGTCAGCTTCCTCAGGGCAGTGAAACGAGTCAAACCGCCATTGCAACTTGTAGTTCCTCCTTGGCATCTCCGCTTCATACTTTCAGTCTTAACAGGTGTGCCTTTGGAGCCTCTGTCTCTCTGAAGGGACTCTCTGAAGGACTTTTCTTTAAAAAGTAAAAAAGAAGGAAACAGTCTTCTTAGTGGCTTTTTCTTGCAGGAAACCTTTCCTGGTTAATCCAAGGGAAAGATAGAGTTGCCGTGTTCCTCTGTATCAAATGGTGTCTCTTCTGGTCTTCTCTGCCTTGGAGTCAGGATAGGATCAGTGGCTACACAGGCTAGACTTACACAGACAGTTGCGCCAATTTCTTAAACGAATGGAATTGTTTCAAGAAATTGGATAGACCGTTGAATCCATGCTCCCGTCTCATTTTCCTTATGGGCAGAAAGAGGAAGGCTCGGCAGGCTAAGTTTCCCCAGACTAACCTGCCTGCCTCCTTCCGCGACAGTTTCCTTTGGTCCTCTTGATTCCTTTGTGAGCCGAGGGCAGCAGCTGGTGGAGAGAAGCGGAGTGAGCCCAACTGCGAGACTGCTTGAGAGCTCTACCTCGCAGTCTCCCTCGGGCAGTGAATTATCACCCCGGAAGCAGGCATACTCCGCTGAGTAGCTGTGGAAGCCCTGTGGAAGGCGACAGCAGTACTCTGCCGGGCTGGAAGGCATGGGAGCCTCGGAGACTGGCGTGACTTTTGGCCTTCTTGTGGGGCTGCCTGACGGAGGAATTACCGCAGCGTCTGAAGCTCAGATTTCATCGGTGCGAGCTGTGCCACTGAGAGGATTTCCATCAGCATGGGAGGCCATTGGTATTCTGGCTACTCCAGCTCCCAGCTCTTCAGGACCTATGGAGCCCTTGGAGATGACAGTTGGTGAGATGGGTTCTGCTGCTTCTTTTTCTTTTACATTGCAAAGACCAGCATTCTTTAATTTGGAATCGATATGGGACACAATCATGTTGCTGGGGGAAGCTTTGGTTCCTCAAATACATGTTTTACAAACTAAAACACAGGAATTGTCACTGACTGTTCTCGGAATGCTCAGCATGTGGACAATTTACAGGCAATTTACAGGCAACTGTGGAAGCCCTGTGGAAGGCGACGGCAAAAGCTAGAAGGATGCTTGGGTGTATACGGAGAGGAATGGCTAGCAGAAAAAAGGAGGTGATAGTGCCTCTGTATAAGTCTTTAGTGCGACCTCATTTGAAGTATAGTGTGCAATTCTGGAGACTGCACCTTCAAAAGGATGTGAACAGGATGGAGTCGGTGCAGAGGGTGGCTACTAAAATGGTTAGTGGTCTTCATTATAAAGCATATGAGGACAGATTATGTACATGTTAGAGGAAAGGCAGGATAGAGGTGATATGATTGAGATGTTTAAATACCTCCATGGCATAAATGTTCAGGGGGAGAGCCTCTTTCAATTGAAAGCAAGTTCTGCTACAAGGGGACATGGGATGGGGGTGAAGGGGGATAGATTCAGGAGTAATTTGCGGAAATATTTCTTTACGGAAAGAGTGGTGGATCCGTGGAATAGTCTCCCAGTGGGGGTGGTAGAGATGAGGACAGTAACTGAATTCAAAAAGGCATGGGACAAACACAGAGGATCTCTAAAGGAAAAGGGGGACTGTTGTAGTTGTTGATATGGAAGGACAGACTAGATAGGCCATGTGGTCTTTCTGTCGTCATATTTCTGTTTCTTTGTTAGGGTGGATAGACTGGACCAGCAAGCGGAGGCTTTTATTAAAGACTCCAACACTATAAGATTTAAGTTAGAACACTTGGATAATTGTTTTCGAATGGCGAATCTTCGCCTGGTTAATTTTTCTAGATCTATGATGATCACTGCTAGAGATATGGTTAAACAATATTTCTAAGAAGTGTTGGGGGTACCTGCTGAGTCATGTCCTCCTTTATTGAGAGCTTATTACTTACCACAGGGGCATAAGGAACCTGCTGTGGCAGAGATTCCAGGCCCTCAGATGGCAGATATATTGAATGGTTCTCAAATGTTGGAAAGATCTGATGTTGAAGATGTGGTACCTGCAACTTGTTTAATAACTTTGGCCTTTTTATCGGATAAGGATTGGTTGTTACGAATGTTTTTCAGAAACGTAATGTACTGTTTAATGGGTGCTTGGTCAGAATGTTTCCTGATCTACCAAGGGAGACTCAATGTCATAGACGAGAGTGTCTAGTCATGTGACCTAGGGTTCTCCAGCTGGTGGGGGGGGGGGGATTATTTTTCTTGAAGTACACTTGTAAGTGCCACGTTGAGCCCCAGGGGCAAATATATGTTTTTTTTTTCTTTCCCGCATAACCTATTTCCTTTATTGTTGCATGTGAGGATCCTGGAGTTGGGGATGATGGATCTCTTCCTGCGTCATAAAATTAGACAGGCTGTTTGACTCAGTGTATTTCTTCTTTTTGGATTTCTTCTTTTTTTTTAGTAGTTTGTTTCCTTTAGATCCATCTTAATTTCTTATATGATGGTCTAATGCAGAGCTACTCAAATCCGGTCCTGGAGGTCTGCAACCCTGCAGGTTTTCGGGATATCCCTAATGAATATGCATGAGATATATATGCATTAGAGAGAGCCTGCCAACCTGACTGGTTTGTGGCCCTCCAGGGCTGGATTTGGAGACCCCTGCCTTACACCTCTGTCATTTAAGATTGTGAGTGAGCAAGGTGCAGATGTCCAAGACATCAAAAAGGTTAGATAGAATTTGTCACATTCCTCCTCGCTTCTCACCACCACCAAAATATTGTCTAATTTCAAATATTTCAAATTTGGGGAACCCCGGACACAGACCTCTTTGCAAGTCCGTTGAATGCCAAACTTCCCTAGTTCTGTTCCAGAATTTCGGCTCAGGGCTCTCAGGCCAAGGATGCTTTCCTCCTTCACTGGGGTCAAGACTTCCTTTATGCCTTTCCACCCATTCCCCTAATTCCCCAAACCCTGTTCAAGCTTCAGAGAGACAGAGGCCGTATGATTCTCATAGCTCCACATTGGCCACGGCAAGTGTGGTACCCTCTGCTTCTACATCTCTCTCAAGCTCCCTCTCTGGAGTTAGGGTCTGCTCCAGATCTCCTTTCTCAGGAAGACGGAATGTTATGGCATCCCAATCCCCAGTCTCTGCATCTCAGGGCTTGGTTGCTGAAGGCCTAGATCTGCATGATCTTAACCTTTCTCAGCAAGTAAAGGATATACTTTATGCTTCCAGAAAACCTTCCACAAGACGCTCTTATGCTTTCAAGTGGAAAAGGTTTACCATATGGTGCTCGCAGAAGGATCTTAGCCCCCTTGTGATACCTCTGGAATCATTACTGGAGTATCTCCTTCATTTATCCAATGCAGGACTTAAGACTAACTCAGTAAGAGTCCATTTAAGTGCTATTGCAGCTTCTTTCAAGCCTCTAAATGGACAACCTATTTCCTCCCATCCTCTTATAGCAAGATTTATGAGAGGCCTTCTTCTAACTAAGCCTCCCATTAGGCCACCACCGGTGGCATGGGACTTAAACCTGGTTCTTGGTCAGCTCATGATGCCACCTTTCGAACCCTTAGCTACTACCTCATTGAAGTTCCTTTCTTGGAAGGTTATCTTCCTCATTGCAGTCACATCAGTACGTCGCATCAGTGAGTTGCAGTCACTAGTGGCTGATCCACCTTATACAAGGTTCCATCATGACAAGGTAGTCCTTAGGACTCATCCACACTTTATGCCAAAGGTGGTCTCGCCTTTTCATCTAAACCAAGCGGTCTGCCTGCCTGTGTCTTTTCCAAGGCCTGATGCATCAAATGCAGAAAGGAATCTTCATACTTTGGACTGTAAAAGAGCTTTAGCCTTTTACTTGCAAAGAACACAGCAACATAGAAAGTCCTCTCAACTCTTTGTTGCTTTTGAGCCTTCTCATTTGGGACTTCCAGTCTCCAAGAGGACACTCTCCAACTGGATTGCTCAGTGTATTTCCTTTGCCTATCAGAGTAAGAATCTTCCTCTGGAGGGCCATGTCACAGCTCACAATGTGAGAGCCATGGCAGCTTCAATGGCTCATCTGCACTCTGTGTCTATCGACGACATCTGTCGAGCAGCCACTTGGGCCTCGGTTCATACCTTCACAGCCCATTACTGCTTGGACAAGGACTCCCGCCGGGATGCCTTGTTTGGTCAGGCTGTTCTCCAACACCTGTTCCATACCTAATCAACTCCTACCCACCATCCCTGGTTGGATGCCAGAGATCCATGGGGGGAAGTGGAGCCCTTTTCTCAGGGACACACAACTTCTGGGGTCTCTCCCTGGCATCTAAAGCTAGGGAGTCCCCATATGTGAAGACTACATTCCTGCTTGTTCCTGGAGATAGCATAGTTACTCACCTGTAACAGGTGATCTCCGGGAACAGCAGGAATTTAGTCTTCACAACCCACCCACCTCTAGGAGTTGTATCTCTCTATCTATCTCTTGCTCTTTCCCCCTCTCTCTCTCTCTCTCTCTTTGTGAAAGAGATACTTTCCCCCTCTTTCTCTTTGTCTCAGCTTTAAACTCAACTGGAGAGAGGCAGTTGGGAAAGGCAGGAAGGCAGCACGCAGGCTCTGTGGGATGTTCCCAAACGCTTTCTAATTGGATGCTGGAGAGCGTTCCTGCGCAGGCTCCATCGCTACCGACGATACCCATATGTGAAGACTAAATTCCTGCTGTTCCCGGAGATCACCTGTTACAGGTGAGTAACTATGCTGTACGGGCCGGCAAGTTCTTGATCTCACTCGATCTCACGGTGACATACTTACACTTTCCTGTTTGGCCTGAACATCAGAGGTTCCTAAGGTTCGCAGTGTCCATGGGGCATTTTCAGTTCCAGGTCTTGCCTTTCGGGTTAACATTTGCTCCCCCCCCCCTGTATGTTCACCAAAGTGATGGTGGTGGTAGCCGCAGGCCTTCGGCAGGGGGGAATTCTTGTGTATCCCTACCTGGACGATTGGCTCATTTGGGTAAAAAACAAAGAGGAGAGCGTCCGAGCCACAGAGCGAGTCATAACTACCTGCAGAACCTGTGCTGGGTCATCAATTTTGCTAACGGCTGTCTCCAACCATCTCAAGACTTGGTATACATGGGAACTCTGTTTTGAACGGACAAAGGGAGAGTGTTCCTGCCACGGGACAGTATGGTCTCGCTACAAAAGCAGATACAGTAATTTTTTAAGTATGACTGAGCCCATGGTATGGCATTATCTGCAGGTACTGTGAACCATGGCCGCTTTGATTGAGATGGTACCTTGGTCTCGAGCATACATGAGACCATTACAGAGTGCACTGTTGAGAAGCTGGTCAGCTCAGCACCATGAGCTCGCTCATCCACTGCCATGCTCACCTTTTGGCAGGGATGCCCTTAGACACCGGAGTGGATCGGGTTGGAGGGGCCATTGCAAAGTCCAGATAGCCCAGGGGGACTGGTCACCGACAGAAAAGAGGTGGCCAGTCAACCATTTGGAGCTGAGAGCGGTATTTTTGGCATTGCGACAGTTCTGACACTTACTGCAGGGGAGGTCGGTGAGTGTTTTCAGACCAATTCCACAGCGATGGCATACATCACTTGGCAAGGGGCACAGGAGGAGGAAGTAAGTCAATTGCTAGAATGGGTGGAGACCAATCTCAAGGTGCTGTCAGTGGCACATGTGGCTGACAAGGAGAATGTAACGGCCGACTACCTTAGTTGGGTCTGGTTGAACCCAGGGGAGTAGGCTCGCAACAAGGCAATCTTTGCTCAACTTGTATGGCGCTGGGGATGCCCAATCATGGATCTGACGACGACCTTCGAGTCCAACAAGGTGGAGCATTTTTACAGCAGAAGATGGGTGTGCATATTGGAGGGACTGGATGTGTTGGTGTAACGGTGGCCAGCAGAAGGTCTGCTCTTTCTTCCGTGGGTGCTCATAGGCTGGACTGTACAAAGAATCGAAGCGCATCTGGGGATGGTGCACCTCACTGCTCACAATTGGCTAAGATGGCCATGGTATGCTGGCCTGATCCATCTGGTAGCCGATCATCCATGGTGTCTGCCGGTGCGGGACGACCTACACGACATAAGAACATAAGAAATGCCATGCTGGGTCAGACCAAGGTCCATCAAGCCCAGTATCCTGTTTCCAACCGAGGCCAATCCAGGTCAGAAGTACCTAGGAGTTTCCCAAAAAGACACAGAGGTTCCATACTGCTAGTATTGGGACTAGCAGTGGATTACCTGGGTCTTATTTATGGACCTTTCCTCCAGGAACTCGTCCAAACCTTTTTTAAACCCAGCTACACTAACAACTTTTACTATGTCTTCCGGTAAGGAATTTGAGTTTGATTACGCGTTGAGTGAAAAAATATTTTCTTTTATTAGTCTTAAATGGGCTACATAGTAGCTTCATTGCGCGTCCCCTCATCTTTCTACTTTTTGATGACGTAAAGAATCGATCTACATTTACCCATTCCACTCCATTAATTTATAAACCTCTAACATGTCTCCCCTCAACCTTCTCTTTTCCAGGTTGAAAAGCCCTAACCTTTTAAGCCTCTGCTCATAGGAGTATCCTTCCATTCCCTTTACCATTTTGGTTGCTCTTTGTACCTTCTCTAATTCCACTATATCCTTTTCAAGATACGGCAGCCAGAATTGCACACAATATTCAAGGTGCGGCTGCACCATGGAACAATATAGAGGCAATATAGTATCCTTGGTTTTATTCTCCATTCCTTTCCTTATGATTCCTAGCATTTTCTTTGCCGCCTTGACCTCTGCTGCATACTGGGCGGAGGGTTTCAACGTAGTATCCACGATGATGCCTAATCTTTTTCCTGGGTGGTGGTTCCTAATGTGGAACCTTTCATCGTGTAACCATAGTTTGGATTGTTCTTTCCTGGGTGCATAACTTTGCACTTGTCCACATTAAATTTCATCTGTCGTTTCAACATCCAGTCTTCCAATTTATCAAGGTCCTCTTGCAATTTTTCACAATCCTCTTGGGTTTTAACAACTTTGAATAATTTTGTCTGATCTGCAAATTTGACTATCTCACTCATTATTCCCATTTCCAGGTCATTTATGAATATGTTAAAAAGCAGTGGACCCAGCACAGAACCCTGTGATATTCCTCTATTCACCTTTATCCATTGAGAAAATTGGTCATTTAGCCCTACTCTCTGCTTTCTATCTTTTAACCAGTTCATGATCCACAATAGTATACTGCCTCCTATCCCATGACTTTTTAACTTTGCCAAGAGTCTCTCATGAGGGACTTTGTCAAAGTCTTTCTGAAAATCCAGATACACTATATTGACCGGCTCACCTTTGTCTACCTCTTTATTCACACCTTCAAAAAATATATAACAGATTAGTAAGACAAGACCTTCCCTGGCTAAAGTCATATTGGCTTTCTCCCACTAAATCATGACTATCTACATGTTCAGTAATTTTGTTCTTTATAATGGTTTCTACCATTTTGCCCGGTACTGATGTCAGGGTCACTGGCCTACAGTTTCCCGGATCACCCCTGGAACCTTTTTTAAAAATTGGCATTACATTGGCCATTCGCCAATCTTCAGGTACTGCAGATGATTTTAATGATAGTTCACAGATTACTAATAGTCGGTCTGCAATCTCACGTTTCAGTTCTTTCAACACCCTTGAGTGTATACTATCTGTTCCAGGTAATTTGCTACTGTTTAGTTTATCAAATAGTTGTAATATATGTTCCTGGTTTATCAATATTTCTTCCAATTCTTTTGATGCATCATCTTTAAATACCTTCCCTATATCTTCTCACTAAAGACCGAAGCAAATAATTCATTGTCTCTCCACTGTGGTCTTGTCCCCTCTTAGTGCCCCTTTTACCCCTCTGTTAGCTAATAGTCCAACTGACTCTGTCTCTCAGGTTTTTTTGCTACAAATGTACTTGAAAAAGTCTTTATTATGCGTTTTTGCTTCCATAGCAAGCTGCTTCTCAAATTCTCTTTGCCTACCTTATCAATGCCTTCCATCTAACTTGCCAGTGCTTGTGTTCTTTCCAGTTTTCATCATTTGGCTCCTTTTTCCATTTCCTGAAAGATGCTTTTTTGGCTACAACAGCCTCTGACCTCACTTTGAAACATATTGGCAGTTGTTTGGACTTCTTCCACCTTTCTTAAAGTGTGGAATACTGCTGTCCTGGCCTTTCAAAATAGTCTTTTTAAACAATGTTCATGCTTGATGTAAATCTTTAACCTTTGCAGTTGCTCCTTTTAGTTGTTTAAGTGTTTTCCTCATTTTATCATAGTCTCTCTTTTGAAAGTTATAAGGCAGTACTATGGATTTTCTTGCTGTCCTTCCTCCATTTATGAAATTAAACATGATCATGCTATGATCACTATTGCCAAGTGGCCCCAACACCCTTATCTCTTGCACCAGATCTTGTGTACCACAAAGGACTAGGTCCAAAATGACTTCTTCTCTTGTTGGTTCAGGAACCATCTTCTCCAAGAAACAGTCATTTATTTCATTTAGAAACTTTATCTCCCTAACATCTCCTGCCATAACACTGACCAAGTCAATACCGGAGTAATTGAAATCACCCATTATTATTACTGTGCTGTAACTTTTGTTAGCTTCCCTGATTTCTTTGAGCATTTCATCATCCATTTGTTCATTCTGGCCAGGCGGTCGATAGTACACCCCCACTGCCATCGCCTTCCCCTTTTTACATGGAATTTCAATCCATAGAGATTCTACAGCAAATTTTGTTTCCTGCAAAACTTTAATTCTTTGTGACTCAATGCCCTCTCTAACATAGAGTGCAACCCCTCCACCAATTTGATCAGCTTTGTCATTATG
The DNA here is from genome assembly GCA_033557465.1 of Ichthyophis bannanicus. Taxonomy (NCBI): domain Eukaryota; kingdom Metazoa; phylum Chordata; class Amphibia; order Gymnophiona; family Ichthyophiidae; genus Ichthyophis; species Ichthyophis bannanicus. Next base: position 1,533,287,272 of record CM066032.1, read on the forward strand.
ATATAGTTTGTACCCAGGTATCAGTGTCCCACTGGTTGTCCTCCTTCCATCATGTCTCTGAGATACCAATCATATCTAACCTTTCATTTGGTGCTATATATTCAAACTCTCCAATCTTATTTTTTTAGACTTCTATCATTTGCATTCAAGCAATTTAGAGACTGTATTTTGTTCATATTAATCTGGCTATTTGTAGGTAGGGGTAATTTCAAATGTTTAAATTCTGTTTGCTCCATATTCAAGGGCATTTGGGCTTACTTTGTCTTTATTGGAACATCTTTGCTGATATGCCCTAACTTCATTCTTTTGGTAGTATCCTTCAAGGATACATTGTTCCGAACCATGCGCTCTTGGGCGACTGTCGGCTGTTCCCTATTATCTAGTTTAAAAGCTGTTCTGTCTCTATTTTAAAGGTTAATGCCACAGCCTGGTTCCATCCCAGTTAAGGTGAAGCCCATCCCTTGGGAAGAACCCCTCCTTTCCCCAGAATGTTGGAGTGGAGGAGTGGCCTAGTGGTTGGGGCAAGGTACTTCAGGCCGGAAGGTCGGGGGTTCAAATCCCACTAGAGGACAGCAACCTTGGGCCGGAAGGACTGGGGTTTCTAGTCCCACAGGTGCTTCTTGTGGTCTTGGGCAAGCCACTTAACCCTCCATAGCCCATGTTCCCTGTAAAATAGTTATCTCCAAGTTATAATGCCCTGTTCAATGTAATTTCAGTTTGTTCAATGTAAACCGCACTGATGCAGAATAGCGCGGTATATAAGAGAATGTAAATAAATAAATAAATAAATGTTCCCTATTTCTAACAAAACCACAACCCTCATCCTTGTACCATCATCTCATCCATGCATTGAGACTCCGGAGCTCTGCCTACCTTTTGGGTCCTACACGTGGAATGGGAAGCATTTGGAGAATGCTACCCTGGAAGTTCTGAATTTCAACTTCCTACCTAAAAAGCTTAAATTTAGTCTCCAGAACCTCCCTACAATATTTTCCTATGTCTTTGGTACCGACATGTACCAAGACAGCAGACTCCTCCCCAGCACTATCTAAGACCTTGTCTAGGTGGCGCGTGAGGTCCACTACTTTCGCACCAGGCAGGCATGTTAACAGACGATTCTCACGTCCACCAGCCACCCAACTATCTACATGCCTAATGATTGAATCACCAACTATAACGGCTGTCCTAACCCTTCCCTCATGGGCACATGGCCCTGGAGAAATTTCCTTAGTGCGAGAGGGTTTTACATAACCTCGAGGATAGGTCCTAGCTACAGAATCACTTCCTGCCACACCAGGGTGATGCTTTCCTGTCACGTGACCTCTTCTCCATGGCAACAGGGATGCTGCCATACTGGAGGTGGGACTTCAGTACTATATTCCTGTAGGTCTCGTCTATGTACCTCTCTGTCTTCCTTATGTCCTCCACTATTCTAGCCTCCAGAGATCGGACTCATTCCCTAAGAGCAAAGAGCTCCTTGCACCTAGTGTACATGTAAGACCCCTCACCAACTGGGAGAAAATCATACATATGACACTTAATGCAAAAGACTGGAAAACCCACATCTCGCTGCTGGACTGCTTTCTGCATCCTAGTTTTAAGGTTGTGTTTAGGTATTTAAGTTCTTTACCTACTAAGGGTAGGTGGGGATACTTATACTAATAAAATTACACCTAATACGTTTAATGTACTTTGTTCACCTGAAGCTTAATTAATCTCAGGTCCTTAATGTATGCCTGATGAGGACAAACAGCTGCACCTGAGAGTGAATATGGCACCTCCTTTCCTTTGAGAGGTTTATGCACCTATAAAGCTACAATTATCCCAGGGGTGGATGGGTGTTGGGGAGGGAGGGAGGGAAGGAAAAAGACCTATTAAAAGCTGGCTGCTACACAGTACCCTGTCATGTGCTTCTAAGGTAATCTGTGACCAATTTCCAGGGGGAGTCCCACAGCCCTTCCTTGGATAGAGGGAGTCTTGGGGTGTAAATTGAACCAGAAAGCTCTCTTCTATGTAATGAATTTAAACTGAAATCTCTTTGCTGCTACTAGGCCCTGACTGATTTAACAAATACACCTGGTTCACAGATTAATCAGCTTTAATCTAAAGAATTCCTTTTTCCCCCAGGATTTAGAAAAATTCCCAGAAGTAAATACTTACAATTGCAGATCTCTCTCCAGAAGTAGCAGTTCCCTTTTGTAGTCCTTCAGGTCTGGGTAGCTGCTTGGCAGTGCCCTTTGAGGATACCTGAGGGCTGTGCTTTCCCTCCAGGAACATGGGTCCATGAGAACTCCTATCACAGACAACTAGAGGATTCACAGCACTGCTTCACCCTTGTGGCTCCACCATTCCTCTAGGACAGCGATGGCGAACCTATGGCACGCGTGCCAGCTGTGGCACGCGAAGGCCTTGCAGCTGGCACGCGTGAAGGTCCGCAGAAAAAGAAAAAGCGGGCTCTGGCTGCTGCCGCGGACGCGGACGCGGCAGCATGCAGTGTCCCGCGGGGCCCCCTCCGCCCGCTAAGCCCCTCTGCAAGGGCTTTCAGATTCGCGAGGGAGACAACGTCTCCCTCGCGTCTCTGTTAAGCCCGCAGGGGCTAATGGGAAATTTCCCATCAGCCCCTTTAGACGCGAGGGACTGATGGGAAATTTCCCATTAGCCCCTGCGGGCTTAACAGAGATGCGAGGGAGACGCTCTCCCTCGCGAATCTGAAAGCCCTTGCAGAGGGGCTTAGCGGGCGGAGGGGGCCCCACGGGACATTGCATTCTGCCGCTGCCGCGGCAGAAGCCAGAGCCAGCTGCTTTTTTTTTTTTTTTAAATTTGCCATGGGGGGGGGGTTAGGACTGCTAATGGGCTAGGGGGGGGTTAGGACTGCTAATGGGCTGGGGGGGGGTAGGACTGCTAATGGGGTGGGGGGGTAGGACAGCTAATTGGCGGTGGGCGGATGGGGGCTGTCTGGAACTGGGGTTATGGGGGGTTAAGAATGGTAATGGGCTATGGGGGGGGTTAGGACTGCTAATGGGCTAGAGAGGGGGGGGTTAGGACTGCTAATGGGCTAGGGGGGGTTAGGACTGCTGATGGGGAGGGGTTAGGACTTGAGGTGGGCTGTTGGGTGGGGTTAGGACTGGAAATGGGCTGATGGGGGGTTAACACTGGAGGTGGTCTGATGGGGTTAGGACTGGTAATGGGCTATGGGGGGGTTTAGGACTGATAATGGGCTATGGGGGGCTGGGACAAGAAATGGGCTGATGGGGAGGGGTTAGGACTTGAGGTGGGCTGATGGGGTTAGGACTGGTAATGGACTGTGGGCTGATGGGGGGGGGGGTTAGGACTGGCAATGGGCTATGGGGGGCTGACTGGAAGTGGGCTGATGGGGGGTTAGGACTGGAAGTGGGCTGATGGGGGGTTAGGACTGGTAATGGGTTATAGGGGGGGGCTTAAACTGAAAATGGGGTGATGGGGGGTTAGGACTGGAAGTGGGTTGATGAGGGGGGGATAGGACTGGTATTGGGTTGGGGGGTTGCTAGGACTGGAAATGGGTTGGGGGGCTGCTAGGACTGGAAATGGGCTGATGCAGGGACTAGAAGGGAATGGATGCTGGGTGAGGCTGGAACTAGAAGGGAGCTGGTGTTGGGGGAGGATTAGAATGGGATGGGGCTGGGAGAGTAAAATGGAGAGGGGAAAAATATTTTGTGTGGGAGGGATAAAAAATCTACAATTGGCCGGGTATTGGGAGAGTAAGTGGGGATTGAGGATGGAGGGGTAAATTTTGAGTAGATGAAATAGGAATGAGGAAAGAGCAAAAGGAGAAAGATTAGTATGTTAAAGCAGATGTAGAGAGAGAATAGAAAAAAACCCAAGAAGACAGAAGAAAGGACAAATGGACAGCAGATGGAGAGTTAGCAGAAGACACGAAGAAACCAGAAGAAAGTGGCTGGAACAATTGCAACTGAAAAAAAATGTACAAAAGGTAGAAAAATATCTCTTTATTTTGAATTTATTAATTGGAATATGTCAGCTCTGGGAAATGTGCATCATTAATTTTTGCGCTTTGTTTAGTACAAGAGGAAATTAATATATAGTTTTATTTCTACAGTGTTGTTGTATATTCCAAGTTTGGCTTTTGGGGTTCCCAGTTTAATTATTGTCTTCCTGTTTCTAAATTGTGATTCCTTGTTTGGTAATGGTCTGTTCTGCATGTGTAACTGAGCTGAGGTATTCTGTTTATATAATTCCTATTTGACATTGCCACTTGTTCTTTCCCCAGTAGGTCATGTATTGTTGTTCTCTGAGATGTATTGGTTTAATATTTGCAGTGTTGCCTTTTGATAGGTAGAGTATGGTGCTTTGTGAGTCCTGGTAGTGCTGTTAGGATACGGCGGGTTTGCTATGGGTTCTAAATGGGCAGCGTTTGTAGTAGTTCCTAATGTGCCTGGTGGTTGGTACTGGATTATAGTAATGTAGAAACCTTTTAGTCTTTCTTTATCCATATACTCATTAAGAGGCATGTTTACTAAAAGTTAGTGTATGGTAACATTATGCAAATATTTATGCAAATGAAGCACCTTATGCAAATGGAGCTTTAATTGACGTGCTGGCACTTTGAGGAAATTCTTTGGTTTTGTGCGGCAGTTTGGGCACTCGGGCTCAAAAAGGTTAGCCATCACTGCTCTAGGAGCTCAACCTTATCTCCTGTGGTGGTTGTTTGAAGGATTCAAGTGAGATTCCTGTCGTCAGAAGATAAGTGTGAGGAGGATGAAGTGGTGATTCTTCTAGGAGAAGACTGACATCTCCATGATCTGCCTTTTTTCACTGACAGTCCTGTTAAGGCTCTTTAAGGGCACTATGGCAGTTCTGTGGCTGGCAGAGTCTGCTTTTTGGCAAGGTTAGCAAATGGGACCCCTTTATTCCTGGCGGATAAACAGTGGTCTTCTACATTCATACCTCTCCCTGGCCCTGTGCAACAGCATATAGGATTTGAGGGAGGAAATCTCTGGACTGTGCCCTCCGGGACCTTAGGCCCTGTCTGAGCTGTCCACTTGACCTTAAGGCAAGCGGAATCAGCCTTTTGGGCTGCCTGGGATGGGAATCCTGTTCATGGCAGTGACTAAGTGCACAACCATCCTGATATACATGAAAAGTTTCAGTTTTGGAGGATCAAGGGCCTCCTTAAGAATACCTTGACAGTTGCTGCCTTTGGTTCTCGGGCAGTGCTGTTTGCGTTCCTGGAGACTAGCTCTTTGCTGGATCTATCTTCTGCTGGTAGACTCAATGGCTTCAGCCATATGGCTATGGTCTTTTGTTCCCAAGCTTGCAGATTTTGATCCCTGGTAGACTTGGCATTACCATGCTGGATAAGGTCAAATGGTCATCAAGCCCAGTCTCCTTTCCGGATACTAGGAGACAGATAGTGGATTGCCTATGTGGCTGCAGCTTAAGATTTGTTCAGAGTCTCTTACAACTTCATGGCAGCAGTAGTATTGGCCAGTTGGCAACTCTTGCACTACCCTTAGTCGACAAATGCTGGCTCCAAACTGTGGCCAAGAAGATTCCATTTAGGGCCACTGGCTCTTCAGGAGAGGAAACTGGCCCATAGTGACTCCTGGAAGACAAACCTAGAGGTGATGAGTGAGTTCCTCTTGTAAGGCTTCAGTGGCAGTAGGGTGCAGTCCTTTTTGAAGCTTTTGGCATGCTTGAGTCTCCACCATGGCTCTATTATAATTCCCCTCAATGAGTTCTGTAGGTCCCTCCCGAGATGCAGCCGATTGGGGTGTACCTCAAGCTGTTTCTCTCTGAGGAGATCCTAATCTCATTAGTGGGCGGTTGTCGGGTGAGGGATTGGAGCAGTTGGTACTCGCCTCATACTGGCATTGCATGCGTGCATTACTGGCATTTGCTATGCTCTAACTCCTATCGTCGCTGCGCGCATTGGTGCGTGCTGTATCTGTGCACTTTGTTGCATGCTGTGAGTGCACACTGTCTTCATGCTCTAGGAGCGCGTGCTTCAGATCGTTATCTCTACAACTTGCAGTAGCTCCATGCTTCCGGTGTGTGCACTTTAAGCATGGCGTATCTCAGTGTGCCTTGTTTGGACAGAATGATTTGCTTCAGGAAGCTGCTTTGCGTGACATAGGCACTTGTCTTCTTGGAAGAGACACTGCCTTTCTGCAACTTGGCACAGAGGCTTCTTCTCTCCTCTTGGAAGTATCATCTTTACAGTTGATTGGCACGGACTTTCTTCTGACTCTTCAGCTCTGCGGGTAGTAATGGGGTTAGCTGGAGAGACAGAGGGTGCCCTGGCTCGGGATTCCTACACCTGTTCTTTGGAGTTCAGCCCACCAGCATCTTCCCAGTGGAATTCCCCAGTGACTGGACTGCCTCCCATTATGGGAACAGCCAAGGCATCCAGACAGTTTCCATCCTCTGGCCTATCTTCTTAAGAATTCATCTCCTTCCGCAGGACTGGCTCCAGAGTTGGTTCGAGGTGTTGGCACCCTAGGCAGACCTTAAGCCTCCCCTCCCTTGTTGTCAAAATAAGTTGTTTAGTTTTGAATGCCCTGCTCTTTGCTGCCTCCCAGAAGTTGTCAGCCTAGGTGGCTGCCTGGTTTGCCTAGTGGTTGTCCCAGTCCTGCCCATTGGTCTGGATTTCTCTTGTTCCTTCTCTTGCTCAGAGGAAAGTCTCTCATTGTGAGATGGGCAGGTTCTTGTAGGGGCCTCCCTGGAAGAGAATGGATTTGGGGTGCTCCACTCAGATCTCCTGTGCCAATGATCTGCCTTGCATTCCAAAGGATCAGCCGGTGACTTCATGAGTGAAAAAGACAAACTGCTGGTGCCAGATGACAGTTTACAATTTATTAAAAATTTGATATACTGCCTTTCAATTAAATCAAAGCGGTTTACAATATGAGTTGAACATTAAAAGAGAAGGAAAGGAACTCCATTTAAAAAATAATGCTAAAGACAAGAGCAGTAAAAGGAGGAGGGAAACGGGGAAAGAGAAAACAGGGGATTAGAGCTAAGTTCTATGGTGTTGTGTAGTATTTACAGGCAGATTATAGGCCATGGAAAAAAGATGGGGTTTTAAGGCTTTTTTTAAACTTTAGGTATAATACCCCAAGCTTGATGGGAACCGGTAGTGAGTTCCCCAAAGCAGGACCTAAATAATAAAAAGCAGCTCTTCTAGTGATTTCATAGTGGGCTTGTGAAGTCGAAGGCAGATGGAAGCGGAAACCATATACCGAGCTTAGTAACCGAGGGAGGGACATGCAGAGTGAGAGAGGACGAGAGAGATGCTGGCGTTCCAGAATGTAAGACTTTGTGAGTGAGTGTGTTAAAAGTTAAAATTGAATCCGGTGAGTGATAGCCAACCAGTGTGATTTAATAAGGAGAGGGGTTACATGGTCAAATCTTGAAGCACAATGTAAAAGACAAATTGCAGTATTTTGAATAGACACTAGCTGTTTGAGTTGTTGAGGTAGACCAGCATAGATAACATTACAGTAATTAAGTTGAGTAACTGAGAATGAGAAGCAGGATCAGAATGGAGGATTCAGAAAGATACGAGCATACTGAACAAATTTGGCGTAATGTATAGGAAGAGCATGTAATATGGTCCTTAAAAGAAAGAGAGGCATCTAATATAACCCCAAGATATCGCATCAAAGAGACTAGGGGGATAGCAAGATTGTCCAGGACAGGGGAGATAGTTGGAGATACAGTGGAACCTGTGAGTTATAATGCTGAGGATTTAGTGGGATTAAGTTTTAAACAGTTAGCATGTAGCCAGGTGGCTGCTAAGGAAAGGCAGTTATTCAAAATTATCAAATCAGGTGAAAGGGGATTTGTGTAGAATAGCAGCAGGATGCCATCTGCATAATAATATGCATACACCCTGCTGCTGGGGAGCTAAAAATTACATTGAAGAGAAGGGGGGCCAAAAAAGAACCCTGAGGAACACCGCAAGTCAGAGGAAAAGTGGAAGAAGTGGATCCAGCAAAAGTAACAAAACAAGACCGACCAGTGAGGAAAAAATGAAACCATTGTAAAACAGTATCCCAAAGACCAGCAGAGTGAAGACTAGAAAGGAGAAGGGAGTGATTAATCAGGTCAGACGCACAGGACAAATCCAATGACACGCAAGTGAGATAATTCCCATATCTAAAGAGGACTGGACCTCATTTAGAACTGAAAGAATAACAGCTTCGGTGCTGTGTCCATTTCTGAACACAGACTGCTTGGGGTGTAAATAGTTAGTTTGCTCTAAATGGCCAGATAGCTGCTGGAAAACCAGCTTCTCTAGAATTTTAGAGAGGAAAGATAGGTTGGACACTAGGCAGTAATGACTAGGATCAAGAGAAGCGTTTTTCAGGAGCCAGACGTACTATGGCGGTTTTCCAAGGGGCTGGAAAGATTCCAGATGTAAGGCTGCTGGTGAAAAGCGAAAGAAGATAAGGCAAAAGGGTAAGGAAAAGTACAGCTATCCATTTGGAAGGGATAGGATCTAGGGAGCAGTAGGCTTTGGAGGAAGTAGTGATGGCTTTATGAAGCGCAGAGGGTTATAAGTAGACCAGGTATGGGAGTGGGAATGAGAGGGAGACTCCGCAAAGAATAGTCTAGAAATACAAAAGGCTGTACTAAAGGGAGAGATACTTGCAATTGTGTAACCTTATCTTGGAAACAGATTGGCGAGTTGTTGGGCTGAAGGCCGAGATTGAATAGGATGTGGGGTGGGGTGGATCAAGCAGGAAACTACCCTGAATAGTTTTCTGGGACGGTTGTCTGCAATGGAAATAAGTTTTCTGAAGTATTGGCGTTGGCCATGATGATTCTTTCATTGTTCATCTGTTTTGGAAAGAGGAGCTGATGGCACTGATTGATTGATCAAGTTCCTCTACCCTGTGGCTGTTGGAGGGTGTGCCGGCAGAGCAGTAGCTGCAAGTGTAACCCCCCCCCCCACCCCCACCTTGGCTGGGGAGATCTGCAAGCCCTCCAGGGTGTTTGCTTTCCTAGAGGCCCTGAAGAGCATAATATACATGGAAGGGGACTTGCCTGCTGCCTTGTTCAAAGGGGTTCGTGAATTGGCTTGCAAGGGCGAGGCTTCCTAAAGAGCCATTTTTTAGCCGCCTCTCTTTCTGCCACCAGAACCTGTGTCAAACCTTGGTCCAGGTCAGACTGTCAAAAGGGCTCTGATACATGCTAAGGACATAGAGGTCCAGTGTGTGTCCTAAGCAGGAAGGCTATTACAGCTCCAGAGCAGCCATTCTTGGAGAGCCTACCCCTCATGTGGGTCAGGCCATAAGCAAGAAGGGAGCGGGAACCTCCATTACCAGAAGCCCCCATCATAGCAGGCCAGATACTTGAGGTGCCCAGAAAGAGGATCATGCCTTCCAGAGCAAGAAATCTGTGCATCATGGTCTGCATGGGCAGTCTGGGGACCCCTAGGATCACCAGGCTCAGATGGGCCTGAAACCTGTGGAAAAGCAAGCTCATCAAGAACAAGGGAGTGAGACACACACACTATCTCTTCCCGAGGCCACTTCTGTAATAGGGCCTCCAAGCCCACTATCCACGGATCCTTCCTGTAGTTGCAATAGCTCCTCACATTGGCATTCTCTTGAGTGGCCATCAAGGGTAGCCCTGAGAAGTCCCATCTTCACACTACGAGGTCACATGCGGGAGAGTTATCGCTCCACTGAATCCACAGAGTTCTGACACAGAAAGTTGGCCTGCACATTAGCACTAGCACTCCTTGTGGCCTTGGGCAAGTCACTTCACCCTCCATTGCTCAGAAAAATCCGTTATCAATGTCCCTGTTTAATGTACATTTTACCAAGTTTAAGTTAGAATGTAAACCGTCTTGACTGAAATGATAAAGCAGTATAAAAAAATGGTTAAATAAATAAGATGCTGCTTTTCCCAATAGCACAGCTCTGGAACATCAAGATCCACCCTGCCACCGTGAGTTCTGCCACATTTATGGATGCATACCACCACCAGGACTGTGCCCTAGAACATTCAGCTCACTTTGTACACTAGGAGAGGCCTGAACCTCTCCAGGGTCAAACTGATCTCTCGGGCCTCTAGGCGGTCTCGTGAGGGCGCCAGGCTCCTTGGGCTATCTGGCCCTGGCACTGCACTTCCAGACCTTCACGCTGGAATTTGAGATGGCAAGCATTCCCATCCAGTGCTTTCAACAGCATCCAAGCCATCAGGTGGCAGAACTGCAACCACCACCTCAACTGATCCTTGATCTCCTGAGGAAGAGGATGGGCCTGGTCAAACGATGGGCATCATGGAAACCAGGTGATTAGCAGGAGCTTGTGCAGTAAGTGCATGTGTACCATGATCCAAGACACTGGCTTCAAGGTCGAAGTCACGGAATCATGGAGCTCCCCTCTACTGGTGACAGGAACCTACAGAGAGAGCTTTATAGCTTAGCATTTTGCTAGACTTCATAACTGTGCTTGCTTTGACTTTTTAGCTTTATTGCTATTTATCGTATTGCAAGTGTCTGTGTGTCTTTATATTTATTTATTTATTTCTGTGTTTATTTGTAACTTCCTCTGCTTTCTTGGAACCTAGGCTGCTGCCCTATTGCTTTCTTCTTTCATTCTAGTCCTGTTGTCTCCAGGAACAAGCAGGAATGTAGTCTTCACATATGGGTATCGACGGAGCCTGCGTGGGAACGCTCCCCAGCGTCCAATAGGAAAGCCTTTGGGAGCATCCCACAGCGCATGCGTGCTTCCTTCCCGCCTCTGCACTTCTCTCACTTCAGTTCTTCATTTTCCGCGGCGCTGTCAGGACGTGTACCCTGTCACCGCAGAAAATTTAGTTTTATTCTTAGTTTTTTTGTGGTCACGTCTGCCTTCATCGATGCCTACCGGTACCACCAGTTCTTCTTTTCTTTAAAAAAAAAACAAAACTATTTGTTTTTTCTCAGAGGTCTTCCCTGTTTCTGGTGCTAGGCGCCATTTTGGGCAGTAGGCCCACTTTTTTTCAGTCATGGAGAAACCAGCTAGTGGTTTCAAAAAATGCTCAAATTGTAGCGGTACCATATCCGTCTCCGACACCCATGATTGGTGTCTAAAATGTTTAGGTCCTGAACATTGTCCAACGGAGTGTCTTTCCTGCAGAAAGATCACCAAAAGGGGCCTGCAGAATAGAGCTGCAAAACTCGGTACCCTTTTTGCCGCCGACACAATGTCAGTTGCATCGACTTCTTCTAGGGCTTCATCTTCCTCTCATATCTCTCAGGTAACTAAACTTAAGTCTTCCAAGACTGGGTAGATCTCCTTCAAAGTATTGAGATGTCACTGGCGTTGCCCTCAAGGATAGTTCACCGGCAAAACAGCCCCGGTGGGAGTCTTCGGGCTCCAAAGCATTAACGTGGCTCCAGAATGTTCCAGAGGCTTCCACCTCTGCAGAACTACTGGTGCCATGTTCTGGGCCGTGGCCGCTTCCACCGGTACCGACACCCAGGCATCAGCAGGAGCAATGGATAAGAGAATCCTCGCTATTGAACGCAGTCTAGCATCCCTCTTAGCAGTCTCGGTACCACTAGACCGCTACAGACAGTTTAGCAGGTATCGGTACCGGCATCACCTGCTTCGACAGGTATGGTTCCCCCCATGCCGAGCCTTGAGTCTATCTCGGGTTTCGGGGAGCAGGAACCGAGACACTTCGGTACCGACTTCGAGCGGTACTGATACCATGCATTACGGGAGCACCCGGTGCAGAGTGGCTTCGAATCCTCTGATTCCAGTGACTCTGATTCTACCCAGGGCCGGCCCGTCCATTGAGCAAGAATGTTTTTTGCACAGGGCCCTGCGTTTCAGGGGGCCCCGCGCAAAAAACATTCTACATTAGCAAAAGCAGATTAAAAAAAAAAAACGGCTGCTACTGCCGCTGTGGCAGCGGCAGAATCAAATGTCCCGCCGCGCGGCCCCGCCTGCCCCGCAGAGCCTCCATTCACCATCAGCTCCGGAGTCCCTCCCAATGCGCGGGCTTTCAGAGCCGCGAGAGCTTCTCTGACCTCTCGCGGCTCTGTTAATCCCGCCGGGACTGATGGGAAATCCCATCAGCCCCGGCGAGATTAACAGAGCCGCGAGAAGAAAGGGAAACTCTCACGGCTCTGAAAGCCCGCGCATTGGGAGGGACTCCGGAGCTGATGGTGAAGGGAGGCTCTGCCGGGCAGGCGGGGCCCCGCAGCGGGACATTTGATTCTGCCGCTGCCACGGCGGCAGCGGCAGCAGCAGACTTTTTTTTTTTAAATCTGCTTTTGCTAATGTAGAATGTTTTTTGCACGGGGCCCCCTGAAACGCGGGGCCCTGTGCAAAAGACATTCTTGCTCAATGGATGGGCCGGCCCTGGGTAGAATCAGAGTCACTGCTTGAGTGTTTCAAATCTGGGCAACTCCAGATATAGACCTCTTTGCAAGTCCACAGAATGCCAAACTTCCCCGATTCTATTCCAGAATTCCGGCTCAAAACTGTCAGGCAAGAGATGCTTTCCTACTCCACTGGAGACAGGACTTCCTCTATGCCTTCCCACCCATTCCCCTCATGTCCAAGACTTTATTCAAGCTTCAGAGAGACGGAGGTCGCATGATACTCATAGCTCCACGTTGGCCACGACAAACGTGGTAGCCTCTTCTTCTGCGTCTTTCTCAAACCACTCCTCTGGAGTTAGGGAATGCTCCAGATCTCCTGTCTCAGGAGGACGGATCCTTACTGCATCCCAATCCCCAGCCCTACATCTCAGGGCCTGGTTACTGAAAGCCTAGAATGCCAGGATATTAACCTTTCTCAACAAGTAAAAGATATCTTTCTGGCTTCCAGAAAACCTTCCACAAGACATTCCTATGCTTTTAAGTGGAAAAGGTTCTCTGTCTGGTGTTCACAAAAGGGACTTAACTCCCTTTTAGTACCAGTAGTCTCTACTAGAGTATCTCCTCCAACTATCAACTTCTGGTCTAAAGACCAATTCAGTGAGAGTCCATCTTAGTGCTATTGCTGCTTTTCATAAACCTTTCGATGGACAACCTATTTCCTCTCATCCACTTGTGTCAAGATTCATGAGAGGCCTACTCTTAACAAAACCTCCCATTAAACCACCACTGGTGGCATGGGATCTAAATCTTGTTCTTGGTCAGCTCATGAAACCACCCTTTGAACCTTTAGCCACTTCAGACCTAAAGTTTCTTTCATGGAAAGTCATTTTCCTAATTGCCATCACTTCTGCAAGACGCATTAGTGAACTACAGGCTTTAGTAGCTGACCCTCCTTATACAAGGTTCCACCATGATAAAGTAGTCCTCAGGACTCATCCTCACTTTATGCCAAAGGTGGATTTGCCTTTTCATTTAAACCAGTCGGTTTATCTTCCTATATTCTCCCCTAGGCCTCACGCCCCCAGTGCAGAAAGGAATCTTCACAGTTTGGATTGTAAAAGAGCCTTAGCCTTTCATCTCCAAAGAACTAAGCCACATAGAAAATCTTTTCTCAGCTTTTTGTGGCTTTTGACTCTAGTCATTTGGGACTTCCCGTTTCCAAAAGTACTCTGTCAAATTGGATTGCAGATTGCATATCCTATACATATCGGACTTTCTCTCGAGGGCCATGTCACAGCTCACAATGTGAGAGCATTGGCAGCCTCAATGGCTAATCTTCGTTCTGTGTCTAGTCATGACATCTGCAGAGCAGCCACTTGGGCTTTGGTACATACCTTCACAGCCCACTACTGCTTAGACAAGGACTCCTGTCGGGATGCCTTGTTTGGCCAGGCTGTTCTCCAGCATCTCTTCCATACTTAATACAACTCCTACCCACCATCCATGAGTTTGGATGCCAGAGGTCCATGAGAGGAAGCATGACCCATCTCACCTGGGTTCACAGCTTGCTGGCGCCTCCCCTTGCATCTTTCAGCTAGGGAGTCCCCATATAAGAAGACTACATTCCTGCTTGTTCCTGGAGATAGCGTAGTAACTCAACTGTAACAGGTGATCTCTGGGAACAGCAGGAATTTAGTCTTCACAACCCACCCACCTCCCCTAGGAGTTGTCTCTATCTCTCTTTCTCTACTTCTCTCCTTTGGTCTCAGCTATAAACTTAACTGAAATGAGAGGGGCGGGAAGGCATATGCTGTGGGATGCTCCCAAAGGCTTTCCTATTGGATGCTGGGGAGCGTTCCCACATGGGCTCCGTCGGTACCGACGATACCCATATGTGAAGACTAAATTCCTGCTGTTCCCGGAGATCACCTGTTACAGGTGAGTATCTACGCTTTACTGCAGGAATTGCATCCAAGAGTTTTCATTTACGGAGCACCTTGATAACAGCATACCCAATAACTCCCTCTCTGACTCCTTTACCTCACTCCCTCCTTTTCATTTCCTTTAACCTACCCTAACACAAAGAACCTTGGCTGGTTAGTAAATTTGTATATAGTTAGTAGCCCCCTGTTAAGGCTACAGTGTTCATGTAGGAGTTCACCTACTTGCTAAATGTAATGTAACATCTATCTATGTACATAGTTCAAATCCTTTTTATTGTAACTTTGTGGTGTTAATTGTAAACCACCCCTGATTGCTGGAAGGGGCGGTATAGAAGAACCAAATAAATAAAATATTGCCCACTTCTTTAATAGTGAAGCAGTTTTGTGTCCCTGTTGTGCATCGATGGGTCTGAGGTTGAGGACACTGAAAGGCCCCTCGTTGCGCCCATAGTTGGTTGGTCCCTTATGGTGCCTTCCTGGGGGTTCTAGTGTCTGCCAGGTGAGTGTCCAAGCTGCAGATCTTGTCTCTCAGGGATCCTTTCCCGGTCGTTTTGATAACTGCTGTCGCCTTGGTAGTTTATGCAGCCTTTCTCTCAAGAGTTCTTCCTCCACCCGTTTCCCCCACCCCCATTTTGCCTGGACTAGACTGTTGTTCTGCCTTCTTTCTCAGAAGGATCTTCTTCTTATCTCTCCCCACACCCCTCCTCAGGAACTCTACTCTTCTGGCTGATCTCTTCTGTCTGTACCCTTCCCTTCTACTGCCATCTCCAGACTTTGATCCTTCCACCTTGCTGCTCCTTATGCCCACAACAAACTACCAGAGTTTGTACATCATCTCTGGCCCTTTTCAAATCCAAGCTGAAAACTCACCTCTTTGAGGCCACTTTTGAATCCTGATCCACTTGGTCTCCTATGTGTTTCCTTACCATTCCGCTAGATGTATCCTTCTCCTCAGCTGTTGGTTGTCTCTCTTGACTAGATTGTAAGCTCTGATGAGCATGAACTGTCTTTTACATGTGTCTGTACAGCACTGCGTATGCCTTGTAGTGCTATACAAACGATCAGTAGTAATAGGAAGGGCCCCTCACTGTATTTGCTTGACATGGAGAGGGTGTTGCCGAGATGCATCTCCTTCTGTCCTCCTTTTGGCGGTCTGGAGAATGAACTGGCAGAGGTCATATCTGCATTGGCTGCTGGTTTAGGGAAACCATTGGTTCATTGTACTTTCTGGCTAGTAAATGTATGCCAGAGTGGACAGAGCTCATTCCACTGGGTGAAGGCCTCTTGGGCAGAGTCCACTTGGGTGTCTACAGAGGACATTTGTAAGGCAGCTTCCTGGTCTTCACTGAATGTCTTTGTGAAACCCTACAGGTTGCTCATGGGGGTTGGTACAGATAACGTCTTTGGCAGTATAATCTGTCCAGAGTGTCATCTTCCTCTACCCTGACTGCTTGGGTATGTCCCATTCTTCTGGACTGGTCTAGCAGGATAAGTGTGTGTGCTGTCGAGTCAATGCTGACTCCTGGTGACCCGGCCCCTGTGTTTCCTTGGCAAGGTGTGACCAGAAGTAGATTGCTAGGCCTTTCTTCTGCGCAGTAATTCTCCAGCACCTGGTATTCCAAGTGGTCTCCCATCCAAGTATTAGGATGATAAGGAAGAATAAATTTTACATACCTGATAATTTCCTTGAGTCCTGCTAGACCAGTCCAGGACCCACCCTTGAAGACTCTGTTCTGCAAATTTGGGGGTCCAGCTGCCATAAAAGAAATAGTCAGTCCTGTGGTCTGACACCAATTTCATCATAAGAGAGCCAGATACTACTTATGCTATTTGTGACAAAGTTGCTTGTGATTAGTATTGTTTTCTGAGGTTTTTCAGACTTTCTTATTGCTTGGAAAGCTTCATTCTGGCTTCTCTCAGTGCTGCAGCAAAGGATTTTCCAAGTGATGTTATTACTGAAAGTTGCTAGATCTGCCTCCGCTGGCAAGGGAACCTAATTTCCTTGCCATACTGGGTCATACAATAAGTCATACTGGGTCAAACCAAGGGTCCATCAAGTTTCCAACACTGACCAATCCAGGTCCCAAGTACCTGTCAGGTTCCCAAAAGGTACACAGATTCCATGCTGCTTGTCCAACAGGTAATAGAAGGTCTATCAGAATTTAAGGAAAGTAAATTATCAGGTATATTTATTTTTATTTTATTTATTTAATGTCTCTTTTATACCGTGCTATTTGAAACCAGTGCAGTTTACATACAACAGTGACTATACATTGCGGCCTAGGCTGCGCTGTATTTACAGTAGAACAGGTGATCTAACTTGGACAAAATCAGGTAACTATATACACATGGGGATCAAGACCCTGGCCCGGGTGGGCATGTCATTGGGACAAGACTATTTACAAAGGAATGGACTATATACATGCTGCTATTTACAAGTTTTGTATTGGCGCATTTAGGTATGGCTGCCTCATTGCTCGCTGGGTGCACTAGTGGGGCCATCCTGGTGGCGGGGGGGGGGGGGGTGGTAGCCGCTTGCGTGCTGTCATCGGAATAATGCATGAGTAAGAGGTGGTGCTTCAGTGCCTTCCTAAATTGGGCCAGGTCTGCGATTGCCCTGATGTTGGACGGAAGGGCATTCCAACATCTGGGTGCGTAGCACCGAAATGCCCTGTTTGTCGTTGCTTGGGTGTATTTTGTTGTCTTCGGCACTATCAGCGTGTTGACAGCTGCGGACCTTCTGGACCTGTTGGGGGGCGTGGGGTGGATTAGCTTGGTGAGTGAGGTGGAGGAGAGCTTGTTGATGGCCTTGAATGTTATTACTAGAGTTTTGAATGAGAGTCTGCACTGAATTGGAAGCCAGTGGAGGTCTTTCAGGATTGGTGTTACGTGGTCCTTGCTGGAGGCTCCGTGTAGGAGTCTGGTGGCGGCATTCATTGCGAGTTGGAGTGGTTTAGGGTGGAGCTCGGGAGGCCCTGTAGGATTGCATTGGCTTAGTCGAGGTGAGGGATGACCAGTGCTTGAAAGATTGTTCGGAAATCCCCTGGGTCCAGGAGGGGACATAGGTGCCGGAGTGATCGTATTTTGTGGTAAACTGACTTGACTGTGTTGCTTATGTGGAATTTATATTGTGTTGCTTATATGAAATTTATCCTTTTAAAGGACTTAAATGCATGATTGAGCACTTATGTGCATGCTTTAGGCAGTCAATATTCTGAAAGCGCATACATAAATCCTATCTTGTATACTTTCTGGTTGGATGCATACCAAGGCAAGGTGGTTTGCGGTTTGTTGTGCTACAAGGACTTGCATACATCAGTGATGCTGAGAGCTGTGCTATCATTAGTTTAACTACTGGCAGGTTCTCCCAAGATGACAGGTCTCAGATGAGGTGCCAGACCTGGACCTGGGCAGCAGTATTATCAGACACAGTTGGTGAAGAATCACATTTCTGCGGCAACAGCAGCAACACTTGCATTAACTGCACAGAAGTAAGGTCTGGCTTCTGTATCTTGCCACAAAAACCCCATGGATAAATTGCAAAAAAATAAATTGTGATATAGTGCTTGAAGATGAGCCTCCCAGGTTGGAAGGCACTCAATGGGCTCCTGGGAAAGAGATGGAAACTTCTAAGTAAAGCCAGCATTTACGATGTGGTTGGAACAAAGTCCTTGGGATGTCTGACTGCTAATATACAGTAGCTGGACATGAAATGAGAGCCAGAAGCTGCAAAGATGTCTTACATATTGGGGTATGGAATGTATGAAACATGAACCAAGTGAAGCTATAAGTCGTCAAAAACAAAATAGAGCATGCGCAACTCAATCTATTGGTTGTCAGTGAACTGAAATGGACTGGCATCTGGCAGTTTGAATCTGATGATCATTTGGTATATACTACAAAATCAAACCTAAGCTTTCCTTAGATGTTTAAATGACAAGACTTCGATTTTCATACTTTGGGAACATCATGCAAATAGAAAGATCATTAGAAAAAGACAACATGCTTGGCAAGGTTAAAGGTCAGCGCAAAAGAGGAAGACTGACAATGTGATCGATATAATAACAGCAGCTATAGATGCCACTCTAGTTACATAGGCAGCTAATTGTTGATAAAGACCAAAAACAGTTTAGGACAACTATTCACAGGGTTGCCATGAGTTGACTTTGATTCGACAACACTTAACAACAGGTTATAAAATATTATAAATCAAATGCATTTCTGAACAATCTGGTTGCGAGCAATGTAGCTTTGGTTACATTGAGGTATGTTTTTAGCCCCTATTTTATAAAGTACACATATACTTCACTTTATGAAATAGGCCCAAAATACATGCATGCAATGTACATTAACTGTGTAGGAGTTTATAAAATTACCCTCTTCGAGACAATGGGGTGGCGTGATGAAATGTCATAGCAAGAAAGAGCCATCCTAACTCTTAATTCGTTTTACTGTGTGATAACTAGGGATGTACATAGGCAAGAAAAATTCATTTAGAATTTAGATTTTTTTCCCATAAATTTGTTCTGATTTTTGGCTGTGTTCTGTTTCACAAATTTGTTTTAATAGGGAATTTTTACTGTGCACTAAGTAACGGATTAAGGTGAGCAAAGTGGATTAGTGTATGTTAATTTAACACGCATTAAATTTTTTGAGGTGCACTGAGCCAAATGCACACTGTTAGTGATAACTGAATGTATAAAAATGTGATTTAAGCAGTTAATTGTGTAGATACAACCTATAAGCCATAAAACTGTCTTTCATAGATATCAGTAAAGTCTACTTTTAACAAAGTGATAGTTCTTTTTTAGGTATCCTGATTTTATTACTATATATCATCCTACTAAAAGAACAAGCAAATCATTCCATCCAGTGATATTATCTTAGAATGCTGTACACTTTTTCTTGGTTTTTTTCTTGCTAGTTATTAAATATTTTAATGAGATGGGTTTCCCCAGCTCTCCTACACACACTTAGCTCCCTTTCCCCCTCTGCATTTTGTATCTACCTGCTGTTCATGCATGTGCACTTCTTGAAATTTGTGTGTTCTTTGCTCCCTGCAGAAAGTTGAGGGCATAATCATTTTTTGTAACTTTGTTTTCTGCATATGTTACTGATGAAAAACACATTGTTTTTACAGGTCAAGGTGGATTTTCTTACCTGAAGGAATGGCTTTGGTGGGCAGGATTAATTTCAAGTAGGTCAGAGTAATATTCTATCTTGCCATCATCTTTGTCTGCCAAAGACTAGTGTGAGAGCTACAGGACACAGAGCCTCTGAGCTATGACAGTCCTCACAAATCCACCATACAATCAGATCACCATTTAACATTTCTTACAACCACCCCTCACCACCATCATTGTACATTCATCAAGGTTTTATAGTGTGAACATTATCAAAACAAAAGCTTGTAGACTTTCAGATGCTAGCAGAACTGGAGAGGATAGCTCATTGTGTGGCAAAATTTGTCCCTTCCTTTCTACACACACTACTAGACACTTATTCACTCTTTTTAGTCACCTCCCATCTAGACTATTGCAACCACCTCCTTACTAGGCTCCCTCTGAATCATCTTTCTCCTCTTCAATCTGTTCAAAACTCAGTTGTGTGGCTAATCTTCCACCAGCCTCGATATGCTCATGTAATCCCTCATCTCCAGGAACAAGTAGGAATGAGTCTTCACATATGGGTATCATCGGTACCGACGGAGCCTGCGCAGGAACGCTCCCCAGCGTCCAGTAAGAAAGCTTTTGGGAGCATCCCACAGCGCCTGCGCGCTGCCTTCCCGCCTTTCCCAACCGCCTCTCTCCAGTTCTTCTTTTCTGTGGAGCCAGCAGGTCGTGTTCCTGTCACTGCAGAAGACGTTCTTTATTTTTTTCTTTATTTTTCTGTGTCACGTCTGCCTTCGACGTCAGACCGGTACTGCCGGTCTTTTCTTTTCTTTCTTCTTTAAAAAAAAAAAAACCTTTTCTTTATTCAGCTGTGCATTTTCATTTTGGGCCTTAGGCCTAAATATTTTCTCCTCATGGAGAAGCCCGCTTCCGGGTTCAAAAAGTGCACAAAATGTGGCGGTACTATTTCTGTCACCGACACCCATGATTGGTGTCTGAAATATTTGGGTCCTGACCATTCCATCACGGATTGTGTGTCCTGCACCATGATGTCTAAAAGAGGTCGGCAGAACCGAGCAGCCAAGCTCAGTACCCTGTTTCCCTCTGATGCAGCCTCGGTGGCATCGACGTCTTCCAGGGCTGCTTCTTCCCCCCATGGATCTCAGGTAACCAAACATAAATCTAGCCGGTCCTCGAAGGGCAAATCTCCCTCTAAGCATCGAGATGCCTCCGGGCTTGTCCTCGAGGATTCCGCTCTGGCAAAATTACCCCGGCAGGAAGTTTCGGCTTCCAAAGCATTGTCTATGGGGTCACAGGTTGACATCGATGGCTTGGCCTCGACCGATCACCTGTTGCCGTGTTCTGGGGTACCGGTGGCCTCCACTGGTACCGACATCCAGACTTTGGTGGCATCGATGGATCAGAAAATTCTGTCCATGCAGCGCACCCTTACGGCGTTTATGCAGGCTTCGACGCCTCTGGTACCGCAACAATCTCTGTTGCCGGTACTGACCCCGGCACCGGCATTGTTTCCGGTGCCAGTACCGATTGCATCGACATCGGCTTCGGTGTCGAATGCAACGGTACCCTGTCCTATGATGCCCATCGGTACCGAACCGGTACCGCTTACTCCCGATGTCGATCCCACTCGGTACACGTATCGGGCTTTACAGGAGCATCCAGACAGGCGATACTTCGATTCCTCCGAAGACTCTGATGAGTCGGAGGCTTCTGTCGATGCACCGGTACTTCTTCCTCAGGAGTCTGCTTCTCCAAAACGAAGAATGTCTCCTCCAGAGGACTTGTCTTTTCAAGACTTCATTAGGGAAGTGGCTAGAGGCCTCTCCATCACAGTGGCCTCTGAGTCAGAGCCTAGAGCCAAGCAATTAGATATTTTGCAATATCCTAAGGCTCCTAAGGAAGCAGCTACCTTACCTATTCATGAGATTCTTTATGATCTCATGTTGGGCATGTGGGAGACTCCTCTCACCACCTCTCCTCATTCTCGTAGGTTAGACACCATGTACCGTGTCCCTCCCTGTCCTGGTTTTCATAAGACTCAGCTTCCTCACCACTCTATTGTGGTTGAGTCTGCTATGAAGAAAATAAAGAGTGCAAAGAGACACTCATCTAACCCTCCAGGACGTGAATGTAGGACTCTAGATGCTTTTGGCCGAAGGATTTTCCAGGCCAATATGCTTGCTGCCAGAATCAACTCCTATAGTCTCTATATGGGGATGTTACTAAAAGAAGTCACAGATCATCTGCAGACTTTAGCTCCTTTTATTTCAGAAGATAAAAGGCAGGAATTTCTCACTTGGCTCAAACATGCCCAAGATGTTTCCAAATTCTCCAACCGTGCAGCCTTTGACTCTTTTGAGTGTGTAAGCAGAGCCACGGCTATTGCCATAGGTGCACGCAGAATTGCTTGGTTACAAGCCTCTGATTTGGAACTCTGGGTCCAAGATGAGTTGGGAAATCTTCCTTGTACAGGTGAAAACCTGTTTGGCAGGGATTGGCAAGCAAAGGCCACTCAGATGGATGCTGAGAACTCTGCTTTGGATCGACTTTCAAAGTCTACCTCTGCCCCTGTTAAGAAAAGATTGTTCAAAAAGACATCTTTTTCTAAAAAGGGAAGATATTATCCTGCTCATGGGCAGACATCTTCTGCAGGTCGTTTTGCTGCAAAGCGTCAGCAACCACCTAAACAGGCCAAGTCAAAGGCTGCCAGGCCTACCACAGCCCAGCAGCCTCAACCTCCTCAGGGCCTTTGACTTGCAACTAGAGAACTTAGCCTTTCTAGCTCTGGAAAAACCAGAGCCCCTCACCATTCCAGGAAGGTTGACTTACTTTGCTCCCAGATGGCAGCAAATCACAGCAGAGCAATGGACCCTCTCCATCATAAAGGAAGGGTACAAGCTTCATTTCTTAAGCCTTCCTCCTCACACCATGGTGAAACAGTTCAATTCTCCAATATCTCTCCTCAACCTTCTAGGTCAGGAGATTGCTACCCTTCTTGCCCAAGGGGCAATAGAAGAAGTACCTCTTCTTCAACAGGGCTCAGGGTTCTACTCCCCTTATTTTCTTATCCCAAAGAAAACAGGGGGCTACAGACCCATATTAGATCTCAGAGAATTGAACGTTTCTATTCAAGGAGAAATTCAAAAAGATTTCTCTAGGGGCTCTGCTTCCGTACCTTCAGAGTCAGGACTGGCTTTGTTCTCTAGATCTCAAGGATGCGTACACCCATGTTCTCATCTATCCAACACACAGAAGGTTCCTTCGGTTCCTTTTTCAAGGAAAGCACTACCAATACAGGGTGCTTCCTTTCGGTCTGGCCTCTGCACCAAGGGTGTTCACGAAATGCATGGCAGTAGTAGCTGCATTTCTCCGCACTCTGGGAATATTCGTATTCCCATATCTGGACGACTGGCTCATTCGAGCCCCATCCCAGTCAGAGGCCCAGACTTGCCTAACCTGCACAATGCGTATCCTTCAGTATTTGGGACTAGTAATAAACATCCCAAAATCCAATCTCACCCCTACTCAGTCTCTGGAGTTCATAGGGGCCTTGCTGGATACCACAACTGCAAGAGCCTATCTTCCTCAGGCCCGTTGCCTACATCTAGTGCAGTTAGCCTCCCAGATTCAGTTAAAGTCCCACTTAACTGCTCGAGAGATGTTACAACTATTAGGCCACATGGCATCCACCGTGCATGTGGTTCCATATGCTCGCCTTCACATGAGGGCAGCTCAATGGGCTTTGTCCACCCAATGGACTCAGGCATCAGGTTGCCTGTCAGACAAAATAGCAAACTCCAGTCGCCTTTTTTGGTCTCTCCAGTGGTGGAAGTCCTCTCAAAACCTGTTGCTGGGGTCCTCTTTTCAGCAACCACTACCCCAAGCAACTCTCACAACAGATGCTTCTCCAAAGGGTTGGGGAGCTCATCTGCAAGATCTCTCCACCCAGGGCATCTGGTCTCCACAGGAGACTTCTCTGCATATCAATCTATTGGAACTCAAAGCAATATTCTTAGCTCTCAGAGTGTTCCATACCCTGCTCAGCTACAGGACAGTCCTCATCCATACGGACAACCAAGTAGCCATGTTCTATGTGAACAAGCAGGGCGGCACTGGCTCTCAGTCGCTTTGCAATGAAGCTTTGCGACTGTGGGCCTTTGCCAGAGAGCATCACATCCATCTTCTGTCAGTATATCTTCCAGGCGTTCAAAACTCTTGGGCGGACAGACTCAGTCGAGTTCTGCTTCCACACGAATGGTCCCTCCACATGGACCAAGTAGCCAGGATTTTTCGAATTTGGGGAACCCCGGACATAGACCTCTTTGCAAGTCCGTGGAATGCCAAACTTCCTCGGTTCTGTTCCAGAATTCCGTGTCAGGGAGTTCAGGCCAAGGATGCCTACTTCCTTTATGCCTTTCCACCAATTCCCCTAATTCCCAAAACACTATTCAAGCTTCAGAGAGATTGAGGGACCATGATCCTCATAGCACCACATTGGCCACGCCAAGTGTGGTACCCCCTACTTCTGCATCTCTCTCAAGCTCCCTCCCTGGACTTGGGCTCTGCACCAGACCTTCTATCCCAGGAAGAGGGAACATTATGGCACCCAAACCCCCAGTCGCTCCATCTCAGGGCTTGGTTGCTGAGGGCTTAAACCTTCAAGATTTTCATCTCTCTCAGCAAGTCAGAGATGTTATTCATGCCTCTAGAAAGCCTTCTACTAGACGTTCCTATGCTTTCAAATGGAAAAGATTTACCATTTGGTGTTCAGAGAAGCGTCTAAACCCTCTTGCAATACCTCTGAATTCTCTACTAGAGTATCTCCTGCATCTATCCCATGCAGGTCTGAAAACGAATTCAGTAAGAGTCCATTTGAGTACTGTTGCAGCGTCCCTCAAGCCTCTCAATGGACAACCTATTTCCTCTCATCCTCTTATAACAAGATTCATGAGAGGCCTTCTTTTAACTAAACCTCCCATTAGACCACCTCCAGTGGCATGGGACTTAAGCCTGGTTCTTGGCCAGCTCATGAAGCCACCCTTTGAACCTTTAGCCACCACCTCCTTGAAATTTCTTTCTTGGAAGGTTATTTTTCTTATTGCAGTCACCTCAGCACGCCGCATCAGTGAGTTGCAAGCTTTGGTGGCTAATCCACCTTATACAAGATTCCATCATGATAAGGTAGTCCTCAGGACCAATCCACACTTTATGCCTAAAGTGGTCTCGCCTTTTCATCTGAACCAAGAGGTATATTTACCTGTCTTTTTTCCAGGACCTCATGCATCAAGTGCAGAGAGGAATCTTCATACCTTGGATTGTAAGAGAGCTCTTGCTTTTTACTTACAAAGAACACAGCAACATAGAAAGTCTTCTCAACTCTTTGTTGCTTTTGATCCTTCTCATTTAGGACTTCCAGTCTCTAAGAGAACACTGTCCAACTGGATTGCTCAATGTATTTCTTTCGCCTACCAGAGTAGAAACCTTTCTCTGGAGGGCCATGTCACAGCTCACAATGTGAGAGCCATGGCAGCCTCAATGGCTCATCTAAATTCTGTGTCCATCGACCAAATCTGTCGAGCGGCCACCTGGGCCTCGGTTCATACCTTCACAGCCCATTACTGCTTGGACAAGGACTCCCGCCGGGATGCCTTGTTTGGTCAGGCTGTTCTCAAACACCTGTTCCATTCCTAATCAACTCCTACCCACCTACCCTGGTTGGATGCCAGAGATCCATGGGAGGAGGTGGAGTCCTTTTCAAGGACACACAACCTGGGGTTCTCCCCTGGCATCTGCAGCTAGGGAGTCCCCATATGTGAAAACTCATTCCTGCTTGTTCCTGGAGATAGCACAGTTACTTACCTGTAACAGGTGATCTCTGGGAACAGCAGGAATAAGTCTTCACAACCCACCCACCTCCCCTAGGAGTTGTATCTCTCTTATCTTTCTTTCCTTTCCTCTCTCTCTCTTTGTCTCAGCTTTAAAACTCGAACTGGAGAGAGGCGGTTGGGAAAGGCGGGAAGGCAGCGCGCAGGCGCTGTGGGATGCTCCCAAAAGCTTTCTTACTGGAAGCTGGGGAGCGTTCCCGCGCAGGCTCCGTCGGTACCGACGATACCCATATGTGAAGACTTATTCCTGCTGTTCCCAGAGATCACCTGTTACAGGTAAGTAACTGTGCTTTCTCAAGTTGCTTCACTGGCTCCCTATTCGTTTCTGTATCCAGTTCAAACTTCTCCTTCTGACCTATAAATGCACTCATTCTGCTGCTCCTCACTGCCTTTCTTCTCTTATCTCTCCCTACACCCCTCCTCGGGAACACCTCTCTTCTGGCAGATCCCTTCTATTTGTGCCCTTCTCTTCTACTGCCAATTCTAGATTTCAGTCCTTCCACCTTGCTGCTCCTTATGCCTGGAACAAATTTCCTGAGTCTGTATGTTAGGCTTCATCTCTGGTCCTTTTCAAATCTGGCTGAAACTCACTTCTTTGAGGCCACTTTTGGATCCTGATTCACTTAATCTCCAATGTGTTTCCTTACCATTGCCCTAGATATATCCTAGTCCTCAGCAGTTGTTGATCTCCAGGAACAAGCAGGAATAAGTCCTCACATATGGGTACGTCGGTACGGACGGAGCCTGAGCAGGAAAGCTCCCCAGCTTCCCAGAAGGAAAGCTTTTGGGGCCTCCCACTGCGCATGCGCGCTGCCTTCCCGCCTTCCTGACCAACTCTCCTCAGTTCTTCTTTTTCCGCGGAGCCAGCAGGTCGTGTTCCTGTCACCGCTGAAGAAGTTATTTTAATTTATTTCTTTGGCCGCGTGTCTGCCTTCCCCGATTCCAGACCAGTACCGTCGGTCTTTTTTCCTTTATTTCTTAAAAAAAAAAAAAAAAAAATCTTTTTTCCCTCACTTGGTGTCTTTGTTCTGTGAGGCCTTTAGGCCTTCACTAATTCTCCCTCACGGAGAAACAAGCCTCTGGGTTTAAAAAATGCACCAAGTGCAGCGGTACTATTTCAGTCACAGACACCCATGAATGGTGTCTTAAATGTTTGGGGCCTGACCATTCCATTCCGGATTGCCCATCCTGTTCTTTGATGTCTAAACGTGGCTTACAGAACCGGGCAGCCAAGTTTCACATGCTGTTTTCTACAGATACTCCAGCATCGACATCTTCCAGGTCTTCCTCTCCTGATGGATCTCAGGTAACCAAACATTCCTCTGGCAGGTCCTCAAAGGGCAAATCTCCCTCTAAGTATCGAGATACCCCTGGGCTTGACCCTGAGAACCCTTCCCCAGCCAAACAACCCCGGCGGGAAGCTCCGGCTTCCAAAGCTCCTCCTATGGGGTTACAGGTTGACATCGATGGCACGGCCTCGACCGATCACCTGTTAGACTGTTCTGGGGTACCGGCTCAATCATCCGGTACCGACATCCAGACAGTCGTGGCGTCCATGGATCATACAGTTCAATCCATGCAGCAGGCCATTTTCGCTTTTATTAAGGCTGCGACGCCCTCGGTACCGCACCCTGCGTTACCGACTCCGGTTCTGGTACCACAACCGATACCAGTACCCAGGCCATCCACATCGACCAGGATACCGATTCCGGTTCCGGGGTTTTTCCCGATACCGATCCGGTTCCGGGTACCCCCGATGTCGATACCGGTCAATACGCTTATCGATCCCTGGAAGCAAACAGACGATACTTTGAGTCTTCTGATGATTCTGATTCATCAGATGACTCTGCTGAAGTATCCCTTACTCTACCTGAGGAGCCCTCTTCTCCAAAGAGGAGAATGTCTCCTCCAGAGGATTTATCCTTTCAAGACTTCATCATTGAAGTAGCTAAAGGTCTTTCTATTTCTGTATCCTCTGAAAAAGAACCTAGAGCAAAAAAGTTAGACATTTTAGGATACTCTAAGGTTCCCAAAGAGGCAGTCACCTTGCCCATCCATGAAATTCTTCAAGAACACATGATGGACTTGTGGGAGACTCCTCTCACCCTATCTCCACATTCTCGTCGTCTGGACACCATTTATCGTGTCCGCTCAGCTCCCTCACCACTCCATCGTGGTGCAGTCAGCTATGAAAAGGATCAAGAGTACTAAAAGACACTCTTCTACTCCCCCAGGAAGAGAATGTAGGACTCTGGATGCTTTTGGAAGAAAAATCTTCCAAGCAAGTATGCTTATTGGCAGAATCAACTCATACAGCCTCTATATGGGCATGTTCCTGAAGGAAATTGCATTAAAAATACGCCATTTTCTCCCCTTTATCCCAGAGGATAGAAAGGAGGAGTTCCTTCTTTTGCTGAAGCATACCCAAGATATTTCAAAGTTCTCCAACAGAGCAGCCTTTGACTCCTTTGAGGGTGCTAGCAGAGCCTCTGGTATTGCCATAGCGGCTCGCAGAATTGCTTGGCTCCAGGCCTCTGACCTAGAACCCTGGGTCCAGGATGGGTTGGGAAATTTGCCCTGTACAGGTGAGAATCTGTTTGGTAAGGAGTGGCAAATCAAAGCCACTCAAATGGATGCAGAAAATGCTGCTTTAGATAGACTTTCTAAGTCTACCTCTACCCCTGTCAAGAAGAAAGCTTTCAAAAAGCCTTTCTACAAGAAGACCAGATTTGCCACAAATACTGGCCAACAATCTTCTACAGCTCGCTTTGCTCCTAAGCGTCAGCAGCCTAAACAGCCCAGGGCAAAACCTGCAGGGGCTGCTACAGCCCAACAGTCCCAACACCCTCAGGGTTTTTGACTTAAAACTAGAGAACTTAACCTTTCTGGCTCTAAAACATCCAGAACCTCTCACCATTCCAGGAAGGTTAACTCATTTTGCTCCCAGATGGGAGCAAATCACATCAGAACAATGGACCCTCTCTATCATCAGAGAGGGCTACAAACTACACCCCTACTCAATCCCTAGAATTCATAGGGGCCTGGTTGGATACCACCACTGCAAGGGCCTATCTACCTCAGGCCCGTTGCCAACGTCTAGTGCACTTAGCCTCTCAGACTCGGTCCAGAAGCCACTTGACTGCCAGAGAGATGCTACAACTATTAGGGCACATGGCCTCCACAGTGCATGTGGTGCCTTATGCTCGCCTACATATCAGAGCAGCTCAATGGACTTTATCCACCCAGTGGACTCAAGCATCAGGAGCTCTCTCAGACCAAATAGCAAACTCCAATCGTCACTTTTGGTCTCTCCAATGGTGGATATCCACTCAAAATCTGTTGTTGGGGGCCCCCTTTCAACCATTGTTGCCCCAAGCAACCCTCACAACAGATGCCTCCCAAACAGGTTGGGGGGCTCATCTCCAAGATCTCTCCACTCAGGGCACTTGGTCTCCACAGGAGACCACCCTTCATATCAACCACTTGGAACTTCGAGCAATCTTTCTGGCTCTCAAAGTTTTTCATACCCTCCTCAGCAACATGACAGTCCTTATTCACACGGACAATCAAGTAGCCATGTTTTACATAAACAAACAAGGAGGGACTGGCTCTCTGTCGCTTTGCAACGAAGCTCTAAGATTATGGGCCTTCGCCAGAGAGCATCAAATCCATCTCCTGGCAGTATATCTTCCAGGAATCCAAAACTCTTGGGCAGACAGACTCAGTCGAGTTCTGCTTCCACACGAATGGTCCCTGCACATGGATCAAGTACTCAGAATCTTCCAGAAATGGGGAACCCCGGACATAGACCTCTTTGCAAGTCCGTGGAATGCCAAACTTCCCCGGTTCTGTTCCAGAATTCCGTGTCAGGGAGTTCAGGCCAAGGATGCCTTCTTCCTGCATTGGGGTCAAGGCTTCCTGTATGCCTTTCCACCCATTCCTTTGATTCCCAAGACTCTGTTCAAACTTCAAAGGGATCGAGGGTCCATGATCCTCATAGCTCCAAGCTGGCCACGCCAAGTGTGGTACCCTCTACTTCTGCATCTCTCCCAAGCCCCCTCCCTGGACTTGGGAACGGCTCCAGACCTTCTCTCTCAGGAGGAGGGGACTTTGTGGCACCCAAACCCCAAGTCCCTTCACCTCAGAGCTTGGTTACTGAAGGCCTAGACCTTCAACACTTCAATCTTTCGCAGCAAGTGAAGGATATCCTACATGCCTCTAGGAAACTTTCCACTAGGCGTTCTTACGCTTTTAAATGGAAAAGATTTTCCATTTGGTGTGCTCAAAAGGGTCTTAACCCTCTGGCACTCCCATTGAATTCTCTTTTGGAATATCTCCTGCATCTCTCCAATGCAGGACTCAAAATGAATTCAGTAAGAGTCCATTTGAGTGCTATTGCGGCATCACTTAAGCCCATCAATGGACAACCTGTTTCCTCTCATCCTCTTATTACAAGATTCATGAGAGGCCTAACTTTAACTAAACCTCCCATTCGACCTCCTCCGGTGGCATGGGACTTAAACTTGGTTCTTGGTCAGCTTATGAAGCCACCTTTTGAACCCTTAGCCACTACCTCCTTGAAATTTCTTTCCTGGAAGGTTATTTTCCTCATTGCAGTCACTTCAGCTCGCCGCATCAGTGAACTGCAGGCCTTAGTGGCTAATCCACCTTATACAAGGTTCCATCATGATAAGGTAGTCCTTAGGACAAATCCTCACTTTATGCCTAAAGTGGTCTCACCTTTTTATCTTAATCAAGAGGTATATTTACCTGTCTTTTTTCCAGCTCCTCATGCATCCACTGCAGAGAGGAACCTTCATACTCTAGACTGTAAAAGAGCTCTTGCCTTTTACCTCCACAGGACACAGCAGCATAGAAAGTCTTCTCAGCTTTTTGTTGCTTTTGATCCTTCTCATTTAGGACTTCCAGTCTCCAAAAGAACACTCTCCAGTTGGATTGCTCAGTGTATCTTTTTTGCTTACCAGAGTAAGAACCTTTCTCTGGAGGGCCATGTCACCGCTCACAACGTGAGGGCCATGGCCACCTCTATGGCTCATTTAAACTCTGTGTCCATTGACCAGATCTGTCGAGCAGCCACTTGGGCCTCGGTTCATACCTTTACAGCCCATTACTGTTTGGTGAAGGACTCCCGCCGGGATGCCTTGTTTGGTCAGGCTGTCCTCAGACACCTGTTCCATTCTTGAACAACTCCAGCCCACCTTCCCTGAATGGATGCCTGAGATCCATAGGAAGATGAGGAACCTTTCAGGGTCTCATACCCTTCAGGGGATCTCCCGGGCATCTTAGCTAGGGAGTCCCCATATGTGAGGACTTATTCCTGCTTGTTCCTGGAGATAGCACAGTTACTTACCTGTAACAGGTGATCTCTGGGAACAGCAGGAATTAGTCCTCACAACCCGCACACCTCCCCTTGGAGTTGTATCTCTCTCTCTTCCTTTCCTCTCTCTATTGTCTCAGCTATAAACTCGAACTGAGGAGAGTTGGTCAGGAAGGCGGGAAGGCAGCGCGCATGCGCAGTGGGAGGCCCCAAAAGCTTTCCTTCTGGGAAGCTGGGGAGCTTTCCCGCTCAGGCTCCGTCGGTACCGACGTACCCATATGTGAGGACTAATTCCTGCTCTTCCCAGAAATCACCTGTTACAGGTAAGTAACTGTGCTTTGTCTGTCTTGACTAGATTGTAAGCTCTGATGAGCAAGGACCATCTTTTATGAGTGCCTGAACAACGCTGCATACACCTTGTAGCACTACAGAAATAGGGAAGAAGTCATTTTGAGTAACCCCGTAGTTGCAAAATTTCACACTTAATGCATGTACTTTTGTATCTAAGTTTCAAAAAGAAACTGTCAGACTCGTTTCTTTTGGAAGCTTAGTAGCATAAAACAGTGTTTCCTTATCGTCCCTCTAGTCCAGTCCCGCACCTCAGGGGTAGTGCATCTCTTCCAGCAGCTTGGAAACTGAGCATGTCACAACTTTGATGGCATCAGAATACTTAGGCAGCTGGCACCACCCCCAGCCTCCCAGTAAGCTCAGTCTCCAAGCAGCTGGAGCAGGTGATTCCGGAGTTAGGATTCACTGAAGGGACAACTGAGAAGAGCTTAGTTTAATTTAACCAATTTATTTACTTTCATTTAGCTTTAATTTAATTTACCTTTAAATTGCCCTTATTCTAGTGAAGCTTCTTCCTTCCTCCTCTCTGCTGCTGGGAGCTCCGGGGCAAAGTTTTGAAGAAAAAAAAAAAGAAAGGAGGAAGAAGCACAGATCGCCAGTCTGACCGGGTTCTAAGGGCCGAGGGAACTTCCAGCCAGTGAGCCTGTCTTGCGCCACTCCCGAACCCCCCCCTCCCCCGGGATGGATGAGGAGCAGTTGCTGCGAGAGCAAAGGCAGCTGCCAGGGAAAAGGAAACGGCAGGTACTTTCTTCTCCTTCAGGGCAGAAACGTCTTTACAGAGGTAGGCGGGTAGCGCTGGGCCGGAGCTCCGTTTTTCTTGCCGCGGGGGCCGATACAGATTTGGGGGGTGTTTTTGGCAAGCTAAGTGGCAGGGGGACCATGCAGGAGCCATCCGGTGTTTCCGGCGCCATTTTGTTTGCACAGGAAAAAGGATTGTGGCCGGCATTTAGCAGTTAGAACACTTTTTTTACTTTGTTTACTTCATATCTTAGATCCCGGTTTTGTTTCCTTTGCAGGAAAAGTTGAATTACATTTGTTCTTTTTCCATTTGAGTTCAGTAAAAAAAAAAAAAAAAAAAAGGGTTTTCTTTTTTGTTGTTTTTCTGTCAGGGGACATGCCTTCTAGGCCACAGTGTGGGGTGTGTGGAGCGTGCAGA
The DNA here is from genome assembly GCA_033557465.1 of Ichthyophis bannanicus. Taxonomy (NCBI): domain Eukaryota; kingdom Metazoa; phylum Chordata; class Amphibia; order Gymnophiona; family Ichthyophiidae; genus Ichthyophis; species Ichthyophis bannanicus. The sequence continues at coordinate 1,533,319,402 of CM066032.1, forward strand.
AGCACGCTCTCTGCTGAAGGGGTCTGCAGAGGTTGCGCTGCAGAGACCCGCTCGGCTGAGCAGAACATAATGGAGGAGACTAAGGCAGTCAGTGTGCCTGGATCCCAAGTTTTGGGTCCCTCGCCTTGGAGAGAGGGGGATTTCAGTTTGGCTCCACTGGTGCTGCAGCAGGGTCAACAGGAGGTTCCCCCTGGCCCTTTGTCCTCGCAGATGCCCAGAACAACGGTGCCGGGCGATTTTTCCCCCGAGTTTGTCTTGTTGTTTCTTAAGGCGTTATCTCCAGGAACAAGCAGGAATGAGTCTTCACATCTGGGTACGTCGGTACCGATGGAGCCTGCACGGGAATGCTCCCCAGCATCCAATCAGAAAGCTTTTGGGAGCATCCCTCGCGCCTATGCACTGCCTTCCCGCCTTTTCCACTACCTCTCCTCAGTTTTCGTTTTTCCGCAGAGCCGGCAGGACGTCGTCCTGTCACCGCAGAAACCTTTTCCTTCAAATTCTTTATTTCTTGTTTTCTTGTGGTCGCGGCTGTTTTTCCCGCTGCCACCGGTACCGCCGGTGGATTTGATTTTCTTTTTCTTAAACTCAGGGAGATTTTTCCCTCAGTTTCTGTCTTTAAATTTTTTGGGCCTACAAGGCCTCTCCACCATGGAGCCTTCGTCTCCTAAGAAGTGCCTTCACTGTGGAAGCACAGTTTTCTTTTTAGACTCCAATTCCTGGTGTCTAAACTGTTCGGGTCCTGCCCCTTTTTCCTCTGAACACTCAGGCTGCAAAACTGTGAGAAGAACTTCCCTCTTTCGAGTTTCCCTCGATACCGTTTTCCCTCCCGAAGTGCGGGCACCATTTTTTTCTTCTCTACAGGATCAGGTAACCCACAAACAGTCTGTTAAGACTAGCCAATTCTTGAGTGGTAGGTCTCATGCCAAGCATGATGACTGCTCCGGCCTTGCTCTCAAGACCCCATTGGCATTAAAACCCCGGCGGGAGTCTTCGGGCTCCAAAGCATTTCAGGGGTTTCAGGTTGTTCCTGGGGCTCACCCCTCACAGAACATACCTGAGCCATGCTCGGTGGTGGCATCTGCTTCGAGTGGTACCGATACCCTGGCATCGGCACCGGTGTTGAGTGATCCACTCTTCACCAGGGATCGTCATCGGGTGTCCTCGGTACCTTCGGGACCAATCGATACGACCCAGATTGACTTTCCTATATCTGAGCTATGCTCGGGGGTGGCATCCGCTTCCAGCGGTACCGATACCCCGGCATCGGCTCCGGTGTTGAGTGATCTACTCTTCACCAGGGATCGTCATCGGGCGTCCTCGGTACCTTCGGGACCGATCGATACGACCCAGATTGACTTTCCTGTATCGGCATCATCGCCGATACCATCACCGACGTCGGTACCCTCGAGACATGCATCGATAGTCTCGCTCACTTCGATGCCGAGTCTGGAATCGATATCTAGTCTAGATGACTGGGTACTGATGCGTGTCGGAACCGATGTTTACCGATTCCGCATGCACGGTACCGAGGATAATCACCAAGGGGTTTTAGTTACCTCGGTACCGATTGAGCTGCCTCTGATGACTGCTTCGGTGTCGGTTTCACCTTCGATGCCGGGCAACTACCGGTATCGGTATCGATGCTGGTACCTACAGTTTCATCGGAACCAGCTCCTTCCATGCTTTTTTCACCTGGATCGCTCCTCTCTATACCTAGTTTGGAGTCGATACCTGGCATGGATGATGCACTACTGACTTTCTCAATTCATAATTGCCAGTTCCAGTGTCCATCTATTACAAATCCTGTTCTACACCGGTCAGGTACATCCTCCGGTGCCCAGGCTACCTTTTCATATTTAGCCTGTCCAGGGATGGTTCCTATCGGAGATCCTTCTTTTCAGAAATTTCTCCTTGACATAGCAACCTTCCTTAATATTCCTATCCCTGGCTATGAGTCTTCTCAAGGTTTTTCTGCAGGAAAGGAAAATATAATGCTTCCTTTACATCACTCTTTGCAGAATCTTCTTCTGAGGGTATGGGAAAACCTTGTTTCTTCACCTCCTACAGCAACTGATCTTCTGTATCAGGTGCCCCCCTCTCCAGGATTTCAAAAGCCTCAACTTCCCCATCATTCCATTGTATTGGAATCCGCAATGAGGAAGGTAAAAAGCAAGAAAAAACATTCTTCTTTTCCGCCAGGGCGTGCATCTAGAACACTGGATGCCTTTGGACGTCAAACCTTCCAAACATCTATGCTGGCAACAAGGATTCTCTCATATATTTTCTATATGAGTCTATCCCTTCAGGAGGTCACAAGGAAATTATCTCTTTTGACTCCTTTTCTATCAGAGCACAAGGCTGCAGACTATTCCTTACTTCTTAGTCATAGCCAAAATATCTCTTGGTTTCTGTCTCGTGCTTCCCTAGACTCTTTTGAGTCTGTTAGCAGAACTTCTGCTATAGCCATAGGAGCACGTCGTAAAGCCTGGCTCCAAGCTTCAGACTTGAATAGATGGGCACAACACAGACTGGGTAATACTCCTTGTACTGGAGAAAATCTCTTCAATAAGGAGTCCTTACGTCAGGTTGCTCATTGCTCCACTGACTTTCCTGTTTCTGAGGACCATCCTAAGCCCTCTCCTTCCTCAGCAAGTAGGAAATGCCCTACCAAACCTTCTTTCCCTAAAAGAAAGAGGTTTTCCTCTTCTCCTGCCCATCATTCAGATGTTCCCAAGCTGGGGAAATCTCGTCCTGGTCTGAAGAATCCAAACTCTAGCCAGGCTAAATAAACACAGTAACCATAGGTTTCTGATTAATCTTTTTTTAACTACAGTTAATTTCTTTTCAGCAGACGTTTTTCACTGTTTTTCCATTCAAAACTCTGCTCATGGATTCCTCTTCTCAGGAAATCCATTTACTCTTCACTATGTTGAACTGTCAGGTTATTCATGTCTATAAGTTACAGAGTTTTCCACCTCTTCCTGACTAGAAGAGAGGTTTAACAACTATCACACGATAGTTTCTCTGTACCAGCATGAATTTTTTCCTTCCATGGACTTACCATGTGGTAAGTCCTTCTTCAGCTTCTATCTCTACCCTCTTCGCCAGGGTCTCCCCTGTAAGAGTGGTACCTTACCATTGAAAGACTTTTCTTGTCTTTCTTTTCACTGTAGAGTTTCTTCTCCTGAATAAACTCCTTACTTTATCTGGGCAGCTCTGCAGACAGAGACAGTTTGCTCTCTTTGTTCAGTCTGTTCTCTCTGTTTGACACAGACCGACTTTCTCTATTGTTCTATTCAGTAGCTGCCCATGCAGGAGTTCCCGTGCTTGACTACTGGTACTTTTCCACAAGTCCCAGTCTTGTCTTCCACCACTCCTGTCTGGCCTTAGTAGTGATTCCAAGACAGTTTTCCACATCTTTCTTGGATAATCTTTTTCACTACAGGCTTCTTACACTATCTTTTACCCTTGCCATCTCCAATTTCTGGGTTTGGCACGTAATGGACGTGGCTGTCAGTTTTCTCCATCAGCCAGTTCTACATCCCAGTTCTCCTGCATAATGCTCTCTGCAATCCTACTGAGAAGCTTTCCACTATGGGCCCTTGCTAGAGAGCATAGAGTTTCTCGAATGACTATCCATCATGGTTGAAAAATGCTTCCTCAGTCATCCCCTATGACTGTGAGGGTTCTTCATACCCTGCTATCTTCTTTTAAAAAAAAAAAATAAGAGAGAGAAGGACATAAGCCTTCCCCACGTGAAAGTCTGAGAGTTATCCCATTCTTTAGGGAATATACTCTTTTTTTCTTGCGGCTTGTCCTCATGGTATCCTCATACTTCGAGGACAGCACATATTATAATATAACATATAATATAATATAATATAACATAATATAATGTTAATGTACATAATGTATATAGTGTTGCACTGTTCAGTGCTATCTGTTCAACATTTCTGTTTACTGTACATTGGTTATAGTTATATGACGTTATATGTAAAACAAATCCATGATTTGTTGCCTGTTGTTATTTGTGAACCGCAGCTGATCTTAGGAAGCTGCGGTATATAAGAGATTGTTAAATAAATAAATAAAATAAAAATATTACTCTGAAAAACGCCTGATACCTCCCTTGTCCTCACGTAGGTCAACCTGGTATCTCATTCTATGCGTTTATGTCCTTTTACCGTGTTGGACTTCCACAGGTCTCCGGACTTGCTGTTTACAGACTAATATTATTCTCTGTTTTTTCACATAACCATCCTGGTAATTCACTGGATAGCATTCCTTTACCATCATTCCTGGGGGAATAGATTCTCTGTATATCTTCTCAAGTAGGTTTCACCTCCTTGTTCTTGGATGAATCTTTTCCCTTCACATCTCCATGTGAATGTCCTGATATGCATAACTTTGTCTGCTTATTGCAGGCATCTATCTTTAGACCTATATATTCAGGGATCTATCTATCTATCTATCTATCTATCTATCTATCTATCTATCTATCTATCTATATACCTATATACATCTCTGTAGATGTATCTGTCTGTCAGCTAAGTGTGCATATGCTATGCCCTTTAGATCTTATTATAGATCTATATATCTATATACCCATATATATATATATCTATCTATATCTATCTATCTATCTATCTATCTATATATATATCTATATCTATATCTATATCTATATCTATATATCTATATATATATATATATACACATATCTCTACATATATGTGTGTATCTGTCCAGATGCTGCTTATAGGTAGATATGTATTTCCATACTTATCTCCTGACTGTCTCTGCTCATAAAGGTTTTTACCTTCCTGTATGTTTCTGACAGTGGGCTTGCACAGCTTCATACTGTTCCACAGTGTGTTTCGGATATTTTGCACACAACCACTGCTGTGGAACTGACAGCTCTACCGTATCCTACGTTTATGTATCCCTGAAGCTCCCTGCCCCAATGTCTTCCTACCTCTCACCAGTTAGGAAAGACATGGTGGATCTTCAGTGGATTTCAGATTCAATTCTTCAAACATCTGTCCTTTCTTGGGAGTATGGGGTTCTTCTCATACCCTTCCTCCCTCAAGGACTAGGTCTGTTTGTCCAGATCGGTCAGTCTTCCTCTTTTGCTCCTACCTCTGAATACTTCTGTAGCCAAAAGAGTTTTCAGCTTTCCATAAAGCTTCCCACTGAAGACCTGCCGTGTTTGTGTTACCCCAATTAAATCCTGAGGTCACCTCTCACTTCCAGATGTGGACCTCCACCTTCACTCCAGTGAGGTCACCTTGAACATTTTTCTACTGGATCCCCAGTAGACTACATCAGCCTCTCTACTTCCTGCAATCCAGTAGGTGAGCATCATATGGTGATTGTTCATTTCAATATTATGATGTTAGTTCATTTCATTATATCTTTTGATAATGATCATACATACATGGACTCCTTCCGGGTAGTCCTCTCTTAGGTTAGCTGTTTTTTCAGCAGCTCCTCTCCTTCCAACTCCTACCCTCCATTCTCAGGATGCCTGGCCATATAAGGTGTAGCATGTTTTCATTCTTCAACATGTTAGGGCTCCAGGCATCTTAGCTTGGGAGTCCCCATATGTGAAGACTCATTCCTGCTTGTTCCTGGAGATAGCACAGTTACTTACCTGTAACAGGTGATCTCTGGGAACAGCAGGAATAAGTCTTCAAAACCCACCCACCTCCCCTAGGAGTTGTATCTATCTTCTTTTCCTCTTTCTCTCCTTTTGTCTCAGCTATGAAACTCAACTGAGGAGAGGTAGTGGAAAAGGCGGGAAGGCAGTGCGCAGGCGCGAGGGATGCTCCCAAAAGCTTTCTGATTGGATGCTGGGGAGCATTCCCGTGCAGGCTCTGTCGGTACCGACGTACCCATATTTGAAGACTTATTCCTGCTGTTCCCAGAGATCACCTGTTACAGGTAAGTAACTGTGCTTTGCCTAAAGCAACAGGGAGAGGCTAAGGGCCATAAGGCAAAGAAGAGGGGGGCTCCGGTAGACCTGCTGGGTGCAGAGCCGGACCCATCGCAACCTTGTGCCAAGAGGCGTCTGGAGGGTGAGTTAGCTGATGAGGCTGGTTCTGTTTCCTCGGAGGGGGGACTGGAGCCAGGTTTTGAACCGGAAGATCTCAGGGAGGGAGAAATCCCACAGGAGGATGAATCCCGGATTGTTAGGGTCTTCCGGAAGGAGGAACTGGCTGGGCTCCTTACCGAGTCGCTCAAGGCACTCAACATGCCACCGGAAGGAGTGATCGAAGAGGAGATGCTGGAAGATCCGATACTCCAGGCGGTGCGTAGCCCTCGGAGGGTTTTTCCTCTGCATAGGATCATTAGGCAGATGATACTGGAGGAGTGGGAACTCCCAGAGATTGGGCTCAGGGGGTCTCGCGTCATGTCCCGGCTATATCCCTTGACAGAACTGGAGAAGGAGATGTTTCGTTCCCCAAGGATCGATGCTGGTTGAGGTCAGTGCAGCCCTCAAGGGTTGTCCAAGATAGGAAGCTAGATGCACTGTTGAAGCAAGCATTTTGATGTGAGCGCTCTATCGCTTCAGGCTTCTGCTTGGGGGTGCTAGTGGTGCGTGCATGTTTGCATTGGGCGCAGGGCCTCCCAGGGTCAACTAGGGAGGCACAGGGTCCGGAGACCGCAGCAAGGCTGGAATTGGTGGCAGCCTACCTTGTGGACGCCTTCTATGATCTCTGAAAAGGGCATTTTTGAACAGCATGGGCTCTATGGTAGTGGCTCGCCATTACCTCTGGCTCTGCAACTGATTGGCAGATGTGTCCTCAAAGGCCTGCTTGTTAGCTGCCTTTCAAGGGGAAGCAGTTGTTCGGAGAGGAGCTGGAGAAGTTGGTAAAGGATTTGGGGGAGTCCAGAGGTGGATGTCTTCCCAAGGATAAACCGAAACAGTTTCGGACTTCGGGTCCAAACCGGGGTCAGGCTCGTGAGTTTAAGCATTTTCAGTTGGTGAGGTTCTCCCCTTTCCAGAGAGGTCGGTTTGCGGCCAGGGCACCGTCCTTTCAGGGGACAGGCAGAGGTTATTACAGAGCTTCTGCCTCTACCTACACACACAGGAAACAGCAATGAAGCGAGGGGGGCCCAGGCAGTGGTACATTCTGTGGGAGGTCGGTTGAGGGATTTTTACCATGCCTGTTCCAGGTTACATTGGACCAGTGGGTTCTATGGATAATTCAGGAGGGCTACGTGCTGCAATTTGCCAAACCTCTAGCACTAGCCTTCGTTCGTTACCCCTGTCGTGTGCGCGCAAAGGCGTGCGGCGTGTAGCAGACGCTGAAACGCCTGTTACACTTGTGGGCGGTGGTCCTGGTTCCCGCAGAGCAGTGCAGTACAGGTTGATACTCTCTTTATTTCATAGTACCAAAGAAGGAAGGATCTTTTTGGCCCATTCTCGATATCAAGCAGGTAAACCGGTATCTCAGAGATCTACATTTTCATATGGAAACTCTTCGGTCGGTGATGATGGCCGTGTGAGAAGGGGAGTTCTTGACCTCTCTAGACCTCACGGAAGCATACCTGCATGTTCCAGTTCATCCAAATCATCACTAGTTTCTTCGCTTTGCGCTGCCAATGGGTCACTTTCAGTTTCAGGCATTACCGTTCGGTCTCGCAACAGCCCCACGGACGTTCACCAAGGTGATGGTTGTGGTAGCAGCCGCCTTGCATCGCAAAAGCATACTGGTACATCCCTATTTGGACGATTGGCTCATTCAAGCAAAGTCCGAGGAGGAAAGTGCTCAGGTAACAGGGCGGGTGGTCCGTTTCTTGAGCGAGTTAGGCTGGATCATCAATGTTGACAAGAGCCACTTGACCCCTTCACAGGATCTCGAGTACCTTGGGGCATGGTTCGACACTCTCAGGACTTGGGTGTTCCTCCCTCAAAGGAGGGTGGTGGCTCTGCAGGTGCTGGTGCAGCAGTTTCTAGGCATAGCGGAGCCGACTGCATGGCATTATCTTCAACTCTTGGGTACCATGGTGGCGGCAATTGATCGGGTTCCTTGGCGCGTGCTCACATGAGGCCATTGCAGAGAGCTCTGTTACTGCGGTGGTCTCATCAGCCATTAACACGCAGGCTGGTCTGTCTACGAGATGTTCGGAAAGCCCTCAGGTGGTGACTGAGTGAAAAGAACCTGATGGCGGAAGTCCCATTAGAGTCACCGTGCTGGCTTCCCCTGATGACGGATGCAAGTCTTACAGGATGGGGAGCCCATTGCGAGGGGCGAGTGGCACAAGGTTGGTGGACCACGGAGGAACAGACTTGGTCCATCAATCGGCTGGAGATGAGAGCCGTTTGCTTCGCCCTATGGGAGTTTCTCCCAAGGGTTCACACATGGGCGATTCGGGTCTTCTCCGACAATGCTACCACGGTAGCGTATATAAGTCGACAAGGTGGCACGGGCAGTGCCAGGCTGGAGAACGAGGCAGAGCCCTTGATGGCTTGGGCGTAGGTCCACTTGCAAGCGATCTCTGCACCGCAGTTGGCCAGCACAGAGAATATTGTGGCCGATTACCTCAGTCGAGTGCACTTGGATCCAGGGGAATGGCAACTGAACCAGGAGGTTTTTGAGCAGATCGCGCACCAGTGGGGAGAGCCGGTCATGTATCTGATGGCGACGTTTGCGTCAGCCAAGGCCAGTCGTTTTTACAGTCGTTGAAGAGAAATAATGTCCGAGGGAATAGACGCGCTGGTACAGAGATGGCCGAGCCAGGGGCTCCTCTGTCTTCCCTCCATGGGCGTTCATAGGTCACGTAGTACAGCGGGTTGAAGTGCACCGGGGGATGGTCGTGTTCATTGCCCCGGATTGGCCACGGCGGCCATGGTACAACGATCTAGTGCGGCTGAGGGCGGCCGACCTGTGGAGACTCCCCAACAGACCGGACCTGTTGGTACAGGGTCCGATCAGGTGGATCGGTTCTCGCTTACGGCATGGCTCTTGAGAGAGCGAGGTTAAGGAAACGAGGTTATTCCATTCAGGTAATTTCCACTCTCCTTAGGGCCCGGAAGAGATCTACCTCCCTGGCATACATTAGAGTGTGGAGAATTTTTGAAGGCTGGTGTGCTCAGAGCGGTTGCAGACCATTGTCTGCTTCAGTTCTGGAAATGCTGGACTTTTTGCGGCGGGTCTCGTTAAAGGTTTGGCTTGGGGCTCGCTAAGAGTGCAAGTAGCGGCGCTGGCCTGTTATCGAGGCAAGATCCAAGGGGCCTCCTTGGGAGTGCAGCCGGAGGTCGTTTGTTTCCTGAGGGCCTTTAAGCAGATCCGTCCGCCAAGGAGGGTCTTGGTTCCAACTTGGGACCTTAAGCTAGTGCTTTCGGCGCTGTCGCGGGAGCCTTTTGAGCCGTTAGTGTCTTGTACCCTAAACGATTTGACTTTGAAGACGGTATTTTTAATGGCAATTTGTTCGGCCAGGAGAATTTCTGAACTTCAGGCATTGTCGTGTATTGAACCTTTTCTTCTTTTTTCTAAGGAGAAGATGGTTTTGCAAACGGTGCCCTCTTTCCTGCCGAAGGTGGTGACTCCGTTTCATTTGAATCAGCCGGTGGCTTTGCCGGTGTTAACTGGTTTGACGGAAGATTTACAGGATCCACAGCTGCGTCTACTCGATCTCAGGCGGACTCTGACACGGTATTTGAGGAGAGCGGCTTCGTTTCGAAGATCGGCTCCACTGTTCATTCTGTTCAGAGGTCCGCGTAAGGGGGAAGCTGCAGCTAAGTCTTCCATCTCCAAATGGGTTAAGGAAGCGATTGCATCGGCATATCTGTTGCAGGGCAAGCAGGGTCCCGCAGGGCTTGCGAGCTCACTCCACCAGAGTTCAGGCTGCCTCTTGGGCGGAGTGGAGTTTGGTTTTGCCGGAAGACATTTGTCGGGTGGCCACCTGGTCGTCGTTGCATACCTTTGTGAAGCACTATCGGTTGGATGTGCAAGTGAGGGACGATGCGAAATTTGGTTCAGCGGTTATTCAGGCTGTGCTTGCAGGTCCCTCCCCTGTTTAGGGGGCTCTGTTACATCCCTGAGGTGTGGGACTGGACTGGTGGGATGATAAGGAAGGTGAAATTAGACCTTACCTGCTAATTAGCTTTCCTTGAGGAACTCCAGTCCTGTCCCGGAACCCTCCCTTCTGTAGTTCTGCATGCTTAGGCGATCCCGGGTCAGAAGAAGTTCAACTGCAGTGAGTTGGTCGGGGACAAAGGGTGTTGTCAGTTGTTACGTAAAGAGCATGCAGTTTTTTGGGGTGGTTTATTTTCTAGGTAGGTTACCTTCCCTACCGCCGGGGAGGGGTGGGGAAGGTGTTGTATTACCGGGTAGTCTCTCTTGGGTGATCGGATCCCATCTTAGGGATGGGCCAGGAAGGGGGCTGCCTGGAGTTCCTGGGAGATTCCTTATAGTTGTTAGGATTGTTATTTTCTTAAGATATTAACTTCTTATTTGTTGCTCCTGTGAGTCTGCTTTGTCAATAGGTTACTGGGAGACTGGGGTGGTGCCAGCTGCTTAAGTATCCTGATGTCATCAAAGTTTTGACATGCTCAGTCTCCAAGCTGCTGAAAGAGGTGCACTACCCCTGGGGTGCAGGACTGGACTGGAGTTACTCAAGGAAAGCTAATTAGCAGGTAAGGTCTAATTTCACCTTCTGAAACAATTCCTTGAGACACCCCCCCCCCCCACCCCAGCCAGCCTGTTTTTTCAGGATATCCACAATGAACACACATGAGAGAGATTTGCATGCAGTGGAAACAATGCATGCAGATATCTCTCATGCTTACTTATGATGGATATTCTGAAAACCAGGCTGGCTAGAGTGTCATTTCAGGACTGGCTTGAGAAACACTTGTATAAATTACACATGCTGAAAGCATCCATGTATCTTGCATCTTTTTGTGTGGGTGACTAAGGAGGAGTTAAATAGCATAAAGTATGTGTGCTGTTTTACTCCTTCAAACAACATCATCATTGAGAAACACCTAGTTGAAAGTATGCTATTTAAGGAAACTTGCATATGCTTTTATCTGGACAGAAGAGGGAAAATTCCAGATGAGCCATTTATCCAAGTTAAATGGCTTTGAAACTTTCCCTTTTAGAGGATCATTTCAGCCAGGATGTTTACAGGTCCTTGGGCGCTTTGGAGTTTCCCTTTAAAAATCACCTCTTGCTCTGTACAGCAAAGGATCTCTACAGCCACACATATGATGACGCCACCAGGATGGAGCTGAGTCGGCACTAGCATTGCCACGCTCCCTCTTTTGACAGTTGCTTTCAGTCTTTTTTTTTTTTTTTATCCATGCTTGTGCTCGGTCAGCATTAACTTCTGTCCATTGTCGACATCTCCATTCTGTCATAATTCAGCTTAGCACCAAGTTTTTAAAATGCCAGAGAGAAAACCAGGTGTTAAGATTCCTAGATTGTGACAGGCAAATGTTTCTATAATGGATACCTATGGCAAGTGTGTTTTGTATGGGCGCATTTCATGAGGTAAACAGTAGTTCTAAGTGTGCTTCAATGTTACCGAGGACCTGTAAAATAAAGTTTAAACTTAAAAGAATTCCTGGAGAGAGAACAGGACCTCTGAATCTAGTAAAGAATCTGAAAAGTTGAAGGAAATGAGGAAGCATTCTATAAAAAGTTCCTGCTCTGACAAACATAAGGGGACAAAAGAGCACTTAAATTCACCCAGTTCAACAAAAGATTTGGCAGATGATAAAAGTCAAAATGCAGAATGCATTTGAGGTGCTGCTTCTGTGCAGCAGGGAGTTCTTTCCCTAGTGCCAGTAATTCTGCCCGAAGATGTCATTAGAACCAAACAAGGAAAGGGATTCCTGGGCACTGGTTCATCATGCCACTAATCCTGCCTCTTCTGGCTCCATTTGGTGCTGCATCAAGAGGAATAGAAACTCCTTACCATTACCTCCAAGAGTTTCTCACTCTGCCTCTTTGAGCTCCAATAGGCTCAGCACCAAGACTGTCTAATGACAGATCTCCTTGCACTGGTATGCACTCTCCTACTTCCCACAAAGCGGTTCTGAATTTAAGAGGAAACATCAATACCAAGGCCCCATAGAAAGGAGGATTCACTACACCAAAAGTGCAAATAACCAAACAAAAGCCTCAAGGCACAGCATAAAGATGAGCATTCTGCTACTGAATATACAAAAGATAAGTCACATTACCTTGGTCTTTCACCTTCTGCATTATCTATCCATTCCAGAGACAGAATCTCCAAGTCACCATCACTGCCAATTTTATAGAGGGAATTTCTGAGGGAACGATATGAGGTTAACAGATCAAGACCCCTTCACCAAAAGTGAAGCATTCCATTCCAAAGTAAAGATCATCTCTAAATATCTTATTTAAAGGCATCTTGTTCAAGATCGTCATCACCCAAGAAGAGATCTAGACCTAGACCTTACATCGGACAACTGGGATTCAGCCATTAGCTGACACAAAACTATTTAAAGTTGTTAAAACCCAAGAGGATTGTGGAAAATTGCAAGAGGATCTTGATAAATTAGAAGACTGGGCATCAAAATGGCAGATGAAATTTAATGTGGACAAGTGCAAAGTTATGCACCTAGGGAAGAACAACCCAAACTATGGTTACACGATGCAAGGTTCCACATTAGGAATCACCACCCAGGAAAAAGATTTAGGCGTCATTGTGGATAACATGTTAAAACCCTCGGCCCAGTGTGCAGCGGCGGCCAAGAGAGCAAATAGAATGCTAGGTATGATAAGGAAAGGAATGGAAAATAAAACAAAAGATATTATAATGCCTCTATATCGTTCCATGGTGAGACCGCACCTTGAATATTGTGTGCAGTTCTGGTCGCCGTATCTTAAAAAGGATATAGAGTTATTAGAAAAGGTTCAGAGAAGAGCCACCAAAATGGTAAAGGGGATGGAAGGATACTCCTATGAAGAAAGGCTAAAAAGATTAGGGCTCTTTAAGCTGGAAAAGAGACGGCTGAGGGGAGATATGATAGAAATCTATAAATTAATGAACGGAGTGGAACGGGTAAACGTAGATCATTTGTTTACATTATCAGAATATAGAAAGACTAGGGGACATGCAATGAAGCTACAAGGTAAACTATTTAACACTAATAAAATAAAATATTTTTTCACTCAACGTGTAATCAAACTCTGGAATTTGTTACCGGAGGATGTAGTAAAGGCTGTTAGTGTAGCTGGGTTTAAAAAAGGTTTGGACAAGTTCCTGGAGGAAAGGTCCATAAACCATTATTAAGAAGGGACCCAGGATATCAATGCTTGACCCAGTACAAGCATTGTGGAACCTGTGTCTTTTGGGGAAACTGCTAGGTACGTATGACCTAGATTGGCCACTGTTGGAAACAGGATACTGGGCTTGATGGACCTTGGTCTGACCCAGTATGGCATATCGTATGTTCTTATAAGCCCATCCCACATTCCTTACAAAACTCATCACCAGTATTACCTTCAGGCCTATCTCCACAGCAGCCAAAGAATGAACCTCAACTAGAGGGCACTTAATACACCAAATTTCTTCAAAACATCTCAAAAGAATTTTCCTTAATTCTCAGGATATACTTAATCCAATCTCTGAATGTCTAGGGTTCCTCAAGTATTTGGATGCCCAAAAAGACGGTGATACTCCACCAATTCATAAAATCCTCCTCAAACACAAGTATGACAAACTCCTTTCTCCACTTGTTCTACATCTAAGAGGATGGAGATGAAATAGAGTGCCATTAATAGGTCATAAGCTGCAGTTACCATAGCACTCAGTGGTAATCAAATCCACACTAAAGAGATGCAGGAGCTTGTCAGACGGCTGCCTGGGTGAGAATGTTCACAGTCTTGGCAAGTGCATATATCAATATGATTTGCAAGGGATTGTGGGCAATGCAGTCCATTCACACCAGACACAGCTGCTCACAATAATTAGTTGTGCTTGAGGGTAAAGCCAATAAGATATTTATTTATGGGGTTATTTCTCCCAACACAGATATGCTTGGTAGCACATAAATCAGGTTACTTGCTTTCAGTGTTAAACTTGGAAAAACAAAATCAGGAAAACAACATTTGAACTTGTCAGGCAATCAAAGCAAAAGAAATAAGACCTGGTTGGTAACAAACTGGTCTTTTCTGTAGGCTTTAGCTAATATTTTCTTAGCAGTGTATCAAACAACAAACAAAAGCCACAAAGAAAGGAAAAACTGTTCTTTTCAGGTTAACTTCTTATATCTTCCCACATAGATTCAGAAGTGATTCCCTCAGAGCTCACAAGCAATTAGGTAAGGCTCAATTGCTAGCAGTTACCCAGCTGAAACCCCTTAGCTGGCTTGCTTTCTACTGCGTGGCTAAAAATCCTACTCAGGAGCTTTTCTGAGTAGATTAAAGAACAAGTTTGTATTTCTTTGTGATGGTTGCTGTACTTTGTAACAGAAAATCACCAAAGGAGTTTAGACAGAGAGCAATCCATGTAAACACATCCTTCATCTGCAATCACTCCCCCTTCTTCAACAATCATGGGTTCAATATCCTGGATTGGCACAGATGAATTTCTCAATGGAGCACTTTCAGGAGAATACTTGTTTCCCTGCTGTCTTTCAAGGTTATAGCTAGGGCATAGATCAGTGTTGATACCTGAGCTTCCATTGCTGTTAGAGTTCCTCTCTATATAGCCTGGCCAGTATGTAGTCCAGTTCCTATGTCCAGCCTTCCAATCCAGATCCCTGGACACTGGATCTCTCTTCACATACCTTCTGGCACGGGTCTTAGGGTCCCTTCCACGTGCAGCCGTCTCCCTCACAGGTACCGTCTGGAGATTCCTAGCTCTGCAGCCCCATTCCTCTGGCTTTCCCCAGTCCAATGGTGTATGCTGGCCCTTGGAATGCCTCCCAGTATACGTACTGCTCCGGACTCTTCTAGACCTCTCAAAGGCTTTTCTCTTCTTTCTTCCAAAGGGTTTCTTGCCCTCTCTGTCCGTCCGCTCTGGCTTCTGCTTCTGATGATCCTCCAGATGAAACTGAGGATGAGGATATCCAAGCTGATCATGAAGATGATGAGGATGATTCTGAGGATAAGGATCCTGAGGATAATTCTCTGTAGAATAAACTCTACCTTTATTCTGCTTTGATGAGTGCTCCACCTTAACACAGCGCAGCTGTGCTGAATCAGACCCTGCCCTTTGAGATGAGTGCTTAGGGATTTCCTCATAGCCCTCCTGATTGAACACACGTTTCCCCACTTCAGCTCCTCTAATGGCTGTTGGAAACCTGGTGCATTCTGGGACTGGTAGTCTTTTATGGGAAAATTCTGTTTTCTTATTTCTACCAGAACTGACAGGTTGCTTGTTCAGAGTCACTTGACCTTTCCTATAGCTCCTTCCTGAGCTATGATAAGCTTCCTTATCACAAGCTTCAGAACACACACTAATACTCCTCCATGGAAAAATCCAATATTATTGAATATGATAGGCAAGAAAATGTTCCAGAATATGATGACAAAATAGGAATAGCTGCCGATAAATTCCAAGTGATGCAATTTTTCTATGCTATTTTAGAAAAGGTACAAAAGCCTGCACCTACGTTGTCTAAAGATATTTCAGAATAGATATTATCCAGAATTCAAGAACTCAACGAGAGTACAAAGTATCTTTATTGGCTCAACTTATGATGCTTTATGACACAGCATCAAGAAGAGCAGCAATTGCTGTAATGACAAGAAAACAACTGACCTGGCTAAAAGCCTCTGACTTAAATGAAGATGTACATGATCAGATAGCAGAGGTTCCATGTACTAGAGAACGTCTTAAACAGTCTCTTTAATTAAGGTTAACCGCACAACTTTTCAAAATCTAGCTGTAGATTATATTGAACAGCATCAAAATTCTTCCTATAGGGTACAGTGTTCTTACAGAAGACCTTCCTACCAGTATAAAATATATAAACTGTATAATTATGCCCATCAAAGATCTAGATCACAAAGATCTTCTCAACAATATCAGCAAAGATAAAGACCCAAGAAGGAGATCCTCAGAAATCAGGGAATCAGCCTTAGGCAAAGCCTGGGTCTAGTTTTTGACTACACTGATTATCCCAGTATACTGATGGGAGGGAGAATGACCCTTTCTCTAAAAAGCTGAGAGCATAACAGCATACAGATGGATAATCAATATTATCCAAAAAGGCTACAGGTTGCAGCTGATCCCCCTTGTCTCCAAACAGGAGACCAATCTTTTGGCCACCTTTTCCGAGTGGAGGAGTGGCCTAGTGGTTAGGGCAGCAGCCTAGAGCCAAAAAGACCAGTGTTGAAATCCCACTGGTACTCCTTGTGGCCTTGAGCAAATAAATTAATCCTCAAGTACAAACTTAAATTGTGAGCTCTATGGGGAAGGGAAACTCTTACTGTACCTGGATGTAACTCGCCTTGATCTTCTCTTAGAAAGACGTGAGCTAAATACTAAAAACAAAAAACAAATCTTATGAATCAACGTCCATTACTTTAGCAAGAAATATGCGCGCTAATTATGGCAAATGCCATAGAAGTGCTACACAAAGAGGAAAAACAAGAGTTCTACTCAAAATACTTCTTGATTCAAAAAATTGGAGGAATGCGCCCAATATAAGATCATCTTTGAGAATTTGTAATATAAATGGAATTCAAAAATATAAGTGGTGGTTCTCCTTGGATTTAAAATATACTTAATTCATATTCCATTTTATCCAAACCACGGGTAAATTTTGTGCTTCAGACTGCTAGATCAGCACAGTCAATACAAGGTTCTTCCATTTAGACTCTCCTCAGCCCCCTGAATATTTAGTAAATGTGTGGTAGCAGTAGCAGCACAATTACATCGAGAAGAAATATGTTTTTGCATACCTAGATGACTGGCTGATTTTCACAAAGGGAAGCAGCCTCTGTGATACATTAGATGACAGTACCTGCAGGTCTGAGATTTATCATCAACTATGCAAAATTGACATGCATCCCTACACAGATGATAGAATTCATAGGAGCACTGATCCATACTACAGCTACAGTCTACTTGCCTCAACAAAGAACCTGGTCAATAAAGAGTCCGATGACCAAAACAGTTTCCATGAGAAAGGTGTCTGCAAGAAGCATGACAGCAAATAGTACATTGTGCTACATGGTGTCCTTAGCCTGCTGCAACATACCCAGCCTCTCTCACGATAAATAATAACCAAACCATTCAAAAGAGCAGCTCAGTTGTGGAAAGAATCCTTCAATCTCTTCTCGGAGAAATCTTCCTCAGCTTCAGCTGATAATAAATGCATTCAAAATAGGATGGGACACATCCTCAGCTATTTTCGAACACTAGGTCCCCTGGATGACTTTAGAAAAATATCTCCATATCTATCAGATCAAATTCCGAACAATTCACTATGTTCTACAGACATTTGAAACTTTGGGAGCTTGTTCTCTACTGCAGATTCAGATGGAGAATCAAGTTGCTATGATTATATAAATATGCAGGGGAGCATGGGTTTCTATTGACTGTTGAAAAACTCAAAAAATATGGGAAATAGCACTGAATTTATAGAATTTTCCTGTTGCCACTTACTTACTGGGAGACTAGAATTACTTTAGCTGATATCCCCACGAATGGTCTTTAGACTTCAGAGTAACCCAGAAACAACTACTGAATCTGTTTTCAACAGAACAAAAGACCATGTCATGTCATACTTTGTTCTCATATCCTGAGTCCAGCTTGAATACCACTAAACACTTTTGCAGCCTCCTGTTCTACTTTCTTCCAGTTCTACTCATTTCCAAAACAATTCAAAAAGTACATTGAGTATTAATCACACCATCCTGGTCGAGGCAGATTTTCTTTTCATGCCTGCAACATATAGCACAGAAATTGCCAGTATTACTTCCATATACACTGACACTTGTGACAGCATGGATGGAAATTAGTCCATCCCAGCTTAGGCTCATTAGCCCTGTCAGCATGGATATTGAAAGCCACTTGATTTAACATTTTCCACTTTTACATAGAGCACAACGGGTATTGTTGATTTCAAGGAGATATTCCACTAGGATATCTTACAGCCTTAAGTAGAGCAGATTTGAATTATGGTGCGATGTACCAAAGGAAAGTCCTTTTAAGTGTTTGCCAACATCTTTACGTGAGTACCTCTTGTTTCTGGCAGACTCAAAGATCATCTTCGGTAAGAGTTCATCTTAGTGCAATAGCAGCTTACCATGAGAAAACTGATGGGCAACCAATGTCTTGATATCCACTAGTGGCTAGACTATGAAGGGTATACTAAAGACTACTCATTAGAAAACCATCACGAGCATTGAACTTAAATTTGATACTCTCAGCTGACAAACTCCCCCTTCTCCCCTTGAGCTATTGCAGTACACTTCACCAAAGTTCCTTAATGGAAGACTTCGTTGTAGCCATAACATCAGCATGCTGAATAAGTAAACTATAGGCATTGGTACACTACCAGCATTATACACAAATCTATGAAGACAAAGTAGTTTTGAAGACTCACCCAGAATTTCTCCCCTAGGTCGTTTCAGAATTTCATATGAATCTGTCCTTAGGGCTGCCTGTATTTTATCCTTCACGTCATGCAAGTGATTAAGACCAAAACTCTACAAATTGGATTGTCATCCAGTGATACAGATTTACCTGCAAAGAACTAACTCTGCACACAGACCCATTCAACTCTTTCTCTTGCTTGACCCAGAGAAAACCAATAACTCTAGTGAAGGAAAAAATCTTATAGTCCTGGATAGCAGGCTGCATTTTGTTTTGCTATCGATACTCAAGTGCAGAACATCCTCAAAGTCTCAGCTCATCCAGCTAAGAGCTGCAGTGATCATAAGAGCACAGCTGCATGTCATCAATTGAAGACATTTGCAAAGTCGCAGCACAGTTCAGTGGACATAGATTCACTAGACGCTACTGCCTTGACCAAGTTTCAGAATCAGATGGAGTTTTCGGTCAGGCAGTACTTCAGGATATCTCTTCCTGACACTTCAACATTCACCACTATGAGCACATGAGAACTGATTTCTATGTTTGCCTCTGCAACCCTCAGCTGTGAAGTTACCACCTATATATGGTTGTAGAGATTCTTGCTTTCCATGGAGAAAGCATAGCTGCATACCTGTAATGCTTGTTCACCATAAATAGTATCCTACTGCCATGTAATCTCACCCTCCCATCCGCTGTTGAAGCTGGCTAGGAGACCAAAAGCAACTGTCTAATGAGGGAGCTCAGGAATGCCCGTGCAGGCTCTCAAAACTTTGAGTTTTCTGAGCTTTGGAAAACTAGACCCGACTGTTTTGTCCCAGTGAAGACATCACATGTGCGGCTGTAGGATCCTGCTGTCCATGGAGAACAATCATTACAGGTGTTCAACTATGCTTTCTTACATCACTTATTTTGCAGGTACAGGGTTAATCTGCAAAAAGCAAGCATGCTTGCATTTGCCTGCCTTTCCTGATGTCATGCTCAGCACTGCCTTTCTTATTCACAGGGAAATCTGTCCAGGCTGTGTACAGCCTACTTAGTTTTCCCCAAGGAGAGGGAAGGGCTGTTTTTAAAGGGCCCTTTTCCAAGGAGAAACAGCTATTCATCCACAGAGAATCCCTTTAGAAATACCTATATAGAGCAGCGATTCTGTTCTGGAGGCACACGTGTGTGGAATAAATTTGTACACACTGGTTTTCCAACATATGCAAATTGATTGTGGATATTCTGAAAACCTGATTGACTGGGGGCTTCAGAACAGGTTTAGGAAGTCTGTCATATGCTGTAATTCATAAGTCAGTGTGCAATACACAAAACGTAGGTGATTTGTAATATATTTTTGCTAATATCTAAAAGTTCATCTCCATGACTCATTTAAGAGACAAAGGGAGTTGTAGTGTGATAAGAAAAAAAGTCAATCGCACAGTGAGTGTTGCTGTTGCATGTGCAGTGCTGCCTGGCTCACTCCATTGTCTACGCCATCATGTTTTTGAGTCTGAGACTCTCCAGACGATCTGGAGTTCGAGTTTCGTGGGACAGCTAATAGCATTTCATGTCTCCAGCGAAAGCTTCTAAACTTGAACAGGTGCCACACACTGACCGTACTTCCAGTGCAACTGTAGGATCACAGAACATAAAAAAGAATAAATGTATAATGCTGCTGCTCTCCTTTACTCCAATGTCTTAACACCTCGGGTCTCCTTCTGGTTTTTGAATTGGCACATGTACTCATGACTAGTAAAATTAGGAGGGAGCAGCAACATGGCTTAAGGCTTCATTTCTGCTCTTTGCAATCCTGTAGCTACCGTACACCACTGATGCAGCAGTGTTGGTGGGGAGAGGTCATTAGAAATGAGGGGAGCAAGAAAGGAATACAAGAAGACTGAGAAAAAAAATGGATCTATGGGAGGAAGAATGAAGAGTAGGAAAGCAGGGAGAAAAAGGTAATGAGGCAAGAAGAGAGAAATGGAATATGGGGCAGTGAGAGAGAATAAGGATATAGAGAAGGGAGAAAGGAGCAGAACAGGAAGTGAGGCAAAGGAAGAGGAAAAGAGTGAGGATGGATAAAGGGAGAAAGAAAAGGGGTAAGTGAGAGAAAACATCAAAGATGGATGGAAAAAGAAGGAAGAGGATGAAGGAAAAGGGAGGGAAAAAGAAATAAACATAAGGGAGAAAGAAGTTTAGAAAAGGAATGATAAGCGAAAGAAGGAATTCAAAATTTATTTATTTATTTATTTAGCTGTATTTATATCCCACTTTTCACTGGGTCAAAGCGGTCAATTGGGGGATACATTTAACATGAGGGGATATGAGACACACACACTAATACATACAGGGAACATGGGTATTGGAGGGTTAAGTGGCTTGCCCAAGACCACAAGGAGTGCCTATAGGACTAGAAATCCCAATCCCTCCGGCCTGAGATTGCAGTCCCCAGGTGGGACTTGAACCCCGACCCTCCGGCCTGAAGTACCTTGTCCTAACCACTAGACCACGCCTCCCTCTGAACGGCAAGAAAAGAAAGCAGGCAACAGAATAAATAACTGGATACAGCAAAACTAATAAATCTTTTGGGTTTATGTTGGCTACATTATAAAATGTACTCAGCAGATTAAAGTGGATCAGTTGTTGAATGGCTGGATTTGAGATCAAGAATGACGTTGCTAGTTATTTTAAAAACATTTATATACCGCCTTCCTGGATTAGTCATTCAAAGTGGTTTACAGAAAATATGTAATTCATTTGAATATTTACCAGCAGGACAGGGATTTGTTTTTGTTCAAGATCCCTGAGTGGATTTTAGTGATCTGAGAATTCCAGTTAAGGATTACCATATTTAAGAAGTATTCCAATTCATGAGCCCTATGATCCAAAATCTGTCCCAGCTCTACACTAGTGCAGGAAACTAAAGATTTTGGCAGAGATATTTGAACATATGGTATGTTGAAAGGGCAAAACCCTCATTCTTCAGCACTGCTCTCTGTTAACAGCAAAAATGAAAAGTTTCCAAGAATGACACTGTTCACACAGATAATAGCAACAAAAACTAAGTTACTCTGCAAGGAGAGACATCTCGACTGTCTCATTCCCTATAACCACCGTCTGTCTCTTCAAATCTTCTTGTGTTTTTTAAATTTTCTTCCATTGTGTTTTTTTAAATTTTCTTCCATTTATGCATTCTGTTTTCTCATTGCTTTTTGTTCCTTGGTTTGGCCTTCTGCCATTTTTTTGTGTCTCCCTCTTTTTGTCACCATGCTTCCTTCCAGCACAGAGTGCCCTCAACTCAATCTTCCCCACTTGCAGCTGCTTTGAAATGGTGAAAGCATGCACAATACATATGGATGATAGACCAGAATACTTCAGGAATATTCAGTCTTAAATAGGGCTTATGTTAGAGAGGTGCAACTAGGACAATTGCACTGGGTTTCTATGCCATATAGGGCCCCAATCTTGCCTGACACTAAAGAGGCACACCCTGCTGATGGGCTTTGGGGTTCCCTCCCACATTTCTGCCTTGCTATGTCTAACACTGGCCCTAATCTTCCAAAATGTTTCCCATGATCCTGAACTTTCAGTCAGACCATTGGTTTGCCCCTTCCAAAACATGTCATTATAATCCTCCACATTTCTGAGGATTTCTGATTTATTTAAAAATCATTTCTTCCTCCAGTAGGCAAAGCTAAACAGTAGTGGCATGCTGTTGTAATTGTCAAAGGATTATGTTTTTCCTATATTTTATTGTAACTGCAGTAGGCCTCTTTATCCAGGTTGGTAATAACCATTAAGGAAATTTACACTTGAATTCCCAACAAACCAAAAGAGTTTTCAGACAAAAATAAGTCCTGATTTAATAGAATTTCTAGTCTGTAGCTCTCCCACAACTTTGAAACTGCTTATATTCTACCCTATGAGCAGAGTCCTCATATCCTAAATTTAAAAAGGGCCTCCAAACTCACTTCTTTTGAAGGCATGCTGGATTCTGGAGCGAATGTAACCGTTGTAGTTGATATGGAAGGACAGACTAGATAGGCCATGTGGTCTTTTTCTGTCATCATATTTCTATGTTAACTTCTAATGTCTCCCTTTCCTGGACCGTAACTCTCTGTTGTGGTGTTTTCTAACCCGTTTATATATGATTCTCTGTGAACAGGCAGGAAATAAGTCCTCACATATGGGTGACGTCACCAATGGAACCCATGCAGAATGCTCTCCAGCTTCCTTTGGAAGCTTTGGAGAGCTGCACCATGCAGACACACTTGCCTTCCTGACTGCCACAGTGTCATCTTCTCTAGTTTCCTTTTTTCTGTGGAGCCTACAGGATATGTCCTGCATGAGCAGAAAAATTCTTCTTTGTTACTCTTGTGGTATCTGCCTTTATTGAGTGTTTTTCACAGCCTGTTGTCAGATAATCGGCTCCCAGCTGATATTTTTGTCATTTTCTTTCTTTTGCCTTTTCCTCTTCTCTGGGCTTTTTTCCTGCCTTCACAATCAAGGCCTTTGACCTCGCCCAAGCGGTCCTCTCGAACATGTCCAAGCCAGTGAGCAGCTTCATGAAGTGCACAAAATATGGCCACACTATTTCAGTCATGAACAGGCACCACTGGTGCCTGCAGTGCCTTAGGCCCGATCACCAGCCTGTATCCTGCAACCTCTGTCTGCAGATAAGGAGGGGCCTGAAAGGCCGGGAAAAACAGGAGGAGTCCCTCTTTGGAACGTCTGATTCTGCATCCTCTGCTCTAGCGTCAACTCCGTCACGAAGCCCAGTCGAGGCTTCAGCTGGGCAGAACGCCCAAGCACATTTGAAACTGAGGGGGAGGGGCATCAAGTGGAAGCTTGATGTCCGATCTGCAGTAAGGAGGGACCTAATGTTGGTCCTTTCCCATTGAAAGGGGTCCCGAGCACCTGGACAAGCTTAAGGTGCATCAGCACCGAAGCCCTTCTCGTTGTGATGTGGACATTGAGGACCAGGAGCGGTTGACCAAGCTTCCCCAGCGGGAGAAATCAACTCCCAAATAGGAAGAATCAACCCCCATAGCCCTGGAGGGCTGCCGGATATCTCCCAATGAGCCTGTCATTGTGGAGTCGACACCGGTGGCCAAAGTTCCTATTCTAGCCTCAGTCACCTCTGAGGCGGTGGTACTGCAGGGAATGCCTGCGAGCCATCGAGGTTCACATGACGGCTGTCCTGGCCCTGCGACAGGCAGGCCCTGCAATGACTTCAGTGTTGTCACCACACTCCATCCAGCTCATATTGGAAACCCATGCGCTCCCAGCAGAGACAGGCGCATCGGGAGGAAGATTGGAATTTACGCTGGTTCCCACAGCGATCTCCTTGTCAAATGTATCAGTGTCCGATGCTCCCTTGCACCCCCATGCGTGTGCAGGGTGTCACAGGTCCCACAGCTGCCCATGTTCCCTCCATGACAGGAGCAGGTGGCAGGGAAAACCCAGGGTTATTTTGATTTCTTGTCTGAGGACTGGGAAACCGAAGAGGGCTTGGCCATCTCGGATGGACCGTTTCCTGACCTGCCTGCAGGACCCATCTCCCAGGACCCATACAAGCAGCGCAAGTTGCTCCTGGAGGACATGCCCATTCAGGACTTCATGCGGGATATGATGAAGGCCATACCCTTCTCCCTTGAGGCTGAAGACGAGCCGAAGGTGGAGGAGCTTGAGCTCCTGCAGTACCTTTCGGCACCCAAGGAGGCAATGATGGTGCCGGTGCACCCTGTCTTGCAGAGGCTACTGCTGTGGGAGAGTCCCCTCACGGTATCCGCCTTCAGCCGGCGGCTGGACTCGATGTAATGTGTCCAGAAGGCACCGGACTTTGAGAAGCCCCAGCTGCTGCATAACTCCATAGTGGTCGAGTCAGCCCTCAAGCATGTAAAGAGCACCAAGACTCACTCCTTGGTGCTCCCAGGATGGGAGGCCAGGACCCTGGACTCCTTCAGGAGGCGATCCTACCAGAGCTCCATGCTGTTGGCTTGGATCCTGTCCTATCAGCTTTATATGGGCATGTTTCTGAAGGACATAATTTGGGACCTAGTGGAGTTTGACAACCATGTCCCTCCTGACCATCTCAATTCCTTCCATGCTCTGATAGACCACGGCAGGGATTGCTCCAGATATGCCATGTGAGCCACGTACAACACCTTCGAGTCCATTTGTAGGGTGATGGCAGTGGACACTGGCATCTGAAGGCTGGCCTGGCTCCAGTCTTCTGACCTGGAGCAGTGGGTCCAGGACAAACTGGCCAACAACCCCTATACTGGGGAGAACCTGTTCGGGAAGCCAGTCAAGGAGAAAGCGTGCGAACTCGAGGAGCACTTGATGCTCTCTAGGCTCTCGAGGAAAACCGTGGATCTTTCTCGTCAAAAGTATCGGGGTAAGAAGGCTTTCTACCCATGCCATGCTGGTACTACCTGGCACCCCAGAGCGCCCAGCCAAAGGCTCAGCTCCCCCACCAGCAGCGGAGGGAGAAACCTCATTGCTATCGGCTGCACTGCACCCAGCTGCTGCTTCCCTTTGCCCAGGGAGAGTACCCTATGAACCCCTTGCATCAAAGCCTGTTGCAGGGGGAGGTCTCCATCAAGCCAGTTCCGCTAGCTAAGGTTGGCAAGGGGTTTTACTCCAGGTACTTCCTGGTCCCCAAAAAGACAGGGGGGTTTTGACTCATTCTAGACCTCTGCGACCTCAACTGGTTTCTCGTGTTCAAGCGGTTCAAGATGATCTCGCTGGGGACGCTGCTGCCCATACCTCCTAAAGGACGATTGGCTGTGCTCCTTGGATCTCAAGGATGTGTGCACACACATCCCGATCCATCCAAGTCACAGAAAATATCTCAGATTTCTGCTGGAAAATCAGCACTATCAGTACAGGTGCTCTCTTTAGGGCTCGCCTCAGCACCTCAGGCCTTCACCAAGTCCCTTGCGGTCATAGCCACCTACTTGTGCACCATGGGAGTCTTCATCTTCCCCTACTTAGATGATTGGCTCATCAAAAGCCCCATTCTGGACACTGTCTAGCAGTCCACTCACCTCAACATACATGTCCTGGAGTGGTTGGGGTTTATCATCAGTTACCCCAAGTCCCATCTCCAGACCACACAGCAGCTGGAGTTCATCGGGGCCCTCCTCGATACTACTTAGCCCAGGGTATTTCTACCGCTAGACCGCGTTCAGCGGTTGACAAACATGGTCGGCAGTATGCAGTGTCAGGGGGATGGCAAAGGTACTTGACCACATGGCCTCCACAGTACACATCACTCCCTTGGCCCACCTCTTCATGCGGCAGGTACAGTGGACCCTCTACACACAATGGAAGCAGGCCACGGGCCACCTTTGGGACAGGGTAGCGGTCACCGCACTGCTGATGCAGTCCCTCAGCTGGTGTTTGAAGCCGCTGAACCTTGTCAGACGGCTGCCTAGGGTGAGAACTTACACAATCTTGACGATGCATATATTCATATGATTCTTGCAAGGTATTGTGGGTAATGTAGTTCATTCACTCCCAAACACAGCTGAAGACAATAATTGAGTTGTGTAACCAGTGGTAAGGCCAATAAAATACTTCTTTTATTGATGGGGTTTAATTCACCCAGCACAAATATGCTTGGTAGCAATATAAATGAGGATACTTGCTTGCAGTGTTTAAATGGATAACATAAAGTCACAAAGCAAATCAGAAAACAACCTTCAACTTGTCAGGCAATTAGCTAATGTTTTCTTAGCAAATAATTACCAAATAAAAAGGCACAAAGAAATGAATAAACTTTGCTTGTTAGGTTAACTTCTGCTTATTTTCCACGCAGATCCCAGCAGTGATTCTCCCTTGCTCACACACACAATCAGGTGCAGCTTTAATTACTATCAATTGACCAGCTGAAACCCTTTAGCTGGCTGGCTGCTACTGTGTGAACCCAAATCCTGCTTTAAGAGCTGTTTGCAGTGGAAATAAAGAACAAAGTTAGGTTTCTTTGTGATGGCTGAGGTGTTTGCTCACAGAAAGCTAGCAATAGCATTTAGATAGAGAACAGTCCATGTAATGAATAGTTTCATCTGCTGTATCTCCCCCTTCATCAATCAGCATAGGGTCACTATCATACATTGGCACAGACGAGTCTTTCATTAAGGCACTATCATGAGAATGCTTATTCCCTTGCTGCCATTCACTATTATAGATAGGGTCTGGATCAGTGTTCATACCTGAGCCTCTCCTGCTATCATAATTCCTCTCTGTATAGCCTGGCCAGTATGTAATCCAGTTCTGATGTCCAGCCTTCCAATCTTGATCCCTGGACACTGGATCTTCCCTCACATACCTTCTGGCATAGGTCTGAAAGTCCTTTCCACGTGCAGCCTTCTCTCTTCCAGGTAGCCACTGGTGATTCTTATCTCTGCCATTCCATTCCTCTGGCTGACTCCAGTCCAATGGACTCTGCTGGCATTTGGAATACCTCCCAGTATGGGTACTGCCTTGGACTCTCCCAGACCTTCCAATGGGCTTTCTTCTCTTCCTTCCAGAGAATTTCCTTCTTTCTCTATCCGCTTGGCTTGGCTTCTGTTTCTCCAGGTGATACTGGTGCTTGAGCTTGTAGCCGTTGCTGTATCTGTGTCTGAAGCTGTCTCTCCTCCTGAAGCTGTTGTCTGCAGAATAAGCTCTATTCTTATTCTGTTCTAATGTGTGCTCCTCCCTAACACAGCGCAGCTGTGTTGAATCAGGCCCTGCCCTTTGAGATGAGTGCTTAGGGATTACCTCATAGCTCTCTTGATTGCACACACATTTTCTCACTTCAGCCCCTCTCATGGCTGCTGGAAACCTGGTGCATTCTGGGACTGGTAGTCTTTTATGTGAAAACTCTGTTTTCTTACTTCTACCAAAACTGACAGGTTGCTTGTTCAGAGTCACATCATCTTTTCTATATCTCCTACCTGAGCTATGATAAGCTTCCTTATCACAACCTCCTTCAGGGCCTTTCACTCCAAGCAGATTCCCCCTATTGGACGCTAACAGCTGACATGTCCAAGCTTGGGTGGGGGCTCACCTGGATAGCCTGCGAATGCAGGGCCTCTGCTCCAAGCAGGAGAGCCTGCACCAAATAAATTTCCTGAAGTTGCAAACCATAACGAATGCACTCTGAGCCTTCCAGGAACACCTGGCGAGCAAGGTCATCCTGATTCAGATGGACAACCAGGTGACAATGTTCTATGTCAACAAACAGGGAAGTATGGACTCATATCTTCTCTGCAGGGAAGCAGTTCAGCTGTAGAGGTTTGCACTGGATCCACGGGATGGAGCTTCGGGTGACTTACCTGCCTGGTGAGCTCAACATCCTGATGGAGTAGCTAAGCAGCATTCTCCAGCTGCACAAATCAACCCTCCATAGGGGGGTGGTGGAGCGCATCTTCCGGGAGTGGGGGCACTCCCACGATCGATCTCTTTGCCACGTTGCAGAATGCCCAAGTGGACCGGTTCTGCTCGAGGAAGCTGGCAAGTGACCGGGTGGCCTTGGGATACCTTCCTCTTCCACTTGGGAGTGGGCTTGCTTTATGCTTTTCCTCCAATCCCCTTCTTGGCGAAAACGCTGCTGAAACTGCAGGCTGACAAGGGCACCATGATCTTCATGGCCCTGAACTGGCACCATCAGTCGTCGTCCCCCCTGCTGCTGCAGCATGCTTGGAGGGTGCCTCTGCTCCGGACCTCATGTCCCAGGACGAGGGGACCCTGTTGCACCCCAAAGTTCTGTCTGAGCTTAATCTACCCAATGATTTCATGGATGTCCTCCTCGCATGGAGTCAGTCTGTGCGTTCAAGTGGAGAAGATTCATAGCTTGGTGCTCAGGTAGGGCGCTGGATCCCTTCTCCTGCAAGGTGGATCACTTGCTGGAGTATCTCCAGCCTGAAGTCCAACTCTGTCCTCAATGCGATCGACGCCTTTCATCGTGGCTTGGGGAGGCAGGCCATCTCGGCTCACCTGTTGGTGGCTCGATTCATGCCCCCTACACTGGCTTGGGATCTCAATGTAGTCCTTACACAGCTCATACGGGCTCCTTTTGAGCCACTGGACTCTTGCCCTCTTAAAATACTTGACTTGGAAGGTCCTGTTCTAGGTGGCAGTCACATCAGCCCACTTTGTCAGTGAGCTCTAGGCTCTGGTGGCCCATCCGCCTTACACTAAGTTCGAGCAGAATTGGGTGGTCTTACAAACCCACCTGTGATTTCTGCCTTTGGTCTCAGAGTTCCACCTCAACCAGTCTATTTTCCTGTCAACTTTCTCCCCGAGGTCTCGCGCCAACCGAGGGGAAGCAGCATTGCACAATCTGAACTGTTGATTTTCAGGATGTCCCTAATGAATATTCATGATGTATATTTGCATACACTGGGAGGTAGAGGATGCGAATATACCTCATGAATATTCATTAGGAACATCCTGAAAACCAGGTTGGATTGTGGTGCACTAGGACCAGAGTTGGCCATGCCTGGTCTACACATTCACAGCCCATTACTGTCTTGATGGGGATTCCCGACGGGACAGCAACTTCGGCCAGGTTCTGTTTCGGCATCTTTTTGGGTATTAGTTCTAACTCCTGCCCACTGGCCCTTCTGTCTGTCCAGGTTGCTGAATCGGTGGAATTCTTATAGAAGTATCTTCCTGTTCTCCAGGACCAAGCAGGAAGTCAGTCCTCACATATGGGTGACGTCGGCGCCGACGGAGCCCTCGCGGAGCAATTTTCCCCAGCTTTCAAAGAAAGCCTTTGGGAATTGCAGCGCGCATGCGCGGTCGCCTTCCCGCCCAAGGGTGCCATCTTAGCCAGTCTTCTTTTTTCCGCGGAGCCCTACAGACGTACCCGTCGTGTCCCCGCTAAAAAAGTTGATTTTCGTGAGTTTTTCTCTTTTTTCACTTCGATTCGACGCTGGTCGTTTTCCTGCCCGGACTCGCGACGCCGTTGCGAGTCCTTCTCTTATTTTTCGTTTTTTCTGATTTTTGGTCAGTTTCGTTTTCGGTTTTTCGCTGGCAGCCCGGTCCTTTGACCTTGCAGGGGCCCTTTTTCCCCCGATGGCTGCCAGTGGTTTCAAGCGGTGTGGTCAGTGTGACAGAAATATGTCACTCACTGACACACACGATAATTGCCTCCGCTGCCTAGGCCCGGATCATGAAGAAATGATCTGTGGAGCCTGTGGCAAAATGTCCTCCAAAGCGTTGAGTCGGCAGCACCAGCGGGATAGAATCTTCGCTGACCCCAGCCGTACCCGGACCTCGTCGGAGGCCTCGGCATCCAGAGGCTCCAGCTCTGACCATCGCCGAAGCTCCTCCGACAGGGGTTCTCCCTCCGGAGACCATCGACGGAAGACAAAACCCGCGAGGGCGGCGTCGGTGGACGCTCCTGGCTCCGCGAGGGCCAGGTCGCATAGCCCCGACAGCCGTCCCGGGTCTTTGGAGAAGGAGCACCTCCCGAAGCGACCTCGCCTGGAGTCGGAGTTGCCTGCTTGGGTAAGTCCTGTAGTCCTCCTGGACTCGCCTCCGAGAGATCCGACGTCGGGGGCTGCTGGGTCACCTGAGGTCGGACTCAGGTTGACGGCCTTGGAGAGCAGACTATCTGCCTTCATGGACCAGCAGCGGGCACTGATCGCTAGCCTCGCTGGCGCCGCTGCCCCGACCGCCGGGACGTCGACGTCTAAGTCGATCCCGTAGACCGAGCCGATCCTCGAGTCCATGCGAACTCGAGTCGATCCTCGGTCGAGGTCACCCTCGGCCTCCCGTTCGGGACCGAGGTCGTCGCCGCCGACTCCCTCGGCGTCGGGGCGGCCGACGCCTCCGCCTGCCCGAGCCGACCCCACCGATTCCTCCTCGGAGTCGGCCTGGGAGTCTGAAGAGGAGGAGTCACCTGATTCCTTTCGGACTCGGTGTGTCCCCTCGGACTCACCTGAGTCCGAACCTCGGAAACAGTCCCCTCCGGAGGATGCCCGGTTCTCGGACTTCGTCAGGGATATGGCCAAGGCTTTGGCCTTCCCTGCGGATCCCGAGGAGGAACCTCGAGCCGAAGAGCTCGACGCCCTTCAGTACGACTCTCCCGCCCGGGAGCACTTTACTGTACCGGTTCCTCCCATGCTGGAACGACTACTCTTCCGCATGTGGGAGAGTCCGGCCTCGTCGCCGGTATTAAGCAAGCGGGTCGATTCCATCTATCGAGTCCGCAAGAGTCCTGGCTTCCAAAAAGCACAGCTGCCACACCATTCCATGGTAGTGGAATCGGCCATGCATAGGCTTAAGAGCCAAAAGATGCACTCCTCGGTGCCTCCTGGCAGGGAGGCCCGTAACCTGGATAGCCTTGGTAAGAAGTGTTACCAGGGCTCTATGCCAGTCCTCTCAACCGGCAACTTCCTCGCTTCTGCTCTCGTCAGCCGCATCCCCTTCGGGTAGCGGCAGATGCTTTTCTACTCTCATGGTCGGAAAGCCTTCTCTATGCTTTTCCTCCCATACCGCTAGTCTCTCGAACTCTATTCAAGGTTCTCCGGGACAAAGCTTCCATGATCCTGGTGGCTCCTCGCTGGCCCAGACAGCCGTGGTTCCCACTCCTGCTGCAATTAGCGGTAGAGGATCCGTTCCCTCTGGGGTTTCAACCGGATCTCCTAACACAGGATCAGGGGTCCCTGCTACACCCCAACCTCAGATCTCTACATCTGATGGCCTGGCTGCTGAAAGTGTAGTCCTTGCTCCCCTTCTACTGCCGGCAGAGGTGGAAGAGGTCGTCCTAGCTTCTCAGCGACCTTCTACCCGCAAATGCTATGCCCTTAAATGGCGTCGCTTTTCCGCTTGGTGTGCCCAGCAGTCTCAGGATCCCTTCTCCTGCTCGGTGTCGGTGATCTTGCAGTACCTGCTCTACCTCTCTAATCTGGGACTTAAGTCCAACTCCATCAAAGTCCACCTCAGTGCTCTTTCAGCGCACCATGTGCCGGTGGACGGCAGACCTCTTTCCAGCGACCCTCTCGTAGCACGGTTTCTCCGAGGTCTCCTTCTACTTAAACCACCTCTGCGCCCGCCAGCACCTGACTGGGATCTGAATGTGGTTTTACAGCGGATCACCTGTCCGCCTTTTGAACCGATGGCTACCTGTTCTCTGCGTTTTCTTTCGTGGAAAACCTTATTCCTGATAGCCCTCACTTCCGCTAGACGCGTAAGTGAATTGCAGGCCCTCGTGTCTGATCCCCCTTTCACTCGGTTCTACAAAAATAGGGTAGTCCTACGGACTCACCCAAAATTTCTTCCAAAAGTTGTCTCCCCTTTTCACATCAATCAGGAGGTGGTACTTCCAACCTTCTTTCCCAGGCCTCACTCCAGCCGAGCTGAAAGGGTCCTGCATACCCTGGACTGTAGAAGGGCATTGAACTTCTACCTTGACCGTACGCGGGAGCACCGTAAAGCTGCTCAGCTTTTTGTGTCTTTTGACCCCAATAAATTGGGGCTCCCGGTCTCCAAGCGTACTCTGTCCATCTGGGTTGCTGACTGTATCGCTTGGGCTTATGGTGCAGCCGGACTCTCCTTAGAAAGTCGAGTCACGGCTCATTGTGTTCGGGCGAAGGCTACGTCAGTGGCTTACCTCCGCTCTGTTCCGCTGGCAGACATCTGCCGGGCCGCTACTTGGTCTTCGAGCCAGACTTTTTCGGTCCATTACTGTCTCGAGAGGGAGTCCCGCAGGGACAGTGCTTTCGGACAGGCAGTCCTCCGAAATCTCTTCGAGGTTTGAGCAACTCCTACCCTCCATCCCGGATGGGGGCTACCGGTGGGTGATAATTCAGTGAAGATTCCTTCCTTCTGTGCCCGCTGAGCTAGAGGGAGCTCATTTTTGTGCTTAGGGTCTCCGGTAGCCTTAAGCTTGGGAGTCCCATATGTGAGGACTGACTTCCTGCTTGGTCCTGGAGAAAGCGTAGTTACTCACCTGTAACAGGTGTTCTCCAGGAGCAGCAGGAATCAGTCCTCACAACCCTCCCTCCTCCCCGTGGAGTTGCAATCATCTGCTTAAGTTTTTTTGCAAATTTTTATGCTGTCTTTTAGCTATGTCATCAGACTGGCTAAGATGGCACCCTTGGGCGGGAAGGCGACCGCGCATGCGCGCTGCAATTCCCAAAGGCTTTCTTTGAAAGCTGGGGAAAATTGCTCCGCGAGGGCTCCGTCGGCGCCGACGTCACCCATATGTGAGGACTGATTCCTGCTGCTCCTGGAGAACACCTGTTACAGGTGAGTAACTACGCTTTCTCCAGTTTTGTTGCCTCTGTTGCGTTTGGGCCTTCTTGGCTTTTGGGTAGCCTGTAGCTTAGGAGTCCCATATGTGAGGACTTCCTGCTTGTTCACAGAGAAAGCGTAGCTACTCACCTGTAGCAGGTGTTATCCGTGAACAGCAGCATTAAGTCCTCACAACCCACCCACCTTCCCAGGGAGTTGTTTATCTCCAAGAACAAGAAGGAAGTCAGTCTTCACATATAGGTGACGTCGGCACCATCAGAGCCTGGCGCGGGAACATTTCCGAGAATCCATTAGGAATGCTTTTGGGAGCATTCCTCCATGCATGCGTGGCTGCCTTCCCTCCTGGTCTCCTCAGTCTTTTTTTCCATGGAACCATTGGGACCTTGTCCCTGTCTGCCAGTACTCTGATTGCCTTCCTGTTGACCAATTCGACTCCCTGTCGATTCTGGTTCTCTTTACTAGTTTTATTTTCTTTAAAATTAATTTTCTTTCATTTTTTCTTCCTTTTTTCTTTTGAGGCCTATGGCCTCCCTGGGCACCATTGCCCAATTCGATTTTGCCTCCATACTATTTCAAGCATGGAGAAACCCCGCAGTGGGTTTAAGAAATGCTCAATGTGCTCCAGCACAATTTCTATCACTGATGAGCATTCCTGGTGCTTCAAATGTTTAGGCCCAGACCCTAATATCGACTCCTATCTCCATATGACTTCCAGAGGTTGGAAAAACTGGGACAAGCAAAAGGCTAAGCTGTTTCCCACAGATTCAGCTCCTTCGGTGCAATCTTCGGGGCGTCGATTCTGTCGAAAGTGACCCTTGCATCCAAGTCTCCATCAGCACAAGAAAAGCGTCACTCAGAGTCACGGGTGCTTATAAAGAAAAAGACATAGACTTTGACATCAAGGTCATCGACATCCAAATCGGCATTGGCTTCCGACCGCGAGCGTTGGCATCAGCATAGTCATTCATCGCACTGCAATGCCGACCGTCCTTCGAAGCAACCCCAGAGGGAGGTATCGCCCTCCAAAGCCATTCAGGTGTCCAGGGATGCCCCCGATGTTCAATCCTCAGTGGAGCCCCGGATACTGACATTGGGAGTTGTGGACCACACTTTGGTGTCTGGAGCTACTCCTCCTCCGGTTTCATTGCTGGACGACCGGGTCATCTCTATCGAGCAGAGCATTGCTATAATCTCCAGGAACAAGCAGGAATAAGTCCTCACATATGGGTACGTCGGTACCGACGGAGCCTGCGCGGGAAAGCTTCCCAGAAAGGAAAGCTTTTGGGGCCTCCCACAGCGCATGCGCGCTGCCTTCCCGCCTTCCTGACCAACTCTCCTCAGTTCTTCTTTTTCTGCGGAGCCAGCAGGTCGTGTTCCTGTCACCGCTGAAGAAGTTGTTATTTTAATTTATTTCTTTGGCCGCGTGTCTGCCTTCCCCGATTCCAGACCGGTACCGCCGGTCTTTTTTCCTTTATTTCTTAAAAAAAAAAAAATCTTCTTTTTTCCCTCACTTGGTGTCTTTGATCTGTGAGGCCTTTAGGCCTTCACTAATTCTCCCTCATGGAGAAACAAGCCTCTAGGTTTAAAAAATGCACCAAGTGCAGCGGTACTATTTCAGTCACAGACACCCATGAATGGTGTCTTAAATGTTTGGGGCCTGACCATTCCATTCCGGATTGCCCATCCTGTTCTTTGATGTCTAAACGTGGCTTACAGAACCGGGCAGCCAAGTTTCACATGCTGTTTTCTACAGATACTCCAGCATCGATATCTTCCAGGTCTTCCTCTCCTGATGGATCTCAGGTAAACAAACATTCCTCTGGCAGGTCCTCAAAGGGCAAATCTCCCTCTAAGTATCGAGATACCCCTGGGCTTGACCCTGAGGACCCTGCCCCAGCCAAACAACCCCGGCGGGAAGCTCCGGCTTCCAAAGCTCCTCCTATGGGGTTACAGGTTGACATCGATGGCACGGCCTCGACCGATCACCTGTTAGACTGTTCTGGGGTACCGGCTCAATCATCCGGTACCGACATCCAGACAGTCGTGGCGTCCATGGATCATACAGTTCAATCCATGCAGCAGGCCATTTTCGCTTTTATTAAGGCTGCGACGCCCTCGGTACCGCACCCTGCGATACCGACTCCGGTTCCGGTACCACAACCGATACCGGTACCCAGGCCATCCACATCAACCAGGATACCGATTCCGGTTCCCGGTTCCGGGGTTTTTCCTGATACCGATCCGGTTCCGGGTACCCCCGATGTTGATACCGGTCGATACGCTTATCGATCCCTGGAAGCAAACAGACGATACTTTGAGTCTTCTGATGATTCTGATTCATCAGATGACCCTGCTGAAGTATCCCTTACTCTACCTGAGGAGCCCTCTTCTCCAAAGAGGAGAATGTCTCCTCCAGAGGATTTATCCTTTCAAGACTTCATCATTGAAGTTGCTAAAGGTCTTTCTATTTCTGTATCCTCTGAAAAAGAACCTAGAGCAAAAAAGTTAGACATTTTAGGATACTCTAAAGTTCCCAAAGAGGCAGTCACCTTGCCCATCCATGAAATTCTTCAAGAACACATGATGGACTTGTGGGAGACTCCTCTCACCCTATCTCCACATTCTCGTCGTCTGGACACCATGTATCGTGTCCCCCCTTCTCCTGGGTTTCAAAAAACTCAGCTCCCTCACCACTCCATCGTGGTGCAGTCAGCTATGAAAAGGATCAAGAGTACTAAAAGACACTCTTCTACTCCCCCAGGAAGAGAATGTAGGACTCTGGATGCTTTTGGAAGAAAAATCTTCCAAGCAAGTATGCTTATTGGCAGAATCAACTCATACAGCCTCTATATGGGCATGTTCCTGAAGGAAATTGCATTAAAAATACGCCATTTTCTCCCCTTTATCCCAGAGGATAGAAAGGAGGAGTTCCTTCTTTTGCTGAAGCATACCCAAGATATTTCAAAGTTCTCCAACAGAGCAGCCTTTGACTCCTTTGAGGGTGCTAGCAGAGCCTCAGGTATTGCCATAGCGGCTCGCAGAATTGCTTGGCACCAGGCCTCTGACCTAGAACCCTGGGTCCAGGATGGGTTGGGAAATTTGCCCTGTACAGGTGAGAATCTGTTTGGTAAGGAGTGGCAAATCAAAGCCACTCAAATGGATGCAGAAAATGCTGCTTTAGATAGACTTTCTAAGTCTACCTCTACCCCTGTCAAGAAGAAAGCTTTTAAAAAGCCTTTCTACAAGAAGACCAGATTTGCCACAAATACTGGCCAACAATCTTCTGCAGCTCGCTTTGCTCCTAAGCGTCAGCAGCCTAAACAGCCCAGGGCAAAACCTGCAGGGGCTGCTACAGCCCAACAGTCCCAACCCCCTCAGGGTTTTTGACTTAAAACTAGAGTACTTAACCTTTCTGGCTCTAAAACATCCAGAACCTCTCACCATTCCAGGAAGGTTAATTCATTTTGCTCCCAGATGGGAACAAATCACATCAGAACAATGGACCCTCTCTATTATCAGAGAGGGCTACAAACTACATTTCTCCAACCTTCCTCCCCATACCATGGTGAGAAGTTTCAATTCTCCAGGACCAAGCAGGAAGTCAGTCCTCACATATGGGTGACGTCGGCGCCGACGGAGCCCTCGCGGAGCAATTTTCCCCAGCTTTCAAAGAAAGCCTTTGGGAATTGCAGCGCGCATGCGCGGTCCCCTTCCCGCCCAAGGGTGCCATCTTAGCCAGTCTTCTTTTTTCCGTGGAGCCCTACAGACGTGCCCGTCTTGTCCCCGCTGAAAAAGTTGATTTTTGTGATTTATTTCTATTTTTTCTTCGGTTCGACGCCGGTCTCTTTCCTGCCCGGACTCGCGACGCCGTTGCGAGTCCTTCTGTTATTTTTCGGTTTTTCTGATTTTCTGTCAGTTTCGTTTTCGGTTTTTCGCTGGCAGTCCTTTGACCTTGCAGGGGCCCTTTTTCCCCCGATGGCTGCCAGTGGTTTCAAGCGGTGTGTTCAGTGTGACAGAAATATGTCACTCACTGACACACATGATAATTGCCTCCGCTGCCTTGGCCCGGATCACGAGGAACTGATCTGTGGGGCCTGCAGCAAAATGTCCTCCAAAGCGTTAAGGAGTCGGCGGCATCAGCGGGAACGAATCTTCGCTGATCCCACCCGTACCCGGACCTCGTCGGAGGCCTCGGCGTCCAGAGGTTCCAGCTCTGACCGTCGCCGGAGTTCCTCCGACAGGGGTTCTCCCTCCGGGGACCATCATCGGAAGGTGAAACCCGCGAGGGCGGCGTCGATGGACGCTCCTGGTTCCGCGAGGGCCAGGTCACATAGCCCCGATAGCCGTCCCGGGTCTTTGGAGAAGGAACATCTCCCGAAGCCACCTCGTCTGGAGTCGGAGTTGCCTGCTCGGGTAAGTCCTGTAGTCCTCCTGGACTCGCCTCCGAGGGGTCCGACGTCGGGGCCCGAGTCGGGGGCTGCTGGGTCACCTGAGGTCGGACTCAGGTTGACGGCCTTGGAGAGCAGACTATCTGCCTTCATGGACCAGCAGCGGGCACTGATCGCTAGCCTCGCTGGCGCCTCTGCCCCGACCGCCGGGACGTCGACGTCTAAGTCGACCCCGGAGACCGAGCCGATCCTCGAATCCATGTGGGCTCAAGTCGATCCGAGGTCGAGGTCACCCTCGGCCTCCCGTTCGGGACCGAGGTCGTCGACGCCGACTCCTTCCTCGTCGGGGCGGCAGACGCCTCCGCCCGCCCGAACCGATCCCACCGATTCCTCCTCGGAGTCGGCCTGGGAGTCTGAAGAGGAAGAGTCACCTGATTCGTTTCGGACTCGGTGTGTCCCCTCGGACTCGCCTGAGTCCGAACCTCGGAAACAGTCCCCTCCGGAGGATGCCCGGTTCTCGGACTTCGTCAGGGATATGGCCAAGGCTTTGGCCTTCCCTGCGGATCCCGAGGAGGAACCTCGAGCCGAAGAACTTGATGCCCTTCAGTACGACTCTCCCGCCAGGGAGCACTTTACTGTACCGGTTCCTCCCATGCTGGAACGACTACTCTTCCGCATGTGGGAGAGTCCGGCATTGTCGCCGGTATTAAGCAAGCGGGTCGATTCCATCTATCGAGTCCGCAAGAGTCCTGGCTTCCAAAAAGCACAGCTACCGCACCATTCCATGGTGGTGGAATCGGCCATGCATAGGCTTAAGAGCCAGAAGATGCACTCCTCGGTGCCTCCTGGCAGGGAGGCCCGCAACCTGGATGGCCTCGGTAAGAAGTGTTTCCAGGGCTCTATGCTTGCTTGTCGGGTCCAGACCTACCAGCTCTACATGGGCATGTATCTCAGAGACCTGGCTAAAGAGATAGCCGGATCTCCGCTGGGCTGTCCGAGGAACCTTTGCGGAGGTTCCTAGCCTTGACAACTGGTATTTGGGAATGCTCCAAATTCATGTCTCGAGCAGCCTATGATGGCTTTGAAGCATCGGCACGAGTGGCCGCAGCCGGCATCGGTGCCCGCCGACAGGCTTGGCTTCAGTCGTCTGACCTTGAACCCTGGGTGCAGGACAAGTTGGTCGATGTCCCCTGCCGAGGTGAGAACCTCTTTGGCAAGCCCATGGCTGAAAAGGCTGCACAAATCGAGACAGAGACTCTCACCAGAACTAGGCTTTCTAGGAAGACCTCCGCCCCTTCCCAGAAGAAGAAGGGCTCGGGAAAGAAGTCCTTTTACCCGAGAAAGGCGGCTGCCTATAAACACTACCCTCAATATCAGGCCTCCGCAGCTCCCCAACAGGGTCAGCAGGCCAAGGGACGGGGTAACGGGTCCCGTAGGCAGCAAGCCCCCAAGCCTGCACCACCGGCCCCTGCTCAGCAGGGTGGGGGTTTTTGACTTCATCAGCATAGCCTCTCCCCCTCAGCTGGTTCCTCCCAGCACAGGAGGCCGGCTGGTTCACTTTGCCCACAGGTGGTCCAACATCACTTCAGATGCCTGGGTGCTTCATGTTGTGAGAGAAGGCTATCTTCTCCACTTCCACCAAGTCCCTCCCTCCTATTTCCCGGGAGAACCTCCACGACTCCCTCTGCACAGGGACTTACTCCTTCAGGAGTTAGCAAGTCTTCTTCAGGAACAGGCTGTGGAACCGGTGCCCCACCACCTGAGGGGTCAAGGCTTCTATTCCAGGTATTTCCTAATACCAAAAAGAACGGGAGGCCTCCGACCCATCCTGGACTTGCGCAACCTCAACAAGTTCCTCGTCAGGGAGAAGTTTAAGATGCTTACCCTTGGAATCCTTCTGCCCTACCTCCAGCAGGGAGATTGGCTATGCTCCTTGGATCTAAAGGATGCCTATACGCACATCCTCATCCACCCAAGCCACCGCCAATACCTAAGGTTTGTGGTGGCAGGAAATCATTACCAGTACAGAGTACTGCCCTTTGGCCTATCCTCCGCACCACGAGTCTTCACAAAATGTCTCGCGGTGGTGGCGGCTTATCTCCGACTTCACGGCCTCTGTCTTTCCGTACCTCGACGACTGGCTCATCAGAGCATCGTCCTTTCCAGAAGTCACAAATGCCACACACCGCACTGTGACTCTTCTGCAGTACTTGGGCTTTGTCATAAACTTCGCAAAGTCTACTTTGCTCCCCTCGCAAGATCTCGAGTTCATCGGCGCAAGACTGCACACTCTTCAGGCACGAGCTTTCCTGCCTCTCGACAGGGCTCAACGGCTCATGGACCTAGCCGGCCGTTTTCGCAGCCAGTCCCTGGTCTCAGCCAGGCGCTTCCTGAGACTACTCGGCCATATGGCTTCCACCGTCCACGTGACCCCCAATGCCCGCCTGAATATGCGACCTGCTCAGTGGTGCCTTCGCAAGCAGTGGCAACAAGCCACGGGCGGCCTAGCCGACTTAGTGCGCGTCTCCGGCCCGCTGGCCTCTTCTCTACAGTGGTGGCTTCATCGGCCGAACCTGGTGCTCGGAATGCCTTTTCAGTCTCCTCCGCCGGCTCAAGTGCTGACGACCGATGCTTCTCTCCTAGGATGGGGAGCGCATTGCCAAGGGGCATGTACTCAAGGTCTCTGGACCACGTGGGAGTCTGCTCAGCAGATCAACTTCCTGGAGCTCAGAGCAATCCGTCTGGCTCTCAAGGCTTTCTCCCACCTGACTTCTCACCAGTCCGTCCTT
The DNA here is from genome assembly GCA_033557465.1 of Ichthyophis bannanicus. NCBI lineage: Eukaryota > Metazoa > Chordata > Amphibia > Gymnophiona > Ichthyophiidae > Ichthyophis > Ichthyophis bannanicus. Next base: position 1,533,359,351 of record CM066032.1, read on the forward strand.
GTCCAGACGGACAATCAAGTTGCCATGTTCTACGTGAACAAACAGGGAGGCACGGGCTCCTTCCTTCTCTGTCGAGAAGCACAGAAGCTCTGCTCTTGGGCCGTCAGCCACGGCATTCTTCTCAAGGCAGTTTATCTCCCAGGCCAAGAAAATTGCCTGGCGGACAAACTCAGCAGGATCCTCCAGCCGCACGAGTGGCGCCTGGATCCCTTGGTAGTTCAGAAACTTTTTCTGAAGTGGGGCCTCCCCACGATGGATCTCTTTGCCAGTCCTCTCAACCGGCAACTTCCTCGCTTCTGCTCTCGTCAGCCGCATCCCCTTCGGGTAGCGGCGGATGCTTTTCTGCTCTCATGGTCGAAGAGCCTTCTGTATGCCTTTCCTCCCATACCGCTAGTCTCTCGAACTCTTTTCAAGGTTCTCCGAGACAAAGCTTCCATGATCCTGATAGCTCCTCGCTGGCCCAGACAGCCGTGGTTTCCACTCCTGCTGCAATTAGCGGTAGAGGATCCGTTCCCTCTGGGGTTTCAACCGGATCTCCTAACACAGGATCAGGGGTCCCTGCTACACCCCAACCTCAGATCTCTACATCTGATGGCCTGGCTGCTGAAAGGGTAGTCCTTGCTCCCCTTCTACTGCCGGCAGAGGTGGAAGAGGTCGTCCTAGCTTCTCGGCGACCTTCTACCCGCAAATGCTACGCCCTTAAATGGCGTCGCTTTTCCGCTTGGTGTGCCCAGCAGTCTCAGGATCCCTTCTCCTGCTCGGTGTCGGTGGTCTTGCAGTACTTGCTCTACCTCTCTAATCTGGGACTTAAGTCCAACTCCGTCAAAGTTCACCTCAGTGCTCTTTCAGCACATCATGTGCCGGTGGACGGCAGACCTCTTTCCAGCGACCCTCTCGTAGCGAGGTTTCTCCGAGGTCTCCTTCTACTTAAACCACCTCTGCGCCCGCCAGCACCTGACTGGGATCTGAATGTGGTTTTACAGCGGATCACCTGTCCGCCTTTTGAACCTATGGCTACCTGTTCTCTCCGTTTTCTTTCTTGGAAAACTTTGTTCCTGATAGCCCTCACTTCCGCTAGACGCGTAAGTGAATTACAGGCCCTCGTGTCTGATCCCCCTTACACTCTGTTCTACAAAAATAGGGTAGTCCTACGGACTCACCCAAAATTTCTTCCAAAAGTGGTCTCCCCTTTTCACATCAATCAGGAGGTGGTACTTCCGACCTTCTTTCCCAGGCCACACTCCAGCCGAGCTGAAATGGTCCTGCATACCCTGGACTGTAGAAGGGCATTGAACTTCTACCTTGACCGTACGCGGGAGCACCGTAAAGCTGCTCAGCTTTTTGTGTCTTTTGACCCCAATAAATTGGGGCTCCCGGTCTCCAAGCGTACTCTGTCCATCTGGGTTGCTGACTGTATCGCTTGGGCTTATGGGGCAGCCGGACTCTCGTTAGAAAGTCGAGTCACGGCTCATTGTGTTCGGGCGAAGGCTACGTCAGTGGCTTACCTCCGCTCTGTTCCGTTGGCAGACATCTGCCGGGCCGCTACTTGGTCTTCGAGCCCGACTTTTGCGGTCCATTACTGCCTCGAGAGGGAGTCCCGCAGGGACAGTGCTTTCGGACAGGCAGTTCTCCGAAATCTCTTCGAGGTTTGAGCAACTCCTACCCTCCATCCCGGATGAGAGCTACCGGTGGGTAATAATTCAGTGAAGATTCCTTCCTTCTGTACCGCTGAGCTAGAGGGAGCTCATTTTTGTGCTTAAGGTCTCCGGTAGCCTTAAGCTTGGGAGTCCCATATGTGAGGACTGACTTCCTGCTTGGTCCTGGAGAAAGCGTAGTTACTCACCTGTAACAGGTGTTCTCCAGGAGCAGCAGGAATCAGTCCTCACAACCCTCCCTCCTCCCCTTGGAGTTGCAATCATCTGCTTTAGTTTTTTTGCAAATTTTTATGCTGTCTTTTCGCTATGTCATCTGACTGGCTAAGATGGCACCCTTGGGCGGGAAGGGGACCGCGCATGCGCGCTGCAATTCCCAAAAGCTTTCTTTGAAAGCTGGGGAAAATTGCTCCGCGAGGGCTCCGTCGGCGCCGACGTCACCCATATGTGAGGACTGATTCCTGCTGCTCCTGGAGAACACCTGTTACAGGTGAGTAACTACGCTTTCTCCCCCATCTCTCCTAGACCTGTTGGGTCAGGAGGTGACCTCCCCCATCTCTCCTAGACCTGTTGGGTCAGGAGGTGACCACTCTTCTCGCCCAAAAGGCAATAGAAGAGGTTCCTCTTCCTCAACAGGGGTCAGGGTTTTACTCCCCTTATTTTCTCATTCCCAAGAAAACAGGGGGGTACAGACCCATTCTGTATCTCTGAGAATTGAACACATTTCTATACAAGGAGAACTTCAAGATGCTTTCTCTAGGTACTCTCCTTCCATACCTACAGAGTCCGGATTGGCTTTGTTCTCTAGTAGATCTCAAGGATGCGTACACACATATACTCATCCATCCATCCCACAGAAAATTCCTACGGTTTCTGTTCCAGGGAAAACATTTCCAATACAGAGTACTTCCCTTCGGTCTAGCCTCTGCTCCAAGGGTATTTACCAAATGCATGGCAATAGTAGCTGCATTTCTACGCGCCTTGGGAATTTTTGTCTTCCCATACCTGGACGACTGGCTCATCCGATATCCATCTCAGTCCGAGGCTCAGACTTCCCTGGATCGCACCAGGCGAATTCTACAGTATCTGGGACTTGTGATCAATCTGCCAAAGTCCCAACTCACCCCTACTCAATCCCTAGAATTGATAGGGGCCTGGTTGGATACCACCACTGCAAGGGCCTATCTACCTCAGGCCCGTTGCCAACGTCTAGTGCACTTAGCCTCTCAGACTCAGTCCAGAAGCCACTTGACTGCCAGAGAGATGCTACAACTATTAGGCCACATGGCCTCCACAGTGCATGTGGTGCCTTATGCTCGCCTACATATGAGAGCAGCTCAATGGACTTTATCCACCCAGTGGACTCAAGCATCAGGAGCTCTCTCAGACCAAATAGCAAACTCCAATCGTCTCTTTTGGTCTCTCCAATGGTGGATATCCACTCAAAATCTGTTGTTGGGGGCCCCCTTTCAACCATTGTTGCCCCAAGCAACCCTCACAACAGATGCCTCCCAAACAGTATGGGGGGCTCATCTCCAAGATCTCTCCACTCAGGGCACTTGGTCTCCACAGGAGACCACCCTTCATATCAACCACTTGGAACTTCGAGCAATCTTTCTGGCTCTCAAAGTTTTTCATACCCTCCTCAGCAACATGACAGTCCTTATTCACACGGACAATCAAGTAGCCATGTTTTACATAAACAAACAAGGAGGGACGGGCTCTCTGTCGCTTTGCAACGAAGCTCTAAGATTATGGGCCTTCGCCAGAGAGCATCAAATCCATCTCCTGGCAGTATATCTCCCAGGAATCCAAAACTCTTGGGCAGACAGACTCAGTCGAATTCTGCTTCCACACGAATGGTCCCTGCACATGGATCAGGTACTCAGAATCTTTCAGAAATGGGGAACCCCGGACATAGACCTCTTTGCAAGTCCGTGGAATGCCAAACTTCCCCTGTTCTGCTCCAGAATTCCGTGTCAGGGAACTCAGGCCAAGGATGCCTTCCTCCTTCATTGGGGTCAGGGCTTCCTGTATGCCTTTCCACACATTCCTTTGATTCCCAAGACTCTGTTCAAACTTCAGAGGGATCAAGGATCTATGATCCTCATAGCTCCACGCTGGCCACGCCAAGTGTGGTACCCTCTACCTCTGCATCTTTCCCAAGCCCCCTCCCTGGACTTGGGAGCTGCTCCAGACCTCCTGTCTCAGGAGGAGGGGACTTTGTGGCACCCAAACCCCAAGTCCCTTCACCTCAGAGCTTGGTTACTGAAGGCCTAGACCTTCAAGACTTCAATCTTTCTCAACAAGTGAAGGATATCCTCCATGCCTCTAGGAAACCTTCCACTAGGCGTTCTTACGCTTTTAAATGGAAAAGATTTTCCATTTGGTGTGCTCAAAAGGCTCTTGACCCTCTAGCACTTCCCTTGAATTCTCTATTGGAATATCTCCTGCATCTCTCCAATGCAGGACTCAAAACGAATTCAGTACGGGTCCATTTGAGTGCTATCTCAGCATCTCTTAAACCTCTCAATGGACAACCTGTCTCCTCTCATCCTCTTATCGCAAGATTCATGAGAGGCCTAACTTTAACTAAACCTCCCATTAGACCTCCTCCGGTAGCATGGGATTTAAACTTGGTTCTTGGTCAGCTTATGAAGCCACCTTTTGAACCCTTAGCCACCACCTCCTTGAAATTTCTTTCCTGGAAGGTTATTTTCCTTATTGCAGTCACCTCAGCTCGCCGTATCCGTGAACTGCAGGCCTTAGTGGCTAATCCACCTTATACAAGGTTCCATCATGATAAGGTAGTCCTTAGGACAAATCCTCACTTTATGCCTAAAGTGGTCTCACCTTTTCATCTTAATCAAGAGGTATACCTACCTGTCTTTTTTCCAGCTCCTCATGCATCCAGTGCAGAGAGGAACCTTCATACTCTAGATTGTAAAAGAGCTCTTGCTTTTTACTTACACAGGACACAGCAACATAGAAAGTCTTCCCAGCTTTTTGTTGCTTTTGATCCTTCTCATTTAGGACTTCCAGTCTCTAAAAGAACACTGTCCAATTGGATTGCTCAGTGTATTTCTTTTGCTTACCAGAGTAAGAACCTTTCTCTGGAGGGCCATGTCACAGCTCACAATGTGAGAGCCATGGCCACCTCTATGGCTCATCTTCATTCTGTGTCCATCGATCAGATCTGTCGAGCAGCCACCTGGGCCTCGGTTCATACCTTCACAGCCCATTACTGTTTGGACAAGCACTCCCGCCGGGATGCCTTGTTTGGTCAGGCTGTCCTCAGACACCTGTTCCATTCTTGAACAACTCCTGCCCACCTTCCCTGAATGGATGCCTGAGATCCATAGGAAGACGAGGAACCCTTCAGGGTCTCATACCCTTAGGGGGGATCTCCCGGGCATCTTAGCTAGGGAGTCCCCATATGTGAGGACTTATTCCTGCTTGTTCCTGGAGATAGCACAGTTACTTACCTGTAACAAGTGATCTCTGGGAACAGCAGGAATTAGTCCTCACAACCCACCCACCTCCCCTAGGAGTTGTATCTATCTCTCTCTCTTTCCTTTCCTCTCTCTATTGTCTCAGCTTTAAACTCGAACTGAGGAGAGTTGGTCAGGAAGGCGGGAAGGCAGCGCTCATGCGCTGTGGGAGGCCCCAAAAGCTTTCCTTTCTGGGAAGCTGGGGAGCTTTCCCGCGCAGGCTACGTCGGTACCAACGTACCCATATGTGATAACTAATTCCTGCTGTTCCCAGAGATCACCTGTTACAGGTAAGTAACTGTGCTCTCTTAGCAGTGGTAGCGCTGATAGCATCAACTGCTTTGCTACCGGTACCGGTTCCACCAATACCTACGATGACCACAGAACGCATCATTGTTCTACAGACGTACCCTGTATCTCATACGGTGGACCAACTGAGGCCCTTGGTACCACCGATTCCAACACCTTCGAAATCCAAATAGCCTTCTCAACACTGAAGGTATCGAACGTCTCATAGAGATTATTTTGATTTCCTTCTGAACACTGATTCCGAGGAGGTATCCGAGGCAGAATCCATTGAGTCCGATACTCCCAGGGATGTACTGTCGGATTCATTGTCTCCGTATGAATGTTGACACTCTCCGCTGGAGGACATGTCTTTTCAAGACTTCATTAAGGACTTGGCAGCAGCTCTCGATGTTTCAGTGGCTGCGGAAATGGAGCCAAGAGCTGAAGAGCTCAATATACTCCAGTGCCCTTCAGCACCAAAGGAGGTTTCTACCCTTCCGGTGCATGACATTTTAAAGAATCTGATGGTTCGAATGTGGAAGGCCCCCATGTCGACTCCAGCAATAAGCAAGAGGCTGGACACCCTTTATAGGAATCCTCCCTCACCGGGGTTTCAAAAGCCACAACTCCCCCCACCATTCTATAGTGGTGGAGTCTGCAATGAGGAGAATCAAAAATCAGAAGAATCACTCCTCAGTGCTTCCAGGCAGGGAGGCTAGGACTCTCGATGCATTTGGCAGGAAAGCTTTCCAGGCCACTATGCTGGCCTCCAGAATAGACTCATATATGCTCTATATGGGTATGTTCCTTAAGGATATATCGAGGGACCTCTCTGAATTCACCTCCCTCTTGTCTTCTGACAAACAGGTGGCTAATCAGGTCTTAGTGACTCATGCCCAAAACACATCTAAGTTCCTGACAAGAGCAGCATCGATACTTTTGAAGCTAACAGCAGATCTGCAGCAGCCTGCATAGGAAGCAGAAGAACAGCATGGCTCCAGGCATCAGACTTGGAACAGTGGGTTCAAGATAAACTGATTAATATTCCATGTAATGGGGAGAACCTCTTTGACCAGATGTGGAGAGAAAAGGCTGGTGAGATAGAGGTGGATGATCTCACCATGAAGAGGCTGTCAAGAAAGATAACCGACTCTTCGAAGAAAAAAGCTACCACCAAAAAAACATTCTTCCCTAAGAAGAAAAGGTTTTATTTGCTCTATCAGGCCTATTCTGCCTATGCTGGCCCAGAGTAACAACAGAGGCAACCAGGACAGAAACAGGCCAGGAAAACTAAGGTTACCAAAACTCAGCCTGCACCAACTTCTCAACCATCTCAGAGTTTTTGACTTCTTCAAGAAGAGCATGGCCAATTATCCTATGATTCTCCCTCCTCCCTCCATGATTCCAGGAAGGTTAGTGCACTTCACACACTCCTGGATCACCATTACCTCCGAGCCCTGGACACTACATAGGAACATAAGATATGCCATACTGGGTCAGATCAAGTTCCATCAAGCCCAGTATCCTGTTTCCAACAGTGGCCAATCTAGGTCACAAGTACCTAGCTGTTTCCTCAAAAGACACAGGTTCCATAATGCTTGTATTGGGTTAAGCAGTGGATATCCCGGGTCCCCTTTAATAATGGTTTATGGACCTTTCCTCCAGGAACTTGTCCAAACCTTTTATAAACCCGGCTACACTAACAGCTTTTACTACATCCTCCGGTAACAAATTCCAGAGTTTGATTACACGTTAAGTGAAAAAAATATTTTCTCTTATTGGTTTTAAATAGGTTACCCTGTAGCTTCATTGCATGTCCCCTAGTCTTTCTATATTTTGATGGCGTAAACAATTGATCTACGTTTACCCGTTCCACTCCATATATTAACTCCCCTCAGTCATCTCTTTTCCAGGTTTAAGCGTCCTAACCTTTTTAGCCTTTCTTCATAGGGGTATCCTTCCATCCCCTTTACCATTTTTGGTGGCTCTTCTCTGTACCTTTTCTAATTCCGCTATATCCTTTTTATTTTTATTTATTTAGTGTCTCTTCTATACCGCGCTCTTTGAAATCAGTGTGGTTTACATACAACAGTAACTTATACAGTGTGGTTGAGGCCACACTGTATTTACAATAAAACAGGTGCCGTAACTTGGACATAACTCGGATAACTATACACAGGTTGGTAACCAAGTCACAGGTCCAAAGTGAGGACTTTGTTTGGTTAGAGACTATTTACAATAATAAGGATGTAGTACATACTAATATTTTCATGGTGTGTGGTGGCATTGGTGGGCGTGACTGCATCATTGCGTGCTGGGTGTGCTTGTGGGGCATTCCTGGAGGGGGGTGGCTGTTTGTGAGCTGTTATCGGAAAAGTGCATGAGGAAAAGGTGATGCTTCAGCTCCTTTCTGAACTGGGCGAGTTCGGTGATTGCCCGGATGGTGGTAGGAAGGGCGTTCCAACCTCTGGGTGCATAAAGCGTAAATGCCCTGTTTATCGTTGCTTGATTGTATTTAGTTATTGCCTTTGGGATTACCAGAGAGTTTACGGCTGCTGATTGTCTGGATCTGTTAGGGGGCGTGGGTTGGATTAGCTCAGTGAGGGAGGTGGAGGAGCACTTGTTGATGGCCTTGAAGGTCATTAATAGAGTTTTGAAAGAGAGTCTGCGGTGGATTGGCAGCCAGTGTAGGTGTTTCAGGATTGGTATTACGTGATCCTTCCTTGATGCTCCATGTAGTATCCTGGTGGCAGCATTCATTGCAAGTTGGAGTGGATGCAGCGTGGATTGCGGGAGACCATGCAGAATGGCATTGGCATAATCGAAATGGGGGATTACCAGTGCTGGGTAGATTGTCTGGAAGTCGTCTGGATCTAGCAGGGGTCGTAGATGCCAGAGTGTCCAGATCTTGTGATAGACTGCCTTAACTGTGTTTCTTACATAGGTCTTCATGTCCAGCCGTTGGTTCAACATGACCCCTAGATAACGACTTGTGGGCTTGGTTAGCAGCTCGCCGTCCTTAACCTTTAAGGAAGCAAGGGGGGGGGGGGTGAATCCTTGGTTTTTCGTGATGAAGAGGACATCTGTCTTGTTGTGATTTATTCAGAAGTTTTGAGTGTGGAGCCAGATGGTGACTGCGTCGAAACTGCTTGTTAGCGGTGAGAAATCAGGATGGTCGGTTGTTTCTCCAGGACCAAGCAGGAAGTCAGTCCTCACATATGGGTGACGTCGGCGCCGACGGAGCCCTCGCGGAGCAATTTCCCCAGCTTTCAAAGAAAGCCTTTGGGAATTGCAGCGCACATGCGCGGTCCCCTTCCCGCCCAAGGGTGCCATCTTGCTCATTCTTCTTTTTTCCGTGGAGCCCTACAGACGCTGTTTGTGATCGCCGCTGAAAAAGTTGATTTTATTTGTTTTTCTTTTCTTGGTTCGACGCCGGATCCTTTTCCCGCCCGGACCCGATACACCGGTATCGAGTCCGTTCGAAATATTTTCGGTTTTTGTCCTTCGTGACTGACGTTCGCGCCATTTTTCTTTTTTCACTGGCAGCCCTGTCTTTTGACCTCGCAGGGGCCCTTTTTCCCCCGATGGCTGCCAGCAGGTTTAAAAAGTGTGATCGGTGTAAGAAACGTATGTCTCTTACCGACACACACGACTGCTGCCTCCGTTGCCTCGGACCCGATCATGACCCGATGATCTGTGGTCTATGCGGCAAGATGTCCTCTAAATCGGTGAGGAGTCGGCAGCAACAAAAAGAAAGAATCTTCTCTGACTCTGCGTCCGGACGGGCCCGGACCTCGTCAGAGGCTTCGACGTCCCGGGACTCCGGTCCTGAGCATCGTTGGAGTACCTCTGAGCGGGGGTCTCCTGCCTGGCAACATCATCGGAAGAAGAAACCCGCGAGGGCGGCGTCGGTGGACGCTCCTGGTTCCTCGAGGGCCAGGTCGCATAGCCCGATAGCTGTCCCAGGTCCTCGGAGTCGGAGAGGCCTTCGAAACATCCTCGTCTCGAGATGGAGTCTCCTAGACACGTGAGTACTGTAGTCCTCGTGGACTCACCTCCGAAGGAGCCGACGTCGGGCCTCGAGTCGGGGGCTGCTGGGTCTCCTGAGCTCGGACTCAGGTTGACGGCCTTGGAGAGCAGTTTCGCTGCCTTCATGAACCAGCAGCGGGCATTGATCGCTGGCCTCGCCGGTGCATCTGCCCTGGCCAACGGGATGTCGACGTCCAAGTCGACCCCGGAGACCGAGCCGATCCTCGAGTCCATGCGAGCTCGAGTCGATCCTCGGTCGCGGTCTCCCTCGGCCTCCCGTTCGGGACCGAGGTCGTCGACGTCGACACCCTCGGCGTCGGGGCGGAAGGCATCGGGGCCCGCCCGACCGGAGCCGCTCGATTCCTCCTCCGAGGAGTCAGCCTGGGAAACGGAGGACGAAGAGTCCCCTGGTACTTTTTGGACTTGGTGTGTCCCATCGGACTCGCCAGAGTCCGAACCTCGGAGACGGTCCTCCCCGGAGGACACCCGGTTCTCGGACTTCGTGCGGGATATAGCCAAGGCCTTGGCATTCCCCGCGGATCCCGAGGAGGAGCCTCGAGCCGAAGAGCTTGATGCCCTCCAGTATGACTCTCCCCCGAAGGAGGCCTTTACTGTACCGGTTCCTCCGATGCTGGAGCGACTTCTCTTCCGCATGTGGGAGAGCCTGGCGTCCGCGCCGGTGTTAAGCAAGCGGGTCGATTCCATTTATCGAGTCCGCAAGAGCCCCGGGTTCCATAAGGCACAACTACCGCACCATTCCATGGTGGTGGAATTGGCCATGCATCGACTCAAGAGTCAGAAGATGCACTCCTCGGTGCCTCCCGGCCGGGAGGCCCAGAACCTGGATGCCCTCGGTAGGAAGTGCTTCCAGGGCTCTATGCTTGCTTGTCGAGTCCAGACCTACCAGCTCTATATGGGCATGTATCTCCGAGACCTGGCAAAGGAAATTGCCGGGTTCTCTGCTGGTCTCTCCGAGGAACCTTTGCAGAGGTTCCAAGCCTTGTCCACTGGCATTCGAGAGTGCTCGAAGTTTATCTCTCGGGCAGCCTACGATGGCTTTGAAGCATCGGCTCGAGTAGCCGGAGCCGGCATCGGTGCCCGCCGACAGGCTTGGCTTCAGTCATCCGACCTCGAGCCATGGGTACAGGACAAGTTGGTCGATGTCCCCTGCAGAGGTGAAAACCTCTTTGGCAAGCCCATGGCTGAAAAGGCTGCACAGATCGAGACCGAGACTCTGACCAGGACTCGGCTGTCCAGGAAAACCTCTGCCCCTTCTCAGAAAAAGAAGGACTCGGGGAAAAAGCCCTTTTACCCGAGGAAGGCGGCTGCCTATAAACACTGCCCTCATTATCAGGCCTCAGCAGCTCCCCAACAGGGTCAGCAGGCCAAGGGACGGGGTAATGGGTCCCGTAGGCAGCAGGCCCCCAAGCCCACAAAACCGGCCCCTGCTCAGCAGGGTGGGGGGTTTTGACTCCATCAGCATAGCCTCTTCCCCTCCGCTGGTTTCTCTCAGCACAGGAGGCCGGCTGGTCCACTTTGCCCACAGGTGGTCAGCCATCACATCAGATACCTGGGTGCTTCATATAGTTCAAAAAGGCTATCTTCTTCACTTTCACCAGGTACCTCCCTCCTACTTTCCAGGGGAGCCTCCAAGACTCCCTCTGCACAGGGACTTACTCCTTCAGGAGTTGGCAAGTCTTCTTCAGGAACAGGCTGTGGAACCGGTGCCCCACCACCTGAGAGGTCAAGGCTTTTATTCCAGGTACTTTCTGATACCAAAACGAACCGGAGGCCTCAGACCCATCCTGGACTTGCGAAACCTCAACAAGTTCCTGGCCAGGGAAAGGTTCAAGATGCTTACCCTTGGAATCCTGCTGCCCTACCTCCAGCAGGGAGACTGGCTATGCTCTTTAGATCTAAAGGATGCCTATACTCACATCCTTATTCATCCAGACCACAGACAATATCTCAGATTTGTTGTGGGAGGAAATCATTACCAGTACAGGGTACTGCCCTTTGGCCTATCCTCCGCCCCCAGGGTGTTCACCAAATGCCTAGCAGTGGTGGCGGCCTGTCTAAGACTTCAAGGCCTCTTTGTATTTCCATACCTGGACGAATGGCTCATCAGAGCCCAGTCTTCCCAAGAGGCCACTCAGGCCACTCATCGCACTGTAACTCTGCTCCAGCACTTGGGATTTGTCATAAACTTCGCAAAGTCCACTTTGCTCCCCTCTCAAAATCTTGAATTCATCGGCGCAAGATTGAACACACTTCAGGTGCGGGCCTTCCTGCCTCTAGACAGAGAACACAGGCTCATTGATCTAGCCAGCCGCTTTCGCAACAATTCCCTGGTCTCTGCCAGGCAATTTCTGAGACTGCTCGGCCATATGGCTTCCACGGTCCATGTGACCCCCAATGCCCGCCTGAACATGCGACCTGCTTAATGGTGCCTTCGCACTCAATGGCATCAGGCCACGGGGAGCCTAGCGGACTCAGTCCAGGAATCCAACCTGCTGGTCTCTTCTCTGCGGTGGTGGCTTCATCTACCAAACCTGGTGCTAGGAGTGGATTTTCAATCTCCTCCGCCTTCTCAGGTGCTGACGACCGATGCTTCTCTCCTAGGTTGGGGAGCACATTGCCAAGGGGTATGTACTCAAGGCCTCTGGACTCCTTGGGAGTCTACTCAACAGATAAACTTCCTAGAGTTCAGAGCCATCCGCCTAGCTCTGAGGGCCTTCTCCCACCTCACTTCTCACCAGTCTGTACTGGTCCAGACGGACAATCAAGTTGCAATGTTCTACGTGAACAAGCAGGGAGGTACAGGCTCCTTCCTTCTCTGTCAGGAAGCATGGAGACTGTGCTCTTGGGCCGTCCTTCACGGCATCCTGCTGAAAGCTGTCTATCTCCCAGGTCAAGAAAATTGCCTGGCAGACAGACTAAGCAGGATCCTCCAACCTCACGAGTGGAGATGGGATCCGTTGGTGGTTCAGCGGATCTTTCTCAAGTGGGGCCTCCCCACCATGGATCTATTTGCCAGCCCCCTGAACCGGCAGCTTCCCAGATTCTGCTCTCGACAGCCGCATCCTCTCAGAGTAGCGGCGGATGCTTTTCTGATTCCATGGTCCACAGGCCTCTTGTATGCCTTTCCTCCCATGCCACTGGTGTCTCGGACACTCTTCAAAGTTCTCAGAGACAAAGCCTCGATGATCCTAGTGGCTCCCCGGTGGCCGAGACAACCTTGGTTCCCGCTTCTAATGCAGCTGGCGGTGGACACTCCTCTTCCTCTGGGGTTTCAACCCGATCTCTTGGCACAGGATCAGGGATCTCTCCTACACCCCAATCTCCGGTTCCTTCATCTGATGGCCTGGCTGCTGAAAGGGTAGTCCTTGCTCCCCTCTTGCTGCGTCGTGAGGTGGAAGAGGTCGTCTTGGCCTCCAGGCGGCCCTCCACCCGGAAGTCCTACGCTCTTAAGTGGCGTAGGTTCTCCGTGTGGTGTGCTCAGCAGTCTGAGAATCCCTTCTCCTGCTTGGTGGCAGTGGTCTTGCAATATTTGTTTTACCTCTCCAATTTGGGCCTTAAGTCCAACTCTGTCAGAGTCCACCTCAGTGCTCTCTCTGCACATCACGCACCAGTGGATGGCAGGCCTCTGTCCAACCACCCTTTGGTGGCTCGTTTTCTCCGAGGCCTCCTTCTCCTTAAGCCTCCTTTGCGCCCACCAGCCCCTGAATGGGATCTGAATGTGGTCTTGCAGCGGATTACCTGTCCGCCCTTTGAACCTATGGCTACCTGCCCTCTTCGTTTTCTTTTCTGGAAAACCTTGTTTTTGGTAGCCCTTACCTCTGCTAGGCGCGTTAGTGAACTGCAAGCCCTAGTGTCTGATCCTCCTTACACTAGGTTCTACAGGAATAGGGTAGTTTTACGGACTCACCCTAAGTTTCTTCCTAAAGTAGTTTCTCCTTTTCATCTCAACCAGGAGGTAGTTCTTCCAACCTTCTTTCCCAGGCCGCACTCCAGCCGGGCTGAGATGGTCCTGCATACCCTGGATTGTAGAAGGGCCTTGTCCTTCTACCTTGACCGTACGCGGGAGCATAGGAGGGCTGTTCGGCTCTTCGTCTCTTTTGACCCCAATAAGTTGGGGCTACTTGTCTCCAAACGTACTTTGTCCATATGGGTTGCTGACTGTATCGCTTGGGCTTATGGAGCAGCCGGCCTCTCGTTGGAGGGTCGTGTCACGGCTCATCGTGTTAGTGCGCAGGCTGCGTCAGTGGCTCATCTCCGCTCTTTTCCATTGGCAGACGTCTGCCGGGCCGCTACTTGGTCTTCAAGCCATACCTTTGCAGCCCATTACTGCCTGGAGAGGTAGTCCCGCAGGGACAGTGCTTTCGGTCAGGCTGTCCTCTATAATCTCTTTTTGGTTTAGGCAACTCCTACCCTCCGGCCCTGGTGTTGGGCTACCGGTCGGGGGCGTTTTCAGAGAAGATTCCTTTCTTCTGTGCTGCTGAGCTAGAGGGAGCTCATTTTTGTGCTTGAGGTCTCCGGTAGCCTTAAGCTAGGGAGTCCCATATGTGAGGAGTGACTTCCTGTTTGGTCCTGGAGAAAGAGTAGTTACTCACCTGTAACAGGTGTTCTCCAGGAGCAGCAGGAATCATTCCTCACCAACCTCCCTCCTCCCCTTGGAGTTGCAGTCCTATCATTTCATTTTTGCTAATTTTTTGCTGTCTTTTAGCTATGTCATCAGACTGAGCAAGATGGCACCCTTGGGCGGGAAGAGGACCGCGCATGCGCGCTGCAATTCCCGAAGGCTTTCTTTGAAAGCTGGGGAAATTGCTCCGCGAGGGCTCCGTCGGCGCCGACGTCACCCATATGTGAGGACTGATTCCTGGAGAACACCTGTTACAGGTGAGTAACTACTCTGAATGGCATGTAGAGCAGTACGTCATCTGCGTATATCAGGCAGTTGACATTGAAAGAGCGGATTATGGCACATATGGGTTGTATGTATATATTGAACATCAGGGCCGAGAGAGAGGATCCCTGCGGTACCCCCTGTTTTTGTTGGAATGGCTCTGATGTTGTAGCGCCAGTTCGCACATGTTGCCACCTGTCGGTCAGGTATGATTCGCACCAGCTCAGGGCTGGGTCATGTATTCCCTTTTCCTTGAGATGCACCAGGAGCAGCTCATGGCTCACTGAGTCGAATGCCGCCGCAATATCTATGAAGGTAAGGGCATATCCTTGTCGGGGGTTGTTGGTTCCCGTGATTATCCTACTGAAGAGGGTGGTAAGGAGGGTTTTGACTCCATGTGATTCCCTGAAGCCATGCTGCCATGGATCGAGAGGAGCAGCGGTTTCAATGTGGCTTTGGATTTGGCGTTGGACTTCCTTTTCGATTATCTTGGCAAGTAGTGGGATACTTGAGATTGGCCTGTATGATTCAACCTTCTGGGGTCAAGTTTGTTGCTTTTTAGTAGCGGCCTATGGAAGTGTGTTTCAGCCTTTGTGGGAACGATCCTCTTGAGAATGACTGTTCCATGACTTTGGCCAGGAACGGGCTGAATTCGCTGCGTAGTGCTTTTATCCAGAATGCTGGACAGGGATCATTTGGTGCAGTGGTGGTGTTGATGGCAGCAAAAGGTTTGGACAAGTTCCTGGAGGAAAGGTCCATAAACCATTATTAAGAAGGGACCCAGGATATCAATGCTTGACCGAGTACAAGCATTGTGGAACCTGTGTCTTTTGGGGAAACTGCTAGGTACGTATGACCTAGATTGGCCACTGTTGGAAACAGGATACTGGGCTTGATGGACCTTGGTCTGACCCAGTATGGCATATCTTATGTTCTTATGTTAATGGTGTCCTCAATGCATTTCTTAGATGGGGTGGAGAAGGTGGACAGTAGAGTTGTGTGGGGTGACTCATGTAAGGGGGGTGGTGGTCGTGGTCATGTTGGACTGGCATGTTTTTGATTTAAGGTAGTCCGCAAAGTCCTGGGGTTGTGGTTCGCTTGGTTGGTTGGGGGAAGGTTCTTTTGTCAGGTTCTTTACTAGATTGAATAAGTCATGTGGTTTGCTTAGTGAGTGTTTCAGGAGGTCTGTGTGGAATTGTTTCATTTTTTCCGTTATTGCTTCCCAATGTTTAGTTAGGTGCGGGTTGTATGCTCTTTGGTACTCGGTGGATCGTGATCGGCGCCATCGTCTATCCAGCTTCCTTAGGTGAAGGAGTGACTTTGCAGGTCGGTGGAATACCATGGTGCGACCTTTCGTTTCCTTGGAGGCTTGTTCGTGATTGGTAGGTGAGAAATGGAGCTGAGGCTGTCATTCCAGCTGGAGATTATTCCCTCCAGGCAGGGTGCTGTTGCTTTGAGGAGTGGGAGGGTTTTCTTCAGGATTTCGTCTTTGTCAAAGGATCAGAATCGTCCTGTTGGTGTTTTGGGGACGCCCATAAGATGCTGTCTCTTTTGTGGCGGTGGTGCCGCCGCAGGTATTTGGAATCTGATCAAGCTGTGATTGGGCCAGGGGATTGGGGTGATGGACAGAGCAAGGTCGTGGGTTGAGTCAATGGCTGCCTGTGGGGCGAAGACCAGGTCCAGCTTGTTTCCTTTCACGTGGGTGGGTGCATTGACTAGTTGCTTGTACCCTAGCTCTTTGAGCGCATCAAGAAAGACTGAGGCGTGTGTGTCTTGTAGGGCCGGTAGATTGAAATCACCTAATATCCAGCTTGGGGTGCGTGGGTTTTTGGCATTGCTGGCGAGGTCAGTTATTGTTGAGAGGTCATCTGGGGAGGCTGCTGGAGCTCCTTTTTAAGATACGGCGACCAGAATTGCACACAATATTCAAGGCACGGTCACACCATGGAACGATATAGAGATATTATAATATCCTTTGTTTTATTCTCCATTCCTTTCCTTATGATACCTAGCATTCTATTTGCTCTCTTGGCCGTCGCTGCACACTGGGCAGAGGGTTTCAACATGTTATCCACGATGACGCCTAAATCTTTTTCCTGGGCGGTGGTTCCTAATGTGGAACCTTGCATCGTGTAACCATAGTTCCTTTGCGTCCCTCTAGTCCAGTCCCGGAACCATAGAGTTGTGAACCTTCACCAGCAGCTTTGGAGACTGAAAGATGTCATCGCTTTGATGTCACTGGTACTAATAGGCAAGATCCGCCCCCTTTCCACCAGTACTTTCAGTCTCCAAGCAGCTTGGAGGTTCTGAGCCCGGGGAATGGGCTCAAGGGGAACAATTAAGCAGAGCTTTTTTTTTTTTTTGTGTGAAAATTTAACTTACTTTTCTTTATTTGAATTGATACTGATCTTTCCTTTTTTTTTTTTGGATCAGGTCCAGTGCTGCTGCTCAGGGGGTCCTTTCTGTCTTACTGCAGGATTTCTCTCTCCTTTTCTCTCCCTCTTTCCTTTCCCCCCTTTTTTGTTTGAGCCCCAGC
The DNA here is from genome assembly GCA_033557465.1 of Ichthyophis bannanicus. NCBI lineage: Eukaryota > Metazoa > Chordata > Amphibia > Gymnophiona > Ichthyophiidae > Ichthyophis > Ichthyophis bannanicus. The sequence goes on from CM066032.1 coordinate 1,533,376,253, forward strand.
ATTTAAACGAGCTGTATGTGTGTGTGTGTGGGGGGGGGGGGGGGGTGTATTTCCTGAAAGGCCTCCCTGCTCCTGAACCCGCATAAAAGGGTGAGGAGCAGGTGGTAGGCAGCCGTTGAGCAGCACCGTGGAAGTCTGCAGGGGAATGCAGAGGAGCCGCGGCAGAGTCTGAACGGGCTTCCTCTCTTCCTGACTGCACGCTGGAGCTGACGCCGCATTAGGGCTGTGCTCCAGCGTCAGACAGTGTCTTTTCCTCTTTCCTCTGGCCTCCGGTTCACTGGGTGAGTAATACAGGGGGGTTTTTCTTGGTTAAACGGGGGGTGAGAGTGGCAGAGTACTTGCGTGTCAGCTCCTGCAGGCCTCGTGGTCTTGAGAACGGGCCGCATGTAGTCAGCGCGGGAAGTTTGCCGGTGGCCATGTTTTTGGCGGCCCGGTCTTCTTTGCCTCATTAAAGCCGTGCTGAGTTTCGTTTTTGAATCGGATTGCCTGCATTTTGCTAATTGGCTCCTGCTCTTTCAATTGGTTTAAAAAAAAAAAAATTAACGTGGATCAGCCTTCTGGTGCTCAGGCTCACTGATTCTTTTGCTGAACGCTGAGTACCATGCCTGCGAAGCCCCGCTGTTTCGTTTGTGGGGTGCGGCGCAGCGAGGTCTCAGAGTCCGGGGTCTGCAAGGGCTGCTCCTTGCAGGCTGAGACCATGGCTGGGGCTCTGGGAGGTGTCACAGATGAGCAGGTAGCAGGTCCTTCTGGTGGTGGAGCGGAGCGGAGGCCCGGGAGTCCAGTCCTCCATCTTTGGGACCGGTGGAAGCTGTGGCAGGGCCTGCCTTCGCTGAAGGTGGGGGTGCGTCACAAGAAGGGGGTCTCGGAGGAGTTGGTCCTGCAATTCCTCCGGATTTTTTCACGTTTATGCAGAAGGCGTTTGCCTTGCTACAACCTGCGGCAGCACCTCCGGCTCGCAGCTCTTCAGGGCGAAAGCGGGCAGCTTCGGCTGGCCTCCCGGAGGAGGAGATCCGGTCGGTCAAACAGCGCAGAGCGGCCCTCGATGACAGCCCACCCTCATGCTTGGACGATGGGTTCGCGGGCTTGGATCTGGAAGAGGCCTCTGAGGTGGAATTGGAGGAAGGAGAGTTGCCGGACTTGGAAGAGCAGAGTAGAGTGGTCCGGGTGTTTCGGCGGGAGGAGTTGCCTGCCTTGATTGCCGAAACTCTTAAGACTTTGAACATGTCTTCGGGGCCGCCGCCAGTCGAGGAATCGTTGGAGGACCCGCTGTTGCAGGCGGTGCGGACTTCTCAGCGGGTGTTCCCGGTTCATAGAGTTCTTAAGGACATGATTCAAGAGGAATGGGACTTGCCGGAAGCGGCGCTCCGTGGTACTAGAGCTTTGACCCGACTATATCCGCTGTCTGAACAGGATAGAGAGATTTTTCGTTCTCCAAAGGTCGATGCAGCTGTGTCGGCGGTCACTAAGAGGACCACCATTCCGGTAGAAGGGGCGGCTGCCTTAAAGGATGTTCAGGACAGAAAGTTAGATACCTTATTGAAGCAGGTATTTGATGTCTCGGCCATTTCTATGCAGGCCTCGATAGCGGGGGCTTGGGTGGCGAGAGGCTGCCTGAGATGGTCCCAGCGTTTGCAGGGGGCGCAGGTGGAGGAGCACACGGAGGAGTTGGCGCAGCTAGAGTCGGGCACGGCTTATTTATCGGATATTCATTACGATCTTATCCGTGGTCTCGCCAAGAGTATGGCGTCAGTGGTTGCCGCGCGCCGGTATCTGTGGTTGCGTAACTGGGCGGCGGACGGATCCTCGAAGACGCGGCTTAGTAAGCTGCCGTTTCGGGGAAAGCTGCTGTTTGGTGAGGACCTGGAAAAGCTGGTCAAGGACTTGGGGGAGTCTAAGGGTGGTCGGCTCCCGGAGGATAAACCGAAGCAAGGCCGAGTGACCTCGGGGACCAGGGGGACCTTCAGGGATTTTCGGAGGTTTCGGTCCTCGCGTTTTGGTCAGCCGCAGAGGGGTAGGTTTCCCTCGCGGGGGCCAGGTTTTCGGGGGTTTCGGGGGGCCAGCAGGGGTTTTGCTCCCTTTCAACCCTCTTCCAACAAGAAGCCCCAATGAGATAAGGCGGACTCAGGTGGCGGTTGTGCCCGTGGGGGGAAGGTTACGGGAGTTTTACCCCGCCTGGGTCCAGATTACCTCCGATCATTGGGTGCTAGAGGTCATCCGGGACGGCTACTCTCTAGAGCTACAGCGACCCGTATTAGATTCCTTCGTTCTTTCCCTGTGCAGAGCACCGTGGAAGCTACAGGCGGTCGCAGAGACGTTTCGGCGGCTGCTACAGCTCAGAGCGGTCGTACCCGTGCCGGCGGACCAGTGCGGGTGCTGTCGGTACTCCATCTATTTTGTGGTCCCCAAGAAGGAAGGCTCGTTTCGGCCAATTCTGGATTTGAAGAGGGTGAATCGGTGTCTTCGGATAACGCATTTTCGGATGGAAACCTTGCGCTCCGTCATTGCCGCGGTCAGATCAGGGGAGTTTCTGACGTCGTTAGATCTTACCGAGGCATACCTCCATATCCCGGTGCGCCGTGAACATCAGCAGTTCCTGCGCTTTGCGGTTCCGATGGGGCATTTTCAGTTTCAAGCTTTGCCCTTTGGTCTGGCGACGGCGCCACGAACGTTCACCAAGATCATGGTGATGGTGGTGGCGGCACTCCGCAAGGAGGGAATTCTGATGCATCCATACTTGGACGATTGGTTGATTCGGGCAAAGTCCCGGGAGGGAGAGTGTGTTAGCCACGGCTCGCGTGGTGCAGATGTTGGAAAGCCTCGGTTGGGTGGTCAACTTCTCAAAGAGCAGTTTGGTTCCCTCTCAGAATCTGGAATACTTGGGAGCTCGCTTCGAGACCAGGCAAGGGTCGGTGTATCTTCCGGAAAAGAGGGCGCAGGCCTTGCGAGCGTTAGTGGACAGGTTTTTAGTGTGCAGGGCTCCGACGGCATGGCAGTACTTGCAGTTGCTAGGCACGATGGCAGCCACGATCGAGGTGGTTCAGTGGGCCTGATCTCATATGAGGCCATTGCAAAGTGCACTTCTCCGGCGCTGGTCTCATCAGCGGGATGCTCTGTCTCAGCGGTTAGTTTGCCCCCCAGAGGTGTGTCAGGAGCTCCGGTGGTGGTTGCGGCCTGAAAATCTGAGCGCCGGTGTGTCTCTGGAGCCTCCGGCCTGGAGACTGCTTACAACAGATGCCAGTCTCACGGGTTGGGGAGCGCATCTCGACGGCAGGTTTGCGCACGGACTTTGGTCGTTGGAGGAGACTCAGTGGTCCTTCAACAGGTTAGAGATGAGGGCGGTGTTTTTGGCGCTGCTCGAGTTCCAAGAGTCCCTGCGTCAGGAGCCCGTCCGGGTGCTCTCCTACAATGCGACAACGGTGGCATATATCAATCGCCAGGGCGGCACGGGAAGTGCGTCGCTGGAGGCAGAGGCGAGTCAACTGTTGTATTGGGCCGAAAGGAATTTGATGGCGCTCTCGGCGCAGCATGTGGCCGGCGTGGAAAATGTAGAGGCCGATTTTCTGAGTCGCCGCAGGGTGGATCCGGGGGAATGGGGCCTACACCCGGACGTCTTCGCGATGTTGGTGCGGCGCTGGGGGATTCCAGTTATGGATCTGATGGTGAGTTTCGAGTCGGCAAAGGTGGATCGCTTCTTCAGCAGGCGGAGAGAGCGCATGTCAGAGGGTCTCGATGCGTTGGCACAGCGGTGGCCCGTGGAGGAGCTCCTTTACGTTTTCCCACCTTGGGCTCTCATAGACAGGGTGGTGCAGCGAATAGAGCGGCACCGGGGTCTGGTGATTCTGGTGGCTCCCGATTGGCCTCGGAGACCGTGGTATGCGGATTTGATGAGGCTGCTGGTTGACAAGCCGTGGAGGCTTCCGCTCCGGAACGATCTCTTGCTGCAGGGGCCGTTACGCATGCCACAGGTGGATCAATTCTCGCTTACGGCATGGCTCTTGAAAGGGCTAGGTTAACTGCAAGGGGTTATTCGGAGGCGGTGGTTTCTACGTTGCTGAGGTCGCGTAGGCGTTCGACCTCGTTAGCATATATTCGTGTGTGGCGTATCTTCGAAGCTTGGTGTGCGGACAGGAAGCTGCGTCTGCTGGGGGCATCGGTGCCTCACATTTTTTCCTTCTTGCAAGACGGCATGGCGAAGGGTCTGGCAGCTAGTTCCTTGCGAGTGCAGCTGGCGGCTATCTCCTGTTTCCGGGGGAAGGTCCAGGGGCAACCGCTAGGGCAACACGGCGATGTACGGCGTTTTTTGCGGGCGGTGCTTCTTCTTCGACCGCCGAGGCACTGCTCTGTCCCTCAGTGGGATTTGAATGTGGTTTTGGAAGCGTTGATCAAAGAGCCGTTTGAGCCTTTAGGTAAAGCTTCGCTGAAGGATTTGACGTTAAAGATGGTTTTTCTGGTGGCGATCTGCTCCGCTCGGCGGATCTCAGAGTTGCAGGCGCTGTCGTGTCAGGAGCCCTATTTGTCTTTCTCTAGTCACAAGGTTGTGTTGTGCACCGTGCCCGCCTTTTTGCCTAAGGTTGTTTCCGGGTTTCATGTTAACCAGGTGGTATCGCTTCCGGTGTTTTCAGAGGAACAATGCACGGAGTCGGGCGGACGGTTACATCTTCTGGATGTTCGTAGAGTCCTCAAGAGGTATCTCCGCAGGACGGCATCCTTCCGGAAGTCGGACAGGCTATTTGTATCTTTCGGCGGTCCTTGTAAGGGTGAGGCGGCAGCGAAGTCGTCGATTTCCCGGTGGCTTAAAGAGTCTATCGCGTCGGCCTACCTCCTCAGGGGTAAGGTCGTTCCTGCCGGTCTTAGGGCACACTCGACTAGGGCGCAAGCGGCGCCTTGGGCGGAGGTCAGTTTGGTGCCATTACAGGCTTGATGTGCTGGCGCGGGACGACGGACGTTTTGGCGCAGCGGTTCTTCAGGCTGGGCTTGCCGGTCCCTCCCGTTGATATTCACTGCTCTGTTACATCCTCTATGGTTCCGGGACTGGACTAGAGGGACGCAAAGGAAGAGTAAATTAGACTTACCTGCTAATTGTTGTTCCTTAAGGAACTCTAGTCCAGTCCCGGATCCCTCCCAGAGATTTAGGGGTTCAAGCAGCCTGAAATTTTTTATGTGTTTACGGGAAGTGCTGGTAGGTCTAAGAGGCCGCAGAGGGGGGTGGGCGGTCCCTGGGTGATGCAGGGAGGCCTCCTCCTTTTTTGCGCAGCAGTACCTGCTCAGCTTGTGAGTTCGGAGATTTTCCGTTCTCGTGACCTTGACCTTTGGTCTGTGCGGTGCAGGTTCATTTTTCCACTATTCTCGAATGTTTATATAGTTCATATATCAATTGTGTGTTCATATCTACTTATTTGTTGCTCTGCTGAGTCTACTTTGTCAATAGGTGCTGGTGGAAAGGGGGCGGATCTTGCCTATTAGTACCAGTGACATCAAAGCGATGACATCTTTCAGTCTCCAAAGCTGCTGGTGGAGGTTCACAACTCTATGGTTCCGGGACTGGATTAGAGTTCCTTAAGGAACAACAATTAGCAGGTAAGTCTAATTTACTCTTTGGGTTGTTCTTTCCTAGGTGCATAACTTTGCACTTGTCCACATTAAATTTCATCTGCCATTTGGATGCCCAGTTTTACAATTTATTAAGATCCTCTTGCAATTTTCCACAATCCTCATGGGTCACTCGGGGCCTACAACTAAAATTCCAATCCTATCATCCCACTCATTTTGTAGGACAATGCAGTCTGGATCCCCTTCAGTCCTCTTTGCTTCAACAGGAAATTGGCCTATATTAGATCTTTGAGATCTTAACAAATTTCTCATTAAAGAAAAATTCAAGATGATCTCTCTGGGTACCCTTTTGTCATACCTTCAGCAAAATGATCGGCTATGCTCTCTGGATCTAAAGGATGCTTACACTCACATCCTTATTCACCCAAACCTCAGGTTTGTGCTTCAAAACAACCACTATCATTCAGACTGGCTTCAGCACCCAGAGTCTTCACAAAGTTTTAGCCATGGTTTGTTTGTTTATTTATTTTTATTTCTTTATTTTAACAGGTTTTTATACTGCTTTATCATTTCAGTCAAAGCGGTTTACATTGTAACTTAAACTTGGTAACGTACATTAAACAGGGACATTGATAACTTGGATTTCTCTGAGGCAATGGAGAGTTAAGTGACTTGCCGAAGGCCACAAGGAGTGCTAATGGGAATCAAACCCTGGTCTCTTGCATCCCCAGCCAGTCCTCTAATCATTAGGCTACTCCTCCACTGCGGCCTACCTATGAACTTTGGGGATCTTTCTGTTCCCCTACTTAGATGATTGTCTGTTAAGAGCAGACACTGTTTCAGCAGTCATCAGTGCTCTACATGTCCTACAGGAATTGGGTTTTGTCATAAACTATCCAAAATCACATGTCAGCCCAACGCAGGACCTCGAGTTCATAGGAACTCGCTTAGATATGATAAGAAACACAGCCTTTCTCCCAAAGTTACGACATCTCTGTCTTGTGCTCTTAGCCACACAGGTTCAGCAGGAACCATCAGTTACTGCCAGAACATTTCTATGCTTCTTAGGCCACATGGCTTCCACAGACCATGTCGTGCCCTATGTACATCTCCACATGAGGATCGGACAGTGGACTCTCTCATAACAGTGGAAGCAGTCCCGTGGGTCATCTCTTTAGACCTTGTCAACATCACTCCACAGATGAGGGCAGACCTTCAGTGGTGGTGCACACCACAGAATCTAGTTGAAGGGTCACCTTTTCAGAAGTCTGCATCATAGTCTGTCTTAATGACCAATGCGTCAAAACTAGACTGGGGAGTAGGGTGGTCCACTGCCATAGGGAAAAAAGTAAAAGTAGGAATTTCTTTGCTCCCTGGCCTGATTCTGGTTCCATTTATGTAGAAAACAATGTGTGCAAAGTATGAAGCCAATCAAATAATATTTAGGGGTGGCTCAAGGTCCCTATCTATCAGACCCCTGGATACCCCCCCAGGGTTCGTCAGACCACTGGGTATTATCCGCTCATAGACGGGGGTATCATGCTTGCCAAGCACTCAATGTGGTCCAGATGCTAGTAAGGACTTTGACGATATGGGGAACATCTTACGGTGTTGCGAGACAACACCCAGAAGGAACTGGAGTTGCTCTTCTTTTGTGGTGTGTCGGCCGTTGAACTCCTCAATGAGTTTGACCCCTCGCTCAACCACATCGTTGATCACTGGAAGATTTATTACTTTCTTCAGACCGTCTTTGAATGATGCATTCTCTTCCCAGTCTTCTGGGTCTGCATTAAGAAAATCACTGTTGATGTCGAGGTGTTTCAGGAAATGGATTGACTTGCGAGTTGCAAAAGATTCAAGTGGTAGAATCATGGAACTTTTCAATTCGACCCGCTTTGGGGGATCTTCGTCTTCGTCTTCGTCATCATCCTCATCGCTTTCATCTGATTCTGCCAGGATCATGGCCGACACTATGGCCCGCTTTGTCGGTGCTGAAACAGCTTCATCGAACAGTGACAGTGCCACAAGCTCCTCTGACACATACCACAGATGCTGTTGCAGTTTGTCTCTGGCCGCTCTTCCAACACGGTCATTGTGGTAAGAGTGTAGTTTCTTCAGCATCTCCAAATCTGTTTGAGGAGCAACTGCGGCATCAGGGACAGAAAACCAGGCTTCCACATGAATCAGGATGGAGAAAATGCTCACATCACGAACACAGGACTCCTCCCGTTGGGTAAGATCTTTGAGTTGTCCTCGGAACATCCAAATCTTGAGACACAGTACAAGACTTTTTCCATCCATCCGGGTTTCTTGAAATTGAAACTAGGAAGATTCCCTCCAAGGCAGACAATCGTTAACTCCAAGAATTCCAGGTAATCATCTCGGTGATTGCCCTGTGCCAACTTGGATTCCGCAAACTTCATGATGCGATCCCTGTCAGGTTGCAGCAGCACCTCCAAGTCTTTTCCAGTTTGATAGTTGGACTTGTCAAGGGAGTCCCAATTCTTTTGGAACCGGCGAAAGAGTTGGACATCGGGACCCGATGAAGCTCCAGAGCATGTAGAGAATACTGCACCAAGAATTATTTCGTAAATGTGATGGCGGCATGCCAAATGAAGGACTGTGCGACGGAGTCTCTGTTCTAGAAGAATGCACGCTCCTGATCGACGTCCCGTGTTCGATGCAGTTGTATCAAAGCAGAAGCCTGCAACCTTTTCATCCAAACACCATTCCTGTAACAGTTCATAAACTGCTGCAGCTTGATTCTCGCCCGTTCCTGATGTCAGTTTTGGTACACCAAGAAGTTGTGTTTCTCCAGTGGAGACAGCCGTTATCAAAACTGGAAGGCGGTCAACGGATGTGGTTGAACAGAGGAGAGATGGCAATAACTTGCTATCCCAATGCACAATGCATGTTTTGCCTTCGGCTTTGAATGCGTTGTGCAGGTCCGTCCATTGTTGCTGACGGTGCTTTTCTCTATGGCGCTTGACGCTGGAGCGGCTGATATTGAGCTCCCCAGGATAATGTCCCAGACTTCTGGCGGTTTCAGCTACCACAAACAGAGCATTGCGATCCGTTGTCCCTGTCCGATCCAGGGCTGCTGTAAACTCTGGGGTCCAGACATTGTTAGGTCGAAACTGCTTCGTTTGTGGAGTTGCTTTCTTCTGTCTGTTATCTGAATCCGCAGATGTCGACGAGTCTTCACCTGACTCTGCTGAGGAAGAAGATCCTTCCAGCTGAACTTGGCTTGTAGTTGCCTCAGCTTCGGCAACATGTTTTTGTCTGCGCCTTTTCAGTTCTTCTTCTCGCTGTTGCGATCTTGCTTCCGTGTTGGCCAGTTTCTTGTCCATCGCGCACATTGAGCCGCGGCGTCCTGGTTCTCGTTGCGCTATTAAGAATTCTTTGTCGTCTTGAATATGAATTAAAGACCTTGCATTGGCATGCGCCACATCAAATAGGTTTTTCATTGCAACCTGGAATTCTTTTTCATTTGCCTCTTGTTTCCCTCCTCTCCCTTTGTTTTTCTTCAAATGTTTCCACTGATTGAACAATTTCTTTACTTTTTCTTGAATTTTGTCATTTCTTTGAACAGGAAGCCTGGCCTTTTCCCAGTAAGCTTCTACTTCACTTGTTACAATAGATGCACTTTCACTAACGCCTTTGTTTAATGTCATATGGTGATGTAAAAATACACTTAACACTTGCTGGGGAGCTTGGCCCCCAGAATTGTGGTGGACATTTCTTCAATGAGATAAAAACCACGTTTTTTCACCATCTGAAAAGAATAAAGATACGAAGATAATAGTACAATGTCTTTGCCACCTCTCAGAGACGAGATTAGTTCAAATATGATGCAATCAAATGTAATCAGCGTGGAACTGAGTGGATGATACAAGATGATGCAACATTTCGTCATCTGCTCCCAGGGGGAAATCTCAAGACTTGTTGAGCCACCCCTAAATATTATTTGATTGGCTTCAAACTTTGTACACAGTGTTTTCTACCTAAATGGAACCAGAATCAGGCCAGGGAGCAAAGGAATTCAGGAATTCATTTTTATGGACCACCCTACTGGGGAGTCCATTTCCAGGACTTCACAACATAAGGTCTTTGGTCAACTCAGGAAACACTCCTACAGATCAATCTTTTGGAGCTCAGAGCAGTCTTCAATGCTGTCAGTCTTCTCTTCGCAACTCAGGAGACAGTCCCTTCTTGTGAAGACTGACAACCCCAGGTAGCAGTTTTTTACATAAACAAACCAGGAGGGACAGGCTCTCTACCCCTATTCCAGGAAGCCATTTGCCTTTGGAACTGGGAATTTCTCAAGGTATTCACCTTCATGCAGTCTACCTTCCGGGAGATCAGAATCAATTAGCCGACAAGCTAAGTCGGATCCTCCATCCACATGAGTGGATGCTGGACTCACAAGTGACCCAACACTTGTTCCAACTATGGAGGACGCCACTGATCAACCTCTTTGCACCTCCCCTCAATGTTCAACTACCTTGGTTTTGCTCGAAGATTCTTTCTTCCCACAGGGAATCATCAGATGCCTTCCTCATCCATTAGCGTCAAGAGCTCCTTTGTGCTTTTCCTCCACTTCTGTTCATAGTGAAAACACTTTTCAAGTTGCAGGCCGATTGGAGATAAATGATTCTCATTGTCCTTAATTAGCCCAGACAACTGTGGTTTCCTCTCCTCTTCAAACTTGCTCAAGCAGCTCCTCACTGGCTCAGTTATTTACCAGCCCTACACGCCCAGGATCAAGGGACATTGCTATACCCCAATCTCAAGCCACTCCACTTGATGGCCTGGAGGCTGAGCTCTTTGTCTTCTCACACTTAAATCTCCAAGAGGATGTGTTGCATGTCCTTTTATCTTCAAGAAAAGAATCTATCAGGTGCTCTTACGCCTTCAAATGGCGCAGGTTTTCCATCTGGTGTTCCCTTAAAACACTAGATCCCGTTACATGTCCCATTCCAGACTTGCTGCAGTACCTACTGCATCTATCTTCTTCTGGTCTCAAGACCGGCTCATTGAGAGTACATTTATCCACCATTGTGGCCTCACACCATACTCTAGGGAGCCACCCAATCTCGGCGTATCCTTTAGTGGCCAGGTTCATGAGGGGTCTTCTCCTGACCAAACCGCCCTTCTGTCCACCTCCCACTCCGTGGGATATAAATGTTGTTCTCACACAACTCATGTGCAGTCCCTTTGAACCAATGGGTTCAGCTCCACTAAAGTTCCTTACATGGAAGCTCCTCTTCCTTATAGCAGTCACTTCATCTTGCAGATTCAGTGAACTGCAGGCTTTAGGGGACTATGCGCCGTATACTACTTTCCATCATGACAAGGTGGTCCTTCGCACACATCCAGAGTTCTTACCGAAGGTCGTCACCTCCTTCTACTTGAACCAATTGGTCTCACTACTGTCTTTCTGTCCAAGACCTCACACCTCTCCTGCTGAGGCTGAACTTCATACTCTTGATTGCAAGAGGGCCTTAGCGTTCTATCTAGACTGCACCAAGGACAATTGCCAGTCCTCTCAGTTGTTCGTCTCCTTTAACCAAAATCATTTGGGGTCACCAGTATCCAAGAGAACACTCTTCAACTGGTTAGCAGATTGCATATCTTTTGCTTATTCGCAAGCTGGACTGTCCCTACAAAACAGGGTTACAGCCCATAATGTCAGAGCTATAGCCACTACGGTGGCTAACCTCCGCTCTGTCCCTATCTCAGAGATCTGCCAGGTGGCAACTTGGTCTTCTCTCCATGCCTTTGCAGCGCAGTATTGCCTGGATAAAGACTCCAGAGCTGACGATCAATTTGGACAAGCTATTCTGCAAAACCTCTTTCAAATTTAGACAACTTGCCCACCACCCAATCGACTACCTGCCGAGATCCTTCCCCTGCTCGGTAGTCTTGGGCTAGAGAGTCCCATATGTGAAGACTGACTTCCTGCTTGTTCCTGGAGATAGCAGTTACTCACCTTGAACAGGTGATCTCCGTGAACAGCAGGAATCAGTCTTCACAACCCACCCATCTCACCTTCAAGTTGGCCATTTTTGGTTTTCAATCCTGATATACAAAGGTTTTATTCTCCGCTATACACCTGACTGAGGAGACCAAGAAGGAAGATGGGAAGACAGCCACGCATGCGTGGAGGAACTCTCCCAAAAGCATTCCTGTTGGATGCTGGGGAGTATTCCCGTTCCAGGCTCCGTTAGTGCTGACGTCACTCATGTGTGAAGACTGATTCCTGCTGTTCCCAGAGATCACCTGTTACAGATGAGTAACTACGGTTTCTAGGCTACTGCTTTGAACTTTTATTGTAGAAGATGGCGCTGCAGCAGGTGAGAAGGCAGGCGCGCATGCACGGTGCAGCTCCCAAAAGCTTCCATTTGAAGCTGAACATAAGAACATAAGACATGCCATACTGGGTCAGACCGAGGTCCATCAAGCCCAGTATCCTGTTTCCAACAGTGGCCAATCTAGGTCATACATACCTAGCAATATCCCCAAAAGACACAGGTTCCACAATGCTTGCACTGGGTCAAGCATTGATATCCTGGCTCCCTTTTTAATAGTGGTTTATGGACCTTTCCTCCAGGAACTTGTCCAAACCTTTTTTAAACCCAGCTATACTAACAGCCCTTACTACATCCTCCGGTAACAGATTCCAGAGTTTGATTACACGTTGAGTGAAAAAATATTTTCTCTTATTTGTCTTAAATAGTTTACCCTGTAGCTTCATTACATGTCCCCTAGTCTTTCTATATTCTGATAGCGTAAACAATTGATCCACGTTTATCCGTTCCACTCCATTCATTAATTTATAGACCTCTATCATATCTCCCCTCAGCCGTCTCTTTTCCAAGTGAAAGAGCCCTAACCTTTTTAGCCTCTCTTCATAGGAGTAGCCTTCCATCCCCTTCACCAATTTGGTGGCTCTTCTCTGTACTTTTTCTAATAACGCTATGTCCTTTATAAGATACGGTAACCAGAATTGCACACAATATTCAAGGTGCGGTCATACCATGGAGCGATACAGAGGCATTATAATATCCTTTGTTTTATTCTCCATCCCTTTTCTTATGATACCTAGCATTCTATTTGCTTTCTTGGCCGCCGCTGCACACTGGGCGGAGGGTTTTAACATGTTATCCACGATGACTCCTAAATCTTTTTCCTGGGTGGTGGTTTCTAATGTGGAGCCTTGCATCGTGTAACTATAGTGTGGGTTGTTCTTTCCTAGGTGCATAACTTTGCACCTGTCCACATTAAATTTCATCTGCCATTTGGATGCCCAGTCTTCCAATTTATCCAGATCCTCCTGCAGTTTTCCACAATCCTCTTGGTTTTTAACAACTTTAAACAGTTTTGTGTCATCTGCAAATTTGATAACCTCACTAGTTATTCCCTTTTCCAGGTCATTTATGAATATGTCAAAAAGTAGCGGACCCAGTACAGATCCCTGGGGTACTCCACTATTCACCTTTTTCCATTGGGAATATTGGCCATTTAGCCCTACCCTCTGCTTTCTATCTTTTAACCAGTTCCTGATCCACAATAGTACACTGCCTCCTATCCCATGACTTTTTAGCTTCGCCAAAAGTCTCTGATGGGGGACCTTGTCAAAAGCTTTCTGAAAGTCCAGATACACTATATCAACCGACTCACCTTTGTCTACCTGTTTATGCACACCTTCAAAAAAACATATCAGATTAGTAAGACAAGATCTTCCTTGTCTAAAGCCATGTTGGCTGTCTCCCATTAGGCCATGACTATCTACATGCTGTGTAATGTTGTTCTTTATGATGGTTTCTACCATTTTCCCTGGTACTGACGTCAGGCTCACCGGTCTGTAATTTCCCGGGTCACCCCTGGAACCCTTTTTAAAAATTGGTGTTACGTTGGCGACCCTCCAATCTTCAGGTATTACAGATGATTTTAATGAAAGTTCACAGATTACCAATAGCAGGTCTGCAATCTCATATTTCAGTTCTTTCAACACTCTGGGATATATACCATCCGATCCAGGTGATTTGCTACTATTCAGTTTATCAAATAGTTGTAATATATCTTCCCGGTGTAGCGATATTTCTCTCAATTCCTCTGCAGTATCACCTTTAAATACCACTTCAGTCTTGGGTAACATCCCTATATCTTCCTCAGTAAAGACCGAAGCAAAGAATTCATTCAGTCTCTCTGCTATAGCCTTGTCTCCTCTTATTGCCCCTTTTACCCCTCTATCATCTAATGGTCCAATTGACTCTCTCACAGGCCTTTTGCTACGAATGTACTTGAAAAAGTCTTTATTTCATGTTTTTGCTTCCGTAGCAAGTTTCTTCTCAAATTCCCGCTTTGCCTGCCTTATCAATGCTTTGCATTTAACTTGCCAGTGCTTGTGCTGTTTCCAGTTATCATCATTTGGCTCTTTTTTCCATTTCCTGAAGGTTGCTTTTTTGGCAGCAACAGCCTCTCTGACCTCACCTTTAAACCATGCTGGCAGTTTTTTTGGACTTTCTTCCACTTTTCTTAATGCGTGGAATACAGCTGGTCTGGGCTTCGAGGATAGTATTTTTAAATAACACCCAAGCTTGCTGTAAGTCTTTAACCTTTGGAACCGCTCCTTTTAGTTTTTTCCTAACTATATTTCTCATTCTATCATAGTCTCCCTTTTTGAAAGTTAAAAGGTAGTACTGTGGGGGGGCGGAGCCTGATGTCCAGCGGGATAGACGCTTCGCGTTGAAGCTCCCGAGAGGCCTACTCAGAATCCTGAATTAATACCTGCATAAACTTCATTTTTTGCTCTGAACTTACCGGGGTGCCTCGGGGGGAACGGCGGGCCACAAACCAGTGTGACTGGACCTCGGGTCTCCCTCTTCTTCACACGGAAAACGCTCCAAAACAGAGTTCTTCCCCACAAAAGATGGCCCCACTTTGGGAAAACCCCGCAACGCCACAGGGGATCTTGGAGGAGATACGCGGTGTGAAGGAGCTGGTACAATCCAACGGAGCGGTGCTCCGAACCATGCGTGAAGACTTTGGCACACTTCAGAACCGGCTCGAAAGTCTCCCATTACGACAGGACAACATGGCGGAGGTCCTTGACTCGCACGCGGTGCGCTTGGTGAAATTGGGCAAGGCTGAGCGTATGATACAGAATTTTCGAAAAGAGCAGGAGGATAGCAATGATCGAGCTGGTTGCAACCATATGGGGCTCATTGGAGTACCGGAGGATGTGAGAGCAGGAGACATGCGAGAATTCTTGGTCATAACTCTCCCTCCCTTGCTAAAGATTATTATTTACAGAGATCTGGAGACTGACCGAGCGCATCGTGTTCCTGCTAATATGGCGCTCAATCGGACGACCCCTCGGGCTCTCAATTTTCGATTATTGCGATACCAGTAAGTAGAGCAAATTTGCACTGCTGCCCGGGCGAATTATCATCTTGAATTTGAAAGTCATAAAGTTTCTTTTCCCCTGACGTGGCAAAGTCCACAGTTGACCGACGGAGGAGACTCCTTGCTTTTCGCCCTGGATTTCAATAACTACAGGCTCACTTTGGCCTAATATATCCAGTGAAGCTCAGAGTGACTCTCCATAACCCAGCCATAACATTCGAAGATCCCGATCTACTAGCAATGTTTTTGGACTCCAAATAACGCCGATCAGATGCGCTAATCCAACCACTATGATTCAACAATCTTGATCTGTAATTCGCCGGATTTGCCCGCCATCTTGAACGGCCCGACGCGGCGACCCCAGCCTGGAATAGAGACTGCCTGGACTTTTCTTTTTATCTATAATCTACTTGGCCTTCTATCCCTCCATGATGTGCACCTCGGTGGGATTCGAAACATGCATAGTTTTACAGGTTATATGTTTTAGCTTGGGTCCTCTCTGGAGTTTCTCCCCGCAGACATTAGGTCGCCAGTAATTTCTGGGGTTTAGCTTCTTCTCTAGTGCACCTCGGTGCTTATTTTTTTTATATATGGGGCGTTACCATGATTTTTATTAACTCATTGATTATTATGTTATGTGCACAGTCATACATAGTTAAGATGAGGGACATTGGGAAATTGTGTGCATTATTGTGTTCTTTCTCAGAATTTCTAATCTTTCTAGATGGCCTTGTGTCAGATCTTCTCATAAAACGTAAACGGCATTAATAGTTCAATCAAAAGAAAGAAAATCCTTAGCTATCTTAATCATGAGCATGTTACTTTAATGTTTCTTCAGGAAATGCATTTAAATTCCGCTGCGGCATTGTAACTTAATACCACGCCTAATATGGCGACTGCCTTTTCTTTTCTTCCGCTGTTTCCAAGCGGTGTGGGGTAGCCATTTTGGTTAAGAAGTCTCTGCAAGCTATTGTAATGGATGTTAGCTTTGATAAGGAGGGTAGATGGGCCCGTGCACACCTTCAGGTTGAGACTGTAATTTACGTGTATTGGTATTTATGCTCCGAATGTGGATAATCCTGTTTATTATGCAAGTATTCTGCAGTTAGCACAGGCATTTGCCAGCCCTCCATTAATGCTCGGCGGCGATTCAACCAAGTACTTGAGCCCTTTGACAGCTTGGCTGCCGCCCAGAACGAGTGGTCCACCCAAGAGTCTTGATTCTTTTACTGCTTTGATAACAGATTTTGTGCTAGAAGATATATGGAGGCTGCTTCTCCCCTCACTCCCATTATCCACCAATGCGCTCCGACAGCGCTGAAATTCTGGGAGCGGGAGTTGCATGTAGCTTTGACCCCGGAGCATGGGAGCCCAGCCTGGAGCAGGTTGACATGGATCTCTCGATCTCCCTCACTTACTCAGACACTTTTTTCTTTTAATCCATCGAAGTTTCTATACTCCTGATAGGTTAGTCAAATGACCGCTACCCAGAGCAACAGATTTAGGATATGCCACACGGCCATTCACATACTAACTTATATTATGTTTGAATGCCCGGTACCCTAATATTACTGGAAAATACTGGGGGAAAAATAGGTCCCCTCTTAATTTCAATGAATGGTGGCATCCTGTCAGTCTATACAGTATATATGAACAACTACCTCATCTGTTGGTCTCTCCGTTCAGACCCTCTATCATTTGTCTGAATGGAGGATACTCCACGATTATGTTTAAAATGCTAAAATGCTAAATGCTCCCATCTGACTGTTTCAATCTATTTCACCTGATCAGTCTATATTGCTGATACTCTTTTGTTTGTTTGGATGTACAATCACTGCTATATGTATACGCCTCTTTGATGATACTCCTCAGTTCCAGAGAAGAAGCTTAGGGGTGGGGGGTAATTGGGGTTGCTTTCCTTATGTGTATATTTGTATTTGTCTCCTTTGGTTTGTTGTTCCGTTTGTTTGTTGTAAAATGAAAATAAAAGTTTCAAAAAAAAAAAAAGGTAGTACTGTGGATTCCTTTACTATCTGTCCTCCACTAATTAAATCAAACATGATCATACTGTGATCACTATTGCCAAGTGGTCCCAACACCCTTATTTCTTGCACCAGATCTGGCGTTCCACTAAGGACTAGGTCCAGTATGGCTTCCCCTCTGGTCGGTTCATGAACCAGCTGCTCCAAGAAGCAGTCATTTATTTCATCTAGAAACTTTATCTCTTTAGCTTGTCCTGCTGTGACACTGACCCAGTCGATACTGGGGTAATTGAAATCACCCATTATTACTACTCTGTTGTGACTTTTGTTAGCTTCCTTGATTTATTTGAGCATTTCATCATCCATTTGTTCATTCTGGCCAGGCGGTCGATAGCTGGGGAGTGTTCCGCGTGGGCTTCGTCAGGGAAATCACCCATACATGAGAAACATAGAAACCTAGAAACATGATGACAGAAAAAGACCACATGGGCTGTCTAGTCTGTCCTTCCATATCAGCCACTACAACAGTCCCATTTATTTCCTTTAGAGATCCATAGTGTTTATCCCATGCTTCTTTAAATTCAGATACTGTCCTCATCTCTACCACCTCCACTGGAAGACTATTCCACGGATCCACCACTCTTTCCGTAAAGAAATATTTCCGCATATCACTCCTGAATCTATCCCCTTTCACCCTCATCCCATGTCCCCTCGTAGCAGAGCTTGCTTTCAATCGAAAGAGGCTCTCCTCCTGTGCATTTATGCCACGGAGGTATTTAAACATCTCAATTATAAGAACATAAGATATGCCATACTGAGTCAGACCAAGGTCCATCAAGCTCAGTATCCTGTTTCCAACAGTGGCCAATCTAGGTCATACGTACCTAGCAGTATCCCCAAGAGACACAGGTTCCACAATGCTTGTATTGGGTCAAGCATTGATATCCTGGGTCCCTTTTTAATAATGGTTTATGGACCTTTCCTCCAGGAACTTGTCCAAACATTTTTTAAACCCAGCTACACTAACAGCTCTTACTACATCCTCCGGTAACAAATTCCAGAGTTTGATTACACGTTGAGTGAAAAAAATATTTTTTCTTATTTGTCTTAAATAGTTTACCCTGTAGCTTCATTACATGTCCCCTAGTCTTTCTATATTCTGATAGAAACATAGAAACATAGAAACATGATGACAGAAAAAGACCACAAGGCCCATCTAGTCTGTCCTTCCATAACAACTACTACAAAAGTCTACTTTCTACCTTTAGAGATCCTCTGTGTTGGTCCCATGCTTTTTTGAATTCAGTTACTGTCCTCATCTCTACCACCTCCACTGGGAGACTATTCCATGGATCCACTACTCTTTCCGTAAAGAAATATTTCCGCATATCACTCCTGAATCTATCTCCCTTCACCCTCATCCCATGTCCCCTCGTAGCAGAACTTGCTTTCAATTGAAAGAGGCTCTCTCCCTGAACATTTATGCCACGGAGGTATTTAAACATCTCAATCATATCACCTCTATCCCGCCTTTCCTCTAAGGTGTACATATTAAGATCCTTAAGTCTGTCCTCATATGCTTTATAATGAAGCCCATTAATCATTTTAGTAGCAACCCTCTGCACCGACTCCATCCTGTTCACATCCTTTTGAAGGTGCGGTCTCCAGAATTGCACACCATACTCCAAATGAGGTCGCACCAAAGACTTATACAGAGGCATTATCACCTCCTTTTTTCTGCTAGCCATTCCTCTCCGTAAGCACCCAAGCATCCTTCTAGCTTTTGCCGTCGCCTTTTCTACCTGTTTAGCTACTTTAAGATCATCAGACACAACCACGCCTAGGTCCCGCTCTTCTTTAGTGGACAAAAGTACTTCACCTCCTATACTGTATTGCTCCCTTGGATTGCTGCAGCCCAAATGCATGACCTTACATTTTTAACATTAAATCCCAGCTGCCAAATTCTAGACCATTCTTCAAGCTTAGCTAGATCCCTCCTCATGTTATCTACACCTTCCTGGGTGTCTACTCTATTACAGATTTTGGTATCATCCGCAAAGAGGCAAACCTTACCCGACAGCCCTTCTGCTATATCACTAACAAAGATGTTAAAAAGAATCGGACCAAGGACAGATCCCTGGGGCACACCACTGGTAACATCCTTCTCCTCAGAGTGAGCTCCATTTACTTGTACTCTTTGTCGCCTCCCACCCAACCAATTTCTAACCCAAGCAGTAACTTTAGGGTCCATCCCTAGGGTGCTCAGTTTGTTTATAAGTCGCCTGTGAGGAACAGTGTCAAAGGCTTTACTGAAATCTAAATACACCACATCTAGAGCTCTCCCTCGGTCCAACTCCCTGGTCACCCAGTCAAAGAAATCGATCAGATTTGTCTGACAAGACCTGCCTCTGGTGAATCCATGCTGCCTCGGATCCTGTAATCCGCCGGACTCCAGAAACCTCACTATTTTCTCTTTCAGCAGTGTTTCCAATAATTTACTCACCACTGAAGTTAAACTAACCGGCCTGTAGTTTTCAACCACATCCTTACTTCCGATTTTGTGTAAAGGCACCACATGAGCCTCTCTCCAGTCCTTTGGCACCACTCCCGACTCCAACGAGGCATTGAAAAGGTCAGTCAGTGGAGTTGCTAGAACGTCCCCAAGTTCCCTCAGTATTCTAGGGTGTATCCCATCCGGTCCCATCGCTTTGTCTACTTTAAGTTGAGCTAGTTTCTCACGAACACAGTCTTCTGAAAATTGTTCAAGATGTCCCTCGCTTCTGTTCTTATTTGTGGGTGTTTTCTGAGGTCCTGCTCCTGGTTCTTCATCTGTGAACACAGAACAAAAATATTTGTTAAGCAATTCCGCTTTATCCTTATCAGCTTCTACATATTCCCCCCCTGCACCCTTGAGTCTGACAATACCACTTTTGCCCTTCCTCTTCTCACTAATATATCTGAAAAATGTCTTATCCCCCATTTTATTGCATTGGCTATTTCCTCCTCCTTTTGAATCTTTGCCTTCTTGACTACTTTGCTAGCTTCTCTAAGTTTTTCCAAATACAGATGCCTGTCTTCCTCTCTCTGTGATCTCTTGTATTTCATGAAGGCCTCGATCTACGTTTACCCGTTCCACTCCATTCATTAATTTATAGACCTCTATCATATCTCCCCTCAGCTGTCTCTTTTCCAGGTTGAAGAGCCCTAACCTTTGTAGCCTCTCTTCATAAGAGTAGCCTTCCATCCCCTTTTCCATTTTGGTGGCTCTTCTCTGTACCTTTTCTAATAATGCTATATCCTTTTTAAGATACGGCGACCAGAATTGCACACAATATTCAAGGTGCGGTCGTACCATGGAACGACAGAGGCATTATAATATCCTTTGTTTTATTTTCCATTCCTTTTCTTATGATACCTATCATTCTATTTGCTTTCTTGGCTGCCACTGCACACTGGGTGGAGGGTTTTAACATGTTATCCACGATGACTCCTAAATCTTTTTCCTGGGTGGTGGTTCCCAATATGGAACCTTGCATCGTGTAACCATAGTGTGGGTTGTTCTTTCCTAGGTGCATAACTTTGCACTTGTCCACATTAAATTTCATCTGCCATTTGGATGCCCAGTCTTCCAGTTTTTCCAGATCTTCCTGCAGTTTTCCACAGTCCTCTTGGGTTTTAACAACTTTAAACAGTTTTGTGTCATCTGCAAATTTGATAACCTCACTAGTTATTCCCTTTTCCAGGTCATTTATGAATATGTCAAAAAGTAGCGGACCCAGTACAGATCCCTGGGGTACTCCACTATTCACCTTTTTCCATTGGGAAAATTGGGCATTTAGCTCTACCCTCTGCTTTCTATCTTTTAACCAGTTCCCGATCCACTATAGTACACTGCCTCCTATCCCATTACTTTTTAGTTTTGCCAAAAATCTCTGATGAGGGACCTTGTCAAAGGCTTTCTGAAAGTCCAGAAACACTATATCAACCAACTCACCTTTGTCTACTTGTTTATTCACACCTTCAAAAAAACATAACAGATTAGTAAGGCAAGATCTTCCTTGTCTAAAGCCATGTTGGCTGTCTCCCATTAGGCCATGACTATCTACATGCTGTGTAATTTTGTACTTTATGATGGTTTCTACCATTTTCCCCGGTACTGACGTCAAGTTCACCAGTCTGTAATTTGCCGGATCGCCCCTGGAACCCTTTTTAAAAATTGGCGTTACTTGGCGATCCTCCAATCTTCAGGTATTAGAGATGATTTTAATGAAAGTTCACAATTACTAATAGCAGGTCTGCAATCTCATATTTCAGTTCTTTCAGCACTCTTGGATGTATGCCATCTGGTCTAGGTGATTTGCTACTATTCAGTTTATCAAATAGTTGTAATAAATTTTCCCAGTGTAGCGATATTTCTCTCAATTCCTCTGCGGTATCACCTTTAAATACCACTTCAGTCTTGGGTAACATCCCTACATATTCCTCAGTAAAGACCGAAGCAAAGAATTCATTCACTCTCTCTGCTATAGCCTTTTCTCCTCTTAGTGCACCCTTTACCCCTCTATCATCTAATGGTCCAATTGACTCTCTCGCAGGCCTTTTGCTACAAATGTACTTGAAAAAGTCTTTTTTTTGTGTTTTTGCTTCCATAGCAAGTTCCTTCTCAAATTCTCGCTTTGCCTGCCTTATCAATGCTTTGCATTTAAGTTGCCAGTGCTTGTGCTGTTTCCAGTTTTCATCGTTTAGCTCTTTTTTTCCATTTCCTGAAAGATGCTTTTTTGGCAGGAACAGCCTCTCTGTGCTCACCTTTAAACCATGCTGGCAGTTTTTTGGACTTTCTTCCTCTTTTCTTAATACATGGAATACAGCTGGTCTGGGCTTCCAGGATAATATTTTTAAACAACACCCAAGCTTGATGTAAGTCTTTAACCTTTGCAACCACTCCTTTTAGTTTTTTCTTAACTATATTCCTCATTTTATCATAGTCTCCCTTTCGAAAGTTAAAGGGTAGTACTGTGGATTTCTTTACTATCCCTCCTCCACTAATTAAATCAAACACGACCATGCTATGATCACTATTGCCAAGTGGTCCCAACACCCTTATTTCTTGCACCAGATCTGGTGTTCCACTAAGGACTAGGTCCAGTATGGCTTCCCCTCTGGTCGATTCATGAACCAGCTGCTCCAGGAAGCAGTCATTTATTTCGTCTAGAAACTTTATCTCCCCAGCATGTCCTGCCGTGACACTGACCCAGTCGATACCGGGGTAATGGAAATCACCCATTATTATTACTCTGTTGTGACTTTTGTTAGCTTCCTTGATTTCTTTGAGCATTTCATCATCCATTTGTTCATTCTGGCCAGGCAGTCGATAGTACACCCCCACTGCCATCACCTTCCCCTTCATACATGGAATTTCAATCCATAGAGATTCTACAGCAAATTTTGTTTCCTGCAAAACTTTAATCCTTTCTGACTCAATGCCCTCTCTAACATAGAGCGCAACCCCTCCACCAATTTGATCAGTTCTATCATTACAATATAGTTTGTATCCAGGTATCAGTGTCCCACTGGCTATCCTCCTTCCACCATGTCTCTGAGATTGCAATCATATATAACCTCTCATTTAGTGCTATATATTCTAACTCTCCCATCTTATTATTTAGACTTCTAGCATTTGCATACAAGCATTTTAGAGATTGTATTTTATTAATATTAGTCTGGCATGGGTAATTTGTAATCTTTACGCTCTGTCTGCACCATACTCAAGGGCATTTGGGTTACTTTACTCTTTTTTGGAACCTCATTGCTTTTGGTAGTATCCTTCAAGGATACCTTCTTCCGAACCATGCGCTCTTGGGCGACTGTCAGCTTTCCCCTATTTTCTAGTTTAAAAGCTTCTCTATCTCCTTTTAAAAGGTTAATGCCAGCAGTCTGGTTCCATCCTGGTTAAGGTGAAGCCCATCCCTTCGGAAGAGCCCCTCCTTTCCCCAGAATGTTTCCCAGTTCCTAACAAATCCAAAACCCTCATCCGTGCACCATCGTTTCATCCACGCATTGAGACTCCGGAGCTCTGCCTGCCTTTTGGGTCCTGCACGTGGAACGCGAAGCATTTCGGAGAACGCTACCCTGGAAGTTCTGGATTTCTACTTCCTACCTAAAAGCTTAAATTTAGCCTCCAGAACCTCCCTACCACATTTTCCTATGTCATTGGTACCGATATGTACCAAGACAGCAGACTCCTCCCCAGCACTATCTAAGATCTTATCTAGGCAGTGCATGTTACCAGGCGATCCTCACATCCACCAGCCACCCAGCTATCTACATGCCTAATGATTGAATCACCGACTATAACAGCTGTCCTAAACCTTCCCTCATGGGCACATGGCCCTGGAGAAACGTCCTTGGTGCAAGAGGGTTTTACATCACCTGGAGGACAGGTCCTAGTTACAGGATCACATCCTGCCACACCAGGGTGATGCTCTCCTGTCACGTGACCTCTCTCCTCCATGTCAACAGGGATGCTGCCAGACTGGAGGTGGGACTTCAGGACTATATCCCTGTAGATCTCGCCCATGTACTTCTCTGTCTTTCTTATGTCTTCCAGGTCTGCTACTCTAGCCTCTAGAGAACGGACTTGTTCCCTGAGAGCAAAGAGCTCCTTGCACTTAGTGCATACTGTCATGAAACTGAAGCTACTGAGAGTGCAGACTTAGAAAAAAACCTGTCTTTCACAGAGCGGTTGATGTGCAGAGGATTCAATCACCTTGCAGCCCAGCTAGAGGGAGCAGGAGCAAAACTACTGAGGCTGAGTTAACACACCCAGCCACTGATTATGTAAGAGCTAATCAGCTGCACCTGACGACAAGCCCAGGAAACTCAAAGGTAGAATGCCTTTATAAGAGAAAGGCAGTTCAGAGGAAAGCAGGCCAGCAGAAGGAACCAGTCCAGAGGAAAGAAGGCCAGCAGGAGGAACCAGTCCAGAGGAAAGCAGGCCTGGAGAAGGAACCAGTTCAGAGGGAACCGGTCCAGAGGGAAGCAATATGGAGGAAAGCAGTCCAGAGAGGGACAGTCCAGAGAGAGACTGCCAGGAGAAGCACTTCAGGCGGAAGGAGTGACACCTCCAGCCCAAGCAGCGTAGCTGGATCAAGCAGAACACCCAGAACAGTAAGTGCTGGAAAAGGAGCAGAGAAAGTCAGAAAGAAAGACAGCTCGAGGAGAGTCAGTCTGGAGAGAGACTCGGTAGCAAAGGACCACAGAGGCAAAGAGCTTGGGAGGAGAAAGCCATGCTTTGAGAGAGGCCTACACTCACCGGAGGAGTCTGAATCAGGATTAAGAGGTACAAGAAGGAAAGGTTCTGATAGCAGAGCTACCTTTACCCAGAAGCAAGGAAATCCGGATTCCTCACCAGGTTTTCTAAACTACAGAAGGGGCAAGCACTGCTCAGAAGGTTCCAAGAGAAAGCCTGTTTCCATAGAGAGGTGCCTCAGAGAGAAAGCTCCAGTTATACCGGCTACAGGAGGAAGCCCAGGTATGGTGCCACTTCATTTATAAAATAAAGTTTATCTCCTAGAAGCTCTGCTGAAACAGATGCTCAGTGCACCAGAAAAGGAAACAAGTCAGAGCTTTACAAACCAGTATTTAAGGGCAGAAGAACAGGCCATGTTCGTTTGGGACCCTTAGATCAGCCCTATTGGAACACGCAAACAGAGACAGAGTCTGGGAAAGTATAGCAGCAAGGGAGACATCCAATTCAGAGGGCGAGGCCAGTGACCCAGAGTCCATGGAAATAGACCTAGAGAATCCTATTCCCATGCCTCCAGATGAATTTATGGATTGTACCTTGTGTATTGCTAGCAGCCTTGAGTCATTAGCAGAACTGTGAATTGAACAGACCTTTTTGCTTTAAGAATGCTCATGTTTTGTGCTGAGTGCCAGAGAATTGTTTTGCTTATTTAAGTTGCTCTGAAGTAAGAGAATCTTTTAGTTAATCTCTACAATCAACTGTGAAGCTTGTAACAGTTTTTCTTCTTGCTTATGTTTGGTGAAACCCTGAAAGAAAGGACTTTATTTCTGTGCCTTACTGAGCCTTTGCGTTAAAGGGGAAATAAAAGCCTTAATACCCTCTATTTGGCTTATACAATTTGTTCATACAAGGAGCTGGACTACAAAGACCATCCTGCACTTGGCCTTAAAGAGCCCTTTCCTCCTTGAAACAATTAAAATGCTCAGCCTACCCTTACAGCCACTGGCCACCAGGGAGTGCTGACGACAATACGTAAGACCTCTCACCAACTGGGAGAAAATCATATATATGACACTCGATCCAAAAGACTGGAAAGCCCTCATCTCGCTGCTGGACTGTTCTCTGCATCTTAGTTTAAAGCTTGTGTTTAGGTCTTTAAATTCTGTACTTTCTAAGGGTTGGTGTAGATGCTTATACTAATAAAAGTGTATCTAATACCTCTAATATACCTTGTTCACCTGAAGCTTAATTAATCTCAGGTCCTCAATGTATGACTGATTTGGATAAAGAGCTGCACCTGAGAGCAACCCCTTTCCTCTAAGACGTGTAAGTACCTATAAAGCTACAATTACCCCAGGGGCGGGTGGGTGTTGGGAAGGGAGGGAGGGAAATAAGACCTATTAAAAGAGGGCTGTTACAAGGTACCCTCAGCAGGGGGGGGAGGGGGTAGTCCCTCAGGTAGGCTAGAGAAGGAAAAATAGTTTAAAACGCCGCACGTTCTGGGGACAGAGCAGGGAGAGATATTTAATTTAAAGTAACAGTTAACCTGGCTACCACACAAAGGCCTGTTAGTTGAGAGAGGCAAGGTAAGTTATACAGCTGAGAAAGCTGAAGTGCAAAACTAAAGGAAACAGGGAGGTGAAGTAGCACACCAATAAAGACAACAACAAATAAATAAATAGACAGCTAGAACTCACAGCAAAGTCGTCACAGGAGTTAAATATCCACCTCTCTAGCAGAGCACTGTGAGGGCACTGCTCTTCCCAGAGCAGAGAGGCAAACAGGTCACCTCTATCCCAGCTTTCCTCTAAGGTGTACATATTAAGATCCTTAAGTCTGTCCTCATATGCTTTAAAATAAAGACTACTAACCATTTTAGTAGCCACCCTCTGTACGGATTCCAGCCTGTTTATATCCTCTTGAAGGTGCGGTCTCCAAAATTGCACACAATACTCCAAATGAGGTCGCACCAAAGACTTATACAGAGGCACTATCACCTCCTTTCTTCTGCTGGCCATTCCTCTCCCTATGCACCCAAGCATCCTTCTAGCTTTTGCCATCGCCTTTTCTACCTGTTTAGCTATTTTAAGATCATCAGACACAATCACGTCTAGGTCACGCTTTTCTTTAGTGGACAAAGGTACTTCACCCCCTATACTATATTGCTCCCTTGGATTGCTGCAGCCCAAATGCATGACCTTACATTTTTTAACATTAAGTCCCAGCTGCCAAATTCTAGACCATTCTTCAAGCTTAGCTAGATCCCTCGTCATGTTATCTACACCTTCCTGGGTGTCTACTCTATTGCAGATTTTGGTATCATCCGCAAAGAGGCAAACCTTACCCGACGGTCCTTCTGCTATATCACTAACAAAGATGTTAAAAAGAATCAAACCAAGGACAGATCCCTGGGGCACACCACTGGTAACCACCTCCTCCTCAGAGTAAGTTCCATTTACCTGTACTCTTTGTTGCCTCCCACTCAACCAATTTCGAACCCAAGCAGTAACTTTAGGGTCCTTCCCTAGGGTGCTCAGTTTGTTTATAAGTCAAAGGCTTTACTGAAATCTAAATACACCACATCTAGAGCTTTTCCTCTGTCCATCTCCCTGGTCACCCAGTCAAAGAAATCAATCAGATTTGTCTGTCAAGACCTGCCTCTGATCCTGTAATCCGCTGGACTCCAGAATAAATAAATAAATAAATAAAATAAATCTCACTATTTTCTCTTTCAACAGTACTTCCAATAATTTACTCACCACCAAAGTTAAACTAACCAACCTGTAGTTTTCAACCACATCTTTACTTCTGCTTTTGTGTAGAGGGACCACATGTGCCTCTCTCTAGTCCTTTAGCACTACTCTCGATTCTAACGAGGCATTGAAAAGGTCAGTCAGTAGAGCTGCTAGAACGCCCTCAAGTTCCCTCAGTATTTTAGGGTATATCCCATCCGGTCTCATCGCTTTGTCTTCTTTAAGTTTAGCTAGTTTCTCACAAACACAGTCTTCTGAAAATTGTTCAAGATGCCCCTCGCTTCTATTCCTGTTTGTGTTATTCCTGCTATTCACAGAGCACACCTGCTACAGGTGAGTAAGTACGCTACAGTGTATGTAGCTGCTTTTATTTTTTTGTGTCCTTTCCCCTCCCCTCTCCATTGTAAAATGTAAACTGCACTGAAGTTTCCAAACAGTGTTATAGCCAAAATAAACTACACAATTTGAAATTTATGAATGTGTTTTTGGAGAACTTGCTGCATCTGCAAAACCATTGGTAGTTTACAGCAAATTCACTAAGCAAGATTCTCTTCCTAATGAAATGTTGTGTGAAGCAGTTAACATTCACACCACTTTGTGTGATAGTGCTTTGCATTGTAGTGCATGTGGGGCTTTTCTGGTGTTAGTTTTGAATTACAGTTAAATGGCTGAAAGTCACAAGTATGCATCTGTGTTGTGTTTGTCTTTTACACACCATCTAGCATAGAAAGCCCCTTCTTTAGTGCCAGTAGCACTTTGATAGCTCATACATGTTCTGACAGTAATGTTGGTGAGACATGTGAATATGATTACTAGTGGTTTGATGTGGAACTAAGTAATTATGTAGTGTGGTGGTGAGACTGTAGTGGAGCGCAGGGAAATGGATAGAAAACAGACATTTACCCCTAAGCAGAAGAATAGTTCAGGGAGTTTTGACTTTGAAACTCCAGCCAAGGAAAAAAACACACTCATAGAGTTGCTGAGTGCAAGCCACGCCCTAGCTCCAAGGCAACCAGGGTAGGTAATGGGGAACACCCGGGGGCGGAATTTGAAGCCATAGGGCAGCCCAATCATTTAAGCCAAAGGAAACAGGAAGAGAAGAAACAACTGGGGGACCAGGAAGAGAGGAAACAACCGGGGGACCAGGAAGAGAAGGAACAACCGAGGAATCAGGAGGAGAAGGGAAAGATTCTTGCAAGGAAGCTGAAAGAGGAAGGTGTTCTAGAAGCAACCTCAGGAAAGGTTCTTGTTGCAGCCAGCACACAGGGAACTACAGCTCTGAAGGAAGCCCATGTTGTAGGAGCCTTACAGCAGGCCCTGAAGACAGGAGAGTTTATCCTGAGGAAAGTGCTGTCTTTGAGCAGGGCACGGGCGTGGTCCTGCCAGAACCTGGGGGAAGAGCTTCACCTCGAGGAAGGTCTGTAAAGAGCTCTGTTACTAGAAGTAAGGTGAGCCCATTTGAAACCTTGCATAGTTTATTAAAGGATAAGAATTCCCTCAGCCCTTCCATTATTTCTCAACATAGAAAGAGGTCTCATTGGGAGAAGGTTTTAAAGTTAATAGAAGAAATAAAACCTGAAATTCCACAAGCTGATTCCAGCCAGATGCTAACTGACCCCGAATATGAGAGCATGCAGGTAGATAACTATGATTCTGATAATAGTTCTGCCAACTCTCAAATGGACTGTTCTTTGTGTGTAAAGCAAAGGTGAAGAAGCTGTAAGGTTTAAAACTGAGAAAACCCAGAAGCTTTGTACTTGCCTGGTCTGCTAGAAATGTTTGGAATGAAGTTGCTAACATTTTAAAGCTACAACCAATTAGGTCTAGTTTTTTGAACGTACTACTATAGTTTATGATGAATCGTTCAATGTTGAATCTGAAGCAAGTCAGAATACCGCTTTACAGCACTTTACAGGTCTCAAAAATCAGCTTCCACTCTTGTCTTTTAACTTGCTATCTTTTGAAAAATACTCTATTTAACATCAGCGACCCAGGTGCTTAGAAAATTCTTATACTTAAGAAATAACAACTTTATTAGAGGACTTTCTTAAAAATCTTCACCCCTTGTGATCATTCTAATGGAGCGGATCTCGATGCTCTCATATGGCGCCTTTGCGGCGTTTCAAAAGCACCTTTTTCTTCAGGAGATCCTTCCCTTACTCTTACAATGGATGCTGCCCACGTCCATCCATTCTCTCATTCTCTCATTCTTGAAAAGAACGTGCTTTTGAAACGCCGCAAAGGCGCCATATGAGAGCGTCGAGATCCGCTCCATTAGAATGATCACAAGGGGTGAAGATTTTTAAGAAAGTCCTCTAATAAAGTTGTTATTTCTTAAGTATAAGAATTTTCTAAGCACCTGGGTCGCTGATGTTAAATAGAGTATTTTTCAAAAGATAGCAAGTTAAAAGACAAGAGTGGAAGCTGATTTTTGAGACCTGTAAAGTGCTGTAAAGCGGTATTCTGACTTGCTTCAGATTCAACATTGAACGATTCATCATAAACTATAACATTTTAAAGCTGGCAGAGAATGTTCAGAAGCGCTGATTTGAATGCTTAAGAAGTCATTACCTAAATGTATAAACAGCCAGAAGTAAAGTGGGTTGTGCTTTGCGCATAGTGCTCAATTTGGAAGAACAGTTATTTGGGCTGAACTGAGCAAGGAACCCTTAAGCTGTATTCTTGAACTCTGGAAAAGGATATACTACTGGTATAACAAGCTGAGTAAAGCAGTTGCTACCGGTGTTACTGTGAAAGTTCCTTTTTCTTTATTTGGAGAAGTATCCTACTTTTGTTGCTGTATGTTTGAAAGGGCAAAAGAAGAAAAGAATAAATTTTTCCTGTATTTGCCTTCCACCCTCGACTACTCATTTTTTCACAACTACAATCCCCAGAAGCCTTGGCTCTGGGAACCCATACTACCAAGGGACAATAGGAGGTACGCCCACTGCCTATAGGCAACTGCCTAGCCAGCAGGGGGCGTGACAGTAGACAGAGTTTTCAAAGATGACTTGAGGGAGAGGTTAGGGGCTATCTAGCCAAAATTCACCACTCCCTACCCTGCTTCCCCTACTTTTACATGACAAAAATAGTATTAGATGCCTGTTTATAAATATTAGATAGAGATATACCACGTGCATATTCATTCCTGTATAATAATATGCTGCCGGTTTCTTATAAAGAGATGGACCAGTTTTGTTCTTGTTGCAGTTTTTTTTTTCCTATTTTCGTCTCATCTGCCTTCTCGTCTCCTTTTCTGCTGCCTCCTTCCCATTTTACTTTTCATCCATCTTCATTGTTTCTTCCTGTGTATTTGTCACCGACTACAAACTTTCATTTTTCTAGAGCAGCAGATTGCAAACCATAGAAGCCAGAGATCAGATCCTGCTTTTTCCATTGACAGTCCTTGGGCAGGTCATCTAATCCTCCGCTGCCTTGGATACAAACTTAGGCGTAGATTGACTAATGCATATTCATGTGAATTAATGTGATTTAAAGCATGCTATTTTATTCAACCCCCTTTATTGTCAGTTGGGCCTATTTATTAACAAAGCATATAACTTGCTTTAGCATGCATTAATGTATATTAATGCATATTAGCACCCATTAATGAAACTAGACCTTACACTGTAAGTCCTATTGGGCAGGAAACTATGAATTGTACCCTACTGCAATTTGCTTTGAGCACATGACCCCCACTCCCTGCATGCCTGAGCATCCTGTTGGTTCTCTGCTGCTGAGATCTCTACTGTGGCCAGAACTGCTCAGCCAAAGGTCAAGGCAGTGGTGTGGCCGGAAAGTGTGATCGGAAGACCAGGTGGTGACTTCACAGATGTCCATTGCTGGCACAGTTTGTGGTTTGGCGATGGCAGCCTCATAGATGTCCGTTGCCAGCATGGCATATGTGGGCTGGCAGTGGTGGTGGCCAGTGCCTGGAGCTGGTGCGTGTTCGTTGGTTGCACGGCTTGGGCTCCTGTCTGGTCTAAGCAAAAGGCGATGCAGCTAGTGACAGGGTCTACTTAGTGACCTGGCGTCCTGGTCTATTAGGGTCATAGGGGAGTTAGGTCCTTTGTGGATGGTGTGCTGTCCCGTGTCAGAAGTTGTGCAGGGCCCTGATGCAGTCCAGAGTGTGGAGCCCCTGTTTCTCCAAGGAGGCGTGGGATGCTGGGTGGAAGGTTAGCAGCCCGATGGTCTGGTTGATGTGGCCACCTTAGGAACGAACTTTGGATGTGTCCAGAGGGTGTCTCGGTCCTGGTAGAGCTGCATGTAGGGCGTGTTTGCCATGAGGGCTTGCAGTTCACTGATCCTCCTGGCAGATGTGATCGCTACTGGGAAGAGCAATTTCAGGTTGCGTGCTTCATTTCTGCTGTTTGCATGGGCTCGAATGGCTTGCATGTCAACTGGTTGAGGATGATGTTGAGGTCCCAGGGAGGTACCAGGGGCCGGATTGCATCTGCTAGGTCCCTCATGAGGCATGTAGCTCTCCCTGACAGGGCTGTGGAAGCCTGTGACCGCGGTGCTCAGATGGACTGAGTTTTTAGGCCACTGTCGAAGAGTGAGGTGAAGTACTGGAGGATTCTGGCCATCGGGCAGGAGAAGGGATTAAGTTGCCACGCTGTGCACACTGGGTGTTGAAGCATCACCATTTCAAATTGTAGGGCTTTATGTCAATGGTCGCCTGGCTGCCAGTACCGGTAGCACTTGCTGTACTTCAGAGAGCAGGTTGAGGGATGACAGGGTTAGCAATTTCCACGCCGCCATTGCAAATGCTGGTAGGTGGGGGTGCAGGGTCCCTCCACCACCCTGCATGATGAGATCCGTCCGCAGAGGGAGGCGAAGGGGGGGCCCAGTGCCCAGGCAATAGAGGTAGTGGAACCACATCTGCCTTTGCTAGTGGGGAATATATGATCCACAACCAGGCCTTGAACTTGTGACTCTCCGCTCATATACATATCTACTGTGTGTGTGTTGTGCCACGGTGCTGTCATTGCAATGAGACTTGCCCTGGATGATGCGCTGTAGAGTTGTCATTATGAGCATTGAGGTGGGGAAAGGCATATACTAGTGACCACTTCCCCCCAGGACATGTCGAAGGCATCCATGGTGAGACTGCGGGTGGATGGGCACTCCTAGCAGGAATGGGGACAATTTGCGCTCTTCTCCATGGCAGAGATCGACTTGTGGGTGTCACCACTGGAGGGATAAGGAGGAGTGTGGCTGACTCATCCTACTTGTCCTTGGAGGAAGTGAGGTTACTTACCTGTAACAGGGGTTCTCAGAGGACAGCAGGAAAAGTCAGCCAAACATACCTACCCACCTCCCCTGGAGGGGGTCTGCATCTCCATCTGAGGCTCACCTGCCTAGTAGCAGAGTCACAGTTTGGGAAGCACTGGCTGGCTTAGGGGTGGGCCACTGGGTTGGGCCCATAGGGCTCATGCTCAGATAGGCTTTGCCTTTCTGAGCTATGTAGTTCTGTGTATGGTGCCATCGGATGACATCACCTTCCTTTCTCATGGGGAGGAATGAGGCTGACTGGGAGCATCCCTAGTTGGTGGCACGGGAGGAGGACATGTCCCCTCGGCCTGCAAGGGGCTATCCGGACTGCAAGATGGAAACAGAGGCATATATCCAAGAGAAGGCCAAAGCTAATGTGGTCCTTGTTGCCCTGTCACGATGAAGATGGAAACTGATAGCTGATCTGGTCCAGAATAGCCTACTCGGCAATCCATGTGTCCCTTTGTCCCATGTAGGGAAGTCCCTTCTATGCTCTTCATAAGGGTATGTTCACCACTTTACCTGTGACCCATTGTCCAGCTTGGGTGTGGCTGCAACCATCGCCCCCAAGGGATAGTGAAAACCTCCCGGAAAGGACCACAAGCTCCTTGATGACCATGGGAGGAAGACCTACCAGGTGACCATGCTGAGTGCAAAGATTGCTACGCATCAATTTCAGCAGGCGCTGTACCGCGACACCATCCTGGATAACCTTCAGAAAGCCACAGAGGGACTGTTCCCTGAGTCCAAGGCCACCTTCTCTCTCCTCTACGGGACCTTAGTGAGTGCGACAAGCATCTTATATGCTCTACCTTCGATGCTTTTGATGCCGCATCCAGAGGGTCTGCAACAGCCATTGCAGCCAGACGCATGGCCTGGGTTCGGTCCTCCGGGCTTCAGGAGGACACACGCAAGCGCCTTGGGGATGCACCTTACGCCAGCAACAACATCTTCGGAGCAAATGTTAGAGACAGTGAATGAAATAAAGGGAGCACTTCAATACTCTGCAAATACTAGCTTCCGACGGTCTTGACAGAAGCTCCAGAAAGTCATCAGGGTTCTTCTACCAAAAGTGGTACCAGCTACAGCACAAATGGCAATCGCAATGTTCCAAATACCAGCCTTACCAGCCAACCTACCAGCCTTACAACCAAAAACCACGTCAAAAGGAGCGCAGGCAGCAGAAGCAAGCAATGACCTCCAAGGGGAACATAAGATATGCCATACTGGGTCAGACCAAGGTCCATCAAGCCCAGTATCCTGTTTCCAACAGTGGCCAATCTAGGTCATACGTATCTAGCAGTTTCCCCAAAAGACACAGGTTCCACAATGCTTGTATTGGGTCAAGCATTGATATCCTGGGTCCCTTTTTAATAATGGTTTATGGACCTTTCCTCCAGGAACTTGTCCAAACCTTTTTTAAACCCAGCTACACTAACAGCCTTTACTACATCCTCCAGTAACAAATTCCAGAGTTTGATTCACGTTGAGTGAAAAAATATTTTTTCTTATTTGTCTTAAATAGTTTACCCTGTAGCTTCATTGCATGTTCCCTAGTCTTTCTATATTCTGATAACGTAAACAATCGATCTATGTTTACCTGTTCTACTCTGTTCATTAATTTATAGACTTCTATCATATCTCCCCTCAGCCGTCTCTTTTCCAGGTTAAAGAATACCCTGTCCTTTTGACAGCACAGTACCCACACTCCTGCCAGTAGGGAGACGCATCACCTTCTTCAAAGAGTGGTTATCCAGAGTGGCAAGGTGGCATGGGATCGCTGGCCCTGTGCAGGGAAGCATATGTAATATGGAACACCGCTGCCCAGTATGCAACAGTGGCCAAGAAAGTAAATAGGTTTCATGAAGAAAGGAATAGAGAATTCTGGTCGCCATATTTTAAAAAGGATATAACAGAATTAGAAAAGGTACAGAGAAGAGTCACCAAAATGGTAAAGGGATACTCCAATGAGGAAAGGCTTAAAACTTGGAAAAAAGACGGCTGAGGGGAGATATGATAGAGGTCTATAAAATAATGAATGGAACGGGTAAACTTAAATCGGTTGTTTACGCCTTCAAAAAGTAGATAGACTAGGGGACATGCAGTGAAGCTACAATATAGCCCATTTAAGACTAATAAAAGAAAATATTTTTTCACTCAATGCGTAATCAAACTCTGGAATTCGTTACCATAGGATGAAATAAAAGCTGTTAGTGTAGCTGTGTTTAAGGTGACCAGGGAAACCCACTGCTTACCCTGGGATAAGTATCGTGGAATCTATGTACCTTTTAGGGAGCCTGCCAGGTACTTGTGACCTGAATTTGCTATTATTGGAAACGGAATACTGGGCTTGATGGACCTTGGTCTGATCCAGTATGGCATATCTTATGTTCTTATCTCTTAGGACTCGTTATTCCTTATGCATCCCTCATGCTGCTTACATTCCGTTCATGGAAATAGGTTGGTCATTCTTCCCCTTCTAGAACTAAATACGAGACTACAAGACGCTCCACAAGCAGGAAGTTAGTCCTCACATATGGGTGACGCCGGCACCGACGGAGCCCTCGCGAAAGCATCCCCCCAGCTTTCAAAGAAAGCCTTTGGGAGATGCCACCACTCATGCATAGTCCCCTTCCCGCCCAAGGGTGCCATCTTGCTCAGTCTCCTTTTTTTCTGCGGAGCCCTTCAGACGTTGTCTGAATTTCCCCCGGAAAATGTTGATATTTAGTTACCTGAGTTTCAAACTCAACTCCAGTTTTGCACTGATGCCCTTCCCGCTACTGCCTTTGGTGCCTCGGTGTCTGGTTCGGTTCATTTTTATAGTCTTTGTTCTTTTTATTTTTCTGGCGCCTTTGTGCCCTTTTTCCCCGCTGGCAACCCAGAGAGTCTTCAAACTCGCAGGGGTACTTTTTTTCCCCATGGCTACCAGTGGCTTTAAAAAGTGTGATCAGTGCTCTAAGATAATGTCCTTAACCGACACACATGACTGCTGCTTCTGTTGCCTCGGGCTGGACCACAACCTGGTGGCCTGCGGTCTCTGCAAATGGATGTCCAGCAAGGCCCTGAAGAGCCACCAGCAGCAGCATGATAAG
Organism: Ichthyophis bannanicus; assembly: GCA_033557465.1. Classification (NCBI taxonomy): domain Eukaryota; kingdom Metazoa; phylum Chordata; class Amphibia; order Gymnophiona; family Ichthyophiidae; genus Ichthyophis; species Ichthyophis bannanicus. Next base: position 1,533,411,561 of record CM066032.1, read on the forward strand.
TTCTTCCTTGAATCCCCTATGCCTCTGAAGGCCAAGGCCCCGACATCTCGGGAGGAGCTTTCCAAACCTGAGCGTCGTCGTAGGTCCTCGGAGAGAGGGTCTCCCTCGAGAAAATACAGTTAGATGAAGAAACCCTCCAAAGCGGCATCCTTGAATGGTTCCGACCAGCCAGGAACCTCTCGGGCCTGGTCCCGCAGTCCGAGGCGCTCGTCCGAGGCATCGGAAAAGGAGAGACCTGCCAAGGTCCCCCGGAAGCCATCCGGTCTCGGACCGGCATCAGTCTCCAGGCACTATCCTCGTCGAGGATTCCCCTTCTGGGAGCCGGCGCCGGCCCGAGTTCCTTGGGACCCGCTCCAAAGGCTGCGGAGCCTTCTGTCTTCGAGTCCAGAATGGTGGCCCTGGAGTGCAGTTTGTCTGCCTACATAAGCCAGCAGCAGAGTTTGTCTGCCTTCATTGGCCAGCAGCGGGCGCTGTTGTCCGGCACGTCCAATTCATCTGCCCTGACCACCGGCCATTCAACATCCAAGATGTCCCCGGAGGCCGATCTGATCCAGCAGGGAGATTGGCTATGCTCCTTAGACCTCAAGGATGCTTATACCCATATCCTTATCCACTCCGACCACAGGCAATACCTGCGGTTTGTGATAGGGGGCAAACACTTTCAATATCTGGTGCTTCCCATCTGTAGTACCTGAAGATTGGAGAATGGCTAATCTAATGCCAATTTTTAAAAAGATTTCCAAGGGTGATCCGGGAAACTACAGACCAGCGAGCCTGATGTCAGTACCAGACAAAATGGTAGAAACCATTATAAAGAATAAAATTACTGAACATGTCATGGATTAATGGGAGAAAGCCAACATGGATTTAGCCAAGGAAAGTCTTGTCTTACTAATCTGTTATTTTTTTGAAGGTGTGAATAAATAGGTAGACAAAGGTGAACCAGTCGGTATAGTGTATCTGGATTTTCAGAAAGCCTTTGACAAGGTCCCTCATGGGAGACTCTTGGTGAAATTAAAAAGTCATGGAATAGGAGGCAGTGCACTATTGTGGATTAGGAACTGGTTAAAACATAGAAAGCAGAAAGTAGGACTACATGGCCAATTTTCTGAATGGACAGAGGTGAATAGTGGAGTACCCCAGGCATCTGTGCAAGGCCCGCTGCTTTTAACGTCTTCATAGATGACCCGGAAATGGGAATACAGAGTGAGGTATTCAAGTTTGCAGATGACACACAATTATTCAAAGTTATTAAAACACAAGAGGATTATGAAAAATTGCAAGAGGAACTTGATAAATTGGAAAACTGGACGTTCAAATGGCAGATGGAATTTAGTGTCGACAAGTGCAAAATTATGCACTTAGGGAATAACAACCCAAACTACGGTTTACATGATGTAAGGTTCCACATTAGGAACCACCACCCAAGAAAAGGATTTAGGTGTCATCGTGGATAATATATTAAAACCCTCTGCAGTGGTGGCCAAGAAAGCAAATAATCATAAGGAAAGGAATGGAGAACAAATCAAGGATGATATAATGCCTCTCTTTCGTTCCATGGAGCAACTGCACTTTGAATATTGTGTCCAATTCTGGTCGCCATATCTTAAAAAGGATATAGCAGAATTAGAAAAAATAGAGAAGAGCGACCAAAATGGTAAAGGGGATGGAAGGATATCCCTATGAGGAGAGGCTTAAAAGGTTAGGGCTCTTCAGCTTGGAAAAGAGACTGCTGAAGGGAGATATGATAGAGGTCTATAAATTAATGAATGGAATGGAACGGGTAAACCTAGATCGGTTGTTTACTCCTTCAAAAAGTAGAAAGACCGGGGAACACTTAATGAAGATACAGTATAGCCCATTTAAGACTAAAAAGAGAAAATATTTTTTCATTCGATGAGTAATCAAACTCTGGAATTTGTTACCGCAGGATTAGTAAAAGCTGTTAGTGTAACTGGGTTTAAAAAAGGTTTGGACAAGTTCCTGGAGGAAAGGTCCATAAACCATCATTAAAGAGGACCGGGGAAATCCACTGCTTACCGCAGGATAAGCATTGTGGAACCTGTGTATCTTTTTGGGTACTTGACAGGTACTTGTGATCTGAATTGGCCACTGTTGGAAACAGGATACTTGACTTGATGGACCTTAGGTCTGTAACAGTATAGCATTTCTTATGTCCTTAGATCTGGCAAGTCCTTTCGAGGTACAGCCAGTAGGAGGGTGGCTCTGGCACTTTCTCTCAGAATAGACCCAGATCACATCAGATCAGTGGGTCCTAATTTGCAGAGCTCTCTAGAAGATGCTTTTGTAGAGTCTCCCTGCAGCTCTTCCACCCAAGCGAGTGGCAATCACTAAAGCCTTACAGCACTTCCTGTTGTTGCAGGCTATTTTACCCATTTCTTTCGTAGAGCAAGATGAGGGTTGGTATTCCATCTATCTTGTAGTGTCTATGAAGGATGGTTCCTTTTGGCCTATCCTGGATCTAAAAGTGGTCAATGCCAGGCTCATGGTCCCCTATTTTCACGTGAAGATTAATCTGGTCAGTCATCTCGTCCATTCAGCCGGGAGAGTTCCCTACCTCCCTGAATCTAACAGAGGCCTACTTTCATAATTCCATCAGGGAGCAGCATCCACAGTATCTATGTTTCTGCATCTTGGGCCATCATTTCCCATTACAGGCTCTGCCCTTTGATTTAGCCACAGCTCCCTGTATTTTCTCAAATTATGGTGGTAGTGGCAGCATTCCTGTGCAAACGGGATTTGGATGACAAGCTGATCTGGTCAGACTTACCATGGAAAATGAGAGGATACAGTTCTTGTGATTCAATGGCTGGGGTATGTGATCAGTTACCCCAAGAGCACCCTCCATTTTTCTCAGGACCTGGAGTATTTGAGGGTGCGTTTCAGAACTCTTCAGGGTCTAGTTTTCCTTATGACAGAGAGGATATCCAAGCTGCAGAGAAACAACTCGCAGAATTTGGCTGTTGCTGCCCCCCAGGCCTAAGAATATTTTCAGCTTCTGGGGTCCATAGTGTCCTGGAAATCGGTCCCATGGGCCAGGGCACATATGGGCCTCCTACAGAGATACCTATTGTCCCTCTAGTCTCTGTGTTGTTAACCTTTCGACAAGACACCCCCCCCCCCTCGTGAGTTCAGGGAACATTTGGCATGGTGGCTTCAAACCCACTATCTGATGTGCTGCGTGGCACTAGTAGACCTTTATTGATTGATTCTCACTACTGATGCCAGCCCGAAAGGCTTAGCGGCCCACTGTCTACACTGGATGACTTGGGGGGTTTGGTTCTCTCAGGAGGCCTCCTGGCCAATCAATTGGCTGGAGGCCAGAGCTATTCCTTTGATACTGGAAATGTTTTAGACTTTACTAACGGGCAAGTGGGTCCATATGTTCTCTGACAATGCCACAACAGTGGCATACATCAACAAATGAGAGATTTGAAGTGCCATTCGGGGTGGCCACCCTGTGCAGTCGAGCGGGGAAGCACCTAGTAGCTCTGTCAGTATCCCATAGCAGGTGTCGACAACAATGAGGCTGACTTCTTGAGTCAGAACAAGGTAGATTCCAGGGAATGGGAGTTCATCACTCACACATTTAGTCTCATAGTGCAAAAATTAGTCCTTCCGTTGTTCGATTTGATGGCCACACGTGACAGTACCAATGTGAACAACTTCTATTGCCGATGGAACCTGCAAACAGTGGGCCTGGATGCCTGCTCCAAGTGTGGCTCTAGAAGGGGATTTTCTATGTCTTTCCTCCATGGCACCTGGTGAGTTGTCGCCTTCAGAGGATTTGGATTCACCTATGCTTGGTAATCCTGGTAGCCTCAGATTTGCCACACAGACCCATGGCATGCAGATGTAATGGGGCTGTTAGCAGGGTGCCCTCTCTGGCTCCCACAGAAGAAAGGCTATCTTCGTCAAGAGCCCCTGTTAGTGGAGGACCCTGCTGCCTTTGTCCTTACCACTTGGTCCTTATGAGCTGTTTAGAGGCTACCCTGCTACTGTGGTGAATGCCCTGCTCAAGACCCATATTGCCTCAGTCTCTTAGCCAATATGAAGGTTTGGAGTAGTTTTGAGAGGTGATCGTCTTCTCAGGCCCTCTTGGATGGGAAAACAGATATAGGGGCTTTGTTGTCCTTCTTACAGGCAAACTTGGACCAGGGTTGGCCCTGAACTCTCCTAATGTTCAGGAAGCAGCATTGGCATGTTACTGAGGGCATATTTGGGGTTTGCCCTTGGTGGCCCACTCTGATTCTCAATTCCTTAGGGGTATTAAGCAGATTCATTCTTCCGTGTGTCCAGTAGTTTCCAGTGGAGCCTTTCATTAGTGTTGAAGGCGCTGAAAGGGCCCCCTTTCAAGTTCATCCGTTCAAGTTACCCCTCCCTATGTTACATGTTACACCGCTTTGACCCGGTGAAAAGCGGGATATAATTGCAGTTAAATAAATAAATAAATAAATAAATAAATCCGTAAGATTTCTCTGAGATTTGACTCTTAAGGTGCTGTTTCTGGTGGCTATCACTTTTGCCAGATGGGTCTTGGAGCTGCAGGCTCTATCCTGCCGTGAATCCTTTTCAGTCATCTCAACAACTTCAGTCGTTTTGCGAATGGTGCCATCCTTCATTCCAAAGGTGATCTCTCCTTTTCACCTCAGACAGTTGTTTTACCCTCTTTTTTTTGGAGGAGGACCTTTGGTCAATCCCTCTCTGTATCTCCTCAACATGAGGAGGGTATTGTTCAAATACCTAGACGTGGACTGTATTTTTGGTCTCTTTAAAGGTCCCAGGAAAGGACAGGCAGCAGCCAAGTTCTTGACTTCATGCTGGATCAGAGAGACCCTTGGCTCAGTGTTCCTCATGGCTGGGAAACAGGTACTGGAGGGAGTAAGGGCTCACTCCACTAGGTCACAGGCTGCCTCCTGGGCTATGAGTCTACCGTAGTGTCTCCGGAAGACATCTGCAAAGCAGCTTCCTGGTTCTCTCTGTCTATGTTAGTAAAACACTACAGGTTGCAAGTGGGAGCATGTACTGATGATGCCTTTGGCAGGGCTGTTCTGGCCAGAGTGTCCTGGCCAGAGTGTCATATTCCTCCCACCCTGGGAATAGACTGCTTGGGTACATCCCACTCATTTGGACTGGTCTAATAGGATGATTCGAAAGGAGAAATTTTAATCATATCTGAAAACATCCTTTCCTTGAATCCTCTAGACCAGTCCAGAACTCACCCAGGAAGACCTTTCTACAGGTTGAGAGGCCTTGCTGCCTTTGCATTGGTTTTTGTTGCAGTGCCTGATCAAAAGTAGATATGGTAAGAGAGCCAAATATTTGTTCCAGTTGTTCTGATGGTTGCCTGTTATTTTTGCTAGTGGTTCTTGAGTTTTATCTCTGAGGTTTTTTTTAATTTTGCTTACTGCTTGGGAATTGTCTTACTGGCTTCTCTCAGTGCTGTATCAGTGGTTTTACCTTCTGATGACATCATTGAAAGATGTTCAAGTTTGCTTCCACATTCTGGCAAGGGAGCATAACCCACTCATCTGGACTGTTTAGCAGGATTCAAGGAAAGGAAAGGAAATTCAGGTATGATTAAAATTTCTTCTGCTTTCCATCACTACCTCTTCATCTCTTTCAGTCATTTAATCTTCATCTTTTACCATTGCATCTCATTCTCTTACTCTTAATCTTCTTTCTTCTCTTCACCACCTCTTTCACCCTCCCAACTTTCTATCTCCAGGAACAAGCAGGAATGAGTCTTCACATATGGGTATGTCGGTACCGACGGAGCCTGCACGGGAATGCTCCCCAGCATCCAATCAGAAAGCTTTTGGGAGCATCCCTCGCGCCTGCGCGGTGACTTCCCGCCTTTCCCACTGCCTCTCCTCAGTTTTCGTTTTTCCGCGGAGCCAACAGGACGTCCTCCTGTCACCGCAGAAATTTTTTTCTTTAAAATCCTTATTTTCTTGTTTTCTTGTGGTCGCGGCTGTCTTTCCCGCCGATACCGGTACCGCCGGTGCTTTATTCTTTTCTTTTTCAAGCTTGAGAAATATTTCTCCTCAGTTTTTTGTTTTAACTTTTTTGAGCCTACCAGGCCTTTCCAACATGGAGCCTTCTTCCCCTAAGAAGTGCCTTCACTGTGGAAACTTAGTTTTCTTTTTAGACTCCAATGCTTGGTGTCTAACCTGTTTGGGTCCTGACCCTTTTTCCCCTGATACCTCAGGCTATATTATTGGGAGAAGACCTTCCCTTTTTCGAGTTTCCCTCGATACCGTTTTTCCTCCTGAGGTGAGGACACCGGTTTATTCTTCTCTCCAGGATCAGGTAACCCACAAACAGTCTGTTAAGACTAGCCAATTCTTGAAGGGTAAGTCTCATGCCCAGCATGATGACGGCTCCGGCCTTGCCCTCAAGACCCCATTGGCAATAAAAACCCCGGCGGGAGTCTTCGGGCTCCAAAGGATTCACGGGGTTTCAGGTTGTTCCTGGGGCTCACCCCTCACAGAACATACCTGAGCCATGCTCGGGGGTGGTATCCGCTTCGAGCGGTACCGATCCCCCGGCATCGGCACCGGTGTCGAGTGTTCCACTCTTCACCAGGGATTGTCATCTGGTGTCCTCGGTACCTTCGGGGCCGATCGATACGACCCAGATTGACTTTCCTGTATCTTCACCATGCTCGGGGTTGGTATCGGCTTCGAGCGGTACCGATACCCCGACATCGGTGCCGGTGTCGAGTGTTCCTCTCTTCACCGGGCATCATCTTCGAACGTCCTCGGTACCTTCGGTACCATTCGATGCGATTCCAATTGACTTTCATGTATCGGCATCGCTGATACCACCACCAACGTCGGTACCTTCTAGACATGCATCGATAGACTCGCTCGCTTCGATGTTGAGTCTGGAATCGAAATCCAGTCTAGATGACTTGGTACCGACGCGTTTCGGAACCGATCCATATCGTTTCCGGCTATGCAGTACCGAGGATATTCACCAAGGCTCTCTGCTTACCTCGGTACCGTTTCAGCAGCCCCCAATTACTGCTTCGATGACATTATCGTCTCCGATACCGGTACCGGTGTCGGGGTCGATTCCTGCAGTTCCATCGGTGCCATCGATCCTTTCTATGCCTAGTTTGGAATCGATACCAGGCACTGACGATGCAGTACTAACTGCCTCAAATCAGAACTGTCAATATCACTGTCCATCGAGCAGGATTCTTTTTCTGCACCAGTCCAGTATATCTTCTGGTGCTCAAGCTGCTCCTTCAACCTCAGCTTGCCCAGGATTAGTTCCTATTGGAAATCCTTCTTTTCAGAAGTTTCTCCTTGACATGGCAACCTTTCTTGCCATTCCTATTCCTGGTTTTTCTCTTGACCAAGATCCTGCAGAAAAGGAAAATATAATGCTTCCTTTACATCATTCTTTACAGGATCTTCTTCTGAGGATATGGGAATCACCCTTAAAGGTTCCTTTGCCTTCTACAGCCATTAACGTTCTGTATCAGGTACCTCCCTCTCCAGGGTTTCAGAAAAGCCAACTTCCACATCATTCCATTGTAGTGGAATCAGCAATGAGGAAGGTAAGAAGCAAGAAGAAGCATTCTTCTTATCCGCCAGGTCGTGCATCTAAAGCACTTGATGCCTTTGGACGTCAAACCTTCCAAACTTCTATGCTGGCTTCAAGAATTATTTCATATATTTTTTATATGAGTCTGACACTTCAGGAGGTCACAGAGAAATTATCTCTTTTGTCTCCTTTTTTGTCAGAACCTCAGGCCTCTGACTATTCCTTGCTTCTTAATCATAGCAGGAATATCTCTTGGTTCCTTTCTCGTGCTTCTCTAGACTCTTTTGAGTCTGTTAGCAGATCCTCTGCTATTGCCATTGGAGCACGTCGTACAGCCTGGCTGCAGGCTTCAGACTTGAGCAGATGGGCACAACATACACTGGGTAATTCTCCTTGTACTGGAGAAAATCTCTTCAATAGAGAGGCTTTACGTCAGGTTGCTCATTGCTCCACTGACTTTCCTAGTTCTGGAAACCGTCCTAAGCCTTCTTTTTCCCCAGGACGTAGGAAATGTCCTACCAAACCTTCTTTCCCTAAGAAAAGTAAGTTTCACCCTTCTTCTGCACATCCTCCAGATGTACCCAAGCAAGGGACATCTCATCCTAGTCTGAAGTCTCCAGACTCTAACCAGGCTAATCATAGCCAGCAACCATAGGTTCCTGTATGTTGCAATTCTGCAGTTCACTTCTTCTTACCAGAAGTTATTCTTCAAACTCTACACTGGTTTTTCTTTTCAGTATGCTAAGCTGTTAGGATATTTTTGTCCATGGGTTACAGAATTCTCCCTTTCTTTTTATCATAAAGGGAGATTACAATTATCCCATGATAGTTTATGTCCCCACATGGACATTTTTTCCTTCAGCTGACTTACCATATGGTACGTCACCTTCCAAGCCCCTCTTTTCCAGGGTTTCCCCTGCTCGAGTTGGTACCATACTGAAACACTTCTCTTTCTTTCCAGTGTAGACTTTTTGTTATCCTTCAATGCATGCTCTGAACAACTCATCAGACAGGGACGGGAATATCTCCGCTCCCTCTGTCTGTTTTTCTCCCTGTTTTTATACAGGGGGATCCCCTCTGCTCTTTTGTTCAGTTGCTGTACATGCAGAAGTTCCAGTGCTTACTTTAATGTTTCTTGCAAGCTACTTTCATCTATCTTGCATAATACTACTCACTGCAGGTTATCTTCTTCTAGCCATATCCTTACCTAGGATGTGGCAACACATCTGACTGCTGTCAGTTTATCTCATAATTCTCCTGCACAATGCTCTCTGCAATCTTCAGAGAAGCTTTCTACTATGGGCCCTTGCTGTAGAGCATTGAACTTTGTCTCTGAGGGTTTTTCCATATAATAGAAAAAGCTTATATAGTCATTCCATGGCTATATAGGTTCTTTATACCCTCTTGTCTCCTATTGTGATACAGAAGACAAGCTTTTTCTGCGTGAATGTCCAAGGAGTTCCCAATCTGGCAGGAATCTACCCCTTTTTTCCTTACAGCTTGGCACTATCTTTTCTACTCCACTTGGACAACGCATACTCTTTTACTGTACATGATACCCCTGAGTCCCTTGTCTGGTTCATCCTGGTGTCTTAGTCTATGCGTTTTCTTGTCCTTTGGACATGTCAGAGTCCTAAAGTACTCCTGACGTGCTCTTACCAGACTGCTATTATCCTCTGTTTTTCACGCAACCATACTGGTTATCCACTGAAATACATTCCTGCACCACGGAAATAGATTCTCTATATATCTTCAGGTGGTTTTCACCCCCTTATTATTAGATGAATCTTTTCCCATCACATTCCCCATGTGAATGTTTTTGTAGGGCTCAGTTGCAGGCATATATCCTCAGACTTATAACCATACATATTTTTGTAATCTGTGTGGGCATAAGCCATGCCCATCTATATCTAATATATATACCTCTCTATATATATCTATCTCACATATCTAGACATATCTAGACATATATATAGATATATATGTATCTTCATATATATATATATATGTGCCCATTGGGAGATGTCCATAGGACCCTAGGTATTACCTACTATCTCCCTAACTGTCTGTGCTATAAAGCTTTTACCTTCTTAAGGGGTCCAGACAGTCAACTTGCCTATTCTCATATGGCTCAGTAACTGGGCGCGGTTATACACACAATTACTGCTGTGACGTCAACAGCTTCTATTTTTGTTATAGATCTCCCTATCTATGAAGTATCAAACTTCAATGTCTTCCTATCTCTTACCAGCTAGGAAAGACAGTGTACATCTTCAGTATTTATGAGTACACTTCTGTTCTCCTTGGGAATAGGGTTTTTTTCCATACCCTCTCTTCCCTTCCGGACTGGGCTAATTCTCCAGATCGGTCAGTCTTCTTCTTTTCGTCCTCAATGATAATAACCTAAAAGAGTTCTCATCTTTTTCCCATAAAGCTTTCCATTGAAGACCTGCCGTTCTTCTCCTGCCCCAGTTGACACCTGGGTCACCTGCCCATTCCAGATTTGGAACTTCATCCTCACTGCTGTGAAGTTACCTTGAAGATTCTGCTACTGCATCTACAGTACACTCCATCACAATTCTACTTCCTACAATCCAGTAGGTAAGTTCTATGTTGTACTAGTTCATTAAATATTTTAATGATACTTGACATACATTCTAAAGACTCATCTCTTCTGTAGTCTTTAGATTTGCTGTTCCTTGCAGCTCTTCTCTATTCAACTCCTACCCCCCATCCCTCAGGGGATGCCGGGGATCCAGGTTTGGAAAATGCCGTCCTGTCCAGGGATACGCATTTTATGGGATCTCCCCTGGCACCCACAGCTAGGGAGTCCCCATATGTGAAGACTCATTCCTGCTTGTTCCTGGAGATAGCACAGTTACTTACCTGTAACAGGTGATCTCTGGGAACAGCAGGAATTAGTCTTCACAACCCACCCACCTCCCCTAGGAGTTGTATCTATCTATCTCCTTTCCTCTTTCTCTCCTTCTGTCTCAGCTATGAAACTCAACTGAGGAGAAGCAGTGGGAAAGGCGGGAAGTCACCGCGCAGGCGCGAGGGATGCTCCCAAAAGCTTTCTGATTGGATGCTGGGGAGCATTCCCGTGCAGGCTCCGTCGGTACCGACGTACCCATATGTGAAGACTAATTCCTGCTGTTCCCAGAGATCACCTGTTACAGGTAAGTAACTGTGCTTTCCTGACCCTCCACCTTCCTGTTTTTAATCTTCTCTAGTCCCTATTGTCTTTTTCTCCTTGATTTTTTCCCCCACTTTGATTCTTCCCCCATAAATCTGTCTCCGAACCTCATTCACAGGTTTTTCCCTCAGTCATCCCTTCTGTCACTATACCCTAATCCACTCTCACACATGTCTTCTTGACCTTCCCCTCTTTGACCGTTTCCCTTCCTTGAACTCTTCTCCATTTATTACTCTCTTCTCCCCTTATTTCTCTCTCCCTTCCTCTTGTTTTTTCCCACTCCCTTCATCTTGAAACATATTTGCAGCTCAAAGTGTCCATGAGATGGTTCATCAAGCTGAGAGGAGGGAGTCTGCTGTGACTAGAAAATCTAGGTTGGCAATATACTTGTCTCTGATTTGTAAGCATCCATAATTTAGACATGTTTAACAATAAAAGTATTACTACTTCAGTTTTATGTGCTACATCTTTTTCATGCAATTGCTTATCTTTTTTTTTTTTATTATAGTGGGAATGGGAGAAGCTGTCAACTTTGCTGCCTATGCTTTTGCGCCTGCAACATTGGTCACACCATTAGGTGCACTGAGTGTTCTTATATGGTATGTATCAGTGAAAGCAAATTTCCCAAAAGAATCATGTTTCCGAGAAAATATCTCAGCAAATCCTTTGAGGAAAACATTTATATTATCAGAAAGCATTTCTTGTTCAGCCTGACTTTTGGTTGGAGAGGCATTTCAGTCTGCAGTAGAAAGTTACTCCCTGTCATTCAGGGCTGTGTACCCAACTAGTTTAGTATTGCGTTTTTGTAGATGTGTATGTTTGGTGCACAGGAGTCAGCCTCTCTGTTTAAAGGAGAACACAAGATTGTGCTTGACTACATTTCTTTCTGTTTTCTTAAGTGATCTACATATCTTGGATCTTCGGCGCTCATCATCATATATCAAATTTTATTGCATTAACAAAACCACAGAATGGTTGCATAAATCTGATAAGGCCAATATTTTGTTAAATCATTGCAGAATTTATCCACAGTGCAAGTGTGGAATCCTCACTAACCAGTAAGAATACTGATAATTTTACACATGAAAGGTTTCCCTCAAGCCGGTTTTCTTGCTGTTGTTACTTGGATCTCATTGTCCAGACAATACTGTACAAGGATACCAGCTTTTATAAGGTGAAGAGTAAACCATGCTCTAATATTTTTATTATTTGACATGATTGTAAAGTGGGTGTCTTGGACAGAGTTTCTGTTTGTTCACTTGTTTTAATTTAAATCTGTTTTATGGTCAACTGAGTGTTGGCATAACAAACACCTGTATACAGTTGGCGAAGGATCAGCTTCTTTCAAAGTTGTTCCTGGATTTTGTTTGAGTGTTGGTAATACCCAACACTGTTATCAAGGGTAAATAATAACCACTATTAACAAAATCTGAAATTTAAAAGAGAAAAAAAAAAGAAATAAATGTCTGAGGTAACTGTTTCATAGTTATATACCTGCAAGACATGAAAAATCTGTTTTGTTCTTATCAAGTTTATACAGTTGTTACTACTACTTCTACTGCTGTTACCACTAGTGGTCATTTCTGTAGTGCTACCAGATGTAACCAGTGCTATGCAGAAATGCATAAAAACGGTCCCATCTTCATGGAGCTTACAGTCTAGTGAAGATATACAGAGAAACAAGTAAGAGGCTTTGGGTCAAAATCAGCAAGGTTTAGTGGGACATATTTATCCAACTGAGTAAAGCTCCAGACTTAATGTCTCCATCTCTAAAAGTCTATATGAGAAAACAGGAAGTGGGATGGCTGGGATTCCTGATTTCCACCAGTGGGGACCAAACCACCTTGAACAGACACTTGGAGGCATAATTCAAAAACCTTTAACTTAAACCATGAAACCTATCCACTGAAGCTACCACAGATGTTAACAAGTTAAACAAATTTTAACTTTTAACAACTTAGCAACAGACACTGCAAGTTGAATCTAAAATGCTTTTAGTTGCTAGATAGAAATTCTCACTCCTTCCATTTCCTAGTTCCTTACCTGCATGAGTCATTAGTTGGAGTGGAGGAGTAGTCCAGTAGTTAGGACAACAGCCTGGGACCAGCAGGACCAGGGTTCAAATTCCACCGGCACTCCTTATTTGCCTTGGGCAAATCACTTAATCTTCCATTGTCTCAGGTACAAACTTAGATTGTAAGCCCTTTGGGGACAGGAAAATACCTCCAGTACGTGATTGTAACTTATTGAACTACTACTGGAAAGGTGTGAGCTAAAACATCTTCAGACTCTCCAAAATACAGCAGTTCATACCCTTACCTGTGCCCTTAGATTCGATTCTGCAACATCTCTGTTTATCCAACATCATTGCTTGCCAATCTATTTCTGTATTCAGTTTAAAGTGTTGTCTTTGGTTCATAAGGCCATTCATGACACAGCCCCAGATTACATCTCCTCCTGGTGTCTTTATATGCGCCAGCTAGAGTGCTTCAGTCTTTGCATGGTTTTAGACTATACCTTCCTTCTGCTTCTATTAAATATAAATCTACATGTAGGTCAGCCTTCTTCGTGACTATCCCGACCCTCTGGAATTGTCTGCCTGCATTGCTTGGACTGCGCAGAATTTTAAAAGCTTTAAAAAATTGCTCAAAATGCATTTCTTTGAGACCACTTTCAGCCTCCCATCTTCATTTCATAGATCGCCTCTATCGGTAGGCTCTGAATTTGGCAGACCCTAGTCCCTCTTCCCTCCCTCCTCTTTTTGCTCTGTTACTCCCTCCCACTCTTTTCCCCTTATAATGTAATGTGCATTGTTAATGTATTCTACTTTTTCTTGCCCATATTGAATGGCGTTTTTTTCTTATTTTGTTTTGCATGTTTGTAAAGCACTTAGACTGTTCACATTGTGCGGTATATCAAATAAAACCAACCATAAATGCCAATAATAATAAACTGGAAAGTCTGAATTGAATTACAGTATTTACACTCCAGTACAGGCCGCAGGGGTTTTCAACCCAGTCCTCGGGGAGCCCTAGGCCAGTCAGGTTTTCAGAATTCCCACAATGAATATGCATAAGATAGATTTGCATACAGTGAAGGCAGAACATGCAGATCTATCTCATGCATATACATTGTGGGAATCCTGAAAACCCTAATGGCCTAGGGTTCCCCGAGGACTGCAGTTAGGAAACTCTGGGCTAGTGCTTGCTGAGCTGTCACTAGACTGTGTGCTGTGCTTTCCTGTCTAATCAATGTGTTTATACCTCAAAAATTTCCTGTCATGATTTGACAATTTCCAATCTGTAATCAAAAAACGCTGCTGATCGCTGGAAGTAGCGGTATACAAATGTATACTAAATAAAATAAAATAAATAAATAAAAAAGATATTATAATGCCTCTATATCGTTCCATGGTGAGACCGCACCTTGAATATTGTGTGCAATTCTGGTCGCCGTATCTTAAAAAGGATATAGCGATTTTAGAAAAGGTTCAGAGAAGAGCCACCAAAATGGTAAAGGGGATGGAAGGATACTCCTATGAAGAAAGGCTAAAAAGGTTAGGGCTCTTTAACCTGGAAAAGAGACGGCTGAGGGGAGATATGATAGAAGTCTATAAATTAATGAACGGAGTGGAACAGGTAAACGTAGATCGATTGTTTACCTTATCAGAATATAGAAAGACTAGGGGACATGCAATGAAGCTACAGGGTAAACTATTTAAGACTAATAAAAAAATATTTTTTCACTCAACGTGTAATCAAACTCTGGAATTTGTTACCGGAGGATGTAGTGTAAAGGCTGTTAGTGTAGCTGGGTTTAAAAAAGGTTTGGACAAGTTCCTGGAGGAAAGGTCCATAAACCATTATTAAGAAGGGACCCAGGATATCAATGCTTGACCCAGTACAAGCATTGTGGAACCTGTGTCTTTTGGGGAAACTGCTAGGTACTTGTGACCTAGATTGACCACTGTTGGAAACAGGATACTGGGCTTGATGGACCTTGGTCTGACCCAGTATGGCATATCTTATGTTCTTATATGTTCTTATATTCAGTAAGTCAGCCTCAGGATCAGCATTGGGGTGAAATCTTTGCCTTTGACACTGGCATTGGGTGACTCGGCGTTGCGCTCCTGGACTCGTTTGGATCGACGAGTGTTGGAGTAGTCCTTGGAGGATCTTTCTCAGCCAAAGAGTATAACCCAGGCTTTCAAAGCTAGGACCGTGATACATCAGCTAAACTCTTCTCACTGTATATAGTTGCATTGTTATCAGTGTGATGGATAGTTTTTCCATATCGTAATGTAAATAGTTCAATATGTTCCATGTAAAAAAGTTCATAAAAGTTCTATGTAATGCGAATAGGTACCCATTCCTGTTGTACCATTCATACCGCTGTTCTATGTAAACCACACTTGAACCATGGGAAAGCACGGTATAAAAGAGTTTAATAAATAAATAAAAATAAAAGACTTCATCAAAGTCAAGATATAGACTTGATACCAGGGACAAGAGGAGCGCCCCCCCAGGCAAGCTCGAAGGGAGGCGTCGGCAAAGGAGTCACGGGATCGCACAGGTTCCCCCCGACGCCATCACCATCTGGGACTCCTCATTGGCCTTGGAGCCCTCGAAGCCGGCTCCTGCTTCCCTGGAACCATCTGGCATCAAGGCCAGGATGCTAGCCCTAGAATGCAGCTTGGCAGCGTTCATCGAGGCTCAGTGGGGCCCGATTCCCAGTCACTCTGGTTCATTGGTGCCCTTGACGGGGACTGTCCTTGTCCAGGATCTCCCTGGAGGATGCTCCTCCCATTTTTGAGAGGCTGGCCTGCTTGGTGTCGACTCTGTCAGCATGCAAGTTGAGGCCCGTCACATTGTCAGGTGCAACTGCACCGGGGTTCTGGCGCCGGGTGTTGTCGACGCCAAGTCGATCCGATGACCACAGGGCACTAGCTGACTCTTCTGGCTCTGAGTCTACTTGGGAGACAGATGAGGAGTCTCCCGACACCGTTTTCCACCGGGACATCTCCGACGACCCATCTCTGTCACACCATCGGCAGCGGTCAACTCCAGAGGATTTGGCTTTCCTGGAGTTTGTACAGGAGATGTCCCAGACACTCACCTTCATGGCAGTGCCCGAGGATGAGCTGCTTACCGAGGATCTCAAGATCCTCCAGTATGAGGCTCCTCCTCAGGAGACACTGACGTGCCCATGCTTCCCTTCCTGCAGCGGCTGTTTTTCAGGATGTGAGAGACCCTGGTGATGGTGCCTGTGGTGAACAGCCAACTTGATTTGCAGTATCGAGTCGGCCGGAGCCCTGACTTTCAGAAAGCACAGCTGCCACATAACTCCATGGTAGTGGAGATGGCTATGCATCACATTAAAAGCCAGAAGACGCATTCCTCGATGCCTCCAGGCAGGGAGGCCCGCACTATGGATGCTTTTGGCAGAAAGTGTTTCCAGGGCTCCATGCTCACTGCCTGTATCCAGGCATACCAGTTGTACATGGGCATGTACCTGAGAGACTTGGCAAAGGAACTTGCCGGGTTCTTGGCTGGGGTTAGTAGGTGAACCTCTGAGCGTTTCAGGATCCTGGTGTCATCGATCAAGTTTCAAGTTTGGGCAGCCTTTGGCTTCAAGTCAGTGGCTTGGGTAGCTGCAATTGGCAATGCCTTGCCTGGCTACAGTCAACCTGCTTGGAGCAGTGCATTCAGGACAAGGTAGCTGATGTCCCATGCTGGGGAGAAAATCTTTTTGGCAAGCCCATAATGGAGAAAGCTGATGAGCTGGAGAAGGAATTCATGACCAGAACCAGGCTGTCCAAGAAAGTGTCTGAACCTTTCCGTAGGAAGACTTAGGGGAAAAAGTTCTTCCACCCGAAGATCAAGAAGGCTTACAGAAACTACCCCAAGTTTCAGGCCTATCACGCTCCCCCACGGGCAGCAGTCCAAGGGCCAGGGGCATGGCTCCCGTCTGCCAAAAGCCCACAAACCCCAAACAGCGCCCCAGCCGCAGCCCGAGGAGAGCTTTTGACTTCTTGGGCATAGCCTCCCTCCCCCAGAAGGTACAAGGCCAAACGCTCATGGGTGGACGACTGGTCAAGCATCACCACGGAAGCTTGGGTGTTGCAGATGGCCGGGGAAGGTTACCTCCTCCACTTTGCCCAGCTGCCGCCTCCCTTCTTCCCCAGGGGATTACCTATTGCCTCCTTGCACAGGGAGCTTTTGCAAAAGGAACTTGAGGTTTTACTCAGAGATCACACAGTGGAGCCTCTCCAGGGCAGGGATTTCTACTCCTTCTACTTCCTTGTCCTAAAGAAGACCGGGGATTTCCTGCCCATCCTGGATCTACGGGGCCTTAACCACTTCCTGGTCAAGGAAAAGTTCAAGATGATATCCCTTGGAACATTGTTGCCCTACCTCCTACAGGGAGATTAGCTATGCTCCTTGGATCTCAGAGATGCCTACATCCACATCCTGATCCATCCAAGGCACTGTCAGTATCTCCGGTTTGTCACCGGCGGGCGACACTATCAGTGCGGGGTACTCCCCTTTGGCCTCACCTTGGCTCCCAGAGTATTCACAAACTGCCTGGTAGTCGTGGCCGCTCACCTCAGACTTCTGTTAGTGTTCGTCTTCCTGTACCTGGATGACTGGCTCATTTGAGCCAGCCTGCTGGAAGAGATGCGCAATGCAACTCAGCGCACAATAGGGCTGTTCTAGAGCCTGGGCTTTGTGGTGAATTTCCCGAAGTCTCACCCTACGGCCCACCCAGCAACTGGAGTGAATCGGTGCCCAACTCGATTCCACTCAAGCAAGGGCATTTCTGCTTCTTGATAGAGCTCAGTGCCTATCAGCCCTGGCCCAGGGCAAGTCAGCCCAGCAGTGACCGCCAGACAGATGCTCCATCTCCTGGGGCACATGGACTCTACCATACATGTCACCCCGTTTGCCTGTCTCCGTATGAGGCAGGCACAGTGGATGCTCAGCACCCAGTGGATGCAAGCTTCCGGCCGTCTGGAGGACCATATCCTGGTAACGCTGGCCTTGGGGACCTCCGTCGCCTGGTGGCAGGATCCCCTCAACCTCAAAGCCGGCTGCCCTTCCATGTTCCCCCAGCATGCCGCATTCTCACAATGGATGCATCCAAGCTGGACTGGGGGACCCACTGCGATCATCTGCAGACGCAGGGCTCATGGTCACCAGAAGAGAGTGCCTCGCAGATCAACCTGCTGGAGCTCAGAGCCGTCTATCATACCCTGCTCATCTTCCAGTATTATGTGGAAGGGCTGGTGGTTCAGGTCCAGATGGACAACCAGGTGGCGATGTACTGAAACAACAAGCAAGGGGGCATGGGCTTGTACCAACTCTGCTGGGAGGCGGTGCGCCTCTGGAACTTGTCAGACGGCTGCCTGGGTGAGAATCTTCCCAGTCTTGGCAAGTGCATATATCTATATGATTGGCAAGGTATTGTGGGCAATGTAGTTCATTCACACCAGACACAGCTGCTGACAATAATTTAGTTGTGCTCTTGGGTAAAGCCAATAAGATATTTATGTATGGGGTTATTTCTCCCAACACAGATATGCTTAATAGCACATAAATCAGGTAACTTGCTTTCAGTGTTAACTTGGAAAAACAAAGACAAAATCAGGAAAACAACAAATGAAAAGCCACAAAGCAAGAAACAAACTGTTCTTTTCAGGTTAACTTCTGATTACTTCCCACATAGATTCAGAAGTGATTCTCTCCTAGCTCACAAGCAATTAGGTGAGGCTCGATTGCTAGCAGTTACCAGCTGAAACCCCTTAGCTGGCTTGCTTTCTACTGTGTGGGTCAAACCCTGCTTCAGGAGCTTTTCTGAGTAGATTAAAGAACAAATTTGTATTTCTTTGTGATGGTTGCTGTACTTTATAACAGAAAGTTACCAACGGAGTTTAGATAGAGAGCAGTCCATATAAACAGGATCTTCATCTGCTATTATTCCCCCTTGTTCAACAAGCATGGGTTCAATATCATGGATTGGCACAGATGAATCTCTCAATGGAGCACTTTCAGGAGAATACTTGTTTCCCTGCTGTCTTTCAAGGTTATAGCTAGGGCATAGATCAGTGTTCATACCTGAGCTTCCATTGCTGTTAGAGT
Organism: Ichthyophis bannanicus; assembly: GCA_033557465.1. Lineage (NCBI taxonomy): Eukaryota > Metazoa > Chordata > Amphibia > Gymnophiona > Ichthyophiidae > Ichthyophis > Ichthyophis bannanicus. The sequence continues at coordinate 1,533,430,473 of CM066032.1, forward strand.
TCCTCTCTATATAGCCTGGCCAGTATGTAGTCCAGTTCTTATGTCCAGCCTTCCAATCCAGATCCCTGGACACTGGATCTCTCTTCACATACCTTCTGGCACAGGTCTTAGGGTCCCTTCCACGTGCAGCCGTCTCCCTCACAGGTAGCGTCTGGAGATTCCTAGCTCTGCAGCACCATTCCTTTGGCTTTCCCCAGTCCAATGGTGTATGCTGGCCCTTGGAATACCTCCCAGTATACGTACTGCTTTGGACTCTTCTAGACCTCTCAAAGGCTTTTCTCCTCTTTCTTCCAGAGGGTTTCCTTGCCTCTCTGTCTGTCTGGTTTGGCTTCTGCTTCTGATGATCCTTCAGATGAAACTGATGATCCTTCTCTGGATATCCAAGGTGATCATGAAGATGGTCATCTGTAGAATAAACTCTACTCTTATTCTGCTTAGAAGAGTGCTCCTCCCTAACACAGCGCAGCTGTGCTGAATCAGGCCCTGCCCTTTGAGATCAGTGCTTAGGGATTACCTCATAGCCCTCCTGATTGAACACACGTTTCCCCACTTCAGCTCCTCTAATGGCTGTTGGAAACCTGGTGCATTCTGGGACTGGTAGTCTTTTATGGGAAAATTCTGTTTTCTTATTTCTACCAGAACTGACAGGTTGCTTGTTCAGTCACTTCACCTTTTCTATAGCTCCTTCCTGAGCTATGATAAGCTTCCTTATCACATACTTCACAATGGGGAAGAACATCAACCTCAGAACGGTGTACTTGCCAGGCCAGGACAACGTGCTAGCCGACCGCCTGAGCCGTGTCCTCCAGCCTCACGAGTGGAGACTGAACCAGGCCATTGTGGTAGAGATTTTCCAGCATTGGGGGACCCCGGAGGTCAACATCTTTGCTAATCCAGACACCGCGCAGCTGCCGTTCTTCTGCTCTCAGAGGCTGGCCCAGGGCCAAGAGGCAGCAGACACCTTTCTCTTCCACTGGTTCAGAGGTTTTCTTTATGAGTTCCCACCAACACCCCTGGTGCTGCAGGCCCTACTCAAGATCCAAGCATTAGTGGCCTCATTCATTTTCATTGCGCCCAGAAGGTCAAGGCAATCATGATTCTCCCTACTTCTGCAGCTGTCCCAAAGGGACCCACTACTACTGGGAGCACCCTGGACATGCTATCTCAGGAGGACAGAACACTACTGCACCCCAACCTCCCGTCCCTGGTTCTGATGGCCTGGATGCTGAGAGGCTAGCTATAGTGCATCACCACCTATCCAGGCAGGTTGAAGATGTTCTCCTTGCCTCATGTAAGGACTCCACGCGACGGGCGTATGCTTTTAAGTTATGCAGGGTTTTGCACTGGTGTGCAGATGAAGGTCTCAACCCCTTCTGCACGATGCCAGGCATCTTGCGATACCTCTTGCTTTTGTCGAGGGTTGGCCTTAAGTCCAACACAGAGTGCACCTCTGTGCCATATTGACTCATCACACAGTGGATGGCCAGATGATGTTGCTGCACCCTCTGGTGGGCAGACTCATGTGGGGCCGCCTCCTCTCCTGAACCCCTATCCATCTGCCACGGTGACATGGGACCTCAGTGTAGTGTTGGGGAAGCTTTGGCTACACACTTTGAACCCTTGGCCACCTGCCATCTCGGGTATCTTCCTGGAAAGTCATGTTCCTAGTAGTGCTCAACTCGGCTAGCGTATGGGTGAGCTGCAGGCACTGATAGCTCATGTGTCCTACACCAGGTTCCACAGAAACAGAGTTGTCATTCGGACTCACCCAAAATTCTTGCCAAAGGTTGTCTCTGCCTTCCATTTGAATCAAAAGGTGGTGTTGCCCACTACCTTTCCTAGGCCTCATTCGTCTAGGGCAGAGTCCTCTCTGCACACGCTCGACTGTAAGCGTGCATTATCCTTTTACAACCAGCCCATCACTGCTCAATGCATCTTTGTCTCTTTTGACCATAGTTGACTGGGGCTCGCAGTCTCCAAGTGCACCCTCTCATGATGGGTGGCTGACTGCATTTCCTTCACCTATCAACGGGTGGGGCTCTCTCTGAAGTATCATGTGACAGCTCACAATGTGTGTGCTATGGCAGCCTCAGTGGCGAGCCTGCGCTCAGTGCCCTTACTGCAGATCTGCCGAGTCGTCATCTGGTCTTTTGTGCACACCTCCGCTGCACGCTACTGTCTGGTGGAGACCTCCCGGAGAGACAGCGCTTTCGACCAGGCAGTACTCTGACACCTGTTCGAGGAATAATGCAATTCCTGCACTCCAATCTGTGATGTCCAGGCTACCGGGGTGGAGATTGCATCTCTGATGCTGCTGCAGTGTCAGACTTTCAGCCTATCAGCACCCCGTGCACTCTTCACGGTCTGCTTTTTGGGTTGCCTGTGGCTGTACAGGGTTTTTTTTCTGTATCCTGTAGTTTGGGAGTCCCATATGCAAGGACTGACTTCCTACTTGTTTCCAGAGAAAGCATAGTTAAACACCTGTAGCAGGTATTCTCCGGGGACAGCAGGAATCAGTCCTCACAACCCTTCTTCCTACCTGTGGAATTGTTTTTCTTTTCTTTTTATGCCTTATTGAGCTATAATGTCATACTGAGGTAAGATGGCACCTTTGGGTGGGAAAGTGACTGTGCATACGCGGTGTAGGTCCCAAAAGCTTTCTTTGAAAGCTGGGGATTGATTCCGTGCGGGCTTTTCGGTACTGATGTCATCCATATGTGAGGACTGATTCCTGCTGCCCCCCCGGAGAACACCTGATCTCCAGGAACAAGCAGGAATGTAGTCTTCACATATGGGTATCGTCGGTACCAATGTAGCCTGTGCTGGATCGCTCCCCAGCGTCCAATAGGAAAGCTTTTGGGAGCATCCCACAGCGCCTGCGTGCTGCCTTCCCACCATTCCCAACTGTCCCTCTCCAGTTTTTCGTTTTCCGTGGAGCTGACAGGTTGCACATCCTATCACCGCAGAAAAAAAATCCCTTCTATTTTTCTTTTATGTGGTCACGTCTGCCTTCCCTCGACGCTACACCGGTACCGCCGGTGGTGGTTCTTTCTTTTCTTTAAAAAAACCCCAAAACTTCTGGAGTCTTTCCAGTAATTTTCTCTAAGGTGCCACGCGCCATTTTGGGCACTAGGCCCAATTTTTCCTTCAGAATGGAAAAACCCGCTTCGGGTTTTAAAAAGGTTGTTTTTTTTTTTTTTAAATTTATTTATTTATTTGATTTTCAAAATAGAATTACAGTTCAATAACATGACAAAGTAAATCAATAAATACAAAGTAGACCAATCAAGGCAACAATGAAACTCGGATAAAGTCCACATCAAGAGATACAAGCAGAAATGGCAAAGTAACCATACAAGAAAACAAGGCTACTATGACATTAGCCAACAAATAATGAAGGATACATCAAATCCCAGAGTCAATCCCCTACCATTGCAGTGGAACGATCCAAAACAAATCTCTCCAATTGTGAAACCTCTACAAAAACGAAGGAATCTCCCTCATAATTCACAAGACATTTACATGGAAAGCGTAGAAAGAACGTCTGTACTTACCTTGCCTCTCTCAACTAACTGGGCTTTGTGTGGTAGCCATTTTGAATTACATCTCTCTCCCCAGAACCTGCTGTTTGTTTAAACTTTTTTCCTGTCCTTGCCTGCCTGACTCCTCCCCCTCCCCCTGAGGTATTGTGTAGCCTTCTTCCTGTTTTCTCCACGTGTGCATAGTCTGTTTTAGTTTGCTTTTCTCTGACCAGAGAAGGGCTGTACTTTTACAGAGCTCTGCTAGTGAGGGGATATTTGCCTCCTGGGACATCTTACTGTGAGATCTAGCTGTTTATTTAATTATTTACTGTTTGTCTAACTGTTTGTTTAATTATTTATTGTTTGTTTTAGTGGTGTGCTAGTTCAGCCCTCTCAGCTGTACTTACCTTGCCTCTCTCAACTAACTGGGCTTTGTGTGGTAGCCATTTTGAATTACATCTCTCTCCCCAGAACCTGCTGTTTGTTTAAACTTTTTTCCTGTCCTTGCCTGCCTGACTCCTCCCCCTCCCCCTGAGGTATTGTGTAGCCTTCTTCCTGTTTTCTCCACGTGTGCATAGTCTGTTTTAGTTTGCTGTTCTCTGACCAGAGAAGGGCTGTACTTTTACAGAGCTCTGCTAGTGAGGGGATATTTGCCTCCTGGGACATCTTACTGTGAGTTCTAGCTGTTTATTTAATTATTTACTGTTTGTCTAACTGTTTGTTTAATTATTTATTGTTTGTTTTAGTGGTGTGCTAGTTCAGCCCTCTCAGCTGTACTTACCTTGCCTCTCTCAACTAACTGGGCTTTGTGTGGTAGCCATTTTGAATTACATCTCTCTCCCCAGAACCTGCTGTTTGTTTAAACTTTTTTCCTGTCCTTGCCTGCCTGACTCCTCCCCCTCCCCCTGAGGTATTGTGTAGCCTTCTTCCTGTTTTCTCCACGTGTGCATAGTCTGTTTTAGTTTGCTGTTCTCTGACCAGAGAAGGGCTGTACTTTTACAGAGCTCTGCTAGTGAGGGGATATTTGCCTCCTGGGACATCTTACTGTGAGTTCTAGCTGTTTATTTAATTATTTACTGTTTGTCTAACTGTTTGTTTAATTATTTATTGTTTGTTTTAGTGGTGTGCTAGTTCAGCCCTCTCAGCTGTACTTACCTTGCCTCTCTCAACTAACTGGGCTTTGTGTGGTACCCCCATCCCCCTGCTGAGGTTTGACAGGGTACCTTGTAACTGCCCTCTTTAATAGGACTTATCTCCCTCCCTCCCTCCCCAGCACCCACCCACCCCTGTGGTAATTGTAGTTTTATAGGTACTTGCACATCTTAGAGGAAAGGGGCTGCTCTCAGGTGCAGCTCTTAATCCAAATCAGTCATACACAGAGGACCTGAGATTAATTAAGCTTCAGGTACACAGGGTGTATTAGGGGTATTAGATACACTTTTATTAGTATAAGCATCTACACCAATCCTTATTATATACCGAATTTAAAAGACCTAAACACAAGCTTTAAACTAAGATGCAGACAGAGGTCCAGCAACGAGATGGGGGTTCTCCAGTCTTTTGCATTGAGTGTCACATGTATGATTTTCTCCCAGTTGGTGAGAGGTCCTACATATGCACTAAGTGCAGGGAGCTCTTTGCTCTCAGGGAACGAGTCCGTTCTCTAGAGGCTAGAGTAGCAGACCTGGAAGACATAAGAAAGACAGAGAAGTACATGGACGAGACCTACAGGGATATAGTCCTGAAGTCCCACCTCCAGTCTGGCAGCATCCCTGTTGCCATGGAGGAGAGAGGTCGCGTGACAGGAGAGCATCACCCTGGTGTGGCAGGAAGTGATCCTGTAACTAGGACCTGTCCTCCAGGTGATGTAAAACCCTCTCGCACCGAGGACGTTTCTCCAGGGCCATGTCCCCATGAGGGGAGGGTCAGGACAGCTGTTATAGTTGGTGATTCAATCATTAGGAATGTAGATAGCTGGGTGGCTGGTGGACGTGAGGATCGCCTGGTAACATGCCTGCCTGGTGCGAAGGTAGCAGATCTCACACACCGCCTAGATAGGATCATAGATAGTGCTGGGGGGGAGTCTGCTGTCTTGGTACATGTTGGTACCAATGACATAGGAAAATGTGGTAGAGAAGTTCTGGAGGCTAAATTTAAGCTTTTAGGTAGGAAGTTGAAATCCAGAACTTCCAGGATAGCGTTCTCCGAAATGCTTCCTGTTCCACGTGCAGGACCCAAAAGACAGGCAGAGCTCCGGAGTCTCAATGCGTGGATGAGACAATGGTGCAAGGATGAGGGTTTTGGATTTGTTAGGAACTGGGGAACATTCTGGGGAAAGGGGGGGCTCTTCCGAAGGGATGGGCTTCACCTTAATCAGGATGGGACCAGACTGCTGGCATTAACCTTTAAAAAAGAGATAGAGAAGCTTTTAAACTAGAAAATAGGGGAAAGCCGACAGTCACCCAGGAGCGCATGGTTCGGACAAAGGTATCCTTGAAGGATACTACCAAAAACAGTGAGGTTCCAAAAGGGAGTATAGTAGCCCAAATGCCCTTGAGTAAGGAGCAGACAGAGCATAAAGATTCCCAATTACCCATGCCTACCAATAGCCAGATTAATATTAATAAAATTAATAAAATACAGTCACTAAAATGCTTGTATGCCAATGCTAGAAGTCTAAACAATAAGATGGGAGAATTAGAATATATAGCACTAAATGAGAGGTTAGATATGATTGCACTCTCAGAGACATGGTGGAAGGAGGATAACCAGTGGGACACTGTGATACCTGGATACAAACTATATCGTAATGATAGAGCTGAACAAATTGGTGGAGGGGTTGCGCTCTATGTTAAAGAGGGCATTGAGTCAGAAAGCATTAAAGTTTTGCAGGGAACACAATTTGCTGTAGAATCTCTATGGATTGAAATTCCATTTATGAAAGGGAAGGTGATGGCAGTGGGAGTATACTATCGACCGCCTGGCCAGAATGAACAAATGGATGATGAAATGCTCAAAGAAATCAAGGAAGCTAACAAAAGCCACAACAGAGTAGTAATAATGGGTGATTTCAATTACCCCGGTATCGACTGGGACAGTCTCACAGCAGGACAAGCTAAAGAGATAAAGTTTCTAGATGAAATAAATGACTGCTTCTTGGAGCAGCTGATTCATGAACCGACCAGAGGGGAAGCCATACTGGACCTAGTCCTTAGTGGAACGCCAGATCTGGTGCAAGAAATAAAGGTGTTGGGACCACTTGGCAATAGTGATCATAGTATGATCATGTTTGATTTAATCAGTGGAGGACAGATAGTAAAGGAATCCACAGTACTACCTTTTAACTTTCAAAAGGGAGACTATGATAGAATGAGGAATATAGTTCGGAAAAAACTAAAAGGAGCGGTTCCAAAGGTTAAAGACTTACAGCAAGCTTGGGTGTTATTTAAAAATACTATCCTCGAAGCCCAGACCAGCTGTATTCCACGCATTAAGAAAAGTGGAAGAAAGTCCAAAAAACTGCCAGCATGGTTTAAAGGTGAGGTCAGAGAGGCTGTTGCTGCCAAAAGAGCAACCTTCAGGACATGGAAAAAAGAGCCAAATGATGAAAACTGGAAACAACACAAGCACTGGCAAGTTAAATGCAAAGCATTGATAAGGCAGGCAAAGCGGGAATTTGAGAAGAAACTTGCTATGGAAGCAAAAACACGAAATAAAGACTTTTTCAAGTACATTCGTAGCAAAAGGCCTGTGAGAGAGTCAATTGGACCATTAGATGATAGAGGGGTAAAAGGGGCAGTAAGAGGGGACAAGGCTATAGCAGAGAGACTGAATGAATTCTTTGCTTCAGTCTTTACTGAGGAAGATGTAGGGATGTTACCCAAGACTGAAGTGGTATTTAAAGGTGATACTGCAGAGGAATTGAGAGAAATATCGCTACACCGGGAAGATATATTAAAACTATTTGATAAACTGAATAGTAACAAATCACCTGGACCGGATGGTATACATCCCAGAGTGTTGAAAGAACTGAAATATGAGATTGCAGACCTGCTATTGGTAATCTGTGAACTTTCATTAAAATCATCTGTAATACCTGAAGATTGGAGGGTCGCCAACGTAACACCAATTTTTAAAAAGGGTTCCAGGGGTGACCCGGGAAATTACAGACCGGTGAGCCTGACGTCAGTACCAGGGAAAATGGTAGAAACCATCATAAAGAACAAAATTACACAGCATGTGGATAGCCATGGCCTAATGGGAGACAGCCAACATGGCTTTAGACAAGGAAGATCTTGTCTTACTAATCTGATCTGTTTTTTTGAAGGTGTGCATAAACAGGTAGACAAAGGTGAGTCTGTTGATATAGTGTATCTGGACTTTCAGAAAGCTTTTGACAAGGTCCCCCATCAGAGACTTTTGGCAAAGCTAAAAAGTCATGGGATAGGAGGCAGTGTACTATTGTGGATCGGGAACTGGTTAAAAGATAGAAAGCAGAGGGTAGGGCTAAATGGCCAATATTCCCAATGGAAAAAGGTGAATAGTGGAGTACCCCAGGGATCTGTACTGGGTCCCCTACTTTTTGACATATTCATAAATGACCTGGAAAAAGGAATAACTAGTGAGGTTATCAAATTTGCAGATGACACAAAACTGTTTAAAGTTGTTAAAACCCAAGAGGATTGTGGAAAACTGCAGGAGGATCTGGATAAATTGGAAGACTGGGCATCCAAATGGCAGATGAAATTTAATGTGGACAAGTGCAAAGTTATGCACCTAGGAAAGAACAACCCACACTATAGTTACACGATGCAAGGCTCCACATTAGAAACCACCACCCAGGAAAAAGATTTAGGAGTCATTGTGGATAACATGTTAAAACCCTCCGCCCAGTGTGCAGCGGCAGCCAAGAAAGCAAATAGAATGCTAGGTATCATAAGGGAAGGGATGGAGAATAAAACAAAGGATATTATAATGCCTCTGTATCGCTCCATGGTACGACCGCACCTTGAATATTGTGTGCAATTCTGGTCACCGTATCTTAAAAAGGACATAGAGTTATTAGAAAAAGTACAGAGAAGAGCCACCAAATTGGTGAAGGGGATGGAAGGCTACTCCTATGAAGAGAGGCTAAAAAGGTTAGGGCTCTTTAACCTGGAAAAGAGACGGCTGAGGGGAGATATGATAGAGGTCTATAAATTAATGAATGGAGTGGAACGGATAAACGTGGATCAATTGTTTACGCTATCAGAATATAGAAGGACTAGGGGACATGTAATGAAGCTACAGGGTAAACTATTTAAGACAAATAAGAGAAAATATTTCTTCACTCAACGTGTAATCAAACTCTGGAATCTGTTACCGGAGGATGTAGTAAGGGCTGTTAGTATAGCTGGGTTTAAAAAAGGTTTGGACAAGTTCCTGGAGGAAAGGTCCATAAACCACTATTAAAAAGGGACCCAGGATATCAATGCTTGACCTAGTACAAGCACTGCAGAACCTGTGTCTTTTGGGGAAACTGCTAGGTACGTATGACCTAGATTGGCCACTGTTGGAAACAGGATACTGGGCTTGATGGACCTCGGTCTGACCCAGTATGGCATTTCTTATGTTCTTATGTCGCTCCCAGCGCCAAAACATTAGGCTTTAGCTGCAGGAATTGACGTCTTCTAAGCTGTGTTTCACGAGAAACGTCGGGAAAAATGTTAATGGATTGCCCACAAAATTTCGCCGTTTTAACTTTGAAAAAAGCACGTAAAATACGCTGCTTAAATTCAATAGAAGGTACTGTAACCAATAAGGTAGAACGAGAGGTAATTGTGTCTGAAGAGGCTTCTAAAAAAGCGGTCAAATTAGAGATAGCAGGAACAGTCTCATCTAAATCCCCTTCAATTGGATTAACATTCTTTGTACTAACAGGAAGATAATAAGCATGAGAAATTACGATGGGGTCCTGAATATTCAAAATTTCCTTGAAATATTTATCCAACAAAATCCTAGCAGATAACAGTGAAGTATGTGGAAAATTTAGAAAACGAAGATTACAAGATCGATATGAATTTTCAAGGGCTTCCATCTTAGAATATAACACCATAAAGTTTTTAACCCCAGCAGTATTAGCCGCAGTGAGTAAGTTTACCTGAGAACTCACCTTCCCCACAGTTCTATCAGTTAAGGTAATTTTCTCATTGAGTTGCCGAAAGGTTACGACAGCCTCCTGAGGAAAAGTAGCTAATGCATTCAAGATAAAAGACATTTTCTTATCAATAGAAATCAAAGCACTCCAAATATCTTTCAAGGAAATCTCAGCGTCTGGGGGTTTAGGCGATAACTCAGATAAACTGCCCAAATCAGAAAACAACACTGGTGTAGGAAACACAATAGGAACTTTAGAGATACTTGCAATTTCAGAAGACTCTCCAGGGACAGATAACAATTGAAACGGCACAGGCAGGGGAGGCGGGGTTCTCCCTCCAGAACTGAGGGAGACCCCATCTGGGGAAGACTGCGCTAAAGGGGGAACGGGAGCGAAATGCTTGTCAAGAGGGCCCACCGGTTTAATCCCGGGGCTGCTCTCCTGGCCTTTATCCGCTCCCATAGCCTTCCGCTTTCCCATAGCAAGATGCCAGAGAAAAAACGGCAAGGGAACCCCCGCAGACGCTGCTGTGGCGCCGAAGGGGCGCCAAATGGGACAAACCTGCCCCTTTGAGCCACGCCCCGCGGACACGCTCCGCGGTCGAAAAAGAAAAGGAAAGAAAGAAAGAAAACAAAAAGGACCCCACGGGGTATGAGAGTGCCCCGGGCGCGCCTGCCCGATCCCCCCCAGGCACAGGGAACCTCTGCACACACAGGCAAAATCAGCAGCAGTCCCGAAGCAGGTCTCCAGCTCCCAACTCCTTCGGCGTTTCTCTGTTTGCTCCGAAGAGCAGTCCCAGAGACTGGTGTTTAAAGGGCTCACGGACCCCGCCGGGAATGAGGGTGCCCCGGGCATGCCTGCCCGATCCTCCCAGGCACAGGGAACCTCTGCACACACAGACAAAATCAGCAGCAGTCCCGAAGCAGGTCTCCAGCTCCCAACTCCTTCGGCATTTCTCTGTTTGCTCCCTTTAAAAAGTGTTCTAAGTGTGGCAGTACCATCTCCGTCACCGACACTCATGAGTGGTGCCGCAAATGTTTAGGTCCTGACTACTCTATTTCAGAGTGTGTTGCATGTGGGATGATGTCGAAAAGGGGCCGGCAGAACCGAGCTGCTAAGCTTAGTACCCTTTTTCCCTCCGATGCAGCCTCCGTGGCATCGACATCGTCCAGGGCTTCATCTTCCTCCCATGGATCTCAGGTAACTAAACATAAATCTGGCAGGTCCTCAAAGGGTAGATCTCCTTCTAGACAGTGAGATGGCTCTGGCATTGCTCTTGAGGGACTTTCACCGGCAAAATTGCCTCGGCGGGAGGCTTTGGCTTCCAAAGCACTAATGGGGCTCCAGGACGTTCTCGAGGCTTCAGTCTCGGCAGAACAACTGGTGCCATGCTCTGGGGTACCGGCCACGTCTTCCGGTACCGATACCCAAGCATCAGCAGCGTCGATAGACCAGAGATTCTTGGCTATTGAACACAGTCTGGCGGCTCTTCTCACGGCCTCGATGCCCTTGAAACCGCTTCAGACAATTTAACTAGTACCGGCACCGACTGCATCGACATTGGCAGGTATTCTACTGGGACCGAGTCAAGCGCATCTATCCGGTATAGATAGGTCGGTACCGGACTACTCCGATGCCGACTTCGATCGGTACCGGTACTGTGCCTTGCACGATCACCCAGATCGGAGATACTTCGAATACTCAAATGAGTCTGAAGACTCTGAAAGCTCTGCCGATACCAGAGTAGTTCTTCCTGAGGTTTCCTCTTCTCAGCGTAGGATGTCTCCACCAGAGGATATGTTCTTTCAGAATTTTATCCGAGATGTGGCTCAAGGTCTTTCTATCACAGTGGCTCCTGAAAAAGAGCCTAGGGCAAAGGAATTAGAAATCCTACAGTACCCTAAAGCTCCCAAGGAGGCAGCTACCTTACCTATTCATGAGATCTTGCATGATCTCATGTTAAGGATGTGGGAAAAACCTCTAACCACTTCTCCTCACTCTCAAAGATTCGACACCATGTATCAAGTTCCTCCCTGTCCTGGGTTTCAGAAGACTCAAATTACCACACCATTCCATGGTGGTGGAGTCAGCAATGAAAAGGAGAAAGAGTGCGAAAAGGCATGCATCTAATACTCCAGGATGGGAGTGTAGGACTCTTGACGCCTTTGGACGTCAAACCTTCCAGGCTTCCATGCTTTCTGCTAGGATCAGTTCCTATATCTTATATATGGGAATGTTCCTTAAGGAAGTCACAGGAGATTTAGAGCTTATGAGCCCTCTCCTTCCTGATGATAAGAGGCAAGATTATCTCGCCCTTGTCAAACATGCTCAGGATGTTTCCAAGTTTGTGAATTGTGCAGCTTTTGACTGCTTTGAATGCATAAGCAGAACCTCTGCCATTGCCATAGGTGCACGTAGAAGGCATCTGACTTGGAAATTTGGGTACAGGATAAACTAGGGAATATTCCTTACACAGGAGAGAATCTCTTTGGCAAGAATTGGCAGGAAAAAGCTAATGAGATAGATGCTGACAATATCACTTTGGATAGATTGTCCAAATCTACTGCTGATCCTGCGAGGAAAAAATCCTCTAAGAAACCATTCTTCAGTAAGAAGAAGTTGTTTTATCCCTCCTATACCCAACAGGGGCATTGTTTAGGTCAGTCTGCCCAAAAGGGACAACAGCAACAACCTAAACAAAGAAAGTCAAAAGCAGCTAAGCCTCAACTGGCTCAGCAGACTCAGCCTCCACAGGCGCTTTGACTCCTATCTAGAGAACTTTGCCTTCCTGGCCCTGAACGGCCCAGAACCCTCCACCATCCCAGGAAGGTTATGTCATTTTGCCCCCAGATGGGGTCAGATAACAGCAGAAAATTGGACTCTGTCTATTGTAAGAAAGGGGTACAAGCTTCATTTCCTCAGCATGCCCCCTCCTACAGTGGTAAGACAGTTCAGTTCAAGGAACAATAGAAGAGGTACCCATTCCCCAACGGGGTACAGGATTTTACTCCCCCTATTTCCTTATTCCAAAGAAAACAGGAGGACACAGACCCATTTTAGACCTCAGAGAACTGAACAAATTCCTTTTCAAAGAGAAGTTCAAACTGATTTCTCTGGGAGCTCTGCTGCCATACCTTCAGAGTCAGGATTGGCTTTGTTCTCTAGATCTCAAGAATGCATACACTCATGTTCTCATCCATCCAACTCATCTAAAGTTCCTTCACTTTCTGTTTCAAGGGAAGCACTACCAATACAGGGTTCTTCCTTTTGGCCTGGCCTCTGCACCAAGGGTGTTCACAAAATGCATGGCTGTGGTGGCAGCATTTCTTCGCACCCTAGGAATGTTCGTCTTCCCTTACTTAGATGACTGGCTCATTCGAGCCTCTTCAGAGCCAGAGGCCAGGGTTGCTCTCTCTCGCACAATGTGCATCCTTCAGTATTTGGGTCTTGTCATAAACTTCCAAAAATCCAACCTTGCTCCCACTCAGTCCCTGGAGTTTATAGGAGCTCTGCTGGATACCAGACAGACAAGGGCCTACCTTCCACAGCCCTGCTGCCTTCACATTGTGCAGTTAGCTTCCCAAGCAGTGCTAAAACCTCACCACACTGCTCGGGAAATGTTACAGTTGCTAGGCCACATGGCATCCACTGTGCATGTGGTTCCTTATGCTCGCCTCCATATGAGGGCAGCCCAGTGGACTTTATCCACTCAGTGGACTCAGGCGTCAGGTTGCCTGTCAGACAAAACAGCAAACTCAGATCGCCTTATTTTGTCCCTCCGATGGTGGCAGTCACCCCAAAACCTTTTGGTGGGGTCTCTTTTTCAGCAACCTCCACCCCAAGCCACTCTTAACAACAGATGCCTCACAGGTGGGTTGGGGAGCCCACCTGCAAGGCCTCTCTACCCAGGGTACCTGGACTCCACAGGAGACCTATCTACACATCAACCTCCTGGAGCTCAGAGCAATCTTCCTTGCTCTTCGAGTATTCCACACCCAGCTCAGCTACAAGACAGTCCTAGTTCAAACGGACAAGCAAGTAGCCATGTTCTATATGAACAAGCAGGGCGGAACAGGCTCTCTGTCGCTAATTAACGAAGCTTTGCGACTATGGGCCCTCGCCAGAGAGCATCAGATTCATCTCCTTGCAGTGTATCTTCCAGGCATTCAAAACTCTTGGGCAGACAGACTCAGTCGAGTTCTGCTTCCACACAAATGGTCTTTCCATGCAGACCAGGCGGCCAAAATTTTCCAAATTTGGGGAACCCCAGACATAGACCTCTTTGCAAGTCCACTGAATGCCATACTTCCCCGGTTCTGTTCCAGAATTCCAGCTCAGGGTTGTCAGGCCAGGGATGCTTTCCTCCTCCATTGGGGCCAGGACTTCCTGTATGCCTTCCCACCCATTCCCCTAATTCCCAAAACACTGTTCAAGCTTCAGAGAGACAGAGGTCATATTATTCTCATAGCTCCACATTGGCCATGGTAAATGTGGTACCCTCTGCTCCTACATCTCTCTCAAGCTCCGCCTCTGGAGTTAGGATCTGCTCCAAATCTCCTTTCTCAGGAGGACGGGATGCTGTGGCATCCCAATCCCCAGTCTCTGCATCTCAGGGCCTGGTTGCTGAAAGCCTTGAACTTCATGGTCTTAACCTTTCTCTGCAGGTAAAGGATATCCTTTATGCTTCCAGGAAACCTTCCACAAGACGCTCTTATGCATTCAAGTGGAAAAGGTTTACCATATGGTGCTTGCAGAAGGGTCTTAACCCTCTTGCGATACCTCTGGAATCATTACTGGAGTACCTCCTTCATTTATCTAATGCAGGGCTTAAGACCAATTCAATGAGCGTTCATTTGAGTGCTGTTGCAGCTTCTTTCAAGCCTCTAAATGGACAACCTATTTCCTCTCATCCTCTCATAGCGAGATTTACGAGAGGCCTTCTTTTAACTAAGCTTCCCATTGAGCCACCACCAGTGGCATGGGACTTAAATCTGGTTCTTGGCAGCTCATGAAGCCGCCTTTTGAACCATTAGCTACTACCAATTTGAAATTCCTTTCCTGGAAGGTCATCTTTCTTCTTGCAATCAAATCAGCACGTCACATCAGTGAATTGCAAGCGTTGGTGGCTGGTCCTCCTTATACAAGGTTCCATCATGATAAGGTAGTCCTTAGGACTCATCCACACTTTATGCCAAAGGTGGTGTCACCTTTTCATTTAAATCAAGCGGTTTACCTTCCTGTATTCTTCCCAAGGCCTCACGCCTCAAATGCAGAAAGAAATCTTTACACTTTGGACTGTAAAAGGGCTTTGGCCTTTTACTTGCAAAGGACACAGCAACATAGAAAGTCCTCTCAACTCTTTGTTGCTTTTGATCCTAGTCATTTGGGACTTCCAGTCTCCAAAAGAACATTGTCCAGCTGGATTGCACAGTGTGTATCTTTTGCCAATGAGAGTAAGAACCTTCTTCTTGAAGGCCTTCTCACAGCTCACAATGTGAGAGCCATGGCAGCCTCTCTGGCTCATCTTCACTCTGTCTATCAACGACATCTGTCGAGCAGCTACTTGGGCTTCGGTTCATACCTTCACAGTCCGTTACTGCTTAGACAAGGACTCCCGCCGGGATGCCTTGTTTGGTCAGGCTGTTCTTCAACACCTGTTCCATACTTAACTCCTATCCACCATCCCTTGTAGGATGCCAGAGATCCATGGGGGGAAGTGGAGCCCTTTCACAGGGGCACACAACTTCTGAGGCCTTCTCCCTGGCATCTGCAGCTAGGGAGTCCCCATATGTGAAGACTACATTCCTGCTTGTTCCTGGAGATAGCATAGTTACTCACCTGTAACAGGTGATCTCTGGGAATAGCAGTAATTTAGTCTTCGCAACCCACCCACCTCCCCTAGGAGTTTTATCTCTCTATCTTTCTCTCTTTCCCTCTCTCTTTGTCTCAGCTTTAAACTCAACTGGAGAGGGACAGTTGGGAAAGGCGGGAAGGCAGCACGCAGGCGCTGTGGGATGCTCCCAAAAGCTTTCCTATTGGATGCTGGGGAGCGTTCCCGCGCAGGCTCTGTCGGTACAGACGATACCCATATGTGAAGACTAAATTCCTGCTGTTCCCGGAGATTACCTGTTACAGGTGAGTAACTATGCTTTACAGGTGAGGAACTGTGCTTGCTCCTTTGGCTCTGTGATTAATGCGGCTGTGGCAGGGCCACTTGGAGGGAGGGGTTGATTGGGTGAGTTTGATGCTGAGGGGACTAGCACTGGAAGAGGCCTACTGCTGGTGGACTAGGACTGGAAATAGGCTGATGCTGCCGAATGAGGGAGCTATAATCTAGAAGGGAGATGATGCTGGGAGAGACTGGGACTGGAGGAGAGCTGATGCTAAGAGGGGTATGGACTGGAAGAGAGCTGATGCTGGGATGGATTAGGGGGTGATGCTAGTGCTGTGGACTGAAAGGTGGCAGATGATGGGGTCGGAGTGGAGAAAAAGAGGCATAAGCTGCAAGAGTGAGATTGGAGAGGGGGATAGATATTTTGTATGGGAGGGAAGAAATAAGTTCCATCAAAACAGATTGTAGCAAACAGAGAAACCCTTTCTCACTTCTTGAATCTCCTATGTTTTCTTTTATTTATGTATTTTTTTTTTTTTTTTTTACAAAGTGGGAGGGAAGAAAAGTTCATACAGAGGGGGAAAGGTTGAGAGGAAGTGGCATAAGAATAGATGCTTGGGTAAGAAGGAGGAATGGCAAGGTCACTGAATATCTGAGAAAGAAGTAGCTGGGTGGGTGTGGGGAAGGGATGTAGGAGGCAGGAGGGTAGGTACTGGGGACAGAAATGGGGAGAGCAAGGGCTGGAATTTAGGTGGAGACTTTAAAATTGGGTGGGAGAAATGAAGAAGAGAGGTTCTTAAAATTGGCTGGGTACTGAGAGGGTAAATGGAGTCTGTGCATGAAACTCTGACAGCAGAAAGATTGCAACATCATGTGGCACCATCCCCAGCTTCATCATTGAGTCAGTGACAGCAACCAGTGCTGCCCATAGCATTCACTTCCAGTGCGTGGAGGCATTGAACTGTGCACTGGAAGTGAATACTACAGGCAGCACTGGCTGCCTCATGCTGACTCGGAGAAAGAAAGATGAAGATGGGGATGGTGTCCTGTGATCTTTCTGCCTTTGACTCAGAAAAAAGATGATGCCAGGGTTGATGCCGCATGATCTTTTTGCCATGGGGAGAAGGAGGGACAGAGAGAGAAAAAGAGAAAGAGGGGAAGAGAGGGAGATTTTGGGTATGCAAGAGAAGGGATATGTTGAACTGGGGATGGGGGGATAGGGTGGAGAGAGAGAAGATAGCAGAGTTGCTGGACCACTGGAGGGGAAGAGGATGGAAAGCTGCTGGTTTATGAGTTAGGAGAAGCGAAAAAGGGTTAGGGAAGTAGAAGAGAAAGAGTGAGATGGACTTTTGGGATAAAAGGAAGGGTGAGGTAATTAGGAGATGCTAAATTTGGCTAGTGAGAGAGAGACCATGGGAAGTTGACAAGTAGATGAGTGAGAGGAGGGTGGTGATTTAGAGAGCAGGGATATAAGAACATAAGATATGCCATACTGGGTCAGACCAAGGTCCATCAAGCCCAGTATCCTGTTTCCAACAGTGGCCAATCTAGGTCATACGTACCTAGCAGTTTCCCCAAAAGACACAGGTTCCACAATGCTTGTATTGGGTCAAGCATTGATATCCTGGATCCCTTTTTAATAATGGTTTATTGACCTTTCCTCCAGGAACTTCTCCAAACCTTTTTTAAACCCAGCTACAGTTCCGGTGGCATGGTGAGCTGAGAGGACGTGTTCGTCTCGGCTCCGGAGCCCGCTCCCTCCCCCCTGCCGATAATTTGAGCTATTTCCGCGAATTTCTGCGATAAAGCGGGGGAGCTGCTCAGTGGAGGATCGGAGAGCCGTCTTATCAGTCTCAATTGATCGGAGCCTGTATATGGCCACAAAAATCCCCCGCCGAACTCGAGCACGCGGTGGGGAAACCAAAATGGCGGAGGGCGGACAGGAGCCCCTGGGATCATTAGAGACCCCAGCACTGGTGGCAGAGGTGTCGAGAGCGGTGGTGGGGGCCCTGGAGACGAGACTGGGAGGTCTGTCCAACCAGATGCAGGAGGTGGCCCAAGCGGTGTCTGACTTTAACAGGAGAGTTGAACTCGCTGAGAACCGCATAGGGTCCTTGGAAGATCAGCATGTGCAAGACATAGCGAGGATCAAAGATTTGGAAGAGACACTGGCTCAACATCAGGTCAAGTTGGAGGACCTTGAAAACCGCAGCCGAAGGAATAACTTGCGGTTTATCGGTGTCGAAGAATCCGTTCCTGATAGAGACCTGAGGCGCCACCTTGAGCAGTGGATCGCCGATACCTTATCCCTGCCTGCGGATGTTGGGAGAGTAGTACTGGAGCGGGCACACCGGCTGGGGCCCTCTCGGGCCGGCGATCGACGACCGCGAGCGGTGATCGCTCGCTTCCTTAATTCCATGCAAAAGGATGAAGTGTTAAAGGCTTCGCGGCAACTGAGGCGGTCTGGAGCTGCTAACAGTCATCTCTTACTTTTCCAAGACTACTCCGCCGGAGTTTCCTTGCAACGCCGGGCGTACAGAGACATATGCAGCAAGCTTATTGAGCGGGGGGTTCGGTTTACACTTGCGTACCCGGCGATTCTACGGGTCTATAGTGACCGAGGGAACCGTGCATTTTCCTCCCCCGAAGAAGCCCGGGACTACTGCAACGGACTGGGCTAGGATCTACCGGGGACTCGCAACTGTACCTGTGGGGACTGTACCGACGCATTTGACCCCCCTTCTGGCTCTGCCGGGCCTGGATCTGAGCTCTGAGCCCTGCCGACTAAGATCTGGAGCGGCGAGTAGCGGCCGCTGCTGGCTGGACCTGAGGCTCGCTGGGGCCTTTGTGGGACTTGAGCTCCCCCATGGACGTTCCTCCACGTGGACATCTGTAACAGCTCCCTGGCACCAAAAAACTGGTGATTCCGGGTCGCTGTAGCGGGAGGGCTCCCTTTGTTCATTGTTAATGATTGTGCATTATATATCACTGTTGTGTTACTTGATACTGAGTTACTGTTTGGATACTTTTTGCCTTTTTCACTCTCCTCTAACGCTACATATTTACTTGTTTGGTATTACTTGAGGCGCTTTGCTTCTAGCTGCCTTTGTGGGCGCGCCGACTTTGGAGGGTTGGTGGTGCGATATGGGGGATTGGGTGGGGGAGGGGGGATGGGTTCCTCTTGGATGCGAGGGGGGAGGTTGAGGCATTCGCTGAGACCTGAGGACACAGCCGGTGGGCACTTTGGCTGTGGTTATCGGTGGGGCAGCGACCCTGTGAAGTATGGTGTTGTGTGGGTCGCGGGGCCGCTGTCCTTCCGTTGTTTGTCTGTAATCTGTTCTCACCCAATGGGAGTATAGATGATCGGCACACGTGGATGATCCCGGGGAGTGCTGATGGGATTTCCAGTGCTCTGTGGTGCTGTGCTTTGATCATGTTACGGTATGATTTTATTTATATAGTTTGTATGACCTGCAATGGGCAACAATGTGCTTTGGGTCCAGAGGGGCCAACCCCTCCCTCCTTTGACAATGGGTGGGCTCCTGGTTTGGGGTTGGACCAATGAGGGCCTCTGGGATTCTAAGTGCTTCTCTTTACTCACAGTAGTAGCAGGGGGGGGGGCTAGGTAAGGCGGGGGGGGGGGGGGTTGGCTGATGGTACAACGGGCTGCTTCCTTTCTCCTCTCTCTAAGACGATTTTTCTTTCTCCTTGCTGGTACTTTATATGTCTTTGATGACTGGGGAGCAGTGGCCGCCCCTTGGGAATTGCCAGTTCTATCTGATGGGGACCTTTCCTGCTATGCTCCTGTTGTGGCTACACTTGTAGGGTGGAGCGGGGTTGGTGGTGTGCGGTAAGCAGGATGAGATATCGTGTTGACGATGGGGAGGGGCGGGGGGGCCTACATGCCACTGAAGTCTAGGTGGGGCCAGCTCAGGCTGGGGTTGGATTGGTGGAGGTATTGGGGGGGAAGAGGGGGGGAGGGTTGGAGGGGGGCCTTAGGGGTGGGTGGGAGGAGGGGGGGGAGGGGGGGGAGAGGGGATTAAGTGCTAGGGTACAGTGTGTGCAAGGTACGGAGGGGGGGATTGGCTTGATTGAATGGGTAGTGAAGGTGGGTGGGGGTTTATCATGCTTTGGAGGGCGGGCGCGGAGTGCCTGGATGCTTAGGTGCGGGTGGTCTGGAACATTATGCGCGGAGGCTCTTGGCTGGGGGGGCCTCCACTCTATGGTATATTCGCTGAATATGTTCTGGCTTTCTGGCTTCCTTTATTGCTATGGATAAATCTCTCCGAGTGATCTCCTGGAATGTCTGCGGAATTGGTTCCCCGGTGAAATGATCCAAAGTCCTGCAAAACCTGCGACGTCATCGTGCGGATGTTGTTCTTCTGCAGGAGACGCACCAATCGGAGGCGGAGCACCAGAAGTTGAGCCTGGGATTTAAGGCTCATGTCTATGGGGCCCCCGCGGTGGGGAAGAAGCGGGGTGGTGTTATTCTTGTTGCCAAGTCTATTCTTTGGGAGGAAGAAAAGGTTGTTTTCGACCCACAGGGCCGATATGTTGGAGTGTGGGGGAGCCTGGCTGGGAGGAAGGTGTTTCTCTGCTCTGTATATGGACCCAATGTCTATGAGGCTACTTTCTATCAGGGCCTTTCTAGGTTGTTGACTGAGGCCAACGGATATCAGGTACTACTAGGCGGGGACTTTAATGTCACCATGGATAGTGCTCTTGACCGATCCGGATCCGCGGAGGGCGGGAGCCCCCAGGCGCGTCGGAAGTTGCGCGGAATCTGCGAAGCATATGATCTCCTAGATATCTGGAGGGTGCTGCATCCCGGAGAACGGGACTATACCCATCTGTCCCGGGCCCATGGCACATGGTCTCGCATAGACTTCTTTCTCCTGGCGGAATCACTCTTTGGTAGGGTCGTACAGGCAAGCATTGGTCCTCTTGTTATCTCAGATCATGCTATGGTTGTGTTGGATTTACGGGGGTGTTGCCCGTCTCCCAACAAGGTTTGGCGGTATCCCCTGGAGCTCTGCGGCGATGCGCGCTTTGAGTCTTTCTTGCGGGATCGTTGGAAGGCGTACGAACTTTCGAATGTTGCGCCAGATATTTCTCCCGCGCTTTTCTGGGAAGCTGGCAAGGCGGTGCTCCGGGGGGATATTATTAGTTACCTCAGTCACCGGCGTCGCCAGCTGAACCATCGGATCTTATTGTTGGAGCGGGAGTTGGGCCGCTTGCGCCGGGAGGTGGCAGATTCCCGAACAGGGGCGCCTTTACGTAGGCTCCGGGAGGTGCAGACAGAATTGGAGACGTTGTTTCATCAACGTGTGTCTAAATCGATGTTGTATTATCGCTATAAACTTTATCGATTTGGGAATAAGGCTGGTAAACTGATGTCGTCTTTACTGCGACCGCCGGGTGGTTCCCGACAGATAGGGGCCATTAGACAATCCAACGGAACTGTCACCCGTGATTCCGCCACTATTGAGAGGGTCTTTACTGCATTTTTTCGGAACTTATACGCCAGTGAGGAGGTGGAGGCCTCGGTGGGGCGTTCTTTTCTCGAGAGCTGCGGTCTCCCTAGGCTGGCAGTGGAGCACTTGGCGGCCCTTAATCAGCCTCTCTCCGGCCAGGAGGTCCAAGCAGCGATCCGGCATCTCAAGAATGGGCGAGCTCCGGGCGTCGATGGATTCCGGAGTGAATTCTATAAAACCCTGAGCGATGCATTGGTTCCTCCCCTTATAGGCTATTTTGAGGATCTTGTGAGCCGTGGCAGGTTCCCGTTTGAATCCAATAAAGCATTGATCACTATTTTACCCAAACCAGGGCGGGACCCTCTTTTACCGGGTTCTTACCGCCCTATTTCTCTGCTCAACGTCGATATTAAACTCTTGGCCAAGATTATGGCAGACCGATTAGCGACCGTTTTGCCATCTTTGATCCATCAGGATCAGGTGGGATTTGTTCGGGGGCGCCAGGTTGCCTACAGCCTGCAGCGGATCCTTCTGTCCATCAGTGCTGGGCGTTTAGCTGGGGAGTCATCGCTGCTTATCAGCTTCGACGCAGAGAAAGCCTTTGATCGTGTAAGCTGGGGCTTTATGTACCAGACCTTGGCGATGATGGGCTTTGGGGGCTTCTTTGTGGACGTGGTCAAATTGCTATGCGCGGACCCCTTAGGGGCCATTATGGTTAATGGAGCCATGTCCCCCGAATTTGCAATTCAAAAGGGGACTCGTCAAGGTTGCCCCCTCTCGCCCCTCCTCTTTGTGCTTTCGTTGGAACCTCTTCTTCATCGGATTCGGGCCTCCTCTCAGTTCCGGGGCATCAGACTGGGTTGTGATGAATTTCGGGTTGCCGCTTTCGCTGATGACTTGCTTGTACACCTGGGGGACCCTTTGACTGGCTTGCCTAATTTGCTCCGCCTTATTAAGGAGTATGGCGAACCCTCTGGTCTCCGATTGAATCTCGATAAATCAGAAGCAATGTATCTGGTCCCTGAGGGGCAGCCAGGCTGGCAGGGCCCGTTCCCCCTGCGTTGGGCGGTGGGCTATTTCAAATACCTGGGCATCTATCTGCCGGCGCGCTTGGAGGATCTATATCAGCTGAATGTCAGCAAAAGTTTGGGAGAGGTGTCGGCTTGCGTGGATCGTTGGCGGGATTTACCGTTGTCCTTGGGGGGGCAGAGTTGCTCTGTGTAAGATGGCGCTTCTCCCCAAGATTCTTTACCCGCTTCAGATCCTCCCGGTGGTGCTTCGGCGTGCGGATCTACGCCTACTGGACCGCTCTTTTAATCGTTTCTTGTGGCGCGGTCGCAAACCTAGAATTCGCCTGACTATATTGCAGCAGCCCTGGGCCCTAGGTGGGATGGGATTTCCAGATGTTAGGCGGTACAATATGGCCTGTCTATTACGATATGTCCGAGACTGGCTATGGGACTTAACAGATTGGACCCCGAGGGAGCTGTTCGCGGCCGTATTGGCGCCGTTTCATCCCCGCTATCTATTGCATGCTAGGACGCTCCGGGAGGTGTCGCCCTTACTCCGATCTCTCTTCTTACTTCCACTTCGATGGGCGTGGCAGTTTTATTGTGCGGGGCGCCAGGTTTCGGCATATTGTACACCTTATCTTCCCCTTCGAGGTAATACCGATTTCGCGGCAGGCGTTGGACGGTCCCGCTTCCGGATCTGGGAGGATCTCGGTCTGGTGAATCTAGAACATGTACTAACCCCTGGAGGCGAGTTGATTGCCTTCCCCGAGCTCAGTCGGCAGTATTCTCTGGGTCCCTGGGATGTGTTTCAATACATGCAGCTTCGGAGTTACCTTCGCACGCTTCCGGCGGGGGCGCTACGTGGGGAGGTGTGTTCGGAGCTGGAACGGACTCTTCTGGGGGGTACCCCGGGAACCCGGGTGTCTATGCTTTATAAAATGTTGTGGGATGGGATGCCGCCCATTGATGCTGACACACTGGCGGCGGCCTGGACGTCCGATCTTGGAGAAGAGATAGAGGTGGAGTCCCTATTGGGGGGGGGCTGGCGGCTATCCCTACCTTGAGTACACAGGTCCTGCATCGTGATACGCAATACCGCCTCATGCGGCGTATGTATTTCGCCCCTGTCCGGGCATGGAAAGCAGGGATTGCAACGAGTCACTGTTGTCCCAGATGTGGTGTAAGCCGGGCGACGCTGGGACATATGTTTTGGCATTGTCCCAAGGTCCAGTTGTTTTGGGGGCGGGTGTCGGTCTATCTTCTTCGGTGTGTTCCGCATCTGGAGCCTCTCACTGCGCGTCATTTAGTTTTAGATTTGTGGGAGGACACTTGGGGGACCTCTCTAGGGAGTTGGACGTTGCGCTGGCTGCGTTTGGTGCTGGTTTCTGCCCGGATGACAGTCTTGCAGCACTGGTTGGATGCGGAGGGCCCGCTCTTCGGGCTCTGGAGGGTTCGACTTCATAAACTCTTACTTATGGAACGCCTGTTAGCGGCTGGCAGTGAACGTCGTTGGGCAAGGTTCCTTCGGGGGTGGGGACCGCATTTGCAGTTATTACCTGCTGGAGTTCGCCGCCGCCTCCTGGGGGCTCCCTGAGCCTGCTGGTTCTATTGGATGCTAAATTAGTAGATCCCTATCGGCCTTGTTCTTGGCCGCTGCGCTAGGGGGGGCACTTGCCCACTGGGAGGTACTTCTCTAGACTTTCCCGTTATCTCCCTGAGCCCCGCATGATGATAGTATGGGAGTCATGGTTGGTTGTGGGGCCCTTCCTCTACTTTCTTTCCTTTCCTTTCCTCTCCTCTCCTACATTCACCTTCTGCAGGGTATGGGTATGGGTATGGGTGGGGGGGGGAGGGGGTGGAGAGGGATGGGACGGATAGGTAGAAGGGGGGGGTCTCTGTCCATTTGCCCCCCTACGTTACTTCCTCTCATTTGAGTCCAGTGACTTGGTCCACCTGTTCCTTCCTTGATCGGGAACAGATCTGGGAGAAGAGCGCACCCTGGATCTGTTTGGGGTAACACTTGTTGGCTTTATGGAAGGGGTGGGGGTAACTGGGAGGGATCCTCCATCTCCTTTCCCTTTTCTTAGTCGCAGCTTGAAGACTGGGAAGTGGGACTGGGAGGGGGGGGGTTTAGCAACTGCACGGCCATTGTAGTTCCAGCACATGTATTGCACTGAAGGTCCTCTATGGTATGCATTTGTGTATTTGCTGTTGGGGTGGTATTGGTTTGAACTACTGCTGTTGCTGATGCTTCCGAGGGACCATCTTTATTTGAAAGAGGTTGTTCTCTTCCCCACCATTTCCTCTGTTGGATACACATTTCTCTTAGTTTGAGAATTCCTTTGTTGGATACAAATTTCTATTTGTTTGAGATAATTGGGGATTTGTTTGACTTGCTGCATGTATTGCCTGTCCTTGTTGTTGCAAACATAATAAAAGAGATTAAACATAAACCCAGCTACACTAACAGCCTTTACTATATCCTCCGGTAACAAATTCCAGAGTTTGATTACACGTTGAGTGAAAAAATATGTTCTCTTATTTGTCTTAAATAGTTTACCCTGTAGCTTCATTGCATGTTCCCTAGTCTTTCTATATTCTGATAACGTAAACAATCGATCTACGTTTACCCGTTCCAGTCCGTTCATTAATTTATAGACTTCTATCATATCTCCCCTCAGCTGTCTCTTTTCCAGGTTGAAGAGCCCTAACCTTTTTAGCCTCTCCTCATAGAAGTAGCCTTCCATCCCCTTTACCATTTTGGTGGCTCTTCTCTGTACCTTTTCTAGTAATGCTATATCCTTTTTAAGATACGGCGACCAGAATTGCACACAATATTCAAGGTGCAGTCGCACCATGGAACGATACAGAGGCATCATAATATCCTTTGTTTTATTTTCCATTCCTTTCCTTATGATACCTAGCATTCTGTTTACTCTCTTTGCCGCTGCTGGACACTGGGCGGAGGGTTTTAACATGTTATCCACGATGTGTGGTAATGGGGAATAGTTGAAAGACAGAAGGGAATTTGAGGCTAGTGAAAGAGTGAGATGGGAAATGGGTAAGTGGGGAGATGGGCTGGGCTGAAGGTTAGATAAGTATGGTTATGGTTTAGGCACTTGATATACCGCCCTTTATTGTGTGTATCAGAGTAGTTTACAGATAACGTATATTCTAAAAGCCACTTTTAGTAGATGGAAAGTTGATAGGTGAAAAGTCAAAAGGGGATTGAGGATGGAGGGGTGAAAATCGAATTGATGAAAAAGGAGTAAAGAAAGAAATGGAGAAAAGAGAAGGGGAAAGATCAATATGTTAGAGGCAGACGTAGAGAGGGAATGGAAAAAAATAGAAGAGAAGAAGAAAGGACAAAGGACAGCAGACAATGGAGAGCTAGCAGAAGACACGAAGAATGCAGAAGAAAGCAACTGGGGCAATTGTGACTGAAAAATAAAATGCCCAAATAACAAAAGTAGGAAAAAAGTATTTTATTTTGAATTTATTAACTGGAATATGTCAGCTCTGGGAAAGGTATATTGCTGACCTTTGTGTTTTGTTCAGTACAAGAGGAAATTAATGGTATAGTTTTATTTCTCCAGCATTCTTGACCATTCCAAGTTTGGCTTTTCGGGTTCCTGATTTAATTATTCTCTTTATATTTCTGAGTTGTGATTCCTTAGTGATGGTTTGTCTGTTTTGCCTGTGTGACCGAGCTTTGGTATTCTGTCCATGTAGTTTCTGTGTAGCAGTCCCTCTTTGTTATCTTTTCCCAGTAGATGTTGTTATTGTTAAGTGCCGTCGAGTCGGAGTCGACTCATGGCGACCCTCTGGATAGCTATCCTAAATTGTGTTCGGTCTTCATTCAGTCGGCTCATTGTTACCTGGTACCTGTAGCTGCTGTTATTGTATCGATCCATCTCATTGCTGGCCTTCCTCTTTTGCGTTGACCTTCTATCTTGCCAAGCATGATGTCTTTCTCTAATGATCTCTCTCTTCGCATGATGTGTTCAAAGTATGAAAGTCGAAGTCTTGTTTGATCTCCTCTAGTACCGACTTGTTTATTCTTCAGGCAGTCCATGGAATACACAGTATTCGCTGCCAGCACCATAATTCAGAGGCATCAATTTTCTTCCTGTCTATCTTTATCACTGTCCAGCTTTCACATCCATATGATGTTATTGAAAATACCATGGCTTGAACAAGTCAAATCTTTGTATGGAGAGAGACATATCTGCTCTTGAGAATCTTATCTAGGTCTGTCTTAGCCATTCTGCTAAGAGCAATGCGTCGTCTGATTTCTTGACTGCTTGTTGCTTCTTTATTGATCGTTGATCCAAGTAGGTTAAAGTTGTTCACGATTTCAATTTCTTCTCCTTCAACGATGAACCTGTTGATTATGCCAGTTGTCATGATCTTTGTCTTTTTTACATTAAGGTGCAGGCCCATTTTGAGACTATGTTCTTTGATTGTGAGAAGCAAATACTTCAGATCATCTTCACTTTCAGCCAGGAATGTGGTATCATCAGCATAGCAAAGGTTGTTGATGAGTCTTGCACCAATCTTCACACTTCTGTTGTCTTCATACAATCCTGCTTCTCTGATGATTTGTTCTGCATATAAATTAAACAGGCAAGGGGAAAGTATGCAGCCTTGTCTTACACCTTTGATTATTTTAAACCATTCTGTTTCTCCTTGTTCCGTTCGAACTGTTGCTTCTTGATCAATGTACAGATTGTGCAAGAGAACGATCAGGTGTTCTGGTATACCCAGAGTTTCTCATGGTTTACACAGTCAAAAGCCTTGCTATAGTCGATAAAGCACAAATAGATATCCTTTTGGTATTCTTTAGTCTTTTCAAGGATCCATCTCACATCCGCAATGATGTCTCTCGTTCCTCGCCCTTTCCTGAACCCTGCTTGCACTTCAGGTACTTCTTGTTCCAGGTATGGTTGTAGTCTCTTTTGAATAATCTTCAGTAGAATCTTGCTGGCATGTGGGATCAGAGCAATTGTGCGATAATTTCCACAGTCAGTTGGGATCACCTTTCTTTAGTATTGGTATAAACACAGAATCTCCAGGAACAAGCAGGAATGAGTCTTCACATATGGGTACGTCGGTACCGACGGAGTCTGCGCGCGAATGCTTCCCAGCGTCCAATCAAAGAGCTTTTGGAAGCATCCCACCACGCCTGCGTGCTGCCTTCCCGCCTTTTCCAACTGCCTCTCCTCAGTTTTTCGTTTTCCGCGGAGCCGGCAGGACGTCCTCCTGTCACCGCAGAAAATTCTTGTTTTATTTCTTTAGTTTTCTTGTGGTCGCGGCTGTCTTCCCGACGCCACCGGTACCGCCGGTGTTTTCTTTTCTTTTTTTGTAAAATCTTC
Source organism: Ichthyophis bannanicus (assembly GCA_033557465.1). Lineage (NCBI taxonomy): Eukaryota > Metazoa > Chordata > Amphibia > Gymnophiona > Ichthyophiidae > Ichthyophis > Ichthyophis bannanicus. The sequence continues at coordinate 1,533,458,104 of CM066032.1, forward strand.
CTTTTTCAAGGGATATTTTTTTCTTCATGGTGTCCCACGGTTTCTTATGCCTTTTAGGCCTCTTCTTTTTCCTTCATGGAACCGCCAGCCACTTTCTCCAAGAAATGTTCAAACTGTGGCGGTACAACTTTATTTTTAGACCCTCGAAGTCGGTGTCTAACCTGCTTGGGTCCCGACAACAGTTTGGTGAGAAGAGGTCTTCAACATCAAGGTTCCCTTGATACACGGTTTCCCTCCAACTTTGGGGCACCGTCCCCTTCTTCTTATACACAGGATCAGGTAACCCACAAATAGTCTGTTAAGACTAGCCAGCCCTCGAGTGGTAGGTCGCATGCACAGCATGTAGAAGGCTCCGGCCTTGCCCTCGAGGGCCCACTGGCTTCAAAACCCCGGCGGGAGTCTTCGGTCTCCAAAGCCTTTCAGGGGTTTCAGGTTGTTCCTGGGGTTCACCCCTCACAGAACATACCTGAGCCGTGTCCGGTGGTGGCATCCGCTTCGAGTGGTACCGATACCCCGGCATCAGCACTGGTGTTGGATGAAACACTCCTCACCAGGGATGGTCATCTGGCATCCTCGGTGCCTTCGGGACCGGTGGATACTCTCCAGACTGACTTTCCATTATCGGTACCAGCACCGATACTACCACCGACGACGGTATCCTCCAGACGTGCATCGATAGCCTCGCTTACTTCGATGCCGAGTCTGGAATCGATCTCCAGTCTGGAGGACTGGGTACCGACTCGCCTTGGTACCGGCTCTCGGCGGTACCGAAGGCTCGGTTCCGATGATTCGGATCCGCAACTCTCTGTTCCCCCGAGGCCGATTGAGTTGCCACTGGTTGACCTTCATTTACCGGTATCAGACACGGTACCAAAGTCGGTACCGATGTCCTCATTACCCTTACGGTCGGTGCCTTCCATGCTTTGCTTATCAGGCTCTCTGCCCTCGATGCCGCGTTTGGAATCAATCTCTAGTCTGGAATACGCTTTGGTACCGACACCGATCGATACCGGTGGCTCGGTACCGAGGAAAGCGGCCGGAGGTTTTCGGTTACCTCGGTACCGATTGAACTGTCACCGATGACTGCTCCGATGTCTCTGTCGGGCTCGACTCCAACATCGGTACCGGTATTGGCATCGGTACCGGTATCCACAGTAGCATCGTGGCCAACTCCTGCCATGCTTTTTTCAACAGGATCGCTCCCTTCTATACCAAGCTTGGAGTCGATACCTGGCATGGACAATGTGGTAATGACGGTCGCTGCTCCTGACAGCCAGTACCGGCGACCATCCCTTAAGCATTCCACACTGCACTCTGCAGGATCTTCTATTCCTATATATTTGGATAGCTCTGTCGGTACTCAGGCTAGTTCTTCAGATCTAACCTGTCCAAGGGAGATTCCTGTTGGGGATCCCTCTTTTCAGAGTTTCCTCCTGGATATAGCAAAATCTCTTGCCATTCCTATCCCAGGACATGATCCTGCACAAGGCTCTGTTTCTACCAAAGCAAAGGAGAACATAATGCTTCCTTTGCATCATTCCTTGCAGGATCTCATTCTAGGAATGTGGGAAACACCTTTAAGGGTACCCCCACCTTCCAGAGCAACTGATCTCTTATATCAGGTGCCCCCCTCTCCAGGGTTTCAAAAGACTCAACTTCCTCATCATTCCATAGTAGTGGAATCAGCAATGAGGCGGGTAAAGAGTAAGAAAAAACACTCTTTTTATCCGCCAGACATCTATGCTTTCTGCAAGAATTCTCTCATATATTTTTTATATGAGTCTATCTCTTGAGGAGGTCACAAAGTAATTACATCTTTTGACTCCTTCCCTTCCAGAGTCCAAGAGTGCAAGCTATTCTTCACTGCTCAAGCATCTTCAGAATATCTCTTGGTTTCTTACTCGTGCTTTCCTAGACTCTTTTGAGTCTGTTAGCAGGACTTCTGCTATAACTATAGGGGCATGACGTAGAGCCTGGCTCCAAGCTTCAGACTTTGACAAATGGGCACAGCAAAGACTGGGACATACTCCTTGCACTGGAGACAATCTTTTCAACAAGGAGTCTTTACGTCAGGTTACTCAGTTGTCCACTGACTTACCTGTTCCTAGGGGCTGTTCTGCACCTTCTTCTGTCCCAGTAGGTAGGAAATGTCCTGCCAAACTTTCTTCCCGTAGGAGAGGAAGGTTTTATGCATCATCTGCCCATCATACAGATGTTCCCAAACAAGGGAAGCATAGTCCTGGTCTGCAGAATTCAACCTCTCACCAGGCTCAGCAAACCCAGCAACCACAGGGTTTCTGATCAATCTCCATCAGATGCTTGTGACTCTTGGGGTTAGAATCTGCAGTTGCTTCTTCTCAATAGAGGCAATCCACTGCTGTCATTCTAAATCCTAAACATGGATCTCTTCCCAAAAGACATCCATTCTTTCTATGTTCTATGAGCTGTCAGGATGTTCATGCTTCTAGGTCACAGGGTTCTCCTCTTCTTCCTGATAGGGAAAGAGGTCTAACCACTATCAAACGATAGTTTCCTGTGCCAGCATGTCTTTTTTCCTTTCTATAGACTTACTACTTTGTAAGTCTTCTTCAGCTCCATTCTCTTTACCCTCTTACCAGGTTTTTCCTCTGTAAGAGCGGTATTGCTTCACTGGAGGGCTTTTTCTTCAGCCTCTCTAGTTTTGTTACTTTTCCAGTGCGGAGTTCTCTTCTCTGAGTTGACGACTCTTTTTCAATCTTGCTTTGAAGCAGTTCATCAGACATGTCCAGAGTTTTCTACTCTTGTTCTGTCTGTTCTTTCTGTTTTTAAACAGTAACATTCTTTCTGCTGTCTGGCAAGCAGCTGCCAATTCAGGAGCCTTAATGTTTGGACCACTGGTTCTTGTCCACCAGCAACCAGATTTGTCCTCCACTAACATTCTCTCAGGTCTTAGTAGTGGCTCCAAGTCAGTGCTGTCATCTGTCTTGGAAATTTTTTCACTACAAGCTTGTTGGATTGTCTTCTCTTTCTGCCATCTCCATTCCCCTGGGTTTGGCAGCATAGTTGACATAGGTACTGGCTCTTCAGCAGCCAGTTCTATCTCCTCATTCTCCTGCATCATGCTCTCTGCAATTCTACAGAGAACCTCTCCACTATGGGCCCTTGCTAGAGAGCATGGGGGTTTTTTCTCCAACAGCTATCCTAGATGGTTGGAAAAGGCTTTTTCAGTCATGTCTCCCATGACTAGAAAGGTTCTCCTTTTTAATATAAAGGACATAGGCCTTCTCTTACGTGAAAGCTTAAGGAGTTGCCAATTCCCTGCTTTGGTCCATAGTATTTCCAATCGGGAATATGCTTTTCTCCTTCCTGCTCGTCCTCATGGTAAGAACGCATGATACCTTTTTTGCCCTTAAGCAGGTCAGCATGGTATCTCATTTTTATGCGTCTTCTGTTCACTTACCATGCTAGAGTTCTAGAATACTCGGGACTTGCTGGCTGCAGACTGATATCATCCTCTGCTTTTCACGTAACCATCCTGGTTATTCCACTAGCTAGCATCCCTGTAGCTCATAACCAGTGGGAATAGATTCTCTATATATCTTCTCAAGTAGGTTCCACCTTCTTGTTATTAGATGAATCTTTCCTCTCCACATTTCCTATGTGAATACCGTTTTTGTAGGCATATCTCTGTCTGCTTCATTGCAGACACCCATATAGAGGCCTATATATTCATACCTATAGCATACATCCTACAGATGTCTGTCTATCATTTGTGTGTATTTTATGCCCTTCATATCTCACTATAGATATATTCTTATCTATCTATATGTTATATATATATATGTATGTATCTGTCAAGATATTGTACTATCGGTAGATATGTATTCTGCATTTATCTACCTGACTGTCGAGGCTCATATAGCTATATGATTCTGACAGATGGGCTTTACCCATACCTGCTATCCAGCATGTTTGGGGTTCTACACTCACAACCACTTCGGTGATAGTTAACAACTTCCACCATAACCTTAAGGTTTAGGTACCTCTGAAGCTCTCCATGTTCCAATATCTCTCCTAGCTGACTCCAGTTAGGAGAGACATTGCGGATCTTCAGTTAATCACAGGCTCTAACGCCTCAGGCGTTTGTCCTTTCTTTTGGGATACAAGGGGTTTCCATACCTTTTCCTCCCACAAGGACTGTGCCTGTTTGTCCAATTCGGTCGGCCTTCTCTTTTTGCTCCCAAGGGTGAGCCACTCTGTCGCCAAGAGTTCGGCATTTATCATAAAGCCTTCCGCTGAAGGCCCACCGTTTTTGGTACTACCCCAGTTATTACCGGGGTCCCCTCTTACCTTTCAGGAATCTGACCTCCACTGTTTTTTCCCACAGGTTTATTACCTCCACCTTACAGTGAGGTCCTCCTTGAGGTTCCTCTACTGGGTTCCCCAGTAGATCCCATGAACCTCCTTACTGCTGTGTAATCCTGTTAGGGGAGGTCCATATTGCAATATTTCTTTCAATATCATTGATGATAATTATCATCCACACATGGACTCCTTATCTGCAGTCCTATGCTAGGTTAGCTGTTCCACAGCACCTTTCTTTCTTCAACTCCTACCCTCCATCCTCAGGATGCCTGGTGTTGTGGGGGATAGCATGTTCCAACCTATGACATGCTGGGACTCCAGGCATCTCAGCTTGGGAGTTCCCATATGTGAAGACTCATTCCTGCTTGTTCCTGGAGATAGCACAGTTACTTACCTGTAACAGGTGATCTCTGGGAACAGCAGGAATAAGTCTTCACAACCCACCCACCTCCCCAGGAGTTGTATCTCTATCTATCTTTCCTTTCCTCTCTCTCTCTCTTTGTCTCAGCTTTAAAACTTAACTGAGGAGAGGCAGTTGGGAAAGGCGGGAAGGCAGCACGCAGGCATGGTGGGATGCTTCCAAAAGCTCTTTGATTGGATGCTGGGAAGCGTTCCCCGCGCAGACTCCGTCGGTACCGACGTACCCATATGTGAAGACTTATTCCTGCTGTTCCCAGAGATCACCTGTTACAGGTAAGTAACTGTGCTTTTTTTCCAGTCAGTTGGCCATGATGTTGTCTTCCATATTTCTTGGCAGAGCCTTGTAAGTACGGTAACAGCTGCATCAGATTGCTGTAATACTTCTATGGGAATGCTATCGATGCCTGGTGCTTTTTTCTTTGATAAGGCTTTCAATGCTGCTTCAACTTCTTTTTTCATCACCAATGGTTCCTGATCATAAGGTACAGGTTGAAACGGCTGTTGGTCCACTTGACCATTATCATATAAAAACTCTATAGTCCTTCCACCTTTTCTTGATCTTATTTATTTATTTGCAATTTCTTATATACTGAACTATTCAGCATCAGCGCGGTTTACATGGAACAGCGAGAACAGAACGTGAACATAGTTCTGGGTTTACATATAACAGGACAGTAAAACTTGGATAAACAGGGGAAACTATTTACACACTGGAGTCATAGAGAAAATATCATGAGAAGCTATGGGCAGGACATCTGGCTAGGAGTGTTCCCTGGATGAATAGGCGTGGTGTTGTAGCTACAAGTATTCAGTGTATGTGGTTCCTTATCGTCACTCCAGTCCAGTCCCTTTACTTCTGGGTTGCGTAACCCTTCCAGCAGCTTGGAGGCTGAGCCCAACCTTTTTGGAGGTGGGGCGGTATAAATACCACTGAGACCACCCACCAACTCCAGTAATCTCAGCCTCCAAGCAGCTGGAGGGTTCCTTAAGCCTGGGGCTTACTGGAGTCCTACTTTGCATTTATTTCATTTATTTCATTGTTTTTTTTCCTTGATTTCCTTTATTTATTTCTTCAGTATTATTCTGATTTGTACTTAAATTTATCTTAGAGGGCTCTGGCCCTTTAACTGCTCCTGCTCTCTTCATCTCCCTCCACCCCCCCCCCCTCCCGGATCGGGCGTCGGAGGAGAGCCGCTGCTCGCAGCATCGAGGAGGATCCATCTACCTTTCTCTGCTGCTGAGATACCAGACCCTGCGCCCACTTCACTCAGATCGCCCCTGCCTCGCGCCGAAGCCCCTTTGGAGGCTGAGTGCTTGAGGCAGCGTCGCTGGCCTGCGTGTACCGCCAGACCCGTCCGGGAACGGAAAGACGCGGCGGCGAAACCCGGCCTCTTCGGGGACCGCGGGGGAGCGTTTAGGCAGCGATCCACACGGAGAGCAGACGTTTTCGGCTCCGGAGGGCAGCAGGAGGGTCAGGCAGCTCCCGGAGGAGAGTCTCGGAGTTCCCCGTTCTGGCTCCACGTGGTGAGGCCTACCACGTGTAGAGCCAACGGGTGGGCATTGCTGAATAGGCTCGGATCCCAGCACAGCCTTGAAAACCGCAAGTACTAATTGAGAAAGGGATGTAATTTTAATTTTAATTCCGTTAAGGGGAATTTACCTCTCATTGGCATTTGAAGTGGTTATTTCCTTTCTCCAGGGTAAATTTGGCTTGATTCTTTATTTTATTTGTTTTTTGCCTCAAGACTAATAGGCTGTTAGTTTTCCTTTGTTTTCTTCTTGGGGGAAACCTCGGGTCAATTGGCCAGGGAGAGAGCTATCTCCATAGTAAGGGGAGACCCTCCCGTTCGGGACTGGAGGACTCGTAGTGGAAAGTCCTCAGCTCCGGGTCATGACAACCAAGTCCCGCTGCCTTTCCTGTGGAATACGCAGGGGTACATCCGCAGAGACAGGCATCTGCAGGAGCTGTACCACGTTGGCAGCTTCAGCGGAGCAGGAGATTCATTTAACCATGGCCCATCCCTCTCAGGGGTCAGACGAACTCCCAGTAGGGGAGGGGGGTCTCAAGCCCCTCCTTCTACGTCCTCGGACTTGCCCACTCCCTCCCTATCCCCCTCCCCCCTCCCGGCGGGGGAAGGTGGGGCAGGGGACTTCTTCTCCCCGGATTTCATCCTCTTACTTCACAAGGCATATTGCCTACGTAAGCAGAGTTCAGGGGCAGGAGGAGCGGCTCCTCCGGCGTCGGAGGTCAAGCCAGCCAGACCCTCGAGGACGGGTAATCCAGATTCCGGCATTCCACTGAAGCGCCCCCGGATGAGTGAAGAGGAGACCCTCTCACAGGGATCTCCGGAGGAGACGCCCTCGGACAAGGACTATGACGAGGAGGAAGAGGAGCTGGAAGAAGGGGAGATTCCAGAAGAAGACCAATCTAGGATAATTAGAGTCTTTCGTCGGGAGGAGCTCCCGGCATTGATTAACGAGTCCCTGAAGGTCCTCAATATGACCTCCGATACGCCTGCAGAGGAGGAAGCGTTGGAGGATCCATTGATTCAAGCCATTAGAAGATCCCAGAAGGTCTTTCCTGTGCATAGGGTGGTGCGACAGATGATCCAGGAAGAATGGGACCAACCGGAGTCAAGTCTAAGGGGGGTCCGGTCTATGCTTCGTCTATATCCCATCCCAGAGGCAGACAAAGAGCTGCTGAAGTCTCCCAGGGTGGATGCGGCAGTGAAACTTGGATAAACAGGGGAAACTATTTACACACTGGAGTCATAGAGAGAATATCATGAGAAGCTATGGGCAGGACATCTGGCTAGGAGTGTTCCCTGGATGAATAGGCGTGGTGTTGTAGCTACAAGTATTCAGTGTATGTGGTTCAGTGTTCTCTGGGAAGTATTTGAGGAAAAGGTAGTGTTTAAGGGCTTTTCTGAACTGTATTAGGTTAGATCTTCTCAGCATCATTCAACATAGAACCTTGAGCATCTTGTAACATTCCAATTCGAGGCTGGAACTTTTTCTTTAACTCTCGTAGCTTTAGGAAAGCCGATCTTGTTCTTCCTCTAATAGTTTCTGCTTCTATCTCCTTGCATGCATCATTGTAGTACTTTTCCTTGCCCTGTCTTGCTGCATGTTGGAAATCTCTATTGATTTCTGCGATTGTCTTTCTTTCTCCCCTGGCTTTAGCTTCTCTGCGTTTCTGGGCAATTTTCAGAGTTTCTTCCGTCATCCATTTTGTCCGTTTTTGCTTTTTCACCTTTTGTAGAGACTTCTCGCTTTCTTCCAACACAACCTTCTTGATGTCATTCCATAACTCTTCTGGAGCTCTGTCATTTGTATCTAAAACAGCAAATCGATTTTGCAGGCAGTCTTTAAATTCCAGTGGTATATTCTCAGGGTCATATTTTGCTGCATTCATGAGTGGTTTGCTCTTTTTCAACTTTAGCTTGAGTTTGCATACTAATAGTTGATGATCTGTACCACAGTCAGCTCCAGGTTTTGTCTTTGTTGATGTTACAGAGCTTTTCCATCGTTGACTTCCACAGATGTAGTCAATTTGATTTTTATACGATCCATTCGGTGAAGTCCATGTGTACAGTCGTTGCTTGTGTTGCTGGAAGAAGGTGTTTGAGATGAATAGATAGTTGGTCTTGCAGAATTCTATCAGTCTTTATCCAGCTTCATTTCTGTTGCCAAGTCCATATTTTCCAACTACTTTGCCTTCCTCTTTGTTGCCAACTTTTGCGTTCCAGTCACACATGACTATCAGGATATCCTGTTTGCATGTTCTGTCAATTTCAGCTTGTACCTGTTCATAGAACTCTTCAATTTCATTCTCTTCTGTAGCTGTTGTTGCGGCATATACTTGAATTATAGTTGTGTTGATAGGCATTCCTCGTAGATGAATAGAGATTAAGCGTTCGCTGACTGCATTGTATTTCATTACAGTTCTTGCAAGTTTCTTCTTTCTCCAGGACCAAGCAGGAAGTCAGTCCTCGCATATGGGTGTCATCGACGCCGATGAAGCCCTAGCGGAGCATTTCCCCAGCTTTCCATGAAAGCCTTTGGGAATGCAGGCACGCATGTGCGGTTCCCTTCCCGCCTAAAGGTACCATCTTACCTCAGTCTCTCTTTTTCCGAGAAGCCCACCCGACGTGTGTCCTGTCATCCCGGATAAAAGTTTGATTTTTTCGGCGATTCTCGCTATTTTTTCTTCCCGGTTCGACGCCGGTTCCCCTCCCGTCGGGTTCGGTACACCGGTATCGAGCCCGTTTCTTCTTTTTCGGTTTTTGCCCTTTGTGGCTGGCGTTCGCCCTTTTTTGCTTTTTCCCTGGAAGGCCGGTCCTTTGACCTCGCGGGGACTCTTTTTTCCCCGATGGCTTCCAGCGGTTTTAAAAAGTGTGATCGGTGTAAGAAGTTGATGTCTCTCACCGACACACACGACTGCTGCCTTCGGTGCCTCGGTCCTGATCACGACTCTAAGACGTGTGGAGCATGTGGAAAGATGTCTTCCAAGGCACTGCGAAGTCGTCAGCAGCAGAAAGAAAGGCTTTTTTCTGACTCAGCCTCCGGCCGGGCCCGGACCTCGTCTGAGGCCTCGACATCTCAGGATTCGGATCCCGAGCGCCGTCGTGGCTCCCTCGGACAGGGGGTCCCCCGACCGGGAACGCAAGAGGAAGAAGCGGCTCATAAGGACGTCTTTGGAAGATGTCCCTGGCTCCTCGAGGGCCAGGTCTAAGACCCCCGACCGTCGCCCCGGGCCCGTGGAACAAGAGAAGCCTGCCAAAGTTCCTCGCGTGGAGCCGGAGTCTGCTGGACACTTAAGTCCTGTAGTCCTCGAGGACTCTCCTCCCAGAGAGCCGATGTCGGGCCCGGCACCGCCGGGGCCCGAGTCAGTGGCTGCTGCGTCTCTCGAGCTGAGTCTTAGGATGACAGCCTTGGAGTGCAGACTGTCTGCCTTCATGGAGGAGCAGCGGGCACTGATGGCCAGCCTGTCTGGCGCATCTGCCCCGACCACCGGGACATCGAAGTCGACCCCGGAGACCGAGCCGATACTCGAGACCATGAAGACTCGAGGTCGACCTCGGTCGCGGTCTCCCTCGACCTCCCGTTCCGGACCGAGTGCGTCGACGCCGGTGCCTCTGGCGTCGGGGCGGGTGCTCCCGGGCCCCGCGGGGTCGGATCCTGTCTCCTCGTTGGACGAGTCCGCCTGGGAGACGGAGGATGAGGAGTCCCCCGACACATTCAAGACTCGGTGCATCCCGTCGGACTCACCGCAGTCTGAACCCCGGAGTAGATCCCCTCTGGAGGATACTTGGTTCTCGGAGTTTGTCCGGGATATGGCCGCCGCGTTGGCTATCCCAGCGGACCCCGAGGAAGAGCCTTGAGCCGAGGAGCTCGAGACCTTGCAGTACGACTCTCCTCCGAAGAAGGCCTTTACTGTGCCGGTTCCTCCGATGCTGGAACGGCTCCTCTTCCGGATGTGGGAGGCACCGGCCTCGGCGCCGGTTCTAAGCAAGCGGGTCGATTCGATCTATCGACTCCGGAAGAGCCCTGGCTTTCAGAAGGCGCAGCTACCACACCATTCCATGGTGGTGGAATCGGCCATGCATCGCCTGAAAAGTCAGAAGATGCACTCCGCGGTGCCTCCTGGCAGGGAGGCCCGAAACCTCGATGGTTTTGGTAGAAAGTGCTTCCAGGGCTCGATGCTTGCTTGCCGTGTCGAGTCTTACCAGCTGTACATAGACATGTACTTGCGAGACCTGGCCAAGGAGTTGGCCTGGTTCTCTGCTGGTCTCTCCAGGGAACCCTTGCAGAGATTCAAGTCCTTGTCCTTAGGCATTCGGGAATGCTCCAAGTTCATGTCCCGCGCCGCCTACGATGGCTTCGAGGCTTCGGCCCGAGTTGAGGCAGCCGGCATCGCGGCTTGACGCCAGGCATGGCTGCAGTCATCGGACCTCGAGCCATGGGTTCAGGACAAGTTGGTCGATGTCCCTTGCCGAAGTGAGAACCTTTTTGGCAAGCCCATGGCCGAGAAGGCCGCTCAGCTCGAGACTGAGCACATTACAAGGACAAGGCTGTCTAGAAAGACCTCTGCCCCTTCTCACAAGAAGAAGGCTCGGGTAAAAAGCCCTTTTACCCGAGGAAGGGCACTGCCTACAAACAGTACCCTCAGTATCAGGCTGCCCAAGCTGCACCCCAGGGTCAGCAAGCCAAGGGGCAGGGTAATGGGCCCTGTAGGCAGAGGACCCCCAAGCCTCTGGCCCCTGCTCCCACTCAGCAGAGTGGGGGGGTTTGACTCCTCAAGCATAGCCTCTCCGTCCCTGCTCTCCCCACCCTGCACAGGAGGTCGCCTCGCCCTCTTTGCCCACCAGTGGCCCCACATCACTGGGGACAATTGGGTGTTAAACATAGTCCACAGGGGCTATGCACTACACTTTCACCAACTGCCTCCTTCATATTTTCCAGAAGAGCCTCCAAAGCCTCCCCTGCACACAGATCTTCTCCTCCAGGACGTCCAAGGTCTGTTGGTGGACAGGGCGGTGGAGCCGGTGCCCCTTCAAATGCACGGTCAAGGGTTCTATTCCAGATATTTCCTGGTACCCAAAAGAACCGGTGGCCTTCGACCTATCCTGGACCTTAGGAATCTCAACAAATTCCTAGAGAAAGAAAAGTTCAAGATGCTTATTTATTTATTTATTTATTTAACATCTTTTATATACCGCACTCTTCGTCATCAGCGCGGTTTACATTTTAACAAATTGTACTTAAGCATGAACATATGTTAAGTTTACAGGTAACAGGGAATGAACTTGGATAACTGGGGATTAAATAGACCACAAGAATTCAAACTATTTACAGCAGGAAATCACATGTTTATAATTCAAAGGCTTGGGCTCTAAGGGGATTTGAAATGGGGTGAGAAATGAATATGGGGGTGTACTTGACTAACCATGATCATTGGTGCGTGTCGGGAGGGAATGACTTAGGAAGTTCATACTCTGAGGGAAGTGTTGTAGGAAGAGGTGTGTTTTTAGATCTTTTCTAAATTGTGAGAGGTCCTTTTGTGATCTGATGTTGGGTGGTAGCATGTTCCAACATCTAGGGGCAAAGGATGAGAATGCTCTTGTGATAGTTGTCTGGTTGAGTTTTGATTGGTATTTTGGGATCACTAGAGTGTTTTCTGTTGTGGAGCGTCGGGATCTGGAACTTTGTGAGTAATGCAGGAGGTCAGATAATGATGATGATGAGATTTGGTGAATTGCCTTGAATGTGATGAGAAGGGCTTTGTATAAAATCCTATATGATATCGGGAGCCAGTGAAGTTCGAATAGGATAGGAGTGATATGATGACTCCTTGGTGCTCTGTGAAGAACTCTGGCAGCTGTATTCATGGCCAATTGTAGAGGATTAAGCGTACTCTTGGGTAGGCCCTGTAACACAATATTAGCGTAGTCGAAGTGTGGGGTGACCAACGCTTGGAAGGTTGTTCGGAAGTCTTGTGGTTCAAGCATTGGTCTGAGGTGTCGTAGAATTCTGATCTTGTGATAGATGGCTTTAACTGTATTTTTTATATGATCTTTGAACTCAAGTCGCTGGTCGAGTAGAACGCCTAGGTAACGTATAGTTGATTTGAGTGGTAACTCGGCATCTCTTGTTCTTAGAGTTGGTGGGGGTGAGAAGTCTTTGTTCCTTGTTACAATCAAAACTTCTGTTTTTTTAAAGTTAATTCGGAGGTTTTGTGAGAGCAGCCAGTCAGAGATTGCATTGAAGCAGGCAGTTAATGTGGTATAGTCGGGTTTCAATACGTTGACTGGTGTGAATAGTAGCACATCATCTGCATAGATGAGGCAAGATGTTCCAAATGACCGGGCGATGTTGCAGATGGGCTGCATATAGATATTAAATAGCAGGGCCGAGAGGGAGGAACCCTGTGGTACACCTTGCTTCTGTTGGAAAGGCATAGATGTATTGTCACCCGACCGGACCTGCTGCCATCGGTCTTCCAGGTAAGATTTGCACCACTTCCAGGCCATTCCTTGAATCCCTTTTTCATGTAGTCGGTTAAGTAGCTTAATATGGTCAACAGAGTCGAAGGCTGCTGCAATGTCTAGGAAGATCAATGCAACTCCATTTCTGATGTTGTCTGTTGTAGTAATAAGTGTGTTCATTAGAGAAGTTAAAAGGGTTTCAACTCCGTGGGATTCTCTGAAGCCATGCTGATTTGGGTCGAGTGGAGCTTCGGAGTCAATGTGTTGTTGGATTTGCCTTAGAGTGACTTTTTCTAGTATCTTGGCTAGAAAAGGGATACTTGAGATTGGGCGGTAGGAGTCTTCTTTTTTTGGGTCGAGTTTATTGTTTTTGAGTAGTGGACGAATGGAGGTTTGTTTGAGGGCTGTTGGGAATATCCCTGTGCTAAGTGACTGGTCAGCTAAGGCTGCTATGTAAGGGCTGAGTTCTGTTCTTAGTGATTTGATCCAGTGGGCTGGACATGGATCGTTGGGGGCAGTGGTGGCATTGATGGAGGTTATGAGTTCTTCGATTGCCTTAGGGGTTGGGGATGAGAATTTATTAAGTATGATCTGAACGTTGGAGGTTTGTATGGGTTCGCTTGTGATTGTAGTTGAGATCTTGATCATCTTGGATTGGATATAGTCAGCATATAGTTGTGGTTGTATGTGTTCGTGTTGTGGTGGAGAAGGCTCACTGGTTAGAGATGTTACTAGTTGGAAGAGGTCTCTAGGTTTGTTAAGGGAGCGACTGAGGAGCCTTGCATGGTATTCTCTCCTCTTATCCCAGGTTAGTTGACGATGAGAATTCAAGTGAGTTAAGTAGGTGGATTGGTCACATAGGTTAAGAGAGTGTCTCCATTTCTTCTCAAGTTTCCTTAATTGCCATAAAGAGGTTCGCAGTTCAGAGGAGAACCATGGCGCGTTCCGTTTCTTGGTGAAAGAGGAGGTAGAGATGGTTTGGTTGACTGTGGCGGAGGGCTGGGCTGATAGTCCAAGGGCACTGTTCCAGTTTGCTACTGTTTCATCAATGTTGTTAGGTATTGTACAGAGTTTTGGAATGGTTTGAGAAGTAATAGTGTCAATGTTGAATGGCTTAAAACGTGCTGGTTTAGAGAGTGGATAAACGTCCGGTGTTTTGCTTGGAAACTCCTCAGCTGGTATGGAGAACGTTATAAGATTATGGTCGGACCAGGGGACGGGGTTTGATGAGGGTTCAAGTTGATTTGGCAGTTCACAGTCTGATGATGGGGCGAAGATGAGATCAAGAAGATTTCCTTGTTTATGAGTTGGATCTTTTACAATTTGTTTGTAGTGTAAGTCGGTCATGGCATCAAGGAAGGAGTTTGATACTGATGGCGGGGTGGATGCAAGGTTGAGATCTCCTAGGAGCCAGTTAGATTTGTTGAGTTCAATGGGGTTGGTAACAAGATCAATTATGATTGACAGATCATCCGCTGGAGCATTTGGGGCTCTGTAGATGAGGTTTAAGGTGTTAGTACTATTGGAGATTGACAGTGTATTTATATGGTCCGTGGTCTTGGTAGAGACGATGCGGTACTTTAGACCTGATCTTGCAATTATGCAAACTCCTCCTCCTTTTCTTGGAACACTCTTGGAACACTTCTGCCCTACCTCCAGCAGGGAGATTAGCTATGCTCCTTAGATCTAAAGGATGCGTACACTCACATCCTCATTCATCCAGACCACAGAAAGTACATCAGGTTCATTGTGGGAGGAAACCATTATCAGTACAGAGTACTGCCTTTTGGCCTAACCTCCGCTCCCAGGGTCTTTACCAAATGCCTGGCAGTGGTGGCGGCCTACCTGAGAACTCAAGGCATCTTTGTCTTTCCCTATCTGGACAACTGGCTCATAAGAGGTCAGATGTGCCAGGAGACCCGACAGGCCACCCTCAGAACTATTGCTCTTCTTCAAAGATTGGAGTTTGTAATAAACTTTGCAAAGTCCACTTTGCTCCCCTCCCAGAACTTGGAGTTCATAGGGGCAAGGCTGGACTCTATCCTGGCAAGGGCATTCTTGCCAGCAGACAGGGCCCAAAGACTGATGGACTTTGCCAAACTGTTTCTCAGTTGGTCAGTGGTCTCCGCCAGACTCTGCCTGAGGCTGCTTGGCCACATGGCTTCCACAGTTCATGTAACCTCCAATGCCAGGCTCCATATGCGGCCTGCACAGTGGTGCCTTCGGAGTCAGTGGTCACAGGCAATGTTCCCTCTAATTTTCTGTAGGCTGTGTGCGCATAAAATATCAGCTGTGTGCAGCTTTTGAAGGAAGGTTAAATTTTTGTGCGCCACATAACGACACTCGGAGTTATATACTTTAAAATTTGACTACACATCAGAATACAGTATGTACACCACATTGATTTTACTCAAATTAAATGAAAATAGGTGATTACTAAATGAAGTGGGAAATTTCTAGTAATTACAATTATAACTTTTAAATTTTAAGACATCTGTGTTGTTTTCTATCAGAATCAGAGCCATAATTTTTGTTATGTTGTAAAGTATGTCTCCTCTTTCCACCTCAACCAGGAGGTGGTTCTTCCAACATTCTTCCCTAGGCCTCATGCAAGCCAGGCTAATGCAGTTCTGCATACCCTGGACTGTAGGAGGGCCTTATCCTTCTACCTTGACCGTACGCAGGGGCATAGAAGGGCTACTCAGCTCTTCGTGTCTTTTGACCCTAATAAGTTGGGGTTGGCTGTGTCCAAGCATACCTTGTCCATCTGGTTAGCTGACTGTATCACCTGGGCTTACAAGGCGGCTGACCTTCCTTTGCAGGGTCGGGTTTCGGCCCACCGTGTCAGGGCAATGGCTGCTTCAGTGGCTCATCTCCGCTCTGTACCGTTGGTAGACATCTGCAGGGCTGCAACTTGGTCTTCAAGCCAGACTTTTGCGGCCCATTACTGTCTGGAGAGGGAGTCCCCTAGGGACAGTGCTTTTGGCCAGGCAGTACTCCGGAATCTCTTTGAGGTTTAGGCAACTCCTGCCCTCCTGCCCTCTGTTGGGCTACCGGTGGAGGTTGTGTCAGTGAAAAGCCTTTCTTTAATGCTGGGACTAGAGGGAGTTCTCTTGTTCAGCCTGGGTTCCTTGATAGCCCAGAGCTAGGGAGTCACCCATATGTGAGGACTGACTTCCTGCTTGGTCCTGGAGAAAGAGTAGTTACTCACCTGTAACAGGTGTTCTCCAGGAGCAGCAGGAATCAGTCCTCACAACCCTCCCTCCTCCCCTGGGAGTTGCAGTTGTACATACTTTATTTTTACTTTTTTGTGTGCTGTTCTTAGCTATGTCATTTGAATGAGGTAAGATGGCACCTTTAGGCAGGAAGGGAACCGCGCATGCATGTTTGCATTCCCAAAGGCTTTCATGGAAAGCTGGGGAAATGCTCTGCTAGGGCTTCATCGGCGTCGATGACACCCATATGTGAGGACTGATTCCTGCTGCTCCTGGAGAACACCTGTTACAGGTGAGTAACTTCTCTTTATTATAAATACAACACCATTTCTTCTTTGTCTTTCATTTCCAGCATAGTAGACCATGTGATCTTCTGATGCAAAGTGCCCAATGCCAGTCCATTTCAGTTCACTGATACCCACCAGATCAAGTTGTACACGTTCCATTTCATTCTTGACCACCTCCAACTTCCCTTGGTTCATGCTTCGTATGTTCCATGTTCCAATGTGTAAGACATCTTTACAGCTTCTGACTCTCATTTCATGTGCAGCTACATCAGCAGTCGGACATCCTGAGGGCTTTGATCCAACTACATCATAAATGCTGGCTTTACTCTGAAAAGTCTTCAGCTCTTCCCCAGTAGCTAGTTGAGTGCCTTCCGACCTGGGGGTCTCATCTTCCAGCACTATAGCACAATTTGTTTTGTTATAACTATCCATTGGGTTTTCATGGCAAGATACAAAAGTAGATTGCCGGGCCTTTCTTCCGCGCAGTTTAACTTTGTTGTTGTTGCCGTTGTCACAGAAACGTGATCCTCTGCCGTCAACACTATCCCATTCTGCTGCTGCCCAGATGGGTGATTTGTCTTAGTCTGGCACCTCAGCTGAGACCTGTCCATCTTGGGAGACCCTGCCAGTAGTTAAACTACCGATAGTTTAGCTCTCAGCATCACTGATGCACACAAGCCCTTACAGCACGACAAGCTGCAAACCAAGTAAGGGCCCAGTAGATGTATTGGTTCAATATTTGCAGTGCACCTCTTGATAAGTAGGGTTTGATGTTGCGTGAGTCCTGGTAGTGCTGTTATGATAGCTCTGCTGGGACTCACACAAGACCAAACCCTACTTATCAAGTTTGCCATGGGTTCTAAATGAGCAGAGTTTTGTAATATTTCGTAATGTATCTGGTAGTTGACACTGGAGGAGAGTAATGTGGAAATCTGGTAGTCTTTTTTTTATCCTTACTTCCCATGCAAATGGTATATAGACACTCATTAAGAAGCATATTAAAAGTTAGCACACAGTGGCACTTAATGCACATTAATGTTTAATAAACATGCTCCTAAGGCATTGCTGGGACAAAAGAGGCTTGTGAACGGCTTCTTTGAAAGCCACCTAAAATTTTAGATGGGCAGCATATAAATTTTAAAATAAATTATATTTATGCAAATGAGACCCAGCAGATATGCAAATGTTTATGCAAATGAGGCCCCTATGAGTCTCTACACATGGCTCCGCATCATCCTTGGGCTGCCCCTGCCTGGAGGCGCCATCAGCAGCGCATGTGACCGGAAAGGAGAACATTGAGGCAGATTTTCTGAGTCATAATATGTTAGGATTCAGGGAATTGTTCCTTTGTCCCATCAGTAATTCAGCTGATCGTTCAGTGGTGGCGAAAGCCAGTTATGGATTTCATGGCATCAGTTGTCGAAAGGAGCACATGTCTGTGTCTAGTTGTGTTGGTTCAAAGGTGGCTTCGGGAAGGTCACTCTGTGTGTTTCCACCACGGTCCCTAATAGGCTGGGTACTGCAAAGATTAGAGGCTCATGCAGGGTTAGTAATTCTACTGGCTCCAGATTGGTGCCAGAAACCTTGATATGCAGATCTAGTCTGGCTGAGTTCTTGCTTACAGCATGGCTATTGATAGGGCAAAGCTGAGGAAGACAGATTGTTATTCTCAGGTCATTGCAACCTTGCTCCAAGCGTGGAAGTGATCTATCTCTCTGGCCTGTGTGCAGGTATGGAGAAGTTTTGAGGCTTGAGGTCTGTGGCTCTTTCTCACATTTTGGATTTCTTGCAGGATGGCCTAAACAAGGGGCTGACTTTGAATTCTTTGAAGGTGCAGGTAGCAGTGCTGGCTTGTTTTAGAGGTCTTATTTAGGATTATTCTCTCTCGGCTCATGCAGACATGGTACGCTTCTTGAGGGGCATCATGCATCTGAGGCCTCCCTGTCATCCAATGGCTGCCCTTTGGGATCTCAATTTGGTGGGGTTGGCATTGTCAGATCCTCCTTTTGAGCCTATATCAGTTATCACTATCAAGGATCTCGCACTAAAGGTGGTGTTCCTTGTGGTGATTTGCAGGTACTGTCTTGTTGGGAACCTTTTTCTGGGGATCACCAAGAAGTTTGGTAATTTGGCCAGTTTCCTCCTTTCTCTCCAAGGTGCTTTCATTGTTCCATGTGAATCAAGCTGTTACTCTTTCTGGGATTTCCAGGATGGAAGATAGCAGGGAAGCATGGCCTTTATATAAGCTGAATTTTCACAGGATGTTGCAAAGTTCCTTGAAGAGGACAAACTCATTCCACAGCTCAAATCATCTGTTCTTGTTATTTGGGGGGGACCAAGGAAAGGGCAAGTGGCTTCCAAGACTTCCATAGCTCATTGGATAAAAGGCCATTTCTTTAGCACATGGTCAAGGGGGTGTGTTGCCCCGCTGGGGTTGAAGCCTCTTTCCGCTCAGGTCAAGGCATTATTCTGAGCATAACATTGACTTCAGCCACAGGATATTTTTAAGGTGGCAACATGATTGTCCCTGCACTCGTTTGTGCAGCATTTTAGGCTGGATGTGACCTTTGAGGCTCATTGCTGCAAGCTGGTTTGTTTCTTCCCACCATTCATCGAGGACTGCTTTGGTACTTTCCACAAATTTGGACTGTACTGGACTTGGAGATACTATGAGGAAGATGAAATTAGGCCTTACCTGATAATTTTGTTTCTTTGAGTCTCTCCAATCCAATCCAGGACCCTCCCAGAAAGGTTGAGGGAGGGCTGATTGCAAATTGGCTATCACTGTAGGCGGGGGAGATGGGGAAGAATCCCACTGCCTTTCCTTGGCTCTGATTCTGCTGTTTTAGACTGAGGTAGGACTGTTTCTGGAGCCTCCATTTCTGGGGGTTTTAGACTCATTGTCTCTGGGCCATCTGTAAAGGCAAGTAGTATGTGAGGGAATGTCTTCTCCTTTAGTCTGCTTGGTTATTGAAATACTGACTGTTTTCAGGCTGCATAGGATTCTTAAAGGATGACTTTATTTGCTGGCAGCAGTGTGTAAACCTATGCATCTGGACTGGACTGGACTGGACTGGAGGGGACTCAAGGAAAGAAAAGTAGCAGGTATGGCCTAATTTCACCTTATTTGGATTCAGCTCATGCCTTTTCATTGGTAAATTAAGATAAATTACATTCAGATACAGTAGGTATTTCTATCTTACCAAAGGACGTTCAGTCTGAGGGACCAGTTGACTAAGGTGTGGTAAACTAATG
The DNA here is from genome assembly GCA_033557465.1 of Ichthyophis bannanicus. Classification (NCBI taxonomy): domain Eukaryota; kingdom Metazoa; phylum Chordata; class Amphibia; order Gymnophiona; family Ichthyophiidae; genus Ichthyophis; species Ichthyophis bannanicus. Next base: position 1,533,477,613 of record CM066032.1, read on the forward strand.
CATTTGTGTGCTATTTACAGAATGAAAATTACTGTAAGGTTCACTAATTAGATTATAATCTGCAGTACCTGAACAATTTTTCTTTGCATTTGTTGCAGCTGGAATCATTGTTGCAGCCAAGATCATTGCACATTCTGGCCACAGCAATATGGGATAGTAGACCCCAACTTGGGGATGCCACCATCCTTCTTAAAGAAACTGGCCCACTGGTGGTAAAACTCCCCCCAACCCTATGGTAGCAATCTCTGGTGGGCTAGTGTTGAGGGGCTTCCCCACTCACTCCCCCTAACTGGTGGAAAAAATATTTTAACATCTTTTCCTCCAAGCCCCACTGTTTTAAAAAAGAAAAAAAGTTTACTTCTTTCCAACATAAACATGTACACCTTCTTCCCCTGACACCCACCATCCTTTTGGGAAGAAGGAGTAATCCCCAGTTGCTCCTGCCTATGTAGTGCCATCTTCCTTGAACCTTTTGCATGTGTTTGTGCAGATTTAATACAGTGTGTGTATGGTGGTACTTTTGTTAGAGGCCAAGCTGCATTATTCCTTCATTATCCTGCTATGCTAGACTAGTCCAGATGAGTGGGTTTTACTCCCTTGCCAGGAAGTGTAGGCAGACTTGAATGACTTTCAGTGATGTCATCATTAGATATATATGCTGGTGCAGCACTGAGAGGAGCCAGTTTTTGTCTGCCTTCAGCTGGTGGCAATGTCTTTCGACTGATGCAGCAGTGCAGATAGATCTGTCTCCACCCACCCACACCATGGTGCTGAGGACTGAGACTGCAAACTCCACTTGTTATATAGAAAATTGTTCTATATAACAAGTGGAGAAAACATACTGTATAGGGCCTGGCTCATGTCGCTCCCTGTATGTACCTCACACAGGTGAGAGGGGAGGGAATTTAAATGGAGTGATTCCCAGACATTCATTTAGTTGTAAAAGTACAATAAAATGAAACCAAGTATGATATATTTAATCATGGTTGGGTGGGGGGAAAGGGGTAGTTGCTAAAGTACTTTACAGGAAAATGCATGTTTCTTCGGGAACAAGCAGGAAGTCAGTCCTCACATATGGGTGATATCAGCGCTGACGGAGATGCACCATACATGTGTGGTCCCCTTTGTAACCTTTCATCACTTCCTACGTTCGGTTACTCTCCTGTTGGTCCTGGGTCCACTTCGCAGAGGCAGTAGGGTTTGTAGCACAACAAGACAAGCAAACTAGTGTGGTTTAAAAAGAAGGTTTTTATATAGAAATAGGCCTCTTACATGGGTACAGAACAGAGGTATATAGTGGTTACTGAGCTGCTTCCATGTATATCAATGATTCTATGTGTGCCTGGGTGTGGGAGAGAGAGAGAGAAAAGGGGGGGGAGGGGAGAGGTAAAGAGAAGTGTGTGTCAGGGTCTCATAGTAAGAAGTGTCCCATGAATAGGAAGAGCGAGAGTATTTTTGTCCTCTGTATTTATAGTGAAGTTCTCCTTCTCCAGCACCTCCCTTTGTCATACTTTGGTCTGTTTGAGGTCTGTTATCACCTGATTAGCAAGGAGGGGCTGTTGTCCTGCAGACTAATCTCATCAGGCATGCTAAGCCAATCAAGTCTGGAGACGTCCTATCTGACATCACCAGGGTGTCAGAGCTGCCTGCAGGCCAAGGTCTGGGAAAAGCCATGAAACCTATGCTAGGCATAATGTCATGCTGTATGCTGACACCCTTCCCGTCCAACGATTCCATTTTGCTTCAGTCTCCTTTTTTTCCTCTGAGCCTGGAAAAGCGGGTAAATCCCACACCAGGCCCCGCAGTTCCCGGAGTGAGCCTGAGGGGTCGGAGTGGGAGCGCAGCCTCACAAGCTACCCCGGAAGGAGTCGTTAGCATCGGGCGACTGGCCTCGGACTCCTCCTCGACAGAACCGATGCCGGGCCCGAAGACATCAGTGCCCGTGTCAACAGCTGCAGAGCCAACTGGCATGGAGACCAAGATGGTGGCTTTGGAGTGCAGTATCTCTGCCCTCCTAGCCCAGCAGTGGGTGATGATGTCTGGTTTCCCCTGGTTCATCTGCCCTGGCAAACTGGACCCCCCAAAATCAAGGGCTTCCTTGGACATTGAGACCGCACCTTGAATATTGTGTGCAATTCTGGTCGCCGTATCTTAAAAAGGATATAGCGATTTTAGAAACGGTTCAGAGAAGAGCCACCAAAATGGTAAAGGGGATGGAAGGATACTCCTATGAAGAAAGGCTAAAAAGGTTAGGGCTCTTTAACCTGGAAAAGAGACGGCTGAGGGGAGATATGATAGAAGTCTATAAATTAATGAACGGAGTGGAACGGGTAAACGTAGATCGATCGTTTACCTTATCAGAATATAGAAAGATTAGGGGACATGCAATGAAGCTACAGGGTAAACTATTTAAGACTAATAAAAGAAAATATTTTTTCATTCAACGTGTAATCAAACTCTGGAATTTGTTACCGGAGGATGTAGTAAAGGCTGTTAGTGTAGCTGGGTTTAAAAAAGGTTTGGACAAGTTCCTGGAGGAAAGGTCCATAAACCGTTATTAAGGAGTGACCGAAGATATCAATGCTTGACCCAGTACAAGCATTGTGGAACTTGTCTCTTGGGGAAACTGCTAGGTACATATGACCTAGATTGGCCACTGTTGGAAACAGAATACTGGGCTTGATGGACCTTGGTCTGACCCAGTATGGCATATCTTATGCTCTTATGTTCTTATCCTTGAGCACCACCAGCCTCAAGAGGGACATCTGCATCGGGCGAGGTACCATTCCTCGGGACACCAGTCCTCTCGGGCGAGTGCACGCGGCTTGGACTGTAGGTCTTCTGGGGGTCATGGGCCTTCGGGCTCAGGCCTCAAGCATGGAGGTAGTGGAGCCTCAGATTCTTCCTCTGACTTCGAGTTAGACTGGAAGACTGAGGATGAGAAGTTCCTGGCGCCATTCTCCATCCGAGGACGTTGCCTTTCTGGACTTTGTGCGGGATATGGCAAAGATGTTCACGTTTGAAACAGAAGGCGGAGGACCACCCCCTCACGGAGGAACTTGAGCTCCTCCAGTATGAGGCCTCTCTGAAGGAGGCCCTCACAGTGCCCATCCCTCCAATTTTTGAGCGCCGCCTCCTCTGCATGTGGGCAACACTGGCGTTGGTGCCCATAGTGAACAGACGGCTCGACTGTATATACCAAGTCTGCCAAAGCCCAGGGTTCCAAAAAACCCAGCTTCCTCACAACTCAATGATCATCGAGTCAGCCATGCAGCGACTCAAGAGCCAAAAGACTCATTCCTCTGTGCCCCCCAGTAGGAAGGCTTGGACCCTGGATGCCCTCAGCCGAAAATGTTTCCAGGGCTCGATACTAGCCTGCCGAGTCCAATCCTACCAGTTGTACATCGGCATTTACTTCAAGGAACTGGTGAGGGAACTCGCCGGTTTTCTGCAGGCCTTGACGGGGAACCTCTCCAGCAGTTCAAGTCACTAGCCTCAGCAGTCAGAGTGCTCGAAATTTTTGTCTTGAGTAGATTACAATGGCTTTGAGTCCTCAGCAAGAGTGGCTGCAGCAGGCATCGGGGCCCGACACTAGCCATGGCTACAGTCGTCTAACCTTGAGCAGTGGGTCCAGGACAAACTCATAGATGTCCCTTGCACTGGCGAGAACATCTTTGGGAAACTCATAGCAGACAAGGCTGCAGAGATAGTCTGGTCCTGGTCAGGAACTCAGTCTATCTAAGAAGACTTTGGTGCATCCCCATAAGAAAGCCCCGTGGAAGAAGCCTTTCTTTCCGAGGAAAAGGGTTTTTTTTGGTAAAGTCCCACAGTACCAAGTCTTCTCTGCCCCACAGCAAGGACAACAGTCTAGAGGACAAGGGCATGGTCCTCGCAAGCAGAAAACCCCTAAGGTCCAGGCACCAGCCCCTGCCCAGCCTTGGGCATGGCCTCCTCTCCCCCAGAAGGCCTTCAACAGCCCACGGGGGGGGGGGGGGGGCGGGGCGCGACTGGCCTTTTGTGCCCACAGATGGTCCTCCATCACCACCAGTTCCTGGGTACTGCAGGAGTCAAGGAAGGTTACCTCCTCCACCTGCTACATACACTACCCTCATTCTTCACAGGAGAACCCATAAGGCCTCTCTTTCACCAGACTCTGCTCCTCACTGAGTTCGCAGGCCTCCTTGAGGACAAGACGGTAGAGCCCATGTCCAAACATCTCTGACAAAGGCTTCTACTCCAGTTATTGCCTCGTTCCCAAGCGAACAGGGAGCCTCAGGCATATCCTGGACCTGCGGGACCTGAACAAATTTCTGGTGCAGGAAAAGTTCAAGATGCTTTCCCTTGGACAACTGCTGACATACCTCCAGCAGGGAGACTGGCTATGCTCCTTAGACCTGAAGGATGCTTATACACACATCCTGATCCATCCCAGCCACTGAAAATACCTCTGGTTTGTGGTGGGAGGAGGTCACTACCAATACAGGGTGCTACACTTCGGGCTGGTCTCATCACCAAGTGCCTAGCTGTGGTTGATTTGGGAGGGTAGACTAGATAGGCCATGTGGTCTTTTTCTGCCATCATGTTTCTATCTTCGTCTCCAATGGGCCTTCGTCTTTCCCTACCTGGACGACTGGCTCATAAGGGAGGCACAGTTGCAGAGGCGCACCACACCACCAAGCGCACCTCTCACATCCTGCAGCATCTGGGGTTCCTCATGAACTACCCCACCTCTCTCGAGCTCAGTGCTCTGGAGTTCATAGGAGTTCAGCTAGACACCCTCCAGGCCAAGGCCTTCCTCCCTCCAGAGAGGACAGAATGCTTCAGGGTGCTAGCCACAGAGGTGCAGAATCTCCAGTTAGTGCCCGCTCACCTTCTCCACCTGCTGGACCACATGGTCTCCAGAGTCCATGTGACCCCATATGTCCGCCTGCACATGAGGGCAGCTCAGTGGTGCTTCCTCTCCCAGTGGACACAAGCCACGGGCAGGCTTCGAGACAGGTTAAGGTTGACCCACCAGCTGGCGGATTCCCTCAACTGGTGGCAGCTCCCCTGCCACCTCAGGCCAGGATGCCCTTCCAGCCATCCACCCCCCAGAAGGTCCTCACCAAAGATGCCTCCCTGCTGAGATGGGGAGCTCATTGCGAGGACCTCCGCACGCAAGGCAGTTGGTCCCAGATGGAATGCCATAGATCGACCTTCTGGAGTTTCAGATATTTTCGGCCCTCCATGCCTTTTGCCACTGGTCGGTGCTGGTCCAGAGGGGCAACCAAGTCGCAATGTTCTATGTCAGTAAGCAGGGGACACTGGATCGTACTCCCTCTACCAGGAGGCGGTAGCCCTCTGCTCATATACGACACGCAACGGGATGCATCTGCAGGCGGTGTACCTCCCGGGCCAGAACAGTGCCCTGGCGGACAGGCTGAGAAGAGTCCTCTGGTTACATGAGTGGCGCCTGAACCCCAGAGTGGCCTCCTGGCTTTTCCGACACTGGGGCATCCCCCTAGTGGACCTGTTCGCCAGCTCAGACAGCATGCAGTTGCCCCACTTCAGCTCCTGCCAGCCACACCCGTCCCATGTAGCAGCGGATGCATTCCTTATTCCATGGACAAATGGCCGCCTTTATGCCTTCCCGCCAACACTGTGGTCGCCAAGACACTCCAAGGTCCAGCGCAACAGGGCATCACTGATACTGATATCCCCTCAGTGGCCCAGGAAGCCCTGGTTCCTGCTTCTTCTCTACCTGTCGGCGGCATCTCCTATTCCCCTGGGCTGCGCCCCAGGTCTGCTTTCACAGGAGGAGGGCTCTCTCCTACACCCCAACAAGGGGTCCCTGTCGCTCACAGTTGGCTGCTGAAAGGGTAGGTCCTCCTGGCCTCCCGCAAGGCCTCCACGAGAAGGGTGTACACCTTCAAGTGGTGGTGATTTTTGGTGTGGTGTTCTGAGAGGCAGATGATCCCGTACTCCTACTCAGTGGAGCTGGTACTCCAGTACCTACTCCACCTGCCCCAGGTGGGACTGAAGTCTAACTCAGAGTGCACCTGAGTGCCATTGCAGCGCACACCACCACTCCATCGAGGGCAAGGCCTTCTCAGCTCAGTCCCTTGTTTCTCGTTTCCTGTGTAGCCTCATGTTGTCCATGTCTCCCCCCTCCCCCCCCGTCCACCCTCTAACGACGGAGTGGGATTGCAATGTGGTGCTTTCGCAGCTCACTAAGCTATCATTTGAGTCCCTGGCTACTGGCCATTTGCGGTACCTCTACTGGAAGGTCATCTTTCTTGTGGCACTTATGTCGACTTACAGGGTCAATGATCTCCAGGCTCCAGCAGAGCCTCCCTTCACGAAGTTCTATAAGAACAGGGTGGTGCTCTGCACACACCCCAAGTTTCTGCCAAAAGTGGTATCCCCCTTTCACTTCAGTCAGGAGGTGGTGCTCCCCACCTTCTTCCCGAGGCCTCATGCCAACAAGGGGGAGATCGTTCTCTGGATTGTAAGAGGGCCCTGTCCTTCTATCTGCAATGGACTCAGGGGCCACACCAGAGCATCTCTCCTATGATCCCAGTCGACTGGGGCTTCCAGTGACCAAGCAAAATCTGTCCACTTGGGTGGCGGATTGCATTGCCCTTGCCTATGAGCAGGTTGGCTATCTCACTGGACCCACCGGGTCAAGGCACACCGTGTCAGGGCCATGGCTACCTCTGTGGCAAATCTGTGTTCTGTACCTGTGACAGAAATCTGCTGGGCCGCCACCTGATCTTTGGTCCAAACTTTTGCAGCTCACTACTGCCTGGAGAGGGAGTCCAGCGCCTTTGGCCAGGCTGAACTCCGTAATCTCTTCGGGGTGTAGGCAACTTCTGCCCTCCAACCCTTCTGTGTTCAGACTACCGGAGTGCTGATTCCCCACTGGACGCTTGGGTGTTGCAAGAATCTCCTAGTTGGAACTCAACTGCTGCAGCTCACGATTCACCTTCTCTGATCACCCGTGGCATTTGTACAGGTTATTTATTTATTTATTTATTTATAGTCTCTTATATACCGCACTATTCAGCATCAGCACGGTTTACAATAAACAAGGAGTTACACAATTCAACGGTACTTTGTGTTTACAGAAAAAACAGGAAATACAACTCGGATAACAGGGTAATTAATTAATATAACAGACATGATCTCATCCTGGCTTCAGTATTGTGTATGGGAGGTCTGTGGGGTGTCTGTATTGAATTTGTATGTTTGGAAGGTCTGTGGGTAGGTTGTGTTAGGTTCTCTGTAGCCTGTAGCTGGGGAGTCCCATATGTGAGGACTGACTTCCTGCTTGTTCCCGGAGAAAGCGTAGTTACTCACCTGTAACAGGTATTCTCTGGGGACTGCAGGAATCGGTCCTCATAACCTTCCCTCCTTCCCTTGGAGTTCCTTCTTTACCGTATTTTATTTTGGACGTCTTAGCTATGTCATTAAACTAAGGCAAGATGACACCCTTGGGTGGGAAGCGGACCATGCATGTGTGGTGCATCTCCCAAAGGCTTTCTTTGACAGCTGGGGAGATGCTTCCACGCGGGCTCTGTCGGCACCGATGTCACCCATATGTGATGACTGATTCCTGCTGTCCCCAGAGAACAACTGTTACAGGTGAGTAATTATGCCTTTGCTCTTCCCCGTGCAATATAGGCCAAAAAGTGCATTGCTTTTACCACAATGAACAAATTTGCACTGCATTGCGCTTTGAATAAATATGAGTTGCAAATGCATGCAAAACACCTCATTGTTCAAATTGAATAACGCGGCTTGCAGTAATCACCGCAAGATGTATTGCTCATGGAAAAATACTGGCAGTTCAAAGCTGGCATTATTTTTCCTGGCAAGGTGCATCAGGCTAACACATGGCCTAGTGCTCCAGGCTGTGAAATTTAGAGCTGTACCATCAACATTTATTTATCTAGGCTTATATACCGCTTTTCTACAAGTCAAAGCTGTGTACATATTTATACCTCTTGTCCCCAAATGGCTTACAATTTGTTTTTGTACCTGAAGCAATGGGAGGGTTAGGGGCTTGCCCAAGGCCACAAGGAGCACCTTTAGGACTAGAAACCACGGTTGCTGTCCTCTAGCGGGATTCAAACCCCTGGCCCTCCAGCCTGAGGTAACCCAACCACTAGGCCACTCCTTCCAAAATGAGGACAGGTTACCCAGAGGTCCCCTGACCCCCCCCCCCACCACCACTCCCCCCTGAAAATACCCCTCCTGCCCCCTCCATGCCCTGCTAAGCCCCTGTATAGCTCCTCTTTTCCAAGAACCCCCAACCATCTGTTCACGTTAGATACCCCCCCCCACACCCAATCCCTGAAAGCCACTTGGGCCAACCTTTAATATTCTTGGTGGTCTAGTGGGGTAGACAGTCAGCAGCAATCTCTTGCTCCTGCTCAAGGTGCAAATGGCATCCGAAACCCCTAGCAGTAGTCTGGTGGTACTACCACTTGTCGTTTTTCTCAACAGATAAACACCGTTTGCAGAGAGTTCCTGAGCGGTCCTCCAGTTTAGTCCTCCACATCCGGGTAGTGCACCTCTTCCTGCAGCATGGAGACTGGACCAATCAGAATCTTCAATACCTCAGGGTATATGCTGCTGGAGCTCCCATCAGCCCCCAGTGTGTCCAGTCTCCAGCAGCAGGAAGACGTGTGAGTCCGCCTGGCTCACTTAGGGACTTCTTAGCAACACTAGTTAGTTTTTTTCTTTGGGGTTGCTTTCATTTTGCTTTCAGTTTTCTTTCCATTTACTTATTTTATTTCAGTGCAGCCTGTTACTTTAAAAAAAAAAAAAAAAAAAAAAAACGAGCCGAGCCGTCACTGCCCTTCTCTCTCCTTTGCCTGGGGCAATCATTTGGCGGTGCTTAGATCACTCCCCCTGGACAGAACGGGGGAGAGATCTGTTCTCCTGGCAGCAGCCCCTTCTCTGGTACAGAGGGCTGGCTCTGGAGTGTTGAACTGCAGCGCACAGCTCTGCGGGGTGCTCGGCTCTCCAGTCTATTTCCTGTGGCAGCCAGGTTCAAACAGCCTAACTCCGCTCTAGATTCGAGCAGTTTTTTGCTGGTTCCTCAATTTGTCCCAGCTACGGTGAGTGGCTTTTCAACCTTTCTTCTATTTCGCGGTTCCCTGCAATCCGTTTACTTTATTTTTGTTTATTTGGTGTTTTCGTGCCATTTTTCGCCGTTCCCGGCGGCCATTTTCGGCTCTCCTTTTTGCCGTGGGTTGTTCCATCTTCCTCGGGGCTTCCAGCTCGAGCCCTTAGCGTTTTGAGGGCAGCTTCATTTTGTGTTTTAGTTTGGACTCTTCATTTCAAGACGAAAAAAAAAAAACGGGGTTTGCTTATTTTATTTCAGTGAAACCTTTTTAGTGGTTTTGTGCCTCCCCCCTCCCCCCTTAGGGTGGTGCGATTTTTTCCATTAATGTCAGCGAGGCCCCAGTGCATGGTCTGCGGTTCCTGCAGAGGCACTGCTGCTGTGTCTGCGAATATGGAGCAGCAGATGGAAGGCAGGTCCGTGGCAGATCCCTTGGGCCCTTCCTTGCCTCTGGAAGGGGATGCTTCGCTTGGCTCTCTCATTCCCCAGGCACAAGCTGTTCCTAAGGCGCCGGGGGCTGGGTTGCCGATGACAGAGACAGAGTCTTCTTCTTCCTTGGCAGATTTCTCCCCAGACTTCGTCCTCCTTATGCATCAGGCTTTCAAATTGGGACGTTTAGGTAGGCTACCAGACGCCTTCGCGGTGCCGTCCCCTCTGCCGTCTCCTAAAACGGGAGGGGCCGGTTGGACTTTGCCGAAGCCGGCAAAAAGACCTCGGGCCTCAGACGCTGACCAGGACGATTTGGAGTGGCACGAGGTGGAGCATGAGATGGAGTCTGAGGATGTTTTTGAGGATCTGGAAGACGGGGAGATTCCTGAACCCGAGGATCAGGCAAGAATTATCAGAGTTTTTCGTAGGGAAGAACTGGTTCCTCTCATCACGGAAGCCCTTCAGACTCTCAATCTCACGGCTCCGCGCCCGGCTGAGGAAGAGGGGTTAGAGGATCCCCTCATCCAAGCGGTCCGGGATTCTCAGATTGTGTTCCCAGCACATAGGGTTGTAGATCAGATGATTCAAGCAGAGTGGGATCAGCCGGAGGCGGGTCTGAAGGGTATTCGGACAATGCATCGTCTCTATCCCTTAGCAGACAAGGACAAGGAAAAATTCAAGTCGCCTCAGGTTGATGCGGCTGTCTCGGCGGTGACCAAGAAAACCACCATGCCGGTTGAAGGGAGTGCAGCCTTAAAAAATACTCAAGACAGGAAGGTGACTGGCTTGTTGAAGCAGGCTTTTGAGACCAATGCCTTGTCTTTGCAGGCCTCTATTTGTGGGGCCTGGGTGGCTAGAGCCTGCTTGAGGTGGGCTCAGCATCTGTGACAGGATTCCCGCTTAGACCAGCAGGGTGTGCTCGAGGTGACGAGGTTAGAGTCTGGATCCGCTTATTTGGCAGACGTTCATTATGATTTGATCAGAACGTTGGTGAATAGTATGGCTTCCTTGGTGGCGGCGCGCAGGTCCATCTTGTTGCGTAATTGGGCGGCCGACGGATCCTCCAAGTCTCGGCTCAATAAACTCCCTTTTAAAGGCAGATTGTTGTTTGGGGACGATCTGGACAAGTTGGTAAAGGATCTTGGGGAATCCAAAGGCGGAAGGCTGCCGGAGGATAAGCCTAAGTTAGGCAAACGTTTGCCGGCCTCTCGCGGTAAATTTCGGGACTTTCGGAGGTTTTGGTCCTCCCGCCCTTGGGGGTCTCAACGTGGCAGATTCGGATCCAAGTCACCGTCTTTTCGGGGGTTCCGGGGAGCGGGCAGAGGTTTCTCGGCTGCGTCGTCCTCCTCTGCCTCTTCCTTTAGTCGCAAGCCGCAATGAAGCGCGGTGGACCCAGGAGGGAAGCCAAGTGATCGGAGGTCGTCTTCGGGACTTCCTTCCTTCTTGGGTCTGCATTACCTCAGATCAGTGGGTGCTCGAGATTATCAGAGAGGGTTATGCGCTGGAGTTTGCTTCCCCGCTCCAGGACTCCTTCGTGCTGTCTCCCAGCAAGGGGCGACTGAAGGAATCCGCGATTCGCTCAACGTTGGATCGGCTGGTGGAGTTGGGGGCGGTAATTCCCGTCCCGGAGTCCGAGCGCGGGGAAGGTCGTTACTCCATTTATTTCGTGGTGCCAAAGAAAGACGGGTCCCTCTGTCCTATCTTAGACCTCAAGGGCGTGAATCGTTGTCTCCGTGTGCCTCATTTCCGCATGGAGACCCTAAAATCCGTCATTGTGGCGGTTCGCCTAGGAGAGTTTTTGACGTCTTTAGACCTCTCGGAAGCCTATCTGCATATCCCGATCAGGCCTGTTCATCAGAAGTTTCTGCGCTTCGCTTTTCCGTGGGGTCACTACCAGTTTCAAGCTCTGCCGTTCGGGATAGCTACCGCTCCGCGCACCTTCACCAAGGTCATGGTGGTGGTCGCGGCAGCTTTGAGGAGAGAAGGTGTTTTGGTTCACCCTTATCTCGACGACTGGTTGATTCGGGCAAAGACCGAAGCGGAGAGCTTACAGGCCACAGACAGGGTCGTTCGTCTACTGCAGAATCTCGGCTGGGTAGTCAATGCGAAGAAGAGTCACTTGGTTCCCTCGCAGTCCCTCGAGTACCTTGGGGTCGTGTTCGACATGGTAAGAGGCTTGGTGGTTTTGCCGGCTCGCCGCGCCCAAGCCTTGCGCCGCCTGGTGCGCACGTTTTTGGGGATTCCCGCACCATCAGCGTGGTGGTACCTGCGGCTCCTGGGGACAATGGCATCCACTCTGGAGGTGGTTCCTTGGGCCAGGTTTCATATGCGTCCACTTCAGAGAGCCCTGTTACGTCAGTGGTCGAACCAGTCCGATTCCTTGAACCGCCGGTTACCCTGTCCGAGACGAGTCCGGCTGTCGTTGTAGTGGTGGCTCTGCGCGAAGTCCCTGCAAGCGGGGATGCCCTGGGAGCAGCCAGTGTGGCTTCCATTGATTACAGATGTGAGTCTGAGAGGCTGGGGGGCCCACTGCCAGGGCCATTTCGCTCAGGGGACATGGTCAGCCAGGGAGTCCATGTGGTCGATCAACCGTCTCGAGCTCCGAGCGCTGCGGCTAGCGCTTCAGGCCTTCGAAGCTTCAGTTTTGGGGAAAGCAGTGCGAGTCCTGTCGGACAACTCGGCTACGGTGGCGTACATCAACCGTCAGGGCGGCACAGGAAGCGTGGCCATGGAGGAGGAGGCGGAAGCGCTCTTCGTCTGGGTGGAAGTTCGTCTTCTCGCCATTTCGGCTGCGCATATCGCCGGAAAAGACAATGTGATGGCGGACTTTCTCAGCAGAGTACAGGTGGACTCCGGAGAGTGGGAACTGCACCCGCAAGTTTTTGCGCAAATCGTTCGTCGCTGGGGGCCTCCGATAATGGACCTCATGGCGACATTTCAGTCGGCAAAGTCAGGTCGGTTTTTCAGCAGGAGAAGAGAGCGCATGTCAGAGGGATCGACCCTCTCATCCAGCCGTGGCCCGACTCCGGTCTTCTGTATGTCTTTCCTCCTTGGGCGTTGATCGGCAGAGTAGTCCAGCATATCGAGGCGCACCGCGGAAAGGTTCTGCTGGTGGCTCCAGACTGGCCCCGACGGCCTTGGTACGCGGATCTGGTCCGGCTTCTCGACGGGGTTCCGTGGAAGCTTCCTCTCCTGATGGATCTGCTAATTCAGGGACCGCTGCGCATGCCTCAGGTGGATCGATTCTCGCTTACGGTATGGCCATTGAAAGGGCTCGGTTGAGAAAGAAGGGTTATTCGCCGGCGGTCATTGCCACCCTTCTTTGAGCTCGAAAGCCTTCTACCTCGCTGACGTATGTCCGGGTTTGGCGAATTTTTGAAGATAGGTGTTCAAGGAATCAGGTTCGGGCTTCGACGGCTTCGGTCGCTGTTATTCTCCACTTCTTGCAGACGGTTTCGACAAAGGTTTGGCGGCCAGTTCCCTGAAGGTTCAACTGGCGGCTCTCGCTTGTTACAGGGGGAAAATTCAGGATGTTTCCCTTGGAGCACACTCGGATGTGCAGCGTTTTCTTAAGGCAGTGTTTCGGCTGCGGCCGTTGCATAGAGTGCCTATTCCCTCATGGGATTTGAATCTTGTTTTGCAGGCGCTCGTTCAGAAACCTTTTGAGCCTGTTCGTCAAGCTTCGGTTAAGGATTTAACTTTGAAGACAGTGTTTCTCGTAGCTATTTGTTCGGCAAGGCGAATTTCGGAGCTGCAGGCTTTGTCTTGCAGGCCTCCCTTCCTATCTTTTTCTCCAGATAAGGTTGTTCTGCGGCCGGTTCCTTCCTTTCTGCCTAAAGTGGTATCTCCCTTTCATGTAAATCAATCCGTCATTCTGCCAGCATTTCCTTCGGACTCCTCAAATTCGTCCGACGACGGCTTGCGTCGTCTAGATGTCCGCCGAGTGTTGCGTCAGTATCTGAAAGTGTCCGAGACTTTCCAGAAATCGGATCGCCTCTTTGTGCTTTTCGGAGGAGTTCGAAAGGGGGAAACGGCGGCAAAGGCTTCTATTTCTAGATGGATTAAGGAAGCAATTGTATCGGCGTATATATTGCAAGGCCGTTCGGTTCCTTTGGGTTTGCGAGCCCACTCTACTAGGGCGCAAGCGGCGTCTTGGGCGGAGCATAGCCTTGTTCCTCCAGTGGAGATTTGCAGGGCGGCTACTTGGTCGTCTGTTCATGCTTTTAGTAGGCATTATCGGTTGGATATTGAAGCGACTCAGGATTCTTGTTTTGGTTCGGCGGTGTTGCGCGCCGGTTGGCAAGGTCCCCTCCCCGTTGATAACTGCTCTGTTACATCCCGGATGTGGAGGACTAAACTGGAGGACCGCTCAGGAAATGGAAATTACACGTACCTGGTAATTGTAGTTCCTGGAGGGTCCAGTTTAGTCCTCCGTCCCTCCCAAGAGTCATCTTTCTGTATTTCCTGTACGGCGTGCTAACACCGGTGTGCGGGGAATCGCGTGAGTACCATTTTTCGGTTCCTCGTGGTTGGTGCCTTTGTTTCGCTCCCTTTGGGTGAGAAGGGGTTTTTTTCTTCTGCTGACAGCTCAGTGTGCCTTTTGCTTCAGGTAAAGGGGGCAGAAGCAAGGTGCGCACTTCTGGCTCTCTCGTTTGGGGAGGGGGTCCACTTTTAGTTAAGGGGGGCTACAGCTATTTATAGTTTTACTGTTTTTCTTTAATGTGTTGCTTCTTTGAGTCTGCTTTGTTAATAGTTCACTGGGGGCTGATGGGAGCTCCAGCAGCATATACCCTGAGGTATTGAAGATTCTGATTGGTCCAGTCTCCATGCTGCAGGAAGAGGTGCACTACCCGGATGTGGAGGACTAAACTGGACCCTCCAGGAACTACAATTACCAGGTACGTGTAATTTCCATTTTGCTAATAATATTGAAAAAGACAGTCCCAGAAGAATGTCCTTTATGGAGTGGAGGAGTGGCCTAGTGGTTGGGGCAAGGTACTTCAGGCCGGAAGGTCGGGGGTTCAAATCCCACTAGAGGACAGCAACCTTGGGCTGGAAGGACTGGGGTTTCTAGTCCCACAGGTACTCCTTGTGGTCTTGGGCAAGCCACTTAACCCTCCATAGCCCATGTTCCCTGTAAAATAGTTATCTCCAAGTTATAATGCCCTGTTCAATGTAATTTCAGTTTGTTCAATGTAAACCGCACTGATGCAGAATAGCGCGGTATATAAGAGAATGTAAATAAATACATAAAATAAATAAATAAAAATAAAAAATAACACACAGCACTGAAATTCAGTTTGTTTCATCTGCTTAAACTAGAAGATTTGGGAAACAGGCTTGCTGCTTAGCAGTTCCAGGCCTCTTTTTACTTATGATAGAAGGAAGGCACACTTTTTCTCCACCTTATTTCATTTTTTTTTAATTCCTAGGAAAATTGATAGTTGAATATGTGTTAAAATATTATTGTTACTCTGATGATATTCAACATTGTGTTAATTTGGAAATAGACCAAATTATACAGTAAACATCATTGCTTGTCTGAGATTGTTCAGTGGGTAAGACGGAACAAATCAAAACTAAAAGCCACAAAACAGAAGTCAGAAGGCTAAATCAGTCATGGATCTTTTAGAAAATTGTTGCAAAATCCTTGGGTAAAAGTAAGCTTAGGCTTTGTCCCAAGGACGTCATTTTAAATACTCGTTCCTTAGAAGTCAAATTTTAAAGCCATTTACCTATGGCTTGGATCTCATCTGCACCTAACTCTTCTCGGCAGTTATACTCTATTCTCTTACTTTTTACCTCTTTCCACTTTGAGGTCCTCCTTCAGTCCCACTCCCCCCATCCTCATCAGCGCTTGCGTTTTACTTTCAATACAAAGGTCCACTCTTTGCAAGCATCACTCCCAGACTATCCATCCCTTCTCTACATTCCACACACATTCATTTTTTCACATTCATGGACTACCTTTCGCCCTATCTCCTCAGTTGAACTGCTAAAGACATTGGCCTCATCCTGTAAAACCACCTGTCCATCAGACCCCATCCCTTCTACTTGGTTGTCTGAGCTCTCTTACCTTTAATTCTTTTTATGCTTAATGGTCTTCTTTCTGGCATTTTCCCATCTCACTGAAGAACTCCTTTCTTGATCCCTCTGTCCCAGCCCACTACCATCCTGTTTCCACCCTTCCCTTTCTTTCCAAGGTGTTGGAAAAACTAGTCTTTGCTCAGCTTTCCACTCATCTCGATTCTATTCATGCTCTTCATCCTCGCCAATCAAGTTTTCACACGGGCCATAGCACTAAAACTATCCTTCTTTCACTTTTGAATTAAATTCATCATTCTCCAGGACCAAGCAGGAAGTCAGTCCTCACTTATGGGTGACATCGGCGCCGATGGAGCTCCCGTGCGGAGCATTTCCCCAGCTTTCTAAGAAAGCCTTTGGGAATACTGCACGCATGCGCGGTGCCCTTCCCGCCTAAAGGTGCCATCTTGCTCAGTCTCTCTTTTTCCGTGGAGCCCATCGGACGTCCGTCCGAGTCACCCGGAAAAGTTGACGTTTTTTTCGAAGATTCTTCGTCTTTTTTCTCCAAGTTCGATGCCGGTTCCCCTTCCCGCCGGGTTCGGTACACCGGTATCGAGTCCGTTTTCTATTTTTTGGTTTTTGCCCTTCGTGGCTGGTGTTCGCGCCCTTTTTTCTGTTTTTCCCTGGAAGGCCAGTCTTTTGACCTCGCGTGGGCCCTTTTTTCCCCGATGGCTTCCAGTGGTTTCAAGAAGTGTGATCAGTGCAAGAAACTAATGTCTCTCACCGACACACACGACTGCTTCCTTCGGTGCCTCGGCCCGGATCATGATCCCATGATCTGTAGCCCGTGTGGCAAAATGTCCACCAAGGCACTTCGAAGCCTTCAGCACCAGAAGGAAAGGATTTTTTTCAGATTCTGCCTCCGGCCGGGCCCAGACCTCGTCTGAGGCCTCGACGTCTCGGGAGTCTGATCCCGAGCATCGCCGGGGTTCCTCGGACAGGGGGTCCCCCGACCGGGAACGCAAGAGGAAGAAATGGCTCGTGAGGGTGGCGTCAGAAGAGGTCCCTGGTTCCTCGAGGGCCAGGTCTAAGACCCCCAACCGCTGTCCCGGGCCTTTGGAGCAGGAGAAGCCGTCCAAAGTACCTCGTGTGGAGCCGGAGACCGTCGGACACGTAAGTCCCGTAGTCCTCGTGGACTCTCCTCCGAGGGAGCTGACGTCGGGCCCGTCGCCGCCCCCGGGGCCCAAGTCGGTGGCTGCTGAGTCTCCTGAGCTTGGACTCAGGCTGACAGCCTTGGAGAGCAGATTGTCTGCCTTCATGGAGCAGCAGCGGGTACTGATGGCCAGCCTCGCTGGTGCATCTGCCCCGACCACCGGGACATCGACGTCGAAGTCGACCCCGGAGACCGAGCCAATACTCGAGACCATGAAGGCTCGAAGTCGTCCTCGGTCAAGGTCTCCCTCGACCTCCCGCTAGGAACCAAGGGCGTCGATGCCGGTGCCTTCGGTGTCGGGGCGGGTGCCACCTCGACCCGCGCGGTCGGAGCCCCTCAACTCCTCTTCGGATGAGTCAGCTTGGGAGACGGAGGACGAGGAGTCCCCCGACACCTTCCGGACTCGGTGCGTCCCTTCGGACTCACCGCAGTCCGAGCCCCGGAGTAGGTCCCCTCCAGAGGACACCCGGTTCTCGGAGTTCGTGCGGGACATGGCCAAGGCCTTGGCGATTCCCGCGGACCCCGAGGAGGAGCCTCCAGCCGAGGAGCTCGAGGCCCTCCAGTATGACTCTCCTCCGAAGCAGGCCTTTACTGTTCCAGTTCCTCCGATGCTGAAACGGCTCCTCTTCCGGATGTGGGAGGCACCGGCCTCGGCGCCAGTCTTGAGCAAGTGAGTCGATTCCATTTATCGACTCCGTAAGAGCCCTGGCTTCCAAAAGGCGCAGCTGCCGCACCATTCCATGGTGGTGGAATCGGCCATGCATCGTCTGAAGAGCCAGAAGATGCACTCTGCGGTGCCCCCCAGCAGGGAGGCCCGGAACCTGGATGCTTTCGGCAGAAAGTGCTTCCAGGGCTCGATGCTTGCTTGCCGTGTCCAGTCATACCAGCTGCAAACCAACCTGTACATGGGCATGTACCTCCGAGACCTGGCAAAGGAGCTTTCCGGGTTCTCTGCTGGTCTCTCCGGGGAACCATTGCAGAGGTTCCAGTCTTTGTCTTCAGGAATCCGGGACTGTTCCAAGTTCATGTCCCGAGCGGCCTACGATGGCTTCGAGGCTTCTGCTCGTGTGGCGGCAGCCGGCATTGGTGCCCCCGACGCCAGGCATGGCTGCAGTCATCGGATCTCGAGCCTTGGGTACAGGACAAGTTGGTCGATGTCCCTTGCCGGGGTGAAAACCTTTTTGGCAAACCCATGGCCGAGAAGGCGGCTGAGCTCAAAACCGAGCACTTGACCAGGACAAGACTGTCCAGAAAGACTTCTGCCCCTTCTCAGAAAAAGAAGGGCTTGGGTAAAAAGTCCTTCTACCCGAGAAAGGTGTCTGCCTACAAACCTTACCCTCAATACCAGGCCTCCCCAGCTCCCCAACAAGGGCAGCAGGCCAAGGGGCAGGGACCATGGGCCCTGTAGGCAGAAGACCCCCAAGCCTCCGGCTCCTGCTCCTACCCAGCAGGGAGGGGGTTTTTGACTCCCAAAGCATAGCCTCTCCGCCCCTGCTGCCCCATTCCTGCACAGGAGGTCGCTTAGCCCTGTTTGCCCACAGGTGGCCACCCATTACAGGGGATGCTTGGGTCTTAAGCATCATTCACCAGGGTTATATGCTTCATTTCCAACAGTTACCTCCTGTCTACTTTCCAGGAGAGCCTCTGAGGCCTCTCCTGCACACCAACCTCCTTCTCCAAGAACTTCAGGGCCTGCTTCTGGACAAGGCGGTGGAGCCTGTACCTCCTCGCCTACAGGGGCACGGGTTCTACTCCAGGTATTTTCTGGTGCCAAAGAGAACAGGAGGCCTAAGGCCTATCCTGGACCTCAGAAACCTCAACAAGTTCTTGGAGAAAGAGAAGTTCAAGATGCTTACTCTTGGAACACTTCTGCCCTACCTCCAGCAGGGAGACTGGCTATGCTCCTTAGATCTAAAGGATGCGAACACTCACATCCTCATTCATCCAGACCACAGAAAGTACCTCAGGTTCACGGTGGGAGGAAACCATTACCAGTACAGGGTGCTGCCTTTCGGCCTAACTTCCGCCCCAAGAGTCTTTACAAAGTGCCTAGCGGTGGTGGCGGCCTACTTGAGGACTCAAGGGGTTTTTGTCTTCCCCTATCTGGACGACTGGCTCATCAGAGGTCAGACTTACCAAGAGGCCAGGCAGGCCACCTTCAGGACTGTCACACTCCTTCAAGACCTAGGATTTGTCATAAACTTCGCAAAGACCACTTTGCCCCCCTCCCAGAACCTCGAGTTCATAGGAGCGCGGCTGGACTCTCTGCAAGCAAGGGCTTACTTGCCAGAGGACAGAGCTCAAAGGCTCATGGAGTTGGCATCCCGGTTTCTCAGTCTGCCAAGGGTTCCTGCCAGGCTCTGTCTGCAACTCCTGGGACACATGGCATCAACTGTGCATGTGACCCCCAATGCCCGCCTCCACATGAGGCCTGCACAGTGGTTCCTCAGGACTCAGTGGCAGCAGGCCACAGGGAGCCTAGCAGACAAAGTCAGGGTGTCAAAACCCTTCCTGAATTCTCTTCAGTGGTGGCTACACCCCCCCCCCCCCCAACTTGCTTCAGGGGGTGCCTTTTCAGTGGTGTTGACAACCGATGCCTCCTGACAGGGCTGGGGTGCACACTGTCAAGAGAGCTGCACCCAAGGCCTCTGGTCCCCATGGGAAGCCACGCAACAGATCAACCTACTGGAACTGCGGGCTATTCCCTTAACCCTCAAGGCTTTTTCTCACACTTTGGCTCACCATTCTGTTCTAGTTCAGACGGACAACCAAGTAGCCATGTTCTATGTGAACAAACAGGGCGGCACCGGATCCAGGCCTCTATGCCTGGAAGCACAGGCCCTTTGCTCGTTTGCCCTCAGACACCAGATGTTGCTGAGGGATGTTTATCTTCCTGGCCAGAAGAACTTTCTGGCAGACCGCTTAAGCAGAATTCTGCAGCCCCACGAATGGCAGCTGCACCCTTTGGTGGTTCAACAGATTTTCCTGAAATGGGGACTTCCATCCCTGGATCTCTTTGCCATTCCCCTGAATCACCAACTGCCCAGGTTTTGTTCCAGGCAACCGCATCCCCTAAGGGTGGCGGCGGATGCCTTCCTGATTTCTTGGTCCCAGAGCCTGCTCTATGCGTTTCCTCCCACGCCTCTGGTGGCCCGAACCTTGTTCAAGATTCTCAGGGACAAGGCCTCAGTACTTCTGGTTGCTCCCAGGTGGCCGAGGCAGCCCTGGTTCCCCCTGCTACTTCAGCTGGCAGTGGAGACACCCATG
The DNA here is from genome assembly GCA_033557465.1 of Ichthyophis bannanicus. NCBI lineage: Eukaryota > Metazoa > Chordata > Amphibia > Gymnophiona > Ichthyophiidae > Ichthyophis > Ichthyophis bannanicus. The sequence continues at coordinate 1,533,497,655 of CM066032.1, forward strand.
CCTCTGGGAATCCAACCTGACCACCTCTCTCAGGATCAGGGTTCCCTTCTGCATCCCAATCTCAAATCTCTCCATCTGATGGCATGGAGGCTGCAAGGGTAGTATTGGCTCCCTGGGGCCTACCTCAGGAAGTGGAAGAGGTGGTCTTGGCCTCTAGAAAGCAATCCACATATGCCCTGAAGTGGAGGAGGTTCTCCTTGTGGTGTCAGCAACACAAGGAAGATCCTTTCGGCTGCACTGTGCCAGTAGTGCTCCAGTACCTTCTACACTTGTCCAATCAGGGCCTTAAGTCCAATTCTGTTTGGGTCCACCTCTCTGCTCTGGCAGCTCACCACTCAGTGGTGGAGGGACACTCTTTGTCGGTTCACCCGTTGGTGTCCAGGTTTCTCAGAGGCTTACTATTGCTCAAGCCTCCTCTCTGTCCACCGGCCCCTGAGTGGGAGTTGAATGTGGTCTTGCAGCAACTGACTCGCCCACCTTTTGAACCAATGGCTACATGTCCTCTACGCTTAATGTCCTGGAAGACTCTATTTCTAGTGGCCTTGACCTCAGCCAGGCGAGTGAGTGAGTTTCAAGCCCTGGTCTGTGACAGGCCATACACTCGCTTCTATAGGAACAGGGTAGTCCTTAGGACTCATCCTAAGTTCCTCCCCAAGGTTGTCTCCTCTTTTCATCTCAACCAGGAGGTGATTCTTCCAACATTCTTCCCTAAGCCCCATGCCATCCGGGCTGAGACAGTCCTGCATACCCTGGACTGTAGGAGGGCCTTATCCTTCTACCTTGAGCGTACGCAGGGGCATAGGAGGGCTACTCAGCTCTTCGTATCTTTTGACCCCAATATCTTGGGGGTACCTGTGTCCATGCGTACCTTGTCCATCTGGGTGGCTGACTGTATCACCTGGGCTTACAGGGCAGCTGACCTTCCTTTGCAGGGTCGGGTCAGGGCAATGGCTGCCTCAGTAGCTCATCTCTGCTCTGTACCGTTGGCAGACATCTGCAGGGCTCCAACTTGGTCCTCAAGCCAGACTTTTGCTTCCCATTACTGCCTGGAGAGGGAGTCCCATAGGGACAGTGCTTTCGGTCAGGCAGTGCTCCGGAATCTCTTCGAGGTTTAGGCAACTCCCTCTGGTTGGGCTACCGGTGGAGGTATGTTTCAGTGAAATCCTTTCTCTGATGCTGAGGCTAGAGGGAGCTCATTTTTCAGCTCTGGGTCCCCGGTAGCCTGAAGCTGGAGAGTCCCATAAGTGAGGACTGACTTCCTGCTTGGTCCTGGAGAAAGAGTAGTTACTCACCTGTAACAGGTGTTCTCCAGGAGCAGCAGGAATCAGTCCTCACAACCCTCCCTCCTCCCCTGGGAGTTGCAGTTGTACATAGTTCATTTTTACATTTTTGTGTGCTGTTTTTTAGCTATGTCATTTGACTGAGCAAGATGGCACCTTTAGGCGGGAAGGGGACCGCAAATGCATGCAGTATTCCCAAAGGCTTTCTTAGAAAGCTGGGGAAATGCTCCACACGGGGGCTCCATCGGCGCTGATGTCACCCATAAGTGAGGACTGATTCCTGCTGCTCCTGGAGAACACCTGTTACAGGTGAGTAACTACTCTTTCTCATTATTAGGGTGATATTTCTTTGGTCGTTTCCTTGGATCTTTCTGCAGCTTTTGTGTTGATTGATCATGTCACTTGCTCGTCTGCACGATTTTGGGATTTATGGTATTGTTCACAGTTGTTTCGCTACTTTCTCTGTCAACATTCAATCTTGGGTACCTCTTCCTCTCTCCTTCCCCCATCTTTCCTTTACCCTGTGGTGTCCCGCAGGGCTCTGTTCTCGCTCCTCTTCTCTTTAACATCTTTTTGATTCCCCTTACTCTCCTTATTCAGCAGCACGGAATCTCTGCATATTACTACGCAGATGATATCATCCTTCTCTTTCATACAAATCCTTCCTCCCCTGATCTGCTTCCACTGAATACTTGCCTTTCTGATGTTTCAGCCTGGCTCACTCACAATTTCCTTCATCTCAGTCCTGCCAAGACTGTTGCTCTCTAGTTTCCTGCTTACGGGTCTTCCCCCTCTCTTGCTCCTTCCCTCCCTTCTGGCCCCATTCCTCTGGTTGACACACTGTTATCTAGGATTCATTCTGGACTCGGCACTTTCATTTCATTCTCACTTCTCTGCCTTGATTCGTCGTTCTTTTCCTTCCCTTCTTCGCATTCAAACTGTTCATCCTTTTCTATTACCCGCATGTCTTATTACTCTATTCCTTACATTGGTTATGTCTAAACTTGATTATTGTAATGTCATGCTTCTTGGTCTTCCGCAATATCAACTCCATCATTTACAACTAGTTCAGAACACTGCTTCCTGTTTAATCATTCACGCTTCCCGATATGAACACATTACACCATTGTTAATCCGTTATCATTGGTTTCTTCTCAAATACCATCCTCGGTACAAACTCCTGACTGTGGTTCATAAGGCACTGTACACTAACATTCCCACCTATCTCTCTGATGTTTTGCATTTCCATACTCCTCACCATGTTTTACATGATATACATCTCAATCGTCTCTACTTACCATCAGCATCCCATACATGGCTTGAATCTTATCCGCTCCTCTGTTCTCTTCTTCCTTGTCCCTGCCTTTTGGAATTTCCTTCCCCCCAACCTTAGTCTAGAGTCCTCTTTCCTACAGTTGAAGGCTAAACTTAAGACGTACCTTTTCCAGCAGGCCTTCGATCTCCAACACCCCTCCTCCCCAACCCCCTTCCTCCCCCATTCCCTCCCTTCCTGATGTTCTTTGTTGGTTTTTCTTTTGTGTGTATGTCTGACTTTCCTGTTAACTTATGGCATTCTTTTAATTTTTCTGATTTTACTTTGTAAACTGCCCTGCTACCTGGTTAAGGAGTGGTATATCAAGTTTTAAATAAACATAAACATGTAGATACCATTTTAGGGACTAGTTGTTAATGTGCATTTATTCCCTTAATGCATATTATATTTGCCTCTTAATGTTAGTTTACACGTTAGATAATTCTCCGGGAACAAGCAGGAAGTCAGTCCTCACATATGCGCCGACGGAGCTCTCATGTGGAGCAAATCCCCCAGCTTTCAGAGAAAGCCTTTGGGAGTTGCCATCACGCAAGCGCGGTCCCCTTCCCACCCAGGGTGCCATCTTGCTCAGTCTCCTTTTTTCTGCAGAGAAAAAAGGAGATTTTTTTCTTTCCTCGACTGGTCGACACCGGTACCTCTTTTTGCCTTCGGCTCAGTACACCGGTATCGAGTCCGTCTCTATTTTTCATTTTTTGTCCTTCGTGACTGGCGTTCGCACCTTTTTTTTCTCTTTTTCACTGGCAGCCCGAGTCTTCAACCTTGCAGGGGCCCTTTTTCCCCCGATGGCTGCCAGCGGGTTTAAAAAATGAGATCGGTGTGTGAAGTTGATGTCTCTCACCGATACGCATGACTGTGTCTCCGGTGCCTCGGGGCCTGACTATGACTCGTCGGTCTGTGGCCCGTGCAGGAAGATTCCTCGAAGGCCCTGAAGAGCCGCCAGCAGCAGCATGATGGGATTTTTTCCGTATTTATTTATTATTATTTATTACAATTTCTTATATACCGCGCTATTCGGTATCAGCGCGGTTTACATCATAACACAACGACCATACAACAAGCTGTCTGGTTTTACATCGAACAGGAGTGCAAACTTGGATAACAGGGGTTAACTATATACATGAGATATTTACACGGAACAAGGTTGGGTAATAATCACATAACAAATGTAAGGGTCTTTCTAGAGTGGGTCGTTTCTTCAGAGGGGATATCTAGGTTCAGTTGCTGGTTGGGTAGTATTGAAGGAAAAGGTGGGATTTGAGTGCCTTCCTGAACTGATATAGGTCGGCAATGGCCCTAATGTCAGGGGGTAGAGCATTCCAGCATTTGGGGACATAGAAACTGTACGCCCTGCTTGTGGTTGTCATGTTGCACTTTGTCAATGCCTTTGGGGTTGTTAGAAGGTTTACGGCTGTTGCTCTTCTGGATCTGTTGGGGGGGACCATGTGAATAAGATCTGTGAGTGAGGAGGATGAAATACTTTTGATTGCCTTGAATGATAGGAGTAGGGTTTTAAAGATGATCCTCCCATGGATAGGTAGCCAGTGAAGCTGTTTGAGAATGGGCGTCACGTGGTCGCTTCTGGAGGCTCCGTAGAGGACCCTTGCTGCGGAATTCATGGCCAACTGTAAGGGGGTTAGTGTGGATTGGGGGAGACCTTGAAAGATGGCGTTTGCAAAGTCAAAGTGTGGCAGGATTAGCGCTTGGTATATGGTCCGGAAATCGTCTGGGTCCAACAGGGAGCGTAGGTGCTTGAGTGAGCGGATTTTGAAATAAACGGCTTTGACTATGTTGCTTATGTGGCTTTGACTATGTTGCTTATGTATCCGTGCCTCCGAGAGCCAGGACCTCATCCAAGGCCTCCACGTCTCGAGGGGAGCTCTCCGAGCCTGAGCAGCATCGAGATTCCTCAGAGAGGGGGTCTCCCTTGAGCGAGCACAAGAGGAAGAAGAAATCCTCGAAGGTGGCTTCTCTGGATGGCTCCAAGCGCCCCGGCTCATCCCAGGGCCGGTCGCTGTGCCCCAAGTACTGGCCGGGATCTTCTGAGATGAAGATGCCTCATCGAGAACCGGATCAGCCGAGGCAAGTACCAACAGTCCTTGTCGAGGACTCCCCTCCGAGGGAACCGGCGTCAGGCCCGACCATGTCAGGGCCCGAGCCAGTGGCTCTGGAGCCTTCTGGAATCGAGTCCAGAATGGCGGCCTTTGAGTGCAGTTTCACTGCGTTCATGGAGCAGCAGCGGGTGCTGATAGCCAGCCTGTCCGGTTCCTCTGCCCCGACCACTGGGCCCTTGACATTGAAGTCGACCACGAAGGCCGAGCGATCCTCAAAGCCCTTCGGGCTCGAGTCGATCCTCGTCTGAGGTCTCTCTCGGCCTCCCATTCGGGACCAAGGTCGTCACTACCGAGCCTGCCGGGATCGAGGCAGTCAGCGCCAGGGCCCTTGATGCCTGAGGAGCCCGCCAAGTCCGCCTCAGAGGCTTCGGCTTGCGAAACTGAGGATGAAGAGTCCCTGGATACCCGGTGGCACAGGGATATACCATCCGATTCCCCGGTATCCAAGCCTCGGAGAATGTTCTCCCCCCCCCCCCCCCCCCCCGGAGGACATGAGGTTCTTGGACTTTGTGCGGGATATGTCCAAGGCGTTGGCATTCCCCATGGAGTCCGAGGAGGATCCTCGACCCAACGAGCTCGAGATCCTCCAGTATGAGGCCGCCCCTCGGGAAGCCCTTACTGTACCCGTGCCTCCCATCCTGGAACGACTGATGCTCCGCATGTGGGAGATACCAGCGTCAGTGCCAGTGATTAGCAAGCGGCTTGACTCGATGTATCGAGTCTGCCGGAGCCCTGGGTTTCAGAAGTCGCAGCTGCTGCACAACTCCATGGTTGTGGAATCGGCCATACGCTGGCTGAAGAGCCAGAAGACGCACTCCTCGGACTTGGATGCCCTCGGCAGAAAGTGCTTCCAGGGTTCAATGCTGACTTGTCGGATCCAGGCCTACCAGCTGTACATGGGCATGTACCTGAGGGACCTGGTGAAGGAACTCGCCAGGTTCTCAGCTGGTCTCTCCGAGGAACCCTTGCAGCGCTTCAGGGGCCTGTCCAAAGCCGTCCGTGAGTGCTCGAAGTTTGTCTCGGGCAGCCTATGACGGGTTCAAGTCGGCGGCCCGGGTGTCCGCGGCTGGCATTGGTGCATGCCGCCAAGCATGGCTGCAGTCGTCGGACCTCGAACAATGGGTTCAGGACAAGTTGGTGGATGTCCCATTCCGGGGGGAGAATCTCTTCGGTAAACCCATGACCGACAAGGCCGCAGAGTTGGAGACTGAGTATATGACGAGGACACGGCTCTCCAAGAAGGCCTCTGCCCCTTCTTGCAAGAAGGACTCGGGTAAAAAGTCCTTTTACCCGAGGAAGGGTGCTGCTTACCGAAGCTACCCCCATTTTCAGGCCTCCCTGGCTCCCCAACAGGGGCAGCAGGCCAAGGGACAGGGGCATGGCCCGTGCAAGCAGAAAAGCCCCAACCCCTGGCACCAGCTCCTGCCCAGCCTGGCAGTGGCTTTTGACTCCTACTGCATGGCCACTCTTCCCACAGGGGAAAGGCAGATCACAGGGGGCCGGCTTGCCCACAGGTGGACAGGCATTACCACCGATGCCTGGGTTTTGCAGATAGTCCAAGAGGGCTATCTTCTTCATCTAGCCCAGGTGCCTCCTCACTATTTTCCAGGAGAGCCCATCAGGTCTCCTCTTCACCGGGACCTTCTTCTGAAGGAATTGTCGGGTCTTCTCGAGGATCAGGCGTTAGAACTGGTGCCCCACCACTTGCAGAGAAGGGGCTTCTACTCCAGGTACTTTCTGGTGCCAAAAAGGACAGGAGGCCTCAGACCCATTCTTGACCTGTGCAACCTCAACAAATTCCTGGTGAGGGAGAAGTTCAAGATGCTCTCACTTGGAATCTTGCTGCCTTACCTCCGCCAGGGAGACTGGCTATGCTCCTTAGACCTGAAAGATGCGTATACACACATCCTAATACACACAAACCACAGGCAATATCTACGCTTTGTGGTAGGGGGCAATCGCTACCAGTACAGGGTACTCCCCTTCGGCCTTGCCTTGGCCCCCAGGGTGTTTACAAAGTGCCTAGCTGTGGTTGCCGCCTTTCTCAGGCTCCAAGGGGTCTTTGTATTCCCCTACCTCAACGACTGGCTCATCAGAGGTTCCTCGGCCACCGAGGCCCACCGGGCCACAACTCGCACCATCCAAGTGCTGCAGCACCTAGGATTCGTGATAAATTACCCCAAGTCCAGCCTCACTCCAACTCAGCAGCTAGAGTTCATTGGGGCCAGCCTCGACACCCTTCAGGTGAAGGCCTATCTGCCTGCAGACAGGGCAGACAAACTTATGACTTTGGCAGGCCAGGTGAGCCGCAAGTCTGCAGTGTCAGCAAGGCTTTTCCTGCACCTCCTTGGGAACATGGCTTCCACGGTCCATGTGACCCTGGATGCCCGCCTCCACATGCGGACCGCTCAGTGGTGCCTCAGGGTCCAGTGATCTCAGGCCTCAGGACGCCTTTGGGACAGGGTCAGAGTATCCAAACGTCTAGTACAGTCCCTAGTGTGGTGGCTCCAACCGTATCACTTGGGGGCAGGAATGCCTTTCCAGGTCCCTCTGCACACGAGGATCCTGACCACGGATGCATCACTGCTGGGCTGGGGAGCCCATTTTCAGGGTTTCCGGACTCAGGGACTGTGGTCCCCGAGTGAGAAGGCTCAACAAATCAATTTCTTGGAACTACGTGCCATCTGCCTAGCGTTAGGAGTTTTCAGGCAGTTTCTGGCCCAAGAATCTGTCTTGGTGCAGACAGACAACCAAGTAGCCATGTTCTATGTGAACAAACAGGGTGGCACGGGGTCCCACCTCCTATGTCAGGAAACCCTGGGCCTATGCGCCTTTGCAGCCCGGCATGGCATTCGTCTCCGAGCAGTCTACCTGCTGGGCCAGGACAACTGGCTAGCAGACAGGCTAAGCAGGATTCTCTAACCCCACGAATGGCAGCTGGACCGTGGGGTAGCCAGTTGGCTCTTCCAGACCTGGGGGCGGCCGGTGATGGACCTGTTTGCGAGTCCAGATAATCACCAGTTACCCCTTTTCTGCTCCAGGTGACCCCACCCGCACAGGGTGGCCGCCGATGCTTTTCTGATATCATGGTCCGGGGACCTTCTGTATGTATTCCCCCAGACACCTCTGGTGGCCAAGACGCTGTTCAAGATTCTCTAGAACAGGGCCTCGGTCATCCTTATTGCCCCTTGGTGGCCCAGGCAACCCTGGTTCCCGCTTCTGCAGCTAGCAGTGGAGACCCCAATCCCCTTGGGGTCCTTACCAAGTCTCCTGTCTCAGGAGGGGGGCTCTCTTCTGCACCCCAAACTCAGCTCAGTCAACTTGATGGCGTAGCTGCTGAAAGGGTAATTCTTGCTCCACTCCTTCTTCCAAAGAATATCGAGGAGGTCTTGCTGGCCTCGCGGAGGCCGTCGATCAGACGAGCATAGGCCTTGAAGTGGCGTAGGTTTGCGGTGTGGTGCAAGGAGCGGGAGTTAGATCCTTTCTCTTGCCCGGTAGGGGTGGTTCTACAATACCTTCTCCACCTCTCTGATTTGGGCCTCATGTCCAACTCTGTCAGGGTGCATCTCAGTGCCGTTGCGGCACATCACCTTTCAGTGGATGAGAGGCCTCTCTCTGCCCACCCTTTGGTCTCTCGGTTCCTGAGGGGCCTACTACTCTTGAGACCGCCGGTCTGCGCCCCGGCGACCGAGAGGTATCTCAACGTGGTGTTAGGGCAGCTTAGTAGGCCGCCCTTTGAGCCCATGGCTACTTGTCATCTATGCTATCTTTCTTGGAAGGTGGTTTTCCTGGTGGCACTCACATCTGCCCTGCAGGTGAGTGAGCTCCAGGCCCTAGTGTTGGAAAGACCCTATACCAGGTTCTATAGGAACCGGGTGGTGCTCCACATGCACCTCAAGTTCCTTCCGAAAGTGGTCTCCTCATTCCACCTCAACCAGGAGGTGGTTCTGCCTGTCTTTTTTCCCAGACCGCATGCCAGTCGGGCAGAGTCGGTCCTGCATACCCTGGACTGTAAGAGGGTGTTGGCCTTCTATATCCAGCGTACGCAACCGCATCGGAAGGCTTCTCAGCTTTTCGTTTCTTACGACCCGAGTAAGCTGGGGATGGCAGTATCTAAGCGTACGCTGTCCACCTGGGTGGCAGACTGCATTGCCTGGGCATACAGGGCAGCCGAGCTTCCTATGGAGGGTCGAGTTACGGCCCATAGGGTCAGGGCCATGACGGCTCATTTCCGCTCTGTTCCTTTGGCAGACATCTGCTGGGCTGCCACCTAGTCTTCGAGTCAGACTTTCGCAGTCCATTACTGCCTGGACAGGGAGTCCCTGCGGGACAGTGCCTTTGGCCAGGCTGTACTCCGTAACCTTTTCGAGGTCTAGGCAACTCCTGTCCTCCGACCCCTCTGTGTTCAGGCTACCAAAGTGCTATTCCCTTAGTTTTCATTGCTCTTGCGGCTGCTTGCGGCTCTCGTAGAGGCAGCCTTTTTTAGCTATGGGTTCTCGGTAGCCTATAGCTGGGGAGTCCCATATGTATGAGGACTGACTTCCTGCTTGTTCCTGGAAAAAGCGTAGTTACTCATGTGTAACAGGTGTTCTCCAGGGACAGCAGGAATCAGTCCTCACGACCTTCCCTCTTCCCCTTGGAGTTGCAGTTCTATTGTTATATTTTGTTCTTTTTACCGTCTTTTAGCTATGTCATTTGACTGAGCAAGATGGCACCCTTGGGTGGGAAGGGGACCGTGCATGCGTGATGGCAACTCCCAGAGGCTTTCTCTGAAAGCTGGGGATTTGCTCTGCATGAGGGCTCCATCGGCGCCGACGTCACCCATATGTGAGGACTGATTCCTGCTGTCCCCGGAGAACACCTGTTACAGGTGAGTAATTACGCTTAATGACATGCAAGGCCTGCAAATGCATATAAAGAAGCTTTGTTATACAAATCGAATAACGCATCTTGCATTGACCTCAGCAAACTGTGTCATTTGTGGAAAAATGCCACCAGCTTAATCTGGCATTTTTTCCTGCTTGGGTTCATGGGACTGCAAACATGCAACCCGATGCTTTTAGGAACCATCTTAAAGGGGTCAGGGAAGTATCTATAGAGGTTTATGTACCCTACAAACTCCCTTCCTCCAAACAGATCTCCCACCACCACCACCACCACCAAAGACACTTTCCATATTCCCAGTCAATGCCCCTCCCACCTCCCAGATCTTCCTTACCAATCCCTGGTGTCTTGTGGTACGGGGCTGGCGCGATCCGCAGTTACTACTACCCAGTCTGACTGTAGGTTCAAAATGACATAGTAGCATAGTATATGACAGCAGATAAAGACCATTCTCCAGGAACAAGCAGGAAGTCAGTCCTCACATATCTGTGATGTCAGCGCCGACTGAGCCCGCGTGGAAGTATCTGCCCAGCTTTCAAAGAAAGTCTTTGGGACATGCACCACGCATGCGTGGTCCCCTTCCTGCCCAAGGGTGACATCTGCATCAGACTCCACGGAGCTCTACGGACGTTGTCCAGTTTCCCCTGAAAAAAGCAAGATTTTTTTTGTTAAGTTCTTTTTTGTCCGGTTTGTTCACAGGTTCCTTTCCGCCCCCAAGCCAGCTTGCCTTGGTGTCGCTCCTCAGGTTCATCCATTCATTTTTCCCGTTTTCATCGAGGTGTCCCTCGAACCGGCATTCGTGCCCTTTTTTAGCCAAATGTCTCAGACCCCCGCCGGGCAGCAGGGAGCCCCTTTTCCAATGGCCTCCAATGCCTTCAAGAAGTTCGACCGGTATGGCAAAATGATGTCTCTCACCGATCCGCACTACTGCTGCCTCCGGTGCTTCGGCCTGGAGCATAACGACTCCAACTGTGAACTCTGCAGAACCATGACCTCAAAGGCTCTAAAGAGCCATCAGCAGCAGCAGGAGAAATTTTTCCAGAAGTCTGACTCTGCGCCAGAGTCTCCTGCGACACCACGCTCCAGGGCCCCCTCTGATACCTCGGTGCCCGTGAAGCTCAAGCTTCTTTGGAGTCCTGTGGCCATGGTTCCTCTGAACAGAAATCACTGGAGGTGGAGCACAAAAAGAAGAAACCCTCGAAGTCTTGGAGGATGGGTTCGGGAAGAAGGGGAAACCCCATCCCAGTCCCCACAGTCTCAGGTCTGAGTCTGAGGAATCGGAGCGGCCTTCCAAGCTGCCCCATAAGGAGTCATTGGCACCTGCCGACCAGCCTCTGGCCTCCGAGGCCACCCTCATCAAGGACTCTACGTCAACAGTACCGACACCGGGCCTGATGGCATCCTTGAAGAGCAGTATATCTGCCCTCATGGCCGTGCAGTGACATTTATGTTCAGCTCATACGATTCATCTGCCCCGACAATGGGACCCTTGACATCGAGGGCCTCCCTGGATGTCGAGCCAGTTCTCAAGTGCCACCAATCTCAAGAGAGCCCCCGGCACTTGACGAGGTCCCGGTCCCGTTCCTCAGGGCATCGGTCCTCCCCAGCGAGCGCCCGCCTGGAATGTACCTTGACAGAGGTGATCGCATGGCATTGGACTCATACGTGGACTTTGAATCCGAATGGGAGACCAAGGACAAAGACTCCCCGGATACGAGGCGACACTGAGATGTGTCCTTGGATCAGTCTCCCTTGATGCCCCGATGCCGTTTCCCGCCTGAGGACTTTGCCTTCCTTGATTTTGTGCAGGACATGGCCAAGGCTCTCACTATCAAGACCAAGGCTGAGGCGGACCCATGCACCAAGAAATTGGAGATACCCCAATACGAGGCACCCCCTAAGGCAGGGGTCTCAAACTCAAATTGCTTTGAGGGCCAAATGAGGACTTGTAAAGTAACCCGCGGGCCGCATCGTTGGAACTTTTTTTTACAATGGAAAAAAGTCAATAAAAAAGTCAACATAATAAGAACATATTGCTGACTCATAGTGCCCAGAGGGGGAGTTTACCTTGTGTTCTCTTCAGAGTCACCCACCGGATGTCTCACGTCTCCGCCGGATGGATCAGCTTCCTGCTCGGGCCATGTGGAACGCAGGACCCCTCATGTGTTTCACCTCCTCGTGGTAATGGCCGCAGCCATCCAGGGACCGAAAATCACCCTCAGGCAGCCAAATCTCAAGGCCAGAACAACAGCAAGAGCTCCTCATTCACCTCTCAACATGCCAGCCTTTCCTGCATGCGATCTGCACTCAGTAGCACTTTTTTTAATACAGGTGAGTTTCGCCGTTAAACCGGGCTCTCCGATCCCTCCATCAGCTCATTTCCAATCCCAGCCCATTTCATCATCAGCCCATTTCTAGTCCTTTCCTAGCCCCACCATCAGCCATGTCAAATCCTAGCTCCCCTCCACTCAGCCCATTTTCAATCCAAACCCCCCATGAGCCTACTTCCGGTTCTAGCCCCTCCATGAGTCCATTTCAATCCAAGCCCCCACCACAGCCCATTTCCAATCTTAGCTCCCCCCCAACAGCCCATTTCCAGTCCTATCCTAGCCCCTCCATCAGCCCATTTCCTATCCTAGCTCCCCCCCCTACTCAGCGCATTTCCAGTCCTAGCTCCCTCCCCCACAGCCCATTTACATTCCAAGCCCCCCTCCCCATCAGCTATTTGCAGTTCAAGCCCCCCTTCCTCTCAGCCCATTTCCAGTCCTAGCAACCCCCCAACCCATTGCCAGTCCTAACCCCCATCACCCCATTTTCAGTCTTAGCTCCCCCCCATAGCCCATTACCAGTCCTAACCCACCCATCAGCCCACAGCCCATTACCAGTCATAACCCCATCAGCCCACCTCAAGTCCTAACCCCCCCATCAACCCATTTTGAGTCGTAGCCCCCCTATAGCCCACTTCCAGTCCTAATCCCCCCATCAGCACACTTCCAGTCCTAACCCCCCCATCACCCCATTTTCAGTCTTAGCTCCCCCCATAGCCCATTACTAGTCCTAACCCCCCTTCCCTCCATCAGCCCAGGAAAAGTTTAAAAAAAAAAAAAAAAGCTAGCTGGCTGCTGCCGCCGTGGCAGCGGCAGAATCGAGTGTCTCATGGCCTCCCCTCTGCCTGACAGAACCCTCCCTCCCTCCCTCCCTCCCTGCATCAGTCTCTTCGGCGCGGCTTTCAGAGCCGCAAAGAGAGTTTCTCCCTTGCGGCTCTGTTAAGCCTGCCGGGGCTGATGGGAAACGGGCATTTCCTGTTTCCCATCAGCCCCGGCAGGCTTAACAGAGTCGCGAAAGGGAATTTCTCCCTTTGCGACTCTGAAAGCCGCGCCGAAGGGACTAATGCATGGAGGGGAGGGAGAGAGGGCTCTGCTGGGCAGAGGGGAGGCCACGGGACACTCGATTCTGCCGCTGCCACGGCAGCAGCAGCCAGCCAGCCAGCCGCGGGCCGCACAAAATTGTCTTGCCGGGCCGCAGTCGCGTGTTTGAGACCCCTGCCCTAAGGAGACCCTTATGCTCCGGTGCCTCCTATCCTCGCCCGCCTATTTCTCCGGATGTGGGAAGTGCCAGCATCGATACCAATTGTCAGTAGGCACCTCGACACCATGTACTGGGTATGCCACAGTCCTGGGCCCCAGAAGACCCAGCTTCCCCACAACTCAATGGTCATGGAATCGGCCATGCGCTGGCTCAAAAGCCAAAAAACTCATTGGTCGATGCCACCTGGCAGGGAGGCCCGAACCCTTGATGCCCTCAGCCAGAAGGCCTTTCAGAGCTCGATGCTAACTTGCCGGATCCAGTCCTATCAGCTCTATATCGGCATGATCTTGAAGGAAATGTCAAAGGAGCTCTGTGGATTTTCGGCAGACCTCAATGGAGAACCCCCTACAGAGGTTTAAGATCCTGACCTCAGCGATAAGAGTGCTCAAAGTTTTTGTCTCAAGCAGCCTACGATGGGTTTGAGTCTTCGGCCAGGCTGCAGTCTGACCTAGAGCAATGGGTGCAGGACAAACTGATTGATTGATGACTCCTGCATAGGAGAGAACCTATTCGGGAAACCTATGGCAGATAATGCTGCAGAGATAGAAACAGAGTTCCTAAAAAGAACCAGGCTCTCAAAGAAGACCTTTGTGCAACCCCAGAAGAAAGCCCAGGGGAAGAAGCTCCTCTTCCCAAGGAGAAGGGTGGCTTTGGCAGTACCACCGCATTTCCAGGCCTTCTCGGCCCCTCAACAGGGCCAGCAACAAAAAGGCCCCGAAGTCCCAGGCACCGGCCCTGGCCCAGCTTGGGAGGAGCTTTGACTGCCTAGGTGCGACCTCCCCCACCCCAGGGGGTCCTCTGCAACCCACAGGAGGGCACCTAGCCCAGTTTGCCCACAGGTGCTACAAGTGGTCAGGGAGGGCTACCTCCTCCACCTGCAGCAGGCACCAGCCTCATAATTCCCAAGAGAGCCCACCAGACCCTGCTCCTCACTGAGCTAGCAGGCCTAATCAGAGCAAGGCAGTGGAGCCAGTCCCTAAACATCTCTGGGGTACAGGTTACTACTCCAGGTATTTCCTCGCCCCAAGAGGACAGGAGGCCTCAGGCCCATCCTGGACCTGCGAGAGTTCAAGTTTCTGGTCAGGGAGAAGTTCAAGATGCTCTCCTTTGGGACACTGCTGCCATTCTTCCAGCAGGGAGATTAGCTCTGCTCCTTAGACCTAAAGGATGCCTCCTTAGACCTAAAAGATGCCTACACGCACATCCTAATTCATTTCAGCCACAGAAAATACCTCCGGTTCATGGTGGGAGGACAGCACTACCAATACAGGGTGCTGCCCATGGGCTGGCCTCGTCACCACAAAGTGCCTCGCAGTGGTCGTAGCCCACCTCCGGCTTCAGGGGGCCTTTGCCTTCCCTTATCTGGACGACTGGCTCATATAGTGGGACACAGCTACAAAGACACAATGCGCCACTGGGCGCTCCATAAATGCCCTGCAGCAGCTGGGGTTCATCATAAACCACCCCGAGTCTCACCTTACTCCTGCCCAGCACCTAGAGTTCATAGGGGCACAGTTAGATACCCTCTAGGCGAACGCCCTCCTCCCTCAGGACAGGTCAGAACGCCTCAGGGAGTTAGCCATAGAGGTGCACCGATGCCAGACGCTACCTGCCTGGCTTCTACTCAGCCTGTTGGGACACATGGCTGCCACGGCTCTCGTGACCCCCATATACCCGCCTGCACATGAGGGCAGCCCAGTGGTGCCTCCGCTCTCAGTGGACACAAGCCACAGGCAGGGACAGTGTGAAAGTGACCTGTCAGCTGACAGGCTCCCTCAGATGGTGGCAGAGTCCACATCACCTTCAGGCTGGGCATTCGGTACCTACCCCCAGATGGTCCTCACCACGGACACCTTCCTACTGGACTAGAGAGCACATTGCGAGAGCCTCCAGACACAAGGATACTGGTCCCAAGAGGAATCCTGGTTGCAAATCTACCTGGTAGAGCTCCGGGTGATATTCCTTGCTCTTTGAGCCTTCTGCCATCAGCTGCAGCACCACCTGGTTCTGATCCAAACTGACAATCAGGTCGCAATGTTCTACATGAGCAAACAAGGGGCAACAGGGTCATATCCCCTCTGCCAGGAGGCATTAGCCCATTGCGCCTATGTGGCAAGCAGGGGGATGCTTCTAAGGGCAGTTTACCTCCCGAGTCAGGACAATGCTCTGGCGGACAAACTGAGTAGAGTTGCCAGCCGCATGAGTGATACCTGGATCCAGTAATAGCTTCCCGATAATTTCCTCTCTGGGGCGTCCCCACAATGGACCTGTTTGCTAGTCCAGACAACAAGCAGTTGCGTCTATTCTGCTCTCGCCAGCCGCACCCATCCTGGGTGGCAGCGGATGCATTCCTCATCCCGTGGATGGAAGACTCCTGTATGCTTTCCCACTGACACCGCTAGTCACCAAGACCTTATTCAAGGTCCAGCATGATAGAGCATCACTAATTCTGATAGCTCCATAGTGGCCCAGGCAGCCCTGGTTCCCATTGCTCCTCTCTCTGTCGGTGGCATCGCAGAGTTCCAGGGCTGCTCTCACAGGAGCAAGGCTCTCTCCTACACCCCAACTCTGGGGTTCCTGTCACTCACAGCTTGGCTGCTGAAAGGGTAGCGTTAGCTCCCTTCAACCTCCCACTGGATGTGGAGGAGCTTTTTCTGGCCTCGCCTAAGGCCTCCACAAGAAGGGCGTACGCCTTCAAGTGGCACCATTTCTCGCTGTGGTGTGCAGAAAGATGGGCAAACCCCCGTTCTCCTGCTCGGTTCTCCTGCTCGGTTCAAGTAGTACTCCAGTACCTGCTCCTTCTAAATGCCATTAAGTCATTTGTGTTAAGAATCACATCAGGGACTGCATTGCCATTCTTAATTTGAAAATAAATTCGGGGAAAAAAAGAAAAGTAAAGTAGGATCTAAACTAGTTAACCGTGGTGCCTCTTAGACCAATGGATTCTAGTTGCTGAATGATCAGGTTGTGCATTATCAGGTCAAATGCTGCTTTTATATCAGCGAAGATGAATATGAAATACCCTTGTTAGGCCTATCAGTGGCCCTAATTATATTGTCTATAAAGGCAACCATTAGGGATTCTGCTCCATGATTGGGTCTGAAACCATATTGTGATGAGTCAAGGGGGAAGGGAGAATCTGTGATCTTGGAGCTGAATTAGTATAATTTTTTCTATTATTTTTTGCTAAAAATGGAATGCTGGCTATTGGTCTGTAAGAGGTTGGCTGTTTAGGGTCATACCCTGTAGCCTTTCTTACTGGGCAGATGGGTGAGTGAGGGACTGAAAGTGGTCAGCCATCAGTTGAGGAGATATTTGTAAATTGTCTGTTTGTGATAACTGGTTTTTTTTGGTAAAGATTTAACTATGTTGAAGATTGATTCTGATGAGGTGTTGGTGGGTTCTGGGTCTAGCTCTTGTGGTTTGGAAAAGTGTTGGGGAACGAGTATGCACGCTGGTGAGATTTTTTTCAACATGCCTGAGGCTGGATGAGCTTCTAATTATGCAAGCATTGCACATTTTTATACATGCTAAAGAAGTGCAATTAATATGATTATCATCACTGTTATTTTCTCATATTTGAATGTTTGTATATAGACTTTACTAGTAATATTTTTTTTTTGTTTTTTTACCCAGTGCGATCTTGTCATCCTACTATTTGAATGAGAAGCTGAACATCCATGGAAAGCTTGGCTGCATATTAAGCATTTTGGGGTCAACGGTTATGGTTATCCATGCACCAGAAGAGGAAGAGGTCACCTCTTTACATGATATGGAAATGAAACTGAGAGATCCAGGTCTATATTCTAAACCATAATTGTCTTAATTATACACTTAAACAGTAGCTAAATGTTGAGTGAATCTCGTTACTCAGCTTCTCACTCAACAAGGCCACATCTAGGTGAACTGTAATTGGAAATGTCCCAAAACAACCGTTCCTCTTGGGAACTTTGCAGTGCACAAGCATGGTGGTACTGCAGTTCCCATAATTTAACCTTTGCCTCCATTCATACAACTGGCTAGTATTTTAATCATGCATGCCCCACTAACCAGTGACATGATTTATCATCTCCCTCTAGCTTCAGAAGAGAAAGACAGTATTTTACCCCTTTTATTTCCCAACTACCTTTCTTCATGTCAGTTGCTATTAGGCAATCAAAAACTATTTATGTAAGAGAACATTTTTCTTATACTTGAATAGATGCAAAGTTGTCAGCTATTTATTCGTGATCTTTGTACCAGTTTTCAAAATGAAAGCATGCAGATATGAAACTTAAACTGACTATGGAAAAAGTATCCACAAACACTTGCACTGCCTTTTTCTGTAGGTATTTTTCCAGCCAAAACACACGTACTTTTGAAAATAGATAAGTCTATGAGCTGTTGCAGTCCCTGCCTTAACTCCACCCCATCCCTGTCGCTGGTACACCACTGCTAAATATACATATTTTTAACCACACACAATGTGAATAATTTTCAAATAGCCATTTCTGCAGGTAAAGCACTTTATTGTGGGAATAGTTTGGAAAATTGCCCTTATAAAGGGTAACTTGATAAGAGATATGACATTGTAGAACAATGTTTTACATTTTTGTAAGTGATGCAGTGGAAGGGCTGTTGGATAAGGTTTGCCTCTTTGTGGATGATACCAAAATCTGCAATAGAGTAGACACCTAGGAAGGCATAGATAACGTGAGGAGGGTTCTAATGAAGCTTGAAGAATGGTCAAGATTTGGCAGCTGAGATTTTAGTTAAAAATGTGCAAATATCCAAGGAAGCGGTACAATATAGAGGGTGACGTACTTCTTTCCATGAAAGAAGAGTGGGACCTGAAGATAATTTCTTTCTGATGATCATAAGATGGCCAAACAGGTCGATAAGGCAATGGCAAAAGCCAGAATGATGCTTGGGTGCATAGGGAGAGAAATGGCCAGCAGGAAAAAGGTGCTAATACCTCTATATAAGTCTTTGATGAGACTTCATTTGGAGTACTGTGTGCAGTTCTGGAAACCACACCTTCAAAAGGATATAAACAGGATAGAATTGGTGCAGAGGTGGGCTACCAAAATGGTCAGTGGGCTTCATCATAAGGCTTATTGGGACAGACTTAAAGATCTCAATATGTATAGTTTGGAAGAAAGGCAAAGGCAGGAGAAGGGAGATATGATGGAGAAGTGTAAAGAAGTCTGTGGCATAAATGCTTAGGACATTGGCAAAGGCAGGAGAAGGGAGATATGATGGAGAAGTGTAAAGAAGTCTGTGGCATAAATGCTTAGGAGATTGGCTCTTTCAATTGATTCCATGGTGGTGGAATCGGCCATGCATCGACTCAAGAGTCAGAAGATGCACTCCTCGGTGCCTCCCGGCCGGGAGGCCCGGAACCTGGATGCCCTCGGTAGGAAGTGCTTCCAGGGCTCTATGCTTGCTTGTCGAATCCAGACCTACCAGCTCTATATGGGCACGTATCTCCGAGACCTGGCAAAGGAAATTGCCGGGTTCTCTGCTGGTCTCTCCGAGGAACCTTTGCAGAGGTTCCAAGCCTTGTCCACTGGCATTCGAGAGTGCTCGAAGTTTATCTCTCGAGCAGCCTACGATGGCTTCGAAGCATCGGCTCGAGTAGCCGGAGCCAGCATCGGTGCCCGCCGACAGGCTTGGCTTCAGTCATCCGACCTCGAGCCATGGGTACAGGACAAGTTGGTCGATGTCCCCTGCAGAGGTGAAAACCTCTTTGGCAAGCCCATGGCTGAAAAGGCTGCACAGATCGAGACCGAGACTCTAACCAGGACTCGGCTGTCTAGGAAAACCTCTGCCCCTTCTCAGAAAAAGAAGGACTCGGGGAAAAAGCCCTTTTACCCGAGGAAGGCAGCTGCCTATAAACACTACCCTCATTATCAGGCCTCAGCAGCTCCCCAACAGGGTCAGCAGGCCAAGGGACGGGGTAATGGGTCCTGTAGGCAGCAGGCCCCCAAGCCCACAACACCGGCCCCTGCTCAGCAGGGTGGGGGTTTTTGACTCCATCAGCATAGCCTCTTCCCCTCCGCTGGTTTCTCTCAGCACAGGAGGCCGGCTGGTCCACTTTGCCCACAGGTGGTCAGCCATCACTTCAGATACCTGGTTGCTTCATATAGTTCAAAATGGCTATCTTCTTCACTTTCACCAGGTGCCTCCCTCCTACTTTCCAGGGGAGCCTCCACGACTCCCTCTGCACAGGGACTTACTCCTTCAGGAGCTGGCAAGTCTTCTTCAGGAACAGGCTGTAGAACCGGTGCCCCACCACCTGAGAGGTCAAGGCTTTTATTCCAGGTACTTTCTGATACCAAAACGAACCGGAGGCCTCAGACCCATCCTGGTCTTGCAAAACCTCAACAAGTTCCTGGCCAGGGAAAAGTTCAAGATGCTTACCCTTGGAATCCTGCTGCCCTACCTCCAGCAGGGAGACTGGCTATGCTCTTTAGATCTAAAGGATGCCTATACTCACATCCTTATTCATCCAGATCACAGACAATATCTCAGATTTGTTGTGGAAGGAAATCATTACCAGTACACAGGGTACTGCCCTTTGGCCTATCCTCCGCCCCCAGGGTGTTCACCAAATGCCTAGCAGTGGTGGCGGCCTATCTAAGACTTCAAGGCCTCTTTGTATTTCCATACCTGGACGACTGGCTCATCAGAGCCCAGTCTGCCCAGGAGGCCACTCAGGCCACTCATCGCACTGTAGCTCTGCTCCAGCACTTGGGATTTGTCATAAACTTCGCAAAGTCCACTTTGCTCCCCTCTCAAAATCTCGAATTCATCGGCGCAAGATTGAACACACTTCAGGCGCGGGCCTTCCTGCCTCTAGACAGAGTACACAGGCTCATGGATCTAGCCAGGCGCTTCCGCAGCAATTCCCTGGTCTCTACGACTGCTCGGCCATATGGCTTCCATGGTGCATGTAACCCCCAATGCCCGCCTGAACATGCGACCTGCTCAATGGTGCCTTCGCACTCAATGGCATCAGGCCACGGGGAGCCTAGCGGACTCAGTCCAGGTATCCAACCTGCTGGTCTCTTCTCTGCAGTGGTGGCTCCATCTAACAAACCTGGTGCTAGGAGTGGATTTTCAATCTCCTCCGCCTTCTCAGGTGCTGACGACAGATGCTTCTCTCCTAGGTTGGGGAGCACATTGCCAAGGGGTATGTACTCAAGGCCTCTGGAATCCTTGGGAGTCTATTCAACAGATAAACTTCCTAGAGCTCAGAGCCATCCGCCTAGCTCTCAGGGCCTTCTCCCACCTCACTTCTCACCAGTCTGTACTGGTCCAGACGGACAATCAAGTTGCAATGTTCTACGTGAACAAGCAGGGAGGTACAGGCTCCTTCCTTCTCTGTCAGGAAGCACGAAGGCTGTGCTCTTGGGCCGTCCTTCACGGCATCCTGCTGAAAGCTATCTATCTCCCAGGTCAGGAAAATTGCCTGGCGGACAAACTGAGCAGGATCCTCCAACCTCACGAGTGGAGATTGGATCCGTTGGTGGTTCAGCGGATCTTTCTCAAGTGGGGCCTCCCCACCATGGATCTATTTGCCAGCCCCCTGAACCGGCAGCTTCCCAGATTCTGCTCTCGACAGCCGCATCCTCTCAGAGTAGCGGCGGATGCTTTTCTGATTCCATGGTCAACAGGCCTCTTTTATGCCTTTCCTCCCATGCCACTGGTGTCTCGGACGCTCTTCAAAGTTCTCAGAGACAAAGCCTCGATGATCCTAGTGGCTCCCCGGTGGCCGAGACAACCTTGGTTCCCGCTTCTAATGCAGCTGACGGTGGACACTCCTCTTCCTCTGGGGTTTCAACCAGATCTCCTGACACAGGATCAGGGATCTCTCCTACACCCCAACCTCCGGTCCCTTCATCTGATGGCCTGGCTGCTGAAAGGGTAGTCCTTGCTCCCCTCTTGCTGCGTCGTGAGGTGGAAGAGGTCGTCTTGGCCTCCAGGCGGCCCTCCACCCGGAAGTCCTATGCTCTTAAGTGGCGTAGGTTCTCCGTGTGGTGTGCTCAGCAGTCTGAGAATCCCTTCTCCTGCTTGGTGGCAGTGGTCTTGCAATATTTGCTTTACCTCTCCAATTTGGGCCTTAAGTCCAACTCTGTCAGAGTCTACCTCAGTGCTCTCTCTGCACATCACGCACCGGTGGATGGCAGGCCTCTGTCCAACCACCCTTTGGTGGCTCGTTTTCTCCGAGGCCTCCTTCTCCTTAAGCCTCCTTTGCGCCCACCAGCCCCTGAATGGGATCTGAATGTGGTCTTGCAGCGGATTACCTGTCCGCCCTTTGAACCTATGGCTACCTGCCCTCTTCGTTTTCTTTCCTGGAAAACCTTGTTTTTGGTAGCCCTTACCTCTGCTAGGCGCGTTAGTGAACTGCAGGCCCTAGTGTCTGATCCTCCTTACACTAGGTTCTACAGGAATAGGGTAGTTTTACGGACTCACCCTAAGTTTCTTCCTAAAGTAGTTTCTCCTTTTCATCTCAACCAGGAGGTAGTTCTTCCAACCTTCTTTCCCAGACCGCACTCCAGCCGGGCTGAGATGGTCCTGCATACCCTGGACTGTAGAAGGGCCTTGTCCTTCTACCTTGACCGTACGCGGGAGCATAGGAGGGCTGTTCGTCTCTTCGTCTCTTTTGACCCCAATAAGTTGGGGCTACCTGTCTCCAAACGTTCTTTGTCCATATGGGTTGCTGACTGTATTGCTTGGGCTTATGGAACAGCCGGCCTCTCGTTGGAAGGTCGTGTCACGGCTCATCGTGTTAGGGCGAAGGCTGCGTCAGTGGCTAATCTCCGCTCTGTTCCGTTGGCAGACATCTGCCGGGCCGCTACTTGGTCTTCAAGCCAGACTTTTTCAGCCCATTACTGCCTGGAGAGGGAGTCCCGCAGGGACAGTGCTTTCGGTCAGGCAGTCCTCCATAATCTCTTTGAGGTTTAGGCAACTCCTACCCTCCGGCCCTGGTGTTGGGCTACCGGTCAGGGGCGTTTTCAGAGAAGATTCCTTCCTTCTGTGCTGCTGAGCTAGAGGGAGCTCATTTTTGTGCTTGAGGTCTCCGGTAGCCTTAAGCTAGGGAGTCCCATATGTGAGGACTGACTTCCTGCTTGGTCCTGGAGAAAGAGTAGTTACTCACCTGTAACAGGTGTTCTCCAGGAGCAGCAGGAATCAGTCCTCACAACCCTCCCTCCTCCCCTTGGAGTTGCAGTCCTATCATTTCATTTTTGCTAATTTTTGCTGTCTTTTAGCTATGTCATCAGACTGAGCAAGATGGCACCCTTGGGCGGGAAGGGGACCACGCATGCGCGCTGCAATTCCCAAAGGCTTTCTTTGAAAGCCTGGGAAATTGTTCCGCGAGGGCTCCGTCGGCGCCGACGTCACCCATATGTGAGGACTGATTCCTGCTGCTCCTGGAGAACACCTGTTACAGGTGAGTAACTATTCTTTCACAAATGTGGACATCCCCGATATGGACATCTTTGCAGGCATTTACATAGACATCCCCAGAACCGTATTTCAGAACCTGAATGTCTAGGATAGCCTAATGGTTAGAGTAGTGGGCTAGGAACAGGACAGTAAGGGTTCAAATCCCACACTTGACATTGCGCTGAGTACTGGGGAAATAGAGTGCCGCCACCTTTATACCCTCTGGATGTTTTTCAGCCAAAATGAGCTCCTTTTCAGGTTGCCTGTTCATGCTGTGAGCAGGTCTAAACTTAGACACGATGCTGGATGTCCATGATGTTTCTGAGACCAGGTGGGGGACATCCAGGTTCCTGGGAATGCCTCAGCCATGCCACCTTCATGGCCTCGTTCAGATTTGGATGTCCTCGCACAGGGGACATCCCTAGAGCTGACTTCTAAAGTGGCTTTGGAGAAGTCTCTATGCCTGTTTTGGACATCCAGAACATGAATAGGGCTTCCAAAATGACCTCCATAGTGTAGGGGCAGTGGAACCCCTTTTTGGTTGGAGGGGCCAAACAAACCAATTTTCAGCCCTGCCCCAAGTTCCTTAATTGCTGATGCAATGTTGGACTAACTGTTGGTGGGGTCATGGCCCCTGTGGACCCCCCATTCTGCTGCCTATGCCATAGTGCCTACTTTTACACAATATATGCGTAGGCATTCACAGGGGTGGAGAATATGTAGAACAGGGATGAGAATGAACATTTACATACGTACTTTATAAACTACATGCATATTTGCTTATTCTTTCCGGCATTGTACACAATTGCACCTGTATCGGAAGTGTAAATGTGGACACCCAATTTATTTATTTTATTTATTCAAGATTTGATATACTGCTGTTCAGACACATAGCCATCAGATCTCTATAGTAGTTGATATGGAAGGGCAGACTAGGTAGGCTTTATGGTCCCTTTCTGCCATCATGTTTCTATGTTTACAATAATCCAGTAGAATCGGAACAAAAATAAGACAAAATTAGTATGACCACAGTCACAATAGGGCTAATTTCATAAAGGCATTAATTTACCATCCTGCTAGATCAGTCCAGACAAGTGGGTTGTTTCTTTGCCACCAGGTAGAGACAAACCTAAGCAACTAGCTAAACTAAAAGTAGACAAAGCCATTGGTCCAGATGGGATACATCCAAGAAGACTGAGGAAACTTGGGGACATTCTAGCAGCTCCACCTTTTCAATACTGCTTTGGAGTCGGGAGTGGTACCAGAGGACTGGAGAAAGGCACATGTGGTCCCTTTACACAAAAATGGACATAGGGATGACATTGAGAACTACAGGCTGGTTAGTCTAACCTCTGTGGTTAGTAAATTATTGAAGAAGCTACTAAAAGAGAGAGTAGTGAGGTTTCTGGAGTCCAATGAATTGAATGATCCGAGGCAGCATGGATTCACCAGAGGCAGGTCTTGTCAGACAAATCTGATTGATTTCTTTGTCTAGATAACCAGGGAGTTGGACCTAGATGTGGGGTACTTAGATTTCAGTAAAGCCTTTGACACCGTTCCACATAGGCAACTTATAAACAAACTGAGCACCCCAGGGATGGATCCTAAAGTGACTGGGTTAGAAATTGGTTGAGTGGGAGATGAGAAAGGGTACAGGTAAATGGAGATCACTCTGAGGAGAAGGATGTTACCAGTGGTGTGCCTCAGGGATCTGTCCGTGGTCCGTTCTTTTTGATATTGCGTAAGGGCTGTCGGGTAAAGTTTGCTCGTTTGTGGATCTCCAATAGAGTAGACACCCAGGATATAGTAGATAACATGAGGAGGGATCTAGCTAAGCTTGAAGAATGGCTGAGAATTTAGCAGCTGAAATTTAATGCAGGTTCATGCATTTGGACTGCAAAAATCCAAAGGAGCGGTACAGTGTAGGAGGTGAGGTACATCTGTCCATGAAAGAAGAGTGAGACCTTGGTGTAATTGGTTATTTTAAGATCGTCAGACACAAACAGGTAGAAAAGGCAACTGCAAAAGCCAGAAGGATACTTGGGTAAATAGGGAGAGGAATGGTCAGCAAAAAAAAGGAAGTGATGATCTCTCTGTATAAGTCTCTGGTGCAACCTCATTTGGCATGTTGTGTGCAATTCTGGAGACCACAGGATATAAGCAGGTTGGAGTCAGTGCAGAGGGTGGCTACTAAAATAGCTAGTGGTCTTTGTTATGAAACATATGAGGACAAACTTAAAGATCTTAATATGTATACTTTAGAGGAAAAGCGGGATAGAAGAGATATGATAGAGACATTTAAATACCTCCGTGGCATAAATGCAGAGGAGAGTCTCTTTCATTTGAAGGCAAGTTCTGCTACGAAGGGACATAGGATGAGGATGAAAGGGGATAGACTCAGGGGTAATATGGGGAAATATTTCTTTACTGAAAGAGTGATAGATGCGTGGAATAGTCTCCCAGTGAAGGTTGTAGAGATTAGGACAGTATCTGAATTCAAAAAAGCATGGGACAAACAGAGGATCTCTAAAAGAAAAAAGGGCACTATTGTAGTTGATATGGAAGGCAGACTAGAGATAGGCCATGTGGTCTTTTTCTGCCGTCATGTTTCTATGTTTCTAGGTGCAGCAGTGCAAATAGGCCTGTCTCTCCTTGCCCAGACTACAGTCCAGAGACCTGTAGGCCCAATGTTGCTCAGAGTTTTGGTAAGCCCTTGTGTCCAGTACTACTGTTTAGGGTTTTCTAGCACTTGATGAACTGAGGAGCGGACAGAAGAACCCCACAGGGCCCCTGAGGGAAGTTGATAAGTTGGGCCCAGACTCCCTTTCCTTCTTACTGTCCTCTGTCTGCTTGCATAGCTTCTGACCTTTTTTTAATTATTTTTTTTCTAAGCCTATTCTTTATATATGCTGCTTTTCACTTTGCTTAACAAAAGTCGTCTTTGGCAGCTGGTCTTTCTCTTCTAGGGATTCAACTGGCCAGCTTGGCAGGTGCTAGAGATACTCTTTTCGCTGTGGCTTTGTTCTTTTTTTTTTTTTTTTCTTTGCATTAATAATTTTTTTTAACACGTGACACTCTACCATGTTGCTGGGAGCCCATTACTGCATTTCTTGGTTGTCCTGCTTGGTCAGCTCCATAGCAAGATTTTTTTTGCCCCATATGTGACCATAACGATTTAAGAGTAGCAAATCACCTGGACCGGATGGTATGCATCCAAGGGTGTTGAAAGAATTAAAATATAAGATTGCAGACCTGCTATTAGTAATCTGTGAACGATACTTAAAATCATCTGTAGTACCGGAAGATTGGAGAATGGAAAATGTAATGCCAATTCTCTAGGAAAAGGCAGGAAGTCAGTTGTCCTCACATATGGGTGACATTGGCACCAATGGAGCTGGCGCGGATCATTTTCCCAGCTTTCAAATAAAGCCTTTGGGACTGCCACCATGCATGTGTGGTCCCCTTCCCACCCAAAGGTGCCATCTTACTCGGTCTCCCTTTTTCCACGGAGTCCTTCGGACGTGTGTCTCGTCCCCGGAAAAAGTTTCTTTCTCTGTTTCCAACCAGTTTTGCTCTACCGGCCTTTGCCAGTCCTCTTCCTACCTCCCAAGCACCTCTGCTTCAGCCCTGGTCTTGGAGTTTTTCTTTTTTTGCCTTTTTTGTTTTTACCACGCTTCGTGCCCTTTTTAACCACTGGCCGCATTAAGGATCTTTGACCTCGCAGGGGTCCTTTTTGTCCCAATGGCCTCGGTTTTAAGAAATGCGATAGATGCTCCAAAAGCATGTCTCTCACGGATACCCATGACTGCTGTCTCAGGTGTCTAGGAGCCGACCATGACCTGGAGCTATGCTCCCTTTGTAAGAAAATGTCCTCCAAGGCCATCCAGAGTCATAAGCAGAAGCTGGATGATCTCTTGCGTAAGGAGCCCCAGCATCCCCAGTAGTCTCCCGCTCTTCGGCCCCAGCGGCACTCTGACCAGGGATCGCCCGAAAACAAGCAGAAGAAGAAAATGAAGGCCTCAAAGACTCTGACAGGGGGCCTGACAAGCGTGAGAGGTCACGCGCCCAGTCTCTCAGCTCCCCTTGGCAGTCTCTCAGCACCCCTCGGCAGTCTCTGGAATTGGAGAGGGAGAGGCCCAGTAAAGTACCTCGAACCGATATGGAGGCCTCCAGCGAAGGTGCCTGGTCTCCTGAGGGTCGTCCTGGTGAGGACCCCCTCTCTTTCTTGACACCCAACCCAGTCACGTCGGTGTCGCAGGGCCCCACTCCCGAGGGGGTGGCCTGAATGCTGGCCTTGGAATGCAACATTTCTGGGTTCCTCGCTACCCAGCAGGTGCTGATGCCTGGCCCCACTGGTACGCAATTCGAGATCGCAGGGACTTCGACCTCATGGACTCCCCGGGCCGCTGTTGTGACCCCCGAGGGACAGAAACCTCGTGAGAATCCTTGGCGAGGGTCTCGATCTCCGTCCCGTTCTTCAGGCGTGAGATCTTCGTGGGTGAGCACATCCGGCTCCAGGCAGGTTTTGGCCTCGGAGACCTGGCGCGGGTCACCGACCTGTCTCAAGCTACCTGATCTCGAGTCCTCCATGGACTACTCGGACTAGGAGTCCGATGGAGAGACCTCCCCGGAGACTCTATCCCACCGAGACCTCCCCTCTGACCCCTCCCTGCCAACCCAGAAGCAGTGGTCACCTCCTGAGAACACCTTCTTCCTGGAGTTAGTCTGGGATATGGTGCGGGTCATTGCACACACATCACTCATTCAGTCATTGCAGTGATGGACAATAAACCACAATTTGTTCAGAGTTCTCTCCTTCCAAATTGCTCCACCACAAAATGTTTTGATGACAGATGCTTCCAAACTGGGTTGAGGAGCTCTTCTCAGTGGGTTTCATACTCAGGGTGATTAGTCTTTCCAGTAAAGTTCCCACAGGTCAACTTCTTGGACAAGAGCCATAGCAAATGCTCTAAAGACTTTGAGATCAAGTGGCGAACCAAATCGCCTATTAGATTGTAAGCTCCAGTGAGCAGGGACAGTATTTTACATGTGTCTGTGCAGCGCTACATACGCCTTGTTAGCACTATATAAATGTTCAGTAGTAGTAATAAATTCAAATAGACAATCAAGTAGCAGTATTCTACATTCTCCACACTGTTTGCCTCTCTCTGCTCTGGGAAGAGCAGTGCCCTCACAGTGCTGTGCTAGAGAGGTAGATATTTAACTCCTGTGACAATTTGCTGTGAGTTCTAGCTGTTTATTTAATTATTTGCTGAGAGTTCTAGCTGTTTATTTAGTTATTTATTGTTTGTCTTTATTGGTGTGCTACTTCACTTCCCTGTTCCCTTTAGTTTTGCACTTCAGCTTTCTCAGCTGTATAACTTACCTTGCCTCTCTCACCTAACTGGGCTTTGTGTGGTAGCCAGGTTAACTGTTACTTTAAATTAAATATCTCTCCCTGCTCTGTCCCCAGAACCTGCTGTGTTTTAAACTTTTTTTTCTGCTCTAGCCTCCCTGAGGGACTACTCCCCTCCCCCCCTGTTGAGGGTACAGGACAGAGTACCTTGTAACAGCCCTCTTTTAATAGGTCTTATTACCCTCCCTCCCTCCCCAACACCCACCCACCCCTGGGGTAATTGTAGCTTTTTAGGTACTTACGCGTCTTAGAGGAAAGGGGCTGCTCTCAGGTGCAGCTCTTTATCCAAATCAGTTATACATTGAGGACCTGAGATTAATTAAGCTTCAGGTGAACAAGGTATATTAGAGGTATTAGATACACTTTTATTAGTATAAGCATCTACACCAACCCTTAGTAAATACAGAATTTAAAGATCTAAACACAAGCTTTAAACTAAGATGCAGACAAAAGTCCAGCAGCGAGATGGGGGCTTTCCCGTCTTTTGCATTGAGTGTCACATGTATGACTTTCTCCCAGTTGGTTAGAGGTCTTACGTATGCACTAAGTGCAAGGAGCTCTTTGCTCTCAGGGAACAAGTCCGTTCTCTAGAGGCTAGAGTAGCAGACCTGGAAGACATAAGAAAGACAGAAAAGTACATGGACGAGACCTACAGGGATATAGTCCTGAAGTCCCACCTCCAGTCTGGCAGCATCCCTGTTGCCATGGAGGAGAGAGGTCACGTGACAGGAGGGCATCACCCTGGTATGGCAGGACGTGATCCTGTAACTAGGACCTGTCCTCCAGGTGATGTAAAACCCTCTCGCACCGAGGATGTTCCTCCAGGGCCATGTGCCCATCGGGAGGGTCAGGACAGCTGTTATAGTTGGTGATTCAATCATTAGGCATGTAGATAGCTGGGTGGCTGGTGGACGTGAGGATCGCCTGGTAACATGCCTGCCTGGTGCGAAGGTAGCAGACCTCACGCACCGCCTAGATAGGATCATAGATAGTGCTGGGGAGGAGTCTGCTGTCTTGGTACATGTCGGTACCAATGACATAGGAAAATGTGATAGGAAAGTTCTGGAGGCTAAATTTAAGCTTTTAGGTAGGAAGTTGAAATCCAGAACTTCCAGGATAGCATTCTCCGAAATGCTTCCTGTTCCACGTGCAGGACCCAAAAGGCAGGCAGAGCTCCGGAGTCTCAATGCCTGGATGAGACGATGGTGCAAGGATGAGGGTTTTAGATTTGTTAGGAACCCGGGAACATTCTGGGGAAAGGAGGGGCTCTTCCGAAGGGATGGGCTTCACCTTAACCTTTGAGAGGCCGCTCATAGAAGTAATTGCTTCTAATACTTAATTGTTATGTATTTTAGTACACTACATGTAAATATGTCAAATATAAATTTTCAGCTAATTTGGATATGTACGTCCTAGGAAAAAGCATGTTCCATTTGTGGAACGTTGGCCCCTCCAAGCGTCATTTTTTCAAAAATTTTAATTGCTTTTTTTATTGAATATCGTAAACTGGAAACAAACAAATACTTCAATTAAGCAATTTTTAAAAGTAATTAGACACAAACGGAGATGACTGTACAGAATAAAGCTTTAAGGGAAAATTTCAGCGAGAGTGAAAATCCGGAAAACACTTCTTGTGCAGGCACTTGCCACAAAACTGGCACCATTTTTTTGTATTCTTCGAGCAGACAATGCAACGACCTTGGCTTGTAGAAGACAAATAGTGACTGGTGTTAGCTGAAGCTGTAATAGCAGAGGGAATCGAAGCTGTTGGGCCACCTTTTCGAGAACGATAGCCCTCGAGTCCAACTTTCACAGCCACCAAAGCAACCTCGCGGCGGAAATCCAAGTGACTCAGGGCTTGTTTGCCCAAAAGATGACATTGCAAATGCCAGGCAGCAACAACGGCCATATTTAGACCATTATATACGAAAACCAATCCCCAATTCAGTGATACTATATTATACTATCAAAAATAATCACCAAAAACAACCCCCGTGGAAAATGTAATATAAACAACGTTCTTTTTGTCGGATGTTACAGGAAAGGAACATGTACAAATACTATGTCCACCACTCAGTTACATCCCTTTTATTAAATTTCTTATTAAAATCACGTCTACTTAGCTGAATAAGACGGTTGTCCAGAGTCCTTATCAAGCACCAAAGTCCTTATCAAGCACGATGTGCACGTTTCGGATCTGTAACCCTGTCTCAAGTGCTACCAGTACTGTGCTTTCAACTGCCATTAAACGCCGAAACCGGCTGTTTCCTCAAAAGGGTCCGGCTCTCCAAAGAATGGCTGTAATCTGTCGTCAATCACTCCTCACAACCAATGAAAACTCCAAGGATACCCCACTGAATAGGGGAAGCCCTGAGGTCATCAGAGTTACGTCAGCGTATGCTTAGCCAATCGATCTCCTTGTTGAGACCAGAAGGATGTACTGATTGAAGTTGGAAAATCCACCGCTGTTCACAGCTTTGCAAACTATTAATATGATCTCCCCCTCGAGGATTAGGAGGTATATAATCAATGACAGTCCAACGTAATTCTTGAAAATTATGGCCTAAGGCCAAGCAATGGTCCACCATCGGAGCTGTCTCAATCCGTTGTCGAAGGCGAGACACATGTTCACTAAGCCGAAGTTTAATTTGCTGGTTGAGCTGACTGATAATTAGATAAGAGCTCACTGTCACTGTCACTTTCTACCAGCTGATCACTTCCCTCGGATTCCACAATAGCAACTTTTTGAATATCCAGATCTAATTCACCACACACTTCGCCAGGCTCAATAGACTCCAAACTTTCTTCATCAATTTCTTCAATGTCTGAAGCAGCCATTTCATCATTGGATGGCAAAATCAAAATGTCGGCTTCTTCTACATCTGAATCTTCCGCAATGCATGTTACTGCTTCTTGAAGCGTCAGGCAACGGTATTTAGGCATTATAACTATATAGAATTAGTTGAATAACAATCCTGCAAAAAATATGGCAGAAATTGTAAAATGAAAAAAATGACACCCGGAAGTCCCAACGTTCCACAAGTGGAACACACGGAAAGAAGTAATCACAAAAACATGAATAGGTTACCGACATGCATAAAACCTGACCAACACACTCATAAAACATTCCAGAGTATGAATCTCACCCTAATAAGACAGACGGACATGTGAGAACAAAATTGTAGAGGGATATATTACATAAACCATAAAGTGCCAACTTTGGTCTACTTTGGCATACTGTAGAAGGGGGTATATTTCCAATTGGAAAAAAAAAATTTTTATTGCTCAAGAGGGTCAATGTCTATAAACTCATTGACAAAGTTTCATCTAATTTGCTTGAAAAGTGATTAAGCTATATCATTGCAAAAATATGTTCCACATGTGGAACGTTGGCGCCTAAAATTAATCAGGATGGAACCAGACTGCTGGCATTAAACTTTAGAAAGGAGATAGAGAAGCTTTTAAACTAGAAAATAGGGGAAAGCTGACAGTCGCCCAAGAGCGGATGGTTCGGAAGAAGGTATCCTTGAAGGATACTACCAAAAGCAGTGAGGTTCCAAAAAAAGAGTATAATAGCCCAAATGCCCTTGAGTACAGTGCAGACAGAGCGTAAGTATTCCAAATTATCCATGCCTACCAATAGCCAGATTAATATTAATAAAATACAGTCTCTAAAATGCTTGTATGCAAATGCTAGAAGTCTAAACAATAAGATGGGAGAGTTAGAATATATAGCACTAAATGAGAGGTTAGATATGATTGCAATCTCAGAGACATGGTGGAAGGAGGATAACCAGTGGGACACTGTGATACCTGGATACAAACTATATCGTAATGATAGAACTGATCAAATTGGTGGAGGGGTTGCGCTCTATGTTAGAGAGGGCATTGAGTCAGAAAGGATTAAAGTTTTGCAGGAAACAAAATTTGCTGTAGAATCTCTATGGATTGAAATTCCATGTATGAAGGGGAAGGTGATGGCAGTGGGGGTGTACTATCGACCGCCTGGCCAGAATGAGCAAATGGATGATGAAATGCTCAAAGAAATCAAGGAAGCTAACAAAAGTCACAGCAGAGTAGTAATAATGGGTGATTTCATTTACCCCGGTATCGACTGGGTCAGTGTCACGGCAGGACATGCTAGGGAGATAAAGTTTCTAGATGAAATAAATGACTGCTTCTTGGAGCAGCTGGTTCATGAACCGACCAGAGGGGAAGCCATACTGGACCTAGTCCTTAGTGGAACACCAGATCTGGTGCAAGAAATAAGGGCATTGGGACCACTTGGCAATAGTGATCATAGCATGATCGTGTTTGATTTAATTGCTGGAGGAGGGATAGTAAAGAAATCCACAGTACTACCTTTTAACTTTCGAAAGGGAGACTATGATAAAATGAGGAATATAGTTAAGAAAAAACTAAAAGGAGCGGTTGCAAAGGTTAAAGACTTACAGCAAGCTTGGGTGTTATTTAAAAATACTATCCTCGAAGCCCAGACCAGCTGTATTCCACGCATTAAGAAAAGTGGAAGAAAGTCCAAAAAACTTCCAGCATGGCTTAAAGGTGAGGTCAGAGAGGCTGTTGCTGCCAAAAAAGCATCTTTCAGGAAATGGAAAAAAGAGCCAAACAACAAAAACTGGAAACAGCACAAGTACTGGCAAGTTAAATGCAAAGCATTGATAAGGCATTCAAAGCGAGAATTTGAGAAGGAACTTGCTATGGAAGCAAAAACACGAATTAAAGACTTTTTCAAGTACATTCGTAGCAAAAGGCCTGTGAGAGAGTCAATTGGACCGTTAGATGATAGGGGGGGTAAAAGGGGCAGTAAGAGGAGACACGGCTATAGCGGAGAGACTGAATGAATTCTTTGCTTCGGTCTTTACTGAGGAAGATGCAGGGATGTTACCCAAGACTGAAGTGGTATTTAAAGGGGATATTGCAGAGGAATTGAGAGAAATATCACTACACCATGAAGATGTATTACAACTATTTGATAAACTGAATAGTAGCAAATCACCTGGACCGGATGGTATAACATCCAAGAGTGTTGAAAGAACTGAAATATGAGATTGCAGACCTGCTATTGGTAATCTGTGAATTTTCATTAAAATCATCTGTAATACCTGAAGATTGGAGGGTTGCCATTGTAACGCCAATTTTTAAAAAGGGTTCCAGGGGTGACCTGGTAAATTACAGACCGGTGAGCCTTACGTCAGTAGTGGGGAAAACTGTAGAAACCATCATAAAGAACAAAATTACAGAGCATGTATATAGTCATGGCCTAATGGGAGACAGCCAACATGGCTTTAGACAAGGAAGATCTTGTCTTACTAATCTGATATGTTTTTTTGAAGGTGTGAATAAACAGGTAGACAAAGGTGAGTCGGTTGATATAGTGTATCTGGACTTCCAGAAAGCCTTTGACAAGGTCCCTCATCAGAGACTTTTGGCAAAACTAAAAAGTCATGGGATAGGAGGCAGTGTACTATTGTGGATCGGGAACTGGTTAAAAGATAGAAAACAGAGGGTAGGGCTAAATGGCCAATATTCCCAATGGAAAAAAGTGAATAGTGGAGTACCCCAGGGATCTGTACTGGGTCTGCTACTTTTTGACATATTCATAAATGACCTAGAAAAGGGAATAACTAGTGAGGTTGTCAAATTTGCAGACGATACAAAACTGTTTAAAGTTGTTAAGACCCAAGAGGACTTTGGAAAACTGCAGGAGGATCTGGATAAATTGGAAGACTGGGCATCCAAATGGCAGATGAAATTTAATGTGGACAAGTGCAAAGTTATGCACCTAGGGAAGAACAACCCACACTATGGTTACACAATGCAAGGTTCCACATTGGGAACCACCACCCAGGAAAAAGATTTAGGGGTCATCGTGAATAACATGTTAAAACCCTCCGCCCAGTGTGCAGCGGTGGCCAAGAAAGCAAATAGAAATGCTTGGTATCGAAAGGAATGGAGAACAAAACAAAGGATATTATAATGCCTCTGTATCGTTCCATGGTACGACCGCACCTTGAATATTGTGTGCAATTCTGGTCGCCATATCTTAAAAAGGATATAGCGTTATTAGAAAAAGTACAGAGAAGAGCCACCAAAATGGTAAAGAGGAAGGAAGGCTACTCTTATGAAGAGAGGCTACAAAGGTTAGGGCTCTTCAACCTGGAAAAGAGACGGCTGAGGGGAGATATGATAGAGGTCTATAAATTAATGATGGAGTGGAACGGGTAAACGTAGATCGATTGTTTACGCTATCAGAATATAGAAAGACTAGGGGACATGTAATGAAGCTACAGGGTAAACTATTTAAGACAAATAAGAGAAAATATTTTTTCACTCAACGTGTAATCAAACTCTGGAATTTGTTACCGGAGGATGTAGTAAGAGCTGTTAGTGTAGCTGGGTTTAAAAAAGGTTTGGACAAGTTCCTGGAGGAAAGGTCTATAAACCATTATTAAGAAGGGACCCAGGATATCAATGCTTGACCCAGTACAAGCATTGTGGAACCTGTGTCTTTTGGGGATACTGCTAGGTAAGTATGACCTAGATTGGCCACTGTTGGAAACAGGATACTGGGCTTGATGGACCTCGGTCTGACCCAGTATGGCATATCTTATGTACATCAACAAGCAGGGAGGAACAGGCTCATACCTCCTGTATTGGGAAATAGGTTGTGGAAATTTGTCATTGCCCATGGAATGGACCTGATAGCCACATACCTATCAAGTGAATGAAACACTTTGACAGACAGACTGAGTCGAGTCCTCCAAACAGAAGAAAGGACAGCAGACAGGGAGGTTGTGGCTTGTATTTTTTGAGAGTGAGGAACCCCTTTTAAAGACCTGTTTTCCAAATCCTCAGAATGCCCAAGTAGATCAGTTCTGTTCCCAGAGTAAGGTCACACAGCAGACTAGCCTCGGATGCTTTCCTCTTACATTGGGGGAGAGTCTTCTGTATGCATATCCTCCAATCCCTCTCATTGCAAAAACCCTCCTGAAGCTCAAAACAGATAGAGGCACGATTCTGATCGCTCCCTACTGGTCCAGACAACCTTGGTTTCATCTCCTGCTGCTGCTCTCCATTCAGAAACCCCTGTGGTTCAGTTAGGCACCAGACCTGATTTTGCAGGAAGACAGCATGATGTCACACCCAGACATCAAGTCCTTGGCCCTCATTGTATGGATGTTGAGAAGCTAGTGTTTTCCGAGTTCACTCTACCAACCGGTATAACAGATATCCTTTTGGTCTCCAGGAGGGCCTCATCAAGAAAATCCTATTCATGCAAGTGAAAGATGTTTGCTGTCTGCTGTGAGGACCATGCCCTAGATCCCCTTGCCTGTCCCAAACAGAAACTGCTTGAATCTGGACTCAAGTCCAACTCTTAGGGTTTACCTCTGTGCAATTGTGGCTTACCATAGAATTGTAGAGGTAAAGTCCATCTCTGTAAAACCTTTAGTTCAATTTATGCAGGATTTGCTTCTTTTTAAGCATTCCTACCAATCTCCTCTGTCTTAGGACCTCAATGTTGTTCTTGCGCAGCTGATGAAAGCTCCTTTTGAGCCACTTAATTCCTGCTCTCTGAAGTTTTTTGACCTGGAAGGTTTTGTTTTTGGTGGCAGTCACTTCAGCACACAGAGTGAGAGAGCTTCAGGCTTTCGTAGTTCATCCATATTACATCAAATTCCATCATAATAGAGTGATTCTCCATACTCATCCTAAATTCCTTCTGAAAATATTATTGGGTTTCCATTTTAATGAATCAGTTATCCTACCAACATTTTTCTCAAACCTTCAGCCCACAGAGGGGAAACTGCGTTATACATGTTGGACTACAAGTGAGCCTTGGCCTTCTACTTGGAGCAGATGAAAGCCCATAGGAAATCCATCCAGCAGTTTTCTTTTGACCCCAGCAAGCTAGGAGTTTGCTGTTTCTAAACACTCTTTTAATTGGGATATCAGACTGCATCTCTTTCGCTTGGCAGGCCTGAACCTTGATGGTCATGTCACAATGTCAGAGCCATGACTGTGTCGGTGGCCGTCTTACATTTGGTGTCTGTGGAAGAGATCTGCAAAGCTGCAATCTGTTCTTTGAGCCACATTGTCACCTCTCGCTACTTTCTGGAAAGGGATTTCCGATGTGACAGCAACTTTGGCCAATCAGTACTACAGAATCTATTTGGAGATTAGAATCCAACTTCATTCCCCTATACCCATTCTTTTCTGTTCAGGCTACCTAAAAAAATAAATGCTATTTATTTTTATATTTATATATATAGAGATAGATATAGATATAGAGATAGATATAGATATATAAGACCTGTTGCCATCAAATGGACATCAACCGCCCCTGTTCAGCTCATCTTGCACTCTCTTTTGACGTATAGCATCCTATAGCTAGAGCGTCCCATATGTGAAGACTTCACTGCTGCTTGTCCACAGAGAAAAGGTAGTTAAGAACATAAGAAGAAGGCAGTCCTGAGTTCCCGGAGGTTGTATTGCTGCAGGAGGGGCCCGGGGACTGGATTTAAACAACTGTAGTGCTCTGTAGCCACGGGCGCGTGGTCCAAAGGAGCATGCGACTGAAGGGCATGTCCCCTTTGGTGCCACTTCAGTGTACTTTGTTGCTACTTTGGTTGAATTGAGAAGTTTAAAGGACCCCGGTGAGGGTTTGGAGCAACACAAGGTACTCTGTGTGTGTACATCCTGCTTGCTGTGCCTATGGGTAAGCGGAAGAAAAAGGGTTCTGCCCCCAAAATGGGGGTTGTTGAAAAGACTCAGATGATGACGGACAAATTTCTGGTTGCACCTGAGCCTCAGCCCTCTAATGAAGAGGGCTCTGTTTCCCCAATGCTCTCTGGAGCTTCTTTCAGCTCCATATCGAGATCTCCACCACTTTAGTCTGGTGCGCAGTCCACACTGGTTATTTGAGGCCTTCCCTTACCTTCCCAGATTTTTGGAGGAGGCTGGTATGGCCCCCGGTGAAGAGGGTGGATTTTCTTGCTCCCCACTGATTCTTCCTGAACCTATTGTCTTTTCGCAGCTGAGGTACCAGATGTAGAGTCTGGGCAAGATGTTACCCTTGCAGATGTTTTGAGGGTTGTCAAACAGAATAATGTTCATTTGCGTGGCATATGGGAACAGATTTCTGCCTATCTCCAGGAACAAGCAAGAATGTAGTCTTCACATATGGGTATTGTCGGTACTGATGGAGCCTGCGCGGGAACGCTCCCCAGTGTCCAATACGAAAGCTTTTGAGAGCATCCTACAGCGGCTACGTGCTGCCTTCCCCAACTGCCCCTCTCCAGTTCTTCATTTTCCACAGAAAAAATTCCCTTCTTATTCTTCTTTTTTGTAGTCACGTCTGCCTTCCCTCGACACTACACCGGTACCGCCGGTTCTTATTTCTTTTTTCTTTTTTTTTAACTTTCTGGAGTCTCTTCCAGTCATTTTCTCCTCAGGTGCCACGTGCCATTTTGGGCACTAGGCCCAACTTTTTCCTTCAGAATGGAAAAACCCGCTTCGGGTTTCAAAAAGTGTTCTAAGTGTGGCGGTACCATCTCCGTCACTGACACCCATGAGTGGTGCCTCAAATGTTTAGGTCCTGACCACTCTATTTCAGAGTGTGTTGCCTGTGGGATGATGTCGAAAAGGGGCCAGCAAAACCGAGCTGCTAAACTTAGCACCCTTTTTCCCTCTGATGCAGCCTCCGTGGCATCAACATCTTCCAGGGCTTCGTCTTCCTCCCATGGATCTCAGGTAAATAAACATAAATCTAGCCGGTCCTCAAAGGGTAGATCTCCTTCCAATCATCGAGATGCCTCTGGTGTTGCCCTTGAGGGACTTTAACCGGCAAAATTGCCCTGGCGGGAGGCTTTGGCTTCCAAAGCACTAACGGGGCTCCAAGATGTTCTCGAGGCTTCAACCTCGGCAGAGCTACTGGTGCCATTCTCTGGGGTTCCGGCCGCTTCATCCGGCACCGATACCCAAGCCTCGGCAGCATCGATAGACCAGAGATTCTTGGCTATTGAACGCAGTCTGACGGCTCTTCTCACGGCCTCGATGCCCCTGAAACCGCTTCAGACAATTCAACCGGTACTGGCACCGACTGCATCGACATCAGCAGGTATTCTACCGGGACCGAGTCATGCATCTCTATCCGGCATCGACAAGTCAGTACCGGACCACTCCAATGGGTACCGGTACCATGCCTTGCACAATCACCCGGATCGGAGATACTTCGAATCCTTGGATGAGTCTGAAGACTCTGAAAGCTCTTCCGATACCAGAGTACTTCTTCCTGAAGATTCCTCTTCTCTTCAGCATAGGATGCCTCCACCAGAGGATATGTCCTTTCAGGATTTTATCTGAGATGTGGCCCGAGGTCTTTCCATCACAGTGGCTCCTGAAAAAGAGCCCAGGGTAAAGGAATTAGAAATCCTACAATACCCTAAAGCTCCCAAGGAGACAGCTATCTTACCTATTCATGAGATCTTGCATGATCTTATGTTAAAGATGTGGGAAACACCTCTAACCACATCACTCTCGAAGACTCGACACCATGTATCGAGTTCCTCCTTGTCCTGGGTTTCAGAAGACTCAATTACCACACAATTCCATGGTGGTGGAATCAGCCATGAGACTGATAAAAAGTGCAAAAAGGAATGCATCTAATCCTCCAGGACGTGAGTGTAGGACTCTTGACGCCTTTGGACGTCGATCCTTCCAGGCTTCCATGCTTTCTGCTAGGATCAGTTCCTATATCTTGTATATGGGAATGTTCCTTAAAGAGGTCACAGGAGATTTAGAGCTTATGAGCCCTCTCCTTCCTGATGATAAAAGGCAAGATTATCTCGCTCTTGTCAAACATGCTCAGGATGTTTCCAAGTTTGTGAATCGTGCAGCCTTTGACTGCATAAGCATAAGCCTTTGAATGCATAAGCCTTTGAATGCATAAGCAGAATCTCTGCCATTGCCATAGGTGCACGTAGGATTGCCTGGCTCCAGGCATCTGACTTGGAAGTTTGGGTACAGGACAAACTAGGGAATATACCTTGCACAGGAGAGAATCTCTTTGGCAAGAATTGGCAGGAAAAAGCTAATGAGATAGATGCTGACAATAGCACTTTGGATAGACTGTCTAAATCTACAGCTGATCCTGCGAAGAAAAGATCCTCTAAGAAACCATTCTTCAGCAAGAAGAAAGTTTTATCCCTCCTATACCCAGCAGGGACATTGTTTAGGTCAGTCTGCCCAA
Source organism: Ichthyophis bannanicus (assembly GCA_033557465.1). Taxonomy (NCBI): domain Eukaryota; kingdom Metazoa; phylum Chordata; class Amphibia; order Gymnophiona; family Ichthyophiidae; genus Ichthyophis; species Ichthyophis bannanicus. The sequence continues at coordinate 1,533,536,968 of CM066032.1, forward strand.
AAGGGACAGCAGCAACAACCTAGGCAAAGAAAGACAAAAGCAGCTAAGCCTCAACCGGCTCAGCAGACTCAGCCTCTGCAGGGGCTTTGACTCCTGTCTAGAGAACTTTGCCTTCCTGGCCCTGAACGGCCCAGAACCCTCGACCATCCCAGGAAGGTTATGTTATTTTGCGCGCAGATGGGGTCAGATAACAGCAGAAAATTGAACTCTTTCTATTGTAAGAGAGGGGTACAAGCTTCATTTCCTCAGCATGCCCCCTCCTACAATGGTAAGGCAGTTCAATTCTCAGACCTCTCTCAATGACCGGTTAGGTCAAGAGGTCACGTTGCTTCTTTCCCAAGGGGCAATAGAAGAGGTACCCATTCCCACACAGGATTCAGGGTATTACTCTCTCTATTTCCTTATCCCAAAGAAAACAGGAGGACACAGACCCATTTTAGACCTCAGAGAATTGAACAAATTCCTGTTCAAAGAGAAGTTCAAAATGATTTCTCTAGGAACTCTGTTGCCATTCCTTCAGAGTCAGGATTGGCTTTGTTCTCTAGATCTCAAGGATGCGTACACTCATGTTCTCATCCATCCAACTCACCGAAAGTTCCTTCGTTTTCTGTTTCAAGGGAAGCACTACCAATACAGGGTTCTTCCTTTTGGCCTGGCCTCTGCACCAAGGGTGTTCACAAAATGCATGGCTGTGGTGGCAGCATTTCTCCGCACCCTGGGAATATTCGTCTTCCCTTACTTAGATGACTGGCTCATTTGAGCCCCTTCAGAGCCAGAGGCCAGGGTTGCTCTCTCTCGCACAATGCGCATCCTTCAGTATTAGGGACTTGTCATAAACTTCCCAAAATCCAACCTTGCTCCCACTCAATCCCTAGCGTTTATAGGAGCTCTGCTGGATACCAGACAGTCAAGGGCCTTCCTTCCACAGCCCCGCTGCCTTCGCATTGTGCAGTTAGTTTCCCAAGCAGTGCTAAAACCTTACCTCACTGCTCGGGAAATGTTAGTTACTAGGCCACAGGGCATCCACCGTGCATGTGGTTCCTTATGCTCGCCTCCATATGAGGGCAGCCCAGTGGATTTTATCCACTCAGTGGACTCAGGCGTCAGGTTGCCTGTCAGACAAAACAGCAAACTCAGATCGCCTTATTTTGTCCCTCCAATGGTGGCAATCACCCCAAAACCTTTTGGTGGGGTCTCCTTTTCAGCAACCCCCACACCAAGCCACTCTAACAACAGATGCTTCACAGGTGGGTTGGGGAGCCCACCTGCAAGGCCTCTCTACCCAGCGTACCTGGACTCCACAGGAGGCCTATCTCCACATCAATGTCATGGAACTCAGATCAATCTTCCTTGCTCTTCGAGTATTCCACACCCAGCTCAGCTACAAGCAGGGTGGAACAGGCTCTCTGTCGCTAAGCAACGAAGCTTTGCGACTATGGGCCCTTGCCAGAGAGCATCAGATTCATCTCCTTGCGGTGTATCTTCCAGGCATTCAAAACTCTTGGGCAGACAGACTCAGTCGAGTTCTGCTTCCACACGAATGGTCTCTCCATGCAGACCAGGTGGCCAAAAGTTTTCAAATTTGGGGAACCCGACATAGAACTCTTTGCACGTCCGCTGAATGCCAAACTTCCCCGATTCTGTTCCATGATTCCGGCTCAGGGTTGTCAGGCCAGGGATGCTTTCCTCCTCCATTCGGGTTAGGACTTCCTGTATGCCTTCCCACCCATTCCCCTAATTCCCAAAACCCTGTTCAAGCTTCAGAGAGACAGAGGTAATATGATCCTCATAGCTCCACGTTGGCCACGGCAAATGTGGTACCCTCTGCTCTTACATCTCTCTCAAGCTCTGCCTCTTGAGTTAGGATCTGCTCCAGATCTGCTTTCTCAAGAGGGTGGGATGCTGTGGCATCCCAATCCCCAGTCTCTGCATCTCAGGGCCTGGTTGCTGAAAGTCTAGAACTTCATGGTCTTAACCTTTCCCAGCAGGTAAAGGATATCCTTTATGCTTCCAGGAAGCCTTCCAGAAGACGTTCTTATGCATTTAAGTGGAAAAGGTTTACCATATGGTGCTCGGAGAAGGGTCTTAACCCTCTTGTGATACCTCTGGAATCATTACTGGAGTATCTCCTTCATTTATCAAATGCAGGCTTAAGACCAATTCAGTGAGAGTTCATTTGAGTGCTATTGCAGCTTCTTTCAAGCCTCTAAATGGACAACCTATTTCCTCTCATAGCGAGATTTATGTGAGGCCTTCTTTTAACTAAGCCTCCCATTAAGCCACTAAAAGTGGCAAGGGACTTAAATCTGGTTCTTGCGCAGCTCATGAAACCGCCCTTTGAACCATTAGCCACTACCTCTTTGAAATTCCTTTCCTGGAAGGTCATCTTTCATATTGCAATCACATCAGCACTTCGCATCAGTGAATTGCAAGCGTTGTTGGCTGATCCTCCTTATACAAGGTTCCATCATGATAAGGTAGTCCTTAGGACTCATCCACACTTTATGCCAAAGGTGGTGTCACCTTTTCATTTAAACCAAGTGGTTTACCTTCCTGTATTCTTTCCAAGGCCTCACGCCTCAAATGCAGAAAGGAATCTTCATACTTTTGACTGTAAAGGAGCTTTGGCCTTTTACTTGCAAAGGACACAGCAACATAGAAAGTCCTCTCAACTCTTTGTTGCTTTTGATCCTAGTCATTTGGGACATCCAGTCTCCAAACGAACACTGTCCAGCTGGATTGCACAGTGTATATCTTTTGCCTATGAGAGTAAAAACCTTCCTCTTGAAGGCCATGTCACAGCTCACAATGTGAGAGCCATGGCAGCCTCCATGGCTCATCTTCACTCTGTGTCTATCGACGACATCTGTCGAGCAGCTACTTGGGCTTCGGTTCATACCTTCACAGCCCATTACTGCTTAGACAAGGACTCCCGCTGGAATGCCTTGTTTGGTCAGGCTGTTCTTCAACACCTGTTCCATACTTAATCAACTCCTACCCACCATCCCTGGTAGGATGCCAGAGATCCATGGGGGGACATGGAGCCCTTTCACAAGGGCACACAACCTCTGGGGCCTTCTCCCTGGCATCCACAGCTAGGGAGTGCCCATATGTGAAGACTACATTCCTGCTTGTTCCTGGAGATAGCATAGTTACTCACCTGTAACAGGTGATCTCCGGGAACAGCAGGAATTTAGTCTTCACAACGCACCAACCTCCCCTAGGAGTTGTATCTCTCTTTCTCTCTTTCTCTTTCCCTCTCTCTTGTCTCAGCTTTAAACTCAACTGGAGAGGGACATTTGGGGAAGGCAGCACGCGGGCGCTGTGGGATGCTCCCAAAAGCTTTCCTATTGGACGCTGGGGAGCGTTCCCACGCAGGCTCCGTCGGTACCGATGATACCCATATGTGAAGACTAAATTCCTCCTGTTCCCAGAGATCACCTCTTACAGGTGAGTAACTATGCTTTTTGCAGGATACAGTTGAGGCGCTTTCTGTACATCAGCTGCACTTGCGGAAGGTTAATTCATATGTGGAAAAATTATTGACTCAGGTTGTTATTTATTTATTTATTTATTTATTTATTTAACATCTCTTATATACCGCACTATTTATAATCAGCGCGGTTTACAAAGAACAATAAAACATCAGATAAGATACATATTATCTGTTTTTTACATGGAACAGGAACAAAAACTTGGGTAACCGGGGTAATTATTTACAATGAGTACTAGTCATTGTACTAGTCATTGTACTAGTCATTGTTACTTCAGAGATTTTACTGTTGTGCATCAACAGTTAGAGTCCTTGTAAGTTGAGCTTTTTTAATTTTCCAAGGACTCATCTGTCCCCAGTTGAGCTTCTAAGGAAGGTATCCAGAACAAATTTTAATGTGCAAATTCTTATTATGTTCCTTCTTTACAGAGGGAGAGTGCACCTGGGTCTCTCCGGGTGAGGGTGAGACCATAGACACTCTGAATATATCTGAGTTTCTTGAAACATCTAAGGAGCTCATCCGTTCCCGGGCTTCTCTGGTGATCTCTTTCTCAGCTATGAAGGATAAATAAACCATCTTAATACTGTATTTTGGGAAGAAAAGTGAATTATTCTGTGGGGCTAGAGTTTTGATTTTTCCTGATGTGGCTAGGGTAACTCAACAGCAGCGAAAGGCCTTTCTCACTGAAAGCGAGAGTTATGGCCTTAGGAGCAAGCTTTTATTTAAAGTTCCCCTGTAAGTCCATAGTGTGATGTATCAAGGGATTAAATATTTTGATACTGCACAGCTGGAAACCTTCCTTGCAGATAAGGCACTTTCTTCTTGTTCTAGCTGGGAAGGACTAGTTTTTCTTTGTTTTTGTATAGTGGTTTACTATTTCTTTTACATTTATTATTTTTTTGTAGGAAGTGATGGTTTTTGTTTTTTGTTGTCTGGAACAAAATGTTATCTTTGACTGCTGGTGGGAGATCATCTGCCTCCCGTAATGTGGGCTTTGTCAGCTTTTCCTGGTATATTGTTTAAGTTCTTCCTTTTTTTAACTGTAAATGCTGGAGTTTCTTTTGCTTGTTTGTAAGCATATATTTTAAAAGTTAATTTAAAAAAAAGAGAACATAAGAAATACCATACTGGGTCAGACCAAGGTCCATCAAGCCCAGTTTGCAACAGTGGCCAATCCAGGTCACAAGTACCTGGCAGTTTCCCAAAAAGACACACAGGTTCCACAATGCTTGTATTGGGGCAAGCAGTGGATTTCCTGGTCCTCTTTAATAATGGTTTATGGACTTTTCCTCCAGGAACTTATCCAAACCTTTTTTAAACACAGCTACCATAACAGCTTTTATTACATCTTCCGGTAACGAATTCCAGAGTTTGATTACACGTTGAGTGAAAAAATATTTTCTCTTATTTGTCTTAAACGGGTTGCACTGTAGCTTCATTGCATGTCACCCAGTCTTTCTACTTTTCGATGGCGTAAACAACCAATCTACATTTACCCATTCATTCATTAATTTATAGATCAATATCATATTTCCTCTCAGCCGTCTCTTTTCCAGGTTGAAGAGCCCTAACCATTTAAGCCTCTCCTCATGGGGATATCCTTCCATCCCCTTTACCATTTTGATGCCTCTTCTCTGTACCTTTTCTAATTCCACTATATCCTTTTAAAGATACGACAACCAGAATTGCACACAATATTCAAGGTGCAGTCGCACTATGGAACAATACAGAGGCATTATAATATCCTTTGTCTTATTCTCCATTCCATTTCTTATGATTCCTAGTATTCTATTTGCCTTCTTGGCTGCCGTTACACACTGGTCAGCGGGTTTCAACATGTTATTCATGATGATGTCTAAATCTTTTTCCTGGGTGGTGGTTCCTAATGTGGAACCTTGCATCGTGTAACCATAGTTTGGGTTGTTTCCAAAGTGCGTAACTTGCATTTATCCACATTAAATTTAATCTGCCATTTGAACGTCCAGTCTTCCAATTTATTAAGGTCTTCTTGCAATTTTTCACAATCCTCTTGGGTTTTAAAAACTTTGAATAATTTTGTGACATTTTGCAAATTTGATTACCTCACTCGTTATTCCCATTTCCAGGTCATTTACAAATCCATTAAAAAGCAGCGGGCCCAGCACAGATCCCTGGGGAGCTCCACTATTTACCTTCCTCCATTGGGAAAATTGGCCATTTAGCCCTTCCCTCTGCTTTCTATATTTTAACCAGTTCCTGATCCACAATACTACACTGCCTCCTATCCCATGACTTTTTAATTTCGCCAAGAGTTTCTGATCAGGGACCTTGTCAAAAGCTTTCTGAAAATCCAGATACACTATATCAACCAACTCACCTTTATCTACCTGTTCGTTCACATCTTAACAAATATATAACAGATTAGTAAAACCAAGACCTTCTTTGGCTAAAGCCTCATTAAACTATGACTACATGTTCAATAATTTTGTTCTTTATAATGGTTTCTACTGTTTTGCCTGGTACTGACATCAGGGTCACCGGTCTGTAGTTCCTTGAATCATCCCTTTTTAAAAATTGGGTTTACATTTGCCATTCACCAATCTTCAGGAATCGTCCTCCAGGGCCTCCGGCTCCAAGCGGGCCTCAGCCTCTGGATGGGGCAACCAACCCGAATCGGATTCCTCTTTGGATCTCTTGGGTTGGGAATCAGATGGGGACACTTCCCCAAGACCTTCGCACACAGGGACCTCCTGTCGGACCCATACCCGCCTGCCTTTCAGAGGCGTTCACTGCCCGAGGAAACATCTTTTTTAGTGTTTGTGCAGGACATGGCGCGGGCCCTCAATCTGGCCGAGGAAGAACCTCGAGCTGAAGAGCTCGATATCTTGCAGTACAAGTTCCCGCCCCGGGAGTCTTTCACTGTCCCAGTTCCTCCCATTCTGTCCAGGCTACTACTCCGCATGTGGGAGACACCTGCCTCGGTTCCCATTGTGGGTAAGCATCTCGATGCGATGTACAGGGTCCAGTGCGGCCCCGGATTTAGGAAGACCCAGCTTTCCCACACCTCCATGGTGGTGGAATCAGCGATGCGGAAGCAAAAGAGCCCAAATTCGCATTTTTCGGTTTTGCCGGGTAGAGAGTCGAGAGCCCTCGACGCCTTGGGGCGCAAGGCTTACCAGGGGTCCATGCTCACATGCCTTATTCAGGCTTACCAATTATACATAGTCATGTTCTTATGCGACTTTGCCAAGGAGCTCGGGGGTTTGTCTGCAGGCCTCGCTGGCGAACCCCTCCTTAGGTTCCTGCTCTCCAACTTACAGCCAATCAGAGCCCAACAGGATTCCACAATAAAAGGAAGCGCTTTCCGGCATGCCCACACCTGAGTTGGGCACGGACCATCAAAGAAGGAAAAGAAAACAGAAACGAAAACTGGAAGCCACAACCTACAAAATTACGCATTACCTAACGCCTCTCACCTACAGATCACTCACCGAACCCCTCAAGAAAAGTCAGCTAAGGTAAGCTGTGAACCTATAGACTAACATGACACCACATAATCTAATATACCATATGATCATTCTCTTGGCTACATTGCTGCTCATATCTTCTACCCACCTAAGCAACAATTGGAACAAAAGTATAGAAGTGCTTAACAGAGAAAACCTCGTCCACCTTACAACCCACTACAAACTACTGTTACCTAAACAACCACGCAGGCTCATACATATTAGAACTGAATGACTAGCTACAAACACCACACACCACCATCATCCAATCAAATGATCTCTCATCAATGCTCGCTCTATCTGCAACAAAATTCAGACTGTTGCAGACCACGTTCACCTCACAGACACGGATGTAATGTGCATCATAGAAAGCTGGATCAATGACTACGACGACATCCTACATCACAATATACGCTATTCAGTTGCCCTAGATTACATCAAAGAGGGGGTGGAGTACTCATACTTGCAAAGAAACACCTTAACTTTACACTGACCAACTCTGAATCACTACAGACAGTCAACCTCCTAACCATCTCTAACCCAGAGCACACCAAAACTGTAACATACAGAAAACCCACTCCCAACATAGACGATCTAGCTGCAATCATAGACGAGGCATGTACACATACAGCCACAAGAAACCACTTCACCCTCATGGGCGACCTCAACCTCCCCTCAACCACAGAAAAACATGCTAATGCATTCCTCAATGCCATGAACTCCCTACAGCTAATCCAAATAATCAACGCACCAACCCATTGCAAAGGATCAATCTTGGACCTCATATTCATATCCAACAACCTGCCTAAAGAAGACCTAAATCTGAAAATTGGCTCAGTATCTTGGTCAGACCACACTATGATATCCCTCAATATACCAGCAAATACTGCTCAACCAAAAACACAACAGCAACAGTTCAAACGTCGATTTAAGGCATTCAGTGCACAATACTTCCTTGAACAGACCTCGGCACTAATAGACGCAGACATAACAGATCTTGATTCATTTATAGACTCATGGAACAAGATAATATCTACAACTTCAACATTCAACAAAAAAACCACCACAAAGCACCTTATAGTCACATGTCAGCCATGGTTCTCCAAAAACCTGGAACAGCACAGAAGAGAACTCAGATGTCTAGAAAGAAAATGGAAAAGAACACAGGACAAGTTTTAAATAAAGATAAAGATAAAGGACAATACAGCCAAGACACAACTACACAACCTTCAAAAGAAATACAATGACCTATGCAACAAGACACAAAAAGAATTCATCACAAACAATCTTATGAAATCACTCAACTGCTCCAGAGAACTATTTTCAGTAGTATCCCAACTGACCAATGACCCTAACACAGTCAACACAACAATTGAAAGAATACAAATCGATCCGCAAGTTATGGCAGACTATCTCCACAATAAACAACTCACAACAACGAATCAACACTTGCTGCCACACCAGCAACAGAAGGATACAGACAATAAACACCTATGGCACAACTTCAACCTAATAAATAAAAGAGAAATAATAGATATCATCAATAACATCAACACCACAACCTCGACCTATGCCCAGTGACATGACTAAAAAATCTACGCAACCAATTTGCTCAAACCATCCTACTGATAGTTCACTCCTCCCTCATCCAAGGATACCTTCTGCCCGGTGCTCAAACAGGCCTCTATACGTCCTATCATAAAAAAGACTTCACTAGACAAAACCCTCCATAGCTCCTATCGCCCAATTGCGAGTATCCCATTCCTGGCCAAAATAATTGAAAAAAACACAAGACCATGTGGATTCCCATGCACCCCTAGACCAACACCAACATGGCTTCCACCCACAACATGGCATCGACACCCTTCTAACAGACCTATTCAACAGAATCATCATCGGACTGGATAAACCCCGTCAGGGATTTGTGCTGCTGTTCCTCGACATAAGTGCCGCGTTTGACTCAGTATCTCATCCCATCATGCTAAACAGGCTAAGAGGCATTGGTCTAACAGACAACACACTAAGATGGTTCAATTCATATCTGTCTGACAGAACCATGCAAGTAAAGGCTGGCACCTCCAACTCAAGACCCTTCAAGTCAATACAAGGCATCCCTCAAGGCTTAGCCCTCTCCAGACTATTATCCAACCTATATATCCAACCAATCTGCAACCTGCTACGGAAATGGAACGCACACTATCCACCTCTATGCAGATGACATCATGTTCTACCTGCCATTTAACACCAAAAACCCAGACTTCTCAACCATATCAGATGTCTTCAATGATGTGACAAAACTCTTAGCCACTATAAATCTCGCAGTAAACCGAGATAAGACCGAAGCTCTACTCATATTTAGGTATCAGGCGTTCAAGCCTTCAAAAAAGATAATAAAACAGGATGCAGAAATACCAATAAAACAAAAGATCAAATACTTAGGCATAACAATTGACAGCAACCTCAACATGATCTCACACATCAAAGATGCATCCAAAACAACATACTGGAAGCTAAAGCTCATCAAACCTCTTTGACATCTTCTATAAGAGACGGACTTCAGCTCAGTACTACAAGCAATAGTCACACCACACCTCGACTATGGAAACATCATTTACCAAGGCCTCCCAAAAAATGCTCTATATCCATTCCAATTAGTCCAAAACACTGCCGCCAGAATCCTCACTGCCAGCTCATCCGTGCATCACATTACTCCAATCTAAAAAACCTACACTGGCACCCAAATAATGCAGCGAGCAAAATACAAAAACATCACTATCACCTTCAAAAGACTTCATAACTGAGGGAGGAGTGACTCAGCGGTTAGAACAGGTTACCTCAGGCCGGAGGGCCAGGGGTTCAATTCCCGCATGGGGACAAGCAACTTCAGGCCGGAGAGACTGGGGTCTCTAGTCCCATGGCCACTCCTTGTGGCCTTGGGCAAGCCACTTAACCCTCCATTACCTCAGGTACACTTAGATTGTGAGCCCTTCGGGGACAAGGGAATAAAAAGTACCTGTTAGTATACATGTAAACCGCACTGATTCTAAAGAGCGCAGTATAAATAAATAAATTAATAATAATAACCTCTCAGCAACCTGCCTCTCAGAGCTGATCACAACAACATACTCAACAAGACGAAGAAGGACCTCCAATCAGAACCTCCTGAACATTCACCCGCTCAGGACCAAAACCACACAACAGACCAGCAACAGAGCATTCTCCTTGTATGCCCCATCAATATGGAACTCACTACCAGATAAAATAAGAACAGCAAAATCCATCACAGAACTAAAAAAACAACTAAAAACACACACATTCAGAGAATACTACGGACCTGATGACAAAATATAATCTTTGAGCCAAAATGCAACATTGAAAGATAGCTAAGCCGAACCAAACATTCCCCCCCACAAAACGTAGACCATTTCTACCTGTAAATAGTTTGCACTCCCCACATTCTAAATATCGTATTAATCTCCAAGTTACATTCCCTGTTTAATGTAATACAATTCCTCTGTAATTGTTATGTTGTTTGATGTAAGCCGCCTTGGATAAAGGCAGTATAAAAAGCCTGTTAAATAAATAAAATAAACAGATGATTTTAATGATAGTTCACAGATTACTAATAGTAGGTCTGCAATCTCATATTTCAGTTCTTTCCATGCCCTCTGATGTATACTATCCGGTCCAGGTGATTTGCTACTTTTTATCAAATAGTTGTAATACATTTTCCTGGTTTATAGATATTTCTTTCAATTCTTCTGATGCATCACGTTTAAATATCATTTTAATCATGGGTAACTTCCCTTCATCATCTTCAGTAAAGACCAAAGCAAAGAATTCATTCAGTCTCTCAGCTATGGCCTCGTCTTCTCTTAGTGCCCCATTACTCTTATCATCTAATGGTCCAACTGATTATCTCATGGGTTTTTTGCTACAAATGTACTTGAAAAACTTTTTATTATGTTTTTTTTGCTTCCATAGTAAGCTCTTTTTCAAATTCTCTCTTTGCCTGCCTTATCGATGCCTTGCATATAACTTGCCAGTGCTTATGTTTCATCGTTTGGCTCCTTTTTTCCATTTCCTGAAAGATGCTTGTTTGGCTACAACAGCCTCTCTGACCTCACCTTTAAATTAAGGTGCCAGTTTTTGTACTTCCTTCCACTTTTCTTAAAGCATGGAATACATCTCTGGGCTTCCAAGATAGTATTTTTAAAAACATCCATGCTTGATGTAAATTTTTGACCTTTGTATCTGCCCCTTTTTTCTTAACTATTTTCCTCATTTTATCATAGTCTCCCTTTTTAAAGTTAAAAGGTAGTTACTCAGCTTTAGCAAGTGATCTCCAGGAACAAGCAGGAATGAGTCTTCACATATGGGTATGTCGGTACCGACAGAGTCTGCGTGGGAACGCTTCCCAGCGTCCAATCAAGAGCTTTTGGAAGCATCCCAGCACGCCTGCGTGCTGCCTTCCCACCTTTCCCAACTGCCTCTCCTCAGTTTTCGTTTTTCCGCGGAGCCGGCAGGACGTCCTCCTGTCACCGCAGAAAATTCTTGTTTTTATTTTCTAGTTTTCTTGTGGTCGTGGCTGTCTTCCCGACGCCGCCGGTACCGCTGGTGTTTCTTTTCTTTTCTTGAAATATTTTTCCTTTTCCACGGGATATATTTTTTCCTCATAGTATCCCACGGTCTCTTAAGCCTTTAGGCCTCTTCTTTTTCCTTCATGGAACCGCAAGGCATTTTCTCTAAGAAATGCTCACTCTGTGGCTGTACAACTTTATTTTTAGACCTTCAAAGTCGGTGTCTAACCTGCTTGGGTCCTGACAACAGTTTGGTGAGAAGAGGTTTTCAACATTGAGATTCCCTTGATACACGGTTGCCCTCCAACTTCTGGGCACCGTCCCCTTCTTCTTCCACACAAGATCAGGTAACCCACAAACAGTCTGTTAAGACTAGACAGTCCTCGAGTGGTAGGTCTCATGCACAGCATGAAGACGGCTCCGGCCTTGCCCTCGAGGGCCCACTGGCTTCAAAACCCCGGCAGGAGTCTTTGGTCTCCAAAGCAAATAAGGGGTTTCAGGTTGTTCCTGGGGTTCACCCCTCACAAGAACATACCTCAGCCGTATCCGGTGGTGGCATCCGCTTCGAGCGGTACCGGTACTCCGGCATCGGCACTGGTGTTGGATGAAACACTCCTCACCAGGGATGGTCATCTGGCGTCCTCGGTACCTTCGGGACCGGTGGATACACCCCAGACTGACTTTTCATTATCGGTACCAGCACCGATACTACCACTGCCGTCGGTACCCTCCAGAAGTACATCGATAGACTCACTTCCTTCGATGCCGAGTCTGGAATCGATCTCCAGTCTGGAGGACTGGGTACCGACTCGCCTTGGTACCGGCTCTCGGCGGTACCGAAGGCTCGGTTCCGATGATTCGGATTCACAACTCTCGGTTCCTTTGAGGCCAATTGAGTTGCCACTGGTTGACCTTCCTTCACCGGTGTCAGACACGGTACCGAAATCGATACTGACGACCTCATTACCTTTGCGGTCGGTGCCTTCCATGCTTTGCTTATCAGGCTCTCTGCCCCCGATGCCGAGTTTGGAATCGATCTCTAGGCTAGAAGACTCGGTACCAATAGCTTTTGGTACCGACATCGATCGATACCGGTGCTTCGGTACCGAGGATACTGGCCGGATGGGTTCGGTCACCTCGGTACCGATTGAACTGTCACCGATGACTACTCCGATGTCTTTGTCGGGCTTAACTCTGACATCGGTACCGGTATTGACATCGGTACCGGTATCCACAGTAGCATCGTGGCCAACTCCTACCATGCTTTTTTCAACGGGATCGCTCCATTCTATTCCAAGCTTGGAGTCGATACCTGGCATGGACAATGGTGGTAAGGACGGTTGCTGCTCATGATACCCAGTACCAGCAACCATCTCTTAAGCATTCCACACTGCACTGTGCAGGATCTTCTATTCCTATATATTTGGATACCTCTGTGGATGCTCAGGCTAGTTCTGTAAATCTAACCTGTCCAAGAGAGATTCCTGTTAGGGATCCCTCTTTTCAGAGTTTCCTCTGGGATATAGCAAGATCTCTTGCCATTCCTATCCCAGGACATGATCCTGCACAAGGCTCTCTTTCTACCAAAGCAAAGGGGAACATAATGCTTCCTTTGCATCATTCCCTGCAGGATCTCCTTCTAGGAATGTGGGAAACACCTTTAAGGGTACCCCCACCTCCCAGGGCAACTGATCTGTTATATCAGGTTCTTCCCTCTCCAGGGTTTCAAAAGACTCAACTTCCTCATCATTCCCTAGTAGTGGAATCAGCAATGAGGCGGGTAAAGAGTAAGAAAAAGCACTCTTCCTATCCGCCAGGTCGTGAGTCTAAAACACTAGATGACTTTGGACGTCAAACCTTCCAGACATCTATGCTTTCTGCAAGAATTCTCTCATATATTTTATATGAGTCTTTCTCTTGAGGAGGTCACAAAGCATTTACATCTTTTGTCTCCTTTTCTTTCAGATTCCAGGAGTACAGACTATTTCTCACTGCTTAAGCATATCCAGAATATCTCTTGGTTTCTTTCTCGTGCTTCCCTAGACTCTTTTGAGTCTGTTAGCAGGACTTCTGCTATAGCTATAGGGGCACGACGTAGAGCCTGGCTCCAAGTTTCAGACTTGGACAAATGGGCACAACAAAGGCTGGGACATACTCCTTGCACTGGAGAAAATCTTTTCAACAAGGAGTCTTTACGTCAGGTTACTCAATTGTCCACTGATTTACCTGTTCCTAGGGGTTGTTCTACCCCTTCCTCTGTCCCAGTACGTAGGAAATGTCCTACCAAACTTTCTTCCCACAGGAGAAGGTTTTATTCATCACTTGCCCATCATACAGATGTTCCCCAACAGGGAAAGCATCGTCCTGGTCTAAAGAATCCAACCTCTCACCAGGCTCAGCAAACCCAGCACCTGCAGGGTTTCTGATCATTCATCATCAGATGCTTGTGACCCTTGGGGTTAGAATCTACAGTTGCTTCTTCTCAATAGAGGCAATCCACCGCTTTATTCTAACCCCTACACAGGGATCTCTTTCCAAAAGATATCCATTTTTTCTATATTTCTATGAGCTGTCAGGTTGTTCATGCCTATAAGTCACAGGTTTCTCCTCTTTGCCTGCTAGGGAAAGAGATCTAACCACTATCAGATGATAGTTCCTGTGCCAGCATGTATTTTTCCTTTCTATAGACTTACTACTTCGTAAGTCTTCTTCAGCTCCATTCTCTTCACCCTCTTACCAAGTTTTTCCTCTGTAAGAGCGGAATTACTTACTGGGAGGCTTTCTCTTTAGCCTCTCTCGTTTTCTCACTTTCCAGTGCGGAGTTTTCCTCTCTGAGTCACCTCCTCTGTTTTAATCTTGCTTTGGGGCAGCTTATCAGACACGTCCAGAGTTCCTACTCCTGTTCTGTCTGTTCTTTCTGTTTTTGAACAGTAAGATTCTTCTGCTGTCTTGCCAACAGCTGCCCATCCAGGAGCTTTAATGTTTGGACCACTGATTCTTATCCACAAACTACCAGTTCCTGATCGTCCCTCCAGTCTAGTCCCGGAATCTGTGGGTTGTCAACCTCCTCCAGCAGCTTTGGAGACTGAGAAACTTCACACTTGTGATGTCACTGGTATATAAGCACTGGAACCGCCTCCTCACACCAGTTATCAGTCTCCAAAGCAGCTGAAGGGGTGGTGAGCCCAGGGGTTTTGGGGCTCACTAGAGGAACGATTAAGCAGACTTTAAATTGATTTTATCTTTAATTTAAACCTGAATTGAAAAAAAAAGAAAAGAAAATCATAATAATACTAATAGGAGAAGGCTGTGAGCAGCACTTGGAGAGAGGGCTCCATTTGGACTTGGTGCGGCTGTTCTGGCCTCCGGTGTCCTGAGGTCCTCCTTTCTTTGTTTTACTTAGTTTACCTCCCTGGGTCCAGTCGGGAACCTGCTGCTTAGCGGCAGCGAGTTGAGGGGAGGACCGGCAGCTGATTACCGAGCTGAAACAAAAAGGGCTCAGGTGTCATTGCGGGGCTGTGCTCGGCATGTGCAGAGGGCTTGCCTGCCAGCGCCTTAGAGCCGTCCAAAACAGTTGGGGCTGCTTCGGGGGAGTTTTTTCCACCCTGGCGATATTCAGCCGTCTGCCTTGCAGGAGAAGCACGAGCCTGGCAGTTACTGGCAGTCCGCCTGAAGCGCAGAAGGTAGGAAGCCGCTCTTAGGCGGGAACAGTGAGTTTTTTCGTTTGGCAGGCCGGACCGCGTGGTACCCGCGCGGGAAATCGCCGTTGCAATCTCGGGGCTTCAACTGGACATATTTCCTTTCAGAAGCTTCGTTTTTAGTCCAAGTCTTCAGATTCTAGCTGGGGGGATGAGCCTGACGTTACAGCTAGTAAAAAAAAAAAAAAAAAGAGGAATTTTTTTTCTTTGCAACGGTGTTCGTCTGAGGCAAGGGGTAATAGAGTACCATGCCAGCCAAGCAGCTCTGTCTCATGTGTGGGGCCAGGAGGGGGGTTCCCTAACGCAGGAAGGAGTCTGCAGGGGTTGCAGTCTGGAGTCTATGGCTGGGGGCCTAGCTCCCGAGCCAGAGGCAGAGGGGCAAGAGCTTTTGCGGGAGGTGGTGGTGCCCACCGTTGCTCCTCTGCCTGCTCCTGAGCCGGGGCCCAGTACCTCTGCAGCGCTGGATTCCCCGGTTTCGCAGCCGCTTGGCGTGGAGACTTTGGCGACGATTTTTTCCTCAGATTTCATGGCTCTACTTCATAAGGCCTTGGGCAGCCCCCCGGGGGCACCTTTAGCGGGTACTGCAGGGGCGGCACTCCGGGAAAAGCGACCGTCTTCTCCATTGACAGCAGCCGTATCTGGCATCAGCGCTAAAAGGGCCAGAGGGGATGCGGATCAGTTGGAGCTGTCTGTCCTGTCAGAGGACATCCACTCAGAAGATGCGGATGTAGAAGAGGGTCTGGAGGAGGATTTAGAAGAAGGTGAAATAAAGGACCAGGCAAGGGTGGTGCGGGTGTTCCGTAGGGAGGAATTACCGGCGCTCATAGCGGAGTCCCTCAAGACCCTTAATATGCCTACCGGAGGGCCGGTGGAGGATTCGGCCCTGGAAGATCCCTTGTTGCAAGCCGTTCGGAAAACTCAGAGGGCTTTCCAGTGCATAGAGTGTTTAAGGAAATGATTCAAGAAGAGTGGGATATGCCGGAAGCCGCACTTAAGGGGTCTAGGGTTATGGCAAAGCTTTACCCTCTGGTGGATCAGGATAGGGAGTTGTTCAAGGCTCCGAGAGTGGATGCCGCAGTGGCGGCAGTGACCAAAAAGACTACCATTCCCATGGAAGGCTCAGCGGCGCTCAAGGATGCGCAGGATTGTAAATTGGAGACTTTACTAAAGCAAGTCTTTGAAGCGAATGCGCTATCCTTACAGGCTTCTATTTGTGGGGCCTGGGTGGCCAGAGCCTGCTTACGGTGGGCGCAGAGGATTCAAGGGGACCGCTCGGGGGATGCAGCCGAGGACGCGTCCAGGTTGGAATCTGGCGCAGCGTATTTGGCGGATATTCATTATGATCTTATCCGGGGATTGGCGAAGAGTATGGCTTCGGTGGTCGCGGGAAGGCGATGTCTTTGGTTGCGGAATTGGGCAGCGGATGGTTCCTCCAAAACGCGGTTGAGTAGGCTTCCTTTCCGTGGTAAGTTACTTTTTGGTGAAGAGTTGGATAAGTTAGTAAAGGATTTGGGAGAATCCAAAGGGGGTAGGTTACCTGAGGACAAACAACGGCAAGGTCGTCCCGGTCCCGGGGCTAAGGGGCAGCAACGGGAGTTCTGCCGTTTTCGCCCTTCAAGGTTTGGTCAGGGGCAGCGAGGGCGTTTCCCTGGACGAAGCCAAGGGTTTCGAGGTTTTCGAGGAGCGAGCAGGGGATTTGCGGCTGCATCCACCTCCTCCTCTTTCAGAAAATCACAATGATGCCAGAGGGGTTCAGGCAGGACTAGTTCCCGTGGGAGGGCGTCTGCGGGAGTTCTACCCTGCCTGGGCCTGCCTTAGTCCGATCAGTGGGTGTTAGAGGTCATTCCGGACGGTTACGCGTTGGAGTTGCAGCGGCCGGTGACCGATTCATTCGTTCGGTCGCCGTGCAAGGCCAGCGAAAAGTGCAAAGCAGTGCGGGAGACGGTTCAAAGGCTGTTATTTCTCAAGGCAATTGTGCCGGTTCCCGAAGACCAGTTCGGTTGCGGTCGGTACTCCATCTATTTTGTAGTGCCAAAGAAGGAAGGTGCGTGGCGACCGATTCTGGACCTAAAAAGAGTGAATCGCTGTCTACGCGTTTCTCACTTTCAGATGGAGACTCTCAAGTCGGTCATCGTGGCGGTGAGAAAAGGGGAATTTCTGACGTCCTTGGACCTATCGGAGGCGTATCTGCACATTCCGATACGGCAAGAACATCAAAAGTTCCTCCGCTTTGCGGTGCCTATGGGCCATTTTCAGTTTCAGGCTCTGCCTTTTGGCCTGGCTACCGCTCCGCGCACCTTCACCAAGGTGATGGTGGTGGTGGCGGCGGCAGCTTTACGGAAGGAAGGAGTGTTAGTGCACCCGTATCTGGACAATTGGTTGATCCGGGCGAAGTCTCGGGAAAAGAGTGTTTCGGCTACGTCCAAAGTGGTGGCTCTGCTGCAGAGTCTCGGTTGGGTAGTCAACATGTCCAAGAGCAAGTTGGACCCGTCTCAAAACCTGGAGTATCTGGGAGCGCATTTCGACACGAGGGACGGTCGTGTATTTCTACCCACACAGCGGGCGCTCGGACTCCGGCTCTTGATTTGTCAGTTTCTCAGCAAGCCGTGTCCCACTGCCTGGGACTACCTACGGGTATTGGGAACGATGGCGGCAACGCTGGAATTGGTGCCGTGGGCGCGGGCTCACATGCGGCCTTTGCAGAGAGCGCTGTTACAGCGGTGGTCACATCAACGAGATTCTCTGTCCCAGCGGTTGCCGTGCCCGCCACAGACTTGCCAAGCTCTGCAGTGGTGGTTGGCTCCGGGGAGCCTGGAGAAAGGAATGTCATTAGAGATTCCAGCGTGGATATCCCTGACAACCGATGCCTGTCTGCAGGGCTGGGGAGCCCATTGTCAGGGTCGCCTGGCTCAGGGACAGTGGTCCGCCCTAGAACAGACCTGGTCGATTAACAGATTGGAGTTGAGAGCGGTAACATTGGCTCTGCAAGAGTTTCGCCCGTATCTTCGGCAGGCGGCCGTGCGAGTGTTCTCCGACAACACGACTGCGGTGGCTTACATAAACCGACAGGGAGGCACCAGCAGTGTGGCGCTAGAAGCCAAGGCAGAAAGTTTGTTCGACTGGGCAGAGAAGAATTTAGTGGCTTTGTCGGCAGCGCATGTCGCGAGGGTGGACAATGTGGAGGCCGATTTCTTGAGTCGGGTGAAGGTAGACCCAGGAGAGTGGGTTCTTCATCCAGAGGTGTTCGCAATGCTGGTTCGGCGCTGGGGGGAGCCGGTGATGGACCTCATGGCGACCTTTCAGTCGGCAAAGGCCAGACGCTTCTTCAGCAGACGCAGGGAAAGAATGGCGGAAGGTCTGGACGCTCTGGTGCAGGCTTGGCCAGAAAGGCAACTCCTGTATGTGTTCCCTCCGTGGGTGTTAATCGGTCGGGTGTTGCAGCGCATAGAGCATCACAAGGGACGAGTGATTCTAATTGCTCCGGATTGGCCGAGAAGGCCATGGTACGCGGACTTAGTAAGACTTTTGGTAGGGGAACCCTGGAAGCTTCCTCTTCGCAAGGACCTTCTAACGCAGGGGCCTCTTTGCATGCCTCAGGTGGATCTATTCTCGCTTACGGCCTGGCTATTGAGCGGGCTAGATTAACGGCCAGGGGTTATTCGAGGGCAGTGATTTCTACCTTGCTGAAAGCGAGACGGAGGACTACGTCGCTGGCGTATGTGAGAGTGTGGCGTATTTTTGAAGCCTGGTGTGTGGATCAGGAGGTCGTGCCCTTGAAGGCGTCAGTGCCGCAAGTGCTAGCGTTTTTACAGGATGGTTTTCAAAAAGGCCTGGCGGCGGCGTCGTTAAGGGTCCAGTTGGCAGCGTTGTCCTGCTATAGGGGTAAGGTGCAGGGCAACTCGCTGGAGAGTCATGCAGATGTGAAGCGTTTTTTGAGAGCGGTGGCTCTTCTGCGGCCGCCGCGTAAACGTTTCGTTCCGGCCTGGGATCTTCCGTTGGTCTTAGAGGCGTTGAGTAAGGCGCCGTTTGAGCCGTTGGCGCAGACCTCGTTAAAGGATCTGACTCTTAAAGTGGTATTCTTAGTGGCGATTGCTTCCGCGAGAAGGGTTTCTGAGCTGCAGGCCCTGTCTTGTAGGAAGCCGTTTCTCTCTTTCTCGGATTCGAAGGTGGTTTTAAGGACGGTTCCGTCCTTCTTGCCGAAGGTAGTATCGGCTTTTCATCTGAATCAAGTGGTGTCCTTGCCAGTTTTCGCGACGAACAGTAAGGGACAAGTCGCGGAGCGGCTCCATTGTTTAGATATTCGGCGTGCTTTGAAGAAGTATATAGCTCGAACGGCTAGTTTCCATAAGTCTGACAGACTGTTTGTTCTTTTTGCGGGCTCGAGGCAAGGTGAGGCAGCATCTAAAGGGTCGATTGCCCGGTGGTTGAGAGAAGCGATAGCGTCAGCATATATTTTACGTGGTCGAGTAGTTCCAGAAGGGCTAACAGCTCGTTCCACTAGAGCACAGGCGGCGTCTTGGGCGGAGTGTGGTTTGGTACCGCCGGCCGAAATATGTAAAGCAGCAACGTGGTCGTCTTTGCATTCTTTCGTGAAGCATTACTGTTTGGATGTGCATGCTGAACGGGATTCCTGTTTTGGAGCGGCTGTGCTTCAGGCTGGCTTGGCAGGTCCCTCCCGTTAGGTATTTCACTGCTCTGTTACATCCCACAGATTCCGGGACTAGACTGGAGGGACGATCAGGAAGGTTAAATTAGACTTACCTGCTAATTGTAGTTCCTGGAGTAGCTCCAGTCTAGTCCTGTGCCCCGCGCTGGTTGCTGATGCTTGGTGGCCTGAAGCACGTCTTCTTTTCCAGGTAAGCAATTTGTTTCGGGTGTTGCCTTTTGGGACATGGTAGGGCTGGGGTGCTTCGGGGGATTTGCTGTGCTTGTCCTATTTGAATTTTGCTCATAGAGGAAATGGGGACCTCATGGTATAGGCAGTAGCTGCACCTAGTGTAAATAGTTGGACCTCAGGTTCTGTAACGTTACCTGGTTATTGGTTTTTTTCTGTCTGAAATTCTACTTACTTGTTGCTCTGGTGAGTCTGCTTTGTCAATAGGTTAACTGGTGTGAGGAGGCGGTTCCAGTGCTTATATACCAGTGACATCACAAGTGTGAAGTTTCTCAGTCTCCAAAGCTGCTGGAGGAGGTTGACAACCCACAGATTCCGGGACTAGACTGGAGCTACTCCAGGAACTACAATTAGCAGGTAAGTCTAATTTAACCATTGTCCTCCACTAACATTCTGTCTAGTCTTCGTAGTGGCTCCAAGTCAGTACTCCATCTCTCTTGGAGATCATCTCACTACAAGCTTTCTAGATTGTTTTCTATTCTGCCATCTTCATTTCCTGAATTGGCAGCATAGTTGACTGAGATACTGGCTCTCTACGAGCCAGTTCCATGCTCTCTGCAATCTACAGAGAAGCTTTCCATTATGGGCCCTTGCTAGAGAGCATGGGGGTTTTTTTCTCCAACAGCTATCCTAGCTGGTTAGAAAAGGCTTTTCAGTCATGTCTCCCATGACTAGAAGGGTCCCCCTTCTTTTCTATCTCCTTTTTTGATATAAAGGACATAGGCCTTCTCTTACGTGAAGACTCAAGGAGTTGCCAGTTCCCTGCTTTGGTCCATAGTATTCCCAATCGGGGATAGGCTCGTCCTCATGGTAAGAACGCATGATACCTTTGCCCTTAAGCAGGTCGACATGGTATCTCATCTCTAGGCGTCTTCTGTCTACTTACCATGCCAGAGTCCTGGAAGACTCGGGACTTCCTGGCTGCACATTGACATTGTCCTTGGTTTTTCATGTAACAATCCTGGTTCTTTTGCACTAACTAGCATTCTTGCAGATTATAACCAGGAGGAATAGATTCTCCATATGTCTTCTCAAGTAGGTTCCACCTCCTTGTTATTAGATGAATCTTTCCTCTCCACATAGCCTATGTGATCATTGTACTGTAGGCATATCTCTGTCTGTTTACCTGCAGACACCCATATGTAAGCCTACATATCCATATTTATTTTTTGTGTGTATTTTATGCCCTGCCATATCTCACTATAGATATATTCTTATGTCTGTCTATCTATCTATCTATATATATATATATATATATATATATATATATATATATCTGTTGAGATATTTTCTTATAGATAGATATGTATCCACATACTTATCTATCTCCCTGTCTATTCTCATATACCTATATGATTCTGACAGAGGATTTTTACCCATACCTATGCTATCTAGCAAGTTTGGGGTTTTACACACACACCCACTCCTATGGTA
The DNA here is from genome assembly GCA_033557465.1 of Ichthyophis bannanicus. NCBI lineage: Eukaryota > Metazoa > Chordata > Amphibia > Gymnophiona > Ichthyophiidae > Ichthyophis > Ichthyophis bannanicus. The sequence goes on from CM066032.1 coordinate 1,533,558,553, forward strand.
GTCAGCAATTTTTATACCATAACCTAACGGTTTAGGTACCTCTGAAGCTCTCCATACTCAATATCTCTCCTAGCTTATCCCAGTTAGGAGAGACATTGTGGATCTTCAGTTAATCACAGGCTTTAACGCCTCCGGCATTTGTCCTCTCTTCTTGGGATACAAGGGGTCCCCATACCCTTTCTCCCTACAAGGACTATGCCTGTTTGTCCAAATCGGTTAGCCTTTCTCTTTTTGCTCCTAAGAGTGAGCCACGCTCCCGCCAAAAGAGTTAGGTTTTTGTCATAAACCCTTCCTCTGAAGGCCCACCGTTTTTTGTACTACCCCAGTTTTTCCTACTGGGGTTACCTATTCCTTTCAGGATTCTGACCTCCACTATTTTTCCTACAGGTTTATTACCTCCACTTTACAGTGAGGTCCTCTTCAAGGTTCCTCTACTGGGTTCCCAGTAGATCCATGAACCTCCATACTTCTGTGAAATCCTGCTAGGGGAGGTCTCTATTGCAATCTTCTGCAACATCATTGATGACAATCATCATCCTTCACATGGACTCCACAGCATTTTTTCTTTCTTCAACTCCTACCCTCCATCCTCTGGATGCCTGGTGTTCTGGGAGATAGCATGTTCCAACCTATGACATGCTGGGACTCCAGGCATCTTAGCTTGGGAATCCCCATATGTGAAGACTCATTCCTGCTTGTTCCTGGAGATAGCACAGTTACTTACCTGTAACAAGTGATCTCTGGAAACAGCAGGAATAAGTCTTCACAACCCACCCACCTCCCCAGGAGTTGTATCTCTATCTATCTTTCCTTTCCTTTCTCTCTCTCTTTGTCTCAGCTTTAAAACTTAACTGAGGAGAGGCAGTTGGGAAAGGCGGGAAGGCAGCACGCAGGCGTGCTGGGATGCTTCCAAAAGCTCTTGATTGGATGCTGGGAAGCGTTCCCGCGCAGACTCCGTTGGTACCGACGTACCCATATGTGAAGACTTATTCCTGCTGTTCCCAAAGATCACCTGTTACAGGTAAGTAACTGTGCTTTCTCAGTGGACAATAGGAAGAAGTCCTCATAACCCTCCCACCTTCCCTGAGAGTTGTATTCTACTATAGCTATAGTATCAGACTAACCTAAATGGCGTCGTGTCAGCAGGTGGGAAGAGGGCGCAGATGTGCAGAGGAAGCTCCCAAAAGCTTCAACTAGTAGTTGATGAGTGTTCCCACTCGGGCACTGTAGGATGATGTCACCCAGGGAACAAAGGAACAGATACCAAGACTGGCAGGTTTTTCAGGTTTTGCAAACCCCTTTTATTTGGGGCAAATAAAAGGGGTTTGCAAAACCTGAAAAACCTGCAAGTCCTGGTATCTGTTCCTTTGTTCCCACGTATTTTACAGATACTTTGTTGCTTCTTTTTGGTCTTATCTTGGACGATGTCACCCATACGTGAGGACTTATTTCAGCTGTCCACAGAACACCTGCTTTATGTGAGTAACTATCTTATATTTCAGGGGTTTTTGATTTGTAAAATCTTAATAAATCCTTGAGAATCTCCACAAATTTGGAATTCTTTTGCCCCATCATATAAAATCAGGTTGAATTATTTGCAGTTCCAGAAAAAATTGAAAACATTTTTTAAATGGCTTTGTTAATTATTAAGAATGAATGCAGTGCTTATTGTAGTGCCTTTACTAGTTAGCGTAAGATGGTATTGAATTTTTTATATTGTATGTTTAAGTCCATTTTTATGACTGTTTTATTGTAAGTAACATTGAATAGTTTTAAGCTAGTATTCCAAGATACAAATGACAAATTTTTAAAAAGTCTAAAACAGAATAATGAACTTCATGCATTTTAAAATTAGAGCTTCTGATCCTTGGTATTTCATTTAGATGTTTATTTTTGAGATAATTATGTGCATTCCCTGGGTCAAAAAATAGGGGTTTATGGGTATATACATGTTAGAATTATTTTTTGTGGCTTTTATGTGGTCTATTCATTGACTCAAAAAACATTTTCCATCGCCAGCCCCCCTTCTCCCAGCAGCAGCTGTATCAGCCCCCTCCTTCCCAACTGCATCAGCCCCCTCTCTTCCTCCAGATCCAGCGATACCATTACCTTCCCCTTCTCCCAGAAATACTCTGTTCCCAGGTGGAGGGAGAGGCTAAGGGGAGTTTGTGCCTTTGTTCCTGCCAACACCACAGGAGAATTTTAAAGCATGAGAACAGGCACTTCCGGTTTCTTACGAGAACCCAGAAAGGTACCTATTCTTGTGAAGCCAGTTTTCTGGGACTTTGCAGTCAGCCCAACTATGTCCAGTAGCCTAACAACATTATTTTATCTCCAGGAACAAGCAGGAATGTAGTCTTCACATATGGTTATCGTCGGTAACGACGAAGCCTGCGCGGGAATGCTTCCCAGCGTCCAATAGGAACGCTTTTGGGAGCATCCCTCAGCACATGCGCGCTGCCTTCCCGCCTTTCCAACTGTCCCTCTTCAGTTCTTCATTTTCCGCGGAGCCGATAGGACACATACCCTGTCACCGCAGAAAATTTCTTCTTTAATCTTGTTTTCTTGTGGTCGCATTTGCCTCCGCACAACGCCTACCGGTACCGCCGGTTCTTTTCTTTTCTTCTTTAAAAAAATAATAAATTCTGAATTGTTTCTCTTCAGAAACTTCTTTTTCGGTGCTAGGCGCCATTTTGGGCACTAGGCCCCATTTTTCCTTAAAGATGGAAAAACCAGGTAGTGGTTTTAAAAAATGCACTAAGTGTGGCGGTACCATTTCCGTCAACAACACCCATGACTGGTGTCTTGAATGTTTAGGTCTTGACCATTCTCCATCTGAGCGTCTCTCTTGTATGGGAATGACTAAAAGAGGAAGACAGAACCGGGCTGCAAAGCTCGATACCCTCTTTTCTTCGGACGTCAGGTCCATTGCATCGATGTCTTCAAGAGCCTCTTCTTCCTCCCATGGATCTCAGGTAACTAAACATAAAAGCCTGTCCTCAAAGGGTAGCTCTCCTGCAAAGCATCGAGAGGGCATTGGCATTGCCCTTGAGGGAACCACACCGGCAAAACAGCTCCGGCGGGAGGCTTCGGCCTCCAAAGCATCAACGGGGTTCCAGGATGTTCTCGAGGCCTCGGCCTCGACAGAACTACTGGTGCCATGCTCAGGGGTCCCAGCCGCCTTCACCGGTACCGACACCCAGGCATCGGCAGCGTCGATAGACCAGAGATTCCTCGCTATCAAGCGCAGTATTGCAGCTCTCCTTACAGCTGAAGTACCGTTGACACCGATGGTTCAACGGGCACCGACACCGGTACCGATGCCAGTACCGGCACAGATATCGGTACCAGTACCGACGGTACAGGCCCCGGTGTGAATTCTTCCCATGCCGTCTTTGCCTGGCATAGAAAGATTGGTACTGGATCAACTCGGTATGGACTTCGATCGATACCGGGACCATGCCTTACATGAACATCGTGATCAGAGATACTTCGAATCCTCCGATTCCGATGACTCTGATAATTCTGCTGGTACCAGAGTTTTTCTCCCGGAAGACTCTTCTTCTCCCCAACTCAGAATGTAGCCTCTGGAGGACATGTCTTTTTAGGATTTTATTTGTGATGTTGCCAAAGGCCTTTCAATCACGGTAGCTCCTGAAAAGGAACCTAGAGCAAAGGAATTGGAAATTCTCCAATATCCTAAGGCTCCAAAGGAGGCAGCCACTCTGCCCATTCATGAAATTCTTCATGATTTGATGCTCAGAATGAGAGAGACACCTTTGACCACATCTCCTCATTCTAGGAGACTTGATACCATGTATCGAGTTCCACCATGTCCTGGATTTCAAAAGACTCGGCTGCCACACCATTCAATTGTAGTGGAGTCAGTAGGATGAAAAGTGCAAAGAGACATGCATCCAATCCTCCAGGTCGTGAATGCAGTACTCTTGATGCTTTTGGACGACGAACTTTTCAGGCTTCCATGCTTTCAGCTAGGATCAGCTCATATATTTTATATATGGGAATGTTCCTCAAAGAGGTCACAGGAGATTTGGAGCTTATGAGCCCACTTCTCCCAGATGACAGACGACAAGACTTCCTTACGCTTGTCAGGCATGCTCAAGATGTCTCCAAGTTTGTGAATCGTGCAGCCTTTGACTGCTTTGAATGCATCAGCAGAACCTCTGCTATTGCCATTGGTGCACGACGGATTGCCTGGCTTCAGGCATCAGACTTGTAGATTTGGGTACAGGATAAATTAGGCAACATCCCTTGCACAGGAGAAAACCTCTTTGGCAAGAATTGGCAGGAAAAGGCTAATGAGATAGATGCTGACAATATCACCTTAGATTGTCAAAATCTACAACCACTCCAGCCAAAAAGAAACCCTATAAAAAACCCTCTTTCAGAAAAAAGAGAAAGTTTTATCTATCCTATACCCAGCAAAGCCAAGCTCACGGTCAAGTTGCCCAAAGGGGACAACAACAGCAATTCAAACAGCAGAAGAAGCCAAAAGGCCCGAGAGCTCAACCAGCTCCGCAGGTTCAGCCCCCTCAAGGGCTTCGACTCCTTCCTAGAAAGCTTAGCCTTCCTGCCCCTGAGGGGTCCAGAACCCCTAAATATTCCAGGCAGGCTGTGTCATTTTGCCAACAGATGGCACCAAATAACAGCAGAAAATTGGACTCTGTCCATTGTAGGAGAGGGGTACAAGCTTCATTTTCACAGCATGCCCCCTCCTACAGTCCTAAGGCAGTTCAATTCCCAGACCTCTGCAGACAATCTGCTGGATCACGAGGTCTCAGCACTTCTTGCCCAAGAGGCAATAGAGGAAGTACCCATCCTCCAGCAGGGTACAGGGTTCTACTCCCCCTATTTTCTTATTCCAAAGAAAACAGGGGGACACGGACCCATTCTAGACCTCAGAGAATTGAACAAATACCTGTTCCGAGAGAAGTTCAAAATGATTTCTCTAGGAACTCTTCTGCCATACCTTCAAAGTCAGGATTGGCTTTGCTCTCTAGACTTAAAGGATGCATATACTCACATTCTGATCCATCCATATCACAGGAAATTTTTATGATTTCTTTTCAAGAGAAAACACTTCCAATACAGGGTTCTTCCCTTTGGTCTGGCTTCCGCACCAAGAGTATTCACGAAATGCATGGCAGTAGTAGCTGCATTCCTGCGAACCCTGGGGATATTAGTCTTCCCTTACTTGGACAACTGGCTCTTTCGAGCCCCCATGGGTGCAGAAGCCAGCTCTGCACTGTCTCGCACAATGCAAATCCTCCAATACTTGGGATTGGTAATAAACTTCCCAAAATCCCAACTTGTTCCTTCCCAGTCTCTGGAGTTCATAGGAGCCTGTTTAGATACCAGACAGTCAAGGGCTTTCCTTCCACAGGCCCGGTGTCTTTGCATAGTGCAACTAACTTCTCAAGCAGCGGGAAAATCCTCCCTAACTGCACGAGAACTGCTACAGTGACTGGGACACATCACATCCACAGTTCATGTAGTTCCCTATGCTTGCCTCCACATGTGAGCAGCCCAGTGGACCCTATCCACACAGTGGACACAGGCCACAGGACGTCTGTCAGACAAGATATCAAACTCTCATCAACTGATCTTGCCCCTTCAATGGTGGCAATCACTGGAGAATCTTTTAGTGGGGTCTCCTTTCCAACAACCCCTATTCCAGGCCACCCTAACAACAGATGCATCACAGGTGGGTTGGGGAGCACACCTGCATCATCTCTGTACCCAGGGCACCTGGACACCACAGGAGTCTGCTCTTAATTCTAGGAGGTTTATGTGAAGACATATCTATTTAGCTCTTCGAGTATTCCATGCCCAGCTCAGCTACAAGACAGTCCTAGTCCAAACGGACAATCAAGTAGCCACGTTCTATGTGAACAAGCAGAGCGGAACAGGCTGTCTGTCGTTATGCAACAAAGCTTTACGACTTTGGGCCCTCGCCAGAGAGCATCAAATCCACCTTCTCGTGGTATATCTTCCAGGCATTCAAAACCTTTCGGCAGACAAACTCAGCCGAGTACTGCTGCCTCACGAATGCTCTCTCCACTTAGACCAGGTGACAAAGATATTTCACATCTCTGGGACTCCAGACATAGAACTCTTTGCAAGTCCACTAAATGCCAAACTTCCCCGATTCTGTTCCAGGATTCCGGCTCACAATTGCCAGGCACGGGATGCCTTCCTCCTTCACTGGGGTGAGGACTTCCTCTATGCCTTCCCACCTATTCCCCTCATCCCCAAAACACTCTTCAAGCTTCAGAGAGACAGAGGTCGTATGATCCTCATAGCGCCACAGTGGCCACGCCAAACGTGTTATCCCCTGCTTCTACATCTCTCTCAAGCTGCACCTCTGGAGTTAGGGTGTGCTCCAGATCTACTTTCCCAAAAGAGCGGGACCCTATGGCACCTGAATCCCCAGTCCCTACATCTCACGGCATGGTTGCTGAGAGCTTAAATCTTCAGGATCTCAACCTTTCTCAACAGGTAAAGGATATCCTTCAGGCTTCTAGAAAGCCTTCCACAAGATGATCTTACGCCTTCAAGTGGAAACGTTTCACTATATGGTGTTCCCAGAAGGGGTTAAACCCCCTGGTGATACCTTTGGAAGCGATACTAGAGTATCTACTTCATTTATCAAATCCTGGTCTAAAGACCAATTCAGTAAGAGTCCATCTTAGCGTAATTTCAGCTTACTATAAGCCTCTAAATGGACAACCAATTTCCTCTCATCCTCTCATATCCAGATTTACGAGAGGCCTTCTATTAACAAAACCTCCCATCAAACCACCACTGGTGGCATGGGATTTAAATATAGTTCTCGGGCAGCTCATGAAACCGCCCTTTGAACCTTTAGCCACTACTACCCTGAAGTTTTTGTCCTGAAAGGTGATCTTCCTAATTGCAATCACCTCTGCATGTCGCATTAGTGAATTGCAAGCGTTAGTGACTGATCCTCCTTACACTAGATTTCACCATGATAAGGTTGTCCTCAGAACTCATCCACACTTTATGCCAAAGGTGGTTTCGCCTTTCCATTTAAATCAATTGATTTATCTTCCTGTATTCTTTCCGAGGCCTCATGCCTCTAATGCAGAGAAGAACCTTCACACTTTGGACCTTAAAAGAGCCTTAGCTTTTTATCTACAAAGAACTCAGCAACATAGAAAGTCTTCTCAACTTTTTATTGCTTTTGATTCTAGTCATTTGGGACTTCCAGTCTCCAAGAGGACTTTATCCAAATGGATTGCACAATGCATATCCTTTGCTTATGAGAGTAAGATTCTTCCTCTTTAAGGCCATGTCACAGCTCATAATGTGAGAGCCATGTCAGCCTCTATGGCTAACCTTCACTCTGTGTCTATTGATGACATTTGTCGAGCAGCCACCTGGGCTTCGGTACATAACATTACATCCTACTACTGCCTAGATAAAGCCTCCCGTCGGGATGCCTTCTTTGGCCAGGCTGTTCTTCAAAATCTCTTTCAAACTTAATGCAACTCCTACCAACCAACCCTGGTAGGATGCCAGAGATCCATGGGAGGAAGCATGACCCACCTCACTATAGGTGGCAGCTTCCTGGGGTCATCTCTCTGGCATCTTCAGCTAGGGAGTCACCATATGTGAAGACTGCATTCTCCAGGACCAAGCAGGAAGTCAGTCCTCACATATGGGTGACATCGGCGCCGACGGAGCCCCCATGCGGAGCATTTCCCCAGCTTTCAAAGAAAGCCTTTGGGAATGCAGCATGCATGCACGGTCCCCTTCCCGCCCAAGGGTGCCATCTTAGTCAGTCTTTCTTTTTCCGCGGAGCCCAAAGGACGTGAGTTTGTGTCACCCGGGAAAAGTTGGTTTTTTTCTGCGATTTTTGCTGTGTCTTATCCGGTTTGACGCTGGTTCCCCTTCCCTCCTGGGCTCGGTACACCGGTATCAAGTCTGGTGTTTTGTTTTTCGGTTTTTGTCCCTCGTGACTAGCGTTCGCGCTCTTTTTGTGTTTTCACTGGCAGCCCGGTCTTTTCACCTTGCAGGGGCCCTTTTTCCCCTGATGGCTGCCAGCAGGTTCAAAAAGTGTGATCGGTGCAAGAAACTTATGTCTCTCACCGACACACATGACTGCTGCCTCCGTTGTCTCTGGCCCGACCATGACCCGCTGGCCTGTGGCCCATGCAGCAAGATGTTGTCGAAGGCGCTTCGGAGCCGTCAGCATCAACATGAGCGAATTTTCTCTGACTCCGGGTCCGGCTGGGCCCGGACTTTGTCAGAGGCCTCGACATCTCGGGAGTCTGACCCTGAGCACCATTGGGGTTCCTCTGAGAGGGCGTCTCCCACCCGGGAGCACAGAAGGAACAAGAAGCTCGCGAGGGCGGCGTTGGTGGAGGCTCCTGGTTCCTCGAGGGCCAGGTCACGTAGCCCTGACCGCCGCCCCGGACTCTCTGAATCGGAGAGGCCGTCCAAGTTACCTCGTGTGGAGCCGGAGTCCCCGAGTCACGTAAGTGAAGTTGTCCTCATGGACTCTACTCCAGGGGAGCCGACGTCAGGCCCGATGCCTTCGGGGCCCGAGTCGGGGGCTGCTGAGTCTCCTGAGCTGGGACTCAGGTTGACCGGCCTTGGAGAGCAGCTTGGCTGCCTTCAAGGAACAGCAGCGGGTGATGATCGCTGCCCCGACCACCGGGACCTCGACATCTAAGTTGACCCCGGAGACCGAGCCGATCCTCGAGTCAATGTAGCCTCGAGTCGATCCTCGGTCAGGGTCTCCCTCGACCTCTCGTGCGGGGCCGAGGTCATTGACGCCGATACCTTCGGCGTCGGGGCAGGTGGCACCGAGGCCCACATGGCCGGAGCCGCTCGATTCCTCTTCGGAGGAGTCTGCTTGGGAGACAGAGGACGAGGAGTCCCCGGACACCTTCTGGACCTGGTGCATCCCTTCGGACTCACCGGAGTCCGAGCCTCGGAGACGGTCCCCCCCGGAGGATACCCGGTTCTCGGACTTCGTGAGGGACAGGGACATGGCCAAAGCCTTGGCCTTCCCTGCGGATGTCGAGGAGGAGCCTCGAGCCGAAGAGCTCAATGCCCTCCAGTATGACTTTCCTCCAAAGGAAGCCTTTACTGTACCGGTTCCTCCGATGCTGGAACGGCTGCTCTTCCATATGTGGGAGGCACTGGCCTCGACGCCGGTTCTTAGCAAATGGGTCGATTCCATTTATCGAGTCCGTAAGAGCCCTGGGTTCCAAAAGGCGCAGCTACTGCACAACTCCATGGTTGTGGAATCAGCCATGCACGGTCTGAAGAGTCAGAAAATGCACTCCTTGGTGCCCCCCCGGCCGGGAGGCCCGGAACCTGGATGCCCTCGGTAGAAAGTGCTTCCAGGGCTCTATGCTATCTTGCCGTGTCCAGACCTACCAGCTGTACATGGGCATGTACCTACGAGACCTGGCAAAGGAGATTGCTGGGTTCTCAGCTGGCCTCTCCGAGGAACCTTTGCAGAGGTTCAAGGCTTTGTCAACATGGATTTGAGAGTGCTCGAAGTGTATCTCTCGAGCATCCTATGATGGCTTCGAGGCTTCGGCCCGGGTAACCGCAGCCGGCATCAGTGCACGTCATCAGGCCTGGCTACAGTCATCAGACCTCGAGTCATGGGTGCAGGACAAGTTGGGCGATGTTCTTTGCCGAGGTGAAAACTTTTTGGTAAGCCCATGACTGAAAAGGCTGCAGAAATCGAGACAGAGACTGTCACCAGGACAAGGCTGTCCAGGAAGACTTCTGCCCCTTCTCAGAAAAAGAAGGGCTCGGGAAAGAAGCCCTTTTTCCCGAGGAAGGGTGCTGCCTACAAATCCTACCCTCAATATCAGGCCTCTCCAGCTCCCCAACAGGGCCAGCAGGCCAAGGGGCAGGGGCATGGGCCCTGTAGGCAGAAGACCCCCAAGCCGCCAGCTCCGGCTCCTGCACAGCAGGTAGGGGTTTTTGACTCCCACAGAATAGTCTCTTCTCCACAGCTGGCTCCACTCAGCACAGGAGGTCGGCTGTCCCTGTACGCCTACAGGTGGCCAGCCATCACAGGGGATACCTGGGTACTGAGCATAGTCCAGAAGGGCTATATGCTCCACTTCCACCAGCTACCCCCTCCTACTTTCCAGGGGACCCTCCAAGACTCCCTCTGCACAGAAACCTCCTCCTTCAGGATTTGGCAAGTCTTTTAAAGGAACAGGCGGTGGAACCGGTGCCTCACCACCTTAAAGGGCAAGGCTTCTACTCCAGGTACTTCCTGGTTTTTGCACCACTGTATATAGTCCACTCTGTACATAGCTCATACCAATCTAGCACACAACACAACACACACTCAATTTCCCCCCCACTGCATGTATAACACACTCACTTGACCTGATTGTTTGCTGTGATACCACCTTGATTATTAAGATAAGGCGGTTTAGAAATACTGTTAAATAAATAAATAAAAAGGACAGGAGGCCTCCGGCCTATCCTAGACTTGCGAAACTTAAACAAGTTTCTGGAGAGGGAAAAGTTCAAGATGCTTACCCTTGGGATACTGCTGTCCTACCTCCAGCAGGGAGATTGGCTATGCTCCTTAGACCTATAGGATGCTTATACTCACATCCTCATCCATCCAGACCACAGACAATATCTCAGATTTGTGGTGGGAGGAAACCATTTCCAGTACAGAGTACTTCCCTTTGGCCTAACTTCCGCCCCCAGGGTTTTCACCAAATGCCTGGTGGTGGTGGCGGCCTATCTCAGGAATCAGGGAATTTTTGTCTTCCCATACCTTGGCAACTGGCTCATCAGGGGCCAGTCTCTCCAGGAGGCCAGACAAGCCACTCTTCGCACTGTCTCTCTTCTTCAGCATCTGGGCTTTGTCATAAACTACTCAAAGTCCACTTTGCTCCCCTCACAGAACCTAGAGTTTATAGGGGCAAGATTAGACACCCTGCAGGCAAGAGCTTACTTGCCCAAGGACAGGGCCTACAGACTGATGGACTTAGCCAACCAGTTCCAAAGCAATTCTCTGGTCTCCGCCAGGCACTTCCTGTGGCTTCTGGGCCACATGGTATCCACGATACATGTGGCCCACATAGGTAACACAGTTAGAGCAATCTACTACAAGATCCGTTCACTCAGACATCTACGCTCCTTGCTTGAACCAGAAGATTTCCGGACAATCTACCAGGCTCTGATCATACCTCACTTTGATTACGCCAATGCCATATTACAAGGACTCCCCCAATCCACCTTGAACCCTCTACAACTCGCAATGAATGCCGCAGCGAGGGTTCTCCATGGGGCGTCTAGGAGCGACCATGTGATGCCCCTTCTGAAACAGTTACACTGGCTTCCTATACAGGCCAGGATCGTTTTCAAGAACGTGTTACTGACCTTCAAAGCTGTCAATAGGCTCTCCTCCTCCTCACTAACAGACCTCATCCACACCATAGCCCCTAATAGATCAAGAAGATCCACAGCAATAAATACGCTAATAATTCCGAAGGCATTAAGAAAATGCACCTCGACAACAGCAAACAGGGCCTTCAGACTCTGCACTCCAAGATGCTGGAACGCTTTACCACCAAACATCTGGGCCATCACTAACCTAACCCAGTTTAGGAAGGCCCTCAAGCACCACCTCTTCCTCAAATACTTCTCAGATATCAATGAATCAATTCACTCAAACGAATGTATCTACACCAGCATACCTAGTCAGCTAAACTAACACTCCTATCAAGATATCCTTGATTATTGAGACCTATGTCACATATTATTCTATGACACCTGTGTGTAAATAGTTACCCCACTGTTATCCAAGTTTTGCTGTCCTGTTAATTGTAAACTCAGACCTGTTATCCTGTTCTGAGAATTTTGTTCCATGTAAACCGCACTAATGCCGAATAGCGCGGTATAGAAGAGATTGTAAATAAATAAATAAAATAAATGTGACTCCGAATGCCCATCTGCACATGCGGGCTGCTCAGTGGTGCCTCAGAGCTCAGTGGGCGCAGGCCACAGGCGACCTCCGAGACAGAGTAAAGGTGTCCAAACCACTTTTGGACTCCTTGCAGTGGTGGCTACATCTCCCAAACCTTCTCAGGGGTCACCTTTTCAGGCCCCAGTACACACAAGGGTGCTGACGACCGATGCTTCCTTAAAGGGCTGAGTTGCACATTGCCAGGGCACGTGCACTCAAGGTCTCTGGTCTCCTTGGGAGGCCACACAGCAGATCAGTCTTTTGGAGCTGCAAGCAATCCGCTTGGCTCTACAGACTTTCTCTCATGCTCTCTCTCACCAGTCTGTCTTAGTCCAGACAGACAATAAGGTAGCAATGTTCTATGTGAACAAGCAAGGGGGCACAGGGTCCACACTTCTATGTCAGGAGGCGCAGGCCCTTTGCTCCTTTGCAGTCAAACAAGGCATGTTTCTCACAGCAGTTTATCTACCTGGTCAGGAGAACTTCTTGGCAGACAAACTAAGCAGGATTCTCCAGGCTCACGAATGGCAGTTGAATCCACTAGTGGTCCAGAAGATCTTTCTACAATGGGGACTTCCATCCATCGATCTCTTTGCAAGTCCACTGAACCGTCAGCTGCCCAGGTTTTGCTCCAGACAGCCACATCCCCTGAGAATGGCAGCAGATGCCTTTCTGATCTCTTGGTCTACGGGCCTCCTGTATACGTTTCCTCCCACGCCCTTAGTGGCCCGAACTCTGTTCAAGATTCTCCGGGACAAGGCCTAGGTGATTCTGGTAGCCCCCAGATGGCCGAGGCAACCGTGATTTCCACTTCTGCTGCAGTTGGCGGTGGAAACTCCATCCCCTTTGGGGTTCCAACCCGATCTCCTGTCTCAGGATCAGGGTTCCCTTCTGCACCCCAATCTCGGATCCCTCAATCTGATGGCCTGGCTGCTGAAAGGATAGTGCTAGCTCCCTTACTTCTACCTAAGGAAGTTGAGGAGGTAGTCTTGGCCTCTAGGAGACAGTCCACCAGAAAGTTCTATGCCCTCAAGTGGCGTAGGTTTACGATATGATGTGCTCAGCGCAATGAAGATCCTTTCTCTTGCCTTGTGCCAGTAGTACTGCAGTATCTACTTCACCTGTCAGACCTAGGCCTTGTCTAACTCTGTTCGGGTCCACCTTGGTGCTCTGTCAGCTCACCACTCACCGGTGGAAGGACAGTCTCTGTCGGTACACCTCTTGGTGTCCAGATTTCTCAGAGGTCTGCTTCTACTCAAGCCTCCGGTTCATCCACCGGCAACTGAGTGGAATTTAAATGTGGTTTTGCAGCAACTTACTCGCCCACCGTTTGAGCTGATGGATACTTGCCATTTGTGCTTCCTCTCTTGGAAAGCACTCTTCCTGGTAGCTCTTACCTCGGCCAGATGTGTGAGTGAACTACAAGCTCTTGTTTCTGATAGACCGTATACACGGTTCTTTAGGAACAAGGTGGTCCTACGGACTCATCCAAAGTTCCTTCCAAAAGTGGTCTCCTCTTTTCACCTCAATCAGGAGGTGGTTCTTCTGACCTTCTTTCCCAGGCCGCATACCAGCCGGGCTGAAACAGTCTTGCATACCCTGGACTGTAAGAGGGCCTTGTCTTTTTACATAGAACGTACGAGGGGGCATCGAAGGGCTACTCAGCTCTTCGTCTCCTTTGACCCTAATAAACTGGGGTTACCTGTCTCCAAGCGTACGTTGTCCACTTGGGTAGCAGATTGTATCGCCTGGGCGTACAAGGCATCCGACCTCCCCTTGCAGGGTCGAGTCACGGCACACCGTGTCAGGGCGAAAGCCGCGTCAGTAGCTCATCTCCGCTCTGTTCCGTTGGCAGACATCTGCCGGGCTGCTACTTGGTCTTCAAGCAAGACTTTGCAGCCCGCTACTGTCTCGAGAGAGAGTCCGAAGGGACAGTGCTTTCGGACAGGCGGTACTCCGTAATCTCTTTGAGGTTTAGGCAACTCCTACCCTCCAGCCCTTGTGTTGGGCTACCGTATGGGGGCGTTCTCAGAGGATATTCTTATCACGGATGCTGAGGCTCTTCAGAGGGAGCCATTTTTTCAGCTTGGGGTTCCCGGTAGCCTAGAGCTGGGGAGTCCCATATGTGAGGACTGACTTCCTGCTTGGTCCTGGATAAAGAGTAGTTACTCACCTGTAACAGGTGTTCTCTAGGAGCAGCAGGAATCAGTCCTCACAGCCCTCCCTCCTCACCTGGAGTTGAAGTCATATACTTCATTTTGTTTTGCTGTCTTTTAGCTATGTCATCAGACTGAGCAAGATGGCACCCTTGGGCAGGAAGGGGGCCGTGCATGTGCGCTGCATTCCCAAAGGCTTTCTTTGAAAGCTGGGGAAATGCTCTGCACGGGGGCTCTGTTGGCACCGACGTCACCCATATGTGAGGACTGATTCCTGCTGCTCCTGGAGAACACCTGTTACAGTTGAGTAATTACTCTTTCCTGCTTGTTCCTGCAGATAGTGTAGTTACTCACCTGTAACAGGTGATCTCCGGGAACAGCAGGAATTTAGTCTTCACAACCCACCCACCTCCCCTAGGAGTTCTCTCTATCTCTCTGTCTTTCCTCTCTCCCTCTATCCTTTCATTCAGCTACAAACTTAACTGAAGGATAGTTGGAAAGGCGGGAAGGCAGCGCGCATATGCTGAGGGATGCTCCCAAAAGCGTTCCTATTGGACGCTGGGGAGCGTTCCCACGCAGGCTCCGTCGGTACCTACGATACCCATTTGTTAAGACTAAATTCCTGCTGTTCCCGGAGATCACCTGTTACAGGTGAGTAACTACGCTTTGGGCTTATCGAGGAGTATGAACACCGCTGGGTATGCATCGTGCTAGCCTTCTGGGATATGTTGGTGTTGCTCTGTGGAGTGGGCACTATAGTGCACATGTTATTTGAGTGCTCATATTTCTAAGATTTTTTGATTAGTGTGTGGAATTCTGTTTGTGAAATATTTAAGTTAAATCTTGCTTTGTGTATAAAATTCATAATTTTTCAATCAGTATGCCCGTCAGTGGTGTTCACAAGATATCAGTAAATACTATTTGATACACTAATATCGATAGCTGCGCATCATGTATTAACTAACTAGAAGGATACATTCCTGAGTGTAACTTTTTTGTGGTATGATGTTTGCCTTGTTTGTAGATTGGAAGGTGCAGCATCCTATATCTAAGTATGGAAAGCTCTAGATGATCTTTCTAGCCTTTAATAATATGATAACTCTTTTTTTATTTACTATATTTCTTTTAGTATTGCCTCTGCCTTTTTGGGGGAGGGGGTTGGAATGAAAGAATTGTTGTCGGATATGTGGTGTTCTTATTTATTGTATTTTGAAAAAGGTTAAAGTTGGAGGAAATAAAGGCAGAGCAGAGTGGCAGGAGCAAAAATGCAAGCTCCTGCTACCGCAAAAAGGGACAAGCCCACTCTGATGAGGTTATCTGGCTGTGATGGAGGCAGCTGGATGATGTCAGTGGATCCCTGCAGGAGAGGATAATTTTTGGAGTTTTTCATTTAGAACCAGAAACCCTAATTTCCCCATTCAGGGGGAGGGCAATGGTATCAGGCATTTCTGGGAATAACTGATGATCAGAAGCTCTAATTATGATAAAGCTGAGAACAGGGCTGTTTTGAAAACCATCATTTGGGAGTTTCTTCTACTTTTTCTAACTCCACAGGGCCCCTCAACACTCTTCAGAATATGATTACATTTATTGTGGAAAATTTCTTGAGTCCTGGCCAGGGATGAAACAAGCCCCTGATGACCTGCTACTGCTCAGGAAATTATTTTTCAAAGTCTTTCTCCACAGAACAGGATAACATTCTTATTGAATCAGACCAGTAGCATATGTATAATAAATATAGTCATTCAGAGCAAATATGATATAAGTTTTTTTCTATTTAAATTGCTTTGGGCACTGGTTCTCAATTTTCGAACAATTTCACCTTTATATTTCTATGTTAGAATATCAAAATTGTATTTGTGCTGATCTCCAGGAACAAGCAGGAATATAGTCTTCACATATGGGTGACGTCTGTACCAATGGAGCCCGCGTGAGAATGCTCCCCAGCATCCAATAGGAAAGCTTTTGGGAGCATCCCACTGTGTCTGCGCTGCTGCCTTCCCGACTTTGTGACTCTGCTTCCTCAGCAGTTCATTTTCCTTGGAGCCAGCAGGAAGCAAATCCTGTCACTGCAGAAAATTTCTTCTTATTTTTTGTGGTTGCATCTGCCTTCCCGTCAACACCGGAACCGATATCTTTGATTCTATTTCTTTCTTTCTAAAATTAAAAAAAACTACTACTACTTCAATTCTTTCAGCTGCATTGATGCCATCTTAGCCCTAGACCTTCCATCCAGTCTAGTGATACGATGGAAAAACTAACCAGTGGTTTTAAGAAATGCTCCAAGTGTGGTAGCACTATCTCTGCTACTGATACCCATAACTAGTGTCTTAAATGCCTCGGCCCAGATCACCAGCCATCTGAATGTCCCCTTTGCAAGAAGATGACAAAGAGAGGCCTACAGAATCGGGCCGGGAAACTTGGCTCCCTTTTTGCCTCGGATGCAGTTTCACTTGCTTCAACGTCATTGAGGGCATCGTCTTCCTCACATGGATTTCAGGCATCAAAACACAAAACAGGCCATCCTCCCAAGGGTAGATCTCTGTCTAAACATACAGATACCTCGAGCATTGCCCTGGAGTTGGATCGACCGACCAAACTATCCCGGCGGGAGGACCTCCCCTCCAAAGCTGCAAAAGAGGTCTTGGATACTCCCAAGGCCTCCACCTCAGGAGAGCTCCTGATGCCATGCTCTGGAACAGTAGCCCATGCTTCTGGTACCGATACCCAGGCATTGGCAAGCTCTATGGATCAGCGTATGCTGGCTATTGAGTGGAGTCTAGCGGCTCTGTTAGTAGCATCGGTACTGATCAGGACCTTACCGGCAGTCTGCATCAGGCTTGATACCACTGGGCACACTTACGCCCATACCGACTCTCGAGTCTGTTCCCGGTTCCGAGGTACCGGTACGGCAAGTCTCTCAAGTTGATACCGATCTCGATCGGTACCAGAACATGCAAGAACAGGAGCATCGCTTCCGTCGATACTTTGATCCTACTGATTCTGATTCTTCGGATGATGAATCAATCGGTACCCAAGAGATGCAAAGTCTTCTGGAGGAAACCCCCCAAAGATATGTCTTTCCAAGAGTTTATCAAGGATACGGCAAGAGGTCTATCCATTACTTCTACATTGGAAAAAGAACCGAGAACAGAGGAGTTGGGCATTCTCCAATACCCTACAGCTCCTAAAGAGGCGACTACTCTGCCTATTCACCATATACTCCAGGATCTTATGCTTTGGATGTGGGAAACACCCCTCACCATTTCTTTCCATACTCGACGACTCGATACCATGTATCAAGTAACGGAAAGCCCCGGGTTCCAGAAAATACAACTTTCATACCACTCAATGGTAGTGGAATTGGCTATACATCGAATTAAAAGTTCTAAGACGCACTCTTCCAATCCCCTGGGCAGGGAATCGAGAACCCTCGATGCCTTTGGGCGTCGATGTTTTCAGGCCTGTCATCCCAGATAAGTTCATACATACTCTACATGGGTATGTTCTTTAGGGAGGTAACTAGGGATCTGGAATCAATGTCTCCTCTTCTGGTGATAAGAGGGCATACTACCTTACATTAGTCAAACATGCCCAAAATGTTTCCAAATTTGTCAATAGGCCAACCTTTGACTGTTTTGAATGCACTAGCAGAGCAACTTCTATCTGTATAGGTGTTCGTAGGATTGCATGGCTACACACATCAGACCTTGAACCATGGGTTCAAGATAAGCTGGGTAGTAATCCCTATACTGGTGAGAACCTGTTTGGAAAGCATTGGCAAGATTCTTTGCTTCGGTCTGTACTGAGGAAGATGTAGGGATGTTACCCATGACTGAAGTGGTATTTAAAGGTGTGGAAGAATTGAAGGAAATATCGATACATCGGGAAGATGTATTACAACTCTTACATAAACTGAAGAGTAGCAAATCACCTGGGCTGTATGGTATACATCCAAGGGTGTTGAAAGAACTGAAATATGAGATTGCAGACCTGCTATTAGTAATCTGTGAACTATCATTAAAATCATCTCTAATACCTGAAGATTGGAGGATCGCCAATGTAACACCAATTTTTAAAAAGGGTTCCAGGGGTGATCCGGGAAACTACAGACCGGTGAGCCTGAAGTCAGTACCGGGAAAAATGGTAGAAACCATCATAAAGAATAAAATTACTCAGCATGTAGATAGTCATGGCCTAATGGGAGACAGCCAACATGGCTTTAGACAAGGAAGATCTTGTCTTACTAATCTGTTATGTTTTTTTGAAAGTGTGAATAAACAGGTGGACAAGGTGAGTCGGTTGATATAGCGTATCTCGACTTTCAGAAAGCCTCTGACAAGGTCCCTCATCAGAGACTTTTGGCAAAACTAAAGAGTCATGTGGTAGGAGGCAGTGTACTACTGTGGATCAAGAACTGGTTAAAAGATAGAAAGCAGAGGGTAGGGCTAAATGGCCAATTTTCCCAATGGAGAAAGGTGAATAGTGGTGTACCCCAGGGATCTGTGCTGGGTCCGCTGCTTTTTGACATATTCATAAATGACCTGGAAAGTAGAATAACTATGGTTACACAATGCAAGGTTCCACATTAGGAATCACCACCCAGGAAAAAGATTTAGGCGTCATTGTGGATAACATGTTAAAACCCTCGGCCCAGTGTGCAGCGGCAGCGAAGAGAGCAAATAGAATGCTAGGTATCATAAGGAAAGGAATGGAAAATAAAACAAAAGATATTATTATGCCTCTATATCGTTCCATGGTGAGACCGCACCTTGAATATTGTGTGCAATTCTGGTCGCCGTATCTTAAAAAGGATATAGAGTTATTAGAAAAGGTTCAGAGAAGAGCCACCAAAATGGTAAAGGGGATGGAAGGATACTCCTATGAAGAAAGGCTAAAAAGGTTAGGGCTCTTTAAGCTGGAAAAGAGACGGCTGAGGGGAGATATGATAGAAGTCTATAAATTAATGAACAGAGTGGAACGGGTAAACGTAGATCGACTGTTTACGTTAACAGAATATAGAAAGACTAGGGGACATGCAATGAAGCTACAGGGTAAACTATTTAAGACTAATAAAAGAAAATATATTTTTTCACTCAACGTGTAATCAAACTCTGGAATTTGTTACCGGAGGATGTAGTAAAGGCTGTTAGTGTAGCTGGGTTTAAAAAAGGTTTGGACAAGTTCCTGGAGGAAAGGTCCATAGACCATTATTAAGAAGGGACCCAGGATATCAATGCTTGACCCAGTACAAGCATTGCGGAACCTGTGTCTTTTGGGGAAACTGCTAGGTACGTATGACCTAGATTGGCCACTGTTGGAAACAGGATACTGGGCTTGATGGACCTTGGTCTGACCCAGTATGGCATATCTTATGTTCTTAAGATAAGACACCTCAGAATCTAAGAATACTACCCTCAATTGGCTTTCCAAAGCTACTGGCAACCCTGCCAAGAAGAAAGCAGCTGCAAAGAAGCATTTCTACGGTAAGAAGACATTTTACCCTTCTTACTCCCCAGCTTCTCAATACCATCCTCGGGGTATCCAGAGGAAGCAACAGCCTCCAAAGCAACAGAAGAAGCCACAGGCTCCTAAACTCCAACCAGCTGCGCAGACCTAATCTGCCCCTGGATTTTGACTTCTTCCTAGAGAACATAGCCACCCTGCCTCTGGAGAACCCGCACACCCTCCACATAGCAGGCAGACTTTATATTATGCCTACAGATGGCATCTTATCACTTTGGAGCAGTGGACACTAACCATAATGCGAGAAGGGTACAAGCTTCATCTACAAAGAACCCCCCCCCCCCTCCATTCTAGTGGGGGAATATCATTCTCAACCCCCAGTCACTGCTCTCCTGCAGCAAGAGATTAACTCTCTTCTATCAGAGCGTGCCATAGAAGAGGTTCCAACATCCCAACAGGGGATAGGATTCTATTCTCCTTACTTTCTCATACCAAAGAAAAACGGAGAGTACAGACCCATCTTAGACCTCAAGAACCTAAACAAATTTTTAGTCGGAGAGAAATTCAGAATGGTCTCACTAGGAACCCTTCTACTTTATCTCCAGAGTCAGGACTGGCTCTGTTCTCTAGATCTAAAAGAAGCATATACTCATATCCTCATTCACCCAAAACACAGGAGGTATCTACAGTTCATCTTCCAAGGAAATCACTATCAACTACTACAAGGCCACAGAGTTCTCGTCCAGACGGACAATCAGGTAACTATGTTCTACCTGAACGAGAAGGAGGGGGGGGGGGGAAACAGGCTCTTGGGCCCTTTGCAGGGAGGCTCTCCATCTTTGGTCCTTTGCCATTGCTCATCGAATACACTGCAAAGCAGTGTATCTGCCAGGACAGCAAAATGTCTTAGCAGACAGATTGAGATGGATCCTCCTTCCGCACGAATGGTCCATACATCCAAGAAACAATCTCCTACATCTTTCAGACCTGAGGAACTCCAGAAATAGACCTTTTTGCCACTCCACAAAATGCCAAACTACCTTGTTTTTGCACCAGAACCCCTATGTCCAGCCTCCAACAGGTGGATACTTTCCACCTTCACTGGGTTCAGGATATTCTGTTTGCCTTTCCTCCCATAACCCTGATTCCCAAAATGTTTTTCAAGCTTCAAGCAGACAGGGGCCACATGATCCTCACAGCCCCACACTGGCCATGTCAACCGTGGTTTCCTCTCCTACTATGTCTATCCCAAACTTTCCCCCTGAGTCTCGGGTCAGCTCCCAATCTCCTCTCACAGGAGGAAGGGACGCTATTCCATCCCAATCCACATTCTCTCCATCTTGTGGCTTGGCTGCTGAGAGCATAGTGTTGCAAGATCTTAACCTTCCTCAGGAAGTAAAGCAAATCTTTCTAGCCTCAAGGAAACCGTCCACCAGACATTCCTATGACTTCAGGTGGCGTAGGTTCTCCACTTAATGTTCCCAGAAGGATCTTAATCTCTTCTCAGCTCCTGTGGAAGCTCTCCTTCAGTACTGTATATCCTTTATCTTTTGTCCTCTGGTTTCAAGATGAACTCGGTGAGGGTTCACCTCAGTGCAATTGCTGCTTCTCACCATCCCTTGGATGGGCAGCCTATCTCCTCACAACCGCTTGTAACTCATTTCATGAGAGGGCTCTTATTGACCAAGCCTCCCTTTAGGCCACCACCGGTGGCATGGGATCTTAATGTCGTCTTAGAACAGCTCCTTAAGCCATCCTTTGAACCTTTAGCCATAACGTCACTAAAGTTTCTCTTGGAAGGTCAGCTTCCTTGTTGCACTCACTTCAGCTAGATGCATCAATGAACTTCAGGCATTGGTGGCAGACCCGCCTTATACCCAGTTCCACCATGATAAGGTGGTCCTTAGGATTTACCCCCATTTCATGCCAAAGGTGGTGTTTCCTTTCTTTCTCAATCAATCTGTTTTATCTTCCTGTCTTTTTCCCTAGACCGAATTCCTCTAATGCAGAGACAATCCTCCATACTCTAGACTGTAAATGGGTCTTAGCTTTCTATCTTCAAAGGACTGCTGAGCACCGTAAAGACTCTTTTATTCATCTCCTTTGATCCCAGTCAGTTGGGGTTGCCAGTGTCCAAGTGTACCCTTTCTAAATGGATAGCAGATTGCATTTCATTTGCTTATGATAAAGCAGGACTATCCCTTGAAGGTCATGTCACTGCCCATAATGTTCATGCGATGACTGCATCCATACTGCTTATTGGTCAGCTTTTGAACGATCGACAATGAATTCTTACAATATTAGTCGTTCACTATTAACTATATTATGTAAATAGTTCACCGATATAATCTAACGCACTGCCCCACACACTACACTTCTCAGTTCTCACACTGCATGCTACAAACCACACTTTATTATTGATTTTGCTTGATGTGCCACACCGCCTTGATTTAACGATAAGGCGGTATACTAAATCCTTCTAAATAAATAAAAATAAATAAATATATAAGAATCGGAACACTTCCAAAATCTTTTCTCATTGAATATAGCAACAGCCGTAAATGTGCTAAAGAAGGTCTCAGTCTTATTTTGGCACTACTCCTTAGACTTATGTCTTAATTGAGCAATATGCCGTTTAACATCAACGACCTCCAGTTTATCAAACAGTGATACTAGTCATACTATTATGCTGCCATATGTCTTCAATCCTCAAACAGCAAGT
The DNA here is from genome assembly GCA_033557465.1 of Ichthyophis bannanicus. Taxonomy (NCBI): domain Eukaryota; kingdom Metazoa; phylum Chordata; class Amphibia; order Gymnophiona; family Ichthyophiidae; genus Ichthyophis; species Ichthyophis bannanicus. Next base: position 1,533,580,904 of record CM066032.1, read on the forward strand.
TTTTAATATTATATGGCTATATACTTAGCTCCAATGATTAGAATTACTAGAATCTTCTGTATTAACAAATCCAATTGATCCCAACGCTTGTCCCCGGTACCGTCCATGCGTTTCACGCTATTGGTTTCATCAGGGGATCGTTCGTTTCTTTATTGTGCTGTGTACAAATAAAATATAAGATACCTTCACTCCAACTCTCAATTAATTTCCCCTTTCTCCCGTGCAAGTTAAAACTTTCTAAAACAACTTCTTCCCTTACCGTATATGCTATCCGCCTTCGTTAAAGCATCGGATCGATCAACCACATCAAGTCTATTTTTCTCTCCGTCCTAGTTAGGAACGCCGCGCATGCGAGGTATGATCCACATCTCCATTTTTAAAGGTCCTCTTCATCCAAACTAATCAAAACCACTCCCTACTTACTATGCCCCTCCCCTCACAGATGACTACCCCCTCCTTACCCATAGGGGAACTAACGTTCGCTTAACCATATATCTAGAAAAATTATCTTAAGAAATCACTGTGTTACTTCTCATACCATCTAGCTCACTACATTGTGTCTAATTATGGTGGTTCCCCTTAACTCTCACTCACTTATTTATCTTGTCTATCTCTAGGTGATTTCCATCATAAATGACCCAACACGCTCTCAACCTATTGGTTATATATACTATTTTATAATGAGTACACCTCCTTATAACTCATCTTTCCCCTCCAAGCTCATTCTATCTAATCATTTTATCATAAACATACTGACCAGTTGATATTCGCATTAAGACTATTAGGTTCCACGGTTTTTAATCTATAGATCCACCTCTGCTCGCTTATTAACAATATCTGATCCAATGATTTACCCGCTCTACCTGCTTCAGCCTTATCTATACACAGGCAGCGTAATTGTTCAAACACATGACCCTTCAATAAGCAATGTTGAACAATTGGAGCCTCCTTTATCTTACGTTTTAAGCGGCTCCTGTGTTCTCTCATACGTACTCTGAAGGGGCGTGTTTTACCGATGTAACATAAGCCGCATGGGCATACTATAACATAGACAACATTATTAGAGCCACATGTGGTTGTATATTTTAGAGTGACAGTTATCCCTGAGTATTCAAACTTGGGGGCAGCTATCGTGATATCACAGATATCACATGCTCCACAACTCCGATGGCCCGTCCCCTGTGAACTCTGAATCTGATCTGTACAAGGTGTCAACGCCGCTGGGCTTAGCCACTCCTTCAAATTGCGGTCCCTTTGCCACACGCAGCGTACTCTTTTATCAGCTAAAGCAGGAACTGCGGTCAAAACGTTACTATGTTTTTTAATCACCCGTTGAATAGCCGTACTAAGCGGAGAATATCTAGTGATTAAATTAATATTAACTGAGTCCGTGTCGTCCGTCTTACGAATAGATTTCATTTGTAGTAATGGGCCTCTATGATTATACAACGCTCTACAATACGCTTGTTTGACTATTTTCCTGGGATAACCTCTTTCAAGGAAACTGCCATACAGTTGCTTAGACTTACATTTGTAATCGGCCTTATCCGAACAGTTTCTCCTGAAACGCAAAAACTGGGAAAATGGAAGTCCCTCCTTCAATCGCCTGGGATGCATACTTCGAAAATGAAGGAAGGTGTTCCTGTCAGTATTTTTTTTTATATACTGATGTCAACCATTCATTCCTGCCTCTGCTAATCTGCAAGTCTAAATATGTGAGCGTTTCTCGATGATAAGTGTGGGTGAATTTAATATTGCCATCCAAATGGTTGACCCAACCTAGAAAGGTGTCAAAAGACTCCTCTGTGCCCTTCCATATCATAAAAATGTCATCCATGTATCTATGGTCAGATTAAAAACCGTGGAACCTAATGGTCTTAATGCGAATATCAACTGGTCAGTATGTTTATGATAAAATGATTAGATAGAATGAGCTTGGAGGGGAAAGATGAGTTATAAGGAGGTGAACTCATTATAAAATAGTATATATAACCAATAGGTTGAGAGCGTGTTGGGTCATTTAAGATGGAAATCACCTAGAAATGGACAAGTTAAATAAGTGAGTGAGAGTTAAGGGGAACCACCATAATTAGACACAATGTAGTGAGCTAGATGGTATGAGAAGTAACACAGTGATTTCTTAAGATAATTTTTCTAGATATATGGTTAAGCGAATATTAGTACCCCTATGGGTAAGGAGGGGGTAGTCATCTGTGAGGGGAGGGGCGTAGTAAGTAGGGAGTGGTTTTGATTAGTTTGGATGAGGAGGACCTTTAAAAATGGAGATGTGGGTCATACCTTGCATGCACGGCGTTCCTAGCTAGGACGGAGAGAAAAATAGACTTGATGTGGTTGATCGATCCGATGCTTTAACGAACACGAGTAGCATATACGGTAAGGGAAGAAGTTGTTTTAGAAAGTTTTAACTTGCACGGGAGAAAGGGGAAATTAATTGAGAGTTGGAGTGAAGGTATCTTATATTTTATTTGTACACAGCACAATAAAGAAACGAACGATCCCCTGATGAAACCAATAGCGTGAAACGCATGGACGGTACCGGGGACAAGCGTCGGGATCAATTGGATTTGTTAATACAGAAGATTCTAGTCATTCTAATCATTGGAGCTAAGTATATAGCCATATAATACTAAAAACTTGCTGTTTGAGTATTGAAGACCTATGGCAGCATAATAGTATGACTAGTATCACTGTTTGATAAACTGGAGGTCATTGATGTTAAACGGCACATTGCTCAATTAAGACGTAAGTCTAAGGAGTAGTGCCAAAATAAGACTGAGACCTTCTTTAGCACATTTACGGCTGTTGCTATGTTCAATGAGAGAAGATTTTTGAAGTGTTCCGACTCTTATATAGTTAATAGTGAACGACTAATATTGTAAGAATTCAATGACTGCATCCATGGCAAACCTACGTTCTGTTGCCATTGACTAAATTTGCAAAACAGCCACATGGTCTTCAGTACATACCTTTGCGGCGCATTACTGTCTTGACTCCTGCCAGGATGCCATATTTGGTCAGGCTGTACTCCAGCACCTCTTTCAGACTTAGGGCAACTCCTACCCTCCGTCCCGGAATTTTTCGATGCCAGACATCCATGAAGAATCCATGCCCTCTTGAGGCCTGCTCTGAGGCAAACCTTCCGATTCTGGGGGCATTTCTCTGGCATCTGGGAGCTAGGGAGTCCTATATGTGAAGACTACATTCCTGCTTGTTCCTGGAGATACCGTAGTTACTCACCTATATAACAGGTGATCTCCGGAAACAGCAGGAATTTAGTCTTCGCAACTCAACCTCCTCCCCTAGGAGTTGTAGCGTTTCTCTGTCTCTCTATTCTCTCCATTTATCTTAGCTACAAACTCAACTGAGGAGGGAGAGTCACAAAGGTGGGAAGGCAGCAGCGCAGGCACAGTGGGATGCTCCCAAACGTTTTTCTATTGGACACTGGGGAGCATTACTGCGCATGCTCCATCGGTACCAACGTCTATGTGAAGACTAAATTCCTGCTGTTCCTGGAGATCATTTGTTACAGGTGAGTAACTGCGCTTACTCTACTTTCAAGACCATACACACACACTTTATCCTCCAATTATTTTCTGGTACACAGAAAGCCAACCAAGTTGACTAGTAAAATGTTTGCTTATCATTCAAATTGCATTTTTTAAATTAGTTTTCTTTTTCTCTCCAAACAGGGTTTATTGCGTTTGCAGTTCTTGTAGTTATTGTTTCTCTTGTGCTGATCTTTGGGGTGGCTCCAAGAAAAGGTCAGACAAATATATTGGTCTACATTTCCATTTGCTCATCAATTGGAGCTTTCTCTGTGTCTTCTGTCAAGGGTCTGGGAATTGCAATGAAAGATCTCATACATCAACAGCCAGTTTACAAGCATCCTCTTTTTTTTATCTTGCTGGTTGTATTGGTTCTATCAGTCAGCACCCAAATCACCTTTCTTAACAAAGCACTGGACATGTTTAATACTTCAGTAGTCACACCTATTTATTATGTGTTGTTCACCACTATGGTTGTGACCTGCTCTATCATTCTATTCAAGGAATGGAATAGTATGAGCATAGGTGATATAATCGGAACCCTCTGTGGATTCCTCACTATAATTACTGGCATCTTCCTGTTACATGCTTTTAAAAATACCAGTCTGACTTGGAATCATATTACATCCAATTTGAAGAGAGAAAAACAAGGACCATTGAGACATGAAGACCAACATACCCTACTAGACAACACTGAAAGTCCATTTCTGGTATATGAAGATGATAATGCATTGTACAGCAGAGCCAATGAGCTTCAGTAAATCATCCTGCCGTTGCTTACTACAAGAAGACATTTTCTTCTGGAAATTACTTTTTTTTTTTTAACATGCTTATACAATCAAATGTTAATCAATGCAAAATCCTAAATGTGGGATACTTTATTAAAAGCACTGTAATATATGTAAAGTGTTTCACTTTACTGAGCAACAGGTTAATTCAAATAAGTTTTGGGACTAATAGTTTATATGACTTGTTTGTCATACCACCGTCAATGACAGCAGCTTGATAAAAAAAGCTGTTGCACCATAAGGCATTAATAAATTGTGACGCTTTGGTTTCCAGATGCAAAGCTGAATATTTTGTGATTAAAAAAATGAATTTTGTCCTGCATGTTTCATACTTGTCAATGTAAGTAAGTAGCTTTCCTTATTATGAAATGCACTTTAAACTATGTAAATGGTTTCATATGTCCTCCCAAAATAGAAGGAAAAAGTCTAATAATCAATTCTCAGAATGTTCCTACTGCAAAAATGTTAGAAAGGACTCTTTAAAAATAACCAGTAGCCAAATAATAACCAAACATATCAAGTATACACACACAGGTTAAAAAACAAACAGTGAAACTATACATGCAAAAATGTTCAAGCATGTTCAAAATGGGACCATCAGAAACTAGCCACGATATGCAGTTATAAACATGCTGTTCTTTTTTAGAGGCTCAGCTTTTCATTCATTAGTCCCTTAATTGATTTATTGTTTACCTTTTTTTAATATTGAAAATTTATTTAATCCCAGATTCACATAATGCCAAGAATTATCAGTTATTTCATAATATATGCATAATTCATCAAAAAGATAACAGAATAAATATATTAAAGAATGTTATTCAACCTCAAACTCAAAAAGATGCCATCTTATAGAAGCATTGGTATGTTCAAACACTCTTCAAATAGCCCCACAATAAATACTTGCTTGTTCTCTGTAGACAAGCAGTAATGAAATTTTCATGTATGGGTGACGACGTTACCAATGGAGCCCTGCATGGGAACATTCCCCAGCTTTTATTGTAAGCTTTTGGGAGGCTCTACCATGCCTGCGCCTGTCTTCCTACCTGCCGCTGTCCCATCTTCTCCTGTCATCATTTTCCATGCAGCCCCACAGACTGGTAAACAATCCTTTTTTTCCCCTCCTGGGATCATTTTCCACTTGCTCATCCTTTCCACCTGCCTTTGGTAGCATCGGGTCTATCGATTGCCGTTCTTTTTATATTTTTCTACTTCATTGTTTCTGCGACCCAGCTGGCACCATTGAGTTGTTTGATTTAACCACACCCATTTTCCCAGACATGTCTCAGAAGCCAGCTAGCAGGTCCAAGTGTGCCAGGACCATCTCGGTCACCAACAAGCATGACTGGTGTCTCCAGTGTCTGGGTCTTGATGACCAGCCCTCTTGCAATTTGTGTTTGCAGATAACAAGGAGAGGCCTGAAGGGTCGAGAGAAGCCCTCTTTGGTCAGAGGTCTGATTGAGCATCTTCCGCCCTGGCATTGGTCCCGAAGGCTCCTCTAGGGTCTGCCAATGGTACATTGACATTGAGAGATCCTTGGGCTCAATCGGAGCTGAGTCTGCTCCTGGAATCAAAGGAGGACTCGTCTTCGACTCCATTGATGTTGAAGGGGGACCCTTCTGAGCATCAGCTAAGCCTCATGTGCATCGGCACTGGAGCCCTTCCCAACTCAATGTCAGGAGTGATGGCTGTGAACACCCCGCCAAGGTCCCTAGCGTGAGAAATCGCACATCATGTTTCTGGAGCGGCACCGACTATCTCCCGATAACCGAGGTGATACCCCTGCAGGGATGCTGGAGACAGTGATCGAAGTGGCTCAGGCCCCAAGACCTTTGGAATCAGCAGCCATGGAGAAACATCTCTGGATTCTCGAGACCTGTATGGCAGCGATGCTGGAAAAAACAGCAGGCTGGTGCTTTGGTGCCCATGGCATAGTTATCGCACATTGTGCAGCCGATCCTCGAGGCACATGTGTTGCCTAGAGAGAGATCTGACTCTGGTCCCTAGCGGGACCATCTCTCTTGAGTGTGGTGGGGTCCAATTTCCCAGCAAAACCTCTGAAGTACTCAATGCCTCATCGATCCCCTTGATGCTCTCACTCCTCTTGAAGTCAAAAGGAGCTCCAGGCAGAGTCTCAGAGGTATTTTGACTTCCTCTTGGAGTCCGACTCTGATGGCTGAGTGACCGATGTGGAATCTGAGAGCAAGTTTCTTGAGTTTCCATTGGACCCTCCAGAACTTCATGAGGGATATGGCCAAGGTCATCCCATTTTCACTGGAGGCGGAGGATGAACCTAGGGTGGAGGAGCTGGTGATCCTCCAGTACTCCTCGGCCCTTATGGAGGCAATAAAAGTGCCAGTGCACCACATCCTACAGAGGCTGAAGATGAGGATGTGGAGAACCCCCTCAAAGTGTCCGCTGGCAGCAGCAGGCTGGGCTCTATGTACCAGATTATAAATGCCCCCGGGTTTGAAAAGCCTCAGCTTTCGCACCACTCCTTGGTAGTGGAGTTTGCCCTAAAAAGGATTAAGAAGATTGAGACTCATTCCTGGACGCCCCCAGGCAGGGAGGCTCAGAAATTGGTGCTATCAGAGTTCCATGCTAGTGGCCAGAGTTCTCTCTTACCAGCTATATATGCATGATCTCCAGGGCTGTCCCAAGGGTTTCTGCTGCCCTAGGCAAAAACCTCAGCCTTGCCGCGTCCCCACCCCCCCAAGCTGCCACTGATTCCATCTCGGGAGGGGGAGATGGGCAGCAGTAGTACTTCAAAAAGTGGTGGCTTTTTGCCACCACTTTCTTGCCTGCGGCAGCACAAAGCCATTTTTGGAAATACTGCCTCTGCCTGCCTCTTCCTCCCGAGATGGAATTAGTGGAATCTGGGGGAGGATGCATGGCTGGTCATGTGTGCCGCTGATGCTGCTCTAGGCATCCGCCTAGCTTGCCTCGTGGACCGGCTCGCCCTGATGATCTTGCCAAATTGGGCCACTATCATGCCCTAGTGGGTCACCGAAAGGACTATTTGAAGTTCATGGTCTGGGCTACCTATGATGCCTTTGAGATGGCCTTCAGGGCGGCAGCAGTGAGCATTGAGGCCTGCCTGCTCACCTGGCTCCAGTCTTCCAACATGGAGCAGTCAATGCAAAATAAGCTGGAGGATGCGCCATGCCAGGGAGAGAAACTCTTCAGAGAGCAGGTGGAGGAGAAAGCTGGTGATATAGAAAAAGCAGCACATTACCCTCACTAGGCTCTCGAGGAAAACATCCGATTTTTCTCGCAAGAGGTATTAGAGGGTCAGAAAAAAGACCTATTACCAGCATAAGCACTAGTATTTCCTTAGTCCCTCAAACTCTCAGCAGAAGATGCAGGCCCCTCGCCCATAGCGCCGAGAGAGACCTCAAAATTCTCATCCTGTTCCGCAACCCAAGCTGGGGGTAGGGTCTTAACTGGTTCCTTTGGAGCATAGACAATCTGCTGGTGACCACAGAGGAGAACCCTCTTGTGGGAGGATGGCTCATTATTTTTGCCCACAGGTGGTTCCTCATAACATTGGATTCATGGGTGCCTCAAATGGTCCAAAGCAGCTACATGTTGTACTTCGCTAAACTACTGGCCCATCCCCCCCCCCCCCCTCAAAAGGTGTATCCTCTCAACCCTCTGCATCTCCACTTCTTGGAAGGAGAAATCTCTGCCCTTCTGGCCTATCTCGCCATCGAGCCTGACCTCCGGAACAGGTCGGACGGGGGTTTTACTCCAGGTACTTCCTGGTTCCCAAGAAGATGGGGGCGGGGAAGGGGGTTCGGCCCATTCTGGACCTCAAATCTCAACACTTTTCTGTTATGAGAAAAATTCAAGATGGTCTCTGTGGGGACCCTGCTCCCTTATCTTCAAAGAGACAATTGGCTATGCTCTCTGGATCTCAGACATGTATACTCGCATATTGATCCATTTTGCCTACTGAATACTATCTTTCGGCTGGCTTCGTGGTGGCAGCCTATCTCAGGATGCTTGGATTCTTTGTATTTCTTTATCTGGACGACTGACTCATAAAAAGCACCACTCTAGATGGAGTCCAGCACTCAACACAATTGACCATTCATGTGCTCGAGCTGTTGGGGTTTGTGGTCAACTACCCAAAGTCCCACCTTCAGTCCACCCAGCATCTGGAGTTCATAGGGACTCTCCTCAGTAAAACTCGAGCACGGGCCTTTCTCCCGCTGGCCTGTCTTCAGTGGTTGACGGCTGTAGTCCATGACACCCAATGAAAGGTATCCGATAACAGCTCGAGGAATGCTGACTCTGCCCGGTCATATGCTCTCCATGGTGCACATCACTCCCCTGGTTCGTCTGTCGATGAGACAAGCTCAATTGATACTGAGTACTCAGTGGTAGCAGGCCACTGGCCACCTCCAGGATCCAGTAGTGGTCACTGTTTCTCTGGTCCAGTCTCTGCACTGGTGGTTGGATCATCAGAACCTGCTCTCAAGGGTCTCTCCTTTCAGAAAGCGCTTCCCCAGAGGACACTGACAACAGATGTGCATCCAAGCTGGGTTGGGGTGTGTATCTAGATGGCCTTCACACGCAAGGCGTCTGGTCCAAACAGGAGAGTCTCCATTAGATCAATTTCCTGGAATTACGGGCCATAGTGAATGACCTCGGGGCTTTCCGGGATCACCTAGCCAACCAGATTGTTCTGATTCAGACCAACAATCAGGCAATGATGTATTACATAAACAAGCAGGGGGGGGGGGGGGGCCCAAGTTCATATTTCCTTTGCAGTCCGGCTGTGGAAGTTTGCAATCACTCACATTATGGAGTTAAGAGCCACCTATCTGCCTGATAAGCAGGATTTCCTGGTGGACCAACTGAACCGCGTCTTCCAGCTGCACTAGTGGACTCTGAACAGGGATGTCATGGCTCAGATCTTTTGGAAGTGGGGTTACCCCCTCAATAGATCTGTTTGCCACGCTGCACAATGCCCAAGTGGTTTAGTTCTTTTCCAGGGTTGCCTCATGCAGTAGGCTGGTGCCGGATGCTTTCCTCCTGCACTGGGGGAAGGGCCTGCTATACGCCTATCCTCCCATACCTCTCATAGCCAAACCCTACTGAAATTCCAGGCCGACAGAGGTAGGATGATCCTCATTGTGCCGTAATGTCCCAGGCAGCCATGGTGCTGCCTTCTGCTTCAGCTCTCCCAGTGGGAGCCCCTGCAGTTGGTCTGTGCTCCAGACCTTATCTCATAGGAGGAAGGGAGGCTGCTCCACCCCAATGTCTGGTCCTTGCCCTCATTGCATGGATGTTGAGCAGCTATTCTCCAGGACCAAGCAGGAAGTCAGTCCTCACATATGGGTGTCATCGACACCGATGAAGCCCTAGCAGAGCATTTCCCCAGCTTTCCATGAAAGCCTTTGGGAATGCAGGCACGCATGCGCGGGTGCCATCTTACCTCAGTCTCTCTTTTTCCGAGAAGCCCACCGGATGTGTGTCCTGTCATCCCGGATAAAAGTTTGATTTTTTCGGCGATTCTCGCTATTTTTCTTCTCCGGTTCGACGCTGGTTCCCCTCCTGCCGGGTTCGGTACACCGGTATCGAGCCCATTTTCTTCTTTTTCAGTTTTTCCCCTTCGTGGCTGGCGTTTGCGCACTTTTTTCCTTTTTCCCTGGAAGGCCGGTCCTTTGACCTCGCGGGGACTCTTTTTTTTCCCCGATGGCTTCCAGCGGTTTCAAAAAGTGTTATCGGTGTAAGAAATTGATGTAAGAAATTGATGTCTCTCACCGACACACATGACTGCTGCCTTCGGTGCCTCGGTCCTGATCATGACCCTAAGACGTGCGGACCATGTGGGAAGATGTCTTCCAAGGCACTACGAAGTCGCCAGCAGCAGAAAGAAAGGCTTTTCTCGGACTCAGCCTCCGGCCGGCCCCGGACCTCGTCTGAGGCCTCGGCATCTCGGGATTCGGATCCCGAGCGCCGTTGTGGCTCCTCAGACAGGGGGTCCCCCGACCGGGAACGCAAGAGGAAGAAGCAGCTCGTGAGGGTGTCGTCGGAAGAGGTCCCTGGCTCCTCAAGGGCCAGGTCTAAGACCCCCGACCGTCGCCCCGGGCCTGTGGAACAAGAGAAGCCTGCCAAAGTTCCTCGCATGGAGCCAGAGTCTGTTGGACACGTAAGCCCTGTAGACCTCAAGGACTCTCCTCCCAGAGAGCCGTCGGGCCCGGTGCCGCCAGGGCCATAGTCGGTGGCTGCTGCGTCTCCTGAGCTGAGTCTCAGGATGACAGCCTTGGAGTGCAGACTGTCTGCCTTCATGGAGCAGCAGCGGGCACTGATGGCCAGCCTGTCTGGCGCATCTGCCCCGACCACCGGGACATCGACATCGAAGTCGACCCTGGAGACCGAGCCGATACTCGAGACCATGATCGCTCGAGGTCGACCTCGGTCACAGTCTCCCTCAACCTCCCGTTCGGGACTGAGGGCATCGACGCTGGTGCCTCAGGCGTCGGGGCGAGTGCTCACAGGCCCCGCGGGGTCGGATCTTGACTTCTCGTCGGACGAGTCCGCCTGGGAGACGGAGGATGAGGAATCCCCCGACACTTTCAAGACTCGGTGCGTCCCATCGGACTCACCGCAGTCTGAGCCCCGGAGTAGATTCTCTCCGGAGGATACCCGGTTTTCGGAGTTTGTCCGGGATATGGCCGCCGCATTGGCTATCCCGGCGGACGCCGAGGAGCTCGAGGCCCTGAAGTACGACTCTCCTCCGAAGGAGGCCTTTACTGTCCCGGTTCCTCCGATACTGGAACGGCTCCTTTTCCGGATGTGGGAGGCACTGGCCTCGGCGCCGGTTTTAAGGAAGCGGGTCGATTCGATCTATCGACTCCGGAAGAGCCCTGGCTTTCAGAAGGCGCAGCTACCACACCATTCCATGGTTGTGGAATCGGCCATGCATCGCCTGAAAAGTCAAAAGATGCACTCTGCGGTGCCCCCTGACAGGGAGGCCCAGAACCTCGATGGTGTTGTTAGAAAGTGCTTCCAGGGCTCGATGCTTGCTTGCCGTGTCCAGTCTTACCCAGCTGTACATGGGCATGTACTTGCGGGACCTGGCCAAGGAGTTGGCCGGGTTCTCTGCTGGTCTCTCTGGGGAACCCTTGCAGAGATTCAATTCCTTGTCCTCGGGGATTCGGGACTGCTCCAAGTTTATGTCCCGCACCGCCTACAATGGCTTCGAGGCTTCGGCCCGAATTGCGGCAGCCGGCATCGCGGCTTGACGCCAGGCATGGCTGCAGTCATCGGACCTCGAGCCATGGGTTCAGGACAAGTTGGTCGATGTCCCTTGCCGAGGTGAGAACCTTTTTGGTAAGCCCATGGCTGAGAAGGCCGCACAGCTCGAGACTGAGCACCTTACAAGGACAAAGCTGTCTAGAAAGACCTCTGCCCCTTCTCACAAAAAGAAGGGCTCGGGTAAAAAGTCCTTTTACCCGAGGAAGGGCACTGCCTACAAACAGTACCCACAATATCAGGCTGCCCAAGCTGCCCCTCAGGGTCAGCAAGCCAAGGGGCAGGGTAATGGGCCCCGTAGGCAGAGGACCCCCAAGCCTCCGGCCCCTGCTCCCACTCAGCAGGGTGGGGTTTTTTGACTCCTTCAGCATAGCCTCTCCGTCCCTGCTCTCCCCACCCTACACAGGAGGTCGCCTCGCTCTGTTTGCCCACCAGTGGCCACTCATCACTGGAGACGGGTGTTAAGCATAGTCCAGAAGGGCTATGCACTACACTTCCAGCAACTGCCTCCTCCATATTTTCCAGGGAAGCCTCCAAGGCCTCCCCTGCACACAGATCTTCTCCTTCAGGAGCTCCAAGGTCTGTTGGTGGACAGGGCAGTGGAGCATGTGCCTCCCCACTTGCAAGGTCAAGGGTTCTACTCCAGGTATTTCCTGGTACGCAAAAGAACCGGTGGTCTTCGACCTATTCTGGATCTCAGAAACCTCAACAAGTTCCTGGTAAAGGAAAAGTTCAAGATGCTTACTCTTGGAACACTTCTGCCCTACCTACAGCAGGGAGATTGGCTATGCTCCTTGGATCTAAAGGATGCGTATACCCACATCCTCATTCATCCAGACCACAGAAAGTACCTCAGGTTCATTGTGGGAGAAAACCATTATCAGTACAGAGTACTACCTTTTGGCCTCACCTCCGCTCCCAGGGTCTTTACCAAATGCCTGGCAGTGGTGGCGGCCTACCTGAGGAATCAGGGAATCTTTGTCTTCCCCTTTCTGGACGACTGGCTCATCAGGGGTCAGACATGCCAGGAGGCCAGACAAGCCACCCTCAGAACTATTGCTCTTCTTCAAAGCCTGGGGCTTGGAATAAACTTCGCAAAGTCCACTTTTCTCCCCTCCCAGAACTTGGAGTTCATAGGGGCAAGGTTGGACTCACTGCTGGCAAAGGCATTTTTGCCAGCAGACAGGGCTCAAAGACTGATAAACCTAGCAAACCAGTTTCTCAGCAGGTCACTGGTCTCCGCCAGGCTCTGCCTGAGACTTCTTGGCCACATGGCTTCAACAGTCCATGTGACCCCCAATGCCAGGCTCCTTATGAGGCCTGCACAGTGGTGCCTTCGGACTCAGTGGTCACAGGCCACAGGCAGCCTCAAAGACAAGGTAACGGTGTCCAGACACTTGCTGCACTCCCTCAGATGGTGGCTACACACACCCAATCTATTGACAGGAGTACCTTTTCAGAGTCCTGCCTTCACAGTGGTCTTGACCACCGATGCCTCCCTGCAAGGCTGGGGAGCTCATTGTCTAGACAAGTACGCCCAGGGCCTGTGGTCTCCCTGGAAATCTGCATAGCAAATCAATCTCCTGGAACTCAGAGCTATTCGGTTAGCCCTCAGGGCTTTTTCTCAAATCCTGGCTCATCAGTCTGTCCTAGTTCAAACAGACAACCTGGTAGCCATGTTTTAAGTGAACAAGCAGGGTGGAACTGGGTCCAGGCTCCTTTGTCAGGAGGCACAGGACCTTTGCTTGTTTGCTCTCAGACACAACATGCTCCTCAAGGCAGTATATCTGCCTGGCCAGGAGAACTACCTGGCGGACAGGTTGAGCAGGATTCTGCAGCCCCACGAGTGGCAGCTCCATCCTTTGACAGTTCAAAAGATTTTCATGAAATGGGGACTTCCATCCATAGACCTGTTTGCCAGTCCTCTGAACAAACAGCTGCCAAAATTCTGCTCCAGGTTTTCAGTGTGTTGTCAGTTACGTACAGAGGATCCCTTCTCCTGTACGGTACCTGTAGTGCTTCAGTACTTGCTGCACTTATCAAATCAAGGTCTTAGTCCAATTCTGTTCGGGTCCACCTCTCAGCTCTAGCAGCTCACCACTCACTGGTGGAAGGACACTTTCTATCGGTTCACCCTTTGGTGTCCCGGTTTCTCAGGGGCTTGCTCTTGCTCAAGCCTCCAATCCGTCCTCCTGCCCCTGAGTGGGAGTTGAATGTGGTCTTGCACCAACTGACTCGCCCACCCTTTGAGCCAATGGCTACTTGTCCCCTACGCTTCCTGTCCTGGAAGACACTCTTCCTGATAGCTCTTACCTCGGCTAGGCGAGTGAGTGAGCTTCAGGCCCTGGTCTGTGATAGGCCTTACACCAGAATTTATAGGAACAGGGTAGTCATCAGGACTCATCCAAAATTCCTGCCAAAGGTTGTCTCCTCTTTCCACCTCAACCAGGAGGTGGTTCTTCCAACATTCTTCCCTAGGCCTCATGCAAGCCAGGCTGAAGCAGTTCTGCATACCCTGTACTGTAGGAGGGCCTTATCCTTGACCGTACGCAGGGGCACAGAAGGGCTACTCAGCTCTTCGTCTCTTTTGACCCTAATAATTTAGGGTTGGCTGTGTCCAAGCGTACCTTGTCCATCTAGGTGGCTGACTGTATCACCTGGGCTTACAAGGCGGCTGACCTTCCTTTGCAGGGTAGAGTCACGGCCCACCGTGTCAGGGCAGTGGCTCTCTCAGTGGCTCATCTCTGCTCTGTACCGTTGGTAGACATCTGCAGGGGTGCAACTTGGTCTTCAAGCCAGACTTTTGCGGCCCATTCCTGTCTGGAGAGGGAGTCCCGCAGGGACAGTGCTTTTGGCCAGGCAGTACTCCGGAATCTCTTTGAGGTTTAGGCAACTTCTGCCCTCCTGCCCTCTGTTGGGCTACTGGTGGAGGTTGTGTCAGTGAAAGCCTTTCTTTGATGCTGGGACTAGAGGGAGTTCTCTTGTTCAGCCTGGGTTCCTCGGTAGCCCAGAGCTAGGGAGTCACCCATATGTGAGGACTGACTTCCTGCTTGGTCCTGGAGAAAGAGTAGTTACTCACTTGTAACAGGTGTTCTCCAGGAGCAGCAGGAATCAATCCTCACAACCCTCCCTCCTCCCCTGGGAGTTGCAGTTGTACATAGTTTATTTTTCATTTTTGTGTGCTGTTCTTAGCTATGTCATTTGACTGAGGTAAGATGGCACCTTTAGGCGGGAAGGGAACCGCGCATGCATGCCTGTATTCCCAAATGCTTTCATGGAAAGCTGGGGAAATGCTCCGCTAGAGCTTCATCGGCGTCGATGACACCCATATGTGAGGACTGATTCCTGCTGCTCCTGGAGAACACCTGTTACAGGTGAATAACTACTCTGTCCTGTCTGAGCTTAACCTGCCTCATGGAGTGACAGAGGTTCTGTTGGCCTCTAGGAAGGCTTCAACGAGAAGGACTTAAGCTTTCAAATGGAGGAGTTTCACTTCCTGGTGTGCTGACGGACACTGGACTCCTTTTATTGCTCCATCGACAGGCTGCTCAAGTACCTCCTGCACCTCTCGGAGTTTGGTCTCAAGTACAAGTCATTCAGAGTTCACCTTAGCACGATTGGGGCCTATCATCATGGTTTGGAGGGGAAGTCCATATCTGCTCAGCCTTTGCTGGTTCGCTTCATGCGGGGATTACTCCTCTCTAAACCTCTATTCAAGCCTCTGACAGTGGCTTGGAACCTCAATGTGGTTTTGGCGCAGCTCATGTCAGCTCCTTTTCAACCGCTCGCTTCCTGCCCTCTGAAGTTCTTATTTCTGGTGGCAGTTACCTCGGCACTCCATATTAATTAGCTCTAGGTTCTGGTGGTTCACCTGCCATATACCAGGTTCCATCATAATAGAGTGGTCTTCTGCACTCATCCATGATTCCTCCCGAAGGTGGTATCTGCTTTTCATCTTAGTTAATCACTGCCTACTTTCTTCCCAAGGCCTCACATCCATAGAGGGGATGTAGCACTGCACATAGTGGACTGCAAGCGAGCTTGGGTCTTCTGCCTAGAGCGGACGAAGGCCCACCGAAAGTCCATCCAGCTGTTTATCTCTTTTGACCCCGACAAGCTAGGGGCTGCGGTTTCCAAACACACACTGTCAATTTGATTAGCAGATTGCATCTCTTTTGCTTATGCCCAGTCTGGCCTGAGTCTTGATGGTCATGTCACAGCTCATAACATCAGCGCCATGGCTTCGTCAGTGGCCAACTTGGTCTCCATGGAAGAGATCTGCAGGTCTGCAATGTGGTCTTCGAGCCACACATTCACATCTCACTACTGTCTGGATGGGGATTCCTGACATGACAGCAACTTCAGCCAGTCTGTTTGAGGATTAGTGTCTCTCCATCCCACCAAAGCCCTTCTGTCCGTTCAGGCTTCCAAAAAGAAAAATTACCAAAGTGTATGAGTGCTGATAAGTGAATCTCTACAGTGAAGATACTGAATCAGATGAATTCCCCTTGGGGACTACTATTTCTTTACATAGTTGGTTCTCTAGTTCTTGTGGTGTTACCCCTGTTTGGCCTTTTGGCCTCCTCTGTTTTTGGTGGCCTGTAGCTTGGGAGTCTCATACGTGAAGATTTCATTCCTGCTTGTCCACGGAGAAAAGGTAGTTACTCACCTGTAGCAGGTGTTCTCCATGGACAGCAGGCATAAGTCCTCACAACCCTTCCACCTCCCTGAGGAGTTGTCTTCCGCTACAGCTTTGTTATCATCCTGGAGAAGATAGCACCATAGCAGGCAGGAAGACAGGCGCAGGCATGGTGGAGCCTCCCAAAAGCGGGACTCTGTTGGTGATGTCACCCATACATGAGGACTTATTCCTGCTGTCCACCGAGACCTGCTACAGGTGAGTAACTATTTTATTTCTAACTTGGCGTCAAGTTTCATTGCTTCATCAGGGGTCGGCTTTCTTGTTCTGTGATTTGCAAGTTTCATGCGAGTCATTATTCAGCACTACAATTGGATTCTTGTTCTGTGAATTACAGCGAGTTATATACAGTATATATGTTGATGCATGCTATTAATTAAACTCTCATTAATGTTTGTATATTTGTTTTGATGTATTTTTGATGAATTTTGCATGTCTTGTGAAATTTCTTAGTGATAATTTTTTGATAATATGAATTTGGGACTAAATTTGTTTTCAGTGGAAAAATATGGTAAATAATAAATCAGTAAGGGACTGATGAATTAAAAGCTAAGCCCCTAAAAAAGAACAGTATGTTTATTGCTGCATATCATGGCCAGATTCCAATTGTGCCCTTTTTGAATATATTTGAATATTTTTTAAATATTTTTGCACATATAGTTTCACTATTTTTGAATCTGGGCGTATGTGCACAGCAAAAATATTAGAGCCACATAATTATAGGAATAAGAGTAATATCATTTCTCCAGGAACAAGCAGGAAGTCAGTCCTCACATATGGGTGACGTCGGTGCCGACGGAGCCCTCATGCGGAGCAATCCCCAGCTTTCAAAGAAAGCCTTTGGGATTGCATCACGCATGCGTGATCCCCTTCCCGCCCAAGGGTGCCATCTTTTGCTCAGTCTCCTTTTTTCCACGGAGCCCAACGGATGTCGTCCAAGTTCCCTCGCGAAAAAGTGTTTAAAATTGTTTAAAAGTCAGAAAAATTCTTTTCTGTCTAGCCGGTTCGACACCGGTTCCCCTTCCCGCCTCGGCTCGGTACACCAGTATCAAGCCCGGTCCAAATTTTTGGTTCTTATCCTTAGAGACTAGCGTTCGTGCTCTTTTTCTTTTTAGCTGGCAGTCCAGTCCTTTGACCTCGCAGGGGCCCTTTTTCCTCCAATGGCTGCCAGCTGGTTTAAAAAGTGTGATTGGTGCACGAGATTAATGTCTCTCACCGACACACACGACTGCTGCTTCCATTGCCTCGGGCCTGACCACGACCCGAAGGTCTGTGGCCCGTGTAAGAAAATGTCTTCCAAGGCCTTAAGAAGCAAGCAGCAGCAACATGATAGGATTTTTCCTGAGTCCGCACCCGCCCAGGCCCGGACCTCATCGGAGGCCTTGATCTCTCGGGAGCTCTTTGATCCTGAGCAGCGTCGGGTGTCCTCTGAAAGGGGGTCTCCCTCGCGGGAACACCGGAGGAAGAAAAAAATCTGTGAGTGCGGTGTCGTTAGATGGCGCTGAGCGGCCTGGTCCCTCGCGGGCTAGGTCGCAGAGCCCTGCCCGCCGCCCCGGATCCTCGGAGTCGGAGAGGCCTGAAAAACTCCCTCGTAAGAAACCGGAGACACAGAGGCAGGTAAGCACTGTCCTCGTTGTGGACTCTCCTCTGGGAGAGCCGGTGTCGGGCCTTCATGGACCAGCAGCGGGCGCTGATAGCCAGTCTCACCGGTCCATCCGCCCCGACCACCGGGACATCGACATCTAAGTCGACCCTGGAGACCGAGCTGATCCTCGAGACACTAAGAACTCGAGTCGATCCTTGGCCGAGGTCCCCCTCGACCTCCCATTCGGGACCGAGGTCATCGACGCCGATTCCACCGGCGTCGGGGCGGTCGAGACCAAAGCCCTCAAGGCCAGAGCCACTCAATTCCTCCTCGGAGGGGTCCAGTTGGGAAACTGAGGATGAGGCATTACTGGATACCCATCGGACCAAATACGTCCCCTCGGATTCTTCGGGTTCTGAACCTCGGAGAAGGTCCCCCCTCGAAAGACACTCGGTTCTTGGACTTCGTCCGGGACATGGCAAAGGCTTGGTCATTCCCGGCGGAGGCCGAGGAGGAGCCGAAGAGCTTGAGATCCTCCAGTATGACTTCCCCCTCGGGAAGCCCTTACTGTACCGGTGCCTCCCATTCTGTAACTAACCCAAAAACCTACTTTCGGTTCCCGCATAAATTATCATACCCAAAAAGAGAAACCAATTACACTAGAAATTTTTTGTTGGAACGCACGCCATGAAGGAAAGAAGGAAAAATCCTCTTCTTCTTGTAGCGTGTTATTCCGTTTTTATCTTATTTTAAAATATAGGGATTCAACCCTATCAAAGGACCGAGGGACTATTACCCTCAATACCAACTAGCAATTAATGGACTATAAAGCAACATGCAACTTGAGGTTATATGTTTTCTGATAGACTTTCAAAGGTCTTCACCACAGCGCTAGAATGGTATTAGTACTCAGTCTCTATCAGGCCCAAGCCAGAATATCCTGGCCCCAACTAAGAAAAATAATCTATTTCACTTAGCTTGAATCAAAATGAAGCGCTCGTAAACCAATGTCCAGTGTAAGCCGCTCCACACAGGTCACACCTGTACTCGAAAACAAAACCTTCAAGAAAATGTCCAATATGATCAACTTCACTTAGGGATAAATGATAACCCAACGTTGTAAAGTTTCGAGCCTCCGTTATTCCCGGCTCTTCTTCAAACCTTATCGCTTCCTGTTGTCTCTGAATAGACAAAGTTTTAAAGCCCCGTTGGTAATCACGTGACCAGTTGGTAACCAATGAACACAGACTAACTCAGAGAATCAGAGCTTAAATAATTGTCCACCATTCCACAGTAGAATTTAAGCCCTGAGGACTAACAGAATTCAATGAAAAAATCCAAAATTGTTTTCGGAGGCTCAGTCAAAATTGTCGATCACCCCCTCTGCTATGGGGTGGAATATGGTCAATTATGCGCCATTTCAAATCTTGAAAAGCATGATTTTGTTCTTGACAATGAGGTACTAGTGGGGCTGTAATGACTCCCCGCTTCATTCGAGACCGATGTTCCTGAAGCCGCTTTTTCATAACCCGAGAGGTTTTTCCCACATAGACCAGAGAACATGGACAAACCAATATATAGATTACAAAAGATGTCAAACATGTCGTGGCAAATTTATTTATATACTTGCGATGAGTTATGGGATGTTCCCAGGATATCCCTTCAAGTGTTGTGTCACAAAAATCACACCCCATACATTTAAAGTGCCCAACCGGAGCGTGTCTCATTATTTTTTAAGATTGTCTACCATGATGGACCACCCAATCAGCAATATTCCTGCCCCTTTGAAGTCCAAACCTTAACGGCTTCGCAAATGTAGAATGTATTGATAGTATAGACCAATGAGATTTAAGGATGCGTATAACATCAGATGTGCCAGGCATATAAGGTAGCACGCCCACAAAAGGGGGGGTCATCTGTCCGTAGAGAATCAAAGGACGCCGCCATTGAAGTATCCCACCAGTCACTATGGTTAAAACGGGCTCGTTTATAAGCTCAATTTATTATTGATCGGGGATAGCCACGCTTCAACAACCGAGATTTTAAATGTGTTGCTTGGAGTTTAAAATCTTCCAAAGTGGAACATAAACGACGTAGCCTTATAAATTGGCCGATTGGTAAACCCCGTCTCAAAGGAGCTGGATGATAGCTATGGTAATGTAGCAAAGTATTTCGTTGAACTTCCTTCCGATATAATGTAGACCGTATTTCCGACCCCTCTTTAATGAGGCGAATATCCAAAAATTCAATCACTGTCTGATTGACAACCGGTGTAAATCGAAGATCTTCTGATAAAGTATTTATCCATTGAAAAAATTCCTTCAATGACTCACTCGTGTCAACCCAAAAAAAGAAGATGTCGTCTAAAAACTGTGTCCACATCTGTATATATTGAAACCAAAAAGAAGGATATATAAATCTGGTCTCAAATTCTGCCATAAAAAAGGTAGCAATAGATGGGGCTACAGTCGCCCCCATTGCTATACCATAAATCTGTTGAAAATATTGATCTTCAAAGGTAAAGAAATTTTTTGTCAAAACCAATCGTAATAGATTTCACACAAAAGATTTTGGCAGGCGAGTAGGCAACTGAAAAGGCGGCCATTCGTAGAGCCGCTTCCTACTCTATATTGGTATAGAGTGCCTTTATATCCATCGTAACCATATACCAGTTAGTTTTATCCTCCGGTAACTCCCTTAAAAGTGACAGAAAATGAAATGAATCCCGGATATATGATGCTATTGTTGGTAACAAAGGTCGAAAGAATAAGTCACAAAATTGTGACAATGGTTCCAAAAGGGATCCACGACCTGAAACGATCGGGCGACCCCGGGGGGTTATGTATATCTTTGTGGATTTTAGGTACCATATATAGTATCGGGGTTACAGGATTTAATGAATTCAAAAATTGATATTCTTTAGAAGTTATCCAACCCTGCGCCAAAGCCGCTGTTGTAATCTCATAGATCTCTGTCTGGATCAAAGGCGTAGGATCTTCTTGTAATAAAAGATAATATTTTGCATCTAAAAGATGTTCCTGTACTACTCTCCGATACTGTTGAACATCTTGAACAACAATCGCCCCTCCCTTATCAGCCCTATGGATAATAATATCGGTACCATCACGAAGGGATCGTAATGCCAAGGAACATTTTTTATCCACATTGGAAAAACCAGGCTGATTTTCCTCTTTCTCCCATCGAGTTATATCACGTAAAACTAGTTTTTGAAAAGTATCTATCACTGGGTCAATTAACCCCGGTGGGATCCATTTAGACGGGTTCCGAAGGAGAGGCACATCTTTCCCGATACCAATAGTTGCTTGAGATTGAAAAAAATGAGCTACTTGTAACTTCCGAAAATATCGGTAAAGTGCTACCCGGATCTTAAACGGGTCATATCTTGGAGATGGAACAAACGATAGCCCCAATTGTAATACCTGAAGTTGATCCGGCGTGAAAACCTTGTTTGATAGATTTATTATTGGGATCTCGTGTGTGATCTTGTAGTTGGCCCCCTCCGGCCTTCTTCGGCATAAGGAGGCCGGTGCATTTGAGGGCGGCCTCTGGAAAAAGGGCGTTGCGAATACCCCCCTCTAGACGAAGAAGAACCCCTAGAGGTATTATCAGAAGAACTCTCACTATCCTCAGTAGAGTCTTCAAAAGTAACTTGCCTTTTCTTTTTATCTTTTTGTAATAACTGCCGCCATGTATAGACTTGATTTCGTTCATAATCACCCATGTCACCTTTGTACTTAGAAATCTTTTTTTGTTTCGTCTGTATCTGAAATTGTTTTAATTGAAGCTCCATCTCCTTAAAATCAGCCAAAAATTTCTCCTGTGGTAAAGCTGACTTCAATTGAGCCTCCATAGATTCAACCTGTTCTTTAAGGATGATTTCTTCCGAGCTTAACCTTTCCACTAACGAGGCAATCAAGTCCAATCCACATTTATTGAGAATCTTATCCCAAGTGCCACAAAATACTTGATCTGCCTGAAACATATGTGGGGGTTTTAAAACCCGTAAACCCCGAGGAATAATTCTGGAACGGCTGATGCTCCGCATGTGGGAGACACCGGCCTCGATGCTGGTACTCAACAGGCTAATCGATTCCATCTACCGAGTTCGCAAGAGCCCTGGGTTCCAAAAAGCACAACTGCTGCACAACTCCATGGTTGTGGAATCGGCCATGTGCTGGCTCAAGAGCCAGAAAATGCACTCCTTGGTGCCTCCTGGCCGGGAAGCCCGCAACATGGATGCCCTCGGCAGGAAGTGCTACCAGGGTTCGATGCTGTCATGCCGAATCCAGACATACCAGCTATACCTACGAGCATGTACCTACGAGATCTGGCAAAGGAGATTGCCGGGTTCTCAGCTGGCCTCTCTGAGGGACCTTTCAAGCGCTTCCAAGTTTTGTCCACTTGGATTCAGGAGTGCTCGAAGTTTATGACTCGAGCAGCCTATGACGGCTTCAAGGCGTTGGCCCAGGTAGCTGCGGCCGGCATCGGTGCACGCCGCCAGGCATGGCTACAGTCGTCAGACCTGGAGCAATGGGTACAGGACAAGTTGGTCGATGTCCCTTGCCGAGGTGAAAACCTCTTTGGCAAGCCCATGACAGAAAAGGCTGCAGAGATAGAGTCCGAGTACCTAACCTGGACAAGACTTGAGAAGAAGACTTCTGCCCCTTCTAAGAAGAAGGACTCCGGTAAGAAGCCATTTTTCCCAAGAAAAGGTACGGCTTACCACAACTACCCCACATATCAGGCCTCCCCAGCTCCCCAACAGGGGCAGCAGGCCAAGGGACAGGGGCATGGCCCGCATAAGCAAAAAGCCCCCAAGCCCAAAGCACCGGCTGTGGCCCAGCCTGGGGGGGGGGGGGGGGTTGACTCCCAGTGCATAGTCCCTCTCTCCAAGGAAGCAAGGCCATGCACAGGAGAAAGGCTGACCCTGTATGCCCACAGGTGGCCAGCCATCACAACAGATACCTGGGTTCTGCAGATAGTCCAAAGGGGTTATTGGCTACATCTCACCCAGGCACCTCCTTCTTACTTTCCAGGGGAGCCTCTCAGACTCGTTCTTCATAGGGGACCTCCTCTTAAAGGAGTTGGCAGGTCTTCTCGAGGATCAGGCGGTAGAACCGGTGCCCCACCACCTGCAGGGAAAGGGCTTCTACTCCTGGAGTAGGTTGACATGGTGGCTTCAGCCATACAACCTACTCCAGGTACTTTCTGATACCAAAGAGAACTGGAGGTCTAAGACCCATCCTTGACCTGTGAAACTTAAACAAGTTCCTAGTGAGAGAAAAGTTCAAGATGCTTTCCCTTCGAATATTGCTGCTTTACCTCCGCCAGGGAGACTGGCTATGCTCCTTAGACCTAAAGGATGCTTATACGCACATCCTGATTCATCCAGACCAGAGACAATATCTACGATTTATGGTGGGAGGAAACCACTTTCAGTACAAGGTGCTTCCATTTGGCCTAGCCTTGGCACCCAGGGTGTTCACACAATGCCTAACAGTGGTGGCGGCCTTCCTAAGAAACCAAGGGGTATTTGTCTTCCCCTACTTGGACGACTGGCTCATCAGAGCCCAGTCAGCCCTGGAAGCCCAACAGGCCATGTCTCGCACTATCCAGTTGCTACACCACCTAGGGTTTGTGATCAAATACACAAAGTCCACTGGTTCCCTCTCAAGGACTGGAGTTCATAGGAGCAAGGTTAGACACCCTTCATGCAAGGGCTTATCTACCGGAAGACAGGGCACAGAGACTTGTGACCCTAGTGCAGCAAGTGAGTCACAGATCCCAGATCTCAGCAAGACACTTTCTGTGCCTCCTTGGTCAAATGGCCTCCACGGTACATGTGACACCCAATGCCCACCTCCACATGAGAACAGCTCAGTGGTGCCTCAGGAACCAGTGGACACAGGCCACAGGCAGACTCAGAGACAGCATCAGGGTGTCCAAACGACTGGTGCAGTCATTGACATGGTGGCTTCAGCCATACAGTCTACTGGAGGGAGTGCCTTTCCAGCCTCCCCCGCACACGCGAGTGCTTACAGATGCATCCTTGCTGGGCTGGGAAGCTCATTGCCAGGAATTGTGCACTCGGGGGGTGTGGTCTCCACAGGAGAGCACACAACAGATCAATCTCCTAGAGCTTCAAGCTATCCGCCTAGCTCTACGGACCTTCTGTCAAACCCTGGCTCACCAGCCTGTCTTAATTCAGACAGACAACCAAGTGGCAATGTTCTGTGTGAACAAGCAGGGGGGGCACAGGGTCTCGCATCCTCTGTCAAGAGACCCTGGACCTGTGCTCTTTTGCAGTCAAGCAGGGCATGCACCTCAAGGCAGTTTACTTGCCAAGTCAGGAGAACATTTTAGCCAACAAGCTAAGCAGAATTCTCCAGCCGCATGAGTGGCAACTGGATCCCAATATAGTCCAGCAGCTGTTCCAGTCTGGGGGCGACCATCCATAGATCTGTTTGCGAGTCCACAGAATCACTAGTTGCCCCGCTTCTTCTCCAGACAGCCACACCCATGCAGGGTGGCTGCAGATGCTTTCCTAATATCATGGTCTGTGGGCCTCCTGTATGCGTTTCCTCCCACGCCCCTGGTGGCCCAGACTCAATTCAAGATCCTTCAGGACAAAGCCTCGGTCATCCAGGTAGCATCCAGATGGCCGAGACTGCCATGGTTTCCGCTGCTGCTTCAACTGGCGGCAGAGGCTCCAATTCCTCTAGGATTACACCCCAACCTCCTGCCGCAGGAGGGGGGCACTCTTCTGCATCCCAACCTCCGGTCTTTCAACCTGATGGCATGGCTGCTGAAAGAGTAGTCCTCGCAACACTTCTCCTCCCTAAAAATGTAGAGGATGTACTGCTAGCCTCAAGAAGGCAATCGACTAGGAAAACCTATGCATTTAAGTGGCATAGGTTTGAGGTGTGGTGTGATAAGCAGAATGAAAACCCTTTCTCCTGCCAAGCGTCAGTTGTGTTGCAGTACCTGCTTCACCTCTCAGATTTAGGCCTTAAGTCAAACTCTGTCCGAGTCCACCTTAGTGCCTTATCAGCACACCACTCTCCAGTGGAAGGACAACCTCTTTCTGTACACCCTTTGGTGCCCAGGTTCCTGAGAGGTTTACTTCTTTTTTTTCTAAATGCTTTATTTTCGTTTTACAACAACAAAGGAAAGGAAGACATACAGCTAAAAGACAAATACATACATGGAATGTGATACATACACCAAAGTAAACCCCTGCCACCCCCCTCCCCCCTGCTTCTTCTCTAGAAAACTAAAGCATTCTCGAAACGGGCGTGTACTGACATTATTGTGTTACAAAACCTAACGGCGATCTGAAACATGATGAGTGTACATTAAACAGACATGTCGAAGCAATGAGCAGATTGTACATGATCATTGAGCATCTGCCATTTAGACAAGCGAGAATGAATTTGGGTATGGAAAATAGCTCTCCGAGATATCTGCTCATATTTATTATATAAGCAGACAAGGTTCCACTATTCATTGACAGTAAGTCGAGAGCTATCCTTCCAAGTCCTCGTGATTAAACATATGGCTATACCCAGCATGAAATCAGGAGAAAGCGACCCTTCTTAGGAAGAGAGGGGACCTCCGCCACTGAGCGGAGTCCCACAGTCTTCCAAGAAAGAGGCTCGTGAAGGTGTAAGATAAATGGAATACAGCCCCAAGCCCGCCCCCAGTAACCTGTAGTTAAGGACATTCATAAAGAACATGAGCGAGGGTTCCCACATCAGTATAGCAAGACCTACACTGGTCCCTGGCAGTTGTGTTCCATTTGACTATTTTCCTGGAATATAAGAACATCTATGTGCAAAAAAAAAAGACGAGAGTTGAGTTCAGGTACCTGAGGCAGAGCGGGGAACCCGCACTATTTTGCTCCAGAAAACGCTCCAATGCACAGGGGTTAAAGTGGTTTGTGGTTAGCGATCCCAGACTTGTTGGACTCTACGAGTGGCAGTATCTGTACCCTGACATAATAGTTTATAAAAGTTAGAGGCTACCCCATGTGTACTACTAATAGAGTGAATTAGTTCTAATAGCCCATCCTTAGTAGGGACAGAGGGCGGCATGATGGGGGAAGAGAAGAAGGTAAAGTCAAACTCATTGGGGTACAGTAACCTCCATAGATCGACTAGAACAATATCTTTGATCGCAGAGGTAAGCGCGATGTGACTCTTGGGGGGACCACTTACCCTAGGCGGCAATTTGTCAATCAGGGGATCAAGACCTAAATTGAAATCCCCCCCTATATCAATGAAGTATTAGCAGAGGCCTGCGCAACCTGAGCAATAGTAGCAAAAGGGCAGGGTCATCCACATTAGGAGCATAAAGGCATATACATGTAACTTTAAAGTTACCTATCTTGAGGTGAACTCTGGACCATTTACCCGCTGTATCTGAGCAAGTCGCAACAATAGTAGCATGCAGAGATTTCCTATCAATATGGCAACCCCACATTTCCTAGAAGCGGCTGGGGAATAGGCGGCCACCATGTAAGGTTTAACATTGAGTTTGAGAGTTTCCTTCGAGTTGAAATGTGTTTCTTGGAGGAAAATCAGGTCCGCAGCTTCATGACTTAGATAGCTTAGGAGTTTCCTCCGTTTTATCGGATTATTAATTCCTTGTACATTCAATGAAAAATCTTACATGGTGCCATCAATCGATAATAGACATTTTAGGTAAGGGCGCTTGAAAACTTACAACATAATCAGAATCTGTACAATAATGACATAAGCACCAAGTATGCTGGCCAATACACCCATATTGAAAAGTATGTACCAAAGTAACTTAGAGAAGAAGCAAAATCCCCAATGAATATGGCGACCAGATGTCTGCGGGAGGAGGCCCTAGAGAGGAAGATAGAGACATAATAAAAGAAAGAAACACCAGAGTCCATAAGTAACACTGTCTCTGATACTCGTCGAGGCTACTATGGGTAGATGGAATCGGGTCCCAGATATCTTCAAAATAAGGCAACAAACCGCCCTCGACAGACTCTTCGCTGAGCCGCGGTAAATCCAATATGGCAGGTACAGCGGATGTGAGAGTACTGGCAGGAATATTCTGGAAGTCAGCGCATCAAGTCGGCTTCTTTAGAGTCCAAAAACTCCGCTAGTAGATCAGGGTCCTCAAATGTTCTTGTCTGATTGTGAAGCGTGACTCGGAGCTTGGCCGGGTACATCAGGCCATAGCGTGCTTGTAGTTGTTGAAGCCTCGGCCGAAATTCCAGAAAGCGCTTTCGGCGGTCGACCGTGGGTTTAGCCAAGTCAGGATAGAAGGAGACCTTGTGGCTCTCAAACTCCATATGGCCCTTTGCTCGGGAGGCACTGAGAATTTGTTCCACATGTTGATATCTCAAGAGTCGAAAGATGATAGGCCGCGGGGTCTTCCTGTTGAGCGTTATGTTTGTGGGTACACGATGAGCGCGATCGATCTCCAATTCTTTGGTAAAGGTGATTTGGAGCAGGGAAGGGAGGATTTTACTTAAAAACTCCTTCATGTCTCCCAATTCCGCTCCCTCCGGTATGCCCACGAGTCGTAGGTTGTTGCGGCGCGCTCTATTATTGCCATCTTCCACTTCTTTCTGCAAGGCCCGCACCTGACGTTCAACTTTGTCGAGTTTAGACAGCCGGACCGCATGGGAGTCTAATATACTCTCCATTTTGTCCTGACGCGAAGAGAGCCCCTCTAGCCTGCCTTGCAGTACACCAAGATCTTCCCTCAGCGCTCGAAGTGCTTCACCGTTTGACTGCACGAGGTCCTTAACCCCTCTAATTTCTGCGAGGATTTCCTGCTGCATGTCGGGGCCCTCGCGCAAAGCCAGCCCCTTCTGCGGGGACGGGGGTTCAGTTTTGGAGCGTTTACCGTGAGAAGCCGATGGAGATCCAAATTCCAGGCGCGTGAGTTTGGTCCCCGTCATCTCACCAATGTGCCCCGGCAAGATCAGAGCAGAAATTCAAGTTTGTCCGGTGTTAATTCAGGATTATGAGTAGGCCTCTCGGGAGCCTCAGCGTTATGCGACCATCCCGCTGGACATCGGGCTCCGCCCCCCTGAGAGGTTTACTTCTGCTGAAGCCCCCGGTTCGTCCCCCGGCGACCGAATGAGATTTGAATGTGGTCTTAGAGCAGCTTACTCGCCCACCTTTTGAGCCGATGGCTACCTGCCATCTTCGCTTCCTCTCTTGGAAAGCACTTTTCTTGGTGGCACTCACATCGGCCAGATGAGTGAGTGAGCTGCAGGCTCTGGTTTCCGATAGACCGTACATACGGTTCTATAGGAACAGGGTAGTGCTTCACACTCACCCCAAGTTCCTTCCAAAAGTGGTCTCCTCATTCCACCTCAACCAGGATGTGGTACTTCTTTCCCAGGCCGCATGCCAGTCGGGCAGAAGCAGTTCTGCACACCCTGTACTGTAAGAGGGCTTTGGCCTTCTACATGGAACGTACGTGGGGACATCAAAGGGCTTCTCAGCTCTTCGTCTCTTATGACCCCAGTAAGCTGGGGATGCCTGTCTCCAAGCGCACATTGTCCACTTGGGTGGCGGATTGTATCACCTGGGCATACAGGGCGGCCGATCTCCCGTTGCAGGGTCGAGTCACAACTGACCGGGTCAGGGCTAAGGCAGCATCAGTGGCTCACTTCCGCTCTGTTCCACTGGCAGACATCTGCCGGGCCGCAACCTGGTCTTCAAGACAGACTTTTGCAGCCCATTACTGTCTGGTTAGGGAGTCCCAACGGGACAGTGCTTTTGGCCAGACTGTACTCCGTAATCTGTTTGAGGTCTAGGCAACTCCTACCCTCCAACCCTTTGGTGTCAGGCTACCAGAGTGTTACGTTCTCAGTTGAACTCCTGTCATGGCTGTTGCAGCTCTTCTAGAGGGAGCCTATTTTCAGTTATGGGTTCTCGGTAGCCTATAGCTAGGGAGTCCCATATGTGAGGACTGACTTCCTGCTTGTTCCTGGAGAAAGCGTAGTTACTCACCCTTAACAGGTGTTCTCCAGGGACAGCAGGAATCAGTCCTCATGACCCTCCCTCCTCCCCTGGAGTTGCAGTCCTATCATTACATTTATTCATTTTGCCATCTTTTTAGCTATGTCTTTTGACTGAGCAAGATGGCACTCTTGGGCGGGAAGGGGACCGCGCATGCGTGATGCAATCCCAAAAGCTTTCTTTGAAAGCTGGGGATTGCACCGCATGAGGGCTCCGTCCGCGCCGATGTCACCCATATGTGAGGACTGATTCCTGCTGTCCCTGGAGAACACCTGTTACAGGTGAGTAACTACGCTTTCCATCTAGTTGGGATCTTAAGATTCTTGAGAGCACCTAAGTGCATCTAGGAAGACAGCAGCAATTGCATGTGCTTTACTGCTTTCCAAAATGAGATGAGATAATGGTACTTTTCGAGGTCATCAAAATTGACATCCCTACTATTTGAACAAAGCAGTGGAAGATGTTTAATGTTAATAGAAGAGATAGAAAGTCATGGTAACATTGTTAGTCTGAAGGATGGCTTTTCAAATATTTTCTCAGGGTTTATGCTCAGGCCATGCTGTAGGGCTTCACCTGACAAAGTTGCATCAAGTGGCTAGCATGTTTTTAGTTCAAAGTGTAAACATAAACAGTATTTTTAGAATAAGTGAGGATTATAGTCTGCATTCATTGTACTCCAAAGCTCCTTTCGCTGTAAAAGAAAAGGGGAAAGAGGTTTTAATAGTGCTTTAAAAGTGGAGATTTTCCTTTTCCTTTTAAATTATCAGGCTGCTTCTGTTTGTGGGTTTGTTTATAGGTGCCTCCAGGAGCATAAGACATAAGGCAGTTTTTATCCCAGTGTACCATATGGTAACTTAATTCTGCAAACTGTGAGGACTTTACCAATTGGGTGCCAGGATCAGGAGCTGCAGCAAAATAACAAAAAAAAAAAAGAAAGAAAAAGGTGTTTAATGTGACATCCCATGGCTCAGATTTGCACTGCAGGAAAGGAAACTTGAGTTTGTCTGATCCAGCAGAGCTTGTGTGTGGCATGGAAGCAGGGGTGTCCCAAGGGAGGGTGCGGGGCCTCATTTGCATAAATATTTGCATAATGTTAACATGCACTAACTTTTAGTAAATATGCCTCTTAATGAGTGTATGTATAAAGAGAGACTACAAGATTTCTACATTACTATACTCTAGTACACCACCAGGCACATTAGGAAATACTATAAACACTGCCCATTTAGAACCCATAGCAAACCCACCATATCATAACAGTACTACCAGGACTCATAAAGCACCATAGCCTACCTATCAAAAGGCAACATTGCAAATATTAAACCAATACATCTCCTATTGGGGAAAGAGAACAAGTGGCACCATCAAATAGAAACTACATAAATAGAATATCTCAGCTTGGTTACACATGCAGAACATAGGCCATCACCAAACAAAGAACAAGGGATCACAATTTAGAAATAGGAAGGCAATAAATAAACTGGGAAACCCAAAAGCCAAACTTGGAATGTACAACAACACTGCAGACATAAAACTATAAATTAATTTCCTCTTGTACTGAACAAAAACGCAAAGACGTTAGCAATGCGCATTTCCCAGAGCTGACATTCCAGTTAATAAATTCAAAATAAAAAAGTATTTTTCTCCCTTTTGTTGTTTGTGCATTTTATTTTTCAGTTGCAATTGATCCAGTCACTTTCTTTTGGTTTCTTCTTGTCTTCTGCTAACTCTCCATTGTCTGCTGTCCATATGTCCTTTCTTCTCTCTTCTAGTTTTTTCCATTCTCTACATCTGCTTTAACATACTATTTTTCTCCTTTTGCTCTTTCCTCCATCCTTTTCTGTATTCCTTTTTCATCCATACAAATGTTACCCCTCCATCCTCAATCCCCACTTACTCTCCCAAAACCCGGTCAATCGTAGATTTTTCTTCCCTCCCATACAAAATATTTTTTCCCCTCTCCATTTCACTCTCCCAGCCCCATCCCATTCTGATCCTCCCCCAACATCAGCTCCCTCCTAGTTCCAGCCCCACCCAGCATCCGCTCCCTTCCTATTTCCAATCCCAGCTCCCCCATTAGCCCTTTCCAGTCCTGTCCCTAGCCCCTCCATCAGCCCATTTCCAGTCCGATCCTAGCCCCTCCATCAGCCCATTTCCAATCCTAGCTTCCTTATCGTCCCTCCAGTCTAGTCCCGAACCTCTGGGTTCTCCAGGACCAAGCAGGAAGTCAGTCCTCACATATGGATGACATCGACATCGGAGCATTTCCCCAGCTTTCTAAGAAAGCCTTTGGGAATATTGCATGCATGCGCAGTCCCCTTCCCGCCTAAAGGTGCCATCTTGTTCAGTCTTTCTTTTTCCGTGGAACCGAACGGACGTCTGTCCGTGTCACCCGGAAAAGTTGACTTTTTTCTTGCAATTTCTTCGTCCTTCTTCTCCGGTTCGACGCCGGTTCCCCTTTCCGCCGAGTTCGGTACACCAGTATCGAGCCCGTCTTCTATTTTTCGGTTTTTGCCCTTCGTGGCTGGCGTTCGCGCCCTTTTTTTCTTTTCCCTGGAAGGCCGGTCCTTTGACCTCGCGGGGGTTCTTTTTTCCCCGATGGCTTCCAGTGCTTTCAAAAAGTGTGATCGGTGTAAGAAATTGATGTCTCTCACCGACACACATGACTGCTGCCTTCGATGCCTGGGAATGGATCATGATCCTAAGGTGTGTGTCCCGTGTGGCAAAATGTCCACCAAGGCACTTCGAAGCCGCCAGCATCAGAAAGAACGGATTTTTCTGACTCTGCCTCTGGCCGGGCCCAGACCTCTTCTGAGGCTTCGACATCTCGGGAGTCTGACCCCGAGCACCGCTGGGGTTCCTCGGACAGGGAGTCCCCCGATCGAGAGCGTAAGAGGAAGAAAAGGCTCATGAGGACGGCGTCGGAGGAGGTCCCTGGTTCCTCGGGGGCCAGGTCTCGGACCCCCAACCACCGCCCCGGGCCCTTGGAGCAGGAGAAGCCGTCCAAGATGCCTCGCATGGAGCTGAGTTTGCCGGGCACGTAAGTCCTGTTGTCCTCGAGGACTCTCCTCCTAGGGAGCCGACGTCGGGGCCCGAGTCGGTAGCTGCTGAGTCTCCTGAGCTTGGACTCAGGCTGACAGACTTGGAGTGCAGATTGTCTGCCTTCATGGATCAGCAGCGGGTACTGATGGCCAGCCTCGCTGGTGCATCTGCCCCGACCACCGGGACATCGACGTCTAAGTCGACCCCGGAGACCGAGCCGATACTCGAGACCATGAAGGCTCAAAGTCGTCCTCGGTCACCCTCGACCTCCCGCTCGGGACCGAGGGCGTCGACTCCGGTGCCTTCGGTGTCGGGGCGGGTGCCACTGAGGCCCGCGCGGTCGGAGCCCCCCGACTCCTCTTCGGATGAGTCCGCGTGGGAGACGGAGGACGAGGAGTCCCCCGACACCTTTCGGACTCTGTGCGTCCCTTCGGACTCACCGCAGTCCGAACCCCGGAGTAGGTCCCCCCCGGAGGACACCCGGTTCTCGGAGTTCATCCGGGATATGGCCAAGGCTTTGGCGATTCCCGCGGATCCCGAGGAGGAGCCTCGAGCAGAAGAGCTCAAGGCCTTTCCAGTATGACTCTCCTCCGAAGGAGGCCTTTACTGTGCCGGTTCCTCCGATGCTGGAACGGCTCCTCTTCCGGATGTGGGAGGCACCGGCCTCAGCGCCGGTTTTGAGCAAGCGGGTCGATTCCATCTATCGACTCCGTAAGAGCCCTGGCTTCCAGAAGGTGCAGCTGCCGCACCATTCCATGGTAGTGGAATCGGCCATGCATCGTCTGAAGAGCCAGAAGATGCACTTTGCGGTGCCTCCCGGCAGGGAGGCCCGGAACCTGGATGCGCTCGGCAGAAAGTGCTTCCAGGGCTCGATGCTTGCCGTGTCCAGTCCTACCCAGCTGTACATGGGTATGTACTTACTAGACCTGGCGAAGGAAATTGCCGGGTTCTCTGCTGACCTCTCCTGGGAACCTTTGCAGAGGTTCAAGACCTTGTCCTCGGGAATCCGGGAATGCTCAAAGTTCATGTCCCGAGCAGCCTACGATGGCTTGAAGGCTTCGGCCCGTGTAGCGGCAGCCGGCATCGGGGCCCAACGCCAGGCATGGCTGCAGTCATCGGACCTCGAGCCCTGGGTGCAGGACAAGTTGATTGAAGTCCCTTGCCGAGGTGAAAACATTTTGGCAAGCCCATGGCCGAGAAGGCTGCTGAGCTCGAAACCGAGCACCTGACTAGGACGAGGCTGTCCATGAAAACATCTGCCCCTTCTCATAAAAAGAAGGGCTCGGGTAAGAAGTCCTTTTACCCGGGGAAGGCAGCTGCCTGCAAACCTTTCCCTCAGTACCAGGCCTCCCCAGCTCCCCAGCAGGGTCAGCAGGCCAAGGGGCAGGGACATGGGCCCCGTAGGCAGAAGACCCCCAAGCCTCCGTCTCCTGCTCCCACTCAGCAGGGAGGGGTTTTTTGACTCCCACAGCATAGCCTTTCCACCTCTGCTGCCCCATCCCTGCACAGGAGGTCGTCTAGCCCTATTTGCCCACAGGTGGCCACCCATTACAAGAGATGCTTGGGTATTGAGCATAGTCCACAAGGACTATATGCTCCATTTCCAGCAGTTGCCTCCTCCCTACTTTCCAGGGGAGCCTCCACGACCTCCTCTGCACACAGACCTCCTCCTTCAAGAACTTCAAGGTCTGCTTCTGGACAAGGCGGTAGAGCCTGTACCTCCCCGCCTGCAGGGTCACGGTTTCTACTCCAGGTACTTCCTCGTACCAAAGAGAACCGGTGGCCTCAGGCCTTTTCTCGACCTCAGGATTCTAAACAAATTCTTGGAGAAAGAAAAGTTCAAGATGCTTACTTTTGGAACACTTCTGCCCTACCTCCAGCAGGGAGATTGGTGCCTCAGGACTCAGTGGAAGCAAGCCACAGGAAGCCTCACAGACAAAGTACAGGTGTCCAAACCATTCCTGAACTCCCTACAGTGGTGGCTACGCCCCCCCCCCCCCCAACTTACTACAGGGGGTGCCTTTTCAGGTGCCTGTTTCCAAAGTGTGTTGACGACCGATGCCTCCTTGCAGGGCTGGGGTGCACATTGTTTGGACAGGTGCACCCAGAGCCTGTGGTCTCCATGGGAGGCCACGCAACAGATCAACCTACTGGAACTCCGGGCTATTCGCTTAGCCCTCAAAACTTTCTCTCACACCTTGGCTCACCAGTCTGTTCTGGTACAGATGGACAATCAAGTGGCCATGTTCAATGTGAACAAATAGGGAGGCACTGGGTCCAGGCTCCTGTGTCAGGAGGCACAGGCCCTTTGCTCTTTTGCGCTCAGGCACAACATGTTTCTCAAGGCTGTTTATCTCCCTGGCCAGGAGAACTTCCTGGCAGACAGGCTGAGCAGGGTTCTGCAGCCCCACGAGTGGCAACTGCACCCCTTAGTGACTCAAAACATTTTCCTGAAATGGGGACTTCCATCCATAGATCTCTTTGCCAGTCCCCTGAACCGGCAGCTACCCAGTCCCCTGAACCAGCAGCTATACTTCTACCTTGAACGTACGCAGGGGCATAGGAGGGCTACTGAGCTCTTCGTATCTTTTGACCCTAATAACTTGGGGTTACCTGTCTCCAAGCGTACCTTGTCCATCTGGGTGGCTGACTGTATCACCTGGGCTTACAGGGCAGCTGACCTTCCCTTGCAGAGTCGGGTCACGGCCCACCGTGTCAGGGCAATGGCTGCTTCAGTAGCTCATCTCCGCTCTGTACCGTTGGCAGACATCTGTAGGGCTGCAACTTGGTCCTCAAGCCAGACGTTTGCGGCCCATTACTGCCTGGAGAGGGAGTCCCGTAGGGACAGTGCTTTCGGTCAGGCAGTGCTCCGGAATCTCTTCGAGGTTTAGGCAACTCCTACACTCCAGCCCTCTGGTTGGGCTACCGGTTGGGGTATGTTTCAGTGAAATCCTTTCTCTGATGCTGCGGCTAGAGGGAGCTCATTTTTCAGCTCTGGGTCCCCGGTAGCCTGAAGCAGGGGAGTCCCATATGTGAGGACTGACTTCCTGCTTGGTCCTGGAGAAAGAGTAGTTACTCACCTGTAACAGGTGTTCTCCAGGAGCAGCAGGAATCAGTCCTCACAACCCTCCCTCCTCCCCTGGGAGTTGCAGTTGTACATAGTTCATTTTTACACTTTTTGTGCTGTCTTTTAGCTATGTCATCTGACTGAACAAGATGGCACCTTTAAGCGGGAAGGGGACCGCGCATGCATACAGTATTCCCAACGGCTTTCTTAGAAAGCTGGGGAAATGCTCCGCACGGGGGCTCCATCGACGTCAATGTCACCCATATGTGAGGACTGATTCCTGCTGCTCCTGGAGAACACCTGTTACAGGTGAATAACTGCTCTTTGTGCTCCTCCTCCAGCAGCTTGGAGACTGAGAAACGCCATCCTTTTGTGATGACACTGGTATATCCTCCAAGGATCCCTCCTCACTCCAGTTATCTCAGTCTCCAAGCATTTGGAGGATTAGTGAACCTGGAGCTCCCAGTTCACTAGAGAAGCAATTAAGGAGAGATAGATTTCAGATTCGGTTTTCAGTAAATTTAGAATACAGATTTAGTAAGAAGAAAAAGGAGAGGTTTAATTTGGGAGTTCTGTGCCTTTAAGGTGCTGCTAAGGCCTTCCCTCCCTCCCTCCCTCCCCCCCTCCCTCCTCCTCGGATAGCATGGATTTAAGCAGAGGAGTAACTCTTCGAAAGAGCAGAGGTCCGGCTCTCTAACCCGGTTGGTAGGGTGAGGAACCGGGGCTCCTGTCCGTCTGCACACGCAGAGGTTTTGCCTGCTAGTGCTGGGACGAAGTGCAGGAGGAGTCCGATAGGAGAGAGCGCTGTCTCTCCACATCCCTTTCACTCGGCTGTCCTCTCGACACTGGAAACACAGCGGGTCAGTTGAGTGGGATGGCTGCATCGGCCCGGTGTAAACAGCGGCATTGGCGGCAAGGAAGGTAAGGGGGGGCCCGCATCGCAGCAGGGCAGGAGTGAAGGGATTTCGGCACGAGCACCTCAGCATGTCGGCAACGCGGGAAACCGTGGTAGTTTTTCGGGGCCTGCAGAAGCTTCTAATTTTGGCGGGAAGCTTCGTTTTTCAGTTTCATTTTCATTTTCAGACTTGGGGCGCGGTGCTGCAGCTTACACATTCTTTTTTGTGAAAAAAAAATATATATAAACAGGTGCTTTTTGCTGACTGGATCAGTTCATTGGCCTTTATAGGCCTCTAGAGTCCATACCTTTTGCAGGGTTGTCAGACAGGGTAGGCGCTCCAGCGGGATAAGAACATAAGATATGCCATACTGGGTCAGACCAAGGTCCATCAAGCCCAGTATCCTGTTTCCAACAGTGGCCAATCTAGGTCATACGTACCTAGCAGTTTCCCCAAAAGACACAGGTTCCACAATGCCTGTATTGGGTCAAGCATTGATATCCTGGGTCCCTTCTTAATAATAGTTTATGGACCTTTCCTCCAGGAACTTGTCCAAACCTATTTTAAACCCAGCTACACTAACAACCTTTACTACGTCTTTCCGTAACAAATTCCAGAGTTTGATTACACTTTGAGTGACAAAATATTTTCTTTTATTAGTCTTAAATAGTTTACCCTGTAGCTTCATTGCATGTCCCCTAGTCTTTCTATATTCTGATAACGTAAACAATCGATCTACGTTTACCTGTTCCACTCCGTTCATTAATTTATAGACTTCTATCATATCTCCCCTCAGCCGTCTCTTTTCCAGGTTAAAGAGCCCTAACCTTTTTAGCCTTTCTTCATAGGGGTATCCTTCCATCCCTTTTACCATTTTGGTGGCTCTTCTCTGAACCTTTTCTAATAACGCTATATCCTTTTTAAGATACAGCGACCAGAATTGCACACAATATTCAAGGTGCGGTCTCACCATGGAACGATGTAGAGGCATTATGATATCCTTTGTTTTATTTTCCATTCCTTTCCTTATGATACCTAGCATTCTATTTGCTCTCTTGGCTGCTGCTGCACACTAGGCCGAGGGATTTAACATGTTATCCACAATGACGCCTAAATCTTTTTCCTGAGTGGTGGTTCCTAATGTGGAACCTTGCATCGTGTAACCATAGTTTGGGTTGTTCTTTCCTAGGTGCATAACTTTGCACTTGTCCACATTAAATTTCATCTGCCATTTTGATGCCCAGTCTTCCAATTTATCAAGATCCTCTCGCAATTTTCCACAATCCTCTTGGGTTTTAACAGCTTTAAATAGTTTAGTGTCATCTGCAAATTTGATAACCTCACTCATTATTCCCTTTTCCAGGTCATTTATGAATATGTCAAAAAGCAGCGGACCCAGCACAGATCCCTGGTGTACACCACTATTTAGCTTTCTCCATTGGGAAAATTGGCCATTTAGCCTTACCCTCTGCTTTCTATCTTTTAACCAGTTCCTGATCCACAATAGTACACTGCTTCCTATCCCATGACTCTTTAGTTTTGCCAAATGTCTCTGATGAGGGACCTTGTCAAAAGCTTTGTGAAAGTCCAGATACACTATATCAACCAAGTCACCTTTGTCTACCTGTTTGTTCACACCTTCAGAAAAATATAACAGATTAGTAAGACAAGCTCTTCCTTGTCTAAAGCCATGTTGGCTGTCTCCCATTAAGCCATGACTATCTACATGTTTAGCAATTTTTTTCTTTTTGATGGTTTCTACCATTTTTCCCAGTACTGACGTCAGGCTCACGGGTCTGTAGTTTCCCGGATCACCCCTGGAACCCTTTTTAAAAATTGGTGTTACGTTCGCCATCTTCCAATCTTCAGGTATCACACATGATTTTAATGATAGTTCACAGATTACTAATAGTAGGTCTGCAATCTCATATTTCAGTTCTTTCAACACCCTTGGGTATATATCATCTGGCCCAGGTGATTTGTTACTCTTCAGTTTATCTAATAGTTGTAATACATCTTCCCGATGTATTGATATTTCCTTCAATTCTTCTGCACCTTTAAATACCACTTCAGTCATGGGTAACATTTATTTATTTAGACAGATTTGTATGCCACCTTTTCCTTCAATCAAGGTGTTCACGTCATATCACAATTGGAGGGTTACATTTAACATTAGGGTGTACGTGTAATCATTTAGACAGCACAGTTACGTAACAGAATTTAGACATTTAGACAATGTTTAGACAGTGCAATTGAAGTATTTAACATAAAGGTATTTACTTTTACTTTACTTACTAATGAGGTGTGTTGAATTTGTGTGTGTGGTGTGATAAGGAAGCTTATCATAGCTCAGGAAGGAGCTATAGGAAAGGAGAAGTGACTCTGAACAAGCAACCTGTCAGTTCTGGTAGAAATAAGAAAACAGAATTTTCCCATAAAAGACTACCAGTCCCAGAATGCACCAGGTTTCCAGCAGCCATTAGAGGAGCTGAAGTGGGGAAACGTGTGTTCAATCAGGAGGGCTATGAGGTAATCCCTAAGCACTCATCTCACAGGGCAGGGCCTGATTCAGCACAGCTGCGCTGTGTTAGGGAGGAGCACTCATCTAAGCAGAATAAAGGTGGAGTTTATTCTACAGAGAATTATCCTCAGTATCTTGAGAAGCAGTTTGAGCTTGATCATCTTCATCATCAGGAGGATCATCAGAAGCAGAAGCCAAACCGGACAGACAGAGAGGGAAAGAAACCCTTTAGAAGAAGGAAGAGAAAAGCCTTTGAGAGGTCTAGAAGAGCCCAGAGCAGTACGTATATTGGGAGACATTCCAAGGGCCAGCATACACCATTGGACTGGGGAAAGCCAGAGGAATGGTGCTGCAGAGCTAGGAATCTCCAGACGGTACCTGTGAGAGAGACGGCTGCACGTGGAAGGGACCCTAAGACCCGTGCCAGAAGGTATGTGAAGAGAGATCCAGTGTCCAGGGATCTGGATTGGAAGGCTGGACATAAGAACTGGACTACATACTGGCCAGGCTATATAGAGAGGAACTCTAACAGCAATGGAAGCTCAGGTATGAACACTGATCTATGCCCTAGCTATAACCTTGAAAGACAGCAGGGAAACAAGTATTCTCCTGAAAGTGCTCCATTGAGAGATTCATCTGTGCCAATCCATGATATTGAACCCATGCTTGTTGAAGAAGGGGGAATAATAGCAGATGAAGATTCTGTTTACATGGACTGCTCTCTGTCTAAGCTCCTTTGGTAACTTTCTGTTACAAAGTACAGCAACCATCACAAAGAAATACAAACTTGTTCTTTAATCTACTCAGAAAAGCTCCTGAAGCAGGATTTGACCCACACAGTAGAAAGCAAGCCAGCTAAGGGGTTTCAGCTGGATAACTGCTAGCAATTGAGCCTTACCTAATTGCTTGTGAGCTAGGAGAGAATCACTTCTGAATCTATGTGGGAAGATATAAGAAGTTAACCTGAAAAGAACAGTTTTTTTTCTCTTTGTAGCTTTTGGTTTGTTGTTTGATACTTGCTAAGAGGATATTAGCTAAGCCTACAGAAAAAGACCAGTTTGTTATCAACCAGGTCTTTTTTTCTTTTGCTTTGATTGCCTGACAAGTTTAAAGGTTGTTTTCCTTATTTTGTTTTTCCAAGTTTAACACTGAAAGTAAGTAACCTGATTTATGTGCTACCAAGCATATCCGTGTTGGGAGAAATAACCCCATAAATAAATATCTTATTGGCTTTACCCAAAAGCACAACTAATTATTGTGAGCAGCTGTGTCTGGTGTGAATGAATTGCATTGCCCACAATCCCTTGCAAATCATATAGATATATGCACTTGCCAAGACTGTGAAGATTCTCACCCAGGCAGCCGTCTGACAGTGGATGGGATGGGTGTGTGTTTAGTTAGCGGAGGTAGTAGTGTTGCTGTTTGGGTAAGAGATGTTGCTTGAATGTGCATAGGTTTCTATAAATAACCATGTTTTGAGGTCTTTGCGGAAGTCTGTGAGGTCTTCTAAAGCTCTCAGGCTCAATGGTAGGGAGTTCCATATTGAGGATGCCAGTAGTGATGGTGCTTTTTTTGAGGTTGTTTGTTTGGTTTTGTGGTAGCCTGCAGGTGTGCCGATCATGTTGTTGTTATTGGTTCTTCTTGGTCTATTCCTGATGTCTCTTGTTATAATGTTTTGGAGTATGTCTGCTGAGAGATGGTGAATGACTTTGAAGATTATCATGATTGTTTTGTATTTAGCTCTTGCCACCATTGGAAGCCAGTGTAGTTGTTGTAGGATGGGAGTAATGTGCTCGGTTCTTGGGGTGTTCTGTGATGATGCGTGCTGTGGTGTTTTGTACCATCTGTAGTGGGTGTAGTGTCTGATGAGGAAGGCCTTGATATAGTGAGTTTCCATAATCAAGCAATGGTGTAATGAGTGCTTGGCACACTGTGCGGAAGTGGTCTTGATGGAGCATTGGTTTGATTTGTCTGACTGTTTTCAATCGCTGATATGCCTTGTTTGCAGTTTTGGTGATGTGGGATTTTAGGTTCAGAGCTCTGTCTAGTGTTATGCCCAGGTTCTTAACTTCCTCTTTGACTACTATGTGTTTGTCCAGGATGCTGATAGTTTGTGCAGGCATGAAGGTGTGGGGTTCCTGGTGACGAACATTGCCTCAGTTTTTTCGTAGTTGACCGTTAAGTTGTTGGCTATGAGCCATTCATTAATGTCTTCGAGGCATTTTGTTATTGTTGTAGTGTTTAGTGCTAGTAAGTTGATTGCAACAAAATCTAAACCCAGCTATAACACCGCTTATAAAGCTTAAACAAAAGGTGTATAGTAACCAACATGAAAAAGCCTTCTCAGTCCTGACAAAATGTAATGAACAGGATAGAAACAAAACCAAATTTTTTTGTCGGATTGCCTGACAAAAGGGTGACGAATCACTCTCAAAAAGCAGGCCATCCTTTTTTAATCATTTTATAAGTGACCCGAAGGCCTTTGTACGAAAGGCTACCGGTTCTCAAAACCAGCCGTCGCACCAGCAACAAACGTTTAAAAATGCTTGTTACAGCAAAGTCATTCAATATGTGCAAAAGCACTGTGTGTGTTAACCCGTTGTGAAACCTGGCTACTTATCTGGGTGCACAAAGAGCCGTAAATCTTCAGAACGTGCAGTTCTTCTCAACAAAAGTGTCCTTTACAGAATGGGTTGCAGCAACATTTTCTTCGGCTCATCATCCAGTAACTTGCATGCCAAGGTTCCACGTCAACCAAGGTCGTTGACACAATGATGTGGGCACAGTAAGTTGATTGCAGCATACACCATGATGTCGTCAGCATAAATGTGGTAGTGTAATTTGTGGTGCTTGTGGTGCTTGATGATGTTGCATATGGGCTGTATGTAGATGTTGAAGAGCATTGAGGATAGGGCTGAGCCTTGAGGTATTCCCTGCGTGACGGGGAATTGTAGGGATTTCTTTTGATCGCATTTGACTTGTTGCGTTCGCCCTTCCAGGTATGATGTGAACCATTTCAGGGTATTCTCGCAAAG
The DNA here is from genome assembly GCA_033557465.1 of Ichthyophis bannanicus. Taxonomy (NCBI): domain Eukaryota; kingdom Metazoa; phylum Chordata; class Amphibia; order Gymnophiona; family Ichthyophiidae; genus Ichthyophis; species Ichthyophis bannanicus. Next base: position 1,533,622,402 of record CM066032.1, read on the forward strand.
TCCTATCTGTTGTAAGCGTTGCAATAGCTTAGGGTGTGACACAGTGTCGAAGGTCACAGAGATGTCCATGAACACTAGCAAGAAGCTGTTTTTTTGTGTTATCTATGCCTCTTAGGAGATTGTCAAAGAGGGAGGTGAGTAGTGTTTCCACTCCGTGTTGGGGCTTGAATCCATGCTGATGTATGTCCAGTGGGGCATTGATATCTATGTGGTCTTGAAGTTGCCTTTGGACTGCTTTTTCCATGACTTTAGCAAGGAATGGGAGGCTGGAGATAGGACGGTATGACTTTGGTTCAGATGGGCCCAGATTGCTACTTTTAAGTATTGGCCGTATCATTGCGTGCTTTAGAGGTTGTGGCATGTATCCTTGTTGGAGTGAATGTTTGACGATTTTTTGAATGTGATGAGAGAGCTGACGTTTTGTGGCTTTGATCCATGACACTGGGCATGGGTCTGATGGTGAAGTTGTTGTGTTTAATCCAGATATGATGTCTTCTACTTTCTGCTTTGTTGGTATATTGAAGCTTTCACATGCTTGGTGTTGCTTTTTTATCGTGTGGTCATTTGTTTGTGGTGAAGCAGAGTGTGTTTGGTTAGTGGTTTTTGACTTCATATAGTCTGCATATTTTTGTGGGTCAAGATGATGGGTGCTTTGTTGCGTGTGTCATCCTTGGTGAGCTTTTGTACAATGCTGAAAATCTCTCTTGGTCTATTGGTAGATTTCATGATTAGGTTGGTATGGTGTTGCTGTTTACGCTCATTTATTAGATTGTTGTATTCCCGTGGTTTGTCTCTGTATTGCGTTAGGAGGTTGTGTGATTTGTTCCGTCTCCATTTTCTTTCTATTCTTCTTAGTGTACGCTTTGCGACTCTGAATTCGTGTGAGTACTATGGAGCGTTGGATCTTTTGCGGGTTTGTGGTTCTTTAATGGCTGGGGCAGATGCTGCATTGAATATTATTGTGTTCCATTCTTCTATGTTTAGGTCCAGGGTGTCGTGATCCTGTTGAAGTTGTGGGGTGATGTCGTTTATGAATAAGTCTCTGTCAAATGTTTTAAACCGTCTGGTTATTCTTTCTTCTTTTTTGCGTTGGGTGCGGCTGTTCAGGGTCATGGTGAATTCAATTACATGGTGGTCCGACCAAGGGACTGGGATGATTGTTGGTTTTGTTCTGTTCCACTAGTTGTTTTGGCATGAATACCATGTCCGGAGTTGAACCATGTTGGTGCGGTGGGGCGTTAATTGTCTGGTAGTATTTTAATGACTCCATGGCTTTTAGGGTCCACCAAAGAACAGCAAGCTGCCACGTGGGCAACCAGGAACCAGTCAAGAAACGTGGCAGGGAGTTCCAAAAATGCCTTTATTGTTCCACGGATCAAGTGTGCCTAAACCCGACACAGGCCGTGTTTCGTTCACCACTTCCTCAGGGGTTAAGGGCTCACTAAAAAACATCCATATACATGTTAAATAAAAACCACAACAAATAAAACAAATATATTAATACAATGAGCATAAAAAAGTTAATAAAATACAAATCATCATAAATGGATTAAAACAATAAATACATAAATAAATATAATGTGATAAACCATTGATAAAATAACTATATTACAATAAATAATGAATAAATAACATATAACGATATAAACTGCATCAATATAAAACAAAAAATACGTACACTGTGCTCCTCATCCCTACATCTTCCTCAGTAAAGACCGAAGCAAGGAATTCATTCAGTCTCTCTATCGCCTTGTCGCCTCTTAGTGCCCCTTTAACCCCTCTATCATCTAACAGACGAACTGACACTCTCACAGGTTTTTTGCTACGAATGTACTTGAAAAAGTCTTTATTACGCGTTTTTGCTTCTGCAGCAAGCTTCTCAAATTCTCCCTTTGCCTGTCTTATCAATGCCTTGCATTTAACTTGCCAGTGCTTGTGCTGTTTTCAGGTTTTGTCGTTTGGCTCTTTTTTCCATTTCCTGAAAGATGCTTTTTTTGCAACAACAGCCTCTCTAACCTCACCTTTAAAGCATGTTGGCAGTTTTTTGGATTTCCTTCCACTTTTCTTAAAGCGTGGCATACAGCTTGTCTGGGCTTCCAAGATAGTATTTTTCAACAATACCCAAGCTTGATGTCTTTAACTTTTGCAACTGCTCCTTTTAGTTTTTTTTTTTAACTATTTTCCTCATTTTATCATAGTCTCCCTTTCGAAAGTTAAAAGGTAGTACTGTGGGTTTCCTTACTATCCCTCCTCCACTAATTAAATCAAATGCTCCAAAGTGCTGGAACAATCTCCCACCAAATATCAGATCGATCAGACACCTTACACAATTCAGGAAAGCCCTCAAGCATCACCTATTCCTTCTATACTTCTCGCAGCCAAATGATACTCAACCCCCTCCCACGCCCCAATTCACTCTTGCAGCACCCAACACATTACAAACAAACTAGGACAAACCGAGCCGCAGAACTACCCATCGGGTACGTTCATCAGTATCAAGCTAAGGTGTATATATCAGATCGACAACAGAATACTATGAATATGACTAACACCTTTACCGTAAAACATGTATTGATATACAAACAATAAAGATTAATGTGGGTCTAACATCTAACATGTAAATAGTTACCTTGCCACATCTTTGATGGCGAATATGTAAATAGTTCGTCCAGTTTCAGCTCCAAGTTACTAATCCAGTTCAATGTAAGCACAAGCCAGACCTGCCTGGTCTTGTGCATGAATTGTTAATTGTAAACCGCACTGATAACAAATAGCGCGGTATAAAAAAGCGTTTAAATAAAATAAATAAATAAATAAATGTGATCATGCTATGATCACTATTGCCAAGTGGTCCCAACACCCTTATCTCTTGCACCAGATCTAGTGGTCCACTAAGGACTAGGTCCAATATGGCTTCCCCTCTTGTCGGTTCATGAACCAGCTGCTCCAAGAAGCACTCATTTATTTCTTTTAGCATGTCCTGCCGTGACTGACCCAGTCGATACCAGGGTAATTGAAATCACCCATTATTATTACTGTGCTGTAACTTTTGTTAGCTTCCTTGATTTCTTTGAGCATTTCATCATCCATTTGTTCATTCTGGCCAGGCGGTCGATAGTACACCGCCACTGCCATCGCCTTCCCCTTTTTATATGGCATTTCAATCCATAGAGATTCTACAGCAAATTTTGTTTCCTGCAAAACTTTAATCCTTTGTGACTCAGTGCCTTCTCTAACATAGAGTGCAACCCCTCCACCAATTTGATCAGCTTTGTCATTATGATATAGTTTGTACCCAGGTATCAGTGTCCCACTGGTTGTCCTCCTTCCATCATGTCTGAGATACCAATCATATCTAACCTCTCATTTGGTGCTATATATTCAAACTCTCCCATCTTATTTTTTTAGACTTCTGTCATTTGCATTCAAGCAATTTAGAGACTGTATTTTATTCATATTAATTTGGCTATTGGTAGGCATGGGTAATTTGGGATCTTTAAGCTCTGTCTGCTCCATACTCGAGGGCATTTGAGCTACTTTACTCTTTTTTGGAACCTCTCTGCTTTTGGTAGTATCCTTCAAGGAGACATTCTTCCGAACCATGCGCTCTTGTGCAACTGTCGGCTTTCCCCTATTATCTAGTTTAAAAGCTGCTCTATCTCCTTTTTAAAGGTTAATGCCAGCAGCCTGGTTCCATCCCGGTAAAGGTGAAGCCCATCCCTTCGGAAGAGCCCCTCCTTTCCCCAGAATGTTCCCCAGTTCCTAACGAATCCAAAACCCTCATCCTTGCACCATTGTCTCATCCACGCATTGAGACTCCGGAGCTCTGCCTGCCTTTTGGGTCCTGCGCATGGAATGGGAAGCATTTCAGAGAACGCTACCCTGGAAGTTCTGGATTTCAACTTCCTACCTAAAAGCCTAAATTTAGCCTCCAGAACCTCACTACCACATTTTCCTATATCATTGGTACCGACATGTACCATGACAGCAGACTCCTCCCCAGCACTATCTAAGACGTTATCTACGTGGCGCGTGAAGTCCGCTACCTTCGCACCAGGCAGGCATGTTACCAGGCGATCCTCACGTCCACCAGCCACCCAGTTATCTATATGCCTAATGATCGAATCACCAACTATAACGGCTGTCCTAACCCTTCCCTCATGGGCACGTGGCCCTGGAGAAACTTCCTTGGTGCGAGACGGTTTTACATCACCTGGAGGATAGGTCCTAGTTACAGGATCACTTCCTGCCACACCAGGGTGATGCTCTCCTGTCATGTGACCTCTCTCCTCCTTGGCAAGAGGGATGCTGCCAGACTGGAGGTGGAACTTCAGGACTATATCCCTGTAGGTCTCGTCTATGTACCTCTCTGTCTTATGTCTTCCAAGTCTGCTACTGTAACCTCTAGAGAAAGGACTCGTTCCCTGAGAGCAAAGAGCTCCTTGCACCTAGTGCACACGTAAGACCTCTCACCAACTGGGAGAAAATCATACATGTGACACTCAATGAAATAGACTGGAAAGCCCCCATCTTGCTGCTGGACTGCTGTCTGCATCTTAGTTTTAAGCTTGTGTTTAGATCTTTAAGTTCTTTACTTACTAAGGATTGGTATGGATACTTATACTAATAAAATTGTACCTAATACGTTTAATATACCTTGTTCACCTGAAGCTTAATTAATCTCTGGTCCTTAGTGTATGACTGATTTGAATAACGAGCTGCACCTGGGATGCCTTCTAAACCGCAGTGCTTAGTCTGCGGGTCTAGAAGGGGAGCTGTGTCAGACACAGGAGTCTGTAGGGGGGTGCGTACAGGAGGCATCCGCAATGGAGAGCACCTTGGAAGGGGGTGCTGAGGTTCAAGGTGCTCCAGTAGCGCTGGAAGACACAGTATCTCTGGATTTACCACTTAGGGAGCCCGTAGCAGGGACTTCGTCTGCGTCTGATCTCCCCTCCGTGCAGGCATCCCTGCCGGGGGGACTGGCGGCAATCTTTTACCAAGAGTTTGTGGCACTGATTCAGCAGGCATTTGTGGGCCAGCAGAAGAGGTGGACAACAGGTTCCATAGATTGGGAACTCGGGGAAAAGAGACCTGGAACTCCGTTGAGTGCAGGAACAATAGAAAGTGTGGCAAAGAGAGCCAGGATGGAGAAGGAGCACAAGGATCAGTCGGTGGCTTCGGAGGGACTTCACTCCGACGAAGGGGATCCCGAGTTGGAAGTGGACGACGAGTTGGAAGAAGGAGAGATCATGGACAGAGAGGACCAAGCCATGGTGGTCCATGTGTTCCGGAGAGAGGAGTTGCCGGCACTCATTTCTGAGTCACTAAAGGCGCTTAATATGCTGGCGCCGGGACCAGCAGAGGATGCTACTTTAGAAGATCCAGGAGGGAGGAGTAGCCTATTGGTTGGGGCAAGGTACTTCAGGCCGGAAGGTCGGGGGTTCAAATCCCACTAGAGGACAGCAACCTTGGGCCGGAAGGACTGGGGTTTCTAGTCCCACAGGTGCTCCTTGTGGTCTTGGGCAAGCCACTTAACCCTCCATTGCCCATGTTCCCTGTAAGTATTAGTGTGTGTGTCTCATATCCCCGCGTGTTAAATGTATCCCCCACTTGTGTTGTGACCGCTTTTATTGAAGGATAAGGCGGTATACAAAAACTGTCTAAATAAATAAATAAAATTACTGCAGGTTTTTTGGAAGACTCAAAGAGCTTTTCCAGTGCACAGAGTGGTTCGGGAGATGATACAGGAAGAGTGGGACATGCCAGAGGCAAGTCTAAAAGGGTCCAGAGTTATGGGTCGGCTTTACCCGCTGGTGGACCAGGATCGCGAATTGTTCAAGTCTCCCAAAGTTGATGCCGCCGTCTCGGCGGTTACGAAGAAGACTACCATCCCAGTAGAGGGAAGTGCGGCACTCAAGGATGCACAAGACAGGAAATTGGATACCTTGTTAAAGCAGGTCTTTGAAGTCAATGCTCTGTCCATACAGGCAGCGATTTGTGGAGCGTGGGTGGCGAGAGCCTGCCTTCGCTGATCACAACGAATTCAGGGAGAACAAGGAGAGGATAGACGTCCTGGCTCTAGTCAGGAACGGTTTATCTAGCCGATATCCATTATGACCTTATTCGGGGCTTATCGAAAAGTATGGCTTCGGTGGTAGTGACCCATCATTATCTTTGGCTGCGCAATTGGGCAGAAGATGGATCTTCCAAGTCCAGGCTAAGTAAACTTCCGTTCAGAGGAAAGCTATTGTTTGGGGAAGATTTAGACAAGCTGGTGAAGGATCTGGGAGAGTCCAAAGGGGGCAGACTTCCAGAAGACAAATGCAGGGATGCTCAACTCCCACGTCCAAGGGACAGCAGAGGAAATTTTGTCGGTTCCGTTTCCCTAGATTCAATCAGGCTCAAAGAGGACATTTTCCCAGTAGAAACCATGGGTTTTGTGGCTTTCAGGGAGCGGGAAGGGGTTTCGTGGCCTCTTCCTCCTCCACAAATCTTCGAAAGTTGCGATGAAGTCAGGGGACCCAGGTGGATCTGGTGCCCATAGGAGGTCGGCTACGGGAGTTTTACCCTGCCTGGGTCCAAATGCTGGAGGTCATTCGAGAAGGTTTGAGGCCGGTAAAGGATTCGTTCGTGCAGTCTCCCATGCATGGCGCTGGCCAAGTGCGCCGCTGTGAGGGAGACTGTATAGAGGCTACTCGACCTCAAAGCAATAGTGCCAGTGCCTCCAGACCAATGCGGCTTCGGTTGGTACTCCATATACTTCGTAGTCCCGAAAAAGGAAGGGGCTTTTCGGCCAATTCTAGATCTCAAGAGTAAATCGTTGCCTTCGCGTATCTCATTTTCATATGGCAACCCTAAGGTCATTGATTGTGGCAGTAAGAAAAGGGGAGTTTATGACTTCCTTGGACCTGGCGGAAGCGTACTTGCACATTCCTATTCAACAGGATCATCAAACGTTTCTCAGATTTGCAGTGCCTTTAGGTCATTTTCAGTTCCGAGCCTTGCCGTTTGGACTAGCTACAGCGCCGCAAATGTTCACCAAGGTGATGGTCGTTGTAGCAGTAGCGTTGCAAAAGGAGGGCGTTCTAGTGCACCCTTATCTAGACGATTGCTTAATCCGAGCGAAGTCCAGAACAGAGAGTGAACCGTCTACGAACAAGTTGGTAACTTTCTTACAGAGTCTTGTTTGGGTAGTCAGTATGGCGAAAAGCAAGTTGATTCCCTCGCAACACCTAGAGTATTTGGGGGCTTGGTTCGATACAAATGCTGGGAAAATCTTTCTACTGCAACAAAGAGCGAACGGTTTGAGGCAGCTAGTCCGGCAATTTCTGGGCAGAACAACTCCCACAGCATGGCATTATCTGCAGTTGCTCGGGACCATGGCGGCGACTCTGGAGATGGTCCCGTGGGCGTGAGTCCACATGAGGCCGTTGCAGAGGGCTTTGCTCAGGTGATGGTATTGTAGTATGCTTGTTTGATGTACACCGCGCTGATTTTAATAGCGCGGTATAGAAGCAATTGTTAAATAAATAAATGGTCTCATCAGAACGATTCTCTGTCGCAAAGACTACCTTGTCCAGCAGAGACGCGGCAAGCTCTTCAATGGTGGTTGTTCCCAGGGTGTCTGGAGAAGGGGATGCCCTCGGAGGCGCCTTGTTGGGTACCTCTAACGACAGACGCCAGCCTTCTTGGCTGGGGAGCTCATTTTCAAGGAAGGTTCGCCCAGGGGCAGTGGACCGATCGGGAAAACGGCTGGTCAATCAACAGGTTGGAATTGAGAGCGGTGACGCTGGTTCTACAAGTTTTTCAAGTTTATCTTCAAGGAAGAGCCTTCCGGGTGTTTTCCAACAACGCAACAGCAGTGTCCTATATCAATCGGCAAGGCGGCACGAGCAGTGTTTAGATGGAGGCCAAAGCCGAACAGTGGACAACGTGGAAGCCGACTTCTTGGGTCGAGTGAAGGTGGACCCGGGGGAGTGGGTCCTCCATCAGGGCGTGTTCGAGATGCTAGTGCGTCTTTGGGGAACGCCAGTAATGGATCTCATGGCAACGTTCCAGTCGGCAAAGGTCGATCGATTTTTCAGCAGAAGAAAAGAAAGGATGTTGGAAGGCCTGGATGCTCTCATACAGGTCTGGCCGGAGGAGCAACTCCTGTACATGTTTCCACCATGGGTGTTAATCGGAAAGGTGATACAGCGCATCGAGCCACACAGAGCACAGGTGATGTTGATAGCACCGGATTGGCCAAGGCGGCCTTGGTATGCGGATTTGATGCAGCTCTTGGTAGAGAAGTCATGGCGTCTCCCTCTTCGGACAGATCTGTTGTGTCAGGGGCCGCTGCACATGCCTCATGTGGATCAGTTCTCGCTTACAGCTTGGCTATTGAGAGGGCGAGGCTGAGGAAGAAAGGCTACTCCGCATCAGTGATTAGCACTTTGTTGAAGGCAAGAAAGAGATCTACCTCTTTAGCGTATGTTCGCATCTGGCGGATCTTTGAAGCATGGTGTGGGAACAGACAGGTGCAGGCGTTGAAAGCGTCAATTCCACAGGTGCTGGCATTTTTGCAGGATGGAGTGGAGATAGGCTTAGTGGCCGTGTCCTTGCGGGTGCAAGTAGCTGCGTTGCCCTATTATAGAAGGAAGATAGCGGGAGTAGCGCTAGGTGGTCATCCGGATATCAAGCAGTTTTTGAGAGCGGTGTCCCTTTTGAGGCCACCATGTAGACAGGTAATTCCAAAGTTGGATCTCCCTTTTGTATTAGAAGCATTGTGGAGAGAGCCGTTTGAGCCTTTGTCAAGAGCGTCCTTGAAGGATCTCACTCTCAAGGTAGTGTTCCTGGTGACTGTTTGCTCGGCTAGAAGAATCTGAGTTACAGGCTTTGTCCTGTAAGAAACCTTTTTTGTCTTTTTATGATACGAAGGTGGTTTTGAGACCAGTGCCGTCTTTTTTGCCCAAGGTGGTTTCGCCGTTTCACGTGAATCAGGTGGTTTCATTACCAGTGTTCGCTGATGCTGCGGGAGGGTTCCTCCGCTGGTAAGTTTCATCCTTTGGACGTTCGTAGGACATTGAAAAAGTATATCAAGAGGACGGCATGTTTCCGCAGATCAGATAGATTGTTTATCCTGTTTGGAGGGCCGAGAAAAGGTGAGGCAGCATCAAAAGCGTCCATTGCCAGGTGGATTAAAGAAGCAATAGCTTCCACATATGTTTTGAAGGGTAAAAAGGTGCCAGAAGGCCTGAGAGCTCATTCGACAAGAGTGCAGGCAGCGTCTTGGGCTGAGGTCCGTTTAGTACCTGCGGTAGAAATTTGTAAGGCAACTACCTGGGCATCATTGCATTCCTTTGTCAGGCATTACTGTCTTGATGTTCAAGCGGAAAGGGATACGTGCTTCGGATCAGCAGTGCTTCAGGCTGGTCTAGCAGATCCCTCCCGTTGATTATTTTTACTGCTCTGTTACATCCCCAGAGGTTCGGGACTGGACTGGAGGGACGATAAGGAAGGGTAAAGTAGACTTACCTGCTAATTGTGGTTCCTTGAGGAACTCCAGTCTAGTCCCGTATCCCTCCCTGGTTTAATTCCGTAGACTATAGCCTGGAGTTTTTCTTTTGGGGAGCTAGGGTCTGAAGCAAATGAAATATAACAGGTAAGAGGTAGAAGCTTCTAGGCATCAAAATTAGGTTTAGGTCACTATCCTCCATTAAGGGTGAGGGCAGGCCTAAGTGTTCTAACAAGAGTTAGTAGGAAATGGAGGCGATCAGTTAACGGGATAATTTCTCCCTTGAAAAGATAATAGTTCAGTTAGTTACAATTGTTTGTAGTGTTTACTACTTAATTGTTGCTCCGGTGAGTTTGCTTTGTCAATAGGTTACTGGAGTGAGGAGGTGGATCCTTGAAGCATATACCACTGTCATCACAAAAGGATGGCGTTTCTCAGTCTCCAAGCTGCTGGAGGAGGAGCACAACCCAGAGGTTCGGGACTAGACTGGAGTTCCTCAAGGAACCACAATTAGCAGGTAAGTCTAATTTACCCTTCCCTCCATTCGGCCCATTTCCAGTCCTAGCTCCCCCCCCCCCCCCCCACTCAGCCCATTTCCAGTCCAAGCCCCCCTCCCCATCAGCTATTTCCAGTCCTAGCTCCCTCCACCCAGCCAATTTCAAGCCCCCCCACTCAGCCAATTTCCATTCCTAGCTCCTCCCCCTCAGCCCATTTCCAGTCCTAGCCCCTTCATCAGTCCATTTCCAATCCAAGCCCCCCATCAGCTCTTTTCTAATCCTATCCTAGCCCCTCCATCAACCCATTTCCAGTCCAAGCCCCCCACCCACTGAGCCTTCCAGTACAAGCCCCTCCCCTACTCAGCCAATTTCCAGTCCTAACTCCACCCATTTCCAGTCCTAGCCCCCGTAAGAGCCCATTTCCAGTCTTAGCCCTTTCATCAGTCCATTTCCAGTCCAAGCCCCCCCCCAACAGCCTCTTTCCAATCCTAGCCCCCATCAGCCCATTTCCAATCCTAGCTTCCCCCCAATTTCCAGTCCAAGCCCCTCCCTCAGCCCATTTCCAGTCCAAGTCCCCCTCCACTCAGCCCATTTTCAGTCCTAGCTGCTCCCCCCAATTTCCAGTCCAAGCACCCCATATAGCCCGTTTCCAGTCCAAGCCCCCCTCCACTCAGCCCATTTCCAATCCTAGTCCCTCATCAGCCCATTTCCAGTCCTAGTTCCCTCCCCCATTTAGCCCATTTCCATTCCAAGCCCTCCCACTCAGCCCATTTTCAGTCCTAGCCCCCCCCCAGACCATTTCCAGTCGTAACCCCTCCATCAGTCCATTTCCAGTCCTATCCTAGCCCCTTCATCAGCCCATCTCCAGTCCTAGTTCCCCCCCACTCAGCCAATTTTCAGTCCTAGCTCCCCCTACTCAGCCCATTTCCAGTCCTAGACCCTTCATCAGTCCATTTTCAAGCCCTCCCAACAGCCCATTTCCAATCCTAGCCTCTCCATCAGCCCATTTCCAGTCCTAGCTGCCCCCACTCAGCCCATTTCCAGTCCTAGCCCCCCTATGAGCCCAATTCCAGTCCTAGCCCCTCCATTGGTCCATTTCCAATCCAAGCCCCCCAATAGCCCATTTCCAATCTAAGCCCCCCCATCAGCCCATTTCCAATCCTATCCTAGCCCCTCCATCAGCTCATTTCCAGTCCTAGCCCCCCATGAGTCCATTTACAGTCCTAGTCCCCCGTGAGCCCATTTCCAGTCCAAGCCCCCCCACTCAGCCCATTTCCAGTCCAAGCCCCCCCACTCAGCCAATTTCCAGTCCACGCCCCCCTCCCCATCAGCTATTTCCAGTCCAAGCCCCCCTCCATTCAGTCCATTTCCAGTCCTAGCTCCCCCCCCCAATTTCCAATCCAAGCCCCCCCCCCACTCAGCCCATTTCCAGTCCAAGCCCCCCCTCCCCATCAGCTATTTCCAGGCCAAGCCCACCTCCACTCAGCCCATTTCCAGTCCTAGTCCCTCCATCAGTCCATTTCTAATCCAAGCTCCCCCCCAACAGCCCATTTCCAATCCTGGCCCATCAGCCCATTTCCAGTCCTATCCTAGCCCCTCCATCAGCCCATTTCCAGTCCTATCTCCCCCCTCAATTTCCAGTCCAAGCCCCCCCCCTCCCCGCGCATTCAGCCCATTTCCAGTCCTAGCTCCCCTCCCCACTCAGCCTATTTCCAGTCATAGCTCCCCCCCAATTTCCAGTCCAAGCCCCCCCTCCACTCATCCATGTTCTTGTCCTAGCTACTCCCGGCCCAATTTCCAGTCCAAGCCCCCCCACTCAGCCCATTTCTAGTCCTAGCTCTCCCCCCCCCCCCAATTTCTAGTCCAAGCCCCCTCCACTCAACCCATTTCCAATCCAAGCCCCCCCCCCCGTCCCTCCTGAAGAGCCCCGCGACTGTCTAAAATGGTTTAGAGGGAGCCGGAGAGGCTCCGGCTCATCTCTAACAGCTGCCAAAGTGAAGAGCATCTTTTTCCTTCACTAAGGCAGCTGTACTGTAGTTTATGACATTGCCGCGCTGAGATCAAAGGGGACTTCTTGTTTCCCGGCGCTCAGCGCGGCAGCATTCTAAACTTCAGTACAGCTGCTGAAGTGAAGAAAAAAGACGCTCTTCACTTTGGCAGCTGTTAGAGGTGAGCCAGGGCCTTTCTGACTCCCTCTAAAGCCGCCCTGCTTGCCGGTATTCAATTCGGGATGTTGGCATGGGGCCCCCTGCGAGCAACATTTTATTTATTTATTTAGACAGTTTTGTATACCACCTTATCCTTCAATCAAAGTGGTCAACCACACAATTGGAGGTATACATTTAACAGGAGGGTATACGACTCACATGCGTAAAGGCTATCTGCTTATAGGTCTAAATGGGAATGGGTAGATGGGGCCAAGTGGTGCGGGTAGCTGGTGGGCCACTTGAGTGATATCTAGTGCTTGGCAACTTAAGGTGGTTGCTCATAGGCTTCGGTGAAGAGAAGGGTCTTGAGAGCCTTGCTAAAGTCCTTGGTATCATTTAGGGTCCTTAAGTCCATGGGGAGGGAGTTCCATAATGCGGGCGCCAGTAGCGAGGGAGCTCTTAGATGTTGCTTGCTTAGTCTTGTGATAACCTGTGGGTATGCTGATCCTGTTGCCATTGTTGGTTCTTCTAGGCCTGTTACTGATGTCCTTGGTTACTATATCCTGGAGCGCATCTGCTGAGCGGTGGTGGAAGATTTTGAAGATGTTCAGGATTGTTTTGAATTTTGCCCTTGCAATTATTGGGAGCCAATGTAGCTGTCGTAAGACGGAGGTGATGTGCTCAGATCTTGCAGTGCCCATGATGATGCATGCTGCAGTATTCTGCACCATCTGAAGTGGGTGAATAGACTGCTGGGGGAGGCCTTGATATAATGAGTCTCCATAGTCCAGCAGTGGGGTGATGACTGCTTGGCAAACTGTGCGGAAGTGGTCTTGACTAAAGATTGGTTTGAGTTTTCTGATGATCCTCAATCGGTGTCTTTATCTTTATTTAAAAACTTAATATACTGCTAGAACTGTGGGTATATAGCAGTTTACAATAAAAACAATGAGGTACTGCCAGAAGGAGAGGAAAGGAAAAAGAACGCCATTTATAGACAGGAAAGAAATACCCAGAGAAAAGAGAGGGGGTGGGGGGAAACAGCTAGCGCCAAGAAAAACATGTGGAATTGAATGTCATCAATTATCAGCTGGGAAGGGGGGGGGGAAGGAAGATCAAAAGCCGTGCAGAAAAGATGAGTCTTAAGTTTAGCTTTGAAAGCAGGAAAAGAGAGCTCCAGATGAAGTGCAGATGGCAGGGGGCCAAGAAAGAAGAAAGCAGAAGAACGTGTGGACTCCAAGTGAGCCTGGGAGGGGGAAGGAAGAAATAACCGGTTGGCATATATTGATCTAAGGTGGTAGGCTTTTGCCGCAGTTTTAGTAATGTAAGATTGTAGGTTCAGAGCTCTGTCCAGGGTAATGCCCAAGTACCTCACTTCATCCTTGATTGCTATAGTTTTGTTTAGAATGCTGATTGTTTGGGGCGGATTGAATGTGGAGTCTCTAGTGATGAACATAGCCTCTGTTTTATCAAAGTTGACCATCAGGTTGTTAGTGGTGAGCCAGGTGTACATGTCCTCAAGACAGCTTGTCATTGATGTCAGGTCAGGTGATTTACAGGTTGATTGGGGCATATACCATGATATCGTCAGCATAAAGGTGGTAATGTAGTTTGTGGCGTTTGATGAGGTTGCATATGGGTTAGATGTATATATTAAAAAGTATAGATGAAAATGCTGAACCTTGTGGTATTCCTTGCGTAACGGGGAACTGCAGTGATTTC